>OX382331.1:5554597-6877836 GCA_947507615.1 Hemithea aestivaria
CCACTAGTTTACTATTCTGACCTTGTTCCCGTACCTTTGTAAAACTTTACGTATTCCATTACAAAATGTAACTCTGAACCGGTATTAGCTATATTACCGAGCTTACCCCGTCTGAATTCCTTTGGTAAATCTGGGTCTTTCATAGAATATTTTTAGTTAGGAATATAACTTTTTGACCTACATTACCGATAAGCCCTCAGTCACCTTTGACAAGTTAAGCTTTTTCTACCTGTGTAAATCCCGGACCTGTGAAGATCGCGGGAGAGGTAACTGTGTTTTCTCAAGTGTAGAATATTCTACATACCGAGTTTCATCGCAATCCGTTCAGCGGGTTTTTGCGACAACAAGACATGCAATTAATATTTCGCGTTTATCAAAGCAGGCAAAAATATCATTTCATTACTGGTTCAAACGAACAACTTTCAGCTTTATAATATTAACAAGATAAACTATTTTAATCTAGGCATTTGAAATATCTCTCCTGCATGCAGTATGATTCCATCAAGAAACTAGTTAAGAATCTCTGAGCGTTTTATTTCTTCGAGGTCCTAGATAGTATTGTGTGCTAACAATCACCGTCCACGTCCGTGACACGTGAAGCTGTGAAATGAGAGCCTTAGAGCTATCTCCGGTGTCAGTTTACGGGTGACCAATGTTCATTGAAGTGATTAATTGGGACGTTGGACGGTAAATCCGATTTTTACGCTGTTCCTAGCGTTGGTAGACGTTTAACTTGAAGAAGCGAGATGAAATCAATCATCGTGACTCATCCTGTAGAGAACCATCCATTACTAAAGATTTTAATCTTGAGTCGTCTAATGATGATGAGTGTACCTAATTGTATCTTGTAAAAAATACTATGCGGTTTTCATCGGCTTTATGTGTGGATCCTAAGCTACATACTACATAGGCTTTATACGATTAGGCGTGAAGATGTAATCAAATATGTACATACATATTAGAACTATGCTATAAACCATGATATATGGAAGATACTTTACACATACGACCAACCCCAGCACATAACGGTAAATATTATCAGAACCCCTCAATACTAGCACGAAAACGTCGACAGTCGTATCATTACAATGTAAACCCTCGTTTATTTTCAAGAGGAGAGATAAAACTTGATTCGATGCTGTTAGGAATTTCCAAAATTTCGTTCTAGGCCCATTGAAACACCAACTAAAAACCCGTAAATCTACATAAATCGAAGATTTCGGGACACACATCCAGGTCGCTGAACTTATTGGATGCCTCGGGCGTAAAGCAGGCCCGCGGTGTATCGCGACAACTGACAATACAACTCCACCAATTACTGGAATCGATCTTAAATAAACGATCCCTCGTTCATCTTTTACGTATTGAAACAAATTGATACGTAAAACGTGAGTTAACAGACCGATAAAATATTACGAGTGTCCTTACCTACTCGATTTGAATTTATTCGTGGAAATTAGCTTGATTATTCGTGGAATCTTCTGTACTTCTCTTCCGTACATGGTCATTATTTTGTGAATATTATCCTGTATTCAGTGTATATTTAAAATTTACTTTGAAAAATAATTTCACTTACGATATAAATGAACGAATGATAATTTTATTAAAACTTACTTTTTTAAATCTACGAGTATTTTACAACTGGTTACGCTTTTCTTCCTACTTCTAAAAAGGAGCTTTTTGAAATAATATGTAGCTACTTTAAGAACAAGAAAGGACGGATAAATCGGGCGTTAGTTGTAGAGACTTTAAAAGCTTGTTGGCTCTTATTAATACAGACATTTATTTCAATATTGTATTCCTTTGACTTAGACTCTGGTTAAAGTTTTTACCTCGACATTACTTCGAGCATTAGCGCTAGCTGGAACTTTTTTAAATAGACACAGAGACTAACGTGAGTAGTTCAATTTGTTCTATTACTACACCGTAAACAAAGCTCGATGGTGTAATTGGCCAAACAGTTGGGTTGGATATAAGCTCTGAAGCCGACATGTGTGTTTGTACACCGCTACAAATCGTCCAATTAGAGAAATCCTGAATCCTTGAATCATTTCAGTGCTACACATATTAGTTATTATACCGTACACCCACGCTAAACCCTCAGGTAATTTTAGACTTTAATTGAACATTTTGATGTGTACATTAAGTTTATCTAATGTTATCTCGTGTTCTGTGAAATGATTATCATAACTTTGTAATTTGGTAATGATGTTAGGCAGTTAATCTAAAAAAGCGAGTCTGTTCGTTTCAACTGTTTATTTTAGTCTCACTTTTTAATGATAATTTTGTAAGATTTTTTCTTACTCGCTCTAAGCAGGAAAGCTATTAGGTATACCTATAATACCTATTAGGTAAAATCATAACTATGTCATATCTTTCTACTCTTATCTCATTCCTATTAAAGTCGATATTATTATCTTGTTAAAGCACCAGCAATAAAAGTCACATTTTAAACATTATGTTTGCTCAGAAAAAAGTGCATAAGTTTTTTGCCGCATCATAAAAACTACGATAAAATTTTATAAAGATGGCGACGGAAAACGACTGTAACTTTTCTCGATGACAGACTGTAACTGCTGAAACTTGGACATTAAGTCGACTGTGGCGGTGTTTGGCGGTATTGTTGAACTTCTTTCCTTGGAGCGGTGGTCGTGTTTATGAACTTAAATTATGTCTTTTCATTTTTATTTCAAGAAAGTGGAGTCTTCACTTCGGTAGGTTTTTATTCTGGCTCGACCTGCTATCCTCCTATCTAACCTCACACTTTTTTGTGGATAGATTGTAGTGTAGCTACATAATGCTACGAAACATAATGTATCTAATTAGCGATTAGTTCATTCTCCTCCACGTTTAACAGGTCAAGACTGCAAATAATAGCTTCTGCAGTAGTAATCAGGTGCATAACGTTATACTCCCACATTATAACGCACAAAGGCACTGTATTACTGCACACCAGTGTGAATTATCGTGGGAACCATCGCGTTGTACGAATGAGGTCTGCGCCTTGTGCCGCGCCGTCCTTTTGATTTAACCAAAGCATTCTAGGTTGTACCTATAACAATTATAAAGTAATAAAGATATGGTTATTTGCTTTTAATATTATAAATGCTATATTATAGAGTATCTTTCCATCAGGCATACAATCGTGCTTCATCATCATCAGCCTATGTTCGTCCACTGCTGGAAATAGGCCTTCCCCATGGCGCGCCACTTAAGGGGGGAAACCAGTTTAGACCGATCAAAAAATCGACTTTTTTTTATTGCATAAGTCGTTAGTATAACTCGTCAAGAATATGTGGTCAAAATTTGAAAGCAAAATTCGCATTATTTTCAATGCTATGAGGACTTGAGTGACCGCCCGTCGGTCCGGAGTCGAACAAGAGGAGGGATTGTTATATATGGTGCTGGAATAGCTGATTAATCGGTGGGCATTTTTATATAATTAACTTTTTTATATAATTAATAAATGTATACATTAATAAAATTAATAATTTTATATAATTAATAAAAAATTATTTACTGCCTCGAATCTCGTTTTCGCTACATTTTATTTCAAACGCGTTTTTCTCGAAACGACTTTTTTTCCACTTGTGGGCATTCTAGCTTGAAAAGTTATTGACCAATCGTTCTGAAATTTGGTGTGAACATTCTTTATTCAATTCAAATCTAGATGAACCTAATTCCGGAATTATATGATTATTAAAAATATGTTTTTTTATGCGAAAAAGGTGAAAAAATATGGTATAAAAACATAACATTGTCTTCAAACACCTAAAAAAAATGCAATTTTCAATTTTTTTTACACAATCAGGTTCATATTCTTAGGAAATATGTTGTTAACGAAAAAAAAAAAATTGTGATGATTACAGATGAAAATTGCTACCACAGGAATGCCCACCAGCAAAATACTCCGATGGTAATCGTCCATGGACAGCACGATCTAGCGACACTGTTTCCGGCGGAAATCGCTTGAAAACAAGTGAAATTTTAAAAATACTTTTAAAAGACAAGCTTTAATTATTCTTACCATCTTGCATCATAAAGTACTCGTCAAGACGAATCAAATGAACCCAAACTCGATGGGGTTGCGTTGTTTAATGACAGAGTTCCTATCCACCTTCCAGCTCCATCATCAGATCAGCTCGATGTCATAAAAATATTGCATTGTCATCCGATTTACACACGCATGCAAATTTTCAGCTCAATTGGAAACCGGGAAGTGGGTCAAATTAAACTTGCAAGATTTGATTACAGACAGACAGACAGACAGACAGACAGACAACAGACAGGTGAAAGTAATATAAAGCTTGTAAAAATCTCAAGTCTATTTCAAACCATGAATAAAATATTCTCAAATTAAAAAAAAAATCTGTTTATATTATCCATATGTAAAAAATTCACGAAAAACAACAAAATTTCGGCCTCCTAAACTGGTTTCCCCCCTTAACTCGGTCCTCCGTTTTTCTCCTGCGACCGCTCCCAGATACCCTTCGGAAATCATCCCCCAAGGACGCCCTACACTACGTATGCCGAGACGCGGTCTCCACTCTAGAACACGTCTACCCCATCGGTTATCAGTTCTGCGCCAAATGTGGCCAGCCCATTGCCACTTCAGCTTGCTAATCCTGCCTATTGCAATCGTGCCTATTTAGTTAAAAAAACATTTTTTTTCACTTGTTTATCGAGTTTTGTGCACTCATGATGTAGAAGGAAATTAATGTCGTTGCTCACTGAAATAAATAGGCCAAGGGTAGCGAACGCACACGAAGGGCATACAGTATAAGCATCAATAAATCTCTCAATCGGGGCATTAAATCTGGTATCTTCGCAATAACCGTTACTTTGACCGTACAACCCTACATATTTTAAGTCGTGCTTAATAGGCTATTACACGTTATTTCTAAGTCCTTAGTATTTTTGAACTGTTATAATCAAACAATTGTCAAAGTGTGTTAGTTACTGTGATAGACTTTCGCTTGTTTAAATGGTATTAACATTACGTGTAATATGCTAAATCTGATTATTATTAATAATGATTTACACAAGACGGTAAATCATTATTGTATATGCTAGCGATGAACTATAAAAAAAAACTATTTTAAAGGTGAAGGGTTATAGCGAATATCAAAAGGATCACTGTGTTAATGAAACAGCCTCACATGAAGAAATAGAAATCAATCCATTATGAGTAATGTAGTCTTAGATATCTAGACTCTAGCCTATAGATAGACCTACATAATATAGTGTATAGGTAGGTACATTTCAGTAAAGAACGCCTAGACCTAGCCAGATAATGCCCTACATTCTACATATTACATTATAGAAGACAAGACCTCTTTAACGATCTCTGCAGAGTATATGAAATGGATAACGTCGCACGATATTTATTATTCGTCAAGTCATACCGTAGGATTAATACGTTTTATGTTTCATAAACCTTGAAGAAAAGTATTACACACAAAGACAGGAATAAGCTCTTAGGGGCTGTGCAAAAGGAAAAGAGTCGCGGCATTGCTATATAAACCAAGTTTGTAGTACTATCAGTGTAATCGTGCCCTAACGCACCTTCGAAACGTAAACTTCCATTAGATATTTTTAAAATTTCCCATATTCATCTTCGTCTTATGCATACTCCAGAATTAATTTAAAAAAGTAGACTGAATTTTCTATATTAATATCGAATAAAAAATGCAAATGAATAGAAAACTTGTCTTGTTTTAGAGTCGATAAAAAATCTCTAAACAAGTAATACAGGCCAGATGCTTTTTTGCAAGGGCGCCAGATGTTTATATAATAAGACCCTTCTCAACAAAAAAGCAATTTTCCGAATTGTTTCGATTACGGAATTTTTTTTTTTAAATAAACTTTAGTTGCAAACCTATTTTTTAAAGTCAATTGAGAATTATAAACGAATTTTCCATCCTTTTTTCCTCGAAGACTTGTTAAAAGAAAAGGGAAGAAAATCCCCTTTAACATTTACGCGTGCCCAATTCATACGAGTCTTTTCTTAACGCACAGTCTCCAGCACCCGGCAACAAAACCATCGCCAGTTTCCATCCGTGACGTGAATGCCGCATGTGTTTTCATTAAATCCAGAGCACTCATGACTGCCATAAATATTCAGCCAGTGGTTGGTATTCATCATAATCGTGCAAATTATTTACATGATATTGCGAGTGCGTCTCGACGCTGACGTACTGACGTAGTATGGACATGCTTGTTAATGGTCTGGTGACTGGTAGTGTGAATATGAGCAGCCTATGACCTACATACAGTCTATGTTATTAGAAATATCTTCCAACTTAGTTTGTTGTGTAATTCTGACATTTTAATAGTTACTTCTGAATTTTTTTATATTAGGTAGATACATGAATTTGAGAAATTTTGAGCTGCCTACTTGGTGATTTTTTTTGTCGCTGTAAGTGATTCGAGAAATATTGAAATTTTAATCTTCTTCAGTCATTCCGGAATATAATTACTTGTGTGGTGATTTCTCTCACATGTATGCATGTATGACAGGCAATACTGAATCTATTAGTTCAGAGATGTTGGCATATGACGCACCTTATATTTTATCATATCATTGCCTGATAAGAACAACTAAACTGAAACGAGCGTATAGATACAAAGATAAAAGCTCGTTCATTCCCTTTGCTCGGCAAATTATAATCTAGATGAAAAGGCAAACATTCATGATACTCGTAATAATCTTTATCTTCATAACGATAATATGTTTGCAATCCTAGCTAGAAATTGGGAATAATATTCCCCAGGCGTAGCTGGTGTTGAACCAAACTTTGGTATTTTCAACTGATTTAGTTTAACAACTTAATTTGCACTGGGTATTGTGTTTGCAAGCACATAACTTTAACTGGATTGAGAAAATATAACATAAGTATTTGCTATTTTTCAGTTTAGAATTGCGAAAGTAAAAAATCATTAGATGGCGTCGAACGAAAAGTACAACTTAGATTTGTATCCGCTCGACCTACCTTTATGTTTATTCTAAACGTTTCTTCATAATATGTCCTATAATATGCATTATGCATTATTGCAAGGCGCGGGTCTCATATAAACCTTATAAACCATTTTTATTCTCAAAAAAATATTATCTCTTTCATTTTAAAAGAAAACTTTTATTTACCACGTCATTTAGTTTTTATTTTACTTGTTCTCTATCTTACTCTAGAGCTACATCTCCAAGTCTAGTTTTTGCTTCAGTTTTTACCTCCTTTCCTAATAGGAAGTTTATCGCCTCAATTTTAGAAGCGAGCTGTGAGCTAAATTACCGGACGTGTAGGCGGCGCTTTGAATATAACTTAAAGTTTATAGTCTAGAGTCTAGATAAGTTCTCGAGCTTGGGGGTTGTTGATCCCAAGCTTAACTGTCTCAAAGTACTTACGTAATGCAAGTACTGCAACGCCTTTTGCGTACACAAATCGGGTTTTCCTTATTAAAGTGGGTAGTGACTTGTCTGAGTAACTGTAGATTTTCCTCGTTGCTAAGATGTTGCGTTAGATTTTCCTTTTTAATTACGTTTAATTTTAACGTTTTCATTTAGAAAGAATTGGTAGTTTATGCAAAATTTGTCTCTTTTTAATGAATTTCCATTAAGATTTCCTTAGCTAGGAAATAAAAGAAGAAACGACGACATAATTACGTAATATTATGTAGAATACCTAGAAGTTTTGACTTTTCATGACCCTTCAGTGTTTAGGACTCGCCATATCTTAAGCGATGATGCGGTCGAAGGTGGGAACAGACTAAACCTAGAAGGCGGCATAAGTCCTTGATCTTCAGTAAAGCCAAGGGGGTTTCACTGAACATCGTGACGAAACACAGTTTTAATGACTGCTGGCGACGACACGGTTTTGTCAAGTTCCATCCGCAGCCGAAGCCTATCTAATATGCATCACTGTCTTCCTAACAACTAGAGGCATAATAAAGAACAATCAACTTTGAGATATCTACATATAATATCATCATGAAATTACTTTCATAACTCAGTCCAGAGCGCTTTAACTCACAAAGATGATTGAAGAAGCCCACAGCCGGAACCATAGAGGCCTAACCAACCAGACAATGAGCTGAGCGCACGGTATCGACTATCGACCGACTCACCAGCCACCGGTTATCGCGGTAATCTGATTAATTGGCGACTCGATGAAGTCTTGCACGATTGACGCGCTTGGTTCGCGTCTGATATCGATCGGCGAGGAGACGCGACACCTACCGCGGATAATTATAATTAGACTAGATATTATTATTTACATTTATTTTAGGTTATACTTGCTGATCAGCGCTACTGCGATTATTGAAAAACGCCTTCTTATGGCCAATTTTCAAAAAGAACACAAAAAGTTCGTAGAAATTTTCCAAGCCGTTCCAGAGGAGTTTGATACAAACATTGTAACACGAGATTTTTATATCTATAATTTTATTTGATTGCCAGCATCCTGGATAGGCGTTGTCCTATTTCATAGTGGACGCAGTTCATTTAAATAATTTTATATGTTTTTTGTTTGCACAAATTCTGCGCTGTCTGACTGTGACTTGAGGTTTTTACTAGATAAATCTGTGGCTAGCTAATATATAGAAGGAAGGTTTTTACTTATTACACTTAAACGTTTTTCCTTAACTGTGACCACAGTGTCGGTAATAACAAATTACGTAAAATATATAATTGACCCTAAACGGATAGTATTTACGATGTATGTTTTACATAAGACTGTATGTCCCGGCTTTGTTTCTCGATCTGTCGACATACGGCTAGCGGACATTATGACGACATCTGGTTCGTCAATCGTTAGTTTTCCCCCATGATTCATTCCCCTTTTATCTCGCCATGACGCGGCACAATAGCTCTTTTGTTAGCTTATGAATTTTTTGTTGGGTATTAATAACATAGACACTGCCTAAACAATGTAAAATCATAATTTTGATAAATTAGGAACGTAATTCATATTTACTATTGTTAGTGTCTCACGACAATTTCTGATATTATACATTCCTAGACTGTCTATGAGAGAACCTTTTTTTTTTTTTTTTTTTTTTTTTTTTTTTTTTACAAGGGGAAATGCATTTTTGCATACCCGCACTTCTCGGGGGTGAAGTACGGGTTATGTGGGACTCAGCTTGCCGGCGGGAGTGCAAGGCCAGCAAGTAATACCCACTAAAACCCCTTGGTAGACCGTCGTACCGCTTTAACGGGGCAGGATGGGGTCGCAGTCGCATTCACCATCCCACCCCGGCGGTGGCTCGGTCACTTACCGGGCCCCTGCGCCAATGGAGGGGCAATCTTGTCTACCAAGACCACCCCTCAGACGTGTTGGGTTCGTGCAAGCCGACCGGAAGCCCCCCGGCTACCGGCCAGTGAAACCAACTATAGCGATGGAGAGAGGATGCGAGTGAGTGATCCTCCATCAACCGCGTCGTCTGCGTCGGAGTGGATTATCGAGAGCATCGGTCTCTCTAATCCACTCCAATGTCCGAACAAACCTAGTCGGACATCTCAATCTCGTTCGCCGACCTTTCCCGGCGAACGACGCTCGGGACGGCAGCGGGGACGACGCTCGAAGAGCGGGGCGCTTGTCCCTTACTCTTAGGTGGAAGACAACTCCGTCCGCCCATTTTGTGACCGCTGGGCCTACCGGAGTCTGCGCAAATTGCGCAGCGGGGTTCGGCTCTGTCACACGTTTCCGCCTTATGGCCTACGCCTCCACACCTAAAGCACAGGTCACCCCTGTCGGTCGTCGCCGTGCACTGGGGGCGGGTATGGCCCAGCCCCATGCATCTGTAACAACGCATGGGGCGATCCCCCATTGCCGTCACCCGAACCGAGCTCCACCCAACTAGAACTTTACCTTTGTCCAGCAGCACTTTGGCTGCCGAAACTGGGCAAGACACGATGGTGGAGCCCGCCCCACCGTTCCCGATGCCACGGCGGATGCGCCCAACCTTGACAAGCCGCAAGTCGCAGCGGCCCGTCTCTGCGACCACCTTGGCTAATCCCTCTTCCGTAGTAGCGTCGTCTATGAGAGAACCTAACCTAACCCTTACCATAAGGCACTAAAATATATTTGAGTGTAACAAATTTACAGTAATTATATGCAACTGCAGTTAAACCTCCTAACTGCGGTTGCATATAATTACTTGCTCGTTAGTATCTATAAAATATGATTTAAGTATACTTAGCGTTTACTAAGTGTGCATATTATTGAGGTGGAAATGGATGTGCCTGCATTACAGGTCGAGGACTGGTAGGAGGTTATGCCACAGGACCAGCTCTTATTGTAGGAGACCAAAACTCGTTTTGGATTCGCGTGCTAGTTAATTAAAAATGCTCTCTTTAGTATTAAAAATCATTTATTTAATAATTTTAACTTGAAGGTCTTGTCAACATTGTAACAGTAATTACATACTAAAATATTTAGCGGGTAAAATAAGTAGCAGAGCAGTTGAGTTGGCTCAACAAGCGGCATTTGTTCTGCGGTTGGAGTTCGGTCAGTGATCCCTTAAATCGAATTTTGCGCTGAGTGCCCCTGAAGCCTGAGGTCGCAGCCACTGCCCACCATTAGCCGCTACTTCTCATATCATAATATAATATTCAACGCTCACATAATGGTTCATGTTACTGTCTGGATGGTTTGGAAACTCCAAAGAAGAGTCGTTTTAAGCTAATTGATTTTCTGTCTATATTTTTGCCAATTTTGAACCGTTTTTAATAACCATTGTTATTGTTTTATATATATTTTAGTTTGGTCTTAAATTAGTAAGTATATATTTTTTCTTTTAAAAGTTCCATCCTATAAATCCATGATACTTATTCATTATGTACCTAGTACCTAGGTATTCAAATTGATGAATGATAGACATGGATCTAAAGTGCTTTGTAGTTTCCCATTTTCTTTAGCTCCAATTTTCTTTTTGATACTTCGCTACAAACACTTTAATCGTTGTTAAAAAAGTTTTCGAATTTACACGTATTATTTCCAGCTGTTACCAAAAGTTTTCTCAATAAGCGTCAACTTTATTAGTCCATTAAGAAATTTAATCTGACCAATCCCCTGTTGATCGTTACGGCATAAAGATACGACAGAAATAAACATTGAACTTTCGCTAAAAGAAAGATAATATTGCCTTGCTCGATAACTTGAAACTTAAGACGACTCGGAAAGGGCATTAGCTATTTTTGAAGGAATTCATTAGTCATTTTATATTATTGTCATTCGGAAATTACGCCTACAAAGGTCAATGCTACAATTAATTAGATCTATTTTTAGATAATATTATTTAGTGTGTATAGGTCAAACGTAATCGAAAACAGACTTTACCAAGAGCATCTGTCTGTCACTTGATATATTTCTAACAATCATAACTACTGACAAAAAAAAAATTACTAATTATCGTTTATGGTGTGTTGATATCCTTGACAAGTATAATATAATAATCTTATCTTTCCCCCTAGCATGTTGTGCAGGCTCTTACGGGACAGTTAAGGCTACATTAACTGTCATCACATAATACATTTTGAATCGTAGTACATACATATAATATCAAGACTACAACTGCTGTGATCCTTTTGAGAATGAGTGGGATGACATCATTTGTAATCTTGACATTTTTTTCGCTTGTTGGCGGGGTCCTGCTTAATCCCTCAGGCCGTGCTAGATGTCTTATATAAGTGATAAGTGTCTCATTGTCATCTGCGCCAACATACTCGTACCTACCTACTCACTAATACATAGGCTTCTTTTCAGTGGGCAAAACAGCCAGGCGCAGCCAGTGTCCATATAGTTTAAATTCACAAAAATATGAGAATTTTAAAGCTGGATTGTAATACTTTTTATATGATTGTATGTCGGTGGTATTAGAGTAGGTCGTGATCCAATGAGGGCTGGCGAGTTGCCATCAACCCTCACTACGCCTCCTCGGCTAGACTTAAAGACGCTAAGCTCGATGCAAAGATAAATGCAACTTAAATACTAATTCCATTATCACAAAATCCTATTCTATTTTGAACAAGTGAGTTTAAAAATAAACTGAGTTTCAGGTTCTTCAGGATACCTAAGTTGAACTGAATGTTAGCAAGTAAAAAGTATAGTCAAAATGGCCAATGAATAACTTTAAAGAAAATGTAAGAACATAATATAGTCCTGTTCCATTCCCAGGTTGTCTGTAAGAAATTGCCTAGTGCGATATGACCGCCGATTGTTTACCTAGCATTTAGATATCTAGCTCAGTAATTTTCTTTGTAATTATTTGGTATGCAATAAAGTATTACTCTATTCCATATTATCTAACAAACTTTGTCATTGTTTTTTAGAATTATTTATTTGGTGTCAAATAGGTAAAAATGTGCATATCGAATAGATAACCTCCTTATCCAGGTCTATTAATTAGTACTAAGCCTTTAAGTAAACTAAATCTGTTAATTCCAGGTGGAAGAGATACGAGAGATGATAGATAAGATCCAAGCGAACGTGGAAGAAGTTAAGAAGAAGCATAGTGCCATCCTATCAGCGCCGCAATCAGATGAAAGTAAGTTAACAAAGAAATATTTTTAAGGATGTGCCCAGTTAAAAGTTTGTCCTAGAGAAAATAGAGGAGCATCCAAAATACACATATTATGTTTGATTAGGCACTTACTAAAGTTGCTTGACAGGGGGTATGACGTCACGCCGTCCTACTGGAACTTAATTACTTGCAAGGTATATTATATTATTGTGGTCATAAATCAAAGTCTCCGTTATAAAAAAAATACAAATTCGTTCACACCTATAGAGACAACATACTCTACAGTTCGACTGCAAGGCGCTAGTTTTAGATATCTATTTATTACAAAAGCTGCTGTCGTCTATAAAAAAAATCCATTTAAACTCCTCCACAATTTCTGAAAATAACTTACACAGAAATAACAGAGCTTTTTAATAAGAGCTTTGATATCGGAAATATACTCGGTTTCATCTTCTGCGATGGTCGTGAGTCGTGATGAATAGGTATAGATCCGGCTCAGCGTGGGACGTCCAACTTGTTCATGAAACCCCCACACTAAGGGCTCTTACATACCTAACTCGTTTTACAGGCGTTATTGACGAGCGTTTCTCTAAAGTCTAAAGCAACGTTTGTTAGAAAAAAATTACGATGCTAAACTTTAAAAAAACCCTGCATTTGACCTGTGACCTGACTCAGATTAATAGTGTGGTAGAGTTTAGCAGCGATGCTTTTTCTGGAATTCTTCACCTATTATAGGTACATATTATTATCATATTGAAATCTTTTATTGTAGACAACCTTGTTGTATTGTTACTATACCATATACATCACATATGGTTGCTTGGAATGTGATAATATGTCGATATCATTATCATACGTTAATATGTTGTTAAGCTACTATGATAAGTTGCGAAAATTCAGGCAAGTTAGTAGAGACGCGTGTCGGCGGCGCTCGAAATAAAGTGGTGTGGAAGAGCCCTAAGCAATGAAGTACTGAATGGTGCCATTTACGCAGACATGGGGGCGGTAGGTACCGTACCGTCTGACTTTCATGGAAATACATGACATTTTGCTCAGATCAAAATGATGTTTATAGATTCTCATGTTCATATTGCTTTCGATAGGTCGTGGGTATTGAGTAGAATGTTATCACATTACATGGTCTAATTATTATAAATGAATATAGATTTATTAAAAGATCAGAGTGATTTCGTTAGCAAGTAAATTAAAATTTTGTATTGCGAAAAGTCAATGACAACTTAGAAACAAGGTCTTTCATTATAAAAAATACTAGAGACAAGCTAAGTGAACATCTAGCTTTGTTTCAAAGATTTTTGACGGTTATTTCATCATCTCGATGAACTATTATTAAAGTATCCACCAAACTCAGCTTTCATAAAAAAAGGAAATAAACCCTAAAAGGTTATTCACAATTTCCCTCGTTTTATTCACAGCTTGGCTCTGGAAATTTCTTTTCCACGGAAAATATTGCTCATAATTACCATATAAATATCCAAAACTTTTTATGTATGCGAAAATAAGGTATTTAGAATTCCGCTCGTATCGGGCCTCTCAAAAGAAATGTTTGTGAGTGTGGTCCTTTACTTTCCGTCGTTCCCCAGACTGGTTTAGTACTTTAATAGGTGAAAGTGTTTAGGCTATGCAGAAAAGAAGAATTGTAAGAATGGAGGGCTCGCGTGTCGCAAAAGTACCGTTTGCGGAGTATTCCTAGCCCCTCTAGCTAAGCGCCAAACGATTGTATTGATTGTGTGTTTTGTACAATAAATCTGTCATCCCAGTACATTTTTTAGTGTTAGGCACAAGCGGTTTATGTTTGTCTAGAGGAAATAAGCTACGTCTGAAATTTGACAACAGTGTGATAAGATTACGGCACAAATTTGATTATCTTATGTTACTTCACGATAACACCGAGTCTTCACATTCCGCCCAAACTGTAGAAGTGATAACATTTGATGTGCCACGTCCGTAGTGTCGCCGTCTACAGCGACCACTTGTCAGAAGACCCTCTTCAACAGCGTGAATAGTCACGATTAGCCATTGACCCGACCTAAATAGCCTCAAATAAGCCATCGTCTGACGGTACTATCGAACGATCTCACCATAACGTTTTATGGGCATATTGATATAATGGGGCTCTAACTTGTGCCCTCAGAACTTGCTAATAAGCCAGTTAATAACTTTTAAATTACTCTGTGAAGTTATGTTAACGTAATGAATTAATGTTGTTTTGATGTTTATTTTTGTCATTATGAAAGATTAGCGCTGTAATTTCAAATTTGCCGTGCTCTACGGTTTCTCCAACTTTTTTTTATCAAACTAAATAAAAAAAAAAATCAAAGTAACGAGGTTACGAACACATCCCAGTCTATATTAATATGGAGGTTACAAGTCAGCGTCCTTACATGTTTCAAGAAAAAAGTTTTCTGTTTATCCCAGGATTTTGGCTACCTACCTTCATGCGTAATTTTGATTAATAAGCTTTAAAGATAGACTTTTTCTGATAATATTAGTGGAAATTCGTGAATGAAATATACTGAATGAATCATAATTCGTCAACAAATCGATGATTAACTAGCTATCGATTTGTTTAGCGATAGGCGATGAATGGAAGGAAATTGTCCATCTTGAATATTTTATCTCGAAATGACTTCGGGTTTAATGTAGCGGTAGCGGTAACCGCTTCATTTCTTACTTGGTGTAAGAATCTGAAGATGAAATAGACACAAGTAAGGGTTTAGTTTTTTATTATTATTATTCAGTCTATAGTGACCCACTGCTGGGAAAGACCTTACCTGGGAATAATCAAATCCACAAAACTTTAGTAAACAGTGTATTTAGTTACATCTACTAAATAACTTATTGCTAGTTTCTGACATTTTAATTTTTATTTTCAGAAAAAGGAAATCAATTATATTATTAAACCCATAAAAACCTCTTTGAACCAATTGAAAAGAAGGGATCAAGTTTAACATGAATCGGAGGATCGAGAAATTGGATTTTCTTTTTAAAAGATTTTTGCGTTGTCCGCGTGTGACTGACGGAAAATCATTTGGTGGAATAGATTTGTAGAGAGGTTCTGGGATAATTTCCCGTCGTACTTCGTTCACTGATCGAGAGGTATAATTTCAACCTCAACCCTCCTTGGGTGGGTGGTTGAACGTGTGTGTGGTCAGGAAATGGGACTATTGAGACGGTCTGCGTTCGAACTACTGCAGTTGTGGCTACTATCTATCTAGGAGACTGTTATAGTACAATAGGATCTACAAAACTGACTACTATCCTGTACGATCCATTTCTAACGATAATAGCTAAGCAATGGAATTGACCAATTGTATCAGACACTGATTATCCCAAGATTGTGGTTGCTAATACATATAAAAAATCACCCGTGCCCTCAATTATTAATAAGGTTATTGAATCAACTTTCAAGTAGGTACCAGGTACATATTGTTAATAGGATATAGAAAAATGTCACAACTAGATATCCCTGTTGTTTTTTTTCTACAATCTACTGCCTACTGGCATTTGTACTCGTATATCTTTCACAGTAAAAGAACAAGAACGGGTACCACGTACATATGTAATTCCACACAAAGATATACTCGCATAGCCGAGTTTAATTGTGTGTAATACGGCCATTGTTCACGTAGCTTAAATATTAAACTTGCGCGTAAGCTTACACGTTCCGACCCCATCGGGGGTAAAGCAGAAATCCTTTCACAGTACCAACGACCCGAAATTCGCATAACCCGAGTGTGGTGGGTTAACTTTAGGAAGTGTACAAGTGTGCTATGATAATACCCCGCGAGGGAATACGCCTGAAACAACAGTTCGCAACCCGTTCTGTACACGCGATGATTGTTGCTAGGAACCGTGTGTTCTATTTACCGACTCATATAAACTCAACAAGTACAAAAGGTTTGTATAAACGTTATACACGGTTATTGTTATCACTTGACATGCACTTAAAGGATCATGATAGGCGTTTTGAGCAACTTCTAAGCAATAACCGGGGAAAAGCAGCTGTTTCATTATTTTAAATGAGACATTTATTTAAACTCAGTAATGTAAATTCCTTCAATACTCAACGGAAGCCTCTGCGTGGTATGACTTATGACTAACCAGAACGGTTAGCCGGAACAATTAAATTTCACAAAAAAGTTTATATTGTAAAGCTAATCACCCTTTACCGTGAAACATTTTTTTTTCACGATTCCAGATTTGCAAAGGCTTAACTTAATAATTTTAATCAAATATAGGTAAGCACTGAGCACCCCTTAAAGGATGAGAGCATGTCGGGCGGTCAATAACCCTGTATATTAATAAATACTTGCTAAAAGAGGTTGGTACATTTATTCATCAAAGTGAACAACTGAACTATTCAGCATACGTGGACATTTTATTCGCTGGTTTGCGTATGCACAAACTAAATAGTTTATGCAAATTGTGTTCCACTAGTTGGTTTGGAACGAACCAGAGTGCTTTTAGCTGCGAAAGCTGTGTGCGTGCTTTTATAATGGCTCACATAGGTATATAATGTATTGTAATGGATGCCGTGAAAGCGTCAATTTGAGAATCAGGCGTGTCACTTTGTCTTAATTATGACATTAAAACAAAAATATTTTTTTATAACTTGATCCATTTCGACGTGTCCAAAAGAATGACTGTCAAATGTAGCACTGTCAACTGAGCTAAGTGTTCACTTAGATCGAATATATCGACTTGTTACCAATAAACAAAGAAAAATGTAGAAAACACTTTTGAATAGACTTCAGAAATAGCATGAACATTTGTGCGAAATGGAGCACCGGCTTAACGTATTTTCATAATACGAGTACATTTGTAGTTATTACTAATGTTATACCGTACCAAATTTTGACAAACTTTTTTACGAACAAAATCATGATCTACAATGTCAAACCGTTCCATAGCAATACTACGTAATGAAGCGTTGCTCCATTTAATTTTATAAAATACCAATAAAAACCTATAGACATACAAAGTAAACTCGCAACATCTATCTTGATGTATATCTGTGTAATCGCTATATAACAATAACCAACAGTACTGCAGTGCTTAACTTTGTTGTTCATTGTTCATGCATTGTTGCATATTCAAAGGGAATTAATCGATACCACTCGTAGTAATATGAAAAACGAATATTATTAACAGGGTTAGTCGTTTGAAATATTTTTGCGCTGGAAAGTTTGGGAACGTAATATTTGTAAGAAAAAATCAATTAGTATCATGATTGGAATAAATAACTTGACGTAAAAAGAGAATCCGTGTAAATTTCTCGCTGGTTTGGTTCCATCATCAGGATTAAAGTTTCTAAAATGTACCATTTAATCACTTTTTCCATCTGATTTACAAAATAATATGTCTCTTTCATTTCAATCGTAACATGGAGAAAATTTAGATTAGTAACATGTTACTGGGCGGGACTAAATAAAAACTCACAAAAAAACGAGATAGCAAAAGGTCGAACGGGAACTTTAGTAAACATTCAACCCTAATCATAATTCTTCGAAAGTTTCCGCAGAATCAAACAACGCAAAACTAAGCTTTCCATTTCCCTTCAAGTCAGATGTACGAGTAGGAGGTCTCATTTTCTTGCGGCTTATCGCAAAGCGCTTACCGCGTAAGAGGGTAAGAGATTCTCAATCCGCTCCTCAGTCAATATTCAAGGAGTCAGTTTCCCTCTTCAGATAGCTACGAGTATATAAAATACACTATAAATCTCCAATAACCTATTTTGTCCATCAAGTATTTTCCATCAAAAAACAGCTACACGCGATCGGCTAATCCCTTAGAACTTGGGTGAAAGGCAATTTTCTTTCGTTTACTTTTTACACAAATTGTGTATGCGCCACATGTTGACGACATATTTTCGTATAAAAAATCCAGGAGACCTCGTAACGTTTGCGTAAAGGCTTGGATATTATAATAAACTCGACGGTTTGTCGCGCCAGTGCAAAGAACGCTCATGATATTGCCTATTAGGAAAGAGTTAACGTTATATTACGTACCTAACAAAATTTAACAGTCCTATTAATAGAATCGAGCCCGCGTAGCGACTTACATATATTTCGTAGCAGCTACGTCTGAAACTGTGGCGTAGCAACACGGCTCTCTGTCGTAGTCGCTACGCTTGTGTAGCTGCGTAGCGATGCAGAAGCTACGTTTGTGTAGCTACGTAGCTGTGTAGAAGTAGCTACGGTAGTGTAGCTACGGTTTTAAGTGTAGTAATGACGTAGCTATGAGGTAGCCAATAGGGTTTACGGTTTTTTTTTTATACAACGAAGTAAGAAGACTAGCAAGACGCTCTCCTGATGGTAAGAGATAACGCTGCCCATAATTAGTACAGTGCTACCCAGTGTACCGTGCCAACGCTTCTTACTTGAGAGTCATAAGATGTTAAGACTCTTCAGCCCAGTAATTTCACTAACGAAACACTATAACGAAAATAAACGAAATACTATATTGTTGTGAACAATTTTGTCTTGTTCGCAAAATAAAATAGTGCTAACCGACAGTTTCCTCGTACACGACACTTATTATTTGATTACGATTGCGCAATCGAGTATTGACTCGATTGCACGTACGAGTATTACGGAGAACTGAAAAGCTAATTGTATTGTTTCTCTTAGTACCCCATAACTGGGGCAAGTTGTTCGCCGCTCGTTTCTAAGGCGATTACTTCGTGTGGCCCAAACTTAAGACACAGACCGAC
Organism: Hemithea aestivaria; assembly: GCA_947507615.1. Lineage (NCBI taxonomy): Eukaryota > Metazoa > Arthropoda > Insecta > Lepidoptera > Geometridae > Hemithea > Hemithea aestivaria. The sequence continues at coordinate 5,573,847 of OX382331.1, forward strand.
CGTCGCGATGTAATGACTTAACTTTCTTATCGACAAAACCGCACTCACGAATCGATTGCAGAATTAGCTAAACTCTGCGGATATTTTTTGTATTAACTTTCCAAAAGATTGATGATTCTTCGTAAAGTAATTTGTGTTTCGCTGTTTTTGTAATAGAAGTTTAACTGTTCAATGATAGATAAATTGTAATGAAAGAATTTCCTTTCCTTTCTTTATCGCCTAGAGTGATATCCGCTGTAGCGATTGCTAACAATTAATTTGAGTTTATCAATAGGAGTAGGTATGAAGAGTTGATTTTAATATTTTTTTTTTATGTGATGAAGTAGAAGACGAGCAAGACGCTCTCCTGATGTTAAGAGATAACGGCTGCCCATAATCAGTACAGTGTTACCTAGGATTACTAGTCAAATTATATCATATGTGCTTTTGACATTTAGAATTTGTTTGAAAATTTGACATAGCGACACATAGTGTGTCGCAAGTGGAGTTGCCCTTTTTGTCCTATTTTATCACAATCCGCTGAGCTGGAATTGATAGAAGTCAGTCACGTTTCCTTTACATTCGTTACGAAAATAGAAAAGGATTAATACTGAGTCCTGGCTCCTGGGCTAGCCATACACACACACCCACACATATAATATTGTCAATATAGTACCTTTTTTCAATATTGATTGTGTGCGGACTGCATTGTGGATAATTCTGATGCAATGAAGATTATAATTGACAATGTTATAATTTTGTATGTGTGTAGCCCAGGTCAGGTCTTAACTTTCTTAGATATCTTGACTTTTCCTAAGAAAAACGCTAACAAAGTTGCCTCCCTGCGAACCGCCAGAATGACTTTAGTATCTATATAACATTCTCAAGTCCTTATTAAGTTGTAACAAGAATCGACACTGAAACAATTATTGTTCGTCTTAGTTCAGAGTTTGTTGGTAACTGAGTATAACACCGACAGATCGACGTAACGACATAACTTTGTTATTGTAGCAACTGAACACATTGTTATAAACATACAAATTAACGACATTTAATAATGGACGTGCGAGTGTGTTTATGCCTCTACAATCTACAATCATTAAAAGAACATGTTTTCAGGTCGATATTGGTTTTTAAATATCTGTTCGACGAAGCGTAAGGTTAATTAAATATTCCTATCAGAAATAGATGACATATGTGAATGTTGGTACCTTAGACCTTGTACAAAAAACTATCGTTTAAACTGTCTTAAAAAGTAAAGGTTACAATTCGTCGAACACTTTTGAAACGATTCTGTTTGACTTCTCAATTTAAAAAAAATCTGTATAGCATGTTTTAAGTTAGGAATTAAAACGTGCTAACCCTTATTGAAAGAGGTGAGATTGAAATCGGTTTAGTAGTTCCAAATTCTAGTTAAGGAATAAAAGCACTGAGTGCTGTTTGAAACAATAAGCGGCGAAGGGATTTAGGTATACCATCTCATGCTATCTCACCTTATTCTGATTCTATTTTTCATTATCTCTTAATTAATCAGTATGCTAAAATGTTTATAACCTAAAATACGACCCCTTCCAGACAACATACTACCGACAGTTATTTAGACACGCGGCAGCGAGTCAAGCCAAGTTCAAGCAAAGGAACTGGCGACCGCGCCGTGTGTTATATTACACGAACCGTCCAAAGCGCGTTTTGACGACTTTTTACACCCTCGTTATACAAAAACTATAACACATAGACAAGTCAAATTTGGCACATATACTTAAATATACGAACTATATCTCTGTTCCAAATTCCAATAACACAGCTCAAACGGTTATTTAGATATAAACATCCAGTAATCGGTGAAGTTAATACATACTGAGGGATAGATCAAAAGTAATATCCCAGTTCCAGATGACCTAGAAAGCTGAAATTTGGCATCCCGATAGGTAATGTCCTAGTAACAAAGGGAAAAATCAGAAACTAGTATTTTTTTTATCATTTTAAATTATTATTAATTTTTAAAAAATGTATGATATTAAAGTTTGGGACGCCTAGGAACGCATAAAGCAATACATGTTGCATGTTGCTATAATTTTTGTGTAGGCGGCTATTTTCTGTTAAATATTACGAAGTGCGCGCGAGTCCACTATTCCTACTAATATAAAAACAAAAATAAATACAAACAACAACATAAATATAAATACAAACTTTATACCTACTGTACGTATGGATATATGTTTTTACTTTTTCACGCCTAAACGGGTGGGCCGATTGACTTTAAATTTGGTATAATAAAAAAATATAGCTTAGACCCCTGGAATAACATAATATACACTACTGTACCAAACTGTATAGCGGGTAAAACAGCTAGGCACAGCTAGTCACTAATGAAAATAGGTTCCTGGTACCTACGTAACAATTGGATATCCTATGTAAATACCTATCAATATATCGACTCACCAGCACAAGGCGGCTCAGTAACATAGAGGTAATAATATTAACATTGTTTACAATAAAAATAATGTGTGTATATCGCCTTAGGTGCTAGTTGGTGTAAACATTTTAGATACCTACGTACCTGTAACGTATAGTCATAATATTATAGGTATGTGGCGGTATCTGGGGGCACGGCAGTGCCCCCGCCAAGTCGTCGTCATTACAAGTCTTGTCGGCTTAGGTTTCTTTTGATCGAAATACTAATCCAGTTCCAGATTATCTAAAAAGTTAAATTTCCATCCAGGTAGGCGGTAGGTATAAGATAGTTGGGTGAATATAGATAAATTTATTAGTAACTAGTATTGTTTAAAAATCAATTGATTAGGTACAATATTCAAATCAATAGTGCACATAAATGCTATATATAAATAAGTACTAAATTAATTATAGGTATAGGTATATCGAAGCACGGCGAGGCTCACGGGCCGCGGTGCGACGGCCGTGCCATGGAGCAGTGGGGTGGGGGGAGGTGCAATAAAATAATCATTTGGTATTAATCTTATTATGACTGGGTGTCTTAAACCTATTACATACTAAAAAGTACTGTACAAAAAGCAATGATATCCCATCAAAAACATAAATGTGAAAAGAGAGCCAAGTTCAATATTACGATGTATGTACTCATAGTTACCTATGATTTGGTAGTTGACTTCAACGACAAAAGAAGTGAGATCTAAATGGGTGCCAAGTTCAATGGTCAGTCCTGAAAAATATTTACAACAACATAAAATATTTTATTACAAATTAAAAGATTATTTCTTCTTATCACTTAGAATTAATATTATTTTGAAGCCCAAAGTTTGACTTGGCTAGTTCTCATGGGTACCATACGACGAAGTATCATATATATATATATAATACGATACTTCGTCGTATGGTACCCATGAGAACTAGCCAAGTCAGTCTTTATGCTTCAAAATAATATTAATTCTAAGTGATAAGAAGAAATAATCTTTTAATTTGTAATAAAATATTTTATGTTGTTGTAAATATTTTTCAGGACTGACCATTGAACTTGGCACCCATTTAGATCTCACTTCTTTTGTCGTTGAAGTCAACTACCAAATCATAGGTAACTATGAGTACATACATCGTAATATTGAACTTGGCTCTCTTTTCACATTTATGTTTTTGATGGGATGTAATCTACGCGAACATCATACTGAGTACACGTAACAACAACAAACTTGTTCAAGATAAAAGCCAAACAAACTTGCGTAAAGTTTACAACATACCCTTAAAATGAGGCAATATTTCATGGGAAATATTCAGGCGCCTCATTGAGAGTAAATTTGCTGGTATCGCTACGGCAAATTGGATTACAATAGGCAGACAATTAGAGCGCCCACACGATGAAGATAGCACTCGTGTCTTCATTGTGTGGGTGAACATTATTCAGGAATTTATTCCATAATTAGAGCGCCTATTGAAGTCTATTATGGTACTAAATGTACACTTATAGCGGCGCGTCGAGTATTAATAATGGTGGCTTACGTAGTAGAAATACTCGATAAAGTATGGCCATTTCTCAGTCTCTCATATATAAAATGTATCATTGGGCTAAATTGGATTTCAGAAGCAAGCCTGAGTACCAAGTTTTTATGATGTATTATTCTACTGCTGCAGTTCAACCTACCTAGTGGATGCAACCAGGAAAATTAAAAATGTGTGGTAGATCACTGATAAATGCCTATAATTTTAGCTTAGTTGATAGAAAGCTCATACTAAAATCGTAGAGACTGACATTATTATGTTGTATTTTAAGATCAATTTGAGGTATACAAAAAAGATTTCACGGGCAGGATGGCGTACGGATGAAATCACTGACTTACCTCTAGACTCTAATAATATGTTAAAACACCTTGTTTAATTTCAAATATTTTAATTTTCAGAAACAAAGCACGAGTTGGAAGATCTCATGGCTGACGTTAAGAAAACTGCCAACAAAGTCAGAGGGAAATTAAAACGTAAGTTTTTTTATTACACCCGCTTTATATGGCTCTATTTTAGTGCGGAAAGGTGAATAAACTTTGTGACTTAAATCACCGTGTAAATAGCATATTAACTTATATTCCAGCTACGATTATAAAGGACGTGGCTAAAAAAGGAACTAAGTTTCACCATACTGAGTTGCTGTTACAGTAAATTAACATAAGTAAACCAGCGCCCTTGGTATTGGCATTTAGATTGATGCCAGATTGTACCTAGGTCACAGAAATCGTGACTTTGTAACCACTGAGTCTAGCCACTCTTCGAAAATAGACTCATGCTTATAAGTAATTAAAAATAACTAGAATAAATATGACTAATTTCTGCACACCAAAATAAGCTGTTACGTATAGCACTTTAGATGAAAGTTAAACATACAAATTGCTCTTTGGAAAAGCGATAAGTTACCATGACATTTTCAGGGAAGACCCTTTTTGCAAACAATACGTAGCGTGTTCGTATCGTTACCGTAATCAATCCTTCCTTGTGTCACTTAGAGACTGTCTCAAGGCAGGATATCAGCGAAAAAAGGTTGCACTGCCGGTGTCAACAGAAAAGACACGAAAGCGAGTAACTTAAGATATGAAATCGTTTCTTATAAATAAAAATAATGGAAGTTTTTGAATCAAGAACTATTAGACCTGTATAACTATTTTGCTTAATATTTATTGCCCATCATAATGTGCCTCCGATGCCTGATAATGCTTTAAACTGAAATAATTTCACTGCAACTTCTAGAATAATAAAGATAATTTCGATAGTTGGTATATTAAAAGTTTTTAAAGAAAATGCCACGACAGGCTTTATTAAGTCTAAAGCTCGCATCCCTTGGAACATAGTAATTAGCTTATTCTCTAACGAATGATATTTAATTCATTTAGTCAAAACAGGATCCAAAAAAAATACAAAACTTTATCTAATAACGAAGAAAAATTAATGATATTTTAATGTTTATATAAAAATGCAGTAACTTAGAACATTGTGCATGCAATCTACAGACATAGAGCAGAACATCGAACAAGAGGAGCACTCCAACAAATCGTCTGCGGACCTGAGGATAAGAAAGACGCAGCACTCGACGCTGTCGCGCAAGTTCGTCGAGGTGATGACGGAGTACAATCGCACGCAGACCGACTACAGGGATCGGTGCAAGAGCCGGATACAGCGGCAGTTGGAGATCACCGGCCGTGCTACCACTGATGACGAACTCGAGGAGATGCTCGAGCAGGGGAACTCGGCGGTCTTTACCCAGGGGGTCAGTATACATTAATTATACCATAATACACATTAAATAGGTACTTAATGAAGATAGGTGGAAACTCCCTAAGGGGGAGTCCGAAAAAGGTTTGGCTGAACTGTGTGAAAGAGGATATGCGTGATAGGGGGTGAATGAAGATATGACGGGATGATTGAGAAGAATAGATGAGGAAGACATAAGGTGGGATATGGGCAGGAAAAAGAAGAGGAGACACATTATATAGCTACATAGTACTCTCACTCACTCCACAGTACGCACGCACTTATTGTAACAGACAGACTATGATTAGGCTCACCTCACATTGCGCCACAGCGACTTGAGCAATTGAACAAAGTCGTCGGAAGTCGCTACGCCAAATGTGTAAGCGGCTTTAGTAGTCAAATACTAGACCATCATAGGTTAGCTAGGTGCGGATCGCTGTATATTCGAATGTCTGCATCCCAGCTCTTTTACTCGATACTTTTTCCTTCATGGCTTACTAAAACACCAAATTTTAGCCTGAGACAGGTAACAAACGTCCATACATGTAAGTCTTTTTATTTTAATAATATTAGCAGGATGGTACCTATGTAAAAATAAATGTCTCTCGGGCACATTATTTCTCGCAATGTGACCAATTAAATAACTTTTTTTCTATCAGTACTATTTAGATATCCATTATGGGGATTAAGATTACATTTATTATCAAATGATATTGTTTTTAGATCGGATCTCTCACGCATTGACAAAACGAAGATAATTTCGCTTGAAAATTTTAATGTCATTATTGGTCATTGTCATTATTTGTTGCATATCGCTATACTTTTAGATAATAAATGATAACATTCATGGAACTTATAATATGAATCATAGATTCGAAGTATGAATTTTATTAGTTCCGCAAAACGACAAAGTATGGGAAAAAATCGTGTACATAATAATTAGATTCTATTGTTATCAACTTTGTTTTCAGTCAACTCTAACCTTTTGGATCCAAGACTTATACTATTTCGTCTACGTATCTTACATGAGCATACATGATCTTACGGGGCAGCGTGGGGCACTTGGTCCATCCTAGCTCTGACCTGTAAGATACTCCAAAATTTCTTAGCGCTCTAAATAAGCCGATTGCACTTATTTCATAGTCCAATTCTAAGGTCCGTCTATCCGTCTGTGTCATAGAACCACCGTCCCGTCACCTCCGTCCGTCTGTGTCACCTTCTGGTGACTTTTTGTATGAAAAGAAATAACTGGAGTAAGACCGCACGTATAGTTACATATTATTTAAGACTGCTGCCCCACCCTGAGCACATGGCTGCCTACGCTCATGAGTTATTTAGGTTTCCTTCATCGTAAAATATTTTACTAAGACCTAAAGTTACATCGACATTGTAGTTACATGATTCTACAATGTACGTATACTAGTTACACAGAAACATTTAAATCCCCCGACAATAAATACACGGAGCGAGTAAATCCTAGGAATAGAATGCGCAAAGCTTTGTAGGTAATGATACTTGTAGACAATGTTAGAAGTCAATAAATATACTGGGAACGATACTATACTGGCAAATTATTATCACGACTCGGAATGCTCTATTTATTGTTAAGCGATCCTACCGACTTCGCCAGTTTATTGAAGTGTGGTAAATTGCATTTTCACACGGAAGTTTTTGATTTTGATAACTTAAATACATATTAGCTCATTCCGTTTACAAGCTAAGAATTTAAAAAGTAATATGTAAATTTAAGAGTTTACTAACTGTGACTTCTCCATAGTGAAAATCTACCACAAAATATCTATCATTGTGCCAAATTTCTAACCAACCGATTCAACAATTTGGAATATGCTTTAAAGTCTGGGGCAGACTACCGCATCGCACTAACAAAAATGTTACTGCATCTCTTTAGTACCTACATTTTATACGCCCGCCTATTGTTTGCGATAGTTCATACTTTCACATAAAACTGAATTCATAAAGTAACATGTTTTACATAATATGTGTGTGTGTGTCTGTGCGTGCGTGCGTGCGTGTGTTGTTACGTGTTTTTTATGCGATGTGGTGCAATCCGTGCAATCGAAGCCTTCGCCAGGTTTAATAGACCAGTCATGCTTTATTATTTGATGTTGCTAGCCTCCATAAAGCAGAGAAATCCGACTAACCCCTTCAAATATCTCTAGGCTTGCCTTTTAGAAACATTACCCCGTCACCTTAGACAGTAATTATAATAATTAAGAGCACGACATTACGTGTGAAGATATGGCAGCCATACACTCACTCGGGGGACTTGAATTTAACCCAAATTCAAGGTTACACTGAAATAGTTACTTAGGGCTAGTTAGTCTTTGTGTAATTTCCTTTTCTTAGGTTTATTTCATAAATGTTTTGAGTGACCTAAAGTTTCAACAGTTGGGCAGCTGTTTGGTCATGTTAGAGGCCTTGTAGGAAACATATTGACCAGATCTAAAACTCCAACAGTAAACGAGTTGGCCACATGACCTATTTGGTTGATGGATTCTTCTCTAAATAACGTAACTGATATTAACATACTAAAATTTAGATTTTAAGGAATAGGCTTTGTTAGAGTATAAAAAACCTTTATCCATTAAATGACCTTTTATTCTCTAATACCCTGATTTGTGCCTACCTCATAATAAATATTAATTCTGGTCGAACCAAAGTATCTTTGAATTACCTTACCAACCGGAGGAAATCGTGGCAGAATATTGTGTAAGGTCGTGGTACTTACCCAAACGATCTCCAGAAAACCAGAATAAAATTACCAGCAAAATTAATTATTCAGGATAATAGGCGCAGTGCCGCGTAGAATTTTACCTACCACTGGTGGGGATTATATAATATACATAGGTTGATGATGCTTACTTACCAGGCACCTAATTTTCTCATCTTATCATAATAAATGTCTAACATTATAAATAAAACGTTCCAGATAATAATGGAGACGCAGCAAGCGAAGCAGACGCTGGCGGACATCGAGGCGCGACACGCCGACATCATCAAGCTGGAGACCTCCATCCGCGAGCTGCACGACATGTTCATGGACATGGCGATGCTTGTCGAGAGCCAGGTCATATACTGTTACACTTATACTCTAGGAAATAGGTTTACCGGGGGTACACTTCCTTTGCAGGAGGTCGATTTGGTGGGTACCACAACAGTGCCAGTTATTCTACCGTCTGAGCAGTAATGAGCAAACATTACTGTGCTTCGGTAGGAGGGCACTGCACCTAGTCAAATTACTGGGCTGCAGAGTCTTAACATCTTATGACTCTCAAGTAAGAAGCGTTGGCGCAGTGTACTGGGTAGCACTGTACTATTTATGGGCAGCGTTATCTCTTACCATCAGGAGAGCGTCTTGTTCGTCTTCTTACTTTGTTGTATAAAAAAAAAACTAGGTATATTGTACCCAAGAGCATCATCTTGATGCAGACTATCGGCCTGATGGTGAGATGTTGTCAAGAAGAAAATAAGCGAAAGATGTGATGTGATTTCATAATCATGCCCAAACCTTAGGATCTCAGGAGGCCTATACTCAGCTGGTAGTGGGATACAGGCTCAGTAGATAGACAGATGGGTATAGTATTTACTTACTATATTACTATTTATAACATCGTTTTAGCAATACTTGGATGAGATTCTTAGGATCTTATTGTGGTGTGAAATTGAGGGTAACTTCCATTCTAAGCGTGGTTGATGTTAAGTAGATAAAAATTACAATAGATAAAGGCTGGGACTATTGGGGCATCGAGGCAGATAATGAAATGAGTATAAGTAAGCTAAGATCACCACAATTTAACCAAAATCGTTTTACAAAATGATTGTCGTATGTTTAGGAGGCATATGACCGGTTTGGGCACGATTGGGCTGGTTATGATGATGGTAAACTTCTACAAATTCGTCGCTCTAAGAGCAACATGCGGATAATGTAGACTGCTATATATTATTTATACTGCAGTTAGCATGTTTATTTTATAGTCACGCTGCATTTAGATTAGGTAACACAAATTAAAGTTGCTCCTATAAATACAGGGTGAGATGATCGACCGCATTGAGTATCATGTAGAGCACGCGGTAGACTATGTACAAACCGCCACACAAGACACAAAGAAGGCCCTAAAATATCAGAGCAAAGCCCGACGGGTGAGTGCAATTATCTGTCTATTCATTCATTACTAATTTGTTCTTTTTGTTTTTGTTTCGTCCCACATTCCACTCCAAAACCCTTACTCCTTCCTTTTTTGTTTGTGAATGAACATACATACCCTACGTGCATTTTGTTGCGTCGATTATACCGGTGATTGGTTCACACATTTTTATGTTTATTTATTTACTGTGTATGTATCACGAGTTCGCTTTGATTGTTGTGTTTAACCGTTTTCATGTCGCTCAAACTTACACTGGTGAAATGGGCTTCTAACTCTAACCTGGTATTCGGATCTGTGTATCACTCAACCTATCTGTGTGTGCGTTATTTGCCTCTTGTACTATTGTCATACTTGTTATATAATAACTGTATTCATCTATATACTTACTAACGTTATTATGTAACAATTTCGATGTAATCATTAAGCTATAACATATCTGTGTAATAATGTAACATGATTTCTGTAACGTCTTCGGTTCATATAATAACATATATAACATTCTACTGCAGTTCCGTATCGGTCGGTTGGTGTAACAAATGGGTGTATAATATATCGTATGAACCAATCTGCCGTATCTGCCGTCCCGTTCCCTCCTAGCGCACTTGACCTTAGCGAGAGCAGGGCGAACTGATAGATCGCATCGAGCATCATGTGACGCAATCCGCGGACTACGTGGAGTCCGGACAGGTCGACATTCACAAAGCCGGCGTCTATATGGCGAAAGCACGGAAGGTAATCTCCTATTTATGCCAAGATGGCTAAACTAACCACACAGCCCTCACAATTAGCATTTTTGAAAGAAAGAAATCGTAATCGTTTGCAATCTCAACATTCTTATATAAATTTTGGTTGAATTTAAGGGTTTGGGAAACTTCTTTTAATGGTTCCAATAGGTACTTAATTTTTCAAATTTTTTGAGTTGTTCTAATTGTGACATTTGGGCGAAGGCTGTACGTTCAATATTACCATGATTTATCAGTTTAATAGTCTTATGAAAGAATTGACTCATATTACAAAAAAATATTATGCACATCTCTGCGTGGTCATATTGAGCGTGTAGCCTTCGCTGTAAAACGATTGCAATAATTTGTAAACCATCACGAAGATGCTTGGCAAATGAATAGAATTTCTTCCTTTCTCCAACATGCAACAAACGAGGGCTGTACTAAACACATCTTCCAACTGGGGGCGAAAGGCGTTACTAAATAACTTTCTTGACAACGGAACCGATTGTCTCATCGGATCGGAAATCTTCACTTTCACATAATATTTCATGCATTTCGGTTTTTCTTCAAACGGCACCGGCATGCTTGCATGATTAGAGACTCCGATACCAGTCACGCATTGAATTGTGCGCTGAAAAGTAGTTTTATAGTACTACTTTCATTTTCGATCATCACGTGTCTTGGAACATTCGATACTGTTAACCAATAGTCAAATGTTGTATCATATTATTTGTCACATTCTTCAAGCTTGAGTCGAACTGTGACCTGCACTTGATGTAAGCTTGGTGTTTCGTTCGCATGGTGGTGGAAATGGAGTTGGTCGAATGCTTTGGCATAGCATGGATGTTTACAAATATGAGTATGACATTGTTCGAATAATAATTTGTTAAATGGTGCAGCCGTTAGGTCAATTTCTCTTTAAAAATAATGTCTTAAAACTTACCCTGATGATCTTATTTTCGTCTTACGTAATGACATTTCAATTCTCATTTTATTATGACTGTAAAATTATATTTTTCCCAACAATAGCTCATAAAAACTGGAATAAATTAAATAATTTTATTCTATTACAAATGATTCATTCCATTTAAGTAAATATCAGATAACATACATAAATACACGTAAAGTTTTCTTTCGAATGCTGAACCTTAGTCAAGTTCCATTCGCTAATCGTTTTGCTCAAGGAATGTATTAAAATGATAGATATCGCTTGTTGACTACGTGATATCTGAATTTCGAAAACACTTTTATAGTGAGTGCTTTTGGAAAACTTTGCGTGTCCCAAAATCACTAACCAAAACCTAACGGCTGTACGTATCAGTAGAAATAATTACAGATTTTTATTTGGTTTTCGTTTCTCCTTTGTCATTGCAGAAAAAAATCTTCATCATTATATGCCTGGCCGTTACGCTAGTTATTTTAATAATAGTTCTCGCAATCGTCCTGAGTTAGTGAATCATGGAGCCACCGACGCCATCTGGATCAAGACTATTCATACGAGTAGACAGCTTGCTGTTCAACTAGAGAATAAGATCTTATACGTTATCCGAATTAAGGAGCTTTACGTTCTATTAATACAGTGAAATCACTGACGTCTAAGTGCCTACTTGAGGCGTTTCGATAAAGATTCATATTACCCTAAATAGAATCCATGTATATTCTGCTATATTCATATAACAAAGCCGCGGACGGATAGACAAAGCGAAACTATAAGGCTTCCTTGTTTACTACGTAAAAGGTAGTTCACTAGCTTGTCCAAAAATAGCATAGAGAATATTGTACTCATGTGTAAGCAAATTTGACTAAATTAGAGTTGTTTTAACTTTGTAAAGTTTCTTATTTCGGATAACGGTAGATACAATGTCAAAAGCTGATTGTAGATCATTGAAACATTAATTTTCATTAACAATCAATATAATGAATATTTCGTATTCGACTTCGTCTAATCATTATATTTACTTACCTTTATTAGTTTATTTATAGACAAAATTATTGAAATCATTCTTTTTAAATCCGAACAAGTTGCCACGAGGAAATATAATTGATGGGAGAAGTTACAACAATAGTTGGGCGGAGATATAATAGTTGGGCGGAGATATAATAATTGGGCGAAGATTATAATAGTTGGGCGGAGATGTAATAGTTGGGCGAAGATATAATAGTTGGGCGGAGATATAATAGTTGGGCGGAGATATAATAATTGGGCGAAGATTATAATAGTTGGGCGGAGATGTAATAGTTGGGCGAAGATATAATAGTTGGACGGAGATATAATAGTTGGGCGAAGTAATAATGGTTAGGCGAAGATATAATAGTTGGGCGAAGTAATAATGGTTAGGCGAAGATATAATAGTTGGGCGAAGTAATAATGGTTAGGCGAAGTCTACCACGTTCGACCGCACAACAATAATTGTGAATATAACCTTAAACTACGTTATTAAACATAATGTATAAAGTTTATGGCCACCGATACACGAAAGATAAGTTTATTGTACAAGCTTCTCATTTGTTAGTTCACTAAATTAATTTTTACCATTACGGTAAAGTTAAAGACAATATTGCGTACAGTGCAATAATAATGTTTGTGCTTTAGGTTAAGAAATTATTTAACGTTGAAGCTTTGCTCGTTTTAAATTAATATTTTCTGTAAATACACCAATTAGGGTTACTCGTTTAGGGCGTTTGCACACAACACGTTACTTAGTCGTATCTTAAATAATAGAGTTACTTACTTTTATAATATTCCTCTACTTGACAGCTTATAGGGTAAAAGTCCCCATAATGTGACTTATAGAGTAAGCTAAACACGCTTAAGTTACGATTATGTGAAGTGTTTTGAGCGAAGAAGTTCTATTAATAGCGAATTATGAGCGAAGGCATCTTAAGCGATAATGTATTATCCAAGATATATTTAAATATAACATTAGATTGATTTATATAATACTAAAAAATCCTATTTAAATTACCTTTTTTGTTAAATTAAACTTTAAAAAATTCCATAGCTTAATCTATTATGTATATTTTTATTTTTTATTATATATTTTGATCATTAGCCCCGCCGCAGATGCTCACACTCGCAATGGCCGTCACGAGCCGCGTGCGAGTGGCTGTATTTAAAACGTATGGCGCAGTACCAAACTCCGCATTTGCTCTCACGCGTCGACGCAGGCACGTACATGAGTCGTACATGAGCGTGCACGCGCGTGTCGGCTAGGTGATGAGACATTTGTTTCGAGTGGCAGTGTCGCGAGTGTTCAAGTACTATTGCAAAATGGAGGAACTTATTGAAGCTGTTCGAAGCGAAAAATGTTTATACGACGTAAACCACCAAGATTATATGAATACAAAATTAAAGGATTCTATTTATATAATTTTTTTTCAGATAATTTCCTTATTAACAATAATCTATTCAAAAACTCGTTATCACTGTCGGATTCTTAACTTATATCAATCGCGTCCAACTTGCTTCGTTTTCGTCTACGAACGAATAGTAGGTAGAGACGCTGACTGATGTACGACTCGTGAAAGCAATTGCGGACACACACGTGTCTACCAATGCCAATGCGACATTGGCGCAGTGTCGTGAACGAGTGCGAGTGTGAGCATCTGCGGCGGGGCTAAAAATCGCTATCGCCCAAATCGCTCACGCGTTATAACATCACAAATTATAACATTTATTCGTATAAACATTAATTGAATGTATTGAATTTAATATCCTATTAATCGCTAATAAGATCTTGACATATCTAATTTTGAGTCCAATAAGATCTTTCTAAATATTTCGGGATGTTATATACCTATTATACTAATTTTAGTCACTTGATATAAATATTGTGGACATAAGATAGCTAAAATTTAATGTAACTAGTATTTTTGAATTAAAAAGAGGCTCGCAGCCATATTTAAGGTCGGCACAATATCTGCGAATTGTCGCTCGTCTGTGCAGACCTTTATTTTAAAAATTATATTAGTCTCAAATTTCAAATTAGACCATAACATTTTTCTCCTTTGAATTATAGTACAATTTTTACGTCTATGTAATATAACAGGTAGGTACTTATTATTGTCAGTATTCTGTTATTAACTTTGGAACATTAAACTTCGGAAAATGCCAATGTATTGAGAATTATTTATAACGTACATAATATAACATTGCGAAATTTCCCTAAAACAACATGATATTTTAGCAACTCGCCATCGCTTTGCCACTGGTCATACATTACCATATGAATTACTGGTTGCGCCGAGCGTTTTTAGCCGCTGCGCTGTACTATATGCCTATGTGTTATTCCAGGATCTATACCAAATTTCAGCTCAATCACGCCTAAACGGATGGACTGTTTAGGCGTGAAAGAGTAATAGACATACATACAAACATCCATACATTCATACAAACTTTCACGTTTATAATATTTGTGAGATAAATCATCCTCATAAAATACTGTATGTTGATGAAAACAACATAAAAATTCTTGTAGGTTAAAAGGTCTACTTAATAAGTTTAGGTGTAACTTATCTATAACTAGACATATAGAAGACACAATTTCCGAAGTTTAATGTTCTAGAGTTTAACTTACATAAGAAGAACTCTATGTTTTTTTTTAATATTACATTTCTACGCACATTGTCAATATAAGTTCTAAATTTTAAAGTAAGTCTCGGATTTCTGACGCATTAATTATTCACAACGACAGCTTAATAATGTTATTAATTTATTGTGTAAAGTATAAATCTGGTGCTTAAGTTCTTAACTATTAAACGCACATTAAAATGTTTATGGTTTGTTGCATTGTTTATGTTTGGAAGTACAGTCGAGTGAGAAATTGTTAATGTAGTTTGAAAAAACATAGCTGTGAATTAGAGTGCTTCAGAATTAAAATTTGTAACTTATACCTGTACTCATAATGCATATTTAGCTAGTTTACTGCCGCACTTAGTTCCGAGTATTTATAAATATAAACTTGCTTCGTGAATCGTTCTGTCTATTGGTGAAAAAACAACCATTGCGCAGTTTTACAGTTCTAAGCGTAAGTAATGGAAAGGGCACGAAAATATGAAGACATTAATTTTAACAACCCTTTGGAATTTTTAAGGTATTGAATTTGAAATACTTTTAAAACTAATGAAAAAATGTCAACATATTATGAGCTCAACCAACAAACAAAATCAAAAAGTTCTACGAATTTATACTTAAAATTTCGTTATATCAGGACTTCGTTATATCAGGAGACTGGAGTAGGTCTCCAGTCTACAAAATGTCCTTTAAAGTTAAAGCTGTAGTTCAGTTCAAGCTATGCCATTAATTTCAAACTCGACTGTACCTACTTTAAGTTATTTATTGTATGAATTAATTCGATTGATTATGTTCATAATTATATTAGTATCACAGTCAAAGTTGTATAAAGTATTTCATACTAATATTTCATACTAATATACAATTGCATTTAATATGAGCATTTGAGGAAAATTATCAGTTTTAGTTTAATCTAGTTGAATATCAGGTATTATTTTTTCTGTATTCTATATAAAAAATGTGATCATTTGGTGTGCATATTGTTCGCTCAACATTGAAAAAGAATGTTTCCTATGCTTACACTAATTTATTTAATCAAAAGACTGTGAGACATAATTTAATGCCATTGTAATTGATTAATTTACTTTAATTATGTTGTTAACACAAGTTTCAATCTATGTAGAGGTTCG
The DNA here is from genome assembly GCA_947507615.1 of Hemithea aestivaria. Taxonomy (NCBI): domain Eukaryota; kingdom Metazoa; phylum Arthropoda; class Insecta; order Lepidoptera; family Geometridae; genus Hemithea; species Hemithea aestivaria. Next base: position 5,590,126 of record OX382331.1, read on the forward strand.
TTATAGTTTAGTTACCCTCACAACGAAGGGGCAGAGTTACAAAGTTGTTTATTATTATAGATAATATCAATACTTTACTCATGTTGTAAATATGTTTATAGTTATTTTGAAGATTACATTTATTTATTTTATTTTGAAAATTTTATTTTATTGTTTACCACCTTTAACACTATACCTGCGAAAAATTGTGACTACTGTAGTTTAATAATAGGAAAACTTTAATTGTCTTTTTCTGCGGTTAAAGTGTTAATATCTGAAGGCAAATGACGCACACATAATCGAATACGAAGCCTATTTATTACAGTGATATAAGATAGATATAAATATAAGAGAGTTGGTGCGCGCGGGTGTGTCGCGACACGTTATAAGCGTATGATTGCATGCTCGCCACTGATCGCCGTCCACAGAAGAAGATCATGATCCTAGCGTGCCTCCTCGTAATAGTGGTGATCATCGTCTCCGCCATCTTCGGGAGCAAATGACGTGTCCGACCATTGTCTCAGCTTGTTGCTCACAGGTAACTCTCCTCGAGTGAAGCGAGCGTGCGGACGCGGCGCGTACAATACATCTCTGGACAAAACACTGACACATACTTCCTTTGAACGCTAACTCTAGTACGTGTGATTGCATGGATAATTGCGTTGAAACTTTCGTGTAAGACAATGTTTGTAGTTTTAACTTCCAATCGTAATGACATTTCAAATACGTTCGACTGTCGAGAGCTCGATACGATTACGTAAACGCAATGTTTCGTGCTAATGCTTTCGGAATGATTGTCGCTCTTTTCTGACTGTCATTCTAATACATGTTAGCGCTCATAGAAATATGTGCGTGTATACTAGAGCTGTATCTCGGCGACCGCGGCGCCGCACGCTCGCATTATTTTACTAGTTACTAATATGTGTTGTATTTGTCCCCTCTGCAGAAGAAGATAATGATAATGCTGTGCCTCCTCGTTCTCGGCCTCATTGCGACCGGCTACGTCTATAGCACGTTCTTCTAAACGCGTGAAAGGGGCAGGTTTGGCGCGAAAATATCACTAGCTAGTAGATTTTTACCTTGAAAGCGAAACAATTTTGCATTGACTAGATAAAGCAACGATTCCACACGTTCATTTGCATTGTCCGTGAACCATTGTTGGGGTTTGTGCATGCGTCAAATTATTCCAATACGATGATTCCTGTAGTCATGTCATATGCTAAAGGGAGCTGTATGGCTTTGTTCAGGATATAAACTAGTCTTACAAATCACAAGGATAAAACACTAATTAGATCACTCGATAAACAGATATTCGTCCAATGAACAAAATTCCAATCTGGCCTGTCTCTTCTTTTCACCCTTTCACTAAGACACTATATCCTGAAATAGTTTTCCACGCTTTTTGTATACCTTTTTATCTCTCTAAGCACCTTGCACTTTTTCCTTCTTTCTTATATACCAAACATTTTACAAAGAAACAAAATTACATTTTTATAAAGAATGTTTGTCTAAAATATTGGCCTAAATAATTGGAACGATATCAATGTAGCGAGACGAAATTTTTTACAATTTGAATCAATATAATCAAATAGACACGGTTTTACATATAGGTGTATTGATATTTAACAAAGCTTCTGATAAAGAGAAACATATCAAATGTAAAAAGTAAGTTTAAATAAACAAGATGTCCATTTTATTCGATTTTTTAAAGAAGTTTTTCAGTGTCCTAAGCTTTTATAAATACCTTTTACACCTTTTTGCTAGACAGTTTTATAATGCATGAGAAGTGATTGACGAAATTTTAAATTTGTAAAATACCCACGTAATAAAATATTGTTTAGTTGCTTAGGATAGCGCTAATGACAATAATACCCATTTAGGCGTAGCATGGTAAATGTAAGCCCACGAGGTATGGCTATGATTTTAATTAATAATATATTTACCCGAAACCACAGAAACCTTTATAATACAAATAGTTTTCTAATATTTAAGGAGATCTTGTTAAGACTATAAATAGGGCATAACATAGTAAATACCTTGAAAAATATAATCATTTTGAGTTTTGAGTATAAAATTAAAGCAATTTTAATTTCATTTATACGCGTTAAATTAGATCCGAATCATGATCATGATCTTATTATGCCCTATTTGAAATGTTAATGAAATATCCTCAATTTATAGAAAGCTATTTGTATTGTCTATGATTTATGATACTTAATTTTATTAAACTAATAGACCAATATAAATAATACTGCCCTCTTGTTGTTTACATATATGAAGGAATATTCCTATTTGCTCCCACGTCGATTGCCCCCTAGAGTTATTTGGGAATAAATTCCCACTTGCCCCCGATTGAGGAGGGGGATTGGAGATTTACACATAAATTTAAAGTATTTTAAGTGGGAACAATTAGCACCTGAGGGCCATCAATGTGAAGGCGAATGGAACCATTTTTGAATATTAAAAAATATATCTTAATTATTTACGTGCCTTCAATATTTATATTGGTTTATATAATAAATTGTTGTGTACCATCAAGTCTTTTGTCATTTATCTAACGCAGTATAAATATTTTACTATGAAAAATGTAGAATAATAATATATTATTCACCGAAATGTATAAGCCTTGACGGTACAATACTTCGAATTTTAAATATTTTCAAAGAGCCCATTATTATTATTGTGTGATGAATGTTTTTGTATGGCTTTTAATTGTTTTTACAATTATTGGAAATTACTGGGTATGTATCGCGAAGAGTTGATTATTTAGGTCTCAATGGAAATAACGAATTAAACTTTGCACTGAAAGTCTTCATATTATCCTGGTTAAAACTTCTAAGAGACGTATCGCTTGGTGAACGTCGTACTACTCTAGTTCACCAACCAGCAAAAAACATATATTATAGTTTAATTATCTTACTAATATTATAAACGTGAAAGTTTATAAGAATGTATATGGATGTCTGGATGTACGTTTGTTACTCTTTCACGCCTAAACGGGTGGACCGTTTGAGCTGAAATTTGGTATAGAGACAGCTTAGACGCTGGAATAACACATAGGCTACAGAACAGCGGGTAAACCGCTGTGCTGGGCGCAAGTTATACATCATATCTTATTTATATATTTATTTAATTATGCTGTAATTTATGAGCGACCTTGGCATGTATGATAATCCTACTTTTAATAAAAAAATAAAGTATGGATCTCTGGATGTGTGTGTTTGCTGAAAGCTGAAATTATGTGTACTCGTATATAGGTAATAGGTAGCCCTACAATACAAATAAGTACTTGCTAATTTTAAGCCGGCCACAATTTGACAAATAACATTCGTGTACACGTTATGCATTGTGTGCATGCGCACATCTTCACGTATAATATTCGTCCACTAACGTCGACAGTGTGGCATCGCAAAAAACTTAATTTTACAGAAGTGAACTTATTACCAAGCGTCGTATTTCGTAAAATTACGCTTTTCGAGATGTCATACTATCGTCACGAGTATAGATGATAATATGTATGAATACAAATGCACCGCGTGTCATCGTAAATTGCAACAACTAGATTCGTTTATTTTTATCTCTATTACTTTGTACGGTGCATGCAATAGTTCTATATTTTACAGTGTTAATTAATTTCGCAGGACCGTCAAGCAAAGAAAGCGACGCGCATTGTTTGGTGCTTGCATCCCGCCTGGCAACTTATTGCCGATAAACAGCGATTCGTCATTCACACATACGCTACCCATTATAGAACTAAACGTTCACCACAGTCCACGATCAAATGTCATGTGGCCAAATGCGGAACTAATTATCCGCTGCACTGAGCCGCTGTCAAATTATACCAGCACATAGACGCCAGCGCCACCACAGATCGTGGACGGTATATATTCAATTATTAAAGTACTGTTTCCAGAATCATAATCACGAATGTCGCAGATGCGATCACGTATAGAACTATCTATTCGTTTGTTATCAAATTATTATCTAGCGTGCAATAATCATACAAATACAAAATAGGTGATACAAAAATGTGTAGGAAATAATCAATAAATAAAAAAACTGTAAAACTAGTCAAATTAATCGACTTGGATAAGATTATTTTGAGAAAATTCGACTTTTCATTTGAAGTTGGTATGATATTGAATTTGTCTTTTTTCTGGTTGTTTCTCCAAATATTACTACATATTTTTGTAGCACCTTGTACTACATTAGTTAATATTTAAACACTATCATCTAGCATTATTATAATATAGGCCATTATGATATCTTCAAGAAAATTATGTCATCAGAGAATCATCGATTTTGAAATATTAATGTACGAATACCACGACGTGGTATAAAACGATATTACAATGTTTGTAATTATTGATCGTAGCTTTTAATATAATAGACCGTACGAAACAGTCACAAAATATTGAGATCCTTCTTTCTTTCTTAAAATCAAGTAAAACTTTAAAACCTATTAAAGTAAACCACTAATAGTTTCAAAGAACCCTTTTTTGGGATAATAAATCCTGTATCAAAATTGGTAACATACAGCTTATGAGCCGTCACAGTGCTGCCACCTGGTGTGACGATTTAGAAAATCCTTGTTCAGGCGCTTTATAACTAAACTAAAATTTACAAAAAGAAAATCTTCATAGTCATTGCTTCGGTTAGAAGAAATGGTAATCAAAGTACTAATTGTACTAAAGTATAACATTCTAACCGCATACAATTGAAAAATCATTATAAACCTTGTTCACTTTCGTACTATTACGTGCTCTGTGCCCTCAATTAGTAATTTAACCCACATAAAAGAAAGAAGGATTCATAAAAACCCCATGATATTTCATTTATCAGTAAATCATTGCATTCAGTATTCGAACCGTGTCGTTAGGGTTCTACCTCACAATTAGTATTATAAAACCGTTATGTTCAAAATGCAAGTGCCTGGTAGGGCGGTACTTGTGTGTTTGTGAGTTAGTCGGTCGAGGACCGGACTTGTGGCTTCGGACATGATGCGTAGCGTAATCGTGACGTATTTGTCTGATAAATTGAGTTTAACTTTTAAATAATTTTTATCATGCCCAAAAGACTAATAAAAATAAGTCTTTAATCAGGACGTCAGCCTGATGCTAAACAACTAAGGTAATTTGTAGCTTTTAAAAATAAATCATTCCATATTATGCATTTTAGTTTAATAAAAGACCAGAATTCGTTGACATCCTATGTAGGAGTCAGTCGTTAGGTCATGTTGCAGGTCGTTATAGGTCATGTTGTAGGAATCTTAGCGACCTAAAACTGTGACAGGTCTCACAACCTATAATGATTGTGAATTGACTCTGGCAGAGTAGAGTGACCTATTCTGTTGTAGTAGGAACAACCACAATATGTGAAATATTTTTTTTGTTTGTTTATTTCGAAGCTATCGTTGGAGTATTAAAGTGGTGGGAATGATATACAAGCATCTACGCAACGGTTACGTTACGTGCCTTGTGCGAGGGTTCTTAGGAGTCGAAGCGTGAGGAACATGTGTGAGACCTCACCTCCTCCATCTACTTTATCTTCATATTTTACATGGGATTGGTACATTGCTTCCTAGAAGCTGCAAGGATTAGGGGAGAACGGTGAGATCGCGCCTACGGGGGCATCTCACCAAAAGAAGCGGCGATCGCAATAGGCCAGCTATGGCCGCAGTGATACTAAGTATAAAACAGCAAAACATACAAAAAATGCATTGCATCAGCTTTCATGACTTTGTAGCATCCAGCGTCCTTAAAGTAGGTAGGTGCGCCTGTCTTTATCGAAGATTGGTACTTAAGAACAAAAGTCTGCAAAGAGTTGATGGTAGAGAAAAGTTGCTTTGCATAGATTCTCTGCCATCCTCGGCCGCATTTCAACGCTGTTCTGAGCTGATCCATTTAATACTTACAGTATAATTTGTTATTATGCGCATCCCGCACACTGAAACGCTATTCATTTTTGGTACAATGTCTACGAGAATTCGGGAAAGGAAATAGAATCTAAACGTTTAACAATTTCTATGTACCAAAACATTTTTTTTATAAATCCATAGGTACGGTATCAAATCGCCACCTATGGCATAATAAGGAAACCTGACATTTTAAAATCACCGTTGGAATTTTCGTTTTTATCCTGACTGCCTTGGTTCAGGATCCTGGCCTAAATATATTTGAGTATGACCTTAAAAATACAATTCACAGATTCGTAATAAGTATAAGTCGAAAGTGTAGATTAGTGATAGCTCTCAAATTCTAAATGATATTGTAGAGTACTTAGTAGGTGTATAATGTAAGGAGGCGAGGTCTCCGGTGTGTCCGCGCGTTTAGCATGAAGCCCGCTGTATACGGTCGACGAATCGCCTCGAGATTGATGTATTTTGTTGCATGCAACTGATTGCAACAACATCACTGTAAAGCCTTAACCGTGATTCACAACAATCTATAATTATCGCGACCCGAACCTCAATCAGAATCGAAGTTGTAATCGTCGTAAAAAAATACGAATAACTTTATTGGCACCTATACTACTCGTAATAAGGGTTGTTGGTACAAATTCGTCTGTAGTTACAGGGCTACCAGATACTTATACTTATAGGTACACAAAATATAGCCAAGCCGTTATCTGTATGGTCAAGCCGTTTCGGAGGAGTTTAATAACAATTTGTCGCGAGATTTTAATTAGGTCGTTGCGATATTTTTGAGCGTGAGCTTACTATAAACAGTCAAGTTCAATGCGATAGCTAACATGCAATGAAATGCAGATACTTTTGCGCGATTAATCGGCCGTATATATAGTTAGGCTTAAAAGATGAGCATATCGCGCTGACGTCGCGTCGCAGCAATAACTAAAGTTCGAATACATAATAACATTGTTTTAAACTTTCGAATGTGTGATAGTAGATGCAGTTGTTTAGTTAACTTTATGATAATAAATTGTTATTGTGAATGTAACTTTTAAACAATAAGAGTACTTTAAAACTTTTCAATATTTATCGTATAGATTTAATGACAAACTCTTGGCGCTTTTCGATCATGTTTATAGATACTTAGTTGAGTGGTTACAATTGTTTTTTATTTGTCACCTTGTAAGAGGTTCTTCGTTGTACAGTAACACATAATGTAGCCGTTTTAGCTAGGATAACTTTTTTAATAAATTCGTATTCAGTGCGACATGGATATTAGGGCGCGTGGGTGAAATTGGAACTTATATAGTTTCTTTGTGATTTAGCTGTAACACCGCCGCCACACGCCAGAACATCCTTGTTGCACTTTACAGACATTTCAGCAATATACATAGGTGACGAACAGTATTCATCTGTTTGTAAGTTCAACGTCGTCTATTTAAAGCACCAAGATTTAGCATTTCCTTAAGGAAGATCTAAATGAAAGTTGTATGTTAATGGTCAAACGCTACAATTGAGGGCGGTGTGTTGTGCAAGAGGGTAGCGTAAGAGATGCTACAGAATAACGGCACTAAGTGACCTCTACATGGGCACGGACGGTGTCTCGTCACCACCGCTCATATCCTATACCACAGTCTAACAATACTTCATACAGTCGTGAAACGATATAACCGAGATACGTTGTTTAGAAAGCCTTAGAACTTAAGGAAAGTTCGAACGGCGCTAGTTCACAATGAACAACTATACGAACTCGTAGAGACCACCAAGCCACAGATTATTACAATACTAATAAAAGCTTGCAGCACCCTTGCAACAGTACCTCATAAAAGCTTTTCTTGCATTCGTAACAGACAGGTTATGGAACCATCAGGTCGACTCCAACGTTTCACAACTGTTAGATTGTTACATTGTGCCTATAGTACGCAGTTATTGTAAGAACTTGAAGCAATGTTAATTGTAACATTTATAGCATAAATTAGATTTTTATCCTTAAGAGTAGGATTTCATCTAGTTGCCTTCGTAACATTAGAGAAATTAGGTGATACCTTTTCTCTGGTAGCTTCATGGTCGTGTCGGTTCGGTTCCACGTCGCCAGTGGATCGCTTGCAGCGGCCGGCTCGCTCGGTCCGCCTTGCTCGCTCGGCCCGCCCGGCTCGCTCGGCCCGCCCGGCCCGCTCGGCCCGCCCGCGGTCACATCGCGCTGACACTAGCTAGATTCATCTTATCTATAGTGTAATTATATTTAATGTAACTGGCCTCGAGGCGAGGCCGCGTACCTGACACCAATGTAACGATATAATGTTAGTCGGCCGCGCCTCCGCTGCGAGCGCGGCGGGGGCCCGAGGGGTCCCTTCCATCCAGATCCTTATGTAACATAATTTGTTAGAGTAGGTATAACCGAACTTCTAGTCAGCTTTTGAGGATCTCTTTTTATTATGATAATATAACTCTTAATATTGCAGTTGTACGTTCTGTTGATAGTTGGCGTTAAGTAAGAAGTCATTCGGTGTTCAAGCGTGTGCCACTCGCGGATTCACGCGCGTGCTCTGCGCGTGCGCATTATGTACGGTCGACTTCACACGTACGACGAGCCCGGGGACAATGTCTGTATCCTCTGTGATTATGATATCTAGATCCTCTATGGTGTGCCACGATTTGCCTAGCACTAGCTTAACTCATAGCAAAAATATACACATTACCACGTGGTCTAGGTATAGCGCTATGTGATAATTAATTATAATACACGGACTGCGAGCTCTTTTAAACCTAGCTCATTCATCCAAATCATGGCAAGTCGCTGTACGTGTGAAGTCACCCTAACGCGCCTCTAACAAATAAAATAATATTATTATATCGTCAAACATAGATATTTATATAGTATGCATATTGTTGATTGGATTGCTAATTTTGTATAAGTACACAATTAGTATAGTTTATATACTTATGTGTCAATTCTAATAGCATTTTATTACATTTAACAAAACATAGATAGTAAGTGTTAAAGTAATCCAATATTTGCAATGCTGTTTATTATTAGCTTATTGAAGTTTTATGTTACAAATATGTACTTATATCATGGTTAATGAAATCTGAGTACTTTACATGTATTATGATATTCAATATCTACTTATATACATTTACCATGGAAATCTTAATAATAATTAAATGGCTAAAGGCAGAGCCACACTATTAGTGTGGTGTGGTACATTCAACCATATTATTACAATATGTAGTATGTACTTACCACTATAACAGGCCTTTAATAATTTAACATTGTATGCCTATTGGTTGGGCTCTGATTAAAAAGAAGAGGAGTAAAGTGTCTATTATTTTGTTTTATTATTAAGATTTCTGTGTGTCTAACCGTAACAATGTAATAGATAAAACATGTATGAAATATAATAGAATAGAATTTCTTTCTTAAAATTCAAAGCCCTTGTTGGACTTTTCAATTATTCGCCAAAAGAGCAAAATATTTTATGCTTGGTGAATTAAAAAAAACAACGAACGTTTGAAATGTAATTTTAGGTATTGTGAAAGTTTAAAAATACCTTTACATGCTCATTTTAATTTCGGTTAAATACACTCTTCGCAAATATTCGTAGTGTCTGCGTCACAAAAAAATCTCAGTTTGAAAAAAATCCTTTCAATTTCTTGGACTACCCTACAGTGAGTCACGTATATTTACCAAGTTTCTCAGGTTACCACTGACTCTTCAAAAATAATGTTCGAAACTCGATGATTATAATAATATGTACTTATTATCTATTATATTGTTTATACAAGTAGAGTCGCTAGACTTCAATTTATTGTAGTTACCTAAATGTTCGTAAACTTTACAATTTCCACATTTCGTGCTTCGTTCTTCAGAATGTTTGATGTTGCTTGGCGTTAAATAATGTGAAACATTATTATAATATAAGAGTTTGTATCTATGTAGGTACTTACCTACTTATACACCTTGTTTATTTTATAAATCATGTTATTTTTTACAAGTTTAGTTTAGACAGAAATGTTGTAATAGTTTAGTGAATTGTTCAAATGTTCATTACCGTGTACTATTATGTATTTCAGAATTTATATTCGAATAATTGTATTCCTGTATTGTATGGGCATTCTTGTAATCTTATTGTAAAGGAACACTGACACCTAAAACAGTTATTGGGATAGCATATTATTGTATCATTACAAAATTTTCAGTGATATTCTGAACACGTTGTAAAATTCAAGTTAGATTGGTTTTATAGTCATATTATTCTGTACGTAGGTTATCAATCTGAAATTCTCTCATAATTATAAAATAAACGGTGTTTTCTGCTGTAACTGTGTTTGTTTTTGATCGCATTATCTACCCTACACAATCACAGAACAATACATTTTGATTCAATTACTGAAAAACCTGTAAATAATAAAATAAATTTATATTTAATGGATTAGGAAAATTGGAGAACGTTTAGTCTACCTAAGTCGAAGTAAACGATCAAATTTTATAAGCGCTGAATGCTAGTTCCATGCGGAGCCTACGCGTATAATAAAAAATAGCTGTCATTGACGTCAAAATAAATCAATTATCACTGTCAAATTCTGACGTTAGCATCGCGGCGTCATTCGATGTTTTGTTCAGTCTCCAATAACTTCCATACATTGAAAAAATGTATGAGATTCATTGGAGTCACGTTACCAACGCAAGGAAGCAAGTACCAACATAAAAAATAGTTTATTTTTTCTTATACACACCTCCTTTGACCTTTGAACATTGACAATAAAAAAAACAAACTTAAAATTGACAAATTCAACATATGACATTGTTATTTGTTGATATTATGTAACTTGAGACAATTATCTTTTTTTCTGCTTTAAACATTCGAATTTCTGGACTGGACAGCCGTGCTTTTAGTTTATATTCAATAGATTTTAGTTTGTTATAGTTTTTGGTTCATTTCGTACAATTAACGTTCGTAATTCTTAGTGCCTATTTCACGAAGAGACTGAAGAGTTATCGGCTCATCATGAGTCGGAACTCTCGCATAATACCGCATATGTGTAGTGTGTGGAAAATCTTATATAGTATGGAATCAACAACAGCATTCTACACATCATTTCCTTTGGATGAAAACAGGTAAGTTATAAGTCACAAACAGCCACCAATTGCTTTGGAGTAGGCATTTTTTCCCCAACACCAGTTATTCTATCGCCTGAGAACATTATTGTGCTTCGGTAGGAAAGCACTGTAATTAATGAAATTACTGGGCTGAAGAGTCTAAACATCTTGTGACTCCAACGAACTAGGGATGTAATAGAAGCAGAACTCAACTCAAAAAGTGATTCAACGCAAAGTACAACTACATGGGCGGGGCGTAAAAAGTACAACTTACCCGCCGCTCACACATCCTAATGTCTAATCGTAAAAAGGTCCAATTTTAAAATTGTCCCTTCATGAAAAACGTCCATTCGTAAAAATGTCCAATGACAAATCTTTATTTTATCCGTGGTCAGTATCAATAGCTAATCCTGTAGTCCTATTATGACACTATTAATAGAACAGAGACGTACCCAGTGAAAAATCTTTATTTCTAATGACAGCTGTCAAACTTGAAACGTCAATATCTCGGAAAATACTCGTCCGAGGCTGATGGTGTCATAGAAGAAATTAAAGGTCTTGGAGAGATCTTCATTTCAGATGACAGCTGTCAAACTTGAAACGTCAATATCTCGGAAAATACTCTTCCGAGGCTGACGCTGTCATAGAAGAAATTAAAGGTCTTGGAGAGATCTTCATTTCAGATGACAGCTGTCAAACTTGAAACGTCAATATCTCGGAAAATACTCGTCCGAGGCTGACGGTGTCATAGAAGAAATTAAAGGTCTTGGAGAGATTTTGTTTTGTCTTTCAAACTTGAAACGTAACAGTAGGTGGTTTAAAAGAAATAGAATGTTGATATCTAAGTTATTATTTAGTTCCCTAAAATTATATAAGTACTCCTTCGTTTTGTCCATCTCGTTTACACATGTTTGATTATTTCCGTTTCACTCAACACTGTCCGACTAAGTAAAATGACACCCCAAATGAATGAATGGGCGAGTTTATGTACAGAAAGAGCGTCTTGCTGGCCTTCTTACTTCGTTGTTTAAAAATAACCTTTTATGTTTTACAGATGCAGATGCTAAGAGTCGTAGAAGATCCTGAGCTTGTTTTTCGGCTCATTGAAAAACTTAGTCGGACGGGTTATGTTAAGTTTTTTTGTAGTAGTTTATAGATATAAGATTCGATAAGACCATTCTTGAGAAAATTATAATTATTTATTCCTGATTCCTGTATTATAACTGCTTGCGGTTTACTGTATAATAAAATATACGTTATGTAATTTTATTGTTCACAATATTTGTATATATTTTATTACTCATTGGAACATTATTTGTAAAAACAGCATTAATAAATTATATTAAAATATTATTTTGAAATAACATGACTTTTCTTTATTTATAAAATAAATAATAAAATCATCAATTTTCCCGTCCCGGTCGCGCCGACTATCGATATATTTTTATCGACCTGGCCATCACTAACAATCGACACTGCCCATCACTAATTAATGTCATACAACAGTGCAGGCAACATCAGAAATCAAATTTACATTTTACTTTTAGGTTGGTAAGGTGACTCCAATGAATTCAGTACATTAGGCGATTTCATTTTTTTTCTTTGGAGTTGACACTCTTATTTATATGCTCAGTGGTTTTGTTGTATTACTTCATACTTCTGTGGATGTTTTAGTTTTTGTGTTTACGAAAATAAATTCTATAATTTTATTTTATCCAATAATACCTATATCAGAAATTTATAGCAAACAAAACTTTTCAAAATGAATGCGCCTCCCACATTCGAATCATTTCTCTTGTATGATGGAGAGAAAAAGTGAGTAAAATAACCAACAAATTTTCCGTGCCTTTTCATGATTTCTCTTGTAACTTGTGAATTTTATTCCAGGGTTCAGAAAGAAGAAGACACAAAGGTTACCAATGCAGCGATATTTACAGTGAATAAAGAGGATCACACCCTTGGAAACATGATTAGACAGTGAGTCTCGTCTCTCGAATATCTTGATTAAAACGATAAATACCCGTGTTGGCTTGGTACTAGAAAGATTTGTGCTTTGAGAGTGTTATAAGAAGCGAATAAATACTCACTTTGTCTAGCAAATGCAGATTATTGAAACTTGTTAAAACTGATGTCTTATATTGTCCAGAATAATACCAACTTAGATAGTATAGCGAGATGAACCAGTCACATTTCTAATTAATTATTTATTGTAATATTTCCAGTCAATTGCTAAAGGACCCCAAAGTGCTGTTTGCGGGATATAAACTGCCTCATCCCTTGGAGCATAAGTTTGTCCTACGCATTCAAACAACATCGGACTACACTCCTCAAGAAGCTTTCATGAATGCTATCACAGACTTAACCTCTGAACTGTCTTTATTTGAGGAGAGATTTAAGGTGAGTTTCTTGCAATTCACAGGTAAATCTTACTAATATTATAAATGTTAATGTTTGTAAGAATGGATGTGTGTTTGTTACTCTTTCATACCTAAACGGGTGGGCTGAATGAGCTGAAATTTGGTATAGAGAAAGCTTAGACTGGAATAATACATAGGCTATAGCACAGCAGGTATAACCACTGGGCACAGCTAGTTATAAGATTAACACTTTGTGTAAAACACGACTGCTGTATGAGTATTGTGTATATTTGAGTTTGAAACGCAGGGTGCTCATGCACACAAACCTCATGTTTTACAAACTAATGCTACATACATAATTTCTGTAACTGTGGCCTGTACTTAACCTTTTGAATGCCACGGCACAAACGCATTTTCGTGCCCTGTGCGCCAAGGCACAATTTAAAAAAAAAACCTACGAAAGAACTAGTGTTGCCAAGAGTTGATAAATATTTTTATTTCATTTTATTAAGACTGGGTTTTTTGTCGTCTATAGACGTCGTTGGCGTACAGGACCCGCAAGTATAGGTGACTTTGGCGGTCAAAAGGTTAATAAAGCTTCTTCTTCTTCTTAGCGTATATCCCGGCTAATAGCCAGGGTCCGCTTTCCGACTTCTTTCTCTCCACTTTGCTCGGTCTTCAGCATCTTCCACGTTGAGTTCATTGGCTCTCATGTCGTCCCTTACGAGGTTAAGCCAGCGCCGTTTCGGCCTACCGCGAGGTCTTGCTCCTGTGACATTAAGGTCTAAGCACCTGTTTCCTACATACTCCGCTGGTCTACGTAAGACATGACCGTACAAAAGGTTAATAAAGCTGCAGCAGCTTAATCGTTAACACATCACAAACACAACAGCTGTGTTTCTGAGGTCGCAACACGAGTGCAGAAAAACAAACATTGTGTTTTGTCATAGGATTTTTCCATACAAAATAATTTTCAGGCCCTTGGGATAGTTCTGTAAAATGCTGCCGCAGCCACAGCAATGTCTTTAACAACTTTTGTCAGTGTAGATAGTTTTGCTAGGGTCTTTATGTTATCACCACTTCTGTATTTTTAAAGACTTTATAATATTTTCATAAATTTTAGTTTAATGCAACTTATTTTCATTTCAGGAAGCAATCAAAGAGAAGAAAGAAGGATTAGATTAAATCAATGATATAATGATAATGTTTTAATTTATAGGTAATAATAACTAATTTTTACATATAAAAATAAATTTTATTTTACCCTATTGGTTTAACATTTTTGTAGTATGCCAACGAGAGGTAGGTATATACAGGAACTTGTATACCAACAAATGAAACAAAAACAAAGTAGTTATAATTAATTTTATTGCATATAAAACAGTAAGATGATGTAATGATTTGGTGTTTAAATTCACATTAAAATTGCAGTAAGAGTAGTACCATGATTGTGATGGAAAATTATAATTGTGCAGTATAAAAATATTTCTCAATGCCCATTATAACCAGAAAATGGACACGAGGACATATATACCATTCACCGTAACATAATTGTTAAAATAACATGCAATTAAAACTGGCTTAAATTATTAAGATCAATGACAACTTATTTACAAAAAACGATCTATAAACTAGTAATTAACAGTTAATACAATTAATTAACCGTACCAAATGGTAAACAGATAATAAATAACATCAAACTAATGTAGAAACAACAACAACGGTAACATATAAAAATATCAATAAATTATTAGGGTTAAAATGTTTCTTCTTCATCACAGTTTTCTGTAGAGTGCCCGAATGCTGCAACAAAACAAAAAATGCATCATTGAAAAACTAGGATATCAGTACATCCTTCAGTACTAAAATTATTTCTATGACATTGGCTTCATAAGCTAATAAGTACCTGTAAACCTTTTTTATAGTATTTTTACTAGGTCAGAATGGTTTGTTAGAATTTCTATGGAGATCAAGAGTTAAGAGGATGTCCCTCATTTCCAACTGACTATCAATGGACATGTCTCGTAGGGTTTTTTTATGACAGTGACAAGCAAATTAGATATCCCAATGGTAAGCATCATGATTGCCCATATCAGACACAGTGCGACCCAGTCTCTTGATATACAAAATTCGTGTGCATCTGCACTGAGTGTCTTTTTTTTGAAGTATCAGTAAAAAATCTGAAATTTACAGGGGAGTTAGTAAAAATATAGTAAAAAATAATGCACAGGGTCTCGAATTTCTAAAACTTGAATTGAACGAGATATGACCAAAAGATTAGGACACTCAATCCTGATGCGCCGCTAAATACGAATATTTTCAAAAGTATTGACCCTAGGATTATAATTTTTAGTTCTGGAGTTAGTAAAAAATTTCTAAAAACTTTTGGGAAATTTTCAAATCAATAGAATGTACCGTTACAGATTTATAACGGTTTAACTAGGACACTCAGTTCTTACGCCGTAAGGATTGAGTGTCCTGCTAAATATGGGTTTATTGGAATAAATACATAAAAATAACATTACCATCTTGTAGTCTGACCCTCAAAACAATTTCTAAAAGAGAAACTATGTCGAAAAAGCTTACCCTTTTAAAATAAATGAAAGATTTAATTTTTACGAAACGTCTGTACTGAGTGTCTTTTATTTTTGAAAAAAAAGGGTCAAATAGTAGTTTTAGAAATTTGGCACTTGGTGCAAAAGTTTTTACTAATTGAATACTAAAACATGATATATAATTTGTTTTTCTAAATTGTATATTTTTAGAGTAAATCCACTTTTTGCGGTTTTCTGTGTGTCTTTTTTTTTTCGAGGTTGAGCAAAATTAATAAAATTAACAGGGGAGTTAGTAAAAAATTAGTAAAAACTTTTGTAGTAAGTGGCGAATTTCTAAAACTTAAATTGAATTTTTTATGAGCAAAATACTAGGACACTCAATCCTTACGTTTTAAAAAAGTGAAAAACCTCGATATCTCGGTAAGTATTAACTTTTTTTTCAGGATTTTTTTTTTTAGAGTTAGTAAAGAATTTCTAAAAACTTTGTAAAAAAAAATATACAGGCTAACACGTGGTGTTACTGAGTTATAGCGGTTTAATTAGTTTCACTGAGCGTAAGAACTGAGTGTCCTAGTTAAACGGCTCTACAGATAAAACTAAACCTCGTAGATAAAAACAACTTATATCCACGAGTTTTACTAATTTTTTACTAACTCTGGATATAAAATTCATTTTTGTAAGTTTTATATTTTTTGAGAAAATCCACATTTTCATGTTTTTCACTGAGTGTCCCATTTTTTTCAAAATATCAAAATGATTTTTTCAGGAGAGTTAGTAAAACATTAGTTACATCGTTTGCACTAGGTGTCGAATTTCTAAAACTAAAATTATTCATTTTATGATCAAATAACTACAGTCCAGACGCCCGAAAAACATGAAAAACCTCGATATCTCGATAAATATTAACTTTTTTTCTAGGATTTTTTTTTCAGTAGTTAGTAAAAAATTAGTAAAATCTTTTGCACTAGGTGCCAAATTTCTAAAACTGAAATCAAATTTTTTATAATCAAAAAACTAGGACACTCAATCCTTACGTTTTAAAAAAGTGAAAAACCTCGATATCTCGGTAAGTATTAACTTTTTTTTCAGGATTTTTTTTCCAGTAGTTAGTAATGAATTTCTAAAAACTTTTACAAAAAAAACCAACAGGCTAACATGTGTTGTTACTGATTTATAGCGAATAATTAGTTTCACTGAGCGTAAGAACTGAGTGTCCTAGTTAAACGGCTCTACAGACAAAATTAAACCTCGTAGATAAAAACAACTTAGATCCACGAGTTTTACTAATTTTTTACTAACTCTGGATATAAAATTCATTTTTGTAAGTTTTATATTTTTTGAGAAAAAACACATTTTCATGTTTTTCACTGAGTGTCCCATTTTTTTCAAAATATCAAAATGATTTTTTCAGGAGAGTTAGTAAAACATTAGTTACAACGTTTGCACTAGGTGTCGAATTTCTAAAACTAAAATTATTCTTTTTATGATCAAATAACTACAGTCCAGACGCTCGAAAAACATGAAAAACCTCGATAACTCGATAAATATCAACTTTTTTCTTAGGATTTTTTTTCAGTAGTTAGTAACGAATTTCTAAAAACTTTTACAAAAAAAACCAACAGGCTAACATGTGTTGTTACTGATTTATAGCGATTAATTAATTCTGTTTTACGGAGCGAGCTAAATGAATAAAGCCGTGAGTTGTTCTCACCATGAATAATTCTTATACCTAGGCACTATTATTCAACTGACCACTATTTAATTTGTTGGCAATACTTTCTCTCTGATAACATACACGTTCAAACACTTGGCTGCCTCCCGACTCCCGGTGCCCAACTTTTACGAGGCTGCTGACTTTGGGAAGATCAACTTTTGCACACAGAATTAACACACACACGCACATACACACACACACACACACACTAACACACATAATACACCTAGGGACCTGTTTAATTGAATAAGAAGGAGGGCGCCGGCAACTGTAACATAGTTTTATAAACTATCGCAATTTCCAACGTTCATGGCGTTTAAGATTAACGTGTATTTTAAGCGCAAATAAAGATTTATTATTTATATTAAGGGGTACGATTTTGCAAATTTACGCTAGGGCGTATTACAAGACGGATGTCGCAAAATTTAACAAAATTTATAAGAAACCAGTTGTTTAAGGATTTGAAATTTTAAAATTGGCGCCAAATGTATTTTTATTTATGTAATTGGCAAATGCTTCAGATGTACAGAAAGCAAATTAGAAAAAATTGATGTCAAATATTAACCTGTCAAAATTTTCAATTATATCTGTGCATTTTTGTCATTCAATCTTCTCTCAATAGCGCTTCACGATTCTGCTCGTAATTTTGTATCAATTAATTTTTAAGGAAATAAAAGCCTTCCAAGTTATTTTTTGTTGTATAACTGTACACTGTACACTCTGTACACCCCGTACACCAGTTAAAGCAATTTCAACCATAATCATAGCCAAAACAAGTTCTCAAATAAATAGTAGTGATTACGACTTTACTAATTAAGCAAAGGAGCGATGCAAGTCCATTAGTTATTTTAAACAGGGATTTTAGGCCATTCGATTGTAGTTGACATGACCGTAGGTATACGTAACCTACAAGACGGACGTTGCAAAATTTAACCTTTAACCAATAGTAAGTGGCACGTTCTTATTAATAATAAGGAGTATTTCTACTCTAAGAGTAGAAATACTCTTTATTGTGTCCAATGTAACAAAAGGTACTTAAATTACTATGACAATATTATAACACATTGGCCCACAATGGGCGGCCTTATCGCTTAAAGCGACCTCTTCCAGGCAACCAACTTTTGGATGAATACATTATCTAATGAAGAGTAGGGTTTATGTGGAAAATGTTATCTGCATTAACCTATAAATAAATAAATAATAAATAAATATTTCAGGACATTTCACACAGCGCCACCTAACCCCAAACTAAGCAACTTAATGCTTGTGTTATGGTGGTTAGGATAACGGATATAATACTTATATGCTATTCGTTTTTAAATACATACTTATAATAGATATTGAAAACCACCCAGACCAGAAACAAATACCTGTGGATCACACAAACATTTGTCCCATGCGGGAATCGAACCCGCAACCTTTTGCCCACCGCGCCACAGAGGTTGTTAAATCTCAACCTGAGCCTATGCTCAGGCAGTATAATGATTTACTTACCGTTGTGCAGGTTTGCAACCAAGCTTGCCTTGAGATCGCTATTAGCGATAAGACCGCCAATTATAACACTTCTTTCTGTGTAATCTTAGTTCTAAGTTTATATTGTTGTATTTGTGTGAACAATAAAGAGTTTTCTATTCAATTCTTGCCTGACACGTGTTACTGTAAGTATATGCGAGCCCGTCTTACTTACGCGGGAATGAGGTACTGCAGCGCTAATATACACCACTCGTGCGTATTTGTACGAGTGACCTATTCACTATGAGCTCCTTTTGCTAGCTGCGAATGGATTAGCACTACGCCCGTACGTAAACTTGCAAAATCATAACAATATAAATAAAAGCCAATAACATAAATAAAAATACATTTGGCGCCAATTTTAAAATTTCAAATCCTTAAACAACTGGTTTCTTATAAATTTTGTTAAATTTTGCGACATCCGTCTTGTAATACGCCCTAGCGTAAATTTGCAAAATCGTACCCCTTAATATAAATAATAAATCTTTATTTGCGCTTAAAATACACGTTAATCTTAAACGCCATGAACGTTGGAAATTGCGATAGTTTATAAAACTATGTTACAGTTGCCGGCGCCCTCCTTCTTATTCAATTAAACAGGTCCCTAGGTGTATTATGTGTGTTAGTGTGTGTGTGTGTGTGTGTATGTGCGTGTGTGTGTTAATTCTGTGTGCAAAAGTTGATCTTCCCAAAGTCAGCAGCCTCGTAAAAGTTGGGCACCGGGAGTCGGGAGGCAGCCAAGTGTTTGAACGTGTATGTTATCAGAGAGAAAGTATTGCCAACAAATTAAATAGTGGTCAGTTGAATAATAGTGCCTAGGTATAAGAATTATTCATGGTGAGAACAACTCACGGCTTTATTCATTTAGCTCGCTCCGTAAAACAGAATTAATTAACCGCTATAAATCAGTAACAACACATGTTAGCCTGTTGGTTTTTTTTGTAAAAGTTTTTAGAAATTCGTTACTAACTACTGAAAAAAAATCCTAAGAAAAAAGTTGATATTTATCGAGTTATCGAGGTTTTTCATGTTTTTCGAGCGTCTGGACTGTAGTTATTTGATCATAAAAAGAA
This sequence comes from Hemithea aestivaria, assembly GCA_947507615.1. Taxonomy (NCBI): domain Eukaryota; kingdom Metazoa; phylum Arthropoda; class Insecta; order Lepidoptera; family Geometridae; genus Hemithea; species Hemithea aestivaria. Next base: position 5,610,325 of record OX382331.1, read on the forward strand.
TAATTTTAGTTTTAGAAATTCGACACCTAGTGCAAACGTTGTAACTAATGTTTTACTAACTCTCCTGAAAAAATCATTTTGATATTTTGAAAAAAATGGGACACTCAGTGAAAAACATGAAAATGTGTTTTTTCTCAAAAAATATAAAACTTACAAAAATGAATTTTATATCCAGAGTTAGTAAAAAATTAGTAAAACTCGTGGATCTAAGTTGTTTTTATCTACGAGGTTTAATTTTGTCTGTAGAGCCGTTTAACTAGGACACTCAGTTCTTACGCTCAGTGAAACTAATTATTCGCTATAAATCAGTAACAACACATGTTAGCCTGTTGGTTTTTTTTGTAAAAGTTTTTAGAAATTCATTACTAACTACTGGAAAAAAAATCCTGAAAAAAAAGTTAATACTTACCGAGATATCGAGGTTTTTCACTTTTTTAAAACGTAAGGATTGAGTGTCCTAGTTTTTTGATTATAAAAAATTTGATTTCAGTTTTAGAAATTTGGCACCTAGTGCAAAAGATTTTACTAATTTTTTACTAACTACTGAAAAAAAAATCCTAGAAAAAAAGTTAATATTTATCGAGATATCGAGGTTTTTCATGTTTTTCGGGCGTCTGGACTGTAGTTATTTGATCATAAAATGAATAATTTTAGTTTTAGAAATTCGACACCTAGTGCAAACGATGTAACTAATGTTTTACTAACTCTCCTGAAAAAATCATTTTGATATTTTGAAAAAAATGGGACACTCAGTGAAAAACATGAAAATGTGGATTTTCTCAAAAAATATAAAACTTACAAAAATGAATTTTATATCCAGAGTTAGTAAAAAATTAGTAAAACTCGTGGATATAAGTTGTTTTTATCTACGAGGTTTAGTTTTATCTGTAGAGCCGTTTAACTAGGACACTCAGTTCTTACGCTCAGTGAAACTAATTAAACCGCTATAACTCAGTAACACCACGTGTTAGCCTGTATATTTTTTTTACAAAGTTTTTAGAAATTCTTTACTAACTCTAGAAAAAAAAATCCTGAAAAAAAAGTTAATACTTACCGAGATATCGAGGTTTTTCACTTTTTTAAAACGTAAGGATTGAGTGTCCTAGTATTTTGCTCATAAAAAATTCAATTTAAGTTTTAGAAATTCGCCACTTACTACAAAAGTTTTTACTAATTTTTTACTAACTCCCCTGTTAATTTCATTAATTTTGCTCAACCTCGAAAAAAAAAAGACACTCACAGAAAACCGCAAAAAGTGGATTTACTCTAAAAATATACAATTTAGAAAAACAAATTATATATCATGTTTTAGTATTCAATTAGTAAAAACTTTTGCACCAAGTGCCAAATTTCTAAAACTACTATTTGACCCTTTTTTTTCAAAAATAAAAGACACTCAGTACAGACGTTTCGTAAAAATGAAATCTTTCATTTATTTTAAAAGGGTAAGCTTTTTCGACATAGTTTCTCTTTTAGAAATTGTTTTGAGGGTCAGACTACAAGATGGTAATGTTATTTTTATGTATTTATTCCAATAAACCCATATTTAGCAGGACACTCAATCCTTACGGCGTAAGAACTGAGTGTCCTAGTTAAACCGTTATAAATCTGTAACGGTACATTCTATTGATTTGAAAATTTCCCAAAAGTTTTTAGAAATTTTTTACTAACTCCAGAACTAAAAATTATAATCCTAGGGTCAATACTTTTGAAAATATTCGTATTTAGCGGCGCATCAGGATTGAGTGTCCTAATCTTTTGGTCATATCTCGTTCAATTCAAGTTTTAGAAATTCGAGACCCTGTGCATTATTTTTTACTATATTTTTACTAACTCCCCTGTAAATTTCAGATTTTTTACTGATACTTCAAAAAAAAGACACTCAGTGCAGATGCACACACAAAATTCTGCACAGAACTGCATTGCGCTTGTGCATTGCAGTTGAATCTAGTCATGCCCAATCATTCAGCTGGTATTGCCCTTCAGTCCGGAACTCTGTTTGTACATTACTGCTTGGCGGATGAATATATGGCAAGGTGCGGTATTTCCGCATGCGGCTTTTGTAATAGAGGCCTACCAATACAAGTGAATTAAATTAAAAATTTATAAAACCCCCAATGCAAGGCTTTCAAAATATTATGTAATAGCGGTTTTGTGGTGGCGGCCATCTTGGATTTTAATTTTTTTATAGTGCGTTGTATTCTACTAGTCAAGCCCTTTCATTTGATTTAATATGGGTATATTGATGGGGTCGTGGAAGAAAAAGTTATCCGCCATTTTATAGCGGCGGCCATCTTGGACGGATTTCCACCAAACATAGCTAAGAACACTCCGACTAACTCTACTTTCAAACAAAAAAAACTAAATCAAAATCCGTTCGGGAGCTACGATGCCACAGACAGACAGACACACAGACTCAGACAGACACGTCAAACTTACCTAGTCAGGTCATAAGTATTGTCACACAGTAAAAACTTTTCTTTTAGAATGCTGGCCACAAAAAAGTTTATTGAATTCGAATTTCGAATTGTTCATGAAAATAAAAATGTATACTTTTTAGAATTTTACTCATTTTTAAATATGGAGTGGACGCTTAAAGAAGACCGTGTTGCAGTTATTGCGTTGCATCGTTGCGGTTACGCGCCAATTCAAATTTTTGACATACTGAAAAATTTGAATATAACCAAAAGATTCGTTTATCGTACCATCAAACGATACAATGAAGACTCTAGTGTAGATGACAGGTCAAGAAGTGGTCGCCCTCGGTCTGTTAGGACTCCAGCAGTGATAAAAGCTGTGAAGGCGCGAATTCAAAGAAGGCCCAAACGTAAGCAGAAACTGTTGGCCCTTCAGATGGGATTAAGCAGAACCACGGTGAAAAGGGTGTTAAATGAAGACTTAGGGCTTCGGGCATATCGAAGAAAAACAGGACATCGTTTAAATGCTCGTCTAATGGACCTGAGACTGAAGAGATGCCGCGCTTTGTTGAAGCGGTACGCGAGAAAAAAATATCGAGAAATTCTTTTTTCGGATGAAAAAATTTTTACCGTAGAAGAGAGCTACAACAAACAAAATGATAAGGTGTACGCACACAGTAGTGAAGAAGCGAGCAACCGTATTCCGCGTGTCCAACGAGGTCATTTTCCATCCTCGCTCATGGTATGGTTGGGAGTTTCTTATTGGGGCTTAACAGAGGTACATTTTTGTGAGAAAGGTGTAAAAACGAATGCAGTTGTGTATCAAAATACAGTCCTGACGAACCTTGTGGAACCTGTTTCTCATACCATGTTCAATAACAGGCACTGGGTATTCCAACAAGATTCGGCGCCAGCTCATAGAGCGAAGAGCACACAAGACTGGCTGGCGGCGCGTGAAATCGACTTCATCCGGCACGAAGACTGGCCCTCCTCCAGTCCAGATTTGAGTCCGTTAGATTACAAGATATGGCAACACTTGGAGGAAAAGGCGTGCTCAAAGTCTCATCCCAATTTGGAGTCATTCAAGACATCCTTGATTAAGGCAGCAGCCGATATTGACATGGACCTCGTTCGTGCTGCGATAGACGACTGGCCGCGCAGATTGAAGGCCTGTATTCAAAATCACGGAGGTGATTTTGAATAAACTTTATTGTCATAAGAATCTATGTTTTGTTAAGTTCATTTTGGTATATAAATGGTTACATAATAAATAAACTTGTTCCAATAATTTTATATTAAACATGTGACAGAATTTATGACCTGACTAGGTATAACACCTCGTCGTTTTTACGTCGGGGGTTAAAAAAAATGTGTTACCTTCACAAATGTCGCAGTAAGGTCTAGGCGGAGGTCGCTCCTTGCCCGTAGAAGGCGGCGGCACGTCGGGGTCGGCCTCCTGTCGCGGGCAGTCCTCGGTGTCGTGTGCGTCGAACACGTCGCAAATGTCGCAGAACAGTCGCGGCGCTACCACGCGGGTCTTGCGCCCGTTGCTGAGGAAATTTATAATAATTAAAAATTTTGTTTATTTTTCTTTATGTGATTATGCATTTTTTATTTTGTTGATTTTAGAGTCTATAAACAATGTGGACTGATGTAACACTGAAGATAAATCTTTCTTTATGAAAGATGTGATTAATAAACCAGTCTAACTATAAACACAGTTCAAACCACTGAACGGATAAATGAAAATGCTAAAAATAAAAAATGCTATGCATATATAGCATTTTCAAAAAGTTAAATTTATGAATTTATATTTCAAAATTCTAGCCTAACATCATAAAACATGCAAGCAAGACAGTCGCCCAGCGTAAATATAACAATATAATAAAATTATAGCAAGTAGGCTGACGCCGAACAAAGGTACATACGCGATGTGTATTTGTGCGCCTACGTACGCGTGCACCCACATTATTTCTGAACTCTCCCTGCCGGTATCCGACATCCAAGCATATGCCGGGTCGCCGCGCTGTTGCCCTTGCATTGCCGCGAAAAGAAGTGACTTCAGTATAAAAACATTTAGATTTATTTTCCTGAACATCGTCTACTTGCCATAATTTTACATTGGTATATTCCCTTAAGCCTAACAACTTTAGATACAAAATATGTACATACAATATAGGTTCCGGAGTGGTAGTCCCCCCCTCCAACGCTTGCACGCGCGCCATGAGTTGTTCGTTCTTGCGCTGCATGTCCACGATCACCGAGTTCAGGAAGCTCACCTGCCCGTCCAACATCTCCTTCTCTTCTGTACTTCTGCCGAACGATATTTTTATTCGTTAAGTATAGGTTACTTTTCAAAAACTTTCCTTTCATTATAGGTAATGTTATAGTCCATTTTCAAAAGTGACGGTATGTAAATAGATTTCGCTAAATAATAAAGAATTTAAACACACACACACGAACTGGAAAGAATTTTATGTAATCTTTTTTTAAGAATAAAAAAATTATAGATAGTTACTCTGTAAATATAATAGTATAGATAAATATACATTTTGGTTTCGTGGTCCGTTTTTTGAGTGAATTTAAAACAATATTAAACTGACTTCAAACAATTTTTTTTTTCAATGAGTAAAGGAGAGTTGTATATTTGAATTCATTAATTTAAAACCGCTCCGATATAATAATATAGTCAGATATAAAAACTGAAGCAAATAGAGAACCTCCCTCTCCTTTTGAAGCAGTTAAACCACCATACTGGTTCTAAACATAACAATAAAACATTAAAAAAATGATTTTTTTAACTTACTGTTGTATCGCATTATCGCCTTGTCCCAATACGCCCATTGCGTTATTGTCATTTTTGTCTTTACCCTTTGTTGTCAACTCTTTTTGTAACATTAGTTTCTCCCGTTCTGATACCTCTACTTTGGCCTTTTGATTCTGAAAAGGAACATAAACAGTTAGGCAAGTCATACCTAGGAATTCTGTTTAGGAATTTGGATTCGAAATTTAGATTCGGAACTTCAAACGTTATAAATCCGTGCAAATCTATGGAACTGCCACATACAAAGAGTAGTTTTCTATCCCAATCAGAATAAATGTATGCCTGTATTTTTTTGAATTTCGAATCGAAATTCCGAAACGGAATTCCTTCGTTCCGGAGTCAAGAATAACAGAATGATCACAACCGTTTTTACGCACGTTCCAGCGACTGTGTAACGTCGGCTTTACTATACAACTTAACTTACCTTAACTTACTTTATTTGTATAAGAAAGACTATAAAAATTTACCTATCAGTCAATTCTATATTTTTTATGGAAATTCTTTTAAGTTTTAAGATTCCTACCGCCTTTATGTTTTTCCTTTTTTCCTTTTAACAATAATAGGTATTAACTTTTATAAAAATTTGCATGCCTGAAGGTGAGACATGGAGCACTTGTAATTTCTAACAATAAGATCTGTAAACTTGTATTCACCCATGTGAGCGAATAAATGATTTGATTTGATATGTATATTACTTACTCCTTTCACCTTTCTGTAACACGTAAATAATAATATCAAGAGAATATTCGCTTACCTTCACTTCTTGTTCTAATTTAGCTATAACATCCTCTTTCTGTTTCAAGTCCTTAATCTTCTTGTCAACATCTGCCCTCAAGTTGTTCACTAATGTCTCGCTATTGGCTAATGATTCCACTAATGCTTTCTTATTTGCTTGTAGTTCCATCGACAATTTCTCTAATTTACTATCTTTTTCTACGTCAGTACTTTGTTGAACCGTTATTAATTCTAATTTCTGAGTCAGTTCGGAAACATTCTTTTCGGCTTCTGAGAGCTTTTGTTGAAGCTCATTTTGTTTCTCTTTCTCAGACTTCACCGTGTCTTTAGTATTCTGTAATTCTTTCTCATATTCACTCAATTTCGCTTTCAGGTCATGTTTTGCACGCTTGCTTTCTTTTTTATATTCGTCATATTGTTTTTGTAATTGTTTATTCAAGTCTTCATAGTTCAGTTTTTGAGCTTCATTAATATTAGTCAATTTTTTCACATCTTCGTCAGATTTATTCAAAAGCTGCTGTAGTTCGTTGATTCTGTCTTTGGATTGTTTCAAGTCTTCACATAACTTTTCGCTCTCTGTCACTTTGGTTTGTAAAACTTTAATAGAACTGTTAAGAGATTCAACTTCGGTTTTATATTTCTCATTAAGACTAGCGTTTTCAGTTTGTAATTGAGCTATAACTTTTTGAGTTTCATTTGTTCCCATTTGCAAAGATTCGTTCAACTTTGTCAAATGGGTTTCTTTTTCCTGTATTGTAATATCTTTGTTAGAGATGTCTTGTTTGAGCTGCGATATTTCTTGTTCAAACTGTTTTAATTTGTTTGATTCAGTCTCACCCTTTTCACTTTGAGATTTTAATAATATATCCTTTTCCTCCACATACTTCTTGAGCTCGTTATTAGTATTAATGTTTTCGTTGAGTTTCAGAACAAGTTCTTCATGTTCCGTTTTTATTTTGTTTAATTCAGCACTTGCTTCATTGTATTTTGCTTCAAGCGATGTTTTTTCTTGGACTAATGTGGATAATTCTTTTCGTACAACTTCCAGCTGTCCAAGTTGCTCTTTCAGTACTGACTCTTCCGCCGATGAGTTTGCTATTAGGTTTTCATATTTTTGTTTGAGATTAGAGGACTCTAGTGATGCATTACTTAATTTTTCTTCTAATTCCTTTTTGTTTTCTGTTACTTTATTGAGCTCCTCGTTTACTTGACTAATTTGTCGTTCTTTTTCTGTGACTATTTCAATATTTGATTTTAAGTCTACTTCTAGCATTTCTAATTTCAGAGTTAATTCTTTGATATTGTTTTGTTTTTCTTCAACCACACCTTTCAATTCCTGATCTGCGGTTTTATATTTGTTAATTTCTTCATTCACAATAGATAGTTGGTGTTGAACTTGTGATAATTCTTTTTCATAATTAATCTTTTGGTTGTTTAGTTGAGCCGTCATATCATCCAATATCTTTTGCAATGAATCTTCGTGTTTTCTGGCTTCCTCTAACTTATTATTCAAATCATTTTGGGCTTCCGTTAATTGGTCTACTTTTTCCATAAGTTTGACTTCAGAAGTAGCACCATCAGCCTTTAATAATGTTATTTCCTCTTTATATTTATCTATATCTACTTCTAATTTATTTTGCATGGTCTCGTAGTCATTGATTTGTTCCTGTTCCCTTATTTTTAAGGACTCTATTTCCTTCTTCAAATTATTATTTTGATCTAACAAGCTATCATTATTTAATTGTAATTCTTGTAATCGATTTGCAATTTCAGTGTTTTGTGTCTCTAGATTTCTGGCTTTATTTTCTACGTCTTTTAATTTTTCAATATTCTCATTCACCGATCCCACCAACTGGCTACGCTCAGTTGAAAACTCTTCTTGTAATTTAAAAAGCTTTTGCTTCAGTTCTTGTTCCATTCTAGCGTAGTTGTTATTAGCTTCTCTATATTTGTCTTTTAAGTCCTGAAGTTCTTTTTCAGTATCCTTCAAGTGCTGAGACAGCTTATTAAACTGTTCATTAGAATCTGTCGTCTGTCCGGTCAAATTCATGTATTCAGATTCCACTTTTTCCTTAGCTTTTTGTAATTCTTCGCATTTTTCTGAAGCACTCTGAATCTGCCGTTTCAAATCTCCAACTTCTAATTCCATTGCTGACACTTTAGCTTTCAGTTCATTATTGTTTTGCGTAAGTTCATCGACTATTTTCTTGAGTTTGTCATTTTCTTCTTTCAATGCCTTCAATTCATCGACATTACTATTAAACTGAGAGTTAAGAGCATCAAACTCAACTTTGCTTTGATCTAAAGTTTGTTTGTGATTTTCAATTTCTTTCATCAGCTGTTCAATTTTGCTGTTACGATCTTCAATTTCCTTTTTGTGTTCTTCGGCTATTTTACTATGTTTGATATTAAAGTTTGCTGTAGCTTGTTCAAACTCATCTTTGAGTTTAATAATTTCTTTATCTCTTTCATGGATGGTTTCTTTGAATTCAGTAATAAGTTTTTCTGACGAAGCTGTAGTGTTACTAGACTCGGAGAGTAACCTCTCGTAGTCTTTGGTTTTCGCTGAAAGATTTTGTTGCAATTCCATAATTTCTGTTTTACTCTTTTCGTTGGTTTGAGACCATTCGTTCAATAAGCTTTCATATTCGTTGATTTTGTTTGAATATTCTTCTTTGACTTTAGTGATCTCCTCCTGGAGTGTTTTACAAGCTGTTTCTTGTTTTTGTTTGGCATCTTCTAGTTGTTCCATATCTAGAACTTTGGCACTGAGTTCCATTTTCAGTTTAGTTATTTCTTTGTTAAGGTTGACTTCGTGTTCTTTACTTACACCTAGGACTGAAATAAAAAGAGGCGTAAGATTATATTTATTGGTATTAAATGAAACTGCAATAAATTAAGTAATATAAGAAATGAAATTAATAATCATCATCAGCCTACATTCATCTACTGATGGACATAGGCCTCTATGGCAAGCCACTTAACTCGGTCCTCACTCCTCCTCTGTCTTTCTCCTCCAACCACTCAAAACGACCCTCCGGAAATCTCACTCAAAGGCGCTTTATAGGAATACGTTAATGTTAAATATGAAACAAATACGAACCTTTATTTAATTCTAATGTTTTATCATCAACAGTTGCCTGTAGCTGCGCTAACTTAGTATTAAGGTCTATGATTACTTGGCTGTTTTCTTTGTTCAGCCTTTCTAAGTTCTGCTTTTCAGTTTCCAACTTCGACTCCGCTAGCTGCAGTTTAGCTGTTAGTACTGACACTTGGGTTTCAAATTCTGTTTGAGCAATGGCCATCTTCGTCCTGGCTTCGTTCAGTGCCCTCTCTGACTCCACTTTAACCCTGGATAGTTCGTCCGACATGCTTTTCCCGAGGGAATCCTTTTCATTTTCCTTCTCTTTGAGAAGAGCGTATGCCTCATCCAGAAGTTTCTGTAATTCTGATGATAAAGCTAGAAAAAATATTACATGTCGCTAAAATTAATCATGCACGGTTAGCCAGTTAGATTTTTGGACATGTAAATTGAGAAATTAATAAGTTTAATTGTTATAATATCCCCTAGAAGTAATTGATGGTGGTCCCAGTAAAATTATTTATGAAACAAAATGAATGGTTTTATTCCCTTTGTTACACCGCCAGTCAGTGTTTGGTTACCAATTCAACAATAACATCTGATGGAAGTTTAAACAATACCCAACTACTTATTTCAAGATGGCGTACAAGTACAGCATGAGTTAATATACCCAAAAGTTAATTCGTCATATTAATCTATGTCTGAGATAATTCAGTCATTCAAACCCTAGTGTCGCTCCAGTTAGTCACATAGTAAAGTAGAATAGTTATCCCCAGTTAAGTCCCGTAGTAATGTAGAATCGTTCTCTTTGCCCTAATTAGTCACATAGTAAAATAAAATCGTTCTATTAGTCCCTAGTTAGTCTCGTAGTAAAATCATTATTTTTGTCCCTAGTAAGTCCCTTAGTAGAATAGTTCTATTTATCTCTAGTTAGTCCCGCAGTAAAGTAGAATCATTCTCTTTATCCCCAGTTAGTCACATAGTAAAGTAGAATCATTCTCTTTATTTCCCAGTTAGTCACATAGTAAAGTAGAATCATTCTCTTTGTCCCCAGTTAGTCCGTAGTCACATAGTACAGTAGAATCGTTCTCTTATCCCCAGTTAGTCACATAGTAAAGTAGAATCATTCTCTTATCCCCAGTTAGTCACGTAGTAAAGCAAGATGCTCACTGTGTGCAGCAGTGAGTTCTTCCTTATGATGTTGGTCGGCGGCGGCCGCGTCAGCCTCTCTCTGTTCCTCAGTGAGCCGGAGCGCGGTGGCGGTGGCTTCAGCTCGCGCGTGTTGGAGGGACAACTCTGCTTCCAACTCGGATATACGCGCTTCGTGGATTGTCTTTTGTTTCTAGTTTTATTGAAAAAAGTAATAGTCGTATATTTGGGTTGGGGTAAAGATCAGGGACTCTAAACAAGTGCCAAGAACTAACGCAGGCTAATAACCGCTAAAAATATACTGAGATGTCATTATTAGCATTAGACAAGCGTATGTCGCTTTTTTAGTGCCCCAGAATTTTCTGTTAAAGTGATGTTCAGGCATAGCTGGGCACCGTTAATCAAATAGTTAACTTCGTTAATCGTTAATCCGCTACAAAAAAAGTTAGCTTCGTTAAACGTTAAAGCGTTAAATTTCGGAGGAATTAACGCAAGTTAACGTTAATCGTTAATACGTTAATATGTGCAAAATTGCATTTTTATATCGTTGCGTTAGTGAACTTATAAAACCTTAGGTTTAGGTTCTGGAAGTTAACAGGTTAGGAACAAAACAAAAACTTGTACAATTCAAAAATATAGTTCAGTGAATTCAAAATGTGTAATTTAATCGTCGGACATAAGGTGCATAATATTCCCCTTCATGATCATTAACATGCTGAAGTTCTCGTCTGAAAGCAAGGCTCGTTTTGGTGTTAAATTGTCTTTACCCGTACAATACAGACGTTTAACTGCAGCGCTTGAGGGTATAGGAGTATTGTATTTATTAATCAATAGATTTATGAATATCTCTGTTCCCCCAGGAATGCAGCATAGGACGAGTCTTTTGATTTCATGTCTAGCCACATTTTAACTAGACTTTGCGCTTTACTCTGAAAGCGTTTGAGCTCTTTGGTTTTTCTATAGACTGAGTGACAGAATTGAAAAAGTCTTCCTCGTCATCATCGTTGTTACACGCATTGCTCCCTCCGCCATTTAAACTATCTCTATCCTTCAAATTTTCCGCTGCTTCTTGTCGTAAGGCGGTAAATAGCAGGCATTGGATTAACGATTAACGGACTTTTGCATATTAACGGAAGTTAACGTGTCCGTTTTTAATTTTTTAAAGTTAACTTAAAAGTTAATCCGTTAATCAAAATGTTAACTTCGTTAATTAACGGATAAACGAGTTAATGCCCAGCTATGTGTTCAGGGGTCTTTAGCAACTGACTGAAGTAATTCAATACATTTGATTGAAAACTTACCTCCATCGCTTCTTTGTATTTCTGTAAAAAGAAAAATACATTTGCATAATATAATCTTTTTACAAGCTTTATATTACTTTCACCTGTCTGTTGTCTGTCTGTCTGTCTGTCTGTAATCAAATCTTGCAAGTTTGATTTGACCCACTTCCCGGTTTCCAACTGAGCTGAAAATTTGCATGCGTGTGTAAATCGGATGACAATGCAATATTATTATGGCATGGAGCTGATCTGATGATGGAGCTGGAAGGTGGCTATAGGAACTCTGTCATTAAACAACGCAACCCCATCGAGTTTGGGCTCATTTGATTCGTCTTGACGAGTACTATATGATGCAAGATGGTAATGATAATTAAAGCTTGTTTTTAAAAAGTATTTTTAAAATTTCACTTGTTGTCACAAGTAAAGCAATATATCAGCGCGTTAAATAGTACACACGCGCGTTAGGTAGTGTATAGTTTTAAGGTACACAGGTAGGTTCTTACATTATAATCTTCCTTGTTAATGTTCTCCTCTTCGTTCCTGAACATGAGATCCTCGACCTTCTGCCGCTCATCCTCGAGCTGCTTGCTGAGCTTGTCCAGCTCTGTCTTGAGCTTGCCATTTTCATCTGTAGTCTGTAATAAAGATCAATTTTGAAAACTCTCTCGACCTCTCTCGACAATTACCAGGGTCGAGCCTAGCTTCGACTTTTATATCCGTGAGTTTAGTCGGTGTTTTTACTTACTAAATACATAGGGTCAAAGTGGGTAAATGTAAACAGAGGTAAATGGTAACGCTGGCCATAATTTCGTCATTTTTGCTTTTACAGGATTCTGAGTGCATCAGAATACATTAATAGTATTTTATCTAAAAAATGCAATTCGATATTTAAGTGTTAGATGTCAAAAAATATTATTTTGGTGTGTTTATTATTTTTCGGCAAAATCCATTAAAATACACTTTTCAAGTGGTGTACAATACTAACTTTAGTACGAAAACTATTGAGGTAAGCTATAATTTTTATTAGCTAGCGAGATGAAATTGAATTAAGTGGCACGTTTTAGGTGTTGTTTTCTCTCTATATGATATCTGCAATTTTTTAAATCTGCGTTTACAATTACCTCAATAATTTGTGCCTTGGGTAAAATGTAAACATAATTTGGGGTAAATGTAAACGAGTGAGGTAATTGGAAACACAATACTTTTTTCTTTCAATATGTTTAATGTTAATGAGGGGGTGATTGTAAACATTTCATTGCAAGTATAAGTTATATGCAGAGGGCAAATGTATGAAAGAAAAAACTACTACGTTACTCTCCGGAAGATATTAGATGATATGATTCATAAAAAAATGCATTTCAAGAAGCCTGCGAGTTTTATGAATTTTCTACTACGGTTATATTAAATTCTGAGTAGGAAAAAATATTTCAAGAGAAAATAAAATCTCTAACTTGCATCAAGATGAAAAAAGGGAAAATGCTTCAGAGAATAAATGAAAAAACTGATAAGGAGAGTGAAGAGATTATGAATAACAAAGTGAATTCATGCAACTAAGATCAGGTTTAAGTTAGCATAAGATGAAATTAAGAGTTTTAGTACATATTTATGTCCAGTAGTAGTATAATTTGTTTATAATTTGTTCAGTAGTAGTATTTCTTAATGTTATCAAGAGTTATTGAGTTATTGATGTACTTACAGAGACTGTTTACATTTACCTCCTTTTATTTGTTATAATTATGTAAGAAAATATCATTATGTTCACATTTGCCCCAATATAAATAATTTACCTCCTGTCATAGATAAGGGCTTTTTACTATAATATACTCATTAGAGAGGTCAAACCTTGCAATAAATAATCTTCTTTTCTGTGCTATGTAGTAACAGTTAAGAATTGTGTGTTTACAATTACCCCAAAATGGTAGTTTTTGAAATTTTGCGTTAGGGTAAATGTAAACTTGTAATAAAAAACAAAATAAATGTTCTAGAAGGGTTTGTTATATATTACTTCGCATGTTGCTTCACTCTGAGTCCCTAGAAAAAAGAAATAGTTTAATAAGTCGTCACAATTTTTTAACACGATGATGAAAGTACTACTACCTCCAATTTTTTCAAAAGTGTTTACATTTACCCACTTTGACCCTAATTATTATTATGTAATTATGAGATTATGATGTTGTATTAATACTTAAGAGGGTATATATCGAGTGACGACTCTCTCGCTCGCACAATTTGACAAATTTTGAAATATAAAATCAAGGAAATAATTTATTGAAAATTCCTCTATACAAGTCCTGCATAATATTATTGTGCACATTTAAAAAGTGTTTTCAGTATATTAAAAAATGGCATAATGAGATTTAAAAAAAAAAATCTTTTCAATATTTCTCCTCATCTCATTTTTTAATATATCAAACTGAAAACACTCTTAAAATGTGTGCAATAATATTATGGAGGGCTTGTTCAGAGGAATTTTCAATAAATTAATTCCTTGAATTTATATTTCAAAATTCGTCAAATTGTGCGAGCGAGAGAGCGTCACTCGATATATACGCTCTTAAGACAGCCCAGTAATAATTGGTGCAGAAAATTATGAAATTACTGCACTGCACTGTTTTGTTTGTCCTGTTAAAATATCATGTAAAATTGTATCTAATATAATATGTAATATACTTTTCCACAAACCTTACGGACAGAAACATTATTATATAAAGGCTTATACCTAATAGGTACACTTCAGTGGTTGAGCGTAAAAAGGTCCCCTCCAATTTTTCTCGGTCAATTCCCGTTGGTTGCCGTACCCTCTGAAGAGTGTTATCTCAAGCTTTCATTTACTTTCACTTGTCTGTTGTCTGTCTGTCTGTCAGTAATCAAATCTTGCAAGTTAAATTCGACCACTCCCACTTCCAGGTGTCCGATTGGGCTGAAAATTTGCATGCATGTATAAATTGGATGACAATGCAATATTATTATGACATGGAGCTGATCTGATGATGGAGCGGGAAGGTGGCTATAGGAACTCCGCAATTAAACGACGTAACCCCATCGAGTTTGGGCTCATTTGATTCGTCTTGACGAGTATTTTATGGCAATAATAATAAAAGCTGTTTTTTTCAAGTTTTTTTTAATTTCATTGTTTTTAGTATTAAGCATATAAAATTTTACGGGACTCCAGTCAACTCTTGAATAGCAAACGGCGCGGCAAAAGCGGTTTGCATTCAGCAGTTCGGCAATATAGAACAAATAATATTCGCCAAATAAAGAGTTGTGGATACCTGTGCAGCTTCTTTTTTAAGCTGCGAGAGAGCAGTTTCAGCGCGGTCCGCTTGCAGCGATATCTTGGCTACTTCTGCTCGCTCCAACTCCCTTTCTCGCATCAACCGCTCGAGGTGCTGCTGTTTCTCGCGAAGAAGCTCCTGGATAATGAAGGTTTTATTACAACATTTACTCAATGAAAGGTTTTATATCAAAATTTCATCTGTATAGTATATTTATGTATGTACATATGTAATATAATGTAGGTGGTTTTTTAAAGTTTATATTTACATAATAATGTACATATCTATTGCAAGGAAAATCGACATTACACCAAGAAATTACAAAGTTTTGATTTCATTTAGGTATAACTATATAAAATATTGTGTATCTAGAATTCGAAGAGTTTCAAAACGCTCCTGTTTATCAGTATCCTGTATATCATTAAAGGCTGCTACCTATTATATACGTTCTGTACTCAACCACTTTTAAATTGCATATATCATCCAAACACAACGTTTCTGACGTCTAAGGAAACGATATGGAATTTAACAGTGATCAAACTTTTTGATATACATTAAACTTCATCATGAGATTCACTTTTTCTTCGTTATTGCGTTTGTCATGCAAAGTCAGTGCAAAGTCCGGGTTTTTCTGTGCTTCTTGAATTTTCCATCCACATTTCGTTCTTGTTTCTTCGATGGCATTTTAAAACCGCAACAACGCTACGTAACGTTAGCAAAAGATAAAAGCAAAACCTCGTGGGTATACTACATACTGCATTACTTACAGTCTATAGTGCTTTTCACGAAAGGAGTCCCTTTTGTGGGGCGACCGGCGACACTATCACGCGTTTTAAAGTTAAAATATCTGTAACATTTTGACTCCTCATAATTCCTCATATTTAATTTCTTAATTATATAGGTATTTACTTTAATTAACAAATAAAAAATTTAAGGATATGAAGCACAGTAGCTAATAATCGGTGATATAAAATTTAGTTTCGCTAAATTCCGCGGGACCTCCTTTATGAAAAGCACTCTACCTCCCTAATCAACATAACGAGTACCACACACATAAGTGTAGATAATAATAATATGGTATGAACACCTGAAAAATATAATTAAATAGGTAACCCCCTTAGAACAAAAAAAGTATTTAATATTATAAATTGGTTCACTTCGGAGTTACCGGTGAGCTTAAATAAGATTCTGAAGCATTGTAAAGCACCTAATTTTTAAAGTAGCCGGTTAAAAGTTATATCAACTGTATTTATCCTGATTCCTGATATAAGTATCAGGAATCAGGTATCATATTATTTGTGTTAGGTACATGACGTATTAGTAGGTACAGTTACATATAATATTATGTAGTTGTGTCAATGCACTTTAAACATGCAACGCGTGCCTGCCGCGATAAGTGTTATCTACATACTAATTTGCATGCACATATGCTTATTCATGCACGCAGATTTACAGACATTTCTTGTGGAATTTTCTTGAACTAGTAGAAGTATATCAAATAGGCTCAAACATCCTATCACACTTATTTAAATTTATCAGCTGAAAAGCAGTCCGTATTATTATTCTAGGCTTACAGCTTACATACCAAAGACGGCTCGCTGTAAGCAAGTTGACAGACATAGCGTATTAGTCTCTATTAGTGATGGGCCGAATGTGGTTTCAACCGAATACGAACTTCGGCCGAACATTCGGTAAAATTGCAAAATTCGGCCGAATTTCGGTTCACTTTTGCCGCTTTTCGAGAATGATAGGTTCATCCAAGTTATTTATTGTAAAAAATGGCATGTTGAAAATGAGTATTTATTTATTATTTGTAAAATTACCTTATCATTTACAATCTAGTTCTATCATTTACAATATCAAATTAGCAAACTGAAAATAATTTTAAAATTTATGCAATACTATTGCAACGGGCTTCTCTTGGGGAATTACCTATATATATACCTAACTTTTTAGCAAAAAAATCAACCGCCGAAACACTAAAAAGCAAAAAGTAATAAACTAATGTTAGTATACCTAAGTAAACAGAATAAATCATTTATTGATAATTTTATTATTTTTTTTTTTTTTTAATTTTGTATTCGCTCCAAACAGGAAGTAAGAAAATTCCGAGCGTTCAAGAAACGCCATAAAATAATATACGCGGCGACTTGTAAGCCTTCTCCGTTTGGTTTCGTCGGTTGAAAATGTCTGTACCAAATATAATCTATCTAAATATTCTATGAATTTATATTTCAAAATGTATCTAATATCTAATTGAGAGCGAATGACCGATCTTAAATTATTATCATGTCATTAACTTGTGTTTGTTTCTTATTTAAGCAACTTTTGAGCAGGATGGTGCATACAGCATATTAAACCGAATTTCGGCTTCTTAAACCGAAATTCGGCCGAATTCCGAAGTTCGGTTTAAGCTGCCGAAATTCGGTTAAACCGAATGTAAAACGAACTTCGGCCCATCCCTAGTCTCTATTATTTGGCCATACTACCACGCGCCTCGCTCATACCGCTTGCTTACCATGCGCTTCAAGCACACTCGTTTGAAAGGAGGATCCTCATTAAAAACTTTGCTTGCCTCGAGAAGCGAAAGTGATGGGTGCGTGGACCAGCTAATTGACTGCCTGCTACTGACGATGAGACAGCAAGATAAAATCTCAGTAAGAAATTAAGTCGATATATTTGCTCGCCAATACTCGTTTAGATGTTACAGGAATGTAAATACGTGGGGCCACGGAAAATATACGTTTAGAAGAAAATGCTTATGTAAATTCAGGAAATAAAAGAAAGACAATGTTGCCTGTTGCCTTGGAAGTTCTGCATTACCGCCACCTGGTAGGCACCATGAAAATTGATGTGAATAAGTTTTGTGCAGGGAAATAGCCAAATATGACAGCACTAACCTAGGGGCTCATTAGTTACTGGTTGATATAATGTTTCCATCATATTAAATAGGTACCTTCATATTTTTTAGTTGGATGGTTCATTTAAAAAAAAGCTCCTTTCGGATTGGATGGAAGAATCTTTAGGCTTCTTAAGAGTAAGTTCTTATTCTTTAAAGCTCTGCTTGATTTTATAACTATGGTTATGTAATAAGTAGATATATCAGATATTACCTTTCAAAATGTAGGACCCTTCAGGTAAATAAATACTGACGTCAATTTTATTCACGCCACGACTTCCCGTCTTGTGCGAGTCTAATCCATTTATTTCAGATACATTTATTTGGTCATCTGTCCTAACATCTACATTAATTTTACCCACTGTTACCTATTTCGATTGACCTATTTATGTAATGGCTGCGATGATGTTAGCAGTCGTTAAAAGTTAATCATGATCATCTCGGGACTGGTGACTGGAGGAGTCCATATCGCACGATCGAGATTTCCTTATCCGAGTGTCATTAGCACGTATTACCTAACAGCTACCTTATTAGATCGTTCTCACCATAGATTACTTTTACGTTAGATCGGCCATGTTACATGTTGTATGAGAATCGACGACGCCAGTTCTGATAGAGCAAGCGATTGAGACAGCGCGAACGAAGTGTGCGTTTACTTCTGAAAGCTTATCATGGACGTTCCTCTTTCCTTATTTATACCGTGGTTTACACCTACTATATTATGTACTGTCAGATACGAAAATAGCTCAATTACCACCTGTATCACTTACTGCCCTCCTACATCGATTATAATATTTTTACTTAGTCATGTGAACTAATATTACCTTATAGCATTACTGCAGTAGCTTATAATTCTGACTGATCCGTAAGTTCACTGGCAAATAAGAATGCCAGTTTTGTATCTTGATCTAACTCCCAAAAACTTTTAAGATCAGTAGGTATACCTAGTTTGCATCTTTTTCTCATTTAGCGTAATTTTCAAAAATATATCTTTCCCATTTAGCTCTTTTTGTCACAAACCAACGTGATTAATATGACAAGAAGCTAAAAAATGTGTTTTTGGATCAAGACTTTATGACGCTCATAAAGTCTCTCGTTTTTATTTTATTGATTTCTCTTCAATGTCATGTTATTGACAATGATCTAATTTTATATTGCCACAATTGTATCATTGTTTCTCAGTATTTTACCTATACAAAAAATGAAGTCAATAAAATTAATTTTCCGATGACGCGTTCTACCCACACATACCACGTGTCCCACAAAAATGACGCCATCTTGCGACATTAATGGTTAACGTGAGCCCTATGTTATCTAGGACTAGCAAAGTGACTATGGCATTCACAATATAAATAGAAAAGGGATCGGCCATATCCTAAACGCGCCGAAAGTTTTTCAAAATCATAGTAAAAACTTATAACTTAGATACACACATTTCGTGCCATAGAACTATATACCTACTTTAAGGTAAGTAGAGTGTACTATTTACGTATATCTACTTATTTTAGTTTATTTAACTCGATGTTTCGTGCGCGCAATGACATATTTGTTCGCTCGTCAGTTTACATGTATTCCTGTGTTTCTGAATTGGCGTCGCCAGTTCTGATTTTCTGATATAAAAAAACTGAAGGCCGATCTAGGTTTAAACTTATCTGTGCTAGTCGTCTCTAGGTACTTTAGAACTACATATAACTATATCTACATAAATATAACTTGAGTCATTTCGAAAAGAAGACGTAAACAATACTATCGGTAGGTACCTACTCAGTTTATTTAAGGTTTTCTTATCAGCAATGTTTAAAGGCTACTTAGGTACCTACGTAGGTATATTCCTATATTTAGGTAGGTAAACAATTCCTCTAAATAGGTAAGGTACTAGGAACATAGGTACCTATTTAGAGATAAATCATTTTAGAACTGCATCTGTTAGACATAGGTAGAGTACATAATGCTCCTGAGACTCTGAGACCTATGTAAATAACCTGCGAATTAAGATTGGTCAAACGTTCATACATATTTTAACCTTTCACCTGCCTTTGAACCCAAGTAAGTACGTACCTATGTAACTTCAGAAAAAAAAAAATGTTACTTCTTTAAAGTTCTCCGAATCTGTGCACAAGCTTAAAGCTTTTATATTTACAATCCATGCTATATTCCCACACCCTGCTTGAAAGCTTGACTTGTGATTATTATTAAACACTTGTGAGTCTAGAGTATGGTTTTCTTATAAAGTACAAAACGGCTACAGTCGAACATAAATTGATAAATCTTTAATGACACCATAATCCATAATTATAAAAAAAACATTGATATTTAAAAATCAGAGGTCTTATCATCAATAGCGATCTCTTTCAGATGATATAGATGAAAATAGAATTATTGTTCAACTTTTTCTGCATATTATACCTACTCGATAGGACCGGTACCTAAGTCAAAGAAATCAGCTGCTCATAAACTAGAAATTACGCTTTAAATCGGTATAAAGGTAGCATGAAGTATGGAGTAATGAAACACCGCGCTACGTCCAAGAGTAATTAATTACAGCTCAAGGGCGCTCGGCGTCACCGAAATAGCACCAAGGACGGCCGTTTCAAGCCGTTTTATTATTCAGAGTTGGCCTATTGCTGGTACTTTACGTTGCTTTAATAAATAGATTAAAACCTCAAAGATGTGACGGTGACTGGTTACCATCAGACGACATATTATAAAAAAAAAACATTTTCTTTGCAAGAATAGTCAAGATTTAGGTACACACTCGTATTTTTAGTCGTGTTCTCCACCCTCAATTCCGCTCTACCCAACTTTTTTCAAGGAAGAGGGTACCTATGTATATGTATATTCTAAATTATTTATTTTCGACTTTGAATACCATTTTCCTCGGAAAAGGTTGAATAGAGCTGAGCCGAGGGCGAGGCCACGACTAAAAATACAGGTAGTAGGAACAAGACGCCATTGATAAGTGGAAGAGTCTTTACATTCGAGGTAAGTGAATAACTAGCTTGGTTATCAATTTATGACCGTTATATCATTCACAGGTTTAATATTAATCACAAGTCAAGGGCAGCCCATGCTGAGGTTCAAACTAAAAGCCAGATATACAGTTATAACCAACTTGCATCATAGATCGCGAACTTGAGGGTAAAGGTGAAATTACTCTGTCAAAGTCATGCCCGATTTCACCTTCTGAAAAGGCTAAGAGCTGCATGAACACAGCGAAGCGATGCGACGCTAAGTTCTTGCGATGCATGCGTAAATATTGAAGATGCAATGCGAATTCGCAGTTATGTGTATGAGCTATAATACGATTTTCAGCCCCCACATATGCTCTAGTGTATTATAAAAATCTCACAACGTGAATTTCATGAATTATTGAGATCAATGATACCTAATAGGCAGCTACACTAGGCGCAGTATCAGTTTCTCAAACAAAAAATGTTTTAATTGATAATATTTGACACTAAAGCCATTTTTTTCAAAAAACTACACCTATAGCTTGAACGAACATAAAAATCGAAACTTTTATAATATAGAAAGGTAGGTGATTTATATTGTACCCTCAGTTAGCCAAATCTGTTAGATGCAAATTGTTATAGTAAATGCAATAAAACACATTAATAAATATTGAAAGTTTATTATCATAACACCATCAAAAGGACAGGGCAATAATACACGATAGATTTAATATATTTTATTAAAACACACTTTCAGTTATACATACGTATAATACCTAAAATTAGCATCTATACTATGTTACTTTAATACTTAATACTTAGTTATAAAATATATTATTATTAAAATTAACAAGGTGTTACAAAAAAGTGTATAAAATAATTTACTTCGCAAATAAAACGATGATTTTAAATAATATTTTTTTTATTTTTCTGATAAAACGATAAACGTCAACTTATGTCATTAAAATATCTATCTTTGTGCCTTTCATCCCAATCCATTCAGCGGTTGGGGCTGTGCATTGAAAAATCAGTCAGTTATTTTTTATACATAAACATAAGTCGATTAATTCTCTAATTTTGGGTTTATACGCTATTGGTTCACCTCAGATTTAAATCACAATCATAGGTTTGGTGGCTAACTTATATTGTTACAGGTCACATAAATTCCTACATGGCCTGCAACATGACCTAACGACTGCCTTCTACATACTTTTTAGAAAGCAGCCGGGTCCCACAGTTTTAAGTGCCTTCCGAAACACGGTAGCGTCCAATGGTTTTTTTTAGGATGTTGTATGTACATAATTGCACTTTTTTGTAACACTTTGTTTAAAAACTAACAAGCGAAGGAATGTACTCGAATATTTAGTATTTAGTGAATATCATGATACAACTTACAGGCACTGGCTTAAATTTAAAATTAATAATTATTTTAATAAATTAAATTTAACAATTGCACCAAATAGGTATAACCAAATGCAATGATTTCAAATATAAATAGATGACATTAACGATTATCACAGTTTTGCCTCTTGACTTCGGTAAGCTGAGTTGAGGTGGCACAAAAAATTGTAGTAATATTTAATGGGGTAACATACTTGTCAAACTGAACAAAAAGAAAAAACCTCAAACTTAAGAAAAAAAAGCCGGGAAAAATTAAGTTTTCCATATAAAATAATCAAGTTATTGCTTTTGTATGAAAAACCGAATATTATGTTTTTTTGTAACATTTTGTAGAGTTTGACAGATATATTTGTTCCCCATAGGTATCACTATAACTTTTTGTTACACTATTTTATGGTTACAATACAAATCAAGATGTGTATAAATATTTTAGTATAATTCTTGGTGTATTGTCGATTTATATATATATAAAAAATAGTATTTGTACTATTTAGTGCGGAATAATTGACAAAATATTGTCTCTTACAAGTTAAAACTAAACACATAAGTAAGTTCAGTTAGTTAAGTCAAACATACTCAAAAACAATCGTTGTTCGTTATTGTAAAAGATCAAAAAAAACAGTCATAACAAATTACCCCTTACCGCCTGCGGGTCTCCTGAAATGTGGATCTACCCTCAAAAATTTAAATACATGTTGCTAATACTTTTTTATAAATCCTTAAGGTTCATCCACAACGCAATTACTTTTTGTAGAGCAACAGAATGCAACACGAAAACATGAAGAATGTTGTGTTGTATTCTGTTGCTTCACAAAAGCGATGCGGATGTGGATGCATCTTTATTCGTAATATTTCAATTAAATAGTCGAAAAAAAATTTAAAGCCTTTTTTGGAAAATAAAACTGTTTATCACAACAATAAGGAAAAATCTTCAATTTTATCTTAACTACGCTTTAAGAGCTTGAAGAATTTAAAATATCGAAAATATTGTAGAATAATAAACTTAAGGCATATTTTTTTATTTTGCCTCAGAGGTGAGGCAGATAAAGCCTCAAGTTGGCATCAAAAAAAGGAAAGGAAGCCATCAAAGTTTTATGGCCCTAAAAGAAACCGCTGTGATATAATGTTATTAGGTTTACGAGGAGGTAACGTCGTACATAAAGCCCTTATTCTATAATACATTCACGTAAATTCTTCAAAATACTTATTTTTGCTTTTAAGGACATGTTATTGATGAATATATGCCGTAATGTGCAAGGTTTGAAGAGCATTCGCGGATTAAAATTCCGTACAATGACCTGTTACTATCTATCTCTGTCCCACGCGCGTGAAATCTTATGTAATCGCGCGCACGGTCAGTGGTCAATGCTTCTGTGCGAGTGCGACGGCAATAGATTTACGTGTGAGGAAGGAAGACAGGCGTTAAAAGGTCATTGAACGATAACATTATTCATGTTTCGCGCCCGCATTTTTGTTTTATAGTTTTGAGGAGTGCGCGTGGACTTTGTATTATACGTATATTTGTGTATGTGTGCGCTTGCGCAGATGCACTTACAAACACTAACGCATATATACGTATGAATACAAAGTCAAGGCGTGATGTACTTAGAGCCAGTTCACATTAGGGGTTTTGAAGGCCTAATGAGTACAAGCTCTTAAACTTTTGAGGGTAAACGCACGTTTACATTGTGCAACGAGATTACCGCGCGGCGATAGTGGGATACTGTACCTGCAGCGCGTTCTTGGCCGACACGGGCGTGGAGGAGGCGCGAGGTCCGCTTAAACGCTGCCGCCGTGACGTTAGTGACAGTGCGAATGCGACACACATGGGAGAAAACAACACGCGTTAACGCAATAGAACAACCCGACTTTATGGAGATAGTTAGTTGTATTGAAGGTTCTTTTGGGGAGAGTTTTAACAACTTAATATACTTAGTGGCGTGTCTAGAAAAGTGCACAAGAACTTTTTTGTGGGAAAGTTGACACGTGCACTTATTTAAAACCGCAACATCGTGATATTAACGCTGTAGGTTACTATTGATGATTTTATCGCGCTACTGAATCACTGCAAAACGATAGCTATTCTTGGGATAACAATGATTTAAAGTTGTGATCCCACTTCTGATGTGAAAGCAGAGGCTACAAATTTGAATCAACCAATAGGAACATTCGATTCTGAAACGAATTATTCTAACGGCTCAATAAATGAGCCTCTACTTTCACATCCTTTTGTAGTGAAAATAGACCTCTAGAAATTCAATGGCATTTTAAAATTAACGATTATGAAATATTTTCAATATTAACGTTTTTTACAGTATCCTTCAATACAACCCATTAAATAGTAACACCATAAAGTGGGTTAGTACAATCAATAACAGATTCGTGATCTACAATCGATTGCACTTTGTATGGCAAAAGGAGTTTAGTCAAGCCAAGGGTTTGAAAACTAAACACTCCACGTGCCATTCAGCAAAAATAAAATAAAAAAGCTCTATATCTAAAAACAGAAAAAGTATACTGGGTTATACTTAGATATGTTACGCATAACACAAAAAAACAATTTACGGGCTGTTTAAGCACATCAAGACTGACAACTTTTTGTATGGATAGATGTTTTTTTTGTCAATTTCCAAAAGTCGTAGAACCAAAGTTGTTAGAGTTGATGTACCTAAGCTGCCCATAAGAGGTTATATGTAAAGATTACGTATAACCCTGTATAAGGATAGAAGTGCCAAATTTACTAAGAAAATGAAACTGTATTCATAATACTGCCATTTTAATATAAAGGCGTTATCTCTTAACATAAGGCAAGAGTCATTCACGTCTAGTTCATTTTCTTATGTAAATAGTAAATACTAGCTGCGCCTAGCGCTTTTACCCGGTGTACTATAGCCTATCTGTTATTCCAGGGCCTAAGCTATCTCTATACCAAATTTCAGCTCAATCGGTCCACCCGTTTAGGCGTGAAAGAGTAACAAACATCCAGACATCCATTCTCACAAACTTTCATATTTATAATATTAAGTAAGATACAAAGGACTTCTATCCTGGTATATTTCTGTGTCAAAAAACTAATTAAATGCATTAAATGGAATGTGTGGAATGGATAACGCGAGATCTATGTTCAGATTGTATCACTAATGTTAATTGATGTATTATGATATAGAGTTGTTAAAACCAGTGATTATAATATGGTAATGCAGTTCTGTAAATATATTCCAATGTGGCTGATGTACTCTGTTAGTGACATTTTCAACTGTACAGTGCAAAAACAGTCACCAATAAATGACGGAATGAATAATTAAGATCCCTTTTTCGTACTTGTTGATGAAATATTTGTATGCGATAGTTAGATACTAATGGTTATTTAAAATGAGAACAATAATTATGACCAGTCAGTCGCAGGAACACCCCTAGGGTTTAAAGTGGGTATATATATAAATAAGTGGATGGGTAATATATATGTTGGTCAATCTATCATGTAGATAATGTATTTTACTATGTAAACAAGAGGATCTTATTCTAAGAGAAAACCGAGTGAGATTCTAATAAAGGAAGGAAGGAGGATAAGTAACCCTGTATATTATATTAGTTAAAGGAACTTTTTTTGAATCTGTGAGTAAAATATCGTTATGATATAACTAGGAGGAGAAGGCAAACAACATAATATTAGTCAGCAATGCAAAACAATATGTTAATTTCTACATTATATCAGTTCTAATAGTTTCGCCTTAAAAATAATATCACAGCCAAAAATGCTTGAGGAAACGTAAGGAGTCTATAAAACTGAAAACTAAACGGGACTAAATATGGTTGTGAGCGAACGAAAGCTGAATTAATGAGATGATTCACTGATGCCAAATCTGTTCGTATACGATCCAATATTACTTTCTACGGTAGTAACATAAATATAACATTCAATACTGAATCGTAAACTTCATATTAAGTCAATGCAGTGACATTTTAAATTATAGAGATTGGTGTATAAACTTAATAGACAAAGTATATTGTTGACTTCTGTCAATAAATGCATATTTGTTTGGATCTAATAGGGCAACAGGGTCCGTTGGACAGCCATGAGAGTATTCAGTGCGCGACCAATTTGATGAAACTTGTCTCATAATTTATAATGTCACTGTGTAAATGTCAAAAAAGTTAAATAAAACACAAATAAAGGGCCAAACCAAGGAGTGCCAGAGCTACAGACAAAACTAAAA
Organism: Hemithea aestivaria; assembly: GCA_947507615.1. Taxonomy (NCBI): domain Eukaryota; kingdom Metazoa; phylum Arthropoda; class Insecta; order Lepidoptera; family Geometridae; genus Hemithea; species Hemithea aestivaria. The sequence goes on from OX382331.1 coordinate 5,636,555, forward strand.
ACTCAAAGTGAGCATCATGCACACGGTGTAAGCATTTACTCGAGCACCACCTCGGTCGCGTGTCGCGCTCACCCTTCCTCGTAAAATATTTCATTAGTTCTAAATAGGCGGAAACACAGCCCCGAACTCGGTAATAATTTTATGAGCGTTTTGCGCCACAAAGCTCGTAAATCGCTCGCGAGCCGATCGGTACGGTTTCATATCACGTAACGTGGGAATCTCGACGCGATCCGATCCGCGGCACGAGACGTCGCCCGACGGAGACTCTCAGATGTACACGACATAGGGGTAAGTGAACTGGAAGGGCGACACGCAAGAGAAGTGGTAGCTCTTCCCGAAGCCGGCGAAGTGTGCTCGCGGCGGCGGCATCTCCACGAATATGTCGGTAGCTGCGGCCCCCCTGCGGCTGGCGCGACACACGGCGGCCGGCCGGCCCCGCCACACCACCACCGCGCCGCCGGCCGCGCGCGCCGCCTCCGACCCGCCGCCGCTGCCGCTGCTGCCGCTCGACACGCTGCGCCGCGACCGCTCCGACGAACGACTCGACTCCGAGAAGCTGAGCACGCTCTCCGAGCACCGCCACGACTTGGGCAGCGTCTCGCTGGCCCACCGCCGCGGGCTCAGCTCCTTGCACTTGGAGTTCGGACACGGTTCGAACACTATGTCGTAGTAGACTTTCGGTGGCGGCAGAGCGATCACGGCGCAGCGGTCGCGCTCCACGTGCTTGACGAGCAGCGTCTTGTCGAGCAGAGCGGGCGCGCTGCGGGCCGGGGCGGCGCGCGCGGCCGGCTGGCGCGGCGTGGAGGCGCGGGGCTCGGCCGAGCGCGCGCGCGGCTAGCGCACCTGAGCACCCAGCGACGTCACCCCGAGCCTCACCCCCGCGCGGGACGACGCTATGGACGTGCCGAGCGACGTCAGCGACTCGCGCGAGTTGGAACGCCGCAGCGGCGTCGCGCGACCGTTGCTGTGGATGGCGCACGCGCCGGGCTTGCGGTTAGAAGGCGACCGCGTCACCTTCGACACCGGCGCGAACAGACCGAACCGCGGCGAGCACTCGAAGTATCTGAAACCGGAATCGAGGGGGTCAGTCGTTTCCCGGGTGCGAGGTCGGCTTCGCGTCCCGGTCACCCGAGAGGCGCAGTACCTCTTGCCGTCGACGGAGCCGTCGTTCTTGCCGAGCGGGTCGTCGAGTTCGACGCCGGCCCAGATGCCGGGGGCGAAGTCTGTCGTGCCGACGAATCTTAGAGTGCCGGCCTTGCTGCCGCGACTGCTCGACACTATTACTCGATCGCCCATGCGGACCTCTCCGTTGGTGGTGGTCGAAATGGAAGCGTCTGGCGAAAGAGAAGTAAAAATATGTACCTTGAAATTTATTATTCTAATTGCATAATACGTATCAACTTTTAAAGATACATACTCATCTTACTGCTGACCATGCTGCGCACACTGCCATTGGGAGACAGTGCGCGTCTCTGTCGTCCCATGCCCGAGGGCGGGCGGTCAAACACACTGCCTGCGTCTGACACCGGGGAGGCATCGTGCACGTGAGGAGCGAGGGCTGTGCGGGTCAGTCGTGTCAGGCGAGAGAACACTCCGCGCTTCTCTGGGCACTGGAAGTAACGCACTCCCGCTACTGAGCCGTCGTTTTTGCCTGTCGACAATAAACCAGATATAAAACCACTCACCGATATTTTTTTATATTCTATTCCATCAACATCATAGACGAACTTTCCGTGTAAAACTTCGATCAGAACTTGATTCTGGCTTCGTTAAATATTGAAGAAGCCTTGGATAAATGCCAACTGCGCTGTAGGATATGAATTGACTTGTATGGCGTATAGATATGTAACATACAGAGTATTGACCGGTGCTTACCGATAGGATCATCCAGCACGATGCCGGCCCAATCGCCGGGAGCGAACTGTGTTTCGCCGATATATGCGATCTGACCGGGCTTGGTGCCGCCCACCCATACTCGCTCACCGATTATGAAGCTATCTGTGTCTTCTGTCAGTATTACACTGTGGTCTGGAATGTCAAGTAAAAGATGTTAAAAATAATTTCATTCATGAAATCAGTACATTCCAGCGGTTTAAGAAAGTGTGCCTGCGCTCGCAAGGACAGAAATTTATAGCCGTCTGAATATGCATGGCCGCATTACATTTCCTATTCTACGCACACGTATGATGCGTAAGTGCACACGAGCAGAATACCGTTGGTTGCAAGTGCAACGGCCATCGAGTGCTATTTGCAAGCTGGTTTGCATATCTTACTGTTTCATCGCTATCGTGTACTTTCGCTACAACAAACTGCATTTGACTTGAAGATGCGTTCCTTGACACTATGTCCTCTGGGTGACTAGACTTGACACTAATTAAACATATCAATTTGTGATTCAAGAAAGCTAACCTTAAAGACATACTTGCAAGATTTTAGCAAGTAACTAAAAAATATGTAGAGACAAAATTCTGCGGAATCACACATAGATAGGTTCACTGGTCTATGTGATCAATCACATTTCGTATTTGACCAATATCATGCAATCAACCAAGTGCAGAGCGGAAACCAAGCAAATAACAAGTTGGCACAAACATTGATACTAGTGCGTGATATAAATTCGTGATAGGTTCAGAGATTGTGTAGTTTCTGAACACTATTGTGAAATAAGTGATATTCTATTTGACAAACCTATATGTCTACAATGCATCACCAAATGATATCATCAAAAGATATTCCATAATGAGTCTTGTTTTAGATTTGTACGTGAACATTGTAGCATATAGTTTTGTTTTCCTAGAAAGATGTTTATCAACATTCACGTAGGAAGCGCGCGCGTGCCCGTGTGTTGGTAAACAACTTTCATAGGAAGGAATGGTGGACACGTGGTGTAGTGCGTTAATTACCTGAGGACCTCCTGAGGCCGGCCTCGCTCAGGCGTCGCGGATGATTCTCCCAAAGCGCGTCCATCGAGGTGCCGCTGAACGTGCTGCTCGCTGCACCACACATAAGCCACACGCACACAGACATTAGCACTACATATCTAACATCTACTATTGCTCAAAACATACAATTTACATCAGTGATCAATGAAGTGGAGAAGGTTACTGTTACTGATTAAAATTAATATTCATTCCTTCATGCATCCGTTTGTGATACCATGTCGAATGAAAGTCTTGAGGAAAAACGTCGCCCATTAGATTTTATCGGAGAAACTACGTGATCACGACTCGGTTATCCCCGTAAATAAGAAGGCAGAATTAGTTTACCTCCTTTGCCAAGTCACACTAACAAGTTTTTGTACATTGTTTTTCCGAAATAGCGCCAGCGTCCGAGGACGTAAAAAAAGCAAAACAATAGTCAAGATTTACGATCGGATTGATAGACAATGCAGTTAATTGCTAGTAGGCGATCGGTTGACAAGCAGCCTACTGTATCAACTTGAAATAATATTGCTGTTAATTTAATTCAGTTAAGGAGTTATCATAATAAGTTTGACTTACAAGCGACCGGTCACATTATTTCCCGATTAGTATCATTAGAGTCATAAACTTTAGATCTTATAAATAATTTATGAACGCGAATCATTCAAGACTAATAAAGTTTAATTTTTATTGCAAATTAAGTAGGTATCAAAAATTGACAATTTATTTGTTAATTTTGTAAATTGGTCATGCTCAGTTATTTGTATCATTGCATTGTACCACATATTTACAGTTTTAGTTAGAATTGCCTAAGTTACTTTTAATAGCCTACTATTAATGTTTTCAAAATAATCACTAGTTAGATTCATTCCACTCTCTAATAGCTATCTAGTGGCTACACTTGTAACTTGTAATCATGACCCTTCACCACATGAGATTGCCGAGCTCCAGATTTTAGCAAATCGTTTCCTCCACCAGTTCTGTTAGCTACACTTACTGGAAGCCTTTCGATATGCCCTCGGTCTGTCCGGCAGACTGCTGGTCACTTCGTCTTCCTCGTCTTCGATCAGATCTGCTCCACGACCAGGTGAAACATGAACAAGTGAACTTATAGAAACTATGTACAGTACAGATTTGTGACATGATATAGTTCATTGAAAGCTCGTGCGGTGCATGAAACAAAATGTGACTAAAGAAAGCATACATCGTGCTTGCAGTGATCTCATGCGATCAGAAACAAATATTTTTACTATTACTATTTTTTACTAAGTTGAAATAAACAAGCACTCACCTGATAAATGTTTTCTAGAAGAGTCGTCACTTAATTTTCTGAGCGTGTCCGTCGAGCTGCCGTCTATGACAACAAAAACAAAGAACACATAAAGCAAAAACTAAAGAAAAACATGCCGAATAATTTGACAAACATGACGTCGGATTACACAGATGGTTGTTCTATACAATGTACATGAATAATGAATAGAAACGTTGCAATTTATAGAGAGAATGATAACTGTTGGCAGTACATAATACAGATAGGGCAGAGTTCGATTAACCTATAGTAGAGTAAGGTGTGCGACACCCACTGAGTGGAAACTGGTAAACACAAGGGCTCAGGTTCAGGTACGACAAGTTTGAGTAGGCTCACAAACTGCAGTGGGTGATAATGATATAACTTTAGAATGTTTATTCACGACTTGATTGTTGTGAGACTATTATTAAATCTTATTTACATTTGGGAATCCATTTATTTTGCCCCTTTAAAACCAATTAAGCGAACACACTAAAATATCGTTATGGTAACAATGTGTCATCAACATAAAGAATACACTAATTAGATGCAAAATATAATTATGTAGATATTTCGTAAGATATTATACAATCTCCGTTCATAGATGATCACGTAACTATAATCACAGATTCTGAGGATGTAACAAGAGGACGTGGTGATCCAGCCGACGGTCGGTAGCGTATGTCCGGCACTGATCACTCTGATCGTCCGAACCTGATTAATCATCCACGACAACTGCGCAGCGAAGCGACCTTGCCATCGCGCGTGGGCTTCAACCATCATAACTCAAAACTAACACAAGAAAAGAACTTCGACTTGAACCCGACCGCGACGCGACACCCACACTAGGAAAACAGAAGAAAAGCTAACAAAACACTTTAATTTCGACACAAAGCCTAATCTTTACAATTGAGACAGGCATATTAATGTGTATTCAATCAATTATCACCTCCAATTACGCCGATAGTTAAGAATCAAGCGATGATGTTAGAATACTGTCATTAGCATAATTAAAATAATAACGGGTAATCATACAAGGAACATATTTTCCGCGTAGGCATCTCATTGTAATTTATTGCTCACATTATGTTACACAATAGGACATCAATGATGAGAGGAGAAATCTTGTACTTCTTTATTGTTAGTCGTGATTTAATAAAGGAAATTGGAACATATCGTGCGCTAAATTAAAATAAATACTAGAGCGCTGCGCCGGCCACCTCGCTGCCTGCAGTTGCTAATAAATTATGTAAGCTTTGAATACGGTCCGAAGGCTTCATTATGTTAGCAGTTGCAACTTTTCCCATAAATTATTGGGTTGATCTTTTTATTACTAAAGTTTTTGCCACGCGATCACTTTTATTCAGTTGATAACTTTTCATTTTTACTGCAGAATGCAATCGAATCATAACCCGATCGAGAAAGTTACCGAATTCGATATTTTGATGGCGTTTAAATAAAATTCAATGAATACTTATTTACGGAATTTCCAAATCTTTTTAACTTGTCAACATACAACATAAACAACAAGGTTTTTACGACTGTCGGTCGATTGGCGGTCGTTTATTGTAATGCTAAGAGGGAATTTATCATAATAATTACATTGGACATATCTTTTATGTTAACAATGTAAGTCATAATTTTAAGTGGCATGAATAAATTGCTGCTGTAAATAAAAACACTCGAAACAGGATCAAAAATATAGAGACAAATTATATAATTCAGTTATATTAAGAGATAACCTTTCTGATAGCTAATTTGAAAATGACTACATTATTGTTACGCAGCCCGCAGCAGGTGTCATACAATGGAACAAAATGAGATCCCACGCTTTTAATTCGTGTTCACATCTCATCAAGCTACAATGCGGAGGCGACAATTCTAGTTCCGAACACTCCCAATTCAGTCAAATCGTGCATCATGTTCATTTTACAAAAAAAGAAAAAACTAACCGAATAGATTGTTCTAGATAACGCTTGTAGCACAAAATTCAGTGCCTATACACGTCCAAAGATATCTATCTACGAATATGATGTAATTGCTATAAAAGCACGTGTGTTATTTAACAATTTCATTAACACACACCAATTCGAGATATACGATAACGAACTGGGCGACGCGACGGTCTGAGTTTTTTGTCACGACGTTTTGTGGTCAAGTTCAAGTTATTTTTCATGTTAAATAAACAAAGGCAATTGAACGTGGAGATAATTTATTTATCTTCAATTATGCATAAGTATTTTGAGAGCTTCGTTGTTTTTGCTATTGTAATTTAGGCATAACGTTTCATACGTTAATACTTCGCGTGGTTAATTTACAATTAAGCGTCCTAACTAGCATCACTTTCCCAGCGACTAGGCCACGGTAGAACACTAATTCGTCAATTAAGGACAATTTCGCGGTCGGCTCTCATGTAGGAAGACCAATTGATGCAATGATTACACGAACCGATGCAAGATAGATGCAATTCTCAATGCCAATTATTCAGTTTAGCTAAATACTTGTCGAATCCAATTTCTTTAAATGTTTTTGCACGGTCATTGAGAATGTAGAGAACGTGGACGATTAACGTACCGCGGATAGTTTTTTAATTGAGACACGAATTGATGCTGAGACGCCTAACTGATTGACAGACAAGACAGAGGGACACGCAGTACCTACGGCGAAGAAGAAAAAAACACATACTGATTCCATAGCACATAGCATACAATTTTAACACCATCAGTCCAGAGAGTTCGTCAACTTAGACAGCGCCTGATTAATCACAAAAAGACTGACCCCAAGACGAAGAATAAGACAAGAAGTAAATATACTAAGTAGACACACACAATGATACACAAAATACTACCTAAGAATGAAAGATTCGACAAAATTTGTTAGAGCGCTTTTAGTTACAGCTGTAATGATATTTATATAATAGAGAGAGTTAATAATGTCACAAGGAAATGACCTAGGGCGAATTAAATTTAGCACGAATAATACAGGGCATGACCGAGTTGGCGGCCACAATGCTACCGCGATCCTACTACATCCCACTGCACCCACCGGATAAATAATGTCACCGGATTGTTACGACGGTATGACAACACTCATGACTCACTGGACCCATAATGCAACCACTAGCCTAAAATTATCATAACTGAAATATGTATTAATCACCGTACAATAAGGGTTTTTATCGATATTTGTCTGACTCATGATCAAGTATGGAACCGGCTCCTTCATCCAAGCGTATAATAAACTAAGGTGAAACCAGTCTCATATTATATGCAGTAAACAACAATAAAGATTGGACAGCCATTATGGGAGTTTCAGAAACCGAAAACGGCAATTCGCGATTCAGATGTCCTAGCGGCCATGTGGCCAAAACTAATTGGTAAGCTCGTGGGGGCCTCGTAAAATATCGTTTATTAGCCATTGGATATTCTTTTATGAGATTTATTGGCTATTGTTTTATTTATCGAACAAGCTTTCGTTATTGATGAGGATTTAATTGCGATAAACAATGTGCTGATAAAAGTTATTTATTAAGCCGCACGAAATGCAAGTCTCAATTCTACGTTAATAATGGTCTTAACAGGTAAATGAAAACTAAATGTTAAATTTAAATACGAAATAAGTCAGTCGGCTTTTATTTATAAGCAAAAGGAATGTTAATTAATTCATTTGTTATTCCAAGATCGTGCAGTTTGTATCAATGTTATCACAGAATGGCAAGAGATAAAGTTGACCTGGCACGGATATTGCGAATATCTGGTGCGGTAAGGAACTGATGAATAATTGAATAGATAACATAGGCTGATCGTCGGAACCCTTTAAGGCAGATAGTGCATGGAGTGTAGGACCGGGGACCGTTTTGTAATCAGCACACGTACGCTCCGAGTACGCTAATGGTCAGTAATGAGCCACACCGCAACACCTGGCTCCATAATGATTATTGAGCATCACCATTCATGACCGAGCATGACAATTTATTGATCCAAAAGTAGTCTGGACCAATTAAATGACGGGCGACATGACGAACATGGTAAAATTATTGTGATACTTCCATAATTAAGTTAAAATACCTACAGCCTTAGTACTTACTAAAAATAAGTTTACTATTAAAGGTCTTAAACTTATCCTACAATAAATATATGTATGTAAATGGTAAAATCACAAAAACCTTCGAACAGTTTCGAAAATATGGGGAAAGTTTATTTAAAATTTCAGTATAACCTGTTTTGTCTATATCCTTTGTGTGGATTATGAAACTATGCTAATTAAATCAGACGAAATGGCGAAATTATGTATGACTTAATTCACGACACAAAGAATAGATGATAACTACAATTCCTTTGTTGATCCGTATAATCTGGCGGGTCAATGCATGAATAATTATGCAAAACCTCAGAATAACGGAGAATACTCTTTTTGGCTAAATTAATTCAGTTGTCAAGTCTCAAGACGACGTTAAAGAGTGAAGATATACCTACATAATTTATAAGGAAAAACCAAATCATTTTATAAGCAAAAACCGCGGCTAACTTTTTATGGTCGCGAAGAAGTTTACGTGACTATAAAAACTGTTTTATCTGCATTAACGTATACTTGCCTAAAACGCGAAAGGATTTGTGAAGTTTTAAGTTAAATTAGCTTCTGTAAATGTAGAAATCACAACTGGCAAACTAACAGCTGAAGAAATAACTTCAGATATCTGCAATTACTTTGACAATGGTTATAAAGTAAAAGAGAATATAACTGGAGTTAGTCACGAAGTACACGCTGCGCTGCAAGAATCAGCTTTGTTTCTCACGGTTGCTGAAATATAGCGCCGATCGTTATCTAGCCCGATGATAAATGCACTCTAACTTACAATAATTATAGGTTTCCACACGATCTCAACGATATCAAACTAACAAACTGTTGACTTAGTAGACTTGACGTGCTGACAAGTTTAGCGCGAAGCTAGCGAGAGGCCTATTTGCAATGATGATATCAACACTGTGAAGTGTAAAGAAGAGATTCTGGGACAAACCCTTTACTTAGATGATGCGATCGCGTAGTTTCTGAGCTTAAGTACATAAGAAAATGAGTCAACGACGTTGCCACATCTTGGTACATGTTATGGATATAGGGGACTGATGTGAGCCTCTGCAACCAACTGTGTACATAAACATGACGTGGCGTTACTTTGAAGTCGCGTCAACCAGTTTGCATTCCAACAAAGCGAACAATATTTTTAACAAAAGAAATGCCACAAAAGACTCATATGAGAAAACTATTAATATTTATAGCTAAATACAAAGTAGCAACATTTAACTCTGAAGAAGCCAGTTACCTTGAACTTGAGTGCGTCTTAAACTAACATGACTGACGTAAGTGTTTTGTCAATAGAATAATTTACACGGTCTTGCTAGCCTCTGTCTATTATGGCAAATGCAAAATTGATTACATAATCGGATTATCTATCATGCTAGTACAAAATATCTAATATTTTTTTAATAGGCTTAAAGATAGTGATTTGATGATTAACGTTTTTACTACGTATTTACTGAAGGATAACTAGTTGGCAACCCATATAAAGTGGTAAGGAATTCGATTGCAACAATGCCTATTTCTGAATCATGTTTTTTCCAGATTTAAAGTAGGTACACGTCATAATATCAATAAAGAATCCAGTTTAATACGTTCAGGAATCTTAGTAACACAGCTCTATTTAACGGCTATATTGTCATACCCATACGAACGTGTTGTTTATCGTGATACTGGATAGATTTATTTCAGTCGAACAAACATAAGTCATAAGGGAAACTTAATAACATGAGTGACCAATAACGATGATGGGGACGATATGAATGTTATGAACTCCCTGAATGCTTACAAATTTATTATCTAATAGTACAAATTACAAATCCTACTAATAATGCGAAAGTTTGTTTGGACGTTACATTTCACGCCTAAACGGCTGGACGATTTGGTGAAACTTGGTATGAAGGACCTACTAGACCCTAGAATAACACGCTACTTTTCGGGTAAAAGAGCTGAGCTCTGCTATAATGGGAAAACAAACAAAAAATAGTTCCAATGTTAATACTACATGAATGAAATGTGATATTTGGTGTTTGTTTAGCAGATATGATAACTTGATAACAAACATAAAAGATAACAAGATTTCTGAGAAAAAAACACAGCAATCCAATTACGGTTGGGTAGTAAAAATAATATTGTGACATTATATTTACTTGTACGGAAAATTTAACGAAGTTAGCTCAATAAAAGCCGTTAATAAATAAATGCTAATGTGATCATATTCGATAAAAGGTTGTTGACGAAATTTTATAAGGAAATGACACGACGCCTCTGCAATCAAATTACCATCACGAATCGTGCAAAGTACACATAAGCACTTTTCGTGCCACCATAAAAATACAAAGAAATTGGCAATGTTGCAAAATATCACTGCATAAATTATACCCGTTAGATTCGAGAAAATTGAGAATCATGGTTATTGTCTTCCTACCTCTTCAAGAAGTAGCTAATATGGCATTTCGAAAATCGGATGTGACAAAAAAAATGTCTAACAGTCTTGTTGGTCATAGCGGTTAAATTCCTGAACACCTACGATTTTAAGTGCCGCGTGGACGTAAAAATGTTATCGCTACTATATTTGGTGCAGTAGCTGACGCCAAATAGAGCAAAAACTTGTTTTGTAGTAAGTTACGATTGTGGATGTTCATAAATGTTTATTGAAAATTAAATTATAAATGTGACTCTATCTGGGCCCTGGGCTAGCAATAACAGGTTAATCATTTCAGATTATCAACAAAATCCCTAGATAAGAAATGAGGCCGCACAACGCGCTATAAATCTGAGGAGATAAGATGAACTTCATTGCAATTAGGGTCATATCCATCATATCGGTCAGAAAGTAGGGTCTTTGTGTCTCAGGTGAGGAAAGTTTGAGATCATTGCAATTGCATATATAACGATTGCAACATTCAATTGCATATAACGATTGCAACATGCAATTGCATTGTTGTTGTTGTCATGTGGTTAAATTTTGCCTTCTGAAACACGGTAACGTCCAGGGGAAAATCTTTGTCACACAGGGCCACACTGAGATTTGAACTTAGGGCCTCCAGCTTTCAACCCGGACGTACGATTACTGGGTCCCAGACGCTACAATCATATAATTAGGATTTAGATCAATTTTTAAATATCCATGATATTATATTATATTTAAAAAAAAAAACCGATTGGTATAATTAGAGATATTAAGTAAGTGCTCCCCATTAAACAGTATTACGATAATAGTTATGCTCCTTGTGCAATTTCGTAATGCATTGAACAGGTCCGGTCCGGTCAAAGACATCCCTCGGCTGTCGGGTAGGTCTAGACTGGATGGCGCCACTGCAGACAAGACAGCAACTATAAATATAACAAACGGCGACCTAAAACACCATGAAAAGCCTATTTTCATAGCCTTTGGAAATCATCCAATTTCAACCACATTAAAATGTAGCGTCTTCAGCTGTTATTGCAGCACATAAAATAAGCATACTGAACAATCATACAAGAAATGGAAACGTTAGAATTGCAGATCGTTTATGATTAGGTAAGTATTATCTACTGCGCATAAACATGTCATAATGTAAGAGTTAATTACTTAACTGAAAGTGTGAATTAAAAGGAGAACCTCTTTGGAAAATATCCTAATAATCTCCAAAGTTCTAAGAACTGATTCCGTGGATATGGGAAAAGACTTAAAGGAAAGACAAATGTTAAAAGCGGATATGGCCTTGTATGGAGTTATGGCGAGGAAAGAACGTGTTGGGGATAACGCGGATAAATTATTCAGATAGCCTCGAATGTGGATTCGTAAACCCAGGCGCAATTTATTTCTCACCTAGGAAATATTTGTAAATCTAAAACAGGAAATCTGGTGTTCGGCGACAAGACGACAAATTGTAATACTATTTGGTCTAGGCACGTTCAGTGCTAAAAGGATAGATGACTAAGCTAGTTTCTTTCCTAATGATATTGAATGGCGCCACGGCATCAGCAAAAAAATCTAGGCAGGTGATTGACAACTTTAACTACGTAATTGAAAATAATGAAAACATTCAATTACTTGGATCCGTTGACGGCATGACACGACACAAGGCATAGATTGCCACGTGAGATGCATCAGAATGAATGATCGAGTGCAATCTGAGCAGTCATTACTTGAATGGTGAATGCGATAACATGGTAATGATGGGATGCCCTAAATTGGCCTGTTCAGTTGCGTAAGGTTGACAAAGGATGCGTAGATTTCCCCCCGGTGGGTTCTCGCCTTTGCGTGGCGGTGGGGATAAGTAGCCGTGGTAGAGGAGACCACGGTGAAACTAAGAGGAACCCGAGGCGGTCGGCCGCTCCACGCCGGGCTGACCTCCAGCAGCCCGTGTGCGAGTGGCCGAGTAGGTGGACCGCGGTGCGTTGACCATCGCACCGTGGGTCTATGGCGGGGGCCGCGGCGGGAGAGGAGTGTTGGTATCACGATGCGCCACTCTCCCTGCCTTCCGCGGCCCAAACGGGGTCGCCACCGTCTGATGGCGGACGCGGTGGGGCCGCAGGGGAAGAGGAGTGCCGGTATTACGGTGCGCCGTTCTCCCTATCCTCAGCGGTCGATGTGTTGGGGGTGTTGCGCCTCCGCGTGTCCCTATGAAGGCAGCATAGGGCACAGTGGATGGCGCGAGCGGGCTCATCGCGAGCGCCGCCATTGCTGAAGGTGGCAGTGGACCGGTAAACCGTACCTACGTATCCCTCGCGTAGTGATGGGCCACACCACTGCCCCTTGTCGGGTGGGACCAGGCCCGGGAGGCTGGTCAAAGGGCTCGGCCGTTAGGCGGCGAGCAGGGTGGCGCTGGATCGCGGGAGGTGTCTGGTGGCGATAAGAGGGATGTCGTTTTCCGGACATCTCCAGCGCTCCGTAGGAGGAGGGGAGGAAGAGGAGGACTCTCTGACCTCTCTTTTGCAGGGTGGTATGCATTGGGGAGTCGGAGAGTCCAATTCTGAATCCCAGGACCTGGACGGAGGATGCGGGGGCGTTCGCTGTCATTGAACAGGTCCGGGAGGTGGCGCGCGCGGTGTTTCCGTGCGCCATTTCGGTGAGAGGTGGGGTCCCTTAGGACCAACGCCGCTGGGGCCGCGGACGAATGCTTCGGCGTACCCGTAGCCCCGGCACTAAGGCGCGAGGTGGAAACACCCCAGGTTTTTTAGTGGGTATCCCCGCCGCTTCCATCTTTGGCGGGGGAGTCCCACATACCGCCCCACGCCCCCCGGCGTGGGGTGATGATGCGTAATGCATTTTTCCTGGGTCAAAAAAAAAAAAAAAAAAAAAAAAAAAAAAAGGATGCGTAGATTTGAATAACAAGGAGGTATATTTGAGCCTGGTGCTAAAACTCGAGTTAAAGGCAATTTGTCATTGAGCGGCCCCAGGCGTGGGAGTGACGGGTTCCTCCGGGTCGGAGTCATTAGTGATTATAGTTACAACTCAATTTCGTAATAAAAACACAATGTAAGACAAGACGCCGATTGACGATTGATTACAGAGACATGTTTAGTTCGGTCCGATACGCTTGACGAGAATCGCTATCGATAAGAAATCGAGACTATGGTTCAAGGTGGCACCTGCAGATTTATTATAGTCACAAAAAGCTTATATTTATGTACACGGTGGATAATTTGTCGATGACTAACGAGTTATTGATGCAAATCTGCGATCAGAAATCATAATGTTTTTATCAAGGAAGTCACGTAAACATGGCACATCCCACCTACCTGTGCTGCAGTTTCGTAACGGTTGACCGACAACAATGCCAGTTGAAGTAATTGAGCAATTCCGACACGAAGAGCACATCTCCGATAAGGTTGAGAAGCAGGGAAATGTCACATAATATGTAGGTGCATCATTATATATGACAAATTCTTATTCAAGAAAGACTCACCCAATACTAGGTACCTACCTATGTTAAGTTTATGTCAACATTTATTTGAATTGTGCTTTAAAGGTGACCTTCGAAAGCCGGGAATAGCTTTATCGCACCAAGTGGTAAATGTTAGTGGTATTTACTATAGGCAATTGTGGTTAGGTGGTGTTAGGCAGTTAGGCACAATTATAATTTATTATCAAACGAAAAACATGACGTGTGTCACGCTATACGAAAGAAATAGTGAAAATCATAAAGAAACAATGTTATTGCGCAACTAACGACTGTTAACTGCTTGGTAACGTAAACACTAAAATGGCGAATAGAATCTACGCGACACAACAGAATTTGCCTAACAAAAGCCGAAGGCTGGCGTGCATACTGTACTATACCGATAACTTTTTATGGTATAGCTCTACATAATATTCAGATGTTTCGCAATATCATAATCTTTCAGTTGCTCCATTAGAAAATATGTGAGCAATAAATAATTCAATAACTGTCTACAGAAAAGGCAATAAATGGACGAAAGAATTGACGATGCGATGTGGACTTTTAATTATGTGGATGAATAATATATGTCTAATACAGTAGAGTGTGATGATATTCATGTTTTATTTGTATCACCATATGAAGGCCAGGATGCAGTTATGGTTTGCGATGTGGCATGACGTGCCGTTGATCCAAACAAGGTTAACGTTGGACACCGCAATTGTAGAAACATAATGCGAGCAAGGGATAAGTGCAGCGGTCACGGTTAACATCTCACGTTAAACGAAGGCTTAAGACTAATACCGACCACCAGCACACTAATAATAAGAAGTCAGTCAATAGAACATGTTTAGTATTCTATCAGTGTGCAAATAAGGCCGTCACATGAACCTAATGAACATACTATGACAAGTCATACAAGGCGAATTGAATCTGAATGAACAGTGTATTTTTTATTGGCTATTCAAAATAGACCGTGATAACAACATCGGATCGATTTATAATTGTCTAGTCTAGGGGTACAAGGTTAAGCGATAAATGTGAGGGTTGTGTTTTCAGTTAGTCCGAAGAACTGTATACTTCCGTTATAATAGTAGTAACAGTAATAAATAATATTTAAGAATAAATAAACAAAAATTTAGGTAAGAAGTTGGGACTTCAATATACTAGTACGAACTATAAACAAATAATCTGTATTCTGAAGCCATATTTTTATAGCTCATGTAGAGATCAAAGACATTGCTCAAGGAAATGAATATTTATAACGAGTATTGTTTGAAGCAAAAACCTGAATCTGAAATTCCAGCACGGAGGGAATAACAATGAACTTTTCAAGGTTTAAAATCATCAGAAGACGTACCTAATAAAAAAAGTTTGAACTTCTTACGAGAGAAAACTAGAAAGTCGAATTGCCTTTAAAGCTTAAAGAATTTGAGGATTGGTTGATATAAAAATTGTAATAAGGATAATTCGTCGATTCCGCAAATAAAAGTAATAATAATATGAATCTCGAAGAATTTAAAAGTGAATTTCAATATTTAGAATTAATTTTATGTACGAATATTTTACAAAGAAAAATCGTACTTTACAAAAATACGCAGCGTAAAGTACAAAATCGTGTACTAGAATAAACAAAATGTAGGCAGGATTATGAATAATGACATCAGAAGAGTCACGACCACTGCTTTATAAATGTAACGAAGCAAAATGGTATAACAATATAGGTTTAAAAAAAAAATAGAATAATATGTCGTTACAATGCAGATGGAAATAAACCAAATACCCTCATTTTAACTTCAGATAATGCAAGCGGAAATTATTTCACAATAAACGGAAATAAGGAAAATAGGAAAGAGATACGCGTTAGGAACTGTAAACATAGACTACATAATAATATAATCAAGGTTTATTGGTGCTTTACTGAAATTAAGTATGATAACACTTAAATTTCATACGTATGATTAAATTCAATGGTAAGACGACATGATCATGATTCAATAGAGATCGAAAGGAATGGAGGCATTTGGGGGACGCCTTTGCCTAAGAGTGAGATAGCATTAAATGCGATCAAACGGAACTAAAAAGTATCATATGTGTTACTGCAACTGCAAGGGTCTAAGCTATATATGTATAAGTATATTAAAAAATCTGACACATCCACACTTTTTGCAGGATTTTCTCCTTCTCCGAAATTCATGAAATAGATTTCCTTAATAAAGAATATAGTATATTGGCCTAATATACAAACTTATTGCATTAATGCAGGCAATTCTTGAGACGTAAATATTGTTGCAACCCACGATATTATCGGTGGCATTATCTGGGTAGGTACGCGTAGTAGATACTAATTATTAATTTAGGTTCTATAGAATCACCAAAATTTAAGGTGTAAATAATATGAATATATGTCAAAAATATTTTAATTGGTGTATTAATAATATAGGTATATTTTTTTTAATTAGATATAATATACTACTGGATTATACCACTGCTAGTATGGAGGTGATGTGTTGTGAAGTGGATATTTCCTAACCATTTAGCACTTCGTGTTCATTAGAACTATTGTACCATGTTGACTCAAGCCCTGAAGGAGATCGTAAAATGAACCTATTATTATGCAAACATAGTCTACGCTAACTTATGTTAGCGTTCTCATAGAAGACATAGAAGTTTATGGGAAGCTCAATGGGTAAAATTATTCCTAGCTTAAAATGCATCTCTCCGTCATATAAAATGTCTTTGATATTGAACTTTGAACGGAACAGTTTGCACTATCAAATTGGTCAAACTCTAGATAAATCTATATTATGATATTTCTTTAGTTGTTGTGGTCTTACAGCAATTATTTAGTACAATACAAAAGGCATTCCATTAATCTAAGGTGTTTGTCACTATTCTAGAGATATGACATCATTGATTATTATCTTTTCCTTAGTGTGTCCGTGTTATTAAAATACTATTTTATTATATTTCAATTTGCAGGTTCTAGCAGGTAACTAAGACGTATAATTTAAATTTACGAGCTTATGTTTTTGCTGCATTTAATGGAACGTAGCTCAATATATTATTTTTTGTAATTTTTACTTACCCGAGAAGCTGATCCTGGTTTCGACTGGCATTTTTTCCGCTCGGTTAGAAATGGGATAGGACTGGTTTGTAAGTTCGATTCTCGCGAAGATCCTGCGTGGTGCAGATGCGCGGTTCAAGCGGGGTGACGGTACGCGTGGTTGTGTCGATCGCCGAGCGTATACTGGCGACCGGCGGTGGCCGGCTCTAAGCCCGCGCCTCCGCCCTTGCGTACGGCGTACGAACTTACGATTGCTATATTGTTTTTGTTTTACCGGCACCGTCACCCCAATGTAACCCAGGTAAAGGGTAGCATGCAAAATTAACTGTGTCACTCTGACTGTTAAATTTAGGTAAGTTTAGAGTTTGAAGGTCGCTTAAGGACACTTCAAGATATATAAGTCAACCAATCATAGTTCAAACGCAAGTTAAAATTGAGTAGGTAGCAGCGTCATCCTCATTTAATTACCTGGTATATACCTAGTCAGGTCATAAGTATTGTCACACAGTAAAAACTTTTCTTTTAGAATGCTGGCCACAAAAAAGTTTATTGAATTCGAATTTCGAATTGTTTCGAATTGAAAAATGTATACTTTTTAGAATTTTACTCATTTTTAAATATGGAGTGGACGCTTAAAGAAGACCGTGTTGCAGTTATTGCGTTGCATCGTTGCGGTTACGCGCCAATTCAAATTTTTGACATACTGAAAAATTTGAATATAACCAAAAGATTCGTTTATCGTACCATCAAACGATACAATGAAGACTCTAGTGTAGATGACAGGTCAAGAAGTGGTCGCCCTCGGTCTGTTAGGACTCCAGCAGTGATAAAAGCTGTGAAGGCGCGAATTCAAAGAAATCCCAAACGTAAGCAGAAACTGTTGGCCCTTCAGATGGGGTTAAGCAGAACCACGGTGAAAAGGGTGTTAAATGAAGATTTAGGGCTTTGGGCATATCGAAGAAAAACAGGACATCGTTTAAATGCTCGTCTAATGGACCTGAGACTGAAGAGATGCCGCGCTTTGTTGAAGCGGTACGCGAGAAAAAAATATCGAGAAATTCTTTTTTCGGATGAAAAAATTTTTACCGTAGAAGAGAGCTACAACAAACAAAATGATAAGGTGTACGCACACAGTAGTGAAGAAGCGAGCAACCGTATTCCGCGTGTCCAACGAGGTCATTTTCCATCCTCGCTCATGGTATGGTTGGGAGTTTCTTATTGGGGCTTAACAGAGGTACATTTTTGTGAGAAAGGTGTAAAAACGAATGCAGTTGTGTATCAAAATACAGTCCTGACGAACCTTGTGGAACCTGTTTCTCATACCATGTTCAATAACAGGCACTGTGTATTCCAACAAGATTCGGCGCCAGCTCATAGAGCGAAGAGCACACAAGACTGGCTGGCGGCGCGTGAAATCGACTTCATCCGGCACGAAGACTGGCCCTCCTCCAGTCCAGATTTGAGTCCGTTAGATTACAAGATATGGCAACACTTGGAGGAAAAGGCGTGCTCAAAGCCTCATCCCAATTTGGAGTCACTCAAGACATCCTTGATTAAGGCAGCAGCCGATATTGACATGGACCTCGTTCGTGCTGCGATAGACGACTGGCCGCGCAGATTGAAGGCCTGTATTCAAAATCACGGAGGTCATTTTGAATAAACTTTATTGTCATAAGAATCTATGTTTTGTTAAGTTCATTTTGGTATATAAATGGTTACATAATAAATAAACTTGTTCCAATAATTTTATATTAAACATGTGACAGAATTTATGACCTGACTAGGTATATACTTGTTACCTATACCTCGATAATTATATTGCGGTATATTATTGTATACAGCTAGTAGGTATGTTGAAAATTCTCAGGGATTTCCAGAAACACTTCACCCCTTCATGAATAATGAAACTCGGACCTATCTATACCTGTAGTTAGCAATTACCTAGCCGTTTGACGTACTTTCGTACATATACCTACCTACCAATAAAACGTTGTTTGCTGCAACATCAAAGGTAATTCTGCGCAAGCCCTTCAAGTATGGTACGTTCACCTTATCGTTTATCATAACTCCAGTGAAATGGAAGTGACAAAGAATGTAGTTGTCTTAACTATTAAAACAGATAAGATTATGAAGCTCAATATAGAGACGGTTATGATAACAGATATGGAATAAATAATAGTTGTTCCTATAGTGTTATGTGAATGCTCTAAGTAGTTGAGATAAATCGATGATAAGACAGCAGCAGATGAGAGAAGATCTGTAAATGGTGCTCCTATTGGGAATCTACCCCATAGCGAATGTTTTACATATATATACATAGGTAACTAACTCTCCCAGCAGTCTATATTTCTTAGACTATCCCCGTCTTCATAAAATAAAAAAACATCAACACAGTGATGCGACAATCCAGAGTTTATAAGATATAAAGTTAAAAGTAACAAGACAAGTGTAGCCGTAAGTGTAAGCCCGTGACAAAACGGAACGTCACGGTTGAACGAGGCACGATTTCTAACAGGTCAAAGAAAGTGAGTTGACGAGGTCGGATCTGTTAAAAGAATTAAAAGAACAAGTGATTCACACCGCATCCTGTTTCGACATGCATTGCACATTTTGTGGTCACTTGCAGTCGTGATGGTCCCGTATATTACCACACCTTTCACTCTGAAACTAATTTACAATCAGAAAGCAATCGCGGAGGGAACAAATTGTTGTTTAGAACGGTCAGCAATCTTATGCAACAATAAAGTTCAAGACACCTTTCACTACGACGCACCTTAATCTATTGTGAAGGAAGCGTCTTGAAGATACAATGCGGAAGGCTTAGATTGCAGCGTGAGTTCTAACTTTATAAACAAAATGAGATGAGTGTTGAGCTACGATAACCACCGACGTAACATTTTAAATTATCGGGGATGGATGAGCATGCTCCAGAAAGCTGGGAGCGCATGCCTTGCAGCCAGACATCGCTGAATCGACCGCCACCAAGCCTCTCCCCTCGAGGGAAACGGCTTTTGCAATATCAGTACTTTACGAGGGCTGCCATTCAAGTGTTTCAAAAGCCGCGCCGGCTTAACAATCAATATTTAGTATTACGAGAACCTAGAGAGCAATTTTTCATTCAACTGAACCATAGTGAGAGTTATTTTTATCGCCTATTTCGTAATTTGGCTATAACGTGATCGCAATGGCCGTAAATTGTAATGATCGATATACCATTAAATGGAGAAAGCGTTTTTGTTTGAACAATGTGTTACGACACTTTGAACGAACGAGGTTTAACACTTTTAATAGCCTAATGGGCCATTGACCATTTAGTGGTGGAAACTCAAAAGAAGCTAAATGTTTAACGAAGGAATGCTTTTTAAAGACGACCCATTGTCCTCAATTCTTCTATTTGTAGTCTAGTGTGGCGAACAAGTGCCCAGTTTTAGGTCATCCAAATGACAATAAAGTTTAATAGCAGTATAAAACACTCTACTTGGCTGTATGAACTCTTTACGTTTGCTAGGTGTATTATACCTACTTTATAAAATTTGAAAGTAGAGCATAAGTAATAATCCTTGCAAGTAAATAATTACGTTGACTTTACTAATAGCCCAGTCAATGAGTGCCCAAAAAGGGTATGTGGATCGAAAAGTCGAAAGCAGAAAAACTAACTTAGGAACTTTGTTTGGGCTAGTTAGGAGATAAATATCCCATCAAAAACATTCTGTAAAAAACTAGCCAAGTCTCGATGGAGCTGCTTGTTTATCTCTAAAAAATAATGAAATCTAGACAAAGTCGTGCCAAGTCTAAGATTTCTTACTGCGATTTCTTTATTATTATAGTTAATGTTGTGTGACTTGGCCGTTGAAGGGTACACAAGGGTATTATACCAGGTGCTCCATGACACCATTGCACCAATCTGTCCGCTAACCATTCATGATAGAAAATTGCCACTTGGAAAACGTTGATTGAATAACCAGTCAATTGTAGGCTTGATAAAGCTGCGTATTTCAATAATACTTATGTTTAGGCGATCCAAGTGTCATGAAGCATCTGGTTTTGTACCCTTGTGTACCCTTCAACGGCCAAGTCACACAACATTAACTATAATAATAAAGAAATCGCAGTAAGAAATCTTAGACTTGGCACGACTTTGTCTAGATTTCATTATTTTTTAGAGATAAACAAGCAGCTCCATCGAGACTTGGCTAGTTTTTTACAGAATGTTTTTGATGGGATTTCACTTCTTTTTGTAGAAACGCTATATTATAAGATTACTATAAGGCCGACAGGCAGACAGGCGAAAGTAAATAAAAGCTTTATACAATTTTAACCATTGACTGCAAATGTAACTTTGTAATCCTATACATTTATATGAGATTACAAAGTTAGTTATGCAGATGAATTATCTCGAAAACGAGACCGAAATTGCATGTTCTTTTAGTTTTCCTATGGCTTATACAATAAATTCTAAGTATATATCAAATTTCAGCTCTCTGAGTTTATGGGAAGTACTAGTTCTATTTTGATGATCATGAGTGAGTGAGTGAGTGAGTGAGTGAGTGAGTGAGTGAGTGAGTGTCGAAAATGCGAAACTTTGCTTTCGCTTAACTTCAGAACTTAATGACCTACAGACTTGAAATTTTGGATTTTAAGTATGTAGTTATAGCTTACTGGATGACGAAAATTTCTGTGTTCTGGTCTTATCCAGAGGTTCTCAAATAGGGGCCTGAAAATGCGGCGAAATGGTTCCTGTAAAGGATGGTACGGCAGTGCTTGCTTCACGCTCGACTTGGCGGGGGCACTACCGTGCCCCCAGATACTAAAAGTCCCCACCCCTCCGAGGTGAGCCCGAGGGGGGGGAGGCCGAAGAAGGTCCCGTTTTTAGGTTTTTGGCTTATATGTCAAAAACTATACGTTGTACGATATTTTGTTGTAGTACATTATGAAACCTCATAAAATTTTCTACAACTTTGGCCTTGACACTTTTTATCTATCTCCAATCGTTGTCCAGCTATGAGCTTCGAAACATGGTCTATTTTCAAGACGCTTGTTTTAGTTTTCCATACAAAGTTGGTAAAAAATCTAAAAAGTAAAATTTGACCAACTTCTGGTTGTCGTACCATAATGAAATTTTCCAAATGTCTAGAAATATGATGACAGTTCAATAATCTGGTACCACTGAACTGATCTGATGATGGAGTCGGGAGGTGTCTACTGGAACTCTTCAATGGCTATTGGTAAACCCGTCGAGTTTGGGCACATTACATTCGAATCGATGAGACTTTTTCATAACACTTGCTGTCGAGGGTCTGATAATGGACCAGGTGGTGCCTACGTCTTATCAATCCGAATGTAATGAGCCTAAATTCGCCGGTTTTACTTATAGCCATTAAAGAGTTTCAGTAGACACTTCCTGGCTCCATCATCAGATCAGCTCAGTGGTATCAGATTATTAAACTGTCATCAGATTTCTAGACATTTGCAAAGTTTTATTATGATACGACAACCAGAAGTTGGTCAAATTTTATTTGCAAGATTTTTTTACCGACTTCGTATGGAAAACTAATTTAAGCGTCTTCAAAATAGACCATGTTTGGAAGCTCATAGCTGGACAACGATTGGAGATAGATAAAAAGTGTCAAGGCCAAAGTTGTAGAAAATTTAATGAGGTTTCATAATGTAGTACAACAAAATATCGTACAACGCACAGTTTTTGACATATAAGCAAAAAACCTAAAAATGGGACCTTCTTCGGCCTCCCCCCCCTCGGGCTCACCTCGGAGGGGTGGGGACTTTTAGTATGTTTATTTCCTAACTAGTCCAAACAAAGTTACTAAGTTAGTTTTTCTGCTTTCGACTTTTCGATCCACATTTCTTCTTTTACTGGACTATAAGCCTAAGTAGAGTTACTATTGCATATAGCAGGGCTTTGACCGACTGGAATCCATATATAGATCATTCACAGTTATTTTACCTCTAGCCCTTACATTGGCTAGCCTGAAAATAATGTTGCCATGTCAGGTGAGTATTGACTTCCCCATTTTTAACCAACTACAAAATGGCGAATTACTTTTTTCTTCTACAACCACCTCACTATGGAAATCAAATGAAAGGGCACTGTATAAAAATTTAAATCCAAGATGGCCGCCATTCAAAATAGTGAATTACGTTTTGCGTTGGGGGCGGGGGTTTTTTAATTTTTTTATTTAATTCACTTGTAAGTATTATTTTACAGTGATGTGTGTACTTACATGAATTTCCTGTTTCGAACCTACCTAATATTTTATATCATATTGATAGTTCGCAGTAACCACTTGTTCATATTATGTTAACCATCCGATATTGTTATAGATAAATTCTTTTTCTTCAAAGGAAATTGAGTTTATGGACATTGGTAAAGCTTGGGATTATAATAATAATTATTAAAACAACGAGTACAAGGAACCTTATCAAGTACAAAAAGTAACGTTTGAACAAGAAAAGTAACGCATTTTTGAAAATTTTACACAATATACACAGTTGAATAGAAATACGCTTACATATTCTAACATTTCGGTGATAGTTACTAATTTTTCAGTTTATTTAAATAAGAAATTGCTAATCAACAAAAAAATCCTTTTCTAAACCAGATAAAGTTATACAAAATTGCCTTATTTTTTTGTCTCTGCTAAATCAATAAATTAACTATTATTTTCTATACCATTACAAGGAAAAAGATTCATTAATTATAAGGTTCAATTTAAAATAAAGACTTTGAAAAGTATCGTAAAAGTCATCTAGACACGAATGCAAAAGTAACTCAAAGGGTGAAAAAGTAACGTAAAACGTAACAAAAGTAACGATCTGGCAACATTTTGACAATAATGCAACATAAAGAAAATAATTTTGACATCTGTCAGAGGTAAAATAACTGTGAATGATCTATAGACCTCGGTTCAAGGAGCTATTTAACGTCGCGATGCAATACTGGCGGAATGCGTTCTCTTTACTCGTAGGGAAATCTAAAACTACACTGACTAGACAGGAAACTGTTTTACAAAAGCTTTAGACGTCATTCTTCAACTTCCTAGTAGTTTACCGAAATAAATATTTAATCAGGGTCTGCTTCAGCGCTGTTGGTCCACTAACTTGCTCCATCTCTGACATATTTTTAAAATAACTCATAATTAGTTCTCGTAGGTATCATCCTTTAGGTCCTCAAATTTAGGGCGACAAGCCGGTCATATAAATTGCTCTAATTTAAAAATAAACAGCAATGGTGACGTATAATCTGGAGCATCCAATTTAGGTCTTCGATTCGAGTTTTCGCCGGAAGGCACGCGCGGTTCGTGCCCTTTGCTCGGTCCGCCTCGCCTCTTGACATTGGTTTATAAACAAAAGTACATAGCGGGATGTGGTTTTTACTGAGAAGTTGAGAGGATTGGGGTCAATGGGAATATCTGAGATGTGATAATATAGGAACTTTATCTTAAATCTATGAGATCAGATAAAAATAAAGAGTGATCATCGGCAAAGTTACTGTTTTGCCACAATTATGTAATGCTGGCAAAAGGAAAGACGATAGTAAAATATCACATCTTAATAATTACGAAAGTAAATCCTAAAAACGGAACCTAAACCTTTCGCAAGAAAATGCAAGTAATTAAGCGCATTTGTTATTATTCATTATCGACCTAGAAAATGGATCCGAAAGTGGAATAACATTAATACAATTAAAATAATTCAGGTAAATCAGTTTGAAAGCTGCATCTATAACAAAGTCTTGATTACAAAACTTTCATCTTAGATAATAAGATTGCAATCTCAATTCTAAAGAATAGGTTCGTGATTACTTTATTGAAGCTGACGTCCATAAAGACGCGGAGAGGTGCGAAAAAGCGGACGCTATCTTTGTTTTGTTTCTTACCTCGCCCGCCATATAGGTGACAGGGTGCGTACAAATTCGAACAATTAAAAAAAAAAACCCCGTTCCCCTGTGTCAGTGTGACATTGGCTTAATTAACGTTCAAAGCGCATCAGGGTTTTTGTTTGTATTGAAAAAACATCAAGTGTAGAGTTACCGTGAGATTGTAATGAGTTTTCGCACTATTGATGTGGAACCGCCACCGATATCCTGTTAAAGTCACGTACGACCAATTCACACAAGAACTGTTTAGCATCGTAAATATTTGACTCATAATAGGATCGCGGTTCCAAAACAGCAGAGATGTTGACGCAGAACACACGTGTTCGATGGATTATTGAAAACAAGTTTTTTACCGATAAAATGACGGAATGTTTGGGCAAAAATGCGCTTTTGTCCGTGATGTCAATGAACCCGGATTGTGTGGAAAAATTGGGGATTGTAGAGAACAAACATCATAAGATTTCAGATAAACTACAAATGCTGCTTGACAGTTTTGAAAATTAGTACCAAGACCTACATCCAAAAGCAAATTATTCGATCGGTTAGACTCAAACACCTGTACGGCCTCCCGTCACAGTCATGGTCGACAGACCGGATACTTTCCGCTAAATCTTTACTCGTGTTACAGGAATATCAAATGCCGGCTAAAAACCAGGATATCAACAGAGTTACGCCGAGTTGTGTTACATCAGATAGGCACCAGACCTAGCCGTATTAGGTGTGAAATTGTCGCAATTTGTCGCCGATACCGTCATTAAAAAGTTGTATGAATATTAATGTGTCTAGTCTAGATGGACGGTGAAGTGGGTTAACATGTAGTAGATAATTTAATATCGCGACAAAAGGAAAGCGTCCAAACATCGGCGCCAGCAGCTCGCGTGTCAACAATGACATCAGAACGCATAATGTGAAGTATCCACGTGTCTCGACAACACATCTGGAAAATACAGTGACTTTCAAGTCAGTTTCGTACCTAACCAAATTCTTCCTTATACTTTTAGCTACGCCCAGCTGTTTTACTTGTAGAAATGTTTAATTACATAAAGCGTTTTTGGTAAGTAGCTTAGACGATCTAAACTACTTATATATTATAATTTATAAGTAGTAAGTAGCTTAGATCGTCTAAGCTTCTTACAAAATATTGTACCAAAATTTGAAGCCCAATATGTCCTACTCGTCGTGAACGAAACCTCCTATTGGCCAAATAAAGACATTCATCTATACAACGCGGGCCTTTGCGATACATATATTAAGAGCTATCAAGAAATGATATAATATTGTAATCTTATGTTGGTGAATAAAATTAATCATTTAATGTTCGTATTTTGACATAATGAGTTAGCATTGTGCTTCATTGCATTATATCATTTCAATATAATTTTTCGAAAACTGCATCAGTGGCTCTATTGTCTCGATAAACGTAATTCTTCAGAAGCATTGGGCAATAAATAAAGTATGTCACAGCAGCTAACTCATTGTTATTCAGGGAACGAAATCTGATATGAATGGTAATGAAACGACAATTGATGTAGGTAGAAGGTACACTTGCAAATTGCAATGATAAAGGATGCATTCGTCACGAGGGCAATCTTTTAATCGTTTGAAATTTGAGAGCTTGGAGTTTAAAGAGATATTCTATCAATATCAGCAGGTACTCGGTTCTATGTGAGGTAGTTTCAAGTTTAATGGCTGAATAGAAGATACTCTGAAAGAAACAGGCATGCGTGAGGATTGAGGATTAAAGCGATCAAGGGGGATGATTATTCGAACATCCCTAATAAGGATCCCACAATTGCAAGGATAGGGTGGATAGTAGATAGGCATCTATTTCCGCAATAATCTAAGACTCACTTTCCTTCAAGAACCCTCAATCTTTGATTTAAGACTTAAGCTTAGCAATATCGATATCTTCTATTGCATAGAGTGGTACATCTTTTGCATAAAAAGGACTATTGCTATTTGAAAGACGCAATGTTCATTAGAGATTTAACTAATAAAATTGAAGCTCGTGACTCGTGACCCAGGGAAAATATCTTTAACTTTATGCACATGATCATGACTAAGCAATGTAGTTAATATTAAAATAAGGCCAAATATACATCGTAACTCAACTGATCCCATGATAACTTTGACATTTGATAAAATACCACACGAAAACGATATTTAGAAGTTAGAACGTACGACGTACATGAATCCAAGGCAAACTGGTTGCAATTGAAACAGGATGTGGTACATATTCCTACTCACGCATATTTGTATAATACACAATGCAATTGCTAAGTAAACAATGCAATACTTATTGCAGTTTGGAATAAACTGAATTTATAATAAAAATTGTGGTTATCATAACATTTTTACTGACTTCTAACGGCTAGATGCTTCGAGTAAGCTGTTTCATCAATTGCTGGACTGCTCGTTCTGTGAATACTGTTGGATCTCTAAGGTCTACTTGGAATTACATCTCCATACAAGAGAATGATCTATACTCTACTAGCACCTACTAGCCATCTTCACTTCTCTCCTGTATGATTCTCATAACGGACGTATACCTTTGCTATGGAAAGGAAAAGGGGTAATCGAGGTAATATTGTGATTTAATATGGACCTGGTGTTTAAATTGTATTACCCCACACCTACCACGAAATACTTGTAAGAAGCATTTGCTCCTACTTGGAGCAAAAGATCGCGGGAAGTGTCAAATTCTCAAACTAAAAGCTACGATAATTTCTCAAAATTCCGTTTTAAGGTACTATCGCGATAATTTGATTGCAGAAGAAACTTTAGAAAGGACAGCTTTATATAAAAGAAAAGACAATTAGTAAAATGAGAGCTGCACCAAATCATGAATCACGATTTATTATCGGAAGTTGATCCGATTTCGAGCTGGTTAAAAACAAAGAGTTTTCGGTCACGCCCGCCACTATCGACGACACAATATCACAAATGGTGGCCGACAGTGACCGTGAACTGTCAGTCTTGCTGATTGACGAGGGACGTTGAACAAAGGGACCTGAAAACCACTAAACGGTTTCCCGCCGAGTACTCTTGGGGATGTAGAATTAAGACAAGGAGGACGAAGTTGTTTATCATTCAGCATGCGTAATGAGGCAATTAGAATTTGGACATTGAGGCTTATGTCTCTTTTGAGAATGAACGAATTGAATTTTTCATTGAGCGAACATGATAAGGTCTTCACTAGGTAACCTATCAGCAGACACAAAATTCTGGGAAATAATGCGAGTTACGTAAGTATAAATAAAGTAAGTTCATACAAGTATTTTATTTTAAACTGCTTAGGTCATATGCGTATCTAAATTTTTAATGACCAATATTTAGGTTCTTTACTACTTACTACATATAGCGCATGTGTGACGTAGAGCGTAGCAAGTAGCAAGCAAAGCAATGACAATTTTAGCACTGAATCGATTTTCGTCAACCAGAAATTGGTAGCAAACGAGTCTCAGAAAAATAGGTCACGAACGATTTGATAGATGATGTTATTTTTACGCAAGCGATGTAACGCGATATTGCGATAAGCGCCATACTGCAATCCATAACATAACACTTACATGCGGTTTAAGTGGCGAGACATGATATAAGCGGCCAATAACTATAACGATCACTTCATGGATTTGATAGCGCCATTTAGAAAATATTACTTTCATATCACTTGCTGATTGGTGATGAAGAAATCCATCTTGCACGCTAATTTATCAAAATGCACAAAGTAATATTTTATTTTTGTATCAGACACAAGCAGACGGCCAGCCTGATTGTGGGCGACATCCATAGAGATACAAACTTTCGCATTTATAATATCGCATTATCATAGTATAATATTGTATTAGCATAATCATAGTAGGTAGTAGGTAGGTATTTAATATTAAAATAACCATAATTCGCTGAATATTAGTAAGATATTATTAATGGTGATGATAATGTCTTGACCGATACGGCGATTTCATGTTGATAGCAGTTTATGGTTTTTCATACCCAAATATGCCTCAAATGTTCATTACGAGGCATGTCAACAAACCTTTATTAAAAGCTATTATGATAAATACAAAAATAATGCCATCGGCAGATTGTAAGTCTTCGGTTTACTTCAGAAGCCGCTTAGAACGTAAGCCTAGACGCGACTGCGATTAAACTTTACCGGGGTATTGATTTACTAGCACGCCTACAAGTTAGCTGGGGCTTTGTTAACCGTTTTCATACGTACGTTTCTTTCTCGTTTACGATTTGAGAGCAAAAATCCAGTTATAAAAATTTAAGTTATTTGTGGCGAAAAAAGCATACTCTCTAAATCTATGAAATTTGCTTTGCCGTTGTCGCAGCTGCTTTATCAACAGTGGTGTGACTTTTACAGATGAAAATATAGAGAAGATATAGCGTGAGGCGGAGGACAAATTCATGATATGAGAATAAGGAGGGATTTATCTAGCCTTAAGCCTTTACAAAAAAAAGACTAGGTAGACACAGTACCTATATAATATACACACAGTAAAAATATCGTGTCAAGCGTGACAATCTGTTTAAAACAGAAAAGCTGGACACTCGGCGTCCGGCGTATAGCCGCATGTGTGAAAGCGAGCTGAAACCGCAGTCGAAGCCAGACGAAGCGATTAGGCGATTTTTAACGATTATACAGTACCCACTATACTTTGCCTGGTATGACAATAACAGTCTAAAATTATACAGCGCAATGATTAAGCCTGTAATTTAGTCTTCGTTTTGGCATGTTTCATTTTACGTTGTGGAAAGCAAACCATACATTTTGTGGCATTAAAAGTTAATGTGCACTTCAAGAAGCATGACTTGCTATCGTCTCTCTTGTGTATAACTGGCGGAACGACTTAACGGTCATACATCATCAGCAACAGAGTTAGGTATTCACATAGCTTAAACGTGGCCTTCAACAAGATATTTTTTTAAAATTATTACAAACACGCCAAGTCACTGACACCATAAAAATTTTAACAGAATTATGCGACATCAACTTTATGATACATCTTTGGGTATTATAACGGGTAAGAACGGAAAAATACGGTTCCTCCGATGGCACGGTGGACTGACGACAAAAGAAAAAATGACAGGACGTAAGTTCGTCGACGTAGGAAGATGAGGACAGCAAGACATTGGGGAGAATTGCAATGAGGCCTACGCCCTGAAGATTGCTTTTTCTTGCTTTTGCTTGTCTATATTATTAACTGGTCTATGGTCATGTTTGGGTGATTAAATTAACTGCCAACGTCACGTGTATTGAAGGGGAAAGTTAACTCGACGAACAATAGAATGGAAGCCCCAAAACACAACACAAAAACTCATTTTTGTCCCACGATAAAACACGTAGGAGAAACTTTAAGCCTTGACATAATACAAGCAAAATAAACGGATGTTTTAAGTTAATTTGCGATTTTTTCACATAACTCCTTATTCATTTTGACTTTATTTGGCTTTACTGATTTAATATTATATTACGAGTATAATTATCGTTTAATTTCGTAAACAATATTTAAGTGACAATTTTATTCAAATTGGTCTAATATTAGGAATTATTTTAGTTTTGTTGCTGTAAGCTGTAGCAGATTATATTCACTTTAATAAGTTTATAATGTATCTGAGTATCTACCGCCTTTGTCCTAGTATGTTAGTGAAATAAAGAGCCTAATGACTAATGACATTGCTAAAGTTACGAAAAAACATGCGGTAAGCAGACCGGCCGACCGTACGGCTGACCGCAAGATGCTAATGATAGCGGCTAGCCGCACGCACGGTTCTGTCCGCATACTGGGAATAGCAATCGTCAGGCTTGCCATTTCTTTAAAACCGGACGTTTTATAGAAAATAGAAACACTAAGATTTAGTAAACCTAATTTATCCCGGTCAGCCGTACAGTCAAACACTTAATTTGTAAATCTAGGGGACCTAAGTCTACGGAACGGATATTTGAACCCATTTACAACATAAAACGTACCAATTAAGGTTGGTAAAATCTAGAGCTTAATCTGCTCTCCAAGCTCGACTTTCCGGGGTAATCGATCAACTTCCCGACGTTTAGATCGATGTTAGACTACGACCAGCCCAATAAAAGTAACGGGATCTAAAGGCGCTAAGTACAGTTTTAACTTGAACTGTATGAAGGTCGTATCTACGCTAACCGGTTCAATAACAGGAATCGCTTTTTGTGTTACTGAGAACATAAAAACAATAAACAGTGCGCTCACTTTTAATAAGAACTTGACTGGGGAACTGGATCATACAGGGTATAGTAATGAAACCAGTCGTCGTGCTCCAAAAAACAAAGGTGAAGCGCTGCAGTTAGTACAAAGAATACGCCTCTCCGATGCGATGTGTGCAAACTGCGAACCTAATTTACGAGCCGGCCTTACCTGTCTCATATGAGACGCTAGTGATAAATAATGTGCTTTGCTAGTTTTAGACAAAATCACGTGCAGTATTATACACCCTCTCTTTAGTTAGTGATAGAAACTGTTATATAGGTCTGCCCAGCAATGAGAATATCCTTCACCTTTCCAAGTCAAAAATAAGGGATCGGATCCCTTATTGTTGCTTAAGATCCCTGAGATCTTCAAAAGGCAAGTGAATAGAGTCTTGAAGGGTCGGCAACAGACTGGCCGCTGGTGTTGCAGGTATCCAGAGGTGTGGCAGCATCAAGCGGCCCATATGCTTGCTTACCACGTGTGACAAAGTGAAATGCATCAATTTTTGATACGCGTTGTCTGATTTTATTTTATAGTCAGATCTGATCCAGCAGATCATAAATCGCCGGTTGGCGCCGATTTTTTCCTTTTAGAAGGAAACTGGCTGATTTATGTCCACTGTATGTAGATATTTGACGTCAAAGTAAATGGTACAAAGGTGTCAGGGCTACATTTGAATGTCTGCTGCATAGATAAGAATCTGTGATCGTTTGTTAAGTTCATACATTTGTTACGGTCGGTTTGGCGAGGTTATGCATTAATTGGAGATCGGTTTCGTGAATATCGGGTTTCTTGTTAGTAGAATAAATGGATGACTTATTTATGTTAGGAGTTAGGACACACAAATAGTCGGCTCGCCTTTTGCTGTGCGGTTACCTTCGCCTCAAGACGACTGGGTGACTAGACTAGGTCCCTGGACCAGTGGTGTTGCCTATGCGGTGTTGTTCATTGAAGAGGTATTTTCAGCCGTAGCTTAATCACCGACCCCAAGTAAAATGCATTGAACTGTGAACTTCAAAATTTAAAAGTCGTCAATACTTAAGATACCTGACAATATATTCGCAATAGGTATTAGGTGTAGTCCCAAGAGTTCTTAGAAACTACTCCAAAAGCTACGGTATATTTCAAACCAAATGGTTTTTTAACGTTATTCTATTGCAGTGTTTTATCTGCAGTGTACGAATTGAAATTATGGCCGCACTATAATGCAGTACAATATTTTTCCGACAATACACGCGAGTCAATCCATGCTTAACGATAGATGTTTGGAAAAGTGGTCCAAAATAGAACTGCCTGTTTTGTCATATTGAAACATCAGAAAATGCCTAATCACATGGACACATGCGCTTGGTGATTAAGATCGGTGTCAGCATATTGATGATGGCATTTTAAAGAGTTCAGTCATGCAAATTGGAGTGAAAACATCGATTACCGCCACGAATCGGTCAACAAGATTGATGCGTGCCCACGAGCCGACACAAATCGGCCATCGGACACAGTTTCAGGTGAAACTCGACTGAGCGCCATGACACGAGTAAAAAGCAAAAGAAATGTTGCGAGTGTCTGTTTCGAGCCGTTCTTCACACTTTCATTCCGTTTGAACGATTACAATACGAATAAAACAGTACCGGATTGAGTCTGAGTCGTGCGGGGCCTGAGATTTCTAGTAAAAGACCTTCCTATCCCGTACCCAGTGAAATTTAGGAGAGGCTCAGGGCTTCATAAAATGTTCTTACATGTCATTATAATTAGAGTCCGACCGAAACTGGTTTTACGGCCGAAACCGAAACCGAAACCGAATGTTCGGCCGAGGCTTTAGTTTCGGCCGAAACCGAAACCGAAACCGAAACTCACGTGGTCAAGTAAAAAAATCTTTAAAATACTGAAATTTGGCGCATTTTACCCATTATTCTGCATTAATTAGGACATAAAATGGAAGCACAGCATAATATTAAGTCTGTTGCATCATTTGTAATATAAAAAATATAACAATAATATTTAAAAAAAATTTAGGCTTCCGTGGTCAACAAGGAAGCCTTATAGTTTCGCTTTGTCTGTCCGTCCGTCTGTCCGCGGCTTTACGGAGAAACTATAAGTCCTATAAAACTGTAATTATGCACAGAGGAGGGCAATGATTAGGGTAAGAGAACGGTTACAAAAATAACTTTCAATCAATTAATTTAGGGTACCTCCCAAACTTGTAAAATGGGGATGATATTTTTTCTGGCTGATCCCATCATTTGGGGTATTATTGAATAGGTATTTTAATGAAGGAGATATATCTAAGGAAATTTTCAATTTAGTGATCCATTTGAAAGATATTCAAGTTATTTTTTTTATTTTTGGGCGTCCCCCGCCCTCTAAAATCTAAACTACTGGCTTTGAAACACTGTTAAAAATTACGAATATAGTTTCAACCATGAACTTTCCAGGAAAACCATAGCAGTTAAGATAGTTTTATTAGTTTTAAAGATATCGTTGATGAAAATTAAGGCAGTAGATATACGATTTACCAGTTCTACGGAAACCTACATTGCGCGTAGTCTGAATAGCGCTTAGCCTATTTATTTAAATTAAGTTCTTAAAGCAAACTATTTATCAGTTATCAATTATAATCAAAACACTAATTGTTACTGTTTTATTAACCCCGTGATCCAGGAAAAACTTCCAGTTCAAATCAAAATTGACATCTATTATTTCTAACTTCTTTAAAATGAGGTTCAAATTTGCATGCGCAGGTGCGACTCGATTGAGCCGCTCGGGGACATACGGGTAAAATACTAATATACGGGTAAAGTATTAGTATTTTGAAATCTTACTAATTAATACTTTGGTTTGTACCTATTTATACTTAGAAGACTCATCAATCTCTTTTAGGTACCTCTATATAAAAATAATAATTACTAAAATTGCCATTACACGCCTAGTTCCAGTCTCAACAAAGATAATATTATCAAATCACACATTTAAAATTAACAAACCTATATTACAATTATATGTTAGTCGTCCGCCAAAACGTTGTCGCGAGGAACGAAGCTAGGCGAGCGTGCACGACAACTTCCGAAGGGAGTTTCGGTTTCGGCAAAAGTTTCGGCCAATTTTGGCCGAAACCGAAACTTTCGCCGAAACTCGATTTTTGGCCGAAACTCGGCCGAAACCGAAACCGAAACCGAAATTTCGGTCGGACACTAATTATAATATAAAAGGGAAAGCGTTACTAATTGACCAACTGATCTAATCACCTATAGTTCAAACCGGTGATTGGTCTAAAATTAGGCACACACGTAGACATAGTGCTATGAAAGAATTCGCTATGAAAGGCTTTAATGATGAGAGCGAATCTGCGCACAAAAGCTTTAAAAAAATATGAGTAAAAATTTTAACTCTTATAATATAAAATCTTTATTAGGGTGTTCTATCATATATTATAAGGTATGGGATGCATCTACACGGTAAAAAGATTAACAGTGGGAGCTATCTTCGTTCTTTTGAGTGCGTAAAAAGTATGAAGACAGTTCAATGACTCGCACCTTCCAAAGATGCTTCAATGACACGCGAAATTGTTGCAGCCTGCAACAAGCACGAATGATACGCCAGTTTATATAGGTATGTACCTCATCCACGTAGCTCAAATCTTTTTGACTGAACTGAATCTGAAGTTAGCTGATTGGATACTGCACAGTAGCAGTTGCTCCATGCTTTATGGCAGAGGCTATTCCGCAGCCGATCAGCTAACATCAGATCAGGTTTTGCGCTACAACCTTCCTACTTCAAGACGATGATCTGATACCCACTGCCCCTATTAGATATAAACGTCAAAAGACAGATGTCTCATGTCTCGACTTTTGTTATTTTATCAGTCAGATCTCAGTACCATTTTACGCTCGTAACCCGTATGCGCAGGACCCCTATTATTGAGAATTGAGAGCATTCGTTATTTTTGCTATGTGAAAAATCCGATATTGACGAAACATGGCCATTCAAGTATCAAAATAAGTATTAATTAGAAGCCGAGCCCGTAGTAAATGGCGAAAAAACTAGTTTCGGCTCAAGGTCGTATATTTTGGATTAATCTTCGCGACCAATAAAAGTTGATAGCATCGTGGACCGGCCCAGGCGGGGTGAGGTCATTCGTGCATCTCATCGATATAATAAGCACAGATGACCTAACGCAATATACTTGTATTAACGTAAACAAAACTGCACACAATCCTTATCACTAGTCGCTAATGTGTACTGTTTTTTTTAGGTGATTGATTAGCTACAAGAGTATTTTTAAAAATATTAAACCAAATTCAAGCTCACTTTCAAAAAGCGTGAGTTACACGCAAATTTTAATTCATAATAACTGGAAAACTACATAGGTACCTACCTACATAAACAAATTAAGAGATTATGTTGAATTGTACACTTTTTCTCCTTTTCGTGAAGTCAGAACTATTATCATAAGCAAAAATATATAAAACATTCTCTTAAACTTAAAACAGACCCAATATAATATGTTACGAGTACCGAGTATACATAGCTAGGTACCTATATGTACATAGTAAAAACTTCTATGGTGGCTCTGACTGACTTGACTCTAATTGACCTCATTTTCAATAGTAATTAATGAAAGATAATTCATTCACCACATGGGCTTAAAATAGAAATTAACACACAAAAAGAAAGTGGATATGCAATTAGTAATTACATAAAATACCCATTGTAGAGTATTATCATATGTAATATGGTATTAGTGACTAGTGATCTACTTCTTGGACTAATTTACTCTATGTAGAATGTAGGTAGGTAGGTACCTAATACATCTAAGGCATCTTATATATTAGTGCCATTAGTGCCCAGCCCATAGGTCTAAGCGAACTATAATGTAAAGCATTTAAAAATTTGTTGTTTTTAAAAATGTTTAGCTTTTTCGTGAATATATTAAGGCTTTCACATTGGCTGGTATCTCAATGGCAGGAGTAGTGCAGGTAAAATGACATTCAAACAATATGGGCCCTCCACAGTAGCAAATTTCAGGCTGCAACTATCTTTCTTAATTGTGCCACACATTATGCACATTTTTAACTGACAAAAACAACGGAAGAGGTTTACAAGTCAACACGTTTTTTTTTATCAAATTGTGTGAATACAGATAGGTGTGTATCTATAATATTGCTTTAGAAAAGTGTGCTGATAGACATAATGTAATCAAAATTTAAAATGTATATTAGAACCAATTGTAAATGAGAAAGTTTTAATGTGTACCAACCTAAATTTATGCCAAAATTATACAATCTATTATGATGATAGGTAAAAATCTATTTAGTGATATAAAATTGCAAAGTTTATGTTGTAATATTAAGAATTGTTTATATTATGTTTCTACCTAATATTATGTATAAAAATTAAAAAGGTCCTTCAATTAAAGAATTTGTACATAATTTAGGCTGTTACTAACACATTTTGCATGACATTGGAAACAAGTTTAGAGCCAACCCAGTGCAGGAAGTGATAACACGAAGATTAAATTAGTCCCCGGAGACCTTGTGAGTCAAGCTTCACTAACTCAATTGTCTTTGGATTTCAATTGACAATTTAGGGTGCACCTAATTATTATCGAACTCTGCTTCTAATAGAATGAACAAATGACACAATATACAAATATTACTAAGCATAGGCGAGAAGATTTGGTTTGAAGATGGTTGTCAATTGCAGTTTGTACTTCTGTAATATCTGATCTTTTTGTAGGGATACTTAAAGTTAAAAATAACACTTCATCACTTCAGATTAGGTTTTGGTAAACAACAACTTAATCTAAAGTGGTGAAATGCTGAGAATAAGAAATGAAACTCACCGGCTCTCGGAGATATGGGCACCGCTGGTTTTGGTGCTGAGTTGGAGCAGAGCCTTCCAATTTTTGATGGAGGCTTCAATCCTGAGGGTTTCGGTAGAGATGAGGGCCGCGTTGAATCCGCTGGCTTCTGTACAGATGCTGTGGTGCTGGCAAGTGAAGCAGCGTCTGATGATGTACTGGATGGAGGTCCTGGAGGTCCAGCAGGCACTTCGGCTGCATCCAGCGGTGGTTCTTGCGTTTCACTCATTTTGATCACTTATTACACTACACTTTCTTTTTCTCTTTATTTATATTAGTTAGGTACTCATTTCGCTGAAAACGAATACATGACTATAGAAATTTATGAATAAACGCGACGCATTACGACCGACATACTAAAAATAACGCACGTTCCCGCGCAATAATAAGACACGCAATCTGGATCACGGCCAGTGTCTCGGTTTGTAAATAAACGAGATAAATAAAAAATTGCAAGTTCAAGCTTACGTAGCTCTTCTTAGGAGAAATTGAGCCAGAAAATAACACGAGTGGATAATTTACTTACGTGTACGAAGTAAAAGTACGCAAGATATAATTTTATTGACCTTTCCTTTCCCTGCAGTTTTAAAGCAAGCATGTAATAGAAAAATATAACGGCATACCTTGAACAAATGGAGCACGAAAAGTGCTACCTGAACTTGAAAGCCAAAGAAAAACTCGCGAGATTTTTACCGCTCCTCGAACCAGCTGAGCTTGACCGTTGACGATACAACACAATATTTTCACTTCACACACAATAAAGTATTGGTTTCAATAATCGAAAAACCTTCCTACAGGCACCCTAAGCATGAAGCTGATAAACAATATGCTAGGAGCACTTGTAAAACATTACAAAAGAATTAAAATCTCGAATCTCATAATCTCATCACTGCTCTCTCAGCAACCCGAGCAAAACTTGACAGCAATGACAGTAATCAGCGCAAATTTTGGATTTGACTTTGACATCACGGAAATCTAATTTCTGTAGTAGTCTGTGGTGTGAAGTTGTCACAGATATCGTGTCTTGTCAATTACGTCATATTATGTCAATGTCAAGCAGCTATTCGAATCAAAGATTCGAATTTGTATTCGCGTGTGAAAAACTGAAAATCCGAAAAATTCAGCGGAAATGTTTTCATCAGCAAACAGACTGTTGTGGTGAAAATTTATTCAGAACAATATTAGTTCTACAATCTAGCATATTGAATAATGCCTGAGCAGCTACGAAGATGAAGCTCGTTCACAAAAATATCGAGAAGGATGGTTGTGGGTGAGTACAAAACTATATAATTTCATAGTCTTTTATGTTTAATATTAATAAATTCTTATTCTTCAGGAGTATTGGGCTTATACCCGAGGAGTCTGAGGACATGTGGCATGCATACAACCTCATTGCCGAGGGTGATGCGGTCACAGCTTCGACGGTGCGTAAAGTTCAAACAGAGTCTTCCACGGGCTCCTCTACAAGTCAGAGAGTGAGGACTATCATCACCATTCAGGTGGAGAAGATATATTTCGACACACAAGCATGTATGCTGCGGCTGAATGGCCGCAATATTGTGGAAAATCAATATGTGAAGGTAAGTTTTTTGTATGAACACCACTTTGTCCTTCTATAATGGTTTCGTTATTAACAATATCACTTATATACTCCGAAAACTTCTTCCCTAATACAATTATTAAAGTTTACCGGATGTTTTTCAAATTATACCTTATAGTTTTGATTGCCAATTTAGGTATAGCCTAAATTCCGTGTTTATAATAGCAGAAGACATTTTCATAACTTCAGCAATTACCTTCTCACTTTAAAAGTTATTTTTTTTATTCTCATTATTAATGAATTTTTTTTCCAGATGGGAGCATATCACACACTAGACTTGGAATTGAACAGAAAGTTTGTGCTCAAGAAGCCATATTGGGACTCGGTAGCACTGGAAAGAGTTGATACGGCCTGTGACCCGGCAGCCAATGCCGACGTAGCTGCCGTAGTCATGCAAGAAGGACTTGCTCATGTCTGCCTGATCACTCCTTCTATGACATTAGTCAGGATCAAAATAGACATCACAATTCCTAGGAAACGGAAGGGATTTGTGCAGCAACATGAAAAGGTAGTTAAATAGAAACTTTTCCTACTATTCTTGAGATGTTAATTTGCTTATCTTACTAATATTATAAAGGTAAAAGTTGTGACTATGTTATCAATATACATGTTTGTTGCTCTTTAATGTAAAAACCAATGTACAGATTGTGATGAAACCCTATATGTGTATATATGTGTAAGATAACTGAAGATCTGGATGAACACACATACTTTTTTCCAAATCCTGGGATAAAGACTTGGTGTGTGAAAATTTCAGAAGCGTACAGGTACGAAGTCGAAGCTTTCGGCAGAGACTATTCGGCTAATGGACATACGACGCGAAGAGATTCAGGCCACACAGTCAGAACAACGGGAACTCAATAAAAAGATCACCAAGCTCGTAAGACGAGACCTTCGACGCTCAAATACAGAGAAAATAAAACAGGCAATTGAGCAGAATCAGGGGTCGAAGGTCTTCGCAAAGAAATTGAGTAGATCACATTTGACCAAACTCAAGACGACAAGTGGTACAACCGTCAGCTCTAAGCCGGAGATTCTGGCCGAGATCGAGGACTTCTACGGCCGATTGTACGAATCGCATGCACCAAGACCTAATCCGAACCCAGAAGAATCCCGAGCCACTCTAACGCGACACTTCACTGAAGACCTGCCCGATATAAGCCAGGACGAGATCGAGTCGGCACTCAGGCAACTCAAGAATGGAAAAGCCCCCGGCGAGGATGGAATAACTTCGGAGCTCTTAAAAGCAGGAGGTAAACCAGTTATTTGTGAGCTCCAGAAGTTATTTAACTCCGTTCTTCACAGTGGGAGAACTCCAGAAGCGTGGAGCACGAGTGTGGTGGTCTTATTCTTTAAGAAAGGTGATAAAACCCTCTTAAAGAATTATCGACCGATCTCACTCTTGAGCCACATCTACAAGTTGTTCTCGAGGGTCGTCACGAACCGTCTTGCTAAAAGACTTGACGAATTCCAGCCTTCGGAGCAGGCAGGGTTTCGTAGAGGATACAGCACAGTAGATCATATCCACACACTACGGCAAGTTATACAAAAGTCAGAGGAGTATAACCAACCTTTATGCCTAGCGTTCGTGGATTATGAAAAGGCATTTGACTCTATCGAAACTTGGGCTGTTCTCGAATCTCTGCAGCGATGCCAAGTGGACTGGCGATATATCGAGGTGTTGAGATGTCTGTATGATGCCGCGACCATGAGTGTCCATGTACAGAACCAGCAGACTGAGCATATCCAGCTACGCAGGGGAGTGAGACAGGGGGATGTATTATCCCCGAAACTGTTCACAAATGTCTTGGAAGATATGTTTAAGACACTGGACTGGGGAGGGATGGGCATAAATGTCAATGGCGAGCATATCTCACATCTGCGATTTGCAGATGACATCGTCATAATGGCGGAATCGCTGCCAGATTTGCAACGAATGCTGACCAGTCTAGCAAACGCCTCCAAGCGGATCGGCCTCTGCATGAACATCGATAAAACAAAGATCATGTTTAACAGCTTAGTAGAGCCGAGGCCCACCGCTGTTTACGATATCTCTCTGGAAGTTGTTCAAGAGTACACTTACCTTGGGCAAATTATACAAATGGGTAGAAACAACTTCGAGAAAGAATGTAAAAGGCGAATTCAGCTGGGCTGGGCAGCATTCGGGAAACTTCGACAGGTATTTGAGGCGTCGATCCCCCAAAGCCTCAAGAGAAAAGTCTTTGAGCAGTGCGTCCTACCCGTAATGACTTACGGAGCCGAAACGTGGACACTCACGGTTGGTCTAGTTCACAGAATGAAAGTCGCTCAGCGAGCAATGGAGAGGGCAATGCTTGGAGTTTCTCTGAAGGATATGATTCGTAATGAGGTTATCCGACAGAGAACCAAAGTTACCGACATAGCCCAAAGAGTGAGCAAGCTGAAGTGGCAGTGGGCTGGCCACGTCGTGCGCAGAACCGATAACCGCTGGAGCAGACGAGTTTTGGAGTGGAGACCACGCTTAGGTAAACGTAGTGTAGGACGCCCTGCGACCAGGTGGAGGGACGACCTGAAGAAGATGGCTGGCAGAGACTGGATGAGGAAAGCCGAAGACCGGGCTCAGTGGCGCGTATTAGGGGAGGCCTATGTCCAGCAGTGGACGAATACGGGCTAATGATGATGATGATGATGTGTGAAAATGTGTATTAAGCAAGCTTCCCTATAGTTTTAGCAAAAGGCCTTAATCTAGCGACATAGCATAGATTAAAAACAAAAATATAGTTCACCCTTTAAACCTGAAATATTGCCTAAGAAACT
This sequence comes from Hemithea aestivaria, assembly GCA_947507615.1. Lineage (NCBI taxonomy): Eukaryota > Metazoa > Arthropoda > Insecta > Lepidoptera > Geometridae > Hemithea > Hemithea aestivaria. The sequence continues at coordinate 5,678,146 of OX382331.1, forward strand.
TACAGATTTTGAAATAGTGGAACTGCACCTGTTATTTTTTAATTATGCAATAACAATGTCCTATACTCTGCTATTTATAACCTTAGAAAGATTCTAAGAATCATAGACTATAGAGCACCAATTAATTATTATTGTTTATTTTTACAGGGCCTAACGAAATTCTACGATGCAGTAATGCAAGGCATTCTCCGACACGTAGACTTCAGTATAGTAAAGTGTGTTATACTGGCCTCACCAGGGTTTGTGAAGGACCAGTTCTATGAGTACATGATACAGACGGCCATCAAAACTGATAATAAACTGTTGCTTGATAATAGAGGCAAATTCTTGCTGGTTAAAGCTTCTTCTGGGTTCAAACATTCTTTAAAAGGTCTGTATAATATATTATTTTGTGTAACAGTAGAGTTGGTTTAATTAGGCAAGAGTTGAGCATGTAACATTTATTACTTTCATTAAAAATTGTTTGTTGTTAATTTTCCCACTGAAAGTAATTTGTGTTATTTTAAGCCCACAAATATCTAATTAGATTGTACTTTTGACCAGAGCCTTGCTAAATAACTAATACCACAAGAAAGAAGGACTAATGATTCTGATCCTCAAACCTACTTCAACACCCTTAGTCAGCGACAGATCACAAAAAGAAGTGTAACAAAATCTGATACCTACTTTCATGCCAATAATTTTTTTGCAATTCACACCTAAGAGGTTTTAGTAAATAAAAAAACTCTTTTAAACTGATTTACTTTTAATGGAGAAGTCTCTCGACATCAACTGCTTATAATATTTGCATAATATCATATTTCAGAGGTGTTACAAGAACCAGCAGTAATGGCCAAAATATCAGATACAAAAGCAGCCAGTGAAGTGAAACTGCTGGAAAGTTTCTACACAATGTTGCATCTGGAGCCGGCAAAGGCATTCTATGGCAAGAAACATGTGGATTCCGCTAATGAGGCTCAAGCTATTGAAACACTTATGATTTCCGATAAACTGTTTAGGTAAATTCATTTTTCTAGTCTTTTAAAATCTAGTTTTTTTTGTTTGAAAGTAGAGTTAGTCAAGAGTGTTCTTATATGATAGCCATGTTTGGTGAAAATCGGTCCAAGATGGCCGCCGCTACAAAATGGCGGATTATTTTTTTCTTCGACAACCCCCTCAATATGGGTATCAAATGAAAGGGCTTAACTAGTAGAATACAACGCACTGTGATAAATTTAAAATCCAAGATGACCACCATCATTAAACCTATCTTCTGTACAAGTGAATTTGAAATTTTAAACCAACTTTACAATTTTAAGATTTATCCATATCAGGCATCTTTGAGTGATCAATGAAGCAAAAATTAAAAATTTCAAGTAAATTGTGAATTTTTCCTCCTTTTTTTAAGTCAGTTAAGATAAAAGGCCTACTTACGTTTTTCTGTACGTATTTGCTACTGAACTCTGAAATTGTTTGACCTATTTTTTTTGTGCACATTTGGTAGGTCTGAGAATAGGTCGTAAAGTATTTTTGAATTGATGCAGACTCTATTTATTACTATAGGTTATAGGTACTCTATATATTATACCTCTCTCTATATTTCTTCCCTATTTATATTATTTCTTCTATTGTGTTTCAGATGTCAAGATATCCAACAACGGAAAGAATATGTGGCGCTAGTGGATACGGTGCGTGAAAACGGTGGAGATGTGCGAATATTCTCTAGCATGCACGTTTCTGGTGAACGTAAGTATTCTCATTATTAAACCTTATAGATTTTAGAATATTGTTTGTTTGTTGGTTGCCTGGAAGAGATCGCTCACAGCGATAAGGCCGCCCATTGTGGATCAAATTGTATTTCAATGCTAATAAAACTATATTTTTAGTTGCAATAAAGAGTATGCTACTCTATTATAATATTGTTAAATTAGTACATATTAATTGTTATAGTGAACTAAAATGCTTGGTGTAAAAACTGAATTAACTGTGTGTAAGTCATCATCATCCCCAGCCCTCTTTTTTTTTATGTGGAGAAGCAAGAAGACGAGCAAGACGCTCTCCTGATGTTAAGAGATAACGCTGCCCATGATCAGTACAGTGCTACCCAGAATTGCACAATGATGTGCAATTCTAGGTGCACTGCACCAACGCTTCTTACTTAAGAGACATAAGATGTTAAGACTCTTTAGCCCAGTAATTTCACTAGCTACAGTGCCCTCCTACCGGAGCACAGTAATGTTTGCACATCACTGCTCAGGTAGTAGAATAACTGGCACTGTTGGGCACTCTTCGTCCCACTGCTGTAAGCCTCAATACCCTGAGTCAAACTTGTCCATGCAATCTGCTACTTTGACTTACCTTTAAGCATATGACAATAATTATGATTAATAATGTTATTTACAGAATTGGACCAGTTGACAGGAGTAGCCGCCATTCTAAGGTTTCCGATGCCTGAACTAGAAGACAGCGATGGCGACGCGGATGAGGATTCTGATTAACTTATGTTATACTTAAAAAGTAATCCATTTGGTAAATTCTCTGCTATATTATGGAAAACTAGCTGAAAAATACCTAAGTATTCAATAAGTACGAAACTAAGTCCTTTTAATAATAATAACACCTATGTAACGCTGCTCTATGCTTGTCACCCAGAGATGAAAATGTAGTCTCCCAGCCCAGCAATATCTATGGCCACCTTATGTTTATTTCTGATTAAGAATTTTTGATTAGAGAAATCCTCAAATAATATAGCAAAGGTTACACTTCTATTGAATAGAATATAATTTTTTCTTTTATTAATCTCATTTATTACATTTGATATTGACTCTGTTTTAGAGGAGTAGAGAGTCATTTAAGAGTACAGAAAATAAGTTTGATTTATTAACCCTTTAACCGCCAGACTTAAAATCACTTGTCGTGCCCCTAGCGCCAGGCAAGTTTTTTGAATTATAAATACCTACAATAAAAGTGATGTCTAATATTTATTCTATTTGGGAGAGAAGCATAAAACCAACTGTAAATCATAACTTTATTCACTATTTATCTAATTACGAGTATAGTTTTATAAAATACAGTGTTATGACTTAAAAAATAGATTTAAAGTGCAGTCGGAAATATACGGCTCGTCGGAAATATACGACTCTGGCGGTTACGTAACAGAACAGGCTTGTCGGATATATCCGACGGTGGCGGTTAAAGGGTTAAATAATATCCGATTCAGGATTCCCTAATATATAGCATTGAATTTTACTTGAAATGTTAAACAAGACAGCCAAGCTGTGATAGACACCACATAATCTGCTATAAAATACATTTTTTAGCTAATTATTCCTAGACCAATATACTGTATTTTCCAATTTATAGAAGTTTTTTTTTTTTTTTTTTTTTTTTTATGTAATAGGTGACAAACAAGCAGACGGCCCACCTGATGGTGAGTGGCTACCGTCGCCTATGGATACCTGCAATACCAGGGGTACCGCTGGTACGTTGCCTACCTTTCAAGACTCTATTCACTTGCCTTTTGAAGAGTCCCATGTTATAGCTCATCGGAAATACCGCGGGCGGAAGCTCATTCCACAATTTGCAGGTGTACGGCAAGAAGGAGCGAGTGAATCGCACAGTGCGAGAATGCCAAGCATCAATAATGTGTGGATGGGCTTTCGAGCGGTGACGGCTCGTGCGGTGATAAAAGCGCGAGGCCGGAATCAGGTCGAATAACTCTTCAGAACACTCCCCATTGTATAAACGGTAGAAGATACAAAGGGATCCTACGTCCCTACGAAAACTGAGCGGTTCTAGGTGTTCGGTTAGCTTGAGGTCGTCAACAATTCTGACAGCTCTACGCTGTAATGCATCAAGAGGGTCAAGCTGATACTTGGGTGCTCCATTCCAGAGATGAGAGCAGTACTCTACGTGAGGTCTGACTTGTGCTAGATAAAGAAGCAGTCTCTGTCTCGACGTAAAGTACCGCTTCGCCTTATTGAGCACTCCAAGTTTTTTGGAAGCGAGCTTGGCCTTACCTGCAATGTGACCACGGAACTGAACATTAGCAGAAATGTCGACACCCAAAATTTTTATGCTATCCGAGACCCTGAGAGGAGTGTCCTGAAAGCGAGGAGCGACAACAAAAGGGACTTTCTTAGCGGTAAACGCGCAAACTTGTGTCTTGGTTGCGTTGAACTGGACCAGATTCAGCGAGCCCCAATCTGAGACCTGTTCCAGAGAAGCTTCAACGTCTGACACCAGTTTGTTCCTGCATTCCTCCACTACGGCACGGGGGGCATTGATGCGACCACAATACTGAGCGTCACCAGTACTGTCATCCGCATAGCAATGCATACCACTAGTTTGTAGCATATCATTGATGTGCAAGATAAACAGCGTCGGTGACAACACAGAGCCCTGAGGGACACCGGCATTGATCGGCTTACTGTCGGAACACTGCCCGTCGACAACGACCTGAATGCTCCGATCCGATAGGAAGCTGGCAACCCATTCGCACAACCCCTCGGGTATGCCAAAAGAAGGTAGCTTGGAGAGAAGTGCCCGGTGCCACACCCGATCAAAGGCCTTGGCGATGTCCAGACTAACGGCGAGTGCCTCTCCCTTGCTCTCAACGGCTTCAGCCCAGCGGTGAGTGAGGTAAACAAGAAGATCACCAGCCGATCGACCGTGGCGAAAGCCGTACTGACGATCGCTGATCAACTGGTGATCCTCCAGGTACCTAAGGAGCTGAGTGTTTATAACTCGTTCCATCACCTTACAGAGCAGGGAGGTAATGGCAATGGGTCGGTAGTTAGCTGGATCAGAACGGTCGCCTTTCTTAGGGATGGGGTGAACAAGGGCTATCTTCCAAGATGAGGGTACTCTTCTATTTGTGTAGGAGTGCAGGAAAAGACGCGTTAGGACAGGGGCCAACTCGGGAGCACAAGTTTTAAGGACGATAGCGGGAATATTATCCGGCCCACTCGCTTTCCGCACATCAAGGGATAAAAGTTCCTTCCGTACAGCTTTCTGAGTGAAGCGTACTTCAGGCATGGAACTTCCACACCGCGGGATTGTAGGCGGTGTGGCACCCCCGTCGTCGAGAGTCGAGTTAGAGGCAAAGATGGAGCCGAGGAGATCGGCTTTTTCTTTAGCACCATGGGCCAGAGAATCATCCGGCTTACGCAAAGCGGGTAGAGCGGACTTGCAAAAGTTACCCTCAGCAGCCTTGGCGAGAGACCAGAACGCACGACTTCCTGTAGGGAATCCGGCGAGTTGATCGCCAATTCGGCTTATATGGGCATCTCGTGCTTTAGCAGCAACCTTCTTACTGGACCTAGACTCGCTATTAAGCTTTTTCTTCAAGTCAGTGATGTTGGGATCGTGACAAGCGAGTGCCTCAGTCCACGATTTATAGGCGGTTTGTTTTTTGAGGGACGCTTCCGCGCAAGATTTATTAAACCATGGACGACTCCGCCCACCAACGCGTACAAGAGAGCAAGGAATAAATAACTCCATGCCCTGCAGCACAACATCAGCTACGGAGTCCGCACAAGTGTCAACACTGTCCGAAGAGAAGCAGAGTTGGTTCCAGGGATAGGACGCATAGAATTCACGTAAGCTATCCCAGTCAGCCGACCCATAGTGCCAAACTTTACGCTTACCACAGGTAGTATAGCGGGTACGATCATGGTTTGGCACCATCGTACGGACCAGACAATGGTCGGAGCGGCCAAGCGGCGCCTCAACCGAAACTTGGTACTGATCAGGGTGCGACGTCAGGAACAAGTCCAACAAGGAGGGGTCATGGCTCTCAACATCCGGTATTCTGGTGGGTTCAGAAACCAGTTGAGATAAACCATAGGCCGAAGCAAGGTCGAATGCTGCACGCCCCGCGTGATCGGTGGTCCTAGAGCCTAGCCAGTTGGAATGGTGGGCGTTAAAGTCGCCTAAAACCACTATCTCAGCGGAGGTGAATTGCTCCATAACTTGGTCAGCTCCATCCGATATGTGCTCGAATAATCGAGTAGTCTCCGTGTCCCCGCTATGTGATCTGTAGAGGCACACGTACACTCTGGTTTTACCACCATGGTTAGTACGCAGCCACAAAGTTGACAGATCACGATCTTCGAGACCAGAAAGACGGCGATAACAAATATCTTCCCGGACAAACACACATACTCCGGCGCGACGCATGAATTTATGCTCGAGATTGTACCCGGGGTAAAGCAAATAGGAAGTCTCGGTTGGGTCGAGTATTTGCGTCTCAGTTAAAAAGAGTAAGGCTGGTTTAGTAGATTCGAGGTGATAGTGAATCTCGTTGAGGTTAGCGTGAAGGCCCCTAATGTTGCAGAAATCCACTTGAAATGTGGAGTTGGTGGCCGCTGTGTAACTCTTTTTATATTTTGATCTGGCCATAAGGTGTGAAGTGAGTGGGGGTAAGGCAGCACAAAATGACTCCCCATCTTAGGGAAAAGAGAGAAAGCGGTAGAGCATATGGTTAAATACGAGATGACGGCGAGAGTGTATAGTGGGCACGGGGGACGGAAGGGCCCCCGGTCCCTCCTGCGAGAAACTGCCGGGATCCACTCCGGTCTCCTACTCCGGCACGACAGCAACTTACAGGATTATGCGCCGGATGGCGAGACAGCCTCCCGGGGCGGAGATACAAAGAGATCCCCGGGTTCGGGTCCCCTACTGTCCAGCGGGCGGCCAGCGGACAACCGTTTCACCGGGTCTCCCTGGCCCCCGAGCCCATCAGACACGGCCGTCAACCCGAATTACCTTCACCCAACCACGGGGCCCCAAAAATGGGGAGACAGAATGTACTGCGGAGTGGGACTGGTACTCCCGTCAACGTGTCGGAACATATCGAAATCCGAGGAGTTCGATACTTGGCGGCACTCTCAAATCGGGAGGGTGGTAGCCATCCAGACGGACTATAGAAATAGCCCTACCACCGGCAGAGTTTAAGTGGAGTTGCAGTTCTGCGAGCACACGCATCAGGATCTGACACATGTGCTCGCCGGACCGGCAAGGAATGCGGCGGGCACGCCTCCACGCTTATCCCTCAAAGTAATAATTGAATTGTAATTAGCTAAAATGTTTGCTGGTTTTAACTCAACTTTTGAGTGCTTTTATACATCACATCATCAGTACAACAAAAATAAGTCAAACAAATTATGTAATTATATCAGAAAGAAACTTTTCAAAATTATGCAGATTTTATGGGTACTTTCCTAGCTAGTAATAAAAGTCTTAATTGCCACATGGTCGTATAAGGGATTTAATTGCCCCTATTTCAAATTTGATTCCAGATTGTGGCAATTAAATAAAATTATTGTAGCATGAAAACATGCTGTATGTGTGCGGGTCTTTTATCTTATTCACGCACATTGTATCAGGATTATGCCCAGCATTGGGGCTGATAGTAATGATTGTGGCTTGAGTGTGCTGTATGATCCTAAATAAATTTATACCATTTGTAAAATTATCCAAAAATGGAGTTACACTCTTCCCGCATTGATCAAATGATATTATGTAAAAAGCATTTCAATTCTCATTAGTGTAAAGATATTTTTATATGCTTCTGTAATGTGTCTATTATTCCTGACTATCCATATCTGTTAATTTTTCCAAACATTTTATAATGTCGATGATTTATTTATTATTGTAAATATACAATTAGAAATAAAAGAAACCATGTTATGTTGAAATGTCTCGTTTATTTATACCATTACGGATGGTCATACGTTGACACCTCGTAACTTAATTTTTTACGAAATTGAGAACTATCAATTATTGTGAGAAATAGATAGATATATAGATAAATAACACTTTATTGACACACAAAATTGCGATATTTTTCATGTGCTCAACTCATTTTGGTAAAAAATTTAAGTTACGAGGTGTCAATGTATGACCATTGATATTTAACATTCTAGGATAGAGCGGCTTGTAAAGCTTCTGCTTTTTTCTTCTTTTTCTCTGCTTTTTTTTCTTCTTTGACTTTCTCGTCGTGAAGTTTCCTCTTTTTCCTGAGCAGCCATATTTCCTTCTTCCTTTGTTGCTGGCCAGCTTTCATGCTCTTGTACAAATTCCTGTGTTTCTTGGGAACAAGCCTCTCCCTTAGTCTGAAAGCTTCTTTGTCTTCTATTTCCTTCTTGAATGGATGTTCTTTGTGAGGGACTCCTGTGGTTACTGCCATAGCCTTTTTCTGTAAGGACAATAAAGTATTTCATATTTTTATTTAGCACTTTACACATAATTCCTAGGGTCCAAGGAAATACAAACTAAACGGAACCACAATGCAGTAAAAAAAGAAGTCCCCATATTTTTTAAATTTGGGGAGCTCATTCTTTATTCTGCGATTTTGTCTATAAATTCACAAATTTTGACATAAGGTTAGCTTTCGACCACTCTTACGCTGAAATGATAAACAATGATGCAGCCATAAATGATAGCAGACTAAACAGAAGGTGGGACAAATTCCTCCCTGGCTTCACTGAACATAATTCTGGATGTCGGAACACATACACACACTATGTATATAAAACATTCGAATAGTATTTAGCAGGGTGGATACAGGAAAAAGTTTGATAAATGATTAAACACATACCTTTTCCTTAGCAATTTTCTTTTTCTCTGGTTGTTCATCACCCTCGTCATCATCATCATCCTCTGAAGACGAGTCTTCCTTCACCTCCTGTTGGTATTGTTTGGCGAGGGCTTCCTCCGGCCCTTCGTCTGACTCTGGTTCCTCTTCATCCTTGTCTTCATCACTGGCTTCCTCGATATCACTGCCTGAATCATCATCTTCAGCACCTGTCAAATGTTTCGTGAGTATCAATATTAGAAAGTAAAACAAGTGAACTTTAAAATTTTTTTTTTTAAAAACAAGCTTTTATTGCATTGTCATCCGATTTATACATGTATGCAAAATTTCAGCTCAATCGGACACCGGGAAGTGGGTCAAACTAAACTTTCAAGATTTGATTACAGACAGACAGACAGACAGACAACAGACAGGTGAAAGTAATATAAAGCTTGTAAAAAAGTGAGTTCCACTGTGCTTTATAATTTTTAAGTAAGCACATGTAAGTGATATTTAGTCGTCAAAATAGAACTGATTTGATTGAAAATGTTATCAGGAAAAATATTGACGAAAATTTTGTGCAGCCCATGACTTACGTATTTTTTATGTTAAGACTGTAAATGCACTTTATTTAATAAATGATTATCTTATCTTATAATGAATAGCTAAGGAGTTAAGAGGAAAGTGTGACTGATCTGTCAATGCAAAGATTGATGATTAAGATGAAATTTGGCAGAGTTAGATATTCAAACTAAAAAATGAGAGGAATTATTAACAGAAGCAATACCAGGCAAACAAGCTAGTTTGCTATGGAAGTTCAGATATAAATAAATAGTACATTATGTTACATGTGGAGTCAGTAGAGGTAAGAGTGTAATTAACGTCCTTGTATTGCCACCTTTTTTTGTATTAAAATTCTTGTGTTGGTTATAAAGTGATACTATAATAATAGTTTAACTTACTTAGTGGTTTGAAGTTAGGATCTTCAAGTTCCCTTTGTTCAGGTGGCTTATAAATTTGGTCCTTTATCGGGTCCACAAATGGTGACAGATGTGGAGGCAGGTCAGCTCCCATTAGGTACTTGTTGATAGGCAGTAGTGTCCTTGTATTGACACTGTCAAATACCCACTGAGGTTGGACATAGTACCGAGAAAGGTATTGCTTTTCCATGCTCGGTCTGTCCACAATCTGGTATGCGATAGACTCATCTGTTTCGTCAAAAGTCGCGCCCACAAAGTGATCCTTATCCCAGGAGACCTCTCCACCGAAACATCTGATTATAAACACCATAGGTTCCCTCGGAACCTCTCTGTTTATGAAAAACTTCAAGCCTTTGAACAATGTTTTCAGCTTTTTTACTTTCTCTGCTTCTTTTTTGGCTTCCTCAAGTTTTTGTGGGTCTTCTTCACCTTCAGTAGGGAAGATGTCAATGTCTGGCTGTTCTTCCGCTTTGTTGGAGCCTTCTATTCTTGCTACGGAATGGTTCATGGCAGCTATCCTCTCTGAGACGTAAGCTTGTTCGTCAATTAGATCCTTGTCTGTGTCGCTGGTCAAGCCGGCTGTCAGTTGTGGAGGATACACCAGGTTCAGAGAGTGGAATAGCTTGAAGTTGACAAAGCCGAGCATCATTGTGTAGAATTCCACGAATGTGGACATGATTTTGAAGTCAACTTCATCTTTGCTTTGAGGCTGAAAATATTAAGGAATATTAAAATCATTAGGTATAGACTGAAAAAGTAATTCAGATTATTAAAGCAGTGCACACTTGTAGATGTAATACATATCCAGAGTTATAATATTGAGCATAGTATCATCAAGTTTAAATAAAATGCATTTTACCTGGAATGAGAAATGATGTGGGACAATCCAAGTTATAGACTGTCCCTCAAACTCCACTTGGTAATAATATCCTTTGATAGACACAAAGACTTTCCTGAGAGCTTTTGCTGCAATGACTGCATGCATGAACTCTATGGTCAGTCTCCGGCACATTATAGACTGATCTCTAGGCACTCGCTTCAGTGATGGGAAGGTGCTGAATAAAAAGCACAATGTGAGGCAATCATCTAAGTCCCTAAGTGCATCTACGAATGTAGGGTATCTTTCCTTGACAATATGGTCAATGTTTATTTCTGGGTAGTCACGGAAATATTTTCTCATCTGTCCATATTCTTTCATCGCTCTTGCGCGACGGATTTTTTGTTGGTAGACCTAAAAAAATAAGGATTAGTTACTGTTATTTTACTTTATAATTTCACAAATGATAAAAACCATTTAAAAGCAGCAAAGATACATACTTTAAGCTCTCGTAGCTTCCATATTATAGGCTCGTGAAGCAGGAATTTAATGTCCTTTGTGTGATAAAGTGTTTTGATGCCCCCAGCGCCTTTCTGAGCTCGCTTTCGGTTCCTTGGTTCACGGGGGTATATCCCTTTCAAAATACAAATTCGTCTGAAATCCTTCAATGTTAGCTGCAATTTCTTCAGCGCAGCCTTCCTCGTCATAAACTGAGCTCCTTCTCCGGAGGAATACTGAAAAAATCACATAGTTTTTAGGTTAGTGTCGACCACAACACGTGATATTTTTTTATATCATACACATAGTTAACACACACCTTCTTCTTTTTCTTGGACACCATTGTTATTTAGAACGTAAAAAATACTTTTCTTTTGTATTTAAGTACTTATTTTCACAATAAAATGTATTTTTATTGATTTTGCGTAGTTCACGCTTGTGTCCAGCTGTAAAAGGAACGAATGACAGTGACAGTTGCTAATTTGTAGGAGTGGGCGTTAATTCAACGAACGGCTTTTTTTAACTGTTAATCTAATGTTAACGAATTAACAGTTTTTTGTTTACTGCAAAACCCGCTAAATCTATCAACTGTTACATTCAACGATTTTGGCAAACGAAAAGGTATTCAATAGTCGCTAACGTAATCTGAAGCTGTTAACGCAAAACCAGTTAAAATTATCTATTTCTTCTGCGTTGAAAGAACGAATAGAAACGGAATATGCCGAGTGGGCGCGAGGACGCCTATGTGAGCGAGCGAGACGCCGCTAGCTTAAAATTGTACGAGCGAGAGTGAGAGATATCTATGTTTCTAAGTTCGCTTGCTACTATTAACTGCTACGTTGCCGTTGGTACAAATCTGTTACATTAATGAAAACCTAATAATAATGTTAACGGTTTTTTTAACAGGTTAACATGATGAATTTAACGGCTTCGTTGCGTTAACCCAAAAATCGTTAACGACCCACCACTAACTAATTTGACAAACTAGTTGCTTTGACATTGACATTCCTGAATTGTTGCATTCCTTTGACACTCATTTTTTAAAGATTTTATCATAATAATAAGACGCCACGCGTTTACACTATTCAGCTTATTTTAAAAATAATGTATTGCTCCAGGTCTATCGCCCAAAATAAAACAGGAATAAGTAACTGTTAATTTAATTAAGATTTGAATTACAATAAATAAATAAATTAGACAATTTAGATTTTTCAATTTTCATTAGGTTGCGGAGTTGTTGTCGTGGTTGTTTGCGTCTGGGTACACGCTCCAGGGTCTACCATGATGTACATCGGGTAGGCTCCATATGGAGACCACATGGGAGAAGGAGAAGAGACGACAGAACTAGCCTTATCATCACTCATACCAGATTCCTTTAGAATGGACATGACATTTGCATACGCTGACATCATGTGAGGGTAGAAGAATTGGAACGGGTTGTACGATAAAGCTGTAGGTGAATCAGGGCATGGATTAGATTCCGAATTGGTTGATGTTTGAGTTGCAGGCATTATGTAGGGGTACGGAACAACAGCACCTTCCGTCGCACCTGAAAAGGGGACAGCATAGGCGTATTGTACTGGAGGGCTGAATACAGCTCGTTTTTGAGACGAGCTTTCTTCTTTCGGGCAAGGCACGGTAGTTTGGTGCTGCTGAGTGGCCGCTCCAACAGGTAGGAAGTTGACAGGCTGCTCTGTCAGCCATTGCGTCTGAGTTCCGCTGTGTTCTGTAGCAGCCACGTAAAGATCTCCCGTGGTCCCATCTCCCGATGGTTTCACATAGAGCCCGTGTACTGGATGCAAATTGTTAGGGCTCTTGAGATAATGGCCGTTGACTATAGTCACTAAGATAATCAAAGTGAGACAGATGCCCTCGTTCATCGTTTCCAAAGCGGAAGTCTGTTTTTAATGATGTCGACCGTTTTTAGTTCCGCTCTTTATACTTTTTATATGATAATGGGAATCGTTTTGGTAAGATAGTAAAGAATATGATCTCGTATGAAAGCACGTTTAAGTAACTTCCGTTATCTTCATCTAGATTTGATAAAATAAATTATTTTTGATAATATTATTATCGAGAGGAAATCATACTTAATTGAAATAATGATACGCCACGTAGTGTAATTTCATAAAAATCTTCTATTTAGATAAACTAACTAGGTATAGTTGCAAATCGAAAGGCCGATGGAAGTCGCTATTTGTCTTACTTCTGTGTCGCTATCCGTGCTAAGGCACTATAGAAACAAAAGAAAAAAAATGTTTACGTTATAGACTGTATCTAGAAAAAATATAAACAAGTAGGTAGCGTAATTTTTTGACTGATCTGGAACTGGTTGAACTCATTAGCAATTACAGCCTTGGCCAAAAGAATCAGGCACTAGGCATCCCCATAAACAAGTGTTATTCATAAAAAAGATTTTTTTTTTAAAACAATCAATTTGTATTTGGGTTTTTGTGCAGCCTTTAATTAAATTTAGATAGGTCAAAAAGCTTTACGTTACCTACTTAAATATTAAAGTTGTTAATAAGTAGGTACTTTAAAACTTGCTGACGCTCAATGTGCAATATTATTGCGATTAACACGTACTTCCGTCATCGAAATGTAAATAATGGAATGTGTCTGTATCAAGGTCATTATTAAATAATTTATTATGCTTTTACAATAGAAATATTCAGCCGATTTTAGAACTTCCTTTTTAAGAATCACTAGCTGCTGCGTCCAGCGGATTTACTCGCTGTTCAGTAGCCTATGAGTTATTCTGAGCTATCTCTTTATACCAAATTTCAGCTCAATCGGTCCACCCGTTTAGGCGTAAAAGAGTAATAAACATACATCCAGACATCCATACATTCTTACCAAAGAGCTTATAAAAACACATTGTAAGCTCTTTGATTCAAACTTTCACGTTTATAATATTAGTAAGACTATAATATATAATATACGTTTATAATATTAATAAGATGCACCGTTAGGTACAGTCAATTACAAAGAGATGTATCCATGTTAGTCTTACAAAATGAAGGAACTTTTAGTATGCAAAAAATATTTACCCTTACTTCGTGACATTTTCAGTATCCACCATTATACTATATTCGATTCATTTTAAATGCTATTATTATGTATCACCTAAGAAAAAGTAGTGGGATACATCATTGTTGCATATTAAACGAGTCGATGATAATATAAAGTTTGATTGCTACTAGAAATGTCACGAACCAAGGGTAGTTCATTGTGGCAAATGAAAATTTACTTCATTTTGTAAGCCTAACATGGATACATCTCTTTGTAGTTCGTAATATGATAGAATATGAGGCTCTAACTATAAAAGCATTAAAAAAATAATTTGTAGGTATGTACTAATATTTGTTACTGATCATTATTAAAGACTAGCTGTACCGAGCGTTTTTACCCGCTGAAAGGTAGTGTATAATATTATGTACCTAATATTACAGGGTTTTAGCTATACACACACCGAAATTCAGCTACACACACCAAATTTCAGCTCAACCGGTTACGTCGTTTTGGCGTGAAGAGGTAACAAAGCAAGAGATAAGCATAATATTATTATATAGACACCCCGCCAAGACTATTTCTCGGCTATAACACCTGTCTGCATCGAGCACGGGTGCAAGCTGAATATCAGTAGTCAGGTTAGCCCTAGGGTTAATCTGATAAAACGCTGAGCCTGTTCCCATTGGCGAGTACCTACATTAAAACTTTAACACACTATGTAAGCTTAAGCTGTAAGATAGAGCCAATAAATCATCTTCATTTCATTTCATTTCATTTCATTTCATTGCATTTCATTTCAAGAGCCTGCCAAGGCGTGTTGTTGTTAGGGGACCATCCCTGTCCCATATCCGCGCACATGCGCATACATTTTACTTTTGCATATTATTATTATTTATAATATTAGTAAGATTTAGAATATAATAAGAAAAATTGAAGCTTGAAGGGTCATTCTAAAAGTTTGTAGAGGCACTTCGTAGCGTCGTAGAAGTTTCGTAGCACTCTAGCAAATGTACGTAGAGGGCCTTCCATCTACGAAATATTATTACGTATTTTTAACCCCCGACGCAAAAAAGACGGGGTGTTATAAGTTTGACGTGTCTGTCTGTCTGTCTGTCTGTCTGTCTGTCTGTCTGTCTGTCTGTCTGTGTGTGTGTGTGTGTCTGTCTGTGGCATCGTAGCTCCCGAACGGATGAACGGGTTTTGATTTCGTTTTTTTTGTTTGAAAGTAGAGTAAGTCGAGAGTGTTCTTAGCTATGTTTGGTGAAAATCGGTCCAAGATTGCCGCCACCACAAAATGGCGGATTACTTTTTTCTTCCACGACCCCCCCAATATGGATATCAAATGAAAGGGCTTAACGCGTAAATACAACTCACTTTAAAAAAATTAAAATCCAAGATGGCCGCCACCACAAAATGAGGAGTTACGTATTGCGTTGGGGGTTTTTTAAATTTTTAATTTAATTCGTTTAAGTAAGGTTTAGTAGGCGAGGTAAAATTCCTCCCAGGCCTCATTGAACATCACACTAATATAAACTAACTGTGCCCAGCGGTTTTACCCGCAGTACTTATGTATCCTATGTGTTATTCCAGGGTCTAAGCTATCTCTATACAAAATTTCAGCTCAATCGGTCCACCCGTTTAGGCGTGAAAGAGTAACCAACATCCAGACATTCTTACAAAACTTTCACGTTTATAATATTAGTAAGATGCGAAAGTTTGTGAGTGAGTGTGTATGTTACGTCTTCACGCCTAAACGGGTGGACCGATTAAGCTGAACATTGGTATAGAGATAGCTTAATCTTACCCTGTAATAACACATAGGATATAGTACAGCAAGTAAAACCGCTGGGCGCAGCTAGTTTTAAAATAAAAGGCAAACATCATTCTTTACTATTTTTTAACTTTTTACTATTTTTGAATAGAACTATGAAACCATAAATTTACGTGCTAAATTTTTAGTTTAATGGCTATAAATTTTATAGGCTAACTAAAATAAAGGCATGTTGCTTATACTGTTATTATTATGTACAGTTCGCGTAGAGTTGTATAGAACCTCGATGTGTTTGCAAGAACATGAAGAGTTTTCCCTCTGTGGATGGAGATGCCCACCTACTTGCGTCAACATGAAGCTATTCACTTCTGGTATAATATATCTCACTTTTTTTTTATTCATTACTAGATGCGCCCAGCGGTTTTACTCCCTGTACTGTATCCTATGTGTTATTCCAGGGTTTAAACTATCTCTGTACTTACCAAATTTCAGCTCAATTGATCCACACGTTTTAGGTGTGAAAGAGTAACAGACATTTATCCAGACAGTAGGGATACTCTCTTACAAACTGTCACGTTTGTAATATATACAGTAAATAGGCGCAGCTATATTATTATATTTTTAGTGGAATATATTTCTTATCCAGGACATTCCCTATGTTCCTCGATATGGGAGTGCAGAGTGGGATGCAGGTGCTCTGCGGGATACATCCGGGATGACTATTCCAAGAAATGCATTTTGGTGCAGGATTGTCCAGGTACCAATTTAAATACACACATTGGTTATTATATTAATCTAATCTTAAACCTTTTCGGAAAATATGCCATATTTTACCTCAAAATTAAATCTGAGGCAAGTATGTAGTATAATAAAATATTTCTCAATAAGTTACAACCGACAAAGTATAAAATATATGTAGAACAACTCTCGTAACATTTACCGTTTGCACAAAAATCTCGGTCAAGATATATTCCAAATTATGTAGGTAACTCAAACTGCCGACTAAGAAGTGCTGAAAAGCTGGATTGCAAAATGTGTATAAATATTAGTGACAATTGAATCGTGGCCACCTGCAGTTGTCAGTTGAAAATGGCGGTTATATTATCGGTGATCATCCTTGCGGCCAGCGCTGTCGTCGCGGCTTCGGCGCCAGCATTCCCTGAGAGCCAAGGGAACGCGTTGCCCTCGGGAAGTGATGAGGAGCAGGATTACTACAGAGACAAGCGTTCGCAGTATCAGGTGATTTCTCCGTGTGCATTGGCAGCTGCGTCAGCTCCCGTGCCGTCAATATCCCCGCCCGGCTATCCTGTCAACCTCGCCCCGTACCACGCCTACGCACGCAGCTACTACGGGATGCCTCAATACAGATCATTGGAGCGCGAACCTGAAGAGATGCTCGGCTTCTCGGATATGGATCAGATGATGATGATGCCGGAGCATATGAGTATGGCGAGGTACGGGTATACGCCGCCGGCGGGACACGTACCAGTAAATTACGCTGCCGCGTCTTCGCCTGCTCCTGTATTCGCTGGGTTCAACGCTAACGTGGGAGGATGCAGTGTTCCCCTTCTCATTAGCTGCACGCCTTCAATAGTGCAGGGTAAACTTGCGCAGAATGCTCACTACGCTTATGGGGACGCGTACAGAGGGGTCGAGGCTATGAGTCATCACGAGTCTCAGGAACACCGGGACCCATCACTCGTGAACGATCAGATGAACCCGGCTCATGAACAACACGCAGCGACGCACCAGTGATATTGATACCCATTTTAATTAAGTGCGCTTATTGTTAAGTTCTTTATAAGTCTAATTTACGTAGGTACCTTTTGTAATATTTGTAATTTATATTAAATTAAACGATTACCTAAATTAAATGCGTTGCATTTTTATTACATAAACATACTCGTACCTCTATAAGTACACACAATATTCTCTCAATATGTAGTTCTATAATTTAGGTAGATCTCCTGGTTATAAGAGCAGCTTTGTCTACGAAGTTCGCGCGGGTCCACTATCCTACTAATATTATAAACGTGAAAGTTTGTAAGAATGTATGGATGTCTGGATGTATGTTTGTTACTATTTCACGGCTAAACGGGTGGACCGATTGAGCTGAAATTTGCTAAAGAGATAGCTTAGACCCTGGAATAATGCATAGGTAGGCCACAGAACTCAGTACAGCGCTATCAGCGCTACGTAGTATCGCTATTAGCGATAAGACCGCCAATTGTAACACTTAGTGTTGTACTGTTTTAGTTTTTAAGATCTTTTTAGTAATTTTTGTGTGTCAATAAAGTGTTATCTATCTATCTAAAGCGGGTAAACCGCTAGGTGCCGCTAGTTCATATAAATTTTAAATTCTTATAGTAATGTAATTCAATTACAACCTATATTCACCTCTATCTATCTATCTCTGTCTTTGTATAGCTCCAGACTATAGCCTAAGGTACCTAACAATTATTAAAATTATAATTTGAAAATGAAAATAGAAGCTGACAAAATAAAAGCTAAGTTTCACAATCATAGGAATAATGTAGGTCGGTAAGTATGTACCTAAATAGTGGCACGTGCAAAATCGTGCATACTAACTATAACTCATAGAAACATGTAAACTATCATAATAAGGCACTTCTATCTTATAGATAAAACACTATTCCCTTAACTACAATCTCAATTAGTTATCTTTTCCAATAATTTAAGATAACTTCATGCCCTACATTCGTGTCAAACCTCACGTTAACCTCATATAAATGCAAACACTTTCAAAATTTCTAGACAGATCGTAAAAATGAAAATCGCCGTAGTAATATCGTGCTTGGTGACTTGCTGTATGTCAGCTCCAACTGAATTGGAGAAGAAGGAACTTCTAGACGATAAACCAATTCCTGTGGCGTTCATATTTGTGCTACCTTTAAACGATTTTGAAGACTTGGAGGGAGACAAACTACTTGAAAACGAACATCATTTGGATAAAGAAAAAGGATCAAGGAATGCTGATGCAGCCAGTAACATAATAGAGGAATTAAATCCTTCCAAAAAGGTTGACAGTTTAATCGATTGTCTACCAAAAATCTTAGGTCTCCAGCTTGCAGAAACCACTTACAATAATGAAGAAGCTGATCTTCATACATTAAAAACTTTAAACAAGGACATTTTAAGTCAGTCTTCAGACCAGAAACGTAGAAGAAGAAAAGCGGATTGGACGGATGCTCGAGCGACGTACTACAAGGTTTCCGAGGATTTTCCTGAGAAGAAAAAAGGAAGTCACCACCTGGTCTCCAAGGACTATCCCATATCAAATATGATCAGATTTACGTCACTGGAAGAAAAGTAAAATACAGAAAAATGCCTAGTTTTTAATTATAATAAGTAATTTATTGTAACATATTATGTAGCTTTATGTAGTTTATGTAATATTTGTAATATAATAAAAATGCACCTACTTATTTAAAGTTATTTATTTATCCATATTAATAGCTGCGCTCTGCGTCATTTTAACCTAAATACCAAATTTTAGGTTATTTGGCTCAGGCTTTTTATTAAAAGTTAGTAATTTAAAATTATTGAAACACTAGCTGCTGCCAGCGGTTTTACCCGCTGTACTATAGTCTATGTGTAATTCCAGGATCTAAGCTATCTCTATACGAAATTCCAGCACAATCGGTCCACCCGTTTAGACGTGTAAGAGTAAAAAACATACATTCTTACAATCTTTCACATTTATAATATCAGTAGATTGTCCACAATCGCTCAAAGCGATTTCTTCCAGGCAAACCTTTGGATGTACACGTATAATATACGACATGTACTTAAATTGGTATCAAATTATATTTAAATGGCGTCCGATCAGAGCTGTGAATGAATTTAGCCAGTCTTACAAATCCGTCATGATGGAATTTGAGAAGAAATTTCGTCCGAATGACTCATTGCCTATTATATTTTCCATTCAATTTATATTTTAACTGGCTGCCCAGTGGTTTTACCCGCTGTACTGTATGTTAATACAGGGTCTAATCTATCTCTATACCAAATTTCAGCTCAATCGGTCCACCCGTTTAGGCGTGAAGAGGTAACAAATATACACACTCACTCACACAAAAACTTTTACTATAATAATACTAGCTGCGCCCCGTGGTGTTACCCGCAGTACTTATGTAGCCTAAGTGTTATTCCAGGCTCTAAGCTATATCTATACCAAATTTCAGCTCAATCGGTCCACCCGTTTAGGCCTGAAAGAGTAACAAACATCCATCCAGACATCCATTCTTACAAACTTTCACGTTTATAATATTAGTAAGATTAGTGTGATTATATGTTGGTAGGTATATAATATAAAATAGCTCAGTGTGAAATACATAAAAGTGTATATCAAGATAGCGCATTACCTTAACTTACTCTTATTAGTTAAAATTAACTTATATGCTCTTGTATACTTTATTCATATAATGACATATACCTGATTTTTTAAAAAAAGAAACCGTGGTCGAGATATTCTCAACAATTTTAGACGTGAGTTGTGCCGTTTTTGTTTTTAGTTATGACATATACCTATTAATTATAATTAAATATTTATATTTATAAAGAAATTTATTCGTGTATATTGTATATATTCATATTTATGTACCATTAATTAATATTATATGTATTAAATGAATTTTCAAGTGAGTGGGTGTTTTTATACAAGTGAATATTTTTTAGTAATAATTCTGCCTACCATCTAATTTTCTTTCTTTTTTATTATATTATTTTAATGCTAAGTTACTCGCACACCTCATTAAATGCAGTCTGTGCCTATAAATGTAATGACACTTAGCATGTATTATATAAAAATGTGTGTAATTGTTAGTAAAGGTATACATTATGTTGGCATGCTTTAAATAAATAAATAAAATTAATAGAAATAACTTTTTTTGGTGCTGTAGCCCCCAGTGTACCTATCTATAGGAAGTGTACTTGTCATCAATATGGTCTAGGGTCTGGGGTGCCTGCGACATTATAAAATTAGTAGTATAATTCAATATATATGCCATTTCTATTGAATTATACTACTAATGTTAGAATGTTGAAAGTTTGTATGTGTAATCATATGTTTGTTGTAAGTATTGTTTGACGACCTCTGTGGCGCGGTGGGCTAATACCCGCCTGCAACGCAGAAGGTTGCGGGTTCGATTCCCGCATGGGACAAATGTTTGTGTGATCCACAGGTATTTGTTTCTGGTCTGGGTGGTTTTTCAATATCTATTATAAGTATGTATTTACAAAAGAAAAGTACCTATATAAGTATTATATCCGTTATCCTAACCACCATATTACAAGCATTAAGTTGCTTAGTTTGGGGTTTTTTTTTTTTTTTTTTAATACCGCCTCATGCGGACAACATAACCTGCTGCTATGGGCTATTGCAGCACCCTTATATACCTTGTACCTTAGTACCTTTTTTATACCTTAGTTTGGGGTTAGGTGGCGCTGTGTGAAACGTCCTGAAATATTTTATTTTTTTTATTTAATCGTTAAACACGTATTTTTAATTGCGCACTCGCCTTTATTCAGTTCTACACAAACTCGAAGTTTTAAAAAAAGGTGACATCTCGACTAGGTATTTTTTAAAATTGAGAATACCTACTTACTCTTTTCCACGAAAAAGGTTGAGAGTCGTGGGTGAAGCACCATACAGGAGCTAATTTTTACTCCATCACAAAAAATTACTGAACGGATATTGATGAAACTCGGTAAGTATGTATTTACATACTCTGTACGTACTCAACTCGGTATGTATTTACATACCAAGTTTTATCCGGAAACAGGATCAGGAAACATGCTTTTCATCCCGATTTTCCTACGGAATCGAGACTTCGCGGGAGAAACCACAGAGCGTCGCTAGTTAATTAATATAGTCTTTAGGAACGTGCTTATTCATAAACAAAGTAACAGCGAAGCAGTTTTATTATATCCATCTAACATAAAATATGATACTAGTTATGCCCGGCGGTTTTACCTGCTGAAAAGTAGCCTATATGTTATTTCAGTGTCTGAGAGCGATAAAAATACTAGATTTTATATAATCCGGTTCAGTTGTTACGGCGTCTAAGAGAGTTCAAATATAAACAAACATAATCCTGACGACTCTGAATCTCCGAACTCGGCAGCAGGGGTTGTTCTTTGTGCCTTATTGTAGGACGGAGTTTAAAGTCTCATCGCCAGTTGTAAGAGCCTACTAATAATTGTCCAGGATGTATTTGAGAGCGAGCTTTATAGTATGTCATTAGAATTTGTCTCCGCTAATGTATCTACTCGTAGATATAGAGTAATAAATACTTTAAGGTGGTTATTTTATTTATTAGTTAGTTTGGTTTTTGCTTGTTTTTTTTTATTAATTATTGTGTAATATTATTCTTTAAATTTAGTTATTGTATAGGAGTAAATAAAATTTACTCTTATTAGACTAAGTTGGCGATTTGGCCTTGTTGTAATGCTAGCTTAGGATTATTCAATAAATAAATAATATGTGTGTGCAGTGTGCACCTAGGTGAACCCAGCGGTTTTACCCGCTGTACAGGCGCTTACGCTTACGAACGTACATATAAAAAATATGTACCTACTTTTGTACAAAATAATTTTTTTTTTTTTTTTATATTATAGGTGACAAACAAGCAGACGGCCCACCTGATGGTGAGTGGCTACCGTCGCCTATGGATACCTGCAATACCAGGTGTACCGCTGGTACGTTGCCTACCTTTCAAGACTCTATTCACTTGCCTTTTGAAGACTCCCATGTTAAAGCTCATCGGAAATACCGCGGGCGGAAGCTCATCATAGTAGGACATAAGTTTATCGCGGCTTTGGTCGCGGTAATTACTCTTGACGAATGTCTACGTCATAAAATCTATGTCTCTGCTAAATTTTAGATTAGTCATATGGAGGACTACTAGCTGAGTCTTCCGTGGCTTAATATTTACCTTTGTTATATAATTTATCTTCATGCCAAATTTAATGATGTTAAAAAAAAAATTTGGATAATAAAAATAGAAGTACCATCCATACCGATTATTATTTAATGATATATATGTATGTGTACGCTATTTAGAGTTATATAAGTACATAGCTCTATATATTTAAAAAAAGTTAATTATTGCATAAAGTGTGTATGGCATCTTTTTAGTGTACACAAAAATATTTTTTTATATTTGCATCTTACTCTATAAGTATAAAGACAATTCTTGGAATCGTGTGGAGCATCGTGAATAATGTCCGCGAAGCGGAAGCCGTTTGCTCAGCATTTCACGTCGCTGCGGGCACGTATCACCGTTACCCTTCCATCCGCTCACTGAGAAGCCTCCTTCAAATACAATTAGTATAAAACGACACATACAGATCGATCTCAGCATCACACATACCATCGTTCTCACACGATGAAGACACTAGCAGTGTTATCTGCTTTGGCCGCAGTTGCCATAGCAGCACCTTCACTACCTCAAGAAAAAGAACCACTGAAGATCACCGCAAATGTTCCTGACGCTTTGAAGCAAAGAAGGTCACCACAAGAATTCGACTTCGATCCAGCCCTGGAATCACCGACCAACCAGCCTTCCACGCCACAACTTTCCGAATTTGGAGTCTCTGGAAGAAGCATCGCTCTCAAGAAGCCCATTATTGTCAAGAGGAAACAAGGCATTCATGTCTACAGGGATTCAGACGAGGAACCAGCTGAGTCAGGGGAAATATGCGGCAATCAAGTGAAAGTGAAGCTCTGCGATCCCAAAACCAACCCGATGAGAAGTACAACGGTAGAAGACATCAAGCAGCTGACGGAAGAAGAAATGCAACATAATATTCAACTTGCAAAAGAAGCGATCGAGAACCTGCAACGAGATTTGAAAAATGAAGACTCCTCAAAAACTTGGATTCATGGGCAATCAGCATCCGACGCCAAATTACACCAAGAAATAGAAGTTGCAAGAGAAGCTCTGGAACAAATACATCAGAACTTTGGAAAATTGGAGTCTATAAACGTGCCCGCAACCCAATTAGATGCTTCTCGCACTAAAGAAACGATTGCTGACACTGAACAACAGCGATTATCGCAGTGGAAAGAAGCCATGGAAAGTATTAGAAAAAATACTGAACTGGCCAGAAATATTGAAGACAGTTTTAAAGACACATCTGATATCACTGGGTTAGTGTCTGACACTCAAGATCTGAAAGCTCTAAGCCTGAAAGCAGCTGAGGAAATGAAGACGAAGACTGAAGAATCTGACTGTAAAGATAAGAATCAACAAAAGAAGTCTTGCACTGAGCTTAAAACAACCAAAGACATTCAAGACGATATGGCCCCATCTGCATCCACCATATCTGAGGTTTTCATAAAAAACCATCAAGAAACCAAGAAAGAAAAACATGCCTCTGAAAAACCAGATCCTGTTCAAACAGAAATTCTCAACTCGGCAATGGATACTATTTTATTTGAAGATTCTACTCAGAAACCAAAATTCTTAACATCTGAATCAATGAAGATATTTGAAGAACACAATCATTCACCAACCGAAGAGAAGAAACTATTATCCAATCATCATAATACGGACATGGATACTTCAGTCAGCAAAGTGAAGTCACGAGCATCTGATAGTATGATGGACACACATTCTGAGCCGATGAAGAAGATGCAAGCTGAAAATATGAACACTATGAAGACCACAGACTTGATGAATGAGGAACACCACCCGGATATGAAATCTGCTGAACATTCTGAAAAGGAAAGCATGAAAAAGGAGGAAGACCAAATGATGAATAAGGACAAAATGGACATGAAGCCTACCAAAACAATGAATCACCAACATTCAAGCGCAATGAAAGAAGAAAGAAAAGCACTTCCCGAAGATTCAAAACATCCAACTAAGGCAATGGCCGCATCTTCTAACATGGAAAAGATGCCCACTCGACACCACCTGCAATCATTTTTGCATCCAGAGATGAGATCAGCCGACGAGATGAACAGCATGACGAATCAACATCTTACAAACGTAGAGCACTTCACTCCGCACAAAATGCAAGCAATGCATATGACCGACGATATACACTCCCAGCATGCCAAAATGCCCAGCCATCATATGCACCACGCAGCAAGCAGTCACCATACAAACACGGGTCTACAACAAGCAAGACGTCCTGACATGATGATGCAAGCAAAATCAGCAGATAACATGGATATGCAGATGTACTACATGAACGCGAGGGATGGTCTCGATATGGACAGCCAGAGGTTCCGGTGGAAGGCATCACATGATGCTATGCCTATGGACATGAGATCAGCATATGGGCCACCTACAGGACAAGTTGCTTCGATAGCCACAAGCAGCGGGGGCAGTGACGCGGTAGGCGTGTTTCCGAGTGCGAATCTTCCTTCGAGCTACGCGATCCCGCTGTTGCTGAGCTGCAGTCCATCCGTCGTACGAGGGAACCTGGCCAAGCATCACACGCCCTACTCTCCTCCGCCTGCATACAGATCAGAAGACGACTTCAACTTCCACAACATGAAGAGAGACGTCAGAAAAATTCACGAGCACTTATCAACTTTACCGCAAAAGAAACTTCAGCAATCCAATCTTAAAAGCACCGTTTTAGCTGCTAAACAATAAAACATGTAATATTATATTATGTAATACTGCTCTCCAATGGAATTAAATGAAACGATATTAGATATAATAATTAAGTTAGTTTAAGCGTTATTTATGTACCTAATTTATTATTGTATTCTTAAGTGGTATGTCAATACATAAAACATCACATTTAAATAAAGCATCTTAAAAATACTATTATCATTTCCTTTACCTAAAATATTCATTTGAAATAGGTAGGTTTATTTACTTCATAAGGTATATACAAAATATTTTTTATAAAAGCATATTTTGTCATATATTTTAAGTTAGTCAAAATCTAGGACTAAGTTCCTTATTACTAAAACACAATAATTAATTAAATCCAAAATGTTTATATTTTGGTTTTATTTAAATTTAATTACCGAAATGTTATATTTTGCTTTTATTTAGTTTTGCTTTTAGTAGAAGAATAATGACATTTTATAGAATTTTTAAACTGGTGTAATAATGAGTTAAAATCAATTAACAAGTACCGCAATATTTTTTTCATTAATAATATTACGTTTGACGACCATTGCAATATGATATTATCTTGATAATAATACACAAACTTATACATTTATGTAACGTAGAAATATTCGCTGAATTTCACTTTTTAACATAAGACAAAATAGCATGATTCAGTCGCTATAATAAAATCAAATCATGAAGTTCAGTGTCTATAAATTATTATTGTTTTGTGGTCTAATTCAAAGTATTTCAACGGAAGACCTTAGCAAACCAGTGATTAATGAAAATGTGGAAAATAGTCATAAAATAGTGCAGAAAACTGTTCCGGATTGTCCTGCTGAGTTAGATAATGAAAACTTTAAGAAGTCCAGCATTTCGCTGCCATCCATAGATGTAGCTAGAGATATGTACGAGCCTGTTGAAGTATTAGTTCCAGTAGACTTCAAAGCACGAGAGGTTTGGAATCAATGGACACCTTACAGCATAGATTCCTACGAAGACACTCCTGACACATACGAAACATTAGCACCACCATACGTATTCACAGATCCAGTTGCCTCTATAGCACCTTCGTTTTATGAGACATATTTTAATGACCTGGAAAATATTTATTTGACACCAAACATTAGGACAGTGAGGTCTAAGGACGATTATTGGGAGCAGTTGAGACATGAGCAAATGATCCCGAACATTTTACCGGTCATGCCTTTTCCGTATATGCGCGTTGCCAATCCAAGACCTTATGAAATTTTACGGCCTGTGATAGCAATTTTCCCGGGGGCGCCCTCTAAATGTTCAATTCCTTTTATACTTCATTGTTCACCGGATATAACCTTTGGTAATACAAATAGTGGATCTGTAGAACTAGCCAGCCAAGATACGGAGTATGAGAAGGAACCTAGAGCCTCAAATCGCAATAATGAGGAGCATGCAACGGTTGTCGTAGTTAAATAATATTATAGATGAAGTATACGTATGTTTATATCTATTAGGTACTTCTATTACTTTTATTTTGAATTTTTGGTGTAAATTATGGGCGATGTGTCCGAAATAAATGTTTTTTTATTAAATAAGTATAGGACATAAAACCAGTTGTAAAAAATAAAATAAATTTAATTAAAATATTATCTTTAGTGTGTTTTATTTTATACTTCTACAATACGAGTACTGAGTATATTGGTTTGAAAATTATAATAGGTACATAAGATAGGTACATGTGAAATACATTATACATGAGATACATTATTGAAATATAATATTACCAGACGCTTTTCTAAATAGATAATAAATATTTAGCAGCAGTTTCCTAGAAGTTTATAATAGTAGTCCATTGAAATGACTCCTCTATAAATTAAAATTAGCATTTTAAAAATAATACTTTATAAATGCATGCTTTTCCACCACAAGTGCTGATACTTTTTATATAAATATTAAGGTGAAATCCTACGAACAAGCATTTTCTTAGGTGAAATCATTATAAATTTAAAGGCTGTCAAAAGCAATAATTGTCGTAAGTAATATTCCGCAGCATTGGAACAGATGGCCGACAACGCTCTGATGTTAAGCGATTACTCCTGTCCATTATTCAGGTACATTCAGGTTGCACAATATTCAACAAAAACATTTTTTACAAGACATTGTTAAACTACACTTTTCGTTTGCTCCAAAAAACAGAAAGCACACGTACAACAAAACACAATATCAATATTCATCAAAATCGCCGAGAAATTTGTTGAATGTTGCGATGTTTTTGTTGAATATTTAAATCAAAACACGCGCTGCAGACGCGGCTTAAGATTTCCCAGACCGACTTTACCCTTATATCTTCCAAATTACGGTAATCCTAATTGGATATAGCCGTGATAAGTAGGTAATCCAGCCCCGTTTGGAATAAAATAATTCTACCATACAATGATGTTTTTATATAGGTATCCTTGTCTCCAATATTCCAGAACACTCCCGCTGTCCCCCCGGCGAGGTGATGGGAACCAACCTCCAGTGCATCATGAGAATCAGGCCCTTGAACACAAACTCTTCGATCTGGTTGAATTATAGTTAACTTTAATTATTTAAAGCTTATTATTAAAATACTAAGTATGTATTTTAAATGATAAATAAATAAATGATAAATGATGTAAGACAAAATATGCTTATTATTTATTACTTTAGGGCGTCATCACACGTCTCTATTTGCGTTGAGAATACGTCGCGAGCACTAGCGAGGACGACGCGAACGCGAGGCGAGTTTGTTCGCTACGAGTTTACGACATAAAATACACTCTGTAACAACATAGATTGCGACCAGGAAACAAAGGCAGTAGCAGTGTTTCCTCGTCCGAGGAACCGCTCGCAAATCGTTAGTGTGATAAGGCCCTTCAAAGCCTATACATACCGCGACATTTCCAACACCGCGCCGCGCCGTGGCAGTGCCGTTTCGACGGTGTGCTTTTCTATTTACAAATCACGTTTGATTCAAGAATTAATTCGTGTCAAAGCGAATCGTCGCCATCGAGTTGTTTGCTGTGAAATTTCATATAGATTTAAAAATTAACGACAGCGTTGGCAAAGCAACTTGGGTATAGAATTCACGAGCAGTTTCTTTGATTTTAGAGGTATACTCGTACATCACTGTT
Organism: Hemithea aestivaria; assembly: GCA_947507615.1. Taxonomy (NCBI): domain Eukaryota; kingdom Metazoa; phylum Arthropoda; class Insecta; order Lepidoptera; family Geometridae; genus Hemithea; species Hemithea aestivaria. The sequence continues at coordinate 5,706,517 of OX382331.1, forward strand.
ATTACGCGAGGACGATGCGCTCTCCGCACTATAAAAAGTCGCAGCCTGCATTGGCTCTATATGCATTATATAATAGTTTACTAAAAGCATATCTCTTACATGCGTAGACGCTTAAGATACTAGAGAGACTAGAGGTTTAATTAATACTAGATTAGGTACTCGTCGTAGGTACCAAAACGTATAACACTTCAAATTTCCACGTTCCCTTGAAATTGGTTTCTAAAATTTTCCACAGTATTTGTTTATTAGCTAGGTTTAATACACGAGCTTCTGTTCGTGGCTTTGCCTTTTGCATTGAAAATTCTTTCTTGCCGCAAATTCTAAGGAATTTGGTTGGTAAACGGGGATTCACATCTGTGTATCGACGTAGATACCGTAGAATACCTTACCCAAAAATATCCACCTAGGTACTACATATTTATAAAAAAACTAGCATACGCTCGCGGCTTTGCCCGCACGGTGAAATCCTTTCTTGGCGGAGATCTACATCATAAAACCCATGTGTTTCAAATCAATCCGTTCAGCGGTTTGGGCTGTAGGTTGATTGATAGATCAGTCAATCAGTTACTTTTTCTCTTTTAATTACTTGTCCTTTAATATATTTGAGATAAACCAGTGGAACACAGCTAGCTGTTGATATCAACGGTAGGTTATACTTGGGTATAATAATATTGTTTATTTTTGGATAGCCACTTCTCCTGAATCTAATCAGTATTCAAAACACTTGAGATTATGATAAAGAGAGTAGGTACCTAGTATTTTTATTATACCAATGAATATTAGGTATAATAAACATACTTAAGGGTGTTTCCCTTAAGTACATAATCTATGTAATACTTACAATGTATTTAACGACTTTCAGGAATCGATTATATTAGATAATATTATACTCCTAGGAATAATTAGTAAGTATGCCCAGCGGTTTTACACCTACTAAAAAAGAGTAGCCTATAAAATATGTTGTTACAGGGTGTAAGCTAACTCCATACAAAATTTCATCTCAATCAGTGCAGTCGTTTGGCCGTGAAGGGGTAACATACACACATACGAGTACATTCTGTCGCATTTATATAAATACTACATAATGTATGTGTGAGTATATGTTACCCCTTAACGGCCAAATGACTGCACTGAAATTTGGCATAGAGATAGCTTAAGGCATAAAACATAGGCTATAGTGCAGCGGTTAAAAGCGCTGGGCGCAGCAAGTACATAATATTATATTATATAATATACTGCTAGCTAGTATAGTATATTATATAATATGTATATTATATCATATAATAGCTGCTCCCAGCGGTTTTACCCGCTGTACTTTAGTCTATATGTTATTGCCTAAGTTATCTCTATGCCAAATTTCAGCTCAGCCGGTCCACCCGTTTAGGCATGAAGTAGTAACAAACGTACACACTCACTCATAAACTTACGCATTTATAATATTAGTGAGTGATAAGTAGGAAGTAGTAGTAGTAGGTATGCTAGAGTTTGAGAGAAATTGACCTGAGAGAATGAGAGATAAAAGAGAAATATATAGTGATCTCATCAGCCCTGGATTTACACTAGTGGCATTCGGGGCGAGTGCCCAGGGCGGCCAATTTTCAGGGGGCGGCAAATTTCGAAACGAGAAACAAAATTCAATCCATAAACATCCAATGTTGAATTAAAATTTGTTTTCTCAATCACGCAGGTTATTATTATAAACCCTTACTGGCCACACAAACTCAAGAATTTTACTCCAAACGATCTATATCCACTTTTCGTAGCAAGAAAATATATAATTTTCTCGGCACTTGCAGCTAGTTGCTCGCGCTCTTTCTTTTCATTTTTGGCACTCAAAACGAACTACGCACTCACTTTTTGCAGTCAGATATACAACATTTTCTTGGCGCTCGCTGCTAGCTGCTCGCGCTCTTAATTATGTATATATTTTTTTATTTTGCTACTCAGAGCGAACTATGCACCCATTGATTATAGTTAGAAAATTAATATTTTCTCGGTGCTCACAGCGAGCTGCTCGCGCTCTTAATTATCAAAATATTCTGATTTTGGCACTCAGGGCGAAGCATGCGCCCACTGTTTGTAGTCAAATATATACAAAATTTTCTCGCTCGCAGCAAGCTGCTCGCAGTCTTTTTAGTCAACATAATTTTCTTACCAGTCCTAGCGAGTTTTACGCACACCTGTCGTAGACAGATAGATAACACTTTATTGAAACACAGAAAAATAAACTTAAACATAAAAACCTGGTTTTATAATCTATGTGTTACAATGTGATGTGGTCAAACGTAGGCCTATTTAGTATAAAATAATAATAATAATAAAAACAGCGGTCTTATCGTAGTTAGCAATATAAAATTTCTTAACTATAATTTATCTTTTTAGTCAAAATATTTTTGACAGTCAAAGCAAGCTATACACACACCTTTCGTAGTCAGAAGTACATAATTTTTTTTTAAATATTCATAATTACATAATATGTAGGAACTCGACAACAAATTTGTTAGTAAAATGTCTAGCCGATGACCGTCAATAAATAATATTTCGCCGGAGGGGGCGGCATTTTCCCACTGCCCAGGTCGGCATTTTGGCTAAATCCGGGCCTGGATCTCATCTATTGATATTTTCATCTCATTTACCTACATAGATTTATTAATGACGGTAACATCAGGCGGGCCGTCTGCCTATATTTTATTGGATACAGCGCAACTAAATGGCTAACTTGCTGTCATCCGTGTTTCCCGAACGATATAGAACTTGGGTATCTTCAAGGCACGAGTGATTAGGTACCTTTCTAGACATCTAAGATCGTCGACCGAATTTGCTATTTCCATCAGATAAAGAAAATTTTACATTGGCAGTTTTCTTATAAATTTTTTCATTGCCTTATAATTTCAAGCACTAGGTAGGTACTTTTGTGTAGGTATGTTTACCTTGCCAAGGTACATTAGTGCATGGCGTGATTAATTTCTCGGAACACATAAGTAAACAATACCGCAGAATACACAATACTACCAATCAATACATGAAAATTGCCAACCTTCCTTGTGGTGACAATTCCTAACGCTATTTACTCAATCAGTTATTAGAAAATTCACCATGCGTAATTTTTCGTGGATATTTTGTAATAGAAAATGTTAGGTGTTTTGATAAAACTCGACTAGATAATAGAGGTAGATATAGAGTATACCTACTAATATATTATTACTCGTCAGACCGTGCCCGACTTCTAGCAGTCTCTGCTAGGGAATCTGGTTTTTGGTTGCAAGCCATCCCTTCCTTTAATACTGGTAATTTTTCAGATTCATCTGCTTTTCGTGTAGCTGTTAGTTTGCGCCTGGGTGCAGCATGTTATGTAGGTCACCGCTGTCAGTGTGGTAATGCAGTCGACGAACTCGGTCACCATGGTCTCTCATGTTCTCGGAGTGCTGGCCGAATCTCCCGCCACTCCAGTCTCAACGACATCATTCGCCGGGCTTTTACCAGCGCCAATGTAGCAGCCATTCTTGAACCGAATGGTCTGATGCGTGACGATGGTAAAAGACCTGACGGTATGACTCTGATTCCCTGGAAGTTAGGTCGGCCGTTAGTGTGGGACGCGACTTGCGTTGATACACTGGCGCTCTCACATCTGCCAGAGACTCAAATTGCGGCTGGTGCGGCGGCAGTTTCTGCTGAGCGGCTCAAGCGGCGTAAATATGCTAACCTCGATAGCGGTTACATTTTTGAGCCGTTTGGGGTAGAGACTTTGGGTCCTTGGGGTCCGGGAGCTCACCGCATTTTCCATAATTTATCTGAGCGCTTGGTCGAGGCGACGTGTGACCGAAATGCTGGGGTATATTTGGCCCAACGTATAAGTATTGCCATTCAATGTGACAATGCTACCAGCATTCTGGACACTCTGCCATCTGACAGTGGTTTGGAGCACTTAGATTTTCTGTAGATCGGCTTGTGGCCTGTGGTTAATAAAAGTGTTCTTTACTGCTGTAGTATTGTTAGTTTGTTTTTCTCAATAAAGGCATTAAAAATATATATATATATATATATATATATATATATATATATATATATATATATATATTATATATATATTATTATACTCTATATTCAGATCAAAAGTATACAGAACTACCTAACTAGTTAAACTACATTAAGTTTGACAATGGGCGGCCTTATCGCTTAGAGCGATATTTTCCAGGCCACCGGTTTTGCATGGAGTGTATTAAAACCAATATCTGATTTCAATTAATCCATTATATCAGTCATGTAATTTAGAAGATTATGTAAATTATTGCTGATTTTCACTGTTTTCATTGAAATCGAAATAATATTTACCAATTACATCACACATATTTTTCCTGAAACCTGAAATCGGTGAATGAAATTCAACGAAAGGAAACAACACAACGAATAGATAGTACGAAGCGATGAATGAATCTTTGTCATACGATTTACGCAACACCATTGACTTCCTAAGAAATCGGAAGATGTGTGACACGTCATACCAGAGTACACACTGGCCAGCCTGCCTGGCACTGCGGTTTATGACGTAAGAGTATTTGATAACAACATATCCTTTAAAAGGCGTTGAAACGATGCCCACCGTCAAATACACCTGAGTGTTAATGATAACGACACTGAAATTTATAAAGGAGCGTCAAAATGAAGACGATAATATTATTGTTTGGTTTAACGATGGTGCTTTTGGTGGAAGGAAAGCACATGCATCACAGGAGTACAGTGGAATTACCAGAGACGAAAGATTCTAATGATAGTGAAAAACTGGCTGATGTTGACGGAATGTCAATTGTGAGTATTTTGTTCAAATTAACTTTCTAAAATCGCGAATTAGACTTTAACAAAAGAAAGGAGCCACTAAATCTTCATTATCGCTTAAATTACATTATCAGTCAATCCCACTATAAATATGATTTTATAAATAAAGTTTGTACTTAAGTAAGGGCAATACTTATCCATTTTAACTTATGATAAATAATATTTTTGTCCAAAAATAGAATAAAGTAGTGGTTAGTAATAATTACTGTGTTGCAATTATTGATCTTGGTAATAAAACATGTTTTTTTCTATTCGGCCAAGAATCAATATCATCATAATATAATTTTATTATTAGAAGATGTTATCTTTAACTACTGTAACATAAATGTTTTATTGGTTTAAGTTATTTTGTAGCTTGATGTTGATTCCAAGTAGCTGACCAAAAGAGGCCACTTAATGCACATACGAGAATCATATTAGGTTTATCAATATTTGTTTATTTTTCAGGACGCAATCCGCAAATTCCGACCAAACCGCTTCGTGCCAATCAACAGCATCTTCTCGTTTAAGGTCTACGCTCCTTGCGAAGAAGGCTTTGAGAGAGATCTCCTCGGTGTTTGTAGGGAGGTTTGGGATTAAACCTTCATTATGCATCTTCTAAAATATGAAGTTTAACCAGTCTTAATGTATATGCAATTTCCCTAAACATCAGGAATATTTTGTTTGACAGACAAGACCAATTTTAAATATTTTTAAGCTGGCTGAAAAATACGTCGTCTGGTCAAGTAAATAATGCAATGGGCATATCTAACATTTACTGCGTTATTACAAAACGCGGACTTACGACAGTTCTGGGATTAACGAATGTCATTTGTTCGCTTAGTACCTGGTTTAATCCTGGTACAATCGTTAGTCCGCGTTTTGTAATAAGACGGTTAGAGTTCTTAATAATCCTCCTTAATCTTTGTTAACTGAGATTCTGAGATTGATATTTGTTAACTTATATTTATCTTTGTTAATTATGATTTATGATTGATCTTTATTAATTTTCGAGAAATTTGGCATCATAATATCAACATATTTTGTCTTCGCTTAACGATGCAATGAAGTTATGCTTAGGACTTCGTTCATGAACTGTTAGTTTAAATTAATGTTATTATTACTTAGCAAATAAACTCCTTGTGATATTATGGATAAGTTTCGTTTTAAATAATATTGTTCGTGTATCATGGACATTATAAATAATCTCTATATGTGATAAGATAATAAAATAATTAACTTTCTATCGACTTTTAATCTTTTTTATATAATATCATAAGTATCTATAAATTTATAATTTTATAAGGAAATTGTGTAAGAAAAGCACCCAGAGTAAATTATAGTTTGTTCCATTTGAAATAAACAAATCGAATATATTATTAGTAATATACAAAGGCCGACTATGCTAAAAATATTCACTTTTTAGTAAAAAGATTATACTTAATAAATATTTCATATAAAAGAGAATGCTTCCAAAAATAAAACACACCATTGCAAAATTATAATTTTATTAAAAAGTGTAAAATTACATAACGTTACAAGTTACATGGTAAAAATAAACGAAATAAATAAACAATACACTTAAAATTTTGACACATGTGTTAACACTGAAAAAACAATTGAATCAAAACTATTTTAATATACCAATTGATATAAATGTAAAAGTAACCTACTGAGTAAAGACAAGACTAGTAAAGGTACATATAAACAAAACTACAAAAATAACGCACTTAGACATAAACACATAGACGTTGATAAGTTTTTAAATTATAAACTTTTAACACGTTGGCTGCCCAACATACTAAACGTGGTCAACTCGTGGTCAAAGCCTAACCTATAACGAACAAAAAAATACAATAGGTACACCTATACAGCTCCCTTTACTCCATACCAATGTTAGTTGCTTAATATGAAAAGTATCAAAAAAGTCGAAATAATTGATTTTTAATTAAGTTTGTAAATAACGACGGAATATATTCTCTACAAAATAGCATTTACAGTTTGTATCTGGCCCTCAAAAATACCCCAAAACAATACTCTGAAAAATATATTTTCATCTCACCGATTCTCCTGGCCATTTAAAGCAGAAAACGTGATCCATCGCTGCTCATGACAACCAACGTGTTAAAGAACCGAAACAAGTCACAAGTACATTGATAAGGTAAACTACAGTTACATAAGGGAAGCTGGGGGTAAAGTGACAGCCCCATGGCCTGATAGAGGGGATGGTAAAGTTGCCACTCCTCGGATCCAAGCTCCACGTTCGCAACAATACGACTCTACGTTGTTTAGGGCACGCATGTAGATTGTGGTTACTCCACCTGGGGGCAAATAATGTATATTTAATAAATAAACCTAATAGATAAAAATATAAATAAAGTGACGAAATTCTTTATCCGTTTAAATCAGAGATACGTGACACAAAAAGGAAATCTTTAAGACCGAGCTGAAGCTAACTGAGCTGTTGAATAGGCAATTAAAAATGGGCTAAAACTTGTATATGTTCCCGCATATAAAAATTGTTAAATTCTCAAACACAAACAATACAACATGACAAATGCATTTCATGACATTTTTTGTCACTTCGTGCACATTTGCACTGAGTAGAGTGGCTTAGTTCATAATATTATATGACCTACATGTAAAACCAATGTCGTTGTCATTGATCATTTCTCATGCACTCCATCTTCTCAATGCTGGATATCCCCCCCCCCCCCCCCCCTAGGCCCCTACGGGGGGCTACCAATTGCAGAGAGCATCCCCAATTTACGGAAAACTAGGGAAAGGCACAGAGAGAGCGCTACGAATGAAAATAATCGGGGAATTAGCAACGCCACTGACGAGGGGTATCGAGAAATTGTCATTGGCAGCACTGCCTATCTCATAATCAACACAATTTTGGAGATATCTATTTCATTTTCTTTTGAGTTATCAAATGTGTACTATCATAGTAAAAATTCTTATCAACAAGCAAACCTTCAAACAATGAGTAGTAGATAAATATTACGTACTTATAATAGATAGTCATATCTAATACCCTTTTTTTAGATTATAATACATCATATTGTATAGTTTTTAAAAACATTTCCACTAACGAACGCGGAAGTCTCATTGTTTAACGTTTGTTTTCATTTCGTTACTGTAGAGTCATCGATTTGATTGATATCTGCCCAGTGAATGGGTCTTCCGTGTATTAATATTAAAGAAAATCACGTTCGATTCGATGCAACAGATTTAAGGCTAAATATCTTTTAAAAATACCAAATTTTTTTACTATATTTAGTACATACATTTATAATATGAACCTAGAGTTACCGATATAGCTGAAAGGATTATTAAGCTAAAGTGGCAATGGGCTGGTTACATGTGCCACGCAACTGAGAACCGCTGGGGTAGAAGAGTTCTTGAGTGGAGACCACGTCGCCCATGAGTAATGGGGAATAGGAATTTGACGATGGATTATATCCGAAAGGTCGCTGGGAGTGGGTGGAGGAGGAAGACGGACGACTGAGTTGAGAGGGGTACTTTGGGGGAGGCCTACGTCCAACAGTAGACGAAAGTAGACTGCTGATAAACAAATTTGGTAAAATAATTATAGATCAAGCATATTTCTAGAGAACTGTCATTCCAAAAATGTGTTTGACCATTATGATTTGTCAAAATTCAAAATTCGGAGGCGGCAGTGACGACTTTTCAGGCATTTTTTACAAACCTATCAATTACAATAGATTCGCTTGATAGATTTATCGTCTTATAAATTCGTAAGAAATTATTTTTTGTGATGTTCGGCTTCTTTACTCTTTACATACCTGTATTGGTAAAAGCTTATTACACTTAGCTGAATTTAGTTCCTATATTATCAGAACCTAAATTTAGATTTACTCAGCCAGAAACGTTATTTGCTTCTGAATTAATAAATGTGATTACACTTGACTTAACTCAGAAACGACTGAATTTAGGCTTCTGAATTAAGCCTAAAGTAATAAGACCTAAAGATAGTTAAAAATGCTTCACCGATAATGATGAGTTGCGTCCCCAGGTAGGCGAGCGCGTGTCCGTGTCGTGGCATCGACATCTCCGCCTCTTGCCGCCACTCGCGAGACTTCCACTCCCACACGTCTATTGCACCTACGCTGCTCGCTGTCTTATCCTGCGGGAATTATTATTATTACAAGCTACGACCAGCGGTTTTCAATTCAATTCAATTCGTTTATTTCGACCACAATACATGAGTCATATAAGTAACATAGGATTAAATTTGTTCATTAAAAATAAAATAAAAATATATATTTTTTAATTATTAAAATTATAAAATTACTTGCTGTATGCCTATGTGTTATTTCAGTGTCTAAGCTATCTCTAAATATGGAGGAACAGTCATATCACTAAAGCCACCAAGATCAGGCTCGTGCGAACACTAGTTTTCTCCATATTTTTATACGCTTCCGAAACGTGGACCTTACGAGAAGTAGAGAAAAAGAAAATAGATGCTCTAGAGATGTGGTGCTGGAGAAGAATGTTTGACAGAGTTCCGCACCAACGTCTCCATCCTCCAAGAACTCGGTTTGAAAGAGCGTTTATCTATAGTTACGTATGATCTCGTAAATTTTTTTTCGGGAATTTTATAACATATTTCGGGCACGTATCAAGGCGAGAGAAAGACCGTTCTGTCAAGAACGAAGCGATTAAGAAGAAGAAGCTACCTCTACTCCAAATTTCAGCTCAATCGGTCCTTTATGCGTGAAGAAGTATCAAATATACACTCTCAGACTCACACAGTCACACAGTCACAAACTTTTGCATTTATAAGTGTGATGTGATTTGTATGTCAACCTTAAGGTATCTCGAGCCAATTAATAGTGTCCCAGTCCTTTGGTAGGCATGCGTGGGGCCGAAGCCAACACGTAGACAATTTGAAAATTTGCTCTTAATTATTATTTTAAATTCTTAAACAAAAACTATATAACTAATGCAAATATAGACAGCTTAAATATAGAGCCTGATTACAACATACTCGTATAACATGTTATTATGTATCTATTATATGTATAAACTAACTGCGCCCAGTGGTTTTGGCCGCAGTACTTATGTAGCCTATGTGTTATTCCAGCATGCATGAGCGTGCGTGAAGAATGTGATGAAAGTCGAGGAAGCGAAAGAGGTGTGTCAGGATCGTACCCCAAATGTAAGGGCTTGAACTATAAGTTATTCTTCGAAGTGGACTGTATTGCTTCGATTCCCCACAGGATGGTTTGATATGAAAAAATAAAAGACCCAATGGAGGGAAATAGTATCTGCCTACCCTAACGGGAACCAGGCGTGATTATATGTATGTGTTTTTCTAGGGTCTAAGCTATCTCTATACCAAATTCCAGCTCAAGCGGTCCACCCGTTTAGGCGTGAAAGAGTAACAAAGATACATCCGCACAAACAACATTCTTACAAACTTTCACGTTTATAAATACAAATACAAATAAATACAAATATCTTTATTTGCGAATATAGGTTAGTCTAGTTGGTAAAAAAAAAACAGTGTAGTGGTCAGCTATATTCTGCCTTAGTGACATGCAAATACTTGTTATAAAATTAGTTTCAAAATTAATAATACAAAAATGTCAAATATAATTCATTAATACATATGTCAATTAGATAATTATTATTCTCAATTCAATTCAATCTCATGTCAAATAAATTATGTATTATTATAAGTACAAATTATGTGAATATATAATATTAGTAAGATTTGTATTTCAAAGTCGCCAATCACTGAAAAATATCAAGGACATGGTTTCAACCGTGAACTTTCCAGGAAAACTATAACGGTAAAGAAAAAAATATTTCATTTAAAGATATTGTCCCTGAATGATATCATCATCATCACTGACCTCTTGCATCTATGAAAGATGATTCAAGCAGCGTCCGTAATTATGGTTCGGCACTTCCGTGAATGATATAAGTCAGTTAATATTCGATTTACAAGTAGATATTCCGAAAGTCTTTACCTATTACGCGTAGGCCGACTAGAGCTTGGCCTATTTATTTATTAATGTATGAACTAATGAATTTCTATTAAATAATAATCCCTATAATTAAATTATCTACAAACATAATTAAGTTTTCGGTACCACTTAATAATGCATTTAGCATTATCATTTCTTAGTATTTCACGAACTACTTTCTATTATAATCGACATAATATCGCCAAGCACGCCTAATCATTAATAGGAAATCATTGTAATCATGTGTTGTAGTCGTGACTTCTGTAAGCGAGGTACCTTATCGCTGATCTTGCCGGCGCCTCCGACGATGTACAGCTTATCGTTCATCGAGAACAATGTGGCGAAACAACGAGGGAAACGGAGGTTGTGGATTTCTGTCCATCTGGAAATAATACAATACAATAAAAAAATGGTTTGGAGCACTTGGATTTTCTATAGATCGGCTTGTGGCCGATCTGTGGTTAATAAAAGTGTTCTTTACTGCTGTAGTAGCTGTAGTATTGTTAGTTTGTTTTTCTCAATAAAGGCATTTGCCACTTAAAAAAAAAAAATACAAAGATGTAAAATACAAAATTATAATAAAAAAAAACAATAATATATTACTATATAAAATACAAAATTATAATACAAAAAATACAATAATATCTTACTTATATTATAAACGTGAAAGCTTGTATGAATGTACGGATGTCTGGATGAATGTTTGTTACTCTTTTACGTCTAAACGGGTGGACCGATTGAGCTGAAATTTGGTATAGAGATAGCTTAGACCCTGGAATATCAAATAGGCAGGTACAGCGGGTAAAACAGCTGGGTGCAACTAGTAATATTATAAACGTGAAAGTTTGAAAGAATGAATGGATGTCTGGATGTATGTTTGTTATACTTTCACGCCTAAACGGGTGGACCGATTAAGCTGAAATTTGGTATAAAGATAGCTTAGACCTTGGAATAACACATAGGTACAGCGGGTAAAACCGCTGGGCTCAGCTAGTAATGTAACAATCAGGGCCGGTTTTAACATTACCAGCGCCCTGGGCGAGATTTCTACGGCGCCCCCTAAAAAGCAATTCAAACCCATACTAAAAAGGTAAAAAATCCAGGTTTTTTTCTGGGCCGAAACCGATGGGCAAAATCATGGTCGTATCTAGAAAAAAATCCACCTTTCCAGCTTGCTGCGAGCTCCGAGAAAATTTAAGAATTTTTCAGGACGAATGATGTGCGTTTAGCTTGCTCCGAGTGGCAAAGAAACTAAATAAGCATTTTTATTTATAAAAGCGCGAGCAGCTCGCTGCGAGCGCCGCGAAAATTTAGATTTTTTTTCAACACGAATGATGTGCGTTAAGCTAGCTACCTTCGAGTGGCAAAGAAAGTAAATGTTTTCAATTATAAAAGCGCGAGCAGCTCGCTGCGAGCGTCAAGAAAATTTTGAATTTTTCAGCACGAATGTTGTGCGTTTAGCTTGCTCCGAGCGGCAAAGAAACTAAATAAGTATTCTTATTTATAAAAGCGCGAGCAGCTTGCTGCGAGCGCCGAGAAAATTTAGATTTTGTTCAGCACGAATGCTGTGCGTTTAGCTTGCTTCGGGTGGCAAAGAATCTAAATGTCCTTATTTATAAAAGCGCGAGTAACTCGCTGCGAGCGCCGAGGAAATTTTGAATTTTTCAGCACGAATGATGTGCGTTTAGCTTGCTTCGAATGGCAAAGTAAGTAAATTTTCTCATTTATAAAAGCACGAGCAGCTCGCTGTGAGCGCCGAGAAAATTTTGAATTTTTCAGCACGAATGGGGCGCCCCATTATAGAGCCTGTGGCGCCCCTTTTATCCGGCGCCCTGGGCGGTCGCCCAACCGCGCCCTACCCTAACGCCGGCACTGAGTAACAATAACTTAAGCTCGCGGCTGCACCAGGAAATCCTTTCAAATCAGACGTCTAGGCCTAAAAATCTATGTATAATACCAAATTTTAATAAAACCCCTAAAAAATCAGTCAATTTCCTCTTCCCTCTTTTGTTCTTCTACTAATCATAATAATTATTGAATGTATGAAGACTCAAACGTGCCAATAACGTAACAATTAACAACGTGCAATAATGCAGTCTTGCAAATTCATAACATGCGCGTGCGCAGCATAAAAACTTAATTCCAAGAATTTATTACTGAATACTCTGTTATGTGAATAATGACACATTTGTAATGATTTATGTTGACCTACATATTAAAAGAATAATAATATATTTAAGTATCATAATCGAGAAATCTCATCGAATATTGAATTTTAAAACCATAATTATTTATTACTTTTGTAACCCAAATTAGATTTAGGCCTAATATATGTTAGATTCCTTATCCGTCAGAATATATCTAGACTGGTATTCTGACAAAAAATAACCTTTGATCAGATTCCGCTTTCGTAAAAATAATTTTTATATGCGATTTGTGATAAATATGTTTTTCTTTTTGTTTGTATGATCTGAAATCTGAAATACACTTCTGAAAACGCTCTACTGAGTCACTTTTCGTTTATTTTTGAGATTGATTCATGTATGTATCTGCCAGATCTTACCTTGATCTATTTTGGGCAATACACAATGTTTTATTACTTTTGCTATAACATACAAGTTTATTTGGTGAGACCATTACTCTAAGGACTTGCCATAAAATATGCTCATTTTAAAAAGGCGAATGTGAGATGTACCTTTTTATTAAAATTATAGAAATAGGACTAAGTTTCATATTAATATTGTATTTTAAATGAGTGTCAATAAATAATCCGACCGATATCAAAAAACTTTAAATGGTGATTGATCTGGTACCTATATCCTTTAAACAAAATAATAGTTCAGATAGTTTCCTTTGTCTTCGAGAAATTCGTGATCATGCACAAAATGCTTTTAGAAAAATGATCTTTTTTTTCTAAATCTGTAAAAAATATAATCTAACTCGTTAGTATTAGAGTTGTAGCACTCGACGATCTTGCAGACTGGCCTCTTCTTCTCCCCGGTCATGCCTCCCGCGACCCAGATGTACTCCCGGTACTTGGTGCAAGCGACGGCCATGCGAGCCACGCGCATCGAACGCACCTCACTCCATGAAGCCGTCTTTGGATCGAACCTTTCCACTGAGTGGAGCACTCTGGAATAAGAACGACCACGGTTTAATTGCCTTTCGAGATACAAAATGTTTATATACAATCCTCACATTCAACCAATTTGGAATCAATTCCAGTTGTCGCAGGGTGATGAGGGGATTTGGCGACCTACACAGCAGTATAAAGCAATTTAAAAGTGGGAACAATATGGTATAGAATAATAAAAAAACAAAACCTACATCAAATTCAAGATCTTTCTTTTGATGTGTCAGTTATTTTATCACCAAGGTTATTAAATTTTCAATACGTGAGTCAGTCTGTGTGCTCGTATTTACATCATAAGCACGTCTGAATTCTAATGTCAGCAATATTCTCACGAATCAGAATTATCTTTCCTGCAATTTCTTTTGATGAAAATCGCTATGAGTCTAAACAAGTGGTAGGCTTACTAAACTAGCACTGGTTTTGGCTTTGGCCGTGGCTAGTTACCACCTACTGGACAAAACCGTGTCGCCAAGTGGTCACTATGACCGTGTTCCGGCATCATGTTCTGTAAAGCCAGGGAGGGATATATCCCACCTTCTAGGTTTAGTCTATCTTCATCTGCCATCGACGGCCGTATCGTAGCTTAACATCACGCGAGATCGTGGTCAAAGGCTAGCCTATAACGAAGAAAAAAAGTTCCCTTTATACCCATTTCTTACCTTCCCTTCTTATCCTGTCCTCCGATGGCATAGAGTGCCATCCGATGCACGACCAGTCCGAAGTTCTTCCTGGGCACGGCGAGCCCGGACTCGCTGTACCAGGAGCGGGTCACGGGCTCGTAGCTCCATACTGTGGAGACTACCACTGACTTGCCGCGGATGTCGTCATCCCGGGGGTCCGCACCACCTGGCCAGGAAGTAAAAACTATTAAACATGAGGTAACCGACAGTAAATTTGGTGTTGCACAGACGCCGAGACACGCGGAAAACCGATTGAGATCTTTTGTGTTATTTCTGACAACAGGCTTTAACTATTAGGTCAGTCAAAAAAATATGTAAGTCGGTATCCTTTGTTTTTCCACAACTGGTATTTCAGTACATTTTTTTTTGCCTTAGCAACAAGCAATTGTCATTTGTTAGCCTGCATAATATTCGAGCTAGAAATCTTACCAACTAAATAAACTCTCCCTCTCAGGAAAGCGACAGAGTGGTGATGCCTCGGTTCAGGAAGATCACCGACGTAGTCCCACACGTTCGTTACAGGATCAAATCTGCAAATATCACGAAGGAGCACAAGTGGATATTAATATATGTCTACCAAATTTCCACCACCTGATGGTGAGTAGTTACTGCCGCGACGCCTATGTTGGTAATTCCTGCAATACCCACGAGTATTAAAAAGGTGTTATAGGTAGGTATATGTATGTAAAAGGGGATATACTTCATAGGGATGCTGAGGATCATTCAGTAACTACGTTCGTTCAATTCCATTTAGGTAGATATCAATTTAAGACAACACAATTTTCATTGAATGTCGTTGAAACTTATTAGATACTATAATACTTTATTTTTACCTATAAATATCCTTCCCAGTGTTACCGCCGACTCCATAAGCAGTATGAGGATCGATTCCTCCGAAGACCAGGACGGTTTCTCTGTCCCAGTTGAAAAGGGACCCTTCCGCGATGTAGTTCTTATTGGATGGACCGAGAATTGACGTGGACAGTTTGTTCCTGAAGTAAAATTACTGCTACAGTGAAAAAACTTTAGGGACTATGCAAAATAAAAAGATTCACTTTATGAAATTAATATTATATGGTCGTAATGCACATATTATATCAATAAATTTTGACGTTGACTTATAGTTGGTTTTTTATATAAAGCGTGCCTAAAAAATAATTGAAAATGAAGAAAAGAACTAAAGGGAGGAGAGTTTCAGCTTACTACGGTCAGCTAGTACTGCTGGCACCAAAAAGAAATAGCAGAATTAATTTATGTGATGGTATTGATAGCAGGCTAAAGCGCCTGCTGAAAATAGGTGTAGCAGTTTGCTTATTTGCGCTTATTAAAAATTATAGTTAGGTACATAATTTTAAGAAAATAACTAAAAGGAGGAGTGTTGTGAGCTACATTCCAACAAAAATTGGCTATAAAATGTTAAAACTAACATGTTGATCCTCGCTAATGATTCCTTAGAATGGTTGAAGAGCGATATCTGCGGGCTGAAGATGTTGTTTTCAGAGTGAGCGGCGGTGCGCGTTGAGGTGTCCATACGAGACCCCGTCTGCTGCGCTCGTGGTGTCACTGGACTTATTGAAGGCCTGGAATTAAGGCGTTGTTTTAGTATGTTAACAAATAAAGAGTACAAAAAACTGTAGCGGTTGGCTTCTATTGCAGAGGTCGCCAGTTACTCATTCGCCAAGCAGTAGGTAATGAATGAAAGCGTACCTGTTACCTACGTGATTACTGGGGTCAAATATTGTCTGGAAGAGATCGCTTTCAGCGATAAGGTCGCCGAGTGCAAAACCTTTGTTTTAACTATATTTCCAAATGTTACATAGTTTAATTGTTATAGAGTGTGGTGTTTCAATAAAATATATTAAATCTAAGAGAGAGAGAGAGAGAGAAAGAGAGTACTAACGTAGGCTGATGATGATGATGAAGAGCAAACATACCTTTAACATGCGATGTATACCTTTTGGGTCCAACTGATCGTAGATTGGCAGTAGACGCGGCCAAATACGATGCTGCTACACTATGCCTCCTTTCTCCGCCTTTATTCATGTAAGGGTGCTACAGAGGAAAATTTTAATACATCTTTACATTTTTTCCGCTCGATCCGAATTAAATGATCTACTTTTAATGTAGAGCTTATTTATTTGATTTTTTATTTTTATTTATTTATCTGGCAGTTTAGAGTTATTTTTCTCCAGTTACAGGTCAACTGGTAGAATTTTTTTTAGCATTAAGTTAGTCCGAGCGTTGTGCTGAATAAATAGTTGATCTTATTTTAAGACTCATTTGTCCCAATGCTGCGCAAAGGCCTTCCGTTCCTCTCACCATTCCTCTCGGTGTAGGATTCAGTTTTCCAGCTATTACAGAAATCTCGCTCGTCCCTACATCCCGTACGGGCCTGCCGCGACGTACCCAAAAGGAGGTGGTTCGGGCCCATTGTTCGTCAGAAATCATGAGGCATTATATGTAGAGCTTGAATTATTTAATTAAGATGGGCCCAGGTTTAAGAGCGTGTCTATTACGGCGCAGTGTGTTCTTAATCGGATTAGATTTCTGTTTGTATTTAACACAAAAATTAAGCCTAATGTGTATATGTGCCTAAATTTAATAATAATAAAATAAATAATAAATATTTCAGGACATTACACACAGCGCCACCTAACCCCAAGCTAAGCAACTTAATGCGTGTGTTATGGTGGTTAGGATAACGGATATAATACTTATAATACTTTTCTTTTGTAAACACATACTTATAATAGATACAGAAAACCACCCAGACCAGTAACAAATATCTGTGGATCACACAAACATTTGTCCCATGTGGGAATCGAACCAGCAACCTTCTGCGTTGCAGGCGGATATTAGCCCACCGCGCCACAGAGGTCGTCAAATTTACATAATTAACGTTCAATCTATAACCTTTTCAGCA
The DNA here is from genome assembly GCA_947507615.1 of Hemithea aestivaria. Taxonomy (NCBI): domain Eukaryota; kingdom Metazoa; phylum Arthropoda; class Insecta; order Lepidoptera; family Geometridae; genus Hemithea; species Hemithea aestivaria. Next base: position 5,724,064 of record OX382331.1, read on the forward strand.
ACACTGGTGTCGACAGTTTCGCTGCTAGTCTCGCTGGTCGTGTTCATATCTTCAGAGTCTTTCTCCGGAGGGTCGTATATCTGCTTCGTCGACGTCTGTTAAACATTCACATATCAGACACAGACTATTCACAGACATTCACAGACATCATTCACAGACTATTGTCATTAAGGCAAATACCGCATTACATAAACAAAAATGATGCCATACCGTTCGTACGTGGTACAGAAAATGTTTTCCGTCGAGCTGGTTGGACGTTATGTCACTTGTATGCTGCTAGTTTTTGATGTAGTAATTCTAATTCTAACAATATATAGCAAAAAAGTTACTTTACGTTTTTCTTCATAGAAACTGTCATCCCCGCTAGCCAAAGAAAGCTTTGGCTTACGCTAAAATATGTACTGCGGTTGTCATCACGTTGGAGTTTTCTACAAAAATTAACGCCTAAAATTGTGAGTTTTTTTATTGGGTTAGCTTCAAGTGTTTGGCTAGAAGGGCTGTTTCTTTTACAATCGATTAAACTTGGCTTCAGTTTAATTTGTATCGCGGTATATGCCTTCAGTTAAAATAGCCTGTCCTATTTTCAACTGAACTTCTAATTGCTTAAAATCATCACAGGGTTTATTAAGGACTAAGAACAGAATCAATTTGTCTGAAAAAGAATTTATCATCAGTAAACGTTACATAAATGTGGTTTTGCTTATTTTTATAAAAATTATCAAAAAACTGAATAAAAATACAAAATGTCAATCATTTCATAAGTACAACATTAATGGTTATTATTATTATTAAGTTGATTATATAAACCGTGATCAGAAATGAGAAGCTAGTTAAGAAGAAACCATTTACACTCTCTTGTTCGACAGTGCACATGTGGATGTGGTGAAGGTTCCGACGCTGCATCCTTTGCATCTGCTGTTTCTGTTCCAACTGTCTTTTCTGCTCCTTTAATTGTATAAAAAAACAACAAAAATAAATAAACTAAAATAATTGACCATGTTGAAGTGGTTAGCCTCTATTGCAGAAGCCGTTAGGAAGGACACTACTTATTCTTCCGCTCACCAGTTATGTGCAGGCTATGTGCCGGGGGTAGACTTCCTTTGCAGGAGGTCGACTAGGTGGGTACCCCAACAGTGCCAGTTATTCTACCGCCTGAGCAGTAATGTGCAAACATTGCTGTGCTTCGGTAGGAAGGCACTGTAGCTAGTTAAATTACTGGGCTGTAGAGTCCTAACATCTTATAAACAACAAAACGCAGTACAAAGCGTTGGTGCAGTGCACTTAAAATTTTACATCATTGTAATACCCTGGGAAGCACTCTACTAATTATGGACAGTGTTATCTCTTACCATCAGGAGAGCGTCTTACTCGTCTTCTTACTTCTTTGTATATTAAAAAATTGTGACAGGCCTCTATTGCCGAGGGGCAGATTGGGAAGCCACATTGCAATTTATTCTTCCGCTCACAACTCACAAGTCATGTGTAAGCATTACTAAGTTTATACCTTCAGAGCAGAACATAGAATTTTTGCCAACGAAATTCAATAAACAATCATCACCAAGAGATGACGGGAAAATTCAAAAGCACGCGAAAGCTCTTGTGGGTATTTTGGGTCGAGATCCCTTTGACCATTTTGGAACAGAGACTAAATCTTCAAGGTCTTGTATAAAAGCTTGGTGGTCGATAGACTACTGCTGGAAAACTGTTTCCCTCCGATCATGTCATTCTTGTCTCTATAAAATTTTACATTTCAGTGTTGGGGAACAAACCCATATTATCATCTTAAAAACAATGTATGAATGTGTGTAATGTATGTGTGTAGGTCTCACCTCCAACATTTGCTTTTGATGATGCATGATATCAGGACTGCGGCGACGGTCAGGGTATGGTTGCAAGCTGCTGTCATCTGGGAGCGCTGGAGCGCGGCTTGGAAGGGCCTCTTGGTTCTAAAATATTCAAATTTCTTTATAGTTTTACCATTAAAAAAGTTCTTCTATAAGAACACATTCGCCTGATGTTAAAACACTGTCCTTGACTGTTTCTATGAAGACCTAGAAGACCCTTCTACAAATTTCCTACGTAAACTGCACAGTTAAAATCTCGAATTTTCTTTTTAGACAGCTATCTGTTCTGGGTAACGGGAAAATATCATTAGGTACAAGATATATAGTTTTGTTTTATTTTTAGAATAGTTAAAATCAGGTGTTTATATTATGTCGTGTAATCTCATACTCGTACCTACTCAAAAATGACCCAAAAATAACATTTCTCATTATGACAATATTTGTAATGCAAAATTCATTCTGTTTTCAGACAAGATTCTAACACCTGTACAATAATCATACTAATACGTGTACAAAACAAACGTTAACACTTCAAGCAGGCACTAAGTGGTGCTAAAATCAACATTGTTTTCCAACACGAATGGGTATACGTATCCATGTAGACGTGACTTTATTTGACGATATTTGGAAAACACGATGTTCTTGATGGGAAGGCCCATGAATCATAGGACTTTCAAGGCCGTGTCTAACCTATTGGAGGCCCGGGGCGCATTGGGATCTTAGAAAAAGGAAGTAGTTTTTTGTAATCCGTTTGGATAGTGACCAAAATAATGCACTATTTTGTTGAAATAGATAAACGTAAAAATGAAATGATTTGGTTTCATTTTTATTTCTTTAAAATAACATTTTTAGATATGATAAATCACTACATATCTTACTTCTTACTAATATTATAATCGTGAAAGTTTGTAAGAATGTATGTTACTCTTTCGCGCCTATTCGGGACCGATTAAGCTGAAATTTAATTATCTCAACTTTTTGCTGACGTTTTTGGACGAAACCCTCAGTGGCAAGTCGGGTGACCTAAAACTACACCTACAAAACCTAGGTTTTTGGCGCATTACAGGTATTATTTGTAAAACAATACAAACAAGGGAAAATGAAGCTTGACAATATTGTAGTCAAAAGGATATTTTTGATCCTCTCGAATTAGGTAAACTCTGTATATAAATCTAAAATTCCCCGCCTAATCTTATATTACTCAAAGCACAAAAATACCATCATTAATCTGAAGTAACGACCTTTTATATCAAATGTTTCACTATCACTATGTAGAGGTAGTATAAAACAAAGTCGATTTCCGTGGCTGTCTGTCCCTATGTATGTTTTTAGATCTTTAAACTTCGCAAAAGATTTTTTAATAAATAGGCGGTTTTTTAATAAATAGAGTGATTAAAAAGGAAGGTTTATAATATGTATAATACACAACGATTTCTACATTGATAATTATACATGCATGATATAGTAGTGAAACACTGATAAATTCCTGTTAAGCGTAATGAAAATTTTAGTTAGGTGCTACAAAGTGCGCGCGGGTCCACTAGTTTAGTATAAAACAAAGTCGCTACCCGTGTCTGTCAGTCTGTATGTCTCAATCTTAAAAACTATGCAACGGATTTTGATGCGGTTTTTTTAATAAATCGAGTTATTCAAGAGGAATTTTCTGTTAGGCACTACGATGTGGGCGCGGATCTACTAATAAAGTCTATAAAAATAGAAATTACCTTTCTCCGATTCTCAAAGAATTCGCTCATTGTGGGAAAAGACTTGTCCTTGTCGCCGGTGAGACCCTTCAAAGTGGCGGGGAGAGGGAAGTCCATTTTCCGTCTCCTCATTTCCATTTTGTCACTATCCATTCCGCGTATACTGCCTGATGACAAATTTACAAACGAATATCTATTACAAATGTGGCAGAGCGGTTTGCTGATAATATTGAGTTAGGGTATTTGAGAACATGTATTTTATCAAATATACATACAAGGCGCTTTATTAAATGTTAAAAGTTTATTATTGCATTAAAGAGATCATTCGCACGAGATCAGCATTTTTTTTTAGAAAATATTGTTTCTCTTTCTTTTAATAAAACTTGATTAAAAGCTTTTTAACTTTATTTTTAATTTATTTACTTTATTTTATCATATTACTTCCGGGGTCAGGGGTGTGGGATTTTACTTCTCAAATTAAAACCAAATCCTTGTTCTTAGTTTCATTTCTGGGTGGGTTACTTTACACATAATATTATATTTGTTCCCATTCATTTATATATTACGTTTTGAAGTTATTTATGTTGGTAAGTATACCCCAAAAAGGTATATTGGTATATAGCATAGCTACACACAAAATCCGCGGACCATCTAAAGAAAACCGGAAATCGGAAAATTTCTTCATGCCAATCACGTCACCATAAGAAATCATCGCGCAATTATCAAATTGAAGCACGTTCCCAATATTTCCATATTTACCATGCATGTCGTCATTTCTCCGCGTGGATTGCATCATCGCCATCTGCTGGTACATCTGCTCCTTAGGCACCGCGAACTGTTCCAGGTATTTCAGGAAATCTTTGTACGTCACGTGGTTCTGGAAAGTTTTTCTTTGTTATTCCCCGTTTGGCTAATAACATTCTAAAGTCATCTTTGCCAATACTCTGAATAAACACTCAATTTGTTGACTCGGGAGATATGTGTATACCTCTAGCCTCTATACATGAACGTGTGAACAATGTAATCATAATAATATGTTATTGTCATTCAGGGCACCTCTAAACTACGAACCTCATGAGGGAAACTCCAAACCTTCTGAACTGAACCACGAACTTTCATGGTGATAGGAGCTTGATAGGGGGCGTCCGAAAAAGGTTTGGATTTTAGATCAACTGTGTGAAAGAAGATTTGCGTGCTAGAGGAGTGAATGAAGTAAACGACTTATAATTAATTTAATTTATTATATTCGTAGAGTATCATATTCTAGAGTTTATATTGACGTTCACTTATTAGGAACCTGATTTTTGTTCGTGCAATCGGCACCTAAACGGATATTTATTTAAAACTGTTTTTTTTCTAAATTGTTTCTGGGATGTGGTAAAAACCACACAAAATAGTCAATTTTGAGTTTTTAGACTTTATGTAATGTAATATTTGTAGATATTAACTTATGACAGACTGTGTGACGCCTTTTCCTTATTGTACAAACCTTTATTTGCAGTACAAACAGCTAAGTTTTTTGTTTTATGATGATTACATACATATAATATTATACTTGTTGATCTGACAATGAATACCTACTAAATATACAAAAGCAAAACATGATTGATTGTTTGTTATATTTGTTTAATTTTTTTTATTTGACTGAATTTAAATCAACGCACAGCTAACTGCTGGATTGGCTTGAAATTTGGCACAAATTTAGGACGTTGACATGCACTTAGAAAGATTTAAATATAATCTTATTAATATTATAAACTTGAAAGTTTGTAAGAATGTATGGATGTATGTGTGTTACTATTTACCTAAACCTTAGCCTAAATGGGTGGGCCGATTGAGCTGAAATTTGGTATAGGGATAGTTTAGACCTTGGAATAACACATAGGCTACAGAACAGCGGGTAAAACCGCTGGGCGCAGCTAGTAATTTATATATCAAATATTACACTTATTATTCTTGGCTATGAAATTACATTTCTACCTGTTAGACAATTTTAGAACATCAGCAATGCCTTTACATTACAAATACAACTGGTGCCGTATCATCACTTAGGTACGAACAAGTGAGATTGCGGCCAAACATTTGTTTTTTATAATATAGTACTAAAAATAGTACCATAAAAACAAATACTTTACCTCAAAAGGTACGTAGATAACCGACAAATATAGCCGTGCCTTTTGTTTGTTTAAATTGTCATTGAAATTGGTAAAGGAAAATAAATATTTTCCACGTAATTTAATGACATTCTAGTAATCAGTCAAGTGGTAGGGTACCAGTTATCTGTTTAACACAAAAATGTTAAGGAAAGTGACTTTAAAAATGTTTATCGAGTCATAAGAGACAGTTAAAGTCAGGATCAACAACATAATATTATTATTTAAAACTAGCTTCACCTACGTAGCAATCCTGTGAAGAAATCGGAATAAAAAATAACCTATGTGTTCTTCCAGGTTTCCAGCTCTTTACATGTCGAGTTTCATCACAGTCAATTCAGTTACTTTTGTGAATGAGCTAAACTAGTTCGATTTTACGGTTTTTAATCTAAGAAGGAGACTTGTGTATAACCGTTTCTTCCCCAATCCAGTTCCTCTCAGCAGGTTCTGTGAGACCGAGCACATCGAGCCAGTGGTAGTAGTTCTTGGAGTTGTTCCCGTACCAGTACTTTATGATCACGTAACTGAAAAAAAAATGTACTTTAATCTTACTAAGTAGATAATTCCCAATGGGTCGATGTGTTGCTGGGTTTGTCAGCCCCCGATATAATATAAGATAAGTAGATAATAATAGAAGTGATAATATGAGAAAAATCTTATACTTATTCTTACAGCCACCACAAACCTTCCTTCCTTCTCCTTTGTCCTTGGTTACTTTGTACTTATTTATTTGAAGGAATAAATAAGTAGTTTTTAAAGAAATAATCTCAAGTGCGTGACATATCAAAAACCTCTGTCCAAAAATAGTGTATAAGTAGGTAAATCATCCATTTTCATTTGTAATTGACCAAGTGCTCTAAAGGAAACGTCACATAGAGCTAAACCATAAATACTCTTAGAAAAATATCCAAATCGTGACAAATTATATCATATGAGCGTCTTCGCCCTCACTTAAGAGGCCTCTTCTTATTAAATACGAAGATACAGAAGAGTAAATCAAATGAATGCTTGATAAACGTACGCCAATCCATCATCCACCATCTGTTGCACCTCAGGTTCGTTAAAAATCTTGTGTATCTCAGCGTGGTCAGGGTTGCGCTTGATGTCGACCAGCTGCCAGGGCGAGAGCCTGTCCTATCCAACATATGCTTAGTAAACTCACGCCAATCCATCATCCACCATCTGCTGGACCTCAGATTCGTAAACAATCTCGAGTATCTCAGCGTTGTCAAGGTTGCACTGTCGCCAGCTGCCAGGGCAAGAGCCTGTCCTATTCAACAGATGCTTAATAAACTCACGCCAATCCATCATCCACCATCTGTTGTACCTCAGGTTCGTTAACGATCTCGAGTATCTCAGCGTTGTCAGGGTTGCGCTTGATGTCGACGAGCTGCCAGGGCGAGATCAGGCCGAAGCGGACGCACCGCATCATGTCCAAGGCGCAGCACCGACGGTTCATCCAGTCACCGTACAGCCAACGGACCGCGGCCATTAGAACTTCCACCTCACTGAAAAATATGGTTTATTACCCTTCAAAAAAGAAGGTTATATTTAATAATAGTTAGGAATTCTGTCATTTATCACAATCAATGGAAAATCGTGACCTGTGTCCACATGTGTGTATGTTGTATGTCTTACTTACAAAATGCCTGATGCTAAATAAAGAGTCATCTTATCAATTATCTTGGAAGAATGGCTAAAATTCGAAAATTACCTTGTAACAGAAATGTAATTAGACTTCAAAAGTATCATGATTTCTTCCGGCTCGAGGTTTAGAAAATCAGTGGACGCCACAAGCGGGAGAAAAAATCTATTAACTCTGGGAATCTGGGAAAATGTTATAAAACTTAGTTATTTTTCCTCTTAAATAATATGTCTCTATTCTTTTATTACTTCTGGATCGAAAGTTATTTTATTAGATAATTAAAAGTAATAATTAGTAGACTTTTACCATTAAATCCATCACAGGTGTCATCCCTTTAGATCTGGCTTCTTGAAACAGAAAAAATGCCGTGTCTTCAGTGAATAAATTCTCACTCACTATCAGAGACCAACATTGATCTTCTAAATCTGAAATATCGTTTGCAATTACTTAACGGTCTTATCGCATAGAGAAATGTCTTATAAACATGTTTGGAATTAATTTTGAGAACATATATGTAGGTAGATACAGCGGCAGCATTTAACAATAGTTTTGGACGGTCAATACATTTTTATATTGCCTCTTTTATCAAAAACAGTATATCCTCCTAAAACCTACCTTTTATGGCCAAATACTGAGCAGCACAGAATAAGTTCAAAATATTCTCTCTCTTCAGGACTTTGTTACTATCTTGTCCACCGAATATCATCCACTCGTAGATAGTATGGAATGCTTCGGGGGATACACTTGACTAAAATAATAGTTTTATTTTTCAAAACAATTTATAAGATGGCCCCTATCGCTACGTAATTCCGGCAATTATTATACCTATCTGGAAAAATCTATAATTTAATTTCGGTCAACAAAAATATGGGATATGGTTTTAAATTGAAAAATAAATAGTGTAGATAATGTGAAGACAGACTTTTTAAAAATCATCTAATTTGGTCAAAATAGTGGTATTCAGTACCTATTATAATAGTAGTATTCTATGGTAGACGTTATATTGCCCTGTCTTAAATGTAGATATGACTTCGCCGCTATAAAAAAATCCTCACGCAGGTTCAGTCATAGTCACTATATTATGCTAATTAAAACTGGAACATTAAACATATTATGTAGTATTTAAAAATACTAAATAATGTCGATAATCATATCGATCGATCTGTTGTTTTTTCTGTAGTGTCTGAAGTGTTTCGTATAGATCGTGATTATGTAATGAAAATGCTTTCATTTTTAACGCGTCTAATCTAATTCAAAGTGGTAGTCTTACTATAGGTAATTCAATATCTCTGATATGGTTGTGATCAAAGAACTGCGAGTATATCTGCAAGACGATCCGATGGCAATGGAACTCCTCGTCACCGATGTGGACGATTGTATCTGTGTTGCTGAAACATATGATTATGAGGGTATATGTATATCGCGTGACGCTCCCTCGCTCGCACTATTTGACAATTTTTGAAATATAAATTCATAGAATTAATTTATTGAAAATTCCTTAAGACCAGCCCTACATAATATTATTGCACACATTTTAGAAGTATTTTCAGTTTAATATATAAAAAAATGGCATGATAAGAATTTTTGAAAAATATATTTTTTAAAATAATGCTCCCCTTGCCATATTTTTAATATATCAAACTGTAAAACACTTTTTAAATGTGTGCAATAATATTATGGAGGGCTGGTCTTAAGGAATTTTCAAAAAAAAATTCTATGAATTTATATTTAAAAATTTGTCAAATAGCGCGAGAAAGAGAGCGTCACTCGATATATTACGCTCTTAACTCGATGATTAGATAAATGCAATTACATGAACATCGTTCACAATAATCTGCTTATGTACTTATGCATGTGTTATCTCTTACGTTCTCGTATTTGGCTGTCATTGTGATATTAGCAAAATACCTAAATTATTGAACTTTGAGACTTTCGCCAGTTCGAATTACGAGTAGTTAGCAAAACAATAGAGAAAACTGAAATTACTAGATTCATCAAATAATGTATTCATTATTATACCTTTTTTATATTATTGTTTACTAGCTTATGCTCGCGGCTTTGCCCGCATAACGAAATTTCTTTCTTAGCGAAGGTCTACGTTATAAAACCTATCTGGGTTCCAAATTTCAACCCAATCCGTCCAGCAGTTTAGGCTTTGCGTTGATAGATCAGTCAGTCAATCAGTCACCCTTTCCTTTTATATATTTAGATTGGATTCTTTAAGAAACAATAGTCGAAAAAATTGTTAAAATATAGTTGGAAAAACCTTAATAAGCGAAACCTCTCGAGATAAATACTTCTATTGTAAGTTTTTCACAAGTTTGAGATACCATTTCAAAGCTGAAATGAGTTTATTTATCTCTGGAATACACTAACCAATATTAAAGCCGTAGTGAAATTTAAAAAATACTTTTTAAAAACAAGCTTTAATTATTGTTATCATCTTGCATCATAAAGTACTCGTCAAGACGAATCAAATGAGCCCAAACTCGATGGGGTTGCGTTGTTTTATGACAGAGTTCCTTTGGCCACCTTCCAGCTCCATCATCAGATCAGCTCGATGTCATAAAAATATTGCATTGTCATCCGATTTACACACGCATGCAAATTTTCAGCTCAATTGGAAACCGGGAAGTGGGTCAAATTAAACTTGCAAGATTTGATTACAGACAGACAGACAGACAGACAGACAACAGACAGGTGAAAGTAATATAAAGCTTGTAAAAAGAAGTATGAATCTCATATTGACAGAGTGGGTCGAGGAAGAAGACGGAGAACCGAGTTGAGTAGCTTACCATGGGGGTGGCCTATATCTAGCGGTGAACAAATACATACTGCTGATGATGATAATAATAAATAAATAAATATTACAAGACGTTTCACACAGCGCCACCTAACCCCAAGCTAAGCAACTTAATGCTTGTTATTATGGTGGTTAGGATAACGGATATAATACTTATATACTTTTCTTTTGCAAATACATACTTATAATAGACATTGAAAACCACCCAGACCAGAAACAAATACCTGGGGATCACACAAACATTTGTCCCATACGGGAATCGAACCCGCAACCTTCTGCGTTGCAGGCGGGTATTAGCCCACCGTGCCACAGAGGTCGTCTTAATAAAATAAAAAAATGATTTTATATTGATAACTACAAATATTACTAATCACATTAAACATACATGAAATTGTGTATAATAATGATTTTATACTACAAATATTTCTAATAACATTAAACATACATGAAATTGTGTATCCGCCTGTAAAACTCCTGAAAGAGTTCCTGTTTCTTAGGCAGCTGCACTCTCATCCAGTCTATAGGATCGGCAGCCGCGTACCCGAGGCTAGTCAGGTCCTTTCCTTTATCCTCCCTCATGCCAGGGTTCTTCTGTTTACTCCTGTCGCCGTAGTTCTTCACTTGGTAATTGGATGTGTGCATGTCTTTTGTACCGTATGGCTCTTCAGGAGACATTTCATTGTCCTAGATAAAAATGCGAGTGACTATAGGGATGAAAATATATTTTTAAGATTTTTGGACTGAACAATAAAATATCCAAAACTGGTAGCACCTAATAGAAAATTTTTAGTGTTTCTCTACTATACAATGGATGTATGATACATATAAATCTGCCTCTTAATCTTTTCATCTATTAAAAAAACCGCATCAAAATCCGTTGCGCAATTTTAAAGATACATAGGGACAGACAGACAGCGGGAAGCGACTTTGTTTTATACTATTTAGTAAAGTATGGCGTAGCGTACCATAACGTTGAATAGCTAAATATAAACTCACGAAACTCTGAGACATGTCATCTTCAGGCTCTCCAGCCGCTTTACCTTCAAACTTTACTTTGACTTTGGCATGAGTCGGATCTGCTAATAGCACCCCTACGGTCGATGATTGAAATACAACCTAGAAACACAATGCAACATCATCATCTTTCAACTAAGAAACACTATTTATTGTGAGGACCACCGACTACCTGCAACAGGGACTGCCAGAATACCAGCGCTGGGTGTCTCACACACAGCACAATGCTGAGGCAGTTCCTATTCGGCGGCTTAGTGGCGCATTTTGTATGATTTTTATTTTTTTGTGTTTATTGTATGTTAAGCCGTCGAATAAATGTGTTTTCTTTCTTCTTTCTTTCTTTCTTCCTGCCCTTATCCCACATTATATATGTAGGGTCGGCACAACACGTCTTCCTCCTCCATTCTACTCTATCATCCGCTACACAACAACACAATGCAACATATAGGTGCATAATATCCATATAGGCTTTACGTATTATGTTCAGATCTTGAATGATATTCGCTTCCGCCTGCGGTAGTAAAACTAAACTTATAGAAACCAGCGCGATATTTGCCAATGCCTAGATTGGTAGCTAATATCGCCAGAGTTTGAACAGGCCCTATATCTTGCTATAATACAAGTATCTATAGTGAGATACACCACAGTCGAAAATCGAGCCAATAAAAAACAGCCCAGGGTAAGCTGTGGAAAAGGAGTTCCAAACATTATCATTGAGGGACCGACTCTAACTTAGGTAATGATATTATAGTGGGTATCTACATTTAGCCTTACTTGGTTTGATTGAACCTTCAGGTTACCACTAGGTGTAGATTTGAAAGGAAAGGCAGGACCAAGACCTTTTTGGCTTATCGCATCTGTGCTGCATGTGCTGAAATAGTTTTATAAATATTAATAATCTAATGCAAAAGCTTTTCTGCTAGGTATGGCGTGTAGTATAATTTCCCTGAAACCACTTGACTTAGCGTCATTGTTGATTCCATAAGAATAATATTACTAGTATTCTTTTCGAAAAGTAAGTAGGTTTAAAAGCTAGACTCGGGGCTTCTCTTCCATTCAATTTCCTAACGGATATTTTCGTCATAATCTTTACGTTAATTTACATTTCTATCCATCCAGCAGGTAGAACTGAGTATTGGTACATCAGTCACAGTTTTCTATTATATTATATTTAGATTTAGTTTACATATTAATAAGAAGAAGAATACCTGGAATTATCAAGTCCGGATGAATAATTTGGATCCATCGAGTCTTTGTGACAGTGCAAGAAATCAGTATTGAAGTCCTTCTGAGCGTATGCTTGGGACATTTGGTTTTTCTCCGATTTTCTGGGACGATTTAAAATCTTAATGTAGTAATGATGGATTGGCAAATACATTTTAAGTAGATCGAGGACAAAATTTGTTTTCTGGTGGACATTGCTCTTATAGTATAGCTCTCGTAATGGACGGCGTGACATTGAGCTCGCTCTTCAGCTCTCCTACAAACAAAAATGATAGTCTAAACGCCGTCTCGTTACGAGGTCTATATCATCATCAGCCAGAAGACGTCTAAAGCTGTACATAGGCCTATTCTATTGTAGGATATAAGAACGGAATGAGCTCGCCTGATGTTAAGCGACAAATGTGTTACTTAAGTATTGTGATAGGTACGAAGTTCTACGCAAAACTTCATTGCGCTCGTCTTCCTGAGGTAAGGCATGTCTCTAGAACGTTACATAGCGGTTATATTCATCTTGAATTGAACTGAATCCTTTAATTATGACCAGGCCGTTCGCAGCCTTAAGAAGCTGCGAATTCAGCCCGTCGCGTGGTCTAATAGGACTATCTGATCGGTTTCGGACTGGACTTACGAGTAGTTCGGAAACGCTTCTACTCTAAGCTTCTACTAGAGTTGCCATAATATATGCGAGTACACTAACTTTTTATTGTTGTTCCAAGACATACAAGGCGACGGCGACTCGGTCAATTCATTGACATATCTTCTGACCGTGTCGCCGCAACTATGTTCGTAGAATGGGAATTGTGACTGACGTCTTGTCTTGTGTTTGGTATATTTTAGTATATCGAATGCTGAAAAAACAATGTTATAATTATACTTGTACACCTACTCAAACATCTTATACTTATGCTAGTAGCTCAGAAAGAACGTATTGAAATGCAATGTGTATTTATTATCTTATAGCTTTATGTATAGAAATTACAGTGCAACAGAAAATAAATATAATTTTCCTTACTCAACGTTCAGATTTAGGTTATCAACAGAATACCTAATAGGAACTGTATCGCATGCAAAATTACCTTATAAATGGAAATATAATGTGCCCAGGGAATAAAGGGTTTATTTTGTAGAAATGTAGGTATTCATATTATATTATGCAAGCGATTGACCCCAGGAACACCCGACAAGGAAACAGAATTACATCATCAAATCTTAATCTAGACTTACATCATAAAAATCCCTAAAAAGATTACCACTTACCACCTACGATAATGATCACAATATTTCATAATGTGTTTGTATGATCGACGTTTTTTTAAACTTTAGTCCTCTACAAGCGCAAGTAACTACATTAGTTACTATTAGGTATAAAAAAGTCAATTTGTTGGACGTAAATAAAGTAATTTGTGATCAAAAATCACAACACTAACGATTACCTACAGCTACAGCATAAGAATTGAGATTGATATAAAAAGTCCACTATAATTATCGGTCTCGGTCGGGTCTCGGTCTTGTACAGACCGAGTCACAAAATTAATACAGTCTATTAAGACTTCTTGATATCCTAAATATTTCATATCGCTGCTATCATTCATACATATTGCGTGAGAATGGATTTTCGCACATCGCTATTCGTGTTCGCGTATTATTCGCTAATATTTCGCACGGAGTTTGGATGAAAAACAGAGGACCCATAATAAGCCTCATTGTGCACTGACTGAACATAAATTCTAAAGTAGTTAAAGAAGTTGCAGAGAAACAGAAATATTTGGCAAATACTAACAAAGTGTTCACTCACTGAAATCGCTTGAATTCGTGAGATCTGAGAGCGAGCTGCACCTTTGCAGTTTGGGTCTGATGGTGATTGAGTAGTCTTCTGCAACCTTATCATATGTCGACTTGAATCTTCGTTTTATGTTGCTGCAACTAACAGAATGCGTATAAGAAAAGCAATGGGCGATCCACACTCGCGTATTAATTTTATTTTTTAATATTATTTGTTTAAGATATTTTTTTTAAACGATAGTGACAAAAGCATATTTGAATTAAAATAATTTCTAAGCAACAATACAATTTTGGCTTTTTGATTTAGGAAAAAACGCTAACGCTTCGCTTTAGGCTTAATGATGGAGTAGATCCTAACAATATTACACTTGCTCGATTCTTAATAAAATTCAAGAAATAGGTGAAGAGTAGGAAAAGCTTGCTGTTCACATAGTTAGACTTTTTTTGTCATGGTTCTTGGATTCAATAGAAATTAAAGCAATCATAGCTTACTCTTGAAACTTATAAAAAGGGTTATTTCCACCGGTCACCCGTTCCGGGACCTTTACCTGAAAGTGAATTCGAGTAAATTTATTCAATTTAATACAAGTTTACTACAAGTGTGACAATTCCTAATGAGAGGCTTATGTGTGCTAAACCAGGATTCCAAACAGGCATAAAATCATTAAAATAAAATGGCGGTATGATATTAAGCGCACTTTTTAAATATTGCTCGCTTGTCAAAGGGCAATTAAGTGCATCATTATCTTCCTCTCTCCTCATTAGATCCTATAAAATATGCTGACCACGACTTTTTTCGTTGCAGCGTGTTTCTAACTCCCGTGTTTTACGTAACCTCGAACTCTACCTCGAAGTAAACAAAAACGTTCAGTCGTGATCGAGAAGACGACTAAAAATACGGGGGTAAGACTCAAATTTTATTTATTTATATTAAAATAATCAAAGAACAGTGCGTGTACGCGTTAATCGAGGATGTAAGGCTTATCGCGTGTCGTCGGAACTCGCCCATAAGAAACATTGAATGGTTGAAATTTTAAACTAAGTACAAAATACCTTTTCTAGGCTAAAACTCTTTTTCATTTCCACTTCACTGTTTTAATAGCTATAAGATTCAAGTGCCATTTTGATGAGAATAATGTTTTTATTGCTGCAAGACTCGATTATAATTTTTGACAGATGTTTGTGTCGCTTAATTTCCGTGTTTTTTCGTACTGACAAGACAATAATTGTCATTCTAACATGACGTCATTTTCAAAATAGAAAATTTCGTTGCTTATATAACAATACTACGGAAATCGAATTTTGACCAAAATGAGTCATAAGCCACGACACGACATTACACTCCTCTGAAACTTGATTAAATTGAGATAGACGGACTTGTTATCAAAGCGACGAAATCTACTTTTTGCATAGACAACTTCCTATGAGCTTCCTAAATTTTAAAAAGGCTATATATATTTTTTTTCAGTTAAGTAAATATTTAAAATGTATTTATTTATGCAAATAAGTAACTTAATTTGGCGAGAAGTACCTTCCTAATGAATTAGGGAGATGCTTAATGCTGGCGGCATCATCACGGTATATACCTATTAGGACATAAGGATTATTTCAAGGACAGGAAATATTAAACGTCAATACATTTAAAGTATATTAGCATAAGGATAAACACGGCAATAAGTGCTATCTATGATAATATGCTATCGCAGTTCTGGTAACGGGCTCGGTATTTCTGTTTACCGAGTCTGGACTATATCACAGTGACTGGCTGTTTACTTAAATTTACTACTAAATTGTTGCGCATATTATATTACTACGTCTAATATACCTAGTGTATCTGGTCTACTCGTATGCTTAGGTGTTTAGATTTCAAATTCAAATTATGGAAAATTTGGTTTAGGTATTTGATATGCCGTGCGCGCGATTTATAGTTCCTACGTGATTTAGGGCAGCGTTCGGGATACTACGCAACGTCTTTTCGTCCGACATACCTCAGTGCCTCAAGACGAAAGTCTTTAATCAATGTGTGTTACCGGTGATGACTTACGGCACCGAAACGTGGTCCTTCACTATTGGCCTCATCTCGAAGCTCAAAGTCGCACAGCGAGCTATGCTCGGGGTTTCTCTACGTGATCGAATCAGAAATGAAGAGATCCGTAGGCGAACTAAAGTCACCGACATAGCTCAGCGGATTAGCAAGCTGAAGTGGCAATGGGCAGGCCACATAGCGCGAAGAGCGGACGGCCGATGGGGTCGAAAGTCGAAAAGTGAAAAGTGCTCGAGTGGAGACCACGGACTAGCAAACGCAGCGTAGGACGTCCACCCACAAGGTGGACAGACGACCTTATAAAGGTCGCCGGAAGACGCTGGATGCAGGTCGCTTCCAACCGGTACATATGGAAGTCTAAAGGGGAGGCCTATGTTCAGCAGTGGACGTCTTACGGCTGAGATGATGATGATGATGACGTAATTTAGTAGTTTAGAACTCATTTTAAAAACTTCGTAAGCAGAGTTACACATTGGGATATCTGAACGAGTCAGACTGAAGTTCAGTCTGACTCGTTCAGATTTCCCAATGTCTTCGTTTAAGCTTATAAGGAACCAGACGACTTATTCGAAAAATAAAATTACATCATAAATATCTCAATTTTTCAGAACAATTTGGACTAATTGTTTGTTGCATAAATTTGACTTACCTAAGTAAATGTCCTAACAATTTTGATCCTAGAGTAAGAAATCTTATTTGTGTCTTGGTTAAAAAAGGCAAAATTTGTACCAAGTCGACCTGTAAAGTGGGGATTTTTCTGATGTGCTCAACTTTATTCTACGAATAGGACGAAATGTTTTACCTCAGACTGTTATAAATTTAAAAAAAAAATTGTATTGTTTCTTTTATGTGTGGCAATAAATGATTTTTATTCTTATTCTTATTCTTAAACAAAATAACAAATACTTTCACGTAAACAATTTGAATAAGCAAGATGACACAACATTATTATTAACCTAATATTGTATTCATTCAGTATTTTGTTGCTTAACATAATAATTTATCATTGCCATGAGTAGCTATTTCCCTATTATTGTAGGATTACATGTGAACCAATACTTGAAAAGAGCCGCTATCGATTCACATCGATAAGTTTTAGTAATGTATAGTAAATGATGACATTTTAAGGTTAACACGTCGTAACTTCTTTTTCTTCTTGTCGTGGGGTAACTTCTTTTTGATTGTAACCTCATCACTGAGGGAGGTGATAATGGTGTTTCACCAGCCTTAGCACTACTACCTTCTATCAGTTTCGTTCCTGCACCATTTGAATTGACTCTTGTAGGGTCTCGTAGGGTCCTGATTTACATGCGTCCATCGCGTGGCATAGCGTCTCTTTCCCTTTCCTATGACACTGCCAGCAATTTGTTAGAATTTATTATTGAAAGCTGTTTTTATCTCCTACAATTTCCTGGCTATCTTACCCTTCTAACCGTCAAAATTGACAATGAGAGTCAACAGTAAAATAGGTGCCTGATGGTGGTCTCGGTAAACATAATGTAGGGCGCTCATGGGCGAGATGGGGCGATGATATCCGATTGGTCGCTGAGGGTGGGTGGAGAAGAAAGACGGAGGAGTTGAGTGCCAAGTTGAGTGGCGTGCCACGGGGGAGGCATATGTCCAGCAGTGGACGAACATAGGATGATGGTAAGTATCATGATTGCCCATTTCAGACATAGCACCCACTGTTTAGAAATTCAAAATTCTGCGCGGCATTGTATTGCGCCAGTCAATCTGAGATATTTGTTGGAAAATCTCGTCATAAAATAAAATATAAAAGTTTATTTTACATAAATTAAATCGTCATTGATAGTAAATGTACTAAACACGATAAGGGTGTGTCACAAAAAATTGCTAAAAATAAACAGACGTCACGATATCCTTGGAAAACTATCGATACATTTCCAAAGAAATAACGGATTTCTCGAGTAGGTACTACATAATCAGTGAGTCACAGGATACGTCATAGTATGCAACAATAGTAGATAGTGTTTGGTATAGCTAACATTAAGTATATATTGGCGAGGTTCGCGTTTTCTGCATCAGTTGCGAATAAGCTCCCGAGCAAAGTGGTGTGACGAATCTGAAAGTTTAAAACTCAATTTTCTACTACTACTTATAAATGTAAGTATGTTTTTTATTAAGTTACTTAGCATTTTTCTGTTAATTAACAGAAAAATTGTAATAGAGTTAAGAAAAGAACAATTGAAAAGTTTTTTTTCTACTGTTATTTTATAGGTAGGTTACTTATGATATTTTTTGTTTACATTATTAAAAAAAATTTTTTTTTGCATAATTTTAACAAATATACCGATTTGATAAAAGGAAATGAGGATTGGCCTATTTGTTTTATTTCTATTCTTAGATCAAAAATTTCATTTTCCTAGTATTAAAAGATTATTTTTGAATAACTTTACCTGTTTTATATTATTATCAAATGCAATTTTAATATAATAATGCGTACTCTCTCAACCTATTTGTAGGAGTGGGCGTTAATTCAACGAACGGCTTTTTTTAACTGTTAATCTAATGTTAACGAATTAACAGTTTTTTGTTTACTGCAAAACCCGCTAAATCTATCAACTGTTACATTCAACGATTTTGGCAATGCAAAAGTCGCTAACGTAATCTGAAGCTGTTAACGCAAAACCAGTTAAAATTATCTATTTCTTCTGCGTTGAAAGAACGAATAGAAACGGAATATGCCGAGTGGACGCGAGGGCGCCTATGTGAGCGAGCGAGACGCCGCTAGCTTAAAATTGTACGAGAGCGAGAGTGAGAGATCTATGTTTCTAAGTTCGCTTGCTACTATTAACTGCTACGTTGCCGTTGGTACAAATCTGTTACATTAATGAAAACCTGTTAATAATGTTAACGGCTTTTTTAACAGGTTAACATGATGAATTTAACGGCTTCGTTGCGTTAACCCAAAAATCGTTAACGACCCACCACTACCTATTTGTAAGAGATTGCCATAAGACATCGGTCTTATGGCAATCTCAAATCAAAAGGTGAGTAAAAGTGGCGACCTTTACTCTCCGTTACTCGTTACTCACCTTTTTGTTTATAACCATCTCCTGTTAATATTCCATGCAATAAGGAGCTACTATTCTATAGCAATATAAATTAATTTCTAACAACTTCGTCTAATCATTGCTAAAATGGGCCCCACATTCCTTTTATGGTAAAAACTTAAAACACGGGCAAAAAACTCAGCTCACTCGGTGTTATCGTGACTCGTGACGTTCTAGAGGCTAATGTTCTAACAACCTTCGGAATTCCTGATTGTTATCATTCGTCTTCGTTTTATTGCATTGTTTTTTGTCTGAGAGCTGCGTCCAAAAAGTTTAGGTCATTTTTAACGATCATTTTTGGCAAAATTACCTATGAATGAGGAACATTCGTAGAAAATTACTCATATTTTACCTGTTTGGCGTTGCGGCAAAACATCAGGTTGTTATTATCAAAACTTTACTTTAACTTTAACACCACCTTTTTTTTTACCTTAACTTTTTTTTATTCTACCGCCTGAACAGTGATGTCCAAACATTACTGTGCTCCGGTAGGAGGGCACTGTAGCTAGTGAAATTACTGGGCTAAAGAGTCTTAACATCTTATGACTCTTGAGTAAGAAGCGTTGGTGCAGTGCTCCTAGAATTTCACATAATTGTGAAATCCTAAGTAGCACTGTACTGATTATGGGCAGGCGTTATCTCTTAACATCAGGAGAGCGTCTTTGCTCGTCTTCTACTTCACCACATAAAAAAAAAAACTTTAATTTTATTCGAATAAAATATTAAAGTTTGGATTAACTTATCGTATAAAACAATTAATTCAATAGAGTTTTACTGCAATATGATTACTTTATATTATTATTTTGAATGATAAGCTCAAAATAATTTCAAAGTAAATTCTAGTAACTGCATGGCGGATAAAGCCGATGTAGAATTGTCTATTGCCTAAATTTTAATCTTAGTTATTTCAGTTCAATAATTAGTTAAATAATTTCGACTTTGTGTACACTCTGTAAATTGATGATCTCTACATAAATATGACAAATTGCGTGCACTGCAGACCGATATCATTTCAAATATCACTAAGTAATCCGTCATATCAACCTGATAAGCGTCTAAGGCTCAAAGGTTTCGACCACTTTTATAATGCAGGTCGTCTCCATAGATGTTAAGAATCTTTTGTTTAGATCACAAATTCAATTTTAGATTGATCGAACACTTATATTTATGTGACTACGCATATAATATGTTAGGATTTAGTTTTTTGAAGTGAAAACTTCTTTAGCGGCGCTGAGCACTTTTTTGTATGGGTAAAAACTTTAAAACTCGCGTCAGGGTCACGTGATGCTGATCGAAAAAGCGTAAGATCGAGGGGAAGGGAGAGGAACTAGTATCTCTCACTCTTTCTACCGTGCCTGAGTGTGCTCTGCTCTGTTGATGGTGTAAAAGTCGTCGAAATTATGGATGGAAGTTGATTTTTCTGAGAGATAAAATTTAATGTAATATATAAATAACGATATAATATTATAAATATTAAATAACAACATATAAATTGTCATATTTGTGTACGATAGCGCAATAAATAAACATTGTATTCTACCTCATAAATGATAGTACTTTTATACTTATAATTAAACACAATGTTAATATTGAAGTTTTCACTTCTGCCGGCACTCCCGGAGTGCTACCTTTTTTTTTATCTGTTTAACGATACCACCACGACCCATGTGTATATATTTTTTCCTCTCCCTGCTCGGTTGTCTGGAAGAAATCGCTATTAGCGATAGGACCGCCAATTGTAACTTAGTTTTGTGCTGTTTTAGTTTATTAAGATCTTTTTTGTAATTTTTGTGTGTCAATGAAGTATTATCTGAATATCAATTCACTTTACAACGAGTGTTCAAAACACTCGTCCGTCTTCTTGGCCGTGAACATAGTTCATGGCCATGTTACATGTTTGTCAAATAGTAATACAGCGTACTTTACTCAATCACTTTTTTATCACGAGAATAAGTAACAGTCATTGCTAACCACATAGAGCTCGTTCACACTAGGACGCCAAGTTAAACTCAAACTCGTGAGTTCTTCTCATAGTGGTTTTATCAAGTTTGTGTTCAATAGTGAGCAGAACGGGCCAAAAGTCACAGGGTTTTTTTTAAATAGTATTTACAATGTGTGGCTTGGTTACATATTTGTTTGTTGAGGTACCAGTTCCTTCGTCACAACGCAATCGATAACTCTTTATTGACCATCACAATAACAAAAAAATCTGCACACTAAAAAAACAATGTTGCAATAAATGCAACAAACACACAAATAAAAGCAAAAGTGATCTGGTAGTAGTAAGAAAACATTTGCTGCTGGGACGCTATTGTCGCACTATTAGCGACCCATGACCCAATGTACTACTCTTTAATTGGTACAGGTATGTAGGACGAGTCAAACGATTGTCCCTACATGGATAAGAAGACCATTTATGTCATATAACATCTACAACTAGGCTATAAAGGTACACATCTGGTGTTAGACTCGGGACACGCAGGTAGATTGTCGCGTGGCCAGGAAGATGGACACAAGGACGGCAAGTATAGCAGGCTGTAGGGCCGCTTGTATGCCGCAGTTTGTATAGTCGGGGTCACCAAATGTGGGATGCTCGTGCGGTTCGTGTAATTTTTATGAGTCCAATCTTCCTTAAGATGTTATCACTACAATGCTACTGGTTTTTATATTAAATTATGTTATATTAACGTAAAATAATATTAAAACACAATAATTTGGGTGTAAGAATTTTGTAATGTCCACTTTAAACTTATCACTTATCAAAACTCAACATAAAGGGCCTTGTCGCCCATAGACAAACTATTCCATAGAGAATAGTGTTGCCACCTTATAAACTAGTGACGTTCCGTTAGTGGAACGCCACAGACATATCATTACTTTAGCTTAAACTTTTGATTTAGTGCGCTCAGCAATAAAAAGCTGAAAAATACTTAGCAGTGATATTCTAGTGTCTTAGCTCCAGACTCCAATGTATCAATTTTAGTATAGGCGTGGTGAAGTAACGTGCAAACAATTTTCAAACTTTTGCTTTCATAGTGATACCTATAACTATTATAATTGTAATTTATAGTCTGGCCTTCAAGAGATCTGAAAACTATGACGTCACGACTGGTCACACAACAAAAACAAGTTTACAATGTTACTTTTGTTAGCACTAGTTAACACTAACATTAAATGAGCACTTCCGCCTCAGAACAATAGGCCTACTTGATTTGTCAGTTGAATCACATAAAAGATATTTGAGAATGATAGAACCAGCAAGTAGGTAAGGATAAAAACTTAGGGGTTTAAAAAAATATTGAAAATATTGTTTGGCCCTGCCAGACCATGCCCACAGTTTCGCAGCCGCAGTGTAAAGTCTTCATTGACAAAGTACTTTTGACACTGTTTTATTAAAGAATTTGACACTGCGAGTCGCATATGGTGGTTTTGGATTCGATATTTTAATTTAGAGGCCTTTAAATTTGGAAATTACTATAAGTAATTCTAAAAATTAATCATTTCATTTGCTTGTTTCAGATGGCCGACACAGACCGCGTAGTATACCCCGACGAGGTGGAAGACGCGAAGAAGGCAGCAGTAAAGCCTGAAGATGGTGACTCCAACTCCGTAGAAGAGGGCCCCACTGCGGCTCCTCAGGTTACGATGAGAAACATGATCACTGCCCCCGCCAACTGCCCTCCTGGCTACCAGATGGGCGCTGACGGTGTTTGCCGAGAAGTTTTCGATTAACTTTGCACTCATTTTCATGATGATCAATAACTTTGCTACAAAATGGTGTAGTTTTACAAAGGGTTCCATTATTACTTTTTCATCATCCTGACGTTTTTCCCACTTAGCGTGGAAAGGAAAAGACAGAGATCGATGTTCAAAGAAAATAATGATAAATTACCTACCTCTATATTTATTTAGACTGCATTTTATTCAAAATTGGTCAAGTCAGAATCTATTTCTATGACGAGAAACTTGAAATACTTTTGCAAGTCAATATTTCAAATGTAAAATACATTATTCTGCCTTGCACTGCCTAGTATTACATAATATCTACACCATTTTGTTTCATCTAAGTGTACTAAAATTAAATGTAATCGTAGTTAAGGAAAGCTTTTAAAAATAAGTTTATTTAATAAGCGGTATGGTTGCGAAGGCCTTCAGTGTGATTTGAAATTGGTTTTGTTGTTTCAGTATTATTGGATTCGAATTGTATTCATGTTTTATGTTGTTCCTAAATATAATTTTTGTATAAACTATTGTTTTGTTTTATTACCACTGAATACTGACTAGTAGTGAAAACAAAAAAAAGCTTATTAGTAGAAAAGTGCCAATGTGTCAATCCAGAGTGATTGGACTAAAATTTGGTATACAGGATATACCTAGCTTAGATCTTAAAATGACACTAAAGCTTAACGCACACCTTTCCAAGCCGAACGCGCCGAACCAATCGAATTTAGAATTCTTCATATGATATCTCATGAAACCCCGCACACTTCTTCGCATCGAATCGGAAGAAGATTTCCTATACAAAATCTAAAATTCGATTCGTTCGGCGCCTTTGCCGCAACGCAACGCATCGCATTATGCAAATCAGACTGCTTACTACACAGCTAGAGTTGAAGAAGAATGTCCGATATCACTCAGTGACGTCACACCTTTAGTGAAACTCGCATGAGCCTCCTTGGGACAGCGTACCCCAAATCGAAGGAGTACTGGTTTCTTCCTTTTAGTGGGATCACCGCTTTAATTAACCACTTCTTCGAAAAGTAAGAAACGGTAGGCAAGGGGTTAACACAATAGATCCCAATGAGTCGATGTGTTGCTGGCTTTGTCAGCCCCCGATATAAGATAAGAAACTATCCGATTTTTACAATAAACTTGTAAATTTGCATCGTAGAAAAAAATGCGATCCCTTCTATTTTGTTTTATAGACTACAAAGTTACATTTGAAATTTGCGCTTGAAACCGTTACGGATTTTCATTGAAGTCGTTAAAAACTATGTACTTCATGCGGATGACTTCTAGTTACAAGGGTCACTGACGAGTGAAGTGCATTTTAATTGCACCGCTGTGCACGTGGAGTTATTCATTATTTTATGGATTTATTGGATCGGCAACATGCAATTCCACGGTTCACGGATGCAGCTAATTATTGTGAAGTGGCAAAATAATGTTTGGATGCCTGTTACTTCTTCACTGTTAAAGGGCCGAATCAAATGAGCTGAAATGAAATCCATACTAATAATGTTAATAAGCGAATGTAGGTCTGTCTGTCTGTTAATCCTTCATCCCTAAACATCTCAACCGATTTACATAAAATTTGTCATATTAAGTGTCCGGAAAGAACATTAGATAGTTTTTATCCCAGCTTTTATCCCACTATGGAGTTACTAGTTTATCATATTGTGGTGACCTATACATAGAACCTGGGTTCTAGGTTATTGTGTAGAATGTGTTTTTCTGCTTTTATGAAACAGCTTGTTGCCGATCACGAAAGGAACAAGTGATAAATTAAAAATTTAAAAAAACCCCCAACGCAATACGTAATTCACCATTTTTTGATGGCGGCCATCTTGGATTTTAAATTTTATATAGTGGGCTGTATTCTACTCGTTAAGCCCTTTCATTTGATACCCATATTGAGGGGGTCGTGGAAGAAAAAAGTAATCCGCCATTTTGTAGCGGCGGCCATCTTGGACCAATTTTCACCAAACATAGCTAAGAACACTCTCGACTAACTCTACTTTCAAACAAAAAAAACTAAATCAAAATCCGTTCATCCGTTTGGGCGCTACGATGCCACAGACAGACACATACACACACACACAGACAGACAGACAGACAGACAGACAGACAGACACGTCAAACTTATAACACCCCGTCGTTTTTGCGTCGGGGGTTAAAAACCACGCTATTAACAATTCTTAAAAGGTCATATAAGTCATCATAAAGTTCATTCTATTATTTCAATTATTATTTCCTACTTGAACCATGTGTATAAAAATGGATGCATAATTTTCAATTAGGTATACTAAGTACATTAACTAGTACCGCCCTGCAGTGCTACCCGCGAATTTTTTTTTATCCCGTGGGATAAAAACTATCCTAGTTTCGAGATTTCAACTATCTCTAATATACATTTCATCTCAATTTAGGCGTAAAGATGTAACAGTCAGACAAGCATTATTAATATTAGTATGTAAGTATGGATCATGGATGGTCATGGTTTTTGTAATTGTCAGCTACTTATAAATAAGGAACGTATTAGATATTTTTCATAGCAATTTTGAAGCAGTTGCTATTTTCAATATGTAAGTAACTTATCAATAATATTTTATATACGTGAAACTTACTAAAAAACCTTTTTTTTTTTTTTTTTTTTTTTTTTTATTTATTTGGTTCACAAATTGGGTGTAGCCCAGAACAAAATTTACAATAATTAATACCATATATAAAGTAAAGGCTCATCCTAAGTACAGTGAACCTTTCTTTATTTTATGCCTACAAAAGCTTAAAATGTTCTTAGATATACCTACCTCTAAAGTTAAAAGGCGTTGACTTTGCCGTTAAATTTTATGCGACAAAGTATAACCGTATAAAAAACAGTATAAAAAGTTTAGTTTTTTTTTAGTGTCCGACCGAAAACCAGTTTCGGTAGGACTCTATTTTTTTTATAACAATGAGCGAAAAGACGAGCAATTCAGGCGCCCGGTGGTAATAGCATCATGATTGCCTAAATCAGACACAGTACCTACCACACGGTGTTTTGAAATACAAAATTCCACGCGATACTACGCTACGCCTGAAACTTTTAGATTTTTTGTTGTTGATTAGTTGTACAGTAATTTCGCTGGTAACAATTAACAATGCCCTTCAGTATGGCATACAGTACCTTCATGTTACGGTTTGAAGAATTTATTATTGGCAAAGGTGTGGTACTTCCCCAGGCAATACCTATGCAATAGAGGCTTACATTTTATAATTTCACTAGTTTAAAGATATATTCATATTTCAGTAAACCATGTCTAGCAGTAACGCAAATCATTTGAAAGCGCTGGTTTTCATGGGAGTTGTACTCGTCTTTGTGGTCATTGCAGTCACTGATGCTTCAGGTAAATTGTAGCGATCACACCGTCAACAGCCTTAAGTAATAATGCTGTACCTTAGCTTGGGTTAGGTGGCGTTGTGTGGAATGTCCTGACCCTTGCTGTCTGCATCTTATATATTGTACTGCATATTTATGAATGATGAGCGCGGCGCATTGTTTTAATCCTGATACTCACTTGTGAACCGTAAAAACATCGTGCGCGTGTGCGAGACTCATATTATCAGGAATCAGAAGTCATCAAGGTCTAAAACTAGACCTACTGCAAACCTAGCCTTTATATACAACTGATGTCGGACTGCACTGAAATCTCCAGAATCTGATGATAGCCGAAGCAATTAAGTAATCACACTTATATTATAAATGCGAAAGTTTGTGACTGTGTGTGTATGTTTGTTACTTCTTCACGCCTAAACGGGTGGAATGATAGTGCTGAAATTTGGTATAGAGATAACATAGACCCTTTTTTTCGACCCAGGAAAAATGCGTTACGCGTCATCACCCCACGCCGGGGGGCGCGGGGCGGTATGTGGGACTCCCCCGCCAAAGATGGGAGCGGCGGGGATACCCACTAAAAACCTGGGGGTGTTCCTGCGGGACGCCATAATGACGGGGCAGCGGGTACGCCGAAGCACTCATCCGCGGCAAATAGCTAACTTAGACCCTGGAATAACACATAGGACATAGGCTATAGGTATAATACAGCGGGTAAAACTGCTGGGTGCAACTAGTTATTTATAAAAGCTTATTTTTTTTTTTGTTTACTTGTTTATTTATTAGAAAACCACTTAAGAGCAGCTAGACCAGGACCAGACCCAACACCAGATCCTAACGAGATAACTGTACCCTGGAACATTGTATGTCCAAATGGCACGCAGTTGGGAGCCGACGGGGTTTGTAGGGTGGTTTGGAAGAGACAATAACACTGTATAATATAACGCATACTGTGTGGTACAGCTGTGTCCATTGTCCATAGTAAAAATAAATTAGTAAAATAATGTGCATTTTCATTGTTACAATAATTAAATAACAAAAATAATTGGGGTTTATTACTCCAACAGAACAGGTTTCCCTACTTACACTGTCAGAGTTAAATCACAATTTATAGGTTGTGTGGCGTACCTATGTATGTATATGTTGCAGTTTCAGGTCGCCGAAATTACTACAGGGCCTGCAACATGACGTAACGACTGCCTCCTACAAACCTTAGAAATAGCCGGGACCCACAGTTTTACGTGCCTTCCGAAACACGGTAGCGTCCAGGCGAAAATCTTTGCCATACTGAGATTTGAACCCATGACCTCCGGCTTACAAGCCGGACGTATGACGACCACTGGGCCACGGACGCTACAAAACTGTAGTTACGTTCCAAAACTGAAGAACAGAATAGACTTTTTATTGTCTATAACTGCTGTGTAGTTAATAACTTACATACGGGGTTGGCGCGAGAACCCAAAGTGGATTTAGTCTCCGATAACAAGTTTCTCCTGCTCGGTCTGTCGTGCGCCACCTCCCGCCAGTCAATTATAATTGATGTGTAGTATTAACTGTTTAGTCTTAACATCTTATTTTTCTGGATGAGCGCGACGAAATATTAACCCTTAATTTGGCAAAGTATAAAATGCAGAAAAAAACATTTTTTGTTGTTGTAATTTTAATTGATACACATTAACCTATTATAGAAAAAAAATTAAAAAATCTGAAAAGCCTAGTTTTCCTGAAAACTCATGTATGCCATAACATACATTGCCAATTTCTCAATATTACATCCTATTGATTTTTTGTATGCTGGGACATACATTGCCAATAACTTTACAAACTAAGTATGAAATAAAAGATATGATTTTTACACTTTAAATTTAATATAAGTACAATTATACGTAAAAAAATAAGTAAAACATTTCTAGAAGTTGAAAAAAAATGGTCACAAAACCCATTATTATATTATGTATGGCTAAAAATATCACAATTCGGCTTCAGTCAAACTAATGGTACGTCCAGTTTTAGAAATTGCATACGCATTTGTTTTTGCAACAATATCTATGCTAAAATGTCAGGAGAAAAATCTTGTAGAAATACACCAGTGGAAACAAGATTTGAACACCGCCTGTAGGACTTACTCTTCCATAGTTGTCACATAATATGTCGAAATAGGTACAGCATTCTTCCAGCGATAAGTTAGAGTGAACTCGCCTTCGCTTAGCAACATAAACCGTGGGACGTTCAAAATTAGCGTAGAAATAAGCGCTAACATTCTACCTCGCATTCTACACGTATTTGAAGCTTTTGCTGCCGACAAAGAAAAAAAATGAACCAAAACCAAATAAAACAAATCAACCCCTAATTTGGCAATGTATGCCATGACATACAAATGAAATAAAGGGTCATTTGGCAATGTATGTCACCGCATACATAATTTTAGTACCCCAAATATAACTATTTTATGTAAGTAAAGATTCAAAATTATTTCCAAAATTATAGTATCATAATGTTATGTATAGAATTAAGTTAATAATACATACCCTAAACCACGAAATAAATACAATTTTAATTTATTTACATTGGATAGCGCAGCTAACTGCCGCCGGGTCACCATTTTCGTCGAATAATGTAAAAGCTAGTGTTTTCAGACATCTGTATTATATTTTCTTCTAAAAATAGATATTGTTGAAAGTAGATAAAATTATCAAACCGTATTATTTTTGCAATAAACTATTTTTCCAAATTTCATGTATGTCAGGGTATACAGTGTCAAATTAAGGGTTAAGGCGGTACTCACTAGTGAACCGTAAAATGATATCTAGAATTTTATTTTTCGAATTTCTATCTTATAGTTTGTCTTATATCGTGCATCAGGTCATGCGAGGAGCTTTATTGCAAGATCCATCGTATTGGTGACTAGTGACTAGTGACGGGTAACAAAAAAATATCTTACACGTGCAACTTCATAATCCCTATTTTTAACCCCCTACGCAAAAACGACGGGGTGTTATAAATTTGACGTGTCTGTCTGTCCGTCTGTCTGTCTGTCTGTCTGTCTGTCTGTGTGTGTGTCTGTCTGTGGCATCGTAGCTCCCGAACGGATGAACGGATTGTGATTTAGTTTTTTTGTTTGAAAGTAGAGTTAGTCGAGAGTGTTCTTAGCCATGTTTGGTGGAAATCGGTTCAAGATGGCCGCCGCTATAAAAAGGCGGATTACTTTTTTCTTCCACGACCCCCTCAATATGGGTATCAAATAAAAGGGCTTAACTAGTAGAATACAACGCACTATAACAAATTTAAAATCCAAGATGGCCGCCACTATAAAACCGTGAATTACATATTTTGAAAGCGTTGCGTTGAGGGTTTTTGAAATTTTAAATTTAATTCTCTTGTTATCTCTTGAGATATTTTTAATTATACTTTCGATTGAAATTACCTAGTCAGGTCATAAGTATTGTCACACAGTAAAAACTTTTCTTTTAGAATGCTGGCCACAAAAAAGTTTATTGAATTCGAATTTCGAATTGTTCATGAAAATAAAAATGTATACTTTTTAGAATTTTACTCATTTTTAAATATGGAGTGGACGCTTAAAGAAGACCGTGTTGCAGTTATTGCGTTGCATCGTTGCGGTTACGCGCCAATTCAAATTTTTGACATACTGAAAAATTTGAATATAACCAAAAGATTCGTTTATCGTACCATCAAACGATACAATGAAGACTCTAGTGTAGATGACAGGTCAAGAAGTGGTCGCCCTCGGTCTGTTAGGACTCCAGCAGTGATAAAAGCTGTGAAGGTGCGAATTCAAAGAAATCCCAAACGTAAGCAGAAACTGTTGGCCCTTCAGATGGGGTTAAGCAGAACCACGGTGAAAAGGGTGTTAAATGAAGACTTAGGGCTTCGGGCATATCGAAGAAAAACAGGACATCGTTTAAATGCTCGTCTAATGGACCTGAGACTGAAGAGATGCCGCGCTTTGTTGAAGCGGTACGCGAGAAAAAAATATCGAGAAATTCTTTTTTCGGATGAAAAAATTTTTACCGTAGAAGAGAGCTACAACAAACAAAATGATAAGGTGTACGCACACAGTAGTGAAGAAGCGAGCAACCGTATTCCGCGTGTCCAACGAGGTCATTTTCCATCCTCGCTCATGGTATGGTTGGGAGTTTCTTATTGTGGCTTAACAGAGGTACATTTTTGTGAGAAAGGTGTAAATACGAATGCAGTTGTGTATCAAAATACAGTCCTGACGAACCTTGTGGAACCTGTTTCTCATACCATGTTCAATAACAGGCACTGGGTATTCCAACAAGATTCGGCGCCAGCTCATAGAGCGAAGAGCACACAAGACTGGCTGGCGGCGCGTGAAATCGACTTCATCCGGCACGAAGACTGGCCCTCCTCCAGTCCAGATTTGAGTCCGTTAGATTACAAGATATGGCAACACTTGGAGGAAAAGGCGTGCTCAAAGCCTCATCCCAATTTGGAGTCACTCAAGACATCCTTGATTAAGGCAGCAGCCGATATTGACATGGACCTCGTTCGTGCTGCGATAGACGACTGGCCGCGCAGATTGAAGGCCTGTATTCAAAATCACGGAGGTCATTTTGAATAAACTTTATTGTCATAAGAATCTATGTTTTGTTAAGTTCATTTTGGTATATAAATGGTTACATAATAAATAAACTTGTTCCAATAATTTTATATTAAACATGTGACAGAATTTATGACCTGACTAGGTATATATAGTTAGGTATAGAATGTTTTTATCCCATTTTGTCCCGGTATATGGCTTTACTAGTGACCTAGAGACTCTGAGGTTTTATTATGTGTAGGGACCTAATATGCTTTTCTGAAATAGCACATTGGCGATCTTGGAGGCTAATATTATATATGCGAAAGTTTGTGAGTGAGTCTGTATGTTTGTTACTTCTTCACGCCTAAACGGGTGGACCGATTGAGCTGAAATTTGGTGTAGAGATAGCTTAGACAGGGTAAAACCACTGGGCGCAGCTAGTAATAATATAATTAAAGGTCATCATATAGTTCATAATTATTTGCTACTTAAACCATGTGCGTAACAAATTAAAGCATAATTTCCAATTAAGTATACTTATTGGACATTAAGTATATTAACTAATTTCGCCTCGCAGTGTTACCCGTGATAATAAAGTTTTTATCCTGTGGGATAAAAACTATCCTACTTACAAGATTTGAACTATCTCCAATACAAATTTTACCTAAAGTTAGGTGAAGATGTAACAAACAGACAAACATTAGCATGTATAAAATTAGTATAGTAATATGGGTAGTCATGGTTTTTATAATTTTCAGCTACTTATAAATAAGGAACGCATTATATATTTTTTCATAGAAATTTTGAAAACAGTTTATCAATATGTAAGTAACTTATAAACAATATCGTTTTTTTATCCATATCCATACATATAATAAGAATGGAAATTTCTCCCCATTCATTGTGATCCTTTACTAAGGTGAACTGTGAAAATACGCATATGAACAAAACGACGCGAAAAAGTCGCTTGCGCGATCTAGATCGTAAAACATTTTGTCAATTTTTCCTAGGGAAACGTAAAATAAAATAATAAAATAAATAATAATCATTTATATCGGACACATCGCCCCTAATTTACATCAAAATTTCGAAGTAAAAGTAATAGAATATAAAGTAAATTCAATTCAAAAAAATTAAAAAGCAAAAAGTGCGACAAACTAAAAATACGCCATCTATCGATGTGGCCATAAACGAAAATTTACCAGAGTAGTTTTATTAGGTTTAATTTGTAAAAAGGTTATTACTTATGTGTGATAAAACGGCACAACCGAATTGTATGCAGTTTTCGCTAAAACGTTGCAAATTTCTCTAATTTGTAAATAGTATTGGTTTTATTTAAATCGGTTTTTAAATAAAAGAGTTATATCTATCTAAAGATTTACTTATCTATTATATAAAATCGTTCGTACACTTTTGTTCTATCAACGCACAGCCCAAACGGCTGGACGGATTGAGCTGAAATTTGGACAGCGTATTCGTAAGAAGATTTCATCGTGCAATAAGAAGCGATTTTTTAAAATTCCCTCAGGAACAGGAATTATTCCCGAAAAACGAATGTATGCAAATCCGTAACCGCTGAACCGATTAAGGCGCTATGGTAAGTGAAATGTATGTTTTTCAAAGCCTAATATAGCAAACTTTTAAGAAGATCTACTACTTTATATTTTAGTATGTGTAACTTCAATCTTTGAACAAGAGATCTTTATTAACAGAAACATGATAATTGTTTTTTTTCTCGATAGTTTTATTTTTTTTAAATATGCCTAATTTTCTTCCTTCCATTTAAATATTTGTAAAACTAGGACAAAAATAAACATTTAGAGTACTTTATTTGATACATAACATTCAAACGGATGGCTATATATAGGTATTTTATCGATAAGTTTATTAAATGATTTTTAATTGAATTTTAATTCCCACGGAGCATTACCGCACGCACTCAGAACGCCGGTGACCACTGTCAGCGTCGGACCTGTGCACTTCGATCTCACCTGCACTACGGTTACACACGCGCGTTTGAATTATTTAGGAGTACTTACATATATTGTGAATTTCCAAATCTCAGAAGCGTGTAGGGGGTTTAATTTATTTGTAATTAGATAATAAATATTATAATCTTTATTTTGTCCTTCTAGTCGATTATTAAAAAATATAACACACACGTACTATATAAAATAAATAAGATTAAATTAATTTAAATTAAATATTATTATAAGTTAATAATTTAACTAGATTAAATTAATTTAAATTAAATTTTAATATGAATTAATTATTAAATACGATTAAATTAATTTACATTAAATATAAACGATAAACTAATTATTAAATTAGATTGAACTAATTTAAAATAAAATCAGATAAATTCGAAAAAAAATCAGATAAATTCTGAAAAATTCTGATAAATTCGAAATAATCAGATAAATTCGAAAAAAAATTAGAAAAATTCTGATAAAATCAGATAAATTCGAAAATTCATCAGATAAATTCTGATAAATTCAGATAAAATCAGATAAATTCGAAAAAATCAAATAAATAAAAAAAAAATCAGATAAATTCTGATAAAATCAGATAAATTAGAAAAAAAATCTGATAAATTCCGATAAATTCAGATAAAATCAGATAAATTCGAAAAAATCAGATAAATTCGAAAAAATCAGATAAATTCGAAAATAAATCAGATAAATTCGAAAAAAATTCTGATTAATTCTGAAAAATTCTGATTAATTCAGATAAATTTAAAAAATCAGATAAATTCGAAAAAATCAGATAAATTCGAAAATATATCAAATAAATTCTGAAAAAATCTGGTAAATTCTGATAAATTCAGATAAATTCTGAAAAATTCTGATAAATTCAGATAAAATCAGATAAATTTAAAAAAATCAGATAAATTCGAAAATATATCAAATAAATTCTGAAAAAATCTGGTAAATTCTGATAAATTCAGATAAATTCTGAAAAATTCTGATAAATTCAGATAAAATCAGATAAATTAAAAAAAATCAGATAAATTCGAAAAAAAATCAGATAAATTCGAAAATCTTTTATTATCGATTTTATCTGAATTTATCTGATGTTTTCGAATTAATCTGATTTTATTTGAATTTTTCAGAATTTCTGATTTTTTTTCGAATTTATCTGATTTTTTCGAATTTATCTGAATTTATCAGAATTTTTCTAATTTTTTTTCGAATATATCTGATTTTTTCGAATTTATCTGATTTTATCTGAATTTATCAGAATTTTTCAGAATTTATCTGAATTTATCTGATTTTATCTGAATTTATCAGAATTAACCACATTTTTTCAGAATTTATTTGATTTATTTTCGAATTTATCTGATTTTTTTTCGAATTTATCTGATTTTTTTAAATTTATCTGAATTTACCAGATTTTTTCAGAATTAATCAGATTTTTTTCGAATTTATCTGATTTTTTCGAATTTATCTGAATTTATCAGAATTTTTCTAATTTTTTTTCGAATTTATCTGATTTTATCTGAATTTATCAGAATTAACCAGATTTTTTCAAAATTTATCTGATTTTTTTTTCGAATTTATCTGATTTTTTAAATTTATCTGAATTTACCTGATTTTTTCAGAATTTATCAGACTTTTTTTAGAATTTATTTGAATTTATCAGATTTTTTCAGAATTAATCAGATTTTTTTCGAATTTATCTGATTTTTTCGAATTTATCTGAATTTACCAGATTTTTTCAGAATTTATCAGACTTTTTTTAGAATTTATTTGAATTTATCAGATTTTTCTCAATTTATCTGAATTTATCAGATTTTTTCTGAATTTATCTGAATTATTGTTTTAATTTAATTTGATTAATTGGTCCAATTTAATTAATCTAATCTAATCAATTAAATGTAATCTAATTTTGTTTTTTTTTTCAACAAAAAATACGTGTATCTATAATATTTATCTCGTGTCTCATTTTTTCGATCTTGTCCAAAAATTTTAGCACATTGTAACCCCCGACGCAAAATGGACGGGGTTTTATAAGTTTGACGTGTTTGTGAATGTGTGTGTGCTAACTACATGCAAAGAATCAATCACCAAGGGTCAATGACCGCGCACGTTTTACGATAAGCGTACGCCACACGTTTCCAACGGGCGTTCTGAGCAACTTTTGCCCGCACTAAATACCTAATCCGCTCGTAAAGCCCCGCCTTAAGCCGAAATTTTGTAAAACGATAGTTGGGATTGTGATTAGAAACATCAAATAGTTTTTTTGTCAGAAATTTACTTTTAAGGGGGGTAAAGGGGGGTCGAAGTTTGTATGGAAAATTTAGAACCGCTGACCCTATTGAGCTGAAATTTGGTACAGAGATAGATTGAGTCCTAAAAAATTGAATGGTATACTTTTTATTCCAAAAATCAACCTCTAAGGCGGGATAAAGGAGGTCAAAGTTAGAATAGGAAATCGGTAACCGCTTCTTTGTTTAAGCTGAAATTTAAACCAGCGTGTTCTTTAGGTAACGAAGGCGACGTATAAAAAGGGATTTTTGCAAAATTCTTCCGGGAACGGGAATTATTCCCGAAAAACGTTTGTATGCAAATCCGTAACCGCTGAACCGATTAAGCTGAAATTTTGTAAAACGATTGTTTAGATTGTGTTTAGGAACATTAATTTTTTTTTTTGACGAAAATTAACATTTAAGGGGGGGGTAAAGGGGGGTCGAAATTTGTATGGAAAATTTAAAACCGCTGACCCTATTGAGCTGAAATTTGGTACAGAGGTAGATTGAGTCCTAAAAAATTGTATGGTATACTTTTTATTCCAAAAATCAACCTCTAAGGCGGGATAAAGGAGGTCAAAGTTAGAATAGGAAATCGGTAACCGCTTCTTTGTTTAAGCTGAAATTTAAACCAGCGTGTTCTTTAGGTAACGAAGGCGACCTATAAAAAGGGATTTTTGCAAAATTCCTCCGGGAACGGGAATTATTCCCGAAAAATGTTTGTATGCAAATCCGTAACCGCTGAACCGATTGAGCTGAAAATTTGTAAAACGTTTGTTTAGATCGTGTTTAGGAACATTAATTTTTTTTTTGACGAAAATTAACTTTTAAGGGGGGGTAAAGGGGGGTCGAAATTTGTATGGAAAATTTAAAACCGCTGACCCCATTGAGCTGAAATTTGGTACAGTGGAAGATTGAGTCCTAAAAAATGATATGGGATACTTTTTATCCCAGAAATCAACCTTGAAGGGGGAAGAGGGGGGGGGGGGGGGTAGAAGTTTGAGTAGAAAATCAGTAACCGGCCATCTTTTAAAGCTCAAATTTGAACAGCGTATTTTTATGTAACGTAGATGACCGATAAAAAGGGATTTTGCAAAATTTCCACGGGAACGGGAATTAATTCTAAAAAACGTTTGTATCCAAATCTGTAACCGCTGAACTGATTGAGCTGATATTTTGTAAAACGATTGTCTGAAGTGTGTTTAGGAACATTGAATAGTTTTTATGTCAGAAATTAACTTTTAAGGGGGGTAAAGGGGGGGTCAAAGTTTGTATGGGAAATTTAGAACCGCTGACCCTATTGAGCTTAAATTTGGTACAGCGGTAGATCTAATCCTAAAAAATGATATGCAATACTTTTTTCCCAGAAATCAACTTTTAAGGGAAAAAAGGGGGGTGCAAGTTTGTGTAAAAAATCGTTAGCCGCTTCTTTGTTTTTGCTGAAATTTGGACAGCGTGTTCTTAGTTACATAAACTAAGACGACCGATAAAAAGGGATTTTGTGAAATTCTTACAGGAACGGGAATTATTCCCAAAAAACTTTTGTGTGTAAATCCGTAACCGCTAAACCAATTAAGCTGAAATTTTGTAAAATGATGGTTTGAGTTTTGTTAAGGAAATTTTTAATAGTTTTTATATCAGAAATTAACTTATAAGGGGGGGTCAAAGTTTGTATGGGAAATTTAGAACCGCTGCGCTGACCCTATTCAGCTTAAATTAATTTAGTGCAGAGGTTGATTGAGTCCTAAAAAATGGGATACTTTTTATCCCAGAAATCTACATTAAAGAGGAGGAAAGGGGGGGGGGGGGGGTGCAAGTTTGCGTAAGAAATCGTTAACCGCTTCTTTATTTGAGCTGAAATTTGGATAGCGTGTTTTTAGGTGGTTTTGGCGACTCACGAGAAGGGCTTTTGCTAAATTCCCACTGGAACGGGATTTATTTACAAAAAACAATTGTATGCAAATCCGTAACAACTAAACCGATTGAATCGAAATTTTGTAAAATCATGGTTTGAGTTGTGTTTAGGAACATTAAATATTTATTTTGACAGAAATTAATGGGAAATTTAGAACCGCTGACCCTATTGCGCTTAAATTTGATACAAAGGTAGATTAAGTCTTAAAAAAAGATATGGGATACTTTTTATCCCAGAAATCAACCTTTGAGGGGAGGAAAGAGGGATCCAGTTTGTGTAGGAAAGGTAACCGCTTCTTCGTTTTAGCTAAAATTTGGACAACGTATTCTTTATGTAACGTAGGCGACCGATAAGAAGGGATTTTGTGAAATTCTCACCAGAACAGGAATTTTTTCACAAAAACGTTTGCATGGAAATTAGTAACCGCTGAACCGAAAATGAGCTGATATTTTGTTAAGTTCTGTTAATGAATAGTTTTTTATGTCAGAAATTAACTTTAAGGAGACTAAGTATTAAAGGAGGGGGAAGGAGGATCAGAGATTTAATGGGAATTCAGGAACCATGGAATTGATTTGAGTCGCGGGAAGGATGGTGTGAGAAATTAGTAACGAATAATAATTTAGCTGAGGTACATTACAGTAGAGATAAGTTAAAGAGTTACCGGGAAAGGACCACAAATAGTTTTAATTCCTGAAAAGAGGCGTGAAAATTTATGAAGGCGATAAACTACCGCTCAACTGAGATAATTTGACCTCTGGGAAAGGACATAGGATTGGTTTCTACGGTAGCGAACAAAACTGCATAGAAATACCCAACCCGATATTCTTCGCTACCCACAGCGGGAGCAAATAATATATAGCCATGCCTTATTTTACGCTTACAAAGTCACGGGGATGGAAATACTATCATAGTGAACATAGCAGCACCAAATTCGCTTTATTAATTGACTCTCACGCGCAACGAAGTGCGCGCGGGTCAGCTAGTCAATAATATTCGAGGAATCCCGGCCCCGCACCAATGACTAATTGGTTATGTGCGGGTTTTTCACTCGCTGTACTGGTTGTCGCGAATGAGAAGGTTGGTTAGAAAAAAATACACATACTTAGCATATTTATTATACCTAAGTGGGTAGTCTCCGATAAAGCACGCAGAGGGGGAACTGGCGGGTCGAGGTAGGGCGGCGCGCTACTTTGTAACGAATCTGCGCAGGCGCAGCATCTGTGAGTGTTCTTACCATTTCTCAGATACAGGTCAGCTATGCGAGGCTTGGGATAAGGGGAGGTTGGAGGCCACTGGGGCAACCCCAATAATATAATAATCAGTGCAGTGATCAGTCTCAGTCCTGTGTACTTGTTATGTACACAGGTGATGGTGCATATCTCAGATTTTTTGCGTAACTTTCTCAGTATTTAGTATGTTACATTTATATCATTGGTATGTAATATAGCGCAGACTTTCGTTAGGTAGGTACATGGTATTAAAGGTACTTTTCGACACTGGTTGTGGCTAGTTGCCACCTACAGGACAAATCCGTGTCGCCAAGCGGTCATTGTGACCGTGTTCCGTCATGATGTTCAGTGACGACAGGGGGGATTTATCCCGCCTTCTAGGTTTAGTCTGCCACCATCTACGGACTCATCGTCTCTTGAGATCAGGCGAGATCGTGGTCAAAAGGTTAACCTATAACGAATTTAAAAACAATCCGGGTTCGATTCCCGCATGGGACAAATGTTTGTGTGATCCACAGGTATTTGTTTCTGGTCTTGGGTGGTTTTCTAATATCTATTATAAGTATGTATTTACAAAAGAAAAGTATATAAGTATTATATCCGTTATCCTAACCACCATATTACAAGCATTAAGTTGCTTAGTTTGGGGTTAGGTGGCGCTGTGTTAAACGTCCTGAAATATTTATTATTATTATTAATCTCGCCATGCATTAATTTCAATGGTAGCATTGGCCTTCAGAATGGAAAACAGTCTTCTTCTTTGTCGTATCCTCATGACTGAGGGACGTGACTGTGATGCGTAGTCCTCGCCACCAGTTCCCTCCAGACGCTTCTGTCTTGCGCCATCTGTATGGAGGTTTGCAAGGTGGCTCCTGTAGCGTCGTGGGTGATGTGAGTCCATCTTGTAGGAGAGCGCCCTCTTCCCTTCGACACAGCCGGTGATAATCAGTAATCAGCCTCTCCAGACTGTCTAGGTCTCTCCTGACTGTGTGCCTGAAGAACTTGAGGACTCTCTGCCTACATATAGTCGATGGAATACAGTACATGCACATTATTGCTCGGCGAATGATTAACTGGCAAAGGTCTGGTATTCCCCCAGGCGACTTATGCAAAAGAGGTTAACTTTAATTTTGTTCATTACCTATACCTAGTGTTTGCGCTATTTAACAATAATTTACAAGAAACAACTGGCGATTTACGAGAACAAAATTCGGCGGTGATTTGAAACTTTGGAGCAGTGAAATTACGATAAACAAACGCGAATCGTAGGGCAATTTCTAGTCTAGGAAATCTAGAACCCAGGGAGCTAGATGCGACAACGAAAAAATAGGTTCTAGTTCTAGGAAGGATGGCACGTACCTCTACTCCGGCGCTCGAAGACTTGGCCTGGATCCAGGGCGTTCCTCCGCAGATGGTCGACAGATTGGCTTGCAGATTTCAGAAGTTTGCTTGAAGAGATTCCACACGAAAATCAAAATTTACACCAAAAAACAGCGCGAGCAATGATATTCAACTTTTCTCGACGACGGTTTTTTCGAAATCGAACTGTCAGTTTGACGTTTTTTCTTGGACGCGATAGGGTTGTCCATTAGGTTCGTGCCAGGTTAGGGATGGGAAAGGGATGCGCGAAATTGCCATACGATTGAATAAACTAAAAAAAACGCGACATTATGTGAAATGGCGCAACCACCTAGGTTAGCCATTGACCGCGATCTCGCGTGATGTTAAGCGTCGATGGTAGCAGACTAAACCCAGAAGGCGGGATTAATCCCTCCCTGGCTTCATTGAACATCATGCTGGAACACTCTTTACAAGTTCATTTTTCTAAAAAGAAATGTTCTTATTCCAGTAAACCATGTATTGCACTAACGCATCTCATTCGAAAGCGCTGGTTTTCTTGGGAGTTGTACTAGTCCTTGTGGTGATTGCAGTCACTGATGCTACAGGTAAATGCTTGCAATAATCTTCAACGTCAGCAGCAGCCCACTGATGAGTACAGGCTACAGGTCTCCCTTTGATTTTGCTATTCTACTCTGTCTCTTACTTTATGTACCTCAGGAAACTTATGATGCAGCTAGAAGGTGGATTCAGCCTCAGGAACTCAGTATTTATCTTCTTATATATATATAAAAGGAAAGAGTGAGTGATTGACTGACTGAT
This sequence comes from Hemithea aestivaria, assembly GCA_947507615.1. NCBI lineage: Eukaryota > Metazoa > Arthropoda > Insecta > Lepidoptera > Geometridae > Hemithea > Hemithea aestivaria. Next base: position 5,764,563 of record OX382331.1, read on the forward strand.
CTATCAACGTACAGCAAAAAAATAAACCGCAAAACGGGTTTGGTTGAAATTAAAGGATTTCACCACGCGGAAAAAAACGCGAGCGTATAAGCTAGTCTTACCTAGAAAGACACAGACGTGAAAGTTTGTAAGAATGGATGTCTGGATGTAATATGTTTGTTACCTACTCTTTCACGTCTAAACGGGTGGACCGATTGAGCGAATTTAGATTAGACCCTGGAATAATACATTGGCTACAGCGGGTACAACCGCCGGGCGCAGCGAGTATTATGTAAAGCCTTGTTAAAAAGATTTTTTTATGTTTACTTGTTTATTTATATTCAGTTCAAGGTAACGTTCAAGGGATAATATTGCCCTGGAACACTGTATGTGAAAATGGAACGCAAAGAGGGGCCGACGGGGTTTGTCGAGAGATTTGGGATAAATAATAACACTATGTATAATATAACAGCATGCAGCTATGTCGATTGAAAAATAAATATGTGAAATAATGTGCATTTTTCATTTCTGGGCTAGAGTCTTAACTTCTTATTGTAAGACTGATGCTCACTGCTCACTTGTGAACCATAACACTAATATTATAAATGCACTAATATTATAAAAATGTGTGTGAGTGAGTGTGTATGTTTGTTACTTATTCAGGCCTAAACCGGTGGACTCATTAAGCTGAAATTTGCAAAGAGATGTGCTGTGTTATTCACATAGGCTACAGTACAGCGAGTAAAATCGCTGGGCGCAACTAGTAAAATATAAAAAGAAAACAAATCATCGATTTATACTTTATAAAGTTTTTCTTATCGTACGAGTGAGCGAGTCGCATGTTAGGAGCCACCTGGCGAGTTAAATTTAATCCATATCTCAGTTACTGATTAGGTAAGCTGAAATTTTGCATACATAGTCCTCCTCATCGATTTCGATGACGGCGACCCTAGAAAATTAATTGTCTTTTCTAGCGTGAGCCCTAATATGACTCGCTAGACCAAATTTGGATTTAAATATTCTTCTGCAGGAGCAGCAGTAGAGCTGTCCTGTAGAGTTGTAAGTGTATGTGTAGGAGGGCTTAGGTCTCTGTTTGCGTAATTGGCGTTTTTCGTCCAGAGTTTGAAGGCGGTTTTCCTCGAACTTCTTAATACTGTTGTAGATGGTTGATCGCCAGGATGACCTTTGAGTAGCAAGCTCCTCCCAACGTTGCGGGTCGATGTCACAAGCGTTTAGATGTCTTTTTAAAACGTCCTTGTAACGAAGATGTTGGCCACCGTGCTTTCGTTTGCCATCAGCCATCTCGGAATAAAATACAGCCTTGGGTAAACGGTGGTCTTCCATACGAAGAATATGTCCACACCATCTCAGTTGACGCTGCATTAGAAGGGCTTCCATGCCATACATTCCAGCGCGACGCAAGACTTCTGAATTGGAGACATGATCCTGCCACTTGATCCGTAAAATATACCGAAGACACCTCAGATGGTATGTGTCTAGTTTCTTTATGTCTGATTTGTAGAGGCACCAAGTCTCTGAACCATATAAAAGGACTGGAATTATTAGTGCCTTGTAGACTTTGATCTTTGTCTCTAGCTTCAGATCATGGGATTTCCAGACACGGTCAGTAAGTCGTCCGAAATTGGCAGCGGCGTTAGCAATGCGGGATGGTATCTCCGAAGCCAATGTATTGTCCGATCGAATGGTACTCCCAAGATACTTGAAATGTGAAACCTCTTCTAGTGGATTACCAGCTAGATTCAGTGCCGCTGGATCAGCTTGATTGCCTCTAGGTGGTTGCTTGAGGATCTGCGTCTTGGAAGCACTTATGACTAGACCAAATCTTTGACAAGATTGCTGAAGTGCGTCAATGTAACTTTGGAGGTTAGCCATGCAATCAGACATTAGGCAGACGTCATCTGCATAAAGGATCTCTAATATAGATGCCGTCTGGATCTTAGTCTTAGCTTTGAATCTAGAGATATCAAATACTCCCTTCTCCGTCCTGACATTAATTTGAATTTGGTCACTACAGCAGTGTAGAGCGTCTTTCATTACTACAGCAAAATAGATAGCGAAAAGTGTGGGTGCCATAACACAGCCTTGCTTTACTCCACTGGTAATCGTGATTTCCCCAGAAAGTTCGTTTTCATGTTGAACCTTGGCCATCATGCCAACATGGAATTGCCGAATAAGGTTGACGAATTTCTTAGGATATCCCGATTTTTGGAGAACAAGCCAAAGGGCCTCACGTGGAACTCTATCAAATGCTTTCTCTAAATCGACAAAGCACATGTAGAGAGGCTTTTGATGTTCAAGACTTTTCTCCTGGAGTTGCTTTACAACTGCGATGGCGTCAACAGTACCTCTACTAGGGCGAAAGCCACATTGGGTCTCAGGTAGGTGTTGTTCCGCAACTTCACTAAGGCGGGTATTAATTATGTGTGCGAGGATCTTACCGGCACTGGAGAGGAGCGATATGCCTCGGTATGAGCTGCAATCGGAGACATCTCCCTTCCCTTTGTACAGCTTACAAATAACCGCATCCCTCCAGTCCTGTGGAACCTCTTCGTTTTCCCACACTTTTAGGGCAAGTTGATAGAGCCGATTTATGATGTGATGTCCGCTGTATTTATAGATTTCAGCCGGTAGCTGGTCTAGTCCCGGGGTTTTTAAGTTTTTTAGACGCTTTACAGCTGTCACGAATTGTTGGAAGGTTGGTGAGACATCAAGATGATCATTAACTGGAAGGTCTTCTAGAGTATTTATGTATGACAGGTCTGCACAGAGCGCGTTCGGGTTTAGAACATCATTGAAGTGTTCCGCCCACCGCTTCAATACAGAATTTTTGTCCGTAACTCGATGCTGCCTATCTTTTGAGTACAACGGAGCAGTTTTTCTGGTCCGTGGGCCAAAGATCGTCTGAATACCCTCGAAGAACCTTCCAGTGAGATTTGTGTCAGCGTAGTGTTGAAGTTCAGCTGCCTTCGCTTCCCACCACTTGTCCTTTAGTTCGCGGACTTTCGATCTTAGTTTAAGTTGGGCTTCCTTTTTGCTGTGTGCATCCATCGATTCTGAGTTAAGATATTGTCTGTACTCTTCAACAAGCAATTTAATATCACTGTCTGATTCATCGAACCAATCCTGGCTCTTGTTATCTGGTTTACCGATGATATTTAGGGCGCAGTCATGTAGGTGTTTTGCAATATATCGCCATTCATCATCTATTGCGCAAAATTCTGTTTCGGGAGCACATGCTTCAAATACTGAGTCCAACTTCTTACCTAATTCAGTTTCATTAATAAGCCTAGAAAAGGCTACTTTGGGCGGTATTTTGTGTGGGGCCCGTCGTGGAGCTTTCAGTTCTAGGCGAATCTTCGATTTAATGAGACGATGATCAGTCCATCCCAGTGCCCCACGCATTGCTCTCGTTAAAAGGACATCGCGTAGGTCTTTGCGGCGGACGATGACATAGTCAAGAAGATGCCAATGCTTAGACCTGGGGTGCATCCACGAGGTTTTATATTTATTGGCAATGCGGAAAAATGTATTAGTGATGCCAAGATCGAGTTCGGCACATAGCGACAGAAGACGTGTACCATTGTCGTTACATTTTCCTACTCCGTGTTTGCCCAGGACACCATTCCAGAGATCGTAATCTGTCCCGACACGGGCATTAAAGTCCCCGAGCAAAACGATCTTATCGTGTTTTGGAACAGCCTCAAGAGCTTGACGTAGCTGTTGATAGAATGCCTCTTTATCCTCATCTGGTGAGGGGAGAGTAGGGGCATAGGCGCTAAAAAGATGTACATACTTGTTCTGTGCGATTGGTAAGCGTAGAGTCATGAGGCGGTCATTGACACCCTTAGGTAGGTCACTCAGATCTCTAGCCAAGTCATTACGTATAGCAAAGCCCACACCATTACCCGCTCTCTCTCCGTCAGGACGTCCACTCCAGTAGTAAGTATAGCCGCCAAGTGGTTCGCATAATTCACCACAGCCGTTTAAATGAGTCTCAATGATTGCAGCTATATCAATTTTGTAACGACTGAGCTCTCGTGCTATGAGAGCAGTTTTTCTTTCTGGGCATATATTACGTTCATTGTCAAGTAAAGTTCGTACATTCCAGGTGGCAATGCATAGTTGTTTGGTAGCAGTCTTAAATTGGATATTTTTCTTGTTATTTCGACCGCATTTAACGATTTCTAGGCGCCCGCGGTTTGGCACCTAGATGATGTGTGAGACGAGCTATTTTTGGGCCACCTTTTCTAGGCCCCTCCCCTGTGCAGAGGAAAGCAGAGCGATCCTAAATAGGGCTGCTTTGTCACCAGTCGTGCTGCCGAACCTAGAGTCCCGCCTCGATCGACTCCAGGAGCGACCACTTATCGCCTGGCCGCCTACGTGCAGGATGTCAGCTAAGGCCTCGGTACATCGATACCTCAACCCCACCACCTAACCCCATCGCCGCAGGTCTTTTTATACTCGGATCCGGGTAGAATGTCTAGGGTCATCTGCGCGTGAACTTATTTAAAGTGGATAAGCGGTTGCGCGGGTGCAAATCCACTTCACTCGTCCCTTCTCCTGTGGTCCAATGGTCCGGTAAACCGGAACGATCGGCAGAAGTTGGGATGCAGCGGAAAGGCCGTGTGACACTACATGGACTCTGACAAACGCCCTTAAGGTTTTCCGCATTACCAAGCTGCACGAGTAGACATGCAGACTTTTCTTTTCGGGAGTCACCGATAGCTTAGTCACAGGTGTTCGTGAATAAGCCCCCTTCCTTAGGTTTAGCCCACTTTCGTGGTTTACCGGGGTGTGGCCGCTGTGACTACAGCTTCTTGGAGCCACTAAAGAAGAGATTGCGCAGGTTAAAAAATACTACGAACACTCCACTACACCCCAAATTGAATGATTTGCATACATACCGAGTAAATCAAATGAAAAAAATAAATAACAAGTGAATTAAATTAAAAATTTTAAAAACCCCCAACGCAATACGTAATTCACCATTTTATGGTGGCGGCCATCTTGGATTTTAAATTTTATATACTGGGTTGTATTTTACTAGCTAAGCCCTTTCATTTGATACCCATATTGAGGGGGTCGTGGAAGAAAAAAGTAATCCGCCATTTTGTAGCGGCGGCCATCTTGGACCGATTTCCACCAAACATAGCTAAGAACACTCTCGACTAACTTTACTCTTAAACAAAAAAAACTAAATCAAAGTCCGTTCATCCACACACACAGACACGTCAAACTTATAACACCCCGTCGTTTTTGCGTCGGGGGTTAAAAAGAAATAAAATTACTATGACGATATGGAGTTGATCTCATGATGCAAACAAGAAGGTGGCTGGTGGCTAGTGGCTATAGACAGGTACTCGGTAATTAAACGACATAAACTCATCGAGTTTTGGCTTATAAGTACGATGTTTTGAAGAATAGTTTGCTGCTAGACGGTAACCAGGGTCTGATGATGGTGCTGGTAGGTGGCCGTAGCAACTAAGTAATTATAAAAGCTTGTTTAAAACACCCCCAACATAAAGAACACCCTAAGGTTTTTAGTGGGTATCCCCGTTGCGTCCATCCTCGGCAGGGGAGTCCCACATACCACCCTGTTCCCCCCCGACGCATGGTGAAGATGCGTAACGCATTTTTCCGGGGATAAAAAAGGTCACATGAATTTATATATTTCAAAGTTTGTCATTTAATATTATAATTTATATACGAGCTTTGTAGACCATGTTCGGTGACTGGTAAGGTGTAACAAAAAATATTCTTCAGAGTGCAACCTAGTATTTTTTTGAGATATTTTAGTTATTATAATGTCGATTGATTTTTTTCATGTCTTTTTCTATTATAGAGGTAAAATAAAAGATATGTTGCGCAACCTAAATCCTACCGGTGCGGCGCGTCTTAGCATTTCTCATGTTTAGCTATTTATAAATTCTACCCCTGTTTTGTATAAATTACCGTGCGTTTATTCCGAAGATTAAATATTTAAAAGGACTCGTATTAAAATTAAAAAAGAACTGCATTCACTACAATAAAACAAATTGTTTCTAATAATTAACGATCATTTACTTTAAAATATTCATACTTATAATGACATAATGTTCTAGTCTCTGTGATAATCAAACATAGGGTCTAATGTAAAAAATTAAATATTTCTATAACCCTGACATATAAAATATTCATTGATATTCGCCTACAAAATTATAAATAACCGAGCGTTGCGTAAGTTTTAACAAATGGAGCGTCGCTCTCACACGAACTCCTGCAAGAGAAAACACAATTCTATTAGACTATTCATGGACAATATAATGCCTAAGTATGCTACGTGCACGGCACGAAAAGGAGGGCGCTAACTCGCTAAGGGCCCTCCCTACTCCGAGGTGTGGTTCTATCTACCGTACTCTTAGAATAGGGATGTGTCAAAACATAATTATACAAGGTTATTTTTAAAACACCTGCAATCTCGTAGGACTAAGCAGCTAACACCATAAACAACAACATAATGTGATATGTTAAGCCGCGTGTCCAGCTCCTGTTTTGGTTTAAACATCCAACATGAGCATGACAACATCCAAAAAAAATCTCGGCGATTTTGACTTCTTGTTTGCTCCAACAATATTTTTTTCTTTCCATATCCGCATGTACAACAAAACATAATATCAATATGCATCAAAATCCCCGAGATTTTTTTTGGATGTTGTCTCATGGAAGATTGGATATATATTGGAGGATGCTCATGTTTGAATGTTTGAACTAAAACAGAGCTAGAGACGCGGCTTTACTTTTGATTAATTTGTTACATTTTACTTTCATACAAAAATTTATATTACATCTGAATGTGGTCGCGCAGCATAGCAACATGTGACGTGGGGAGGTCTTTGCCCAGCAGTGGAACAGCATAAACTAAATAAAAAATCTGAATGCTCTGAATAATTATTTTTGTATGAAAGTTATATGTAACAAGTTATCAAAAGACACATATTACACATATTGTTGTTTATGGTGAAGGCTTCCTGGTGCAGCGAGGTTCCAGGTGATTTTAAAAATAGCCCTGTATAATAATAAGTTCGTCCATCAAGTATAGAGTAGGTAAAATATTTTTTACACGATTTTTTTCCCTTGTCGATTTAGTAGGTATATAAAATGGTTAAGACATAACGCAATGAAGCGCAGAAAATTGATTGGTGTGGGGCACTGACGTCACATCGTGCAACATTTCAGAGCAAGTTGTGGCGTAGCGCACCCCCACCCAAAAATGAATAAGCGTTATATCTCAGCCATTTTTTATTTTATTTAATAACGAAACATGCGCAAGAATTTATCAATTTTTTATTAATAAAACGTCGGACTAATAATTATTTTAATTTATTTGACCTTGTCAATTTAACCCTGTTTCTCTTTTGCTCAAACTTTGCTCAGTTCAGGTAGCACCAATTAGTGGCGGATCCAGGATTAGGCATCATTTCAGGCTTGACTTCACTTAGAAGTTGCGAAGTGGTGGTGGCCAAGGAGTTATGTGGTCCGGATGCAAATTTGGACCATCGAGTTCGAAACCCGGCCCCCCACCGATGACTTTACTCGTAATTAGTTATGTGCGGTTTTTCCTCTGGACTAGTGGCAGGCTTCGGCCGTGGCTAGTTACCACCTACTGAACAAAACCGTGTCGCCAAGCGGTCAATTGTGACTGTGTTCCGGCATGATGTTCAGTGAAGGCAGGAAAGGATTTATCCCGCCTTCTAGGTATATATATATGTTGCCATCTACGGCCGCATCATCGCTTAACATCACGCTAGATCGTAGTCAAAGGCTTACCTATAATGAATTTAAAAAATCAGTTCTAGCCTCTATAACTCTAGCTTAAGATTTATGAGGACGAGAATAAATTTGAATTAATGAGAAGGTACGGGGAGATGACCAAAACATCGGGATAGAGAATTCAAATTAAAGTGCACATTGGATATTTAATGAATCCTTGTTACACACGACGGTACCTTATATAGGCCACGCGATATCCTACGACCGCGCTACGAGAGTCGGAAAAGTTGTGCAGATGACCAGTAGGTGCCAGTAGAATATATGGATTAATCCTATATGGAGGTCTCATTCCAAAGTGACCTTAAGCCGTGTCCAGCTAGTGTTTTGGTCTACACAATCAACAAAAATATGACAACATTCAACAAATTTCTAGGCGATTTTGATAAATAGGTATTAATATTTATGTTTCTGTTGTACGTGCTTTCCGTCGGGTCATCATCATCATCAGCCTATGTTCGTCCACTGCTAGACAAAGGCCTCCCTCATGGCACGCCACTCAACTCGGTCCTCTGTCTTTCTCCTCCAACCGCTCCCAGCGGCACTCCGGATATCATCGCCCCATCTCGCCCAAAGACGCCCTACACTACGACGGTCTTTATTCTAGAACACATCTACCTCATCGGTTTTATCGGTTCTGCAGAAAACGTGACCAGCCCATTGCCACTTCACTTCAGCTTACTAATTCTTGTTACAACATTTCCATCGGGTAGGTATGGAAATCAAAAACATTGTTGGAACTAACAAAAAGTGTAGTTTCACAATGTTTTGTGAAAAATGTTGTGATGGTTTTGTTGATTGTGTAGACCAAAACACGTGCTGGAGCTACAAAAGGTCTGTCAGCAGTAAATTTTTTTGTTTGAGGATTTTTATGGATAATTATGTGGGCACTCCATAACTAAAATAGCAAAATACATATTTAAATAGTAATACATTAGAGATGGATCCGCTACTGGTTATTTACCTACTTCTAGCAAAATTACTAATTAACGCTCTTTGAAGAACCCTTGAATTTTAAATCTATAATTATGCTTTCAATACAATTTTAATGTCATACCTACAGTACCTACTGTGATAAATTAACACTGTCATCATTTTTTGTTAGGAGGGTTAAATTGTATGTAACCGTTTGACCAATAGAGATGTTGACTAATTTTTATAGTTCATATTGTAGAAATAATGTACCTATTTAAAAATATTTGTGCCACTAAAGTTGCGTGATGGGAGTTTGTGACGTCACTGGCCGGACCCGGGTCGGTACATTTTGTATACTGGATAGTGAAGTGGCGCTTAGCAGTTTAGGTATTTTTTATTTTATTCACAAAACGAAAAGATACACTTACGTATTTTTGTACATAATATTTTTTAAATTACGGAATAATTGTACTTATTTAAAAAAATACCTAGTCAACATCTCTATTTGTGGCATGCCTATTGCCTATGCAATGTCTATTGATGCGATGGAGCGGTGAGCCAAAAATGCATAAAAATATAATAAACTCCGATTTTTACGGCACTCTCCGCATCATTAGCTAGGCAGCATTAACGAAGTGCTGCAAAAAGGAGCACATAACGAATTATATAAAGGAATATCTCTATACTCGTCTTACGGGAAAATATTAATAATTTCAGAAACAAAATTCAATAAAAAATATATTTTGATCCACTTTTGAAAGATTTATTTGAAAAAGTGAACACCGAATATCACGACCTTTTTGCAACACCTGGTAGGTACAGGCTAATACTATATCTCAGAGCAAAGTATACAATGACGATTGTCGAGTTTGAGCACTAAATACACCATGCAGTCTACGCAACCTCTACAGAATTCTAAAGTAATAAGAACTAACAACTAAACAGATAAAACGGATCGGAAACAAAAATAATTTATTTAAAATCAAGGAAATAAATCTACTCTACATTTTAATATAAAATACTGTGCATGAATACAACTAGCTAAGCTACAATATAAAAACAAAATATATTACAAAATACTGATAACATTTAAATTTTTACTATAATTGAACTAACGTTCGATCGACGAATTAGGTACAAAACTATATTTTAAACACTAAACCTAGAGACATAATATATTGTACAATGTAAAATAGTTCGATATGTAGAGTTATCGCAGTTATGGTCAGCTTCTCGGTCATTTAGACAATTCAGGCAATCGGGCGTTTCATAATTTTTAAAAAAATTAAATCCACCATACTGGCCGGAGACAAAAATTCCTTCCACGTACATACGTTATTAATATTCTAATGAAAGGTTCAAACGTAAAATGTGCAAGCTACGATGAGCGCTAGTCGCTCGGGAGGCTCGGTGGAGGGCAAGCGCGGGTGCAAGCGCCGAGTACTTACTCGTCCTCCCAGGGACAGATGTCGTTCCGCGGCGGGCGCGCGCCGGCGCCGCCTCTACTATCACGCTTAACAATACTCGATTCCGACACCGACGTCACTTCGTCTCTATGTCTATCTCTGTGAGCAATATTTCTCGTCGCGTTCGGCTCCGACGCCACGGAGCAGTCCCGCACGAGCGCGGGCGCCGGCGCGGGAGCGGAGGCGGAGGCGGGCGCGGACGCCGGAGAGGGTGCGGCGGCCGGCGGAGGCGCGGGCGCGGGCGCTGGGGCGGGCGGCGGCGGCGAAGGCACTTTGTCGGCGTGGTCGTCCTCCGCGCCGATGTCCTCGCCGACGGCCAGCGGCGCCGCGCCGGCGCGCGCGCTCTCCGCAGGCGCGGGCTCGGCGCACCCCGGCGCGGCGTCCTCGTCGTCCGGCCGCAGCGTCGAGCGCGACTCGGAGGCGGGCGCCGACGCGCTCGACTCCTCCACCTCGTCGTCGTCGCGCGCTCCGCCCGCAGCCGGCTCGTCGGAGCGCGACTCGGTCGGCGTCGCCGCCGTCGAGGCGAACACCGACGAGGGCTCGTCGGAGTGCGCGATCGAGCGCGGCTCCTCGGGCGAGGCGGAGCCGTGCGTGGAGTCCTCCTCGGGCGCGGAGCTCACGCTGATGGTGGGCGTCGGGTGGTGCGGCGCGGAGGGCGCGGCCGGCAGCGGCGCGGTGGAGCGGCGCACCACGCGGCCGTCGTGCGGCGGCGAGGCGAGCGGCGCGAGGTGGCGCGGCTCCACGGCGGAGAGACGGCGCAGCGGCGGCGGCGCACCGCGCAGGCCGCCGTCCAGCGTGCTCTGCTGCGGCAGGCGGCGCGCGCGCTCTCCGTGCGCGGAGACGGCGGCGGCCGTCAGCGCGGCGCTCACGTCGGACGACGAGCTGCCGGAGTCGGCGGTGGAGTCCTGTCTGCGCCGCGCGCCTCCGTACGCCGCCTGCGCGCCGCACTCCCACGGGAACGCGTCCGAGGCGTCCTCGTCCGGTGGATCCCTGCGGGCCGCGAGAACGATGAGGCGTGATCGTCTGTAATAGTGAGACGGTGAAGGGTCGGCGGGCGCGCGGTGGCGGGGTGGCTCACCTGAAGGGGATGTCGGCGAGGTTGGACTGTGAGTGCGAGTGCGCGGGCGGGTCGGGCGCGCGCGGCGGCTGCGCGGCGCACAGGGCGAGCTCGTGCGCGGAGCCGGACAAGGAGCGGTCGGAGCCGCGCCGCCGCGCCAGTGCCGCGCCGCCGCACGAGCCGGACGTCGAGCCCGGCTTCTTCTTCACTTGACCACCGAAGTTGAAAAACCTGCGAGTCGTTTGAAGTCTTTAAAGTGACGTTTAACGTACTGTATACTCAGTTTCGATCGTGATAAAAATATATAAATTTCTACCCGCCGTGTTCCTACCGTCCTCTAAAAGTAAAACAATCAAGAAGCACTCACTTGGCCTTCTTCTGATGCACGTTCTTCCCTTCGACGAGCAGTCGTTGGAAGTGGTCGGAGCGTATGAACCGCGGGTAGCAGTCCTTCTTGAGCAGCAGATTGTAGACGTGCTCGGCGGCGTGGTCGAGCGCGTACCGCGAGCCGCTCTTCATGCTCTCGGTGACGCGCTCCGCCGTCGCGCCGTCGATGTTGATCTCGCACGGAGCGCCCGGCTTCAGGAACTCTCTGATATATACATTATTCGACCATTATTCACTTTAACAAAGTATAAATATAGGTAGGCATACCACCTCCCTAGATGAAACAGTACCTTCCATGCATTCAATCAGGATACTTGAAAAAGGTAAAGCTCGAGACCACCTTTCAAGTCCTAAATTCAACACAGATCTAATAACAATGGGCACTAAATAAATATAATAAAAATAAAAAAGATAACCGACCAACCACTCTGCAAGGCATGTCTATTTTTTCTATACAAGTATTTCAATCTAGAAGCATCACGTAAATAAACAAAATAATGTACTCACTCATAGATCTCATCAAGTTTCTTGGGTATCTGCTTGGTGCTGCTTCTCCTGAGATCCATAACGGCGAGCCAGAAGCGAATGTTCTCGTGCGAGTATTCCTTGCGCAGGAAGGAGGTGAACTCCTGCAGGCCGGTGGGGTCTGACACCAGCTCCTCTATGGATAGGGCCCAGCGTTGCACGCGCGCCGAGCTTGGCACTTCCACGCTGAAAACGAGCTTTGAATTTGATGAATAGCCCCTCTAACCACAATCACTTTTGGCTACTGGATAACGCTATAGTACTGGGATGACGTAGATGTTGTTCGTTTCTCCATAATGATTTTTGTCCCAGTACAAGTGCAAGTGCGTAGTGGTAGTTTTTTTTAATGTTAGCCACTAGCGATTGTCGCTTGGCTATGGGTACAGTTCACAATATAATTAGCCAAGACCAATAAGGTGAATAACTGCGGACCGCGATGTCAGGTCTGGTTCCAAGGAATTAGTGATTCTACCTTTGGGTTTAATCAGATTCCATCTCGTTAGGTACGCATCATAGCTTAAGGCACATTATTATAATAAATGCTGTTTTCGATGCGATTAAAACCTTGAAGAGATACTTGTGTGCTATAAGTAAGACACTACTTTACTAAAACTACTAATAGGAAAGGTTCAGCAGTTAGCTAATATTGTGTTCAAAAAGAAAAGCAAACTAAAACGAGAAGTATGCAGTCTAAGGAGGTCGATAGAAGCGATCAGGTCACTCACAGAGGGCTGTTAATTTGCCAGAATAGGGTGTCATCGCTGACCCAAGGGTTTGAGGGCTGCGGCGGGGTGAGCCAGGGATCGTAGGGAGCGAAGGTCTCCGAGTAGGCCAAAAGGGCCTCGAGGGCAATTGAAGTCTTCACTCGCGTACGGTCCAGGCTCGCTTTTAGATGTTCAATCTAGAAGAAGTTGAAAGTAGATAGAATTAGGAAGAGTTATCACAAAATAAGAAGGTACTGAGGACCGGCTTCAATCATTCTGTCAGTTTTAAAATATCGCGTCAATTTATTACGTTTTATAAAATCCACAAATACATACAATAATATTTAAAAATGTGTGCTTATGTGCTCAGCGCCTCGTTGAACGCATTATTATGTACGAATATATAATTTTCTTAAACATTGAGTATTGACGCATTTTCTCGTATATGAAGCCAGTCTTCTGTACCATTATTTGTGTTAAGGTTCTACTCAGAAGTCTATTTACAATAGGTTAGTTCAAAGTACACGTTGCGTCGCAAAGATTTCAGTTCAGGGGGTCATAATGTCGCATTCTTCATTCTACTTCTAATTTTTATTACTTTACTTTAAGATCAATATTTGGGATATATAAAATTTCTTCTTTTTCTAAAACTTGCAGTTATAATATTAATCTTAAAGTATTCAACTGCAGAGTTTTCTAATGGAGAGTGTCTCGCCATTATTTTAAATATAGGGCGTGCTCTTTTCTTTATACGTGCTCGGTCAAACGAATCTGCCGCTTTCTTTTATCCCTGAGCCCTGATGTAAAAGTAAATTAAGACCTCCATACATACCCCACAATCACAGGGGGCCATTGTAGGCTCATGGCACGCTGAGGGTTCATTAGGGTTGTGGGAGTATACCCTGATAACCTAAAAACTTACAACCCAATGTCTGACCTCTCTAGTGAGATGGTGCACGGTGCGCATCTTGTCGGTGGTGGGGTGCCGGGCTCGCACGGGCACGGGGCAGGGCTCCAGCGCACTGGGCACGCCGGGGGGTGTGGGAGTAATGTCTGACCTCTCTAGTGAGATGGTGCACGGTGCGCATCTTGTCGGTGGTGGGGTGCCGGGCTCGCACGGGCACGGGGCAGGGCTCCAGCGCACTGGGCACGCCGGGGGGTGTGGGAGTAATGTCTGACCTCTCTAGTGAGATGGTGCACGGTGCGCTTCTTGTTGGTGGTGTGGTGCCGAGCTCGCACGGGCACGGGGCAGGGATCCAGCGCACTGGGCACGCCGGGGGGTGTGGGAGTAATGTCTGACCTCTCTAGTGAGATGGTGCACGGTGCGCTTCTTGTTGGTGGTGGGGTGGCGGGCTCGCACGGGCACGGGGCAGGGCTCCAGCGCACTGGGCACGCCGGGGGGTGTGGGAGTAATGTCTGACCTCTCTAGTGAGATGGTGCACGGTGCGCTTCTTGTTGGTGGTGGGGTGCCGGGCTCGCACGGGCACGGGGCAGGGCTCCAGCGCACTGGGCACGCCGGGGGGTGTGGGAGTAATGTCTGACCTCTCTAGTGAGATGGTGCACGGTGCGCTTCTTGTTGGTGGTGGGGTGCCGGGCTCGCACGGGCACGGGGCAGGGCTCCAGCGCACTGGGCACGCCGGGGGGTGTGGGAGTAATGTCTGACCTCTCTAGTGAGATGGTGCACGGTGCGCTTCTTGTTGGTGGTGGGGTGCCGGGCTCGCACGGGCACGGGGCAGGGCTCCAGCGCACTGGGCACGCCGGGGGGTGTGGGAGTAATGTCTGACCTCTCTAGTGAGATGGTGCACGGTGCGCTTCTTGTTGGTGGTGGGGTGCCGGGCTCGCACGGGCACGGGGCAGGGCTCCAGCGCACTGGGCACGCCGGGGGGTGTGGGAGTAATGTCTGACCTCTCTAGTGAGATGGTGCACGGTGCGCTTCTTGTTGGTGGTGGGGTGCCGGGCTCGCACGGGCACGGGGCAGGGCTCCAGCGCACTGGGCACGCCGGGTGGGGGTCGAGCCACACGCCAGTATGCGCGTTCTTGACTGTCGCTCACTATCTTGTCACCTTTCTTGCGATCTTTTGCTAACCGCACCTGGTAAAAATTTACAAGTTAAGGGTGATTCCTGAGAGACAAAATTTTACGTGTCTGGGGGAATAAACTACCCGTAACATAAAAATTCTACCCAAAGGTATTTTTTTCCTGTTAGCCTAAGGTTCAATCAACCTAATGCATGATAGACATCAGGTTATATTTAGCTGCAAGTATCAAAAAAAAATGTAAAAGCCCTGAAATTTGATTACCGTGGGCTGTCCCTTACTCATTTTCGGAACAAAATATATTTTTTACACTAATTTATAAAAGGAATTTAATTAATTCCTGTGATCTTAGCTGTAAAGGGTGAACTGTTATATGATCAAAAAAATACGCGAAGGCTGTACTCAGCGTAGTTTTAGAAAAAATAACAAATTTAGGTTTGTCCCCGGACAAAAAGTGATTCCCATGGCGCGCGACATAACTACCCACATTTCACAAACCACAATACTTAGAAGCTTGTACGCACGCTATTGGCTAACTTCGATTGCGCTCTAAACATAGTGAAGAGAGGCTCCTCCTCTCGTTGTTATAAACTGGATTTACGAAGGTGAGAAATTGATTACCGTGGTTTTGGTTCACTAGATCATTGATTACCTTTTCCATGTTTAAAAATATTTTTTTATCCATTATGGTTTTTTGACTAGGGTGTGCAGTTAAGAAAAGGGTATTGTCTATCATATATTTTATTATTTTTGGTCTATAATTATGGTATTTAAAAATATTGACAAAAAACTATACAATTTTGATTTCCATGGTATTGATTTTCATGGCATTTCACCACGGTGATCAATTTTCCTCTGAGTTTTCTTGCGCATTCTTTCACTTTTTACCCATATACAGCGAAGCCGCAGGTATGGAAGTGATTTTGATAGTTTATATTTGTATATTTCATTATTTCAGATATTTTTTTATATTGTATACATCCGATTTTTTATATTGTACTATAGTAGACAGCCGCTCTGGCTTATGCGGCACCATTATATCCCCACATTAAAAAGTCGCTCAGCGAGCTATGGAGAGGGCTATACTCGGGGTTTCTCTACGTGATCGAATCAGGAATGAGGAGATCCGAAGATGAACCAAAGTCACTGACATATCTCCGCGGATCAGGAAGCTGGAGTGGTAATGGGCAGCCCACATAGCACTGATGGGGTCGAAAAGTGTTCAAGTGGCTATCACAGGCAAGCAAACCCAGTCCACCCACAAGTGTGGCAGACGACCTTATTTAGGTCGCTGAAAGACGCTTGAAGCAGGTCGCTTCCAACACCGGTGTTATATATGGAGGTCTAAAGGGGAGGTTTATGTTCAGCAGTAGACGTCTTATGGCTGAGATGATGTGTGATGAAAAAATAAAACGAAACTATGGGCTGACTGCAACTTTCAGTCCAGATTAACCTAACTAATGATAAATGTACAATCTGATGACAGCTTCTGGAGTGAATCCTGTTAGTAACTGTGACTGAGAACTTGATCTCATATTCTAGGATATATATTCTTCCATATATTCAATATTTTTACATTGTTTAAGACTGCAATACGTTGATTTTATTTAGTTTACATGATTATTATATAGAGAGCCAATATAGACCTTTTTTAATACTTTATGTTTGGTGTATATCTGTTTGGATCACCGTTTTAAATCATTTCTATTTTATATGATTAGTATGTAGATGTCAATATTTAAATAATAACATAGAATTCAAACAAAATAGTTTTAATTTTGATTACCATGCCACACTTTATTGATTCCCGTGGCACTAAAAATTTAAATTTAAATATCTTCTGAACAAAACAAGTTATAATGATGCCTATTTGATTGATGTGCTTATAATTATGGGAAATTTGATGTTTTACATGTAAAATGCAATAATACTTTGATTTAAAATCTGCCACGGAAATCACTTAAATACGCCCGATCTCAGGATTTACCCTTAATAGTTACAAATTATATTCTTTATGTAAATTCGAGCTTGACACACGATACTTTTGCAAGAAGATGATAATAGGATGACCTTTGCATCGTGTTCAGATTCCCACTTCTCTTTTCTCTGCTGATTGACTTATCGAGAGACAACGTTTTTGAAATCACGTATTTTTTGTGTATCTTCGTCTTTTGCTATGATTTTCCACGTGATTACTACAATTGATTTACGTACTTGTTCTTCCGCCTGCATAGTAATGAAGTCCCACTTGGCAGCGAGGTTTTTCTTAAGATTAGCTAACGCCTCCTGTTCGTAGTCTTCGAGGCCGTGTCGTTGTTTGTTTCGCAGCGTTCTCTTGACGAGGTATATAGCGTACTCGACGTTGTCGGGGCCGAGCGTGGGTGCGGACGTACTGCCGCCGGCCACGCGCGGCCCTTGCCACGGCCAGTAGTATGGACTCTATAAGGAAAAAAATCTCATTTTAAAGGGAAATTATTAAAATCTAGCTGTGCCCAGCTGTTTTACCTGCTGTACTGTGCCTATGTGTTATTCCAATGTCTAAGCTTTCTCTATTCCAAATCATCAGCTCAATCGGTCCAACCGTTTAGGCGTTAAGAAGTAACAATCATACATCCAGACATACATAAATTCTTACAAACTTTCAGGTTTATAATATTAGTAAGATTTTATTGATATTGTGCCTGTACAGTGCCCACTGAAGATATACGAGTAAGTTAAGAGTACGAGTGTACCTTCGTTCAATAAAAATCATGGCGGAACTGTTGCTTATGTTATTTTCTCTCTATAAAATAAATACTTTAACATGGCGCAGTCGGTAGGATTCGGACCTACGCTCCCACAAGGAATCTGATTGAACCCGCGACCGGGTTAGGTTTTCGGGTCAGGTTTGGAATAAACATATCTACTCCCACTGCCGGGTATTACGTTCGATGTGTTGCTGGAAAAAATATAGGGGAGCGGTCAGAACAAATTTGATTCCTCTTCTTGGTCCAATCTCCCCAACTTAATGCTCTTTGTAATATGTAAAAATTAACATGATCACATTTTGGCTGCGCGTTGATAGATCAGTCAGTCAGTCAGTCAATCACGCTTTTCTTTTATATATTTAAATTATTATACTTAATACTTACTTGAAATCTATAGAGAGAAGAGTCATCCTTCAAGACGAGGTTTTTCAAATCGTTGACAGGAAAGAAGTAACCATATTGGCAGAGTTGATTGCCTAAATTTATTGCTTCAACTGTAAAAGAAAAACAATTATTTTTATTTGCCTCTAAATTAACAATTGTTCTGATTCTATTTAAGTGGGAGTATAACAAAAAAAGTGGCTGTGACATACGGACGGACGGACGGACAGACATGACGAATCCATAAGGGTTTCATTTTTTGCCATTTGGCTACGGAACCCTAAAAATAACCCGACGCGAAAACTGATCTAAAATGGCTGCTGCCTCCACAGGTCTCTCTTAAGCCGCGTCTCCAGCTCCTTTTTTGGTCTACACTCTCAACAAAAACACGTCAACACACAACAAAATTCCCCTATACAAAAAAAAAATAATGTCTATGCTTCAAGCGTCAACAAATGTTTTTGCTTTCCATCGGCTATGGAAAGCAAAAACATTTGTTGAAGCTTACCGCCGGGCTCAGCTAGTAAATAAATAAATGAATAAACAAAGCAAAAACATTTGTTGAAGCTTAAAGCATAGACATTATTATTTTTTTTGTGTAGGGGAATTTTGCTGTGTGTTGACGTGTTTTTGTTGAGAGTGTAGACCAAAAAAGGAGCTGGGAGACGCGGCTTTAGCCGTCCTCGTTGCATTTCATATATTATTTGCAAACATTCTGTGCTGCGGTAGGAGGGCACAAGCGAGAAGGAAGATGTGTTGTGCTGACCTTACATGATGTGGGATAAGGACAAGTAGATGATGGTAGGAGGTCACTAAAGCTAAATTACTAGGTATTATATAGACACGCAGTAGCGTGTCAAGAGAAGTTCAAGCAATAGAACTGGCGATAGTCTTAACATCTTTTGACTCTTGAGTAAGAAGCGGTGGTGCAGTGCACCTAGAGTTTTACATCATTGTGAAATCCTTGGTAACATTGTACTGATTATGGACTGCGTTATCTCTTACCATCAGGAGAGAGTATTGCTTGTCTTTTTTCTTCTTTGCTTATAAAAATGATCTCAAACTTAGTAAGGTTATTACGGCGCATCAACATCGAAATTCGACTTACGCACCGGACTGTATTTTAATGAAAACTTATAGAAAATCTTAATTATATATGGACACAACACATACATCATTATAAAAATTAGTTAATATTGCAAAAATTAAACAGAAAAGCGTATTCGCTCATCTTCTCAACAGATTTTTATTAAAACTATAAAGCAAATTATACGAGTACAATGTCTTACATTTTAATTATCTCCTTACCATAAAGTTGATATATGAATTCCTATTTTATGGACACGTCTCTATAGATATAGATTACACTTTATGGTAACACAAAAAAATAGGTAGATATAACACTTTATTGAAAAAAGAGAAATATACAAAAATTAACTTAAAAATAAAAACACAATATTATAATCCATGTGTTAAAACACACAACACATCAGACACACCACAGATAACAGGCAAAACACATAATACACATAAACACATAATAATCCACTAAGTGTTATAATCGGCAGTCTTATAGCGATCTCTTCCAGACAATGCCCTTATTTACTAGACTATAGTTATTTAATAATACTCACAACAGCATAGTAGAAAAAGTTGAACTTACACTCACCATTACAAGTCTCATCAAGGTTGAAACGTTCCATTAGCCATTCGACAAGATCGTAACCTGGAACCAAACAGAACAAAAGAAATTAAAAAAAACCTAGAAACAAGTTTTTATTATTATTACCATCTAGCAATATAAAATACTCGTCAAGGCGAATCAAATGAGCGCACACTCGATCGGGTTGCGTCGTTTAATTACGGAGATCCTATGGCCACCTTCTAGCTCCGTCATCAGATCAGCAATAATATTTAATATAGAATTGTCATCCGATTTATACATGCATGCAAAATTTCAACTCAATCAGAAACCGGGAAGTGGATCAAATTAAAGTTACAAGATTTAATTACAGACAAACAACGGTCAAGTGAAAGTAAATAAAAGCTTGTAATAAATATAGTCTGCCATCGAGAACGAACTATTATAATTTATACATGACCCTTGTAGAAAATTCAGCGACGAAGATGGAAAGGGACTGACGCAAATAGAATGCAAATTTGAGTGCCTTAAAGCTTGAAACTACTTATTGCCTAAATTCTGTATTATAATTTTTAAAATATTTTTAAATCTCTAATTCAAAACTTAACAAAGGCGACTGAACAGTTTTACATCCATTTTTCGAACGTAATAATTGCATTCGGATAGAACGAGAAGTCTACGAGAAAAATCGAACGCGCAAGAAAATCTTATGTAGGTACCCTTTTCCTCGTGAAAGCCCGAATCGAGGGCGAAGACACGACTAAAAATATGGGGGTGAGAGATTAACACAATAAATACCCCATTTAGTTTATTTTCAGTATATTAATATTATTAACTATGCATAGAGCTATTAATAGTGTGACACGGTTGTACGTTAAATATTTTATTAGCCTAAAGAGTTCGAATGGAAATGCCACGAATAAATAAATAATGTGTGGGATTTAAAGCGAACATTATTCTACCACTTGTGCTGTGGACATCTAGGTTTCCTATTTAGTTAATAGCTAGATGTGATCAACTGCTGAAAAGTCTACTAATCTTAGCTAACAACATACCGAATATCACATCAATTGGTTCTGCCGTATAGATGTTAAAAATGAAAAGGCACCAAACACCTCCATACGTTTGCTAATATACCTAGTCAGGTCATAAGTATTGTCACACAGTAAAAACTTTTCTTTTAGAATGCTGGCCACAAAAAAGTTTATTGAATTCGAATTTCGAATTGTTCATGAAAATAAAAATGTATACTTTTTAGAATTTTACTCATTTTTAAATATGGAGTGGACGCTTAAAGAAGACTGTGTTGCAGTTATTGCGTTGCATCGTTGCGGTTACGCGCCAACTAAAATTTTTGACATACTGAAAAATTTGAATATAACCAAAAGATTCGTTTATCGTACCATCAAACGATACAATGAAGACTCCAGTGTAGATGACAGGTCAAGAAGTGGTCGCCCTCGGTCTGTTAGGACTCCAGCAGTGATAAAAGCTGTGAAGGCGCGAATTCAAAGAAATCCCAAACGTAAGCAGAAACTGTTGGCCCTTCAGATGGGGTTAAGCAGAAAAGGGTGTTAAATGAAGACTTAGGGCTTCGGGCATATCGAAGAAAAACAGGACATCGTTTAAATGCTCGTCTAATGGACCTGAGACTGAAGAGATGCCGCGCTTTGTTGAAGCTGTACGCGAGAAAAAAATATCGAGAAATTCTTTTTTCGGATGAAAAAATTTTTACCGTAGAAGAGAGCTACAACAAACAAAATGATAAGGTGTACGCACACAGTAGTGAAGAAGCGAGCAACCGTATTCCGCGTGTCCAACGAGGTCATTTTCCATCCTCGCTCTTGGTATGGTTGGGAGTTTGTTATTGGGGCTTAACAGAGGTACATTTTTGTGAGAAAGGTGTAAAAACGAATGCAGTTGTGTATCAAAATACAGTCCTGACGAACCTTGTGGAACCTGTTTCTCATACCATGTTCAATAACAGGCACTGGGTATTCCAACAAGATTCGGCGCCAGCTCATAGAGCGAAGAGCACACAAGACTGGCTGGCGGCGCGTGAAATCGACTTCATCCGGCACGAAGACTGGCCCTCCTCCAGTCCAGATTTGAGTCCGTTAGATTACAAGATATGGCAACACTTGGAGGAAAAGGCGTGCTCAAAGCCTCATCCCAATTTGGAGTCACTCAAGACATCCCTGATTAAGGCAGCAGCCGATATTGACATGGACCTCGTTCGTGCTGCGATAGACGACTGGCCGCGCAGATTGAAGGCCTGTATTCAAAATCACGGAGGTCATTTTGAATAAACATTATTGTCATAAGAATCTATGTTTTGTTAAGTTCATTTTGGTATATAAATGGTTACATAATAAATAAACTTGTTCCAATAATTTTATATTAAACATGTGACACAATTTATGACCTGACTAGGTAATATTAGTAAGATCTAAAACGGATCTAATGATTATTGTTTTTAATCTATTTCGAGATGGATACTCTTAACCTTTATGTTTTCCTTTCATTTTCAGTATCTAGCTTAAAACCGACTGAGGAAACAGAACTTTTGATATCTCCCATTAAATGTATGGACCAAAATGACGGTAGTTTGTAACAATTATCATTTTAATCAAGGTGTCGTCTAAATTCTACCCACTTTAATTAAGACTTATTAAAAGTAATATTTCACAGAACTCACCCACGCCACGCCGCGTAGCTCGCGCGTTCATAAAGTGAAAATGTTTTAAAAGAGCTCGCTATTTAGAGTGGAAAATCTGTCAGCCCTCTGAGGCCGAATTCAAGATTTTTTTTGCCAATAAAGCTGTACTTAACTATCCAGCAGCGCGATAATATAACAAAAATTCTATCGACAATTTTTTACAGCATTTGTAAGTATATCACTAAGTCTAAGGACTGGATGCAAGGCTCTGCCGATTCCCAGTCCCCTGTCACAAAGACGATGCGGGAGTGCCGCCGGGTTGATTTAGTGGATATACCCATGCAGTCACTCTGCACGGGGAGTCCCACATACCCCCGATGGGAGGGTAGGTATGCGTAACGCATTTTATCCAGGTGTAACCAAAAAAAAAAGTATCTGTATAAAGCACTGCAAAATGTTCTCTAGATTCTGTGTCTAACTGTACCTACGTACTCGTATATTTTAAAAAGAGTGAACATTCTCATAAATTTTGCAAAGCAACGTCCGTTGGAGCGATGTATGTAAATAGCTGAGAATATTAAACGAAGGGAAATGTATGGGTTTCCTTCGGCTGCGGTGAACGTCCGGCTAGACTATGCCAGGCGAGGTATGTGCTTCAGTATTGATTTTTCAATCAGAACTTGAGGCTGAGGAGGGAACGAGTCAGCCTGCGACGACTTTAGGTACCCGGTACCGGATACCTATGTGTATACCTACTTCTTCGATACAAGAATTCTAAGAAACTTATTCCTTATAATAAGTCCTTAGTTTTTGTTCACGTGTTTGGCTTTAAGCTTAATGTTTTATTATGATAGAGGTGGTAGATAACTGATATCAATAAATAATACATACCGGTAAAAGCAGAAGGAATAACACTGAGAAAAAGTTTTTGACTTCTAACAGGTACACCATTTTCTGGATCTTGCATTTCTTTTATCAAACTTTCCATCTGAAATATAAAAGAGAGATATTAGTAATAAGAAGAAAATAACGATGCGTCTACACCATGAAGGAGTAGAATATAATAGAATACCTAGAAGCCTCTTTTTTGTAACACCAGAAATATACAGGTTATCTAAAACCTATACAAAATTTCGTAACTTAAGTGTAACAATTGGCGGTTTTATCGTGAGAAGTGAACTCCACAAGATGGAATAACGACCAGGGATTATTGACTCATTCGAAGAGTTTCATTACAAGTTATAAACGTACTAAAATGAAAAGCATATAATAAAATAGCGATTATCTCAATCCACAGGTTTCCACGTGATATATAATGCAAACTGCAAGCAATCGCACTTTGAGACGTTTTAAATGGGAGGCCGATATTCAGTAATGGACGTCGTTTCTTTGACGATGTTGATTAATCAAACAATTTCTAAATACATCGGTAGGTCACAAATTACTGGTATTGCAGATTGCAGACGTATATTTTAATATCAGTCCTGTTCCATTCCCAGGTTGTCTGTAAGAAATTGCCTAGTGCGATAAGACCGCCGATATTTACCTAGCATTAAGATATCTAGCTCAGTAAGTTTCTTTGTAATTACTTGGTATGCAATAAAGTATTATTCTATTCTATATAGTGTAGTTTCTATGTAGTGTAGAATATATTCTATATAGTACTAGCTGACCCGGCAAACATTGTTTTGCCATATAAATAATTTCCTTTAACTACAAAAAAAATTTGAAAATCGAAATAAATTTGTTAAATCCTAACTTCAATGAAAATCGAACCGTATAACAAACCGAATTTCACAATATGAGCCTAACACCTCCTACATTTTTCTGGTGTCCTGGTACTTCGTAAAAGTCTCAAAATTGATAATTTAATTATTATTGATAAAATAGGAATGATTAAAAGTTAATATGAGAGTTACACTGAGATAGCAAAATAATAATTGTCAACGTTACTACTACACTTGATCCATAAACAATAATGATGGCCGACAACTGTGTAGGGAGTGAGAAAGAAAGGAGACCGGCTTCGTTCTCATCCCTACTCCGTGCTGTTTACTGGGTCAGAAGTGACACCTGTAGACATCTGGCGGGGATAACTAATTAAATGACGATTGATCAGTTTTCGACCGGAGAGGAAAAATGATTAAATTACTAAAATGGCTATTAAAAAATAAGGGTTGATCGTAGAAGGGTGAAAATTGAGGATTGTATGTATTTTTGTATGTTGTATCATAAAAAAATAGAAATTAAAAATTTTGTCTAAAAAAATAAAAAAAATAATTTTGGGGTGGACTACCCCTAATATTTAGGGGGATGAAAAATAGATGTTGGTCGATTCTCATAGATACCGGATAAGCACAAAAAATTTCATCAAAATCGGTTAAGCCGTTTCGGAGGAGTATGGCAACGAAAACTGTGACACGAGAATTTTATATATTAGATAATGGTAAACAACATGCAGGCCGTCGCCGCTTGTGTGTATGTCGCTAAAGTTTCTATCGTAAAAAAACCTAGTCACTATTATACTACCCGATATAGCCTACAAATAAAATGACTTATCAAATGTATACCTAATGTATTAACAACTGAAACAGTTCTGAGAAACGGCATCCAATTATCACAAATTATTTTCGCATTACAGTTTTCGTAGACTTTCCAAACGTGATGAAAAAGATTTCTCTATTTTTTGCTTGTAACAAGACTCACTAAAATATTAATAAAACTGCTGAAGCAAAATGTGAAATTTTATTTCGTTATTATCCACTAACACTAATGGTTTTACTCATAAAACTTATTTAGAGCGCTTCCGCACTACATCCGGTTCGAATCCGATCGGAAGTCTTAAAATGATGGAACTGCGTAGACTTATAGTAGCAGTAGTTTTTCATAAAATACTATTAAACACTACAAATTTATTTGACATAATTAATGTACAATAAAATATACAGCGGAATCCGTAGGCCCTCGAACTACTTAGTAAAAATTAGATAGGAAGTTTCAGGAGCCATTAAATTTTTGTTTGTCACTCGGTTGGTTGCAGCACGGTAACGAGATATATGTATCTCTTTACCGTGGTTGCAGTGCGTTGGTGAGTAGCTATGAATGTTGCGCATTTACAAAATGTTATAGACAGTCATTTGACGGATTCAGAGCGCTGTGAGGGTAGATGTACAAAAGTGGCCGGTGACGTCACTCCGGCAGGGCAGTATGCACTCGAGGCTCGGCGAGGGTCAAGTGAAGAGCTCTCGGCTCGGGGCCGCAGCCGGCTCGACAAGGCAATGCATCCACCTCATTATGTTGTTATGGACGTAGCACCACTTCAACCGAGGTTTAGCAGAGCCATTTAAATAATGACAGATCTGTTTTTTGTGGCTATTTTTATGCGTCATGTTTACCTTTATGCTTTTAACATGTGAACAAATTTTCTCATTTTTTTTTAAACTTTCAAAACTTCGCCCGTTTTGCCATAATCACTGCGTAAAATAATAAAGTTCCGCGGATAAAATTGCTGAGCATGGAATGAACTGAAATTTGATATTGACTGCCTGTCTATCACAGGACCATATTCATAGTCATTCAGCGGGTAAAACCATCCAGCACAGCTAGTAAGTTAATAGTTACAATAACATTATTGCAAACCATCCTTCCAACATTACAAATTCAATCAGAATAGTTTTCCAATTTCCAATAGAACATAAGGGATTTCTTCAAGGACATTTGAATATCACGCTCGAAGGACCAATCGGGTGAATCGGAACGGGCACGAGAATCGTCGGCCAGACGTTTACGTAAACGGAAACTCGTGTTTGGGACAATTTTCCACAATGTTAAATCCTCAATAGTGTATTGAAGCGGTATTATGTTGGGAAAATACAGACAGTAGAAAATGCAGATACTAGCTGGATAATAACATTTTTTGTCATAAATCGAAAACAAGCAAACAAGTTGGCCTGATGCAACAGAAATTAGTTATAAGGTCCCTTTGGGTTGGGAACCCTAAAAAATATAGTATACTACCACACCAGGTATGTTGAAATGTTTGTCTGGAATTTTAAGATCTAAACAGAGTTTGGTAGGGTTTTGGTTTGAGAGTTTAGTTGGGTTGGTGGTTTGGTTTGTAGCAATATACTACTAACACAAAAACTCTCGTCAAACAAAAACTTTCGTAACAGAAAAGTAACGAAGAGATTTTCATGGATTTTGAAATTTGAAGTTGAGTTGAAATTTGTCAGCATTTAACTGACTTGTAGGGTTTGATATGAATCGATAATATAGAGATCAATAGCTCGCCAATTAGTTTATGTAATAAGTACACAGTACACAGCTTCAGTTATATAGAGCCCGATATCTGTCATTATAACTCTTCCCTTAAAACGAACCTTAAACCGCTTAAAACGCAATAAGAAGAAAAAAGTGAATTATCTTTTTTTCGTAATAAGGTGGAATGTCACTACATTGTATAAAACAAAGTCGCTTCCCGCTGTCTGTCTGTCTGTCTGTTCCTGTGTATGCTTAGGTCTATGAAACTACGCAGCGTTTTTGAAGTGAAAACTTCTTTAGCGGCGCTGAGCACTTTTTTGTATGGGTAAAAACTTTCAAACTCGCGTCAGGGTCACGTGATGCTGATCGAAAAAGCGTAAGATCGAGGGGAAGGGAGAGGAACTAGTATCTCCCACTCTTTCTACCGTGCCTGAGTGTGCTGCTCTGTTTAGGCGGCACAGGGGGCTTAGACAAGCGCGCGCCCGATATTTTTTTTTAATATTTTATATTTATATTTCTATATTTTTTTTTTTTTTTATTAGACATTTAAATAGGTTCGAATCAAAACTGTTTGTTTCTTACTTCAGTTATCATAAAGCAATTGTATCAGTTGTAAAAATTTGCGATGATGATTCTGATAATAACGATGGTGTAAAAGTCGTCGAAATTATGGATGGAAGTTGATTTTTCTGAGAGATAAAATTTAATCTTATATATAAATAACGATATAATATTATAAATAACAACATATAAATTGTCATATTTGTGTACGATAGCGCAATAAATAAACAATGTATTCTACCTCATAAATGATAGTATTTTTATACTTATAATTAAACACAACGTTAATATTGAAGTTTTCACTTCTGCCGGCACTCCCGGAGTGCTACCTTTTTTTTTTTTAAATAGAGTGATTCATGATACATGCATATACGTAGAGAAACTGTGAGAATAATAAATTACTGCGTTTTAGGCGCTGCAGCGTTGAACTGTATTTTCTAAGAGAATAGTTATCTAGAGGTGAGGGTGCGCTTTGATTCTGTGCGTCCTCGGAGGCAGAGCTAAGGCGGTGACGTCACGCGCGGATCGATCGCTGCCCGGGAGGGGATCCCAGCCTCGCGTCTTGCGAGTAGCTTGCCCGACACTCGCTTTATACTTTACTAGTTATGCTCCGCGGTGTTGCTCGAAATAAAAAGATTTTTATCCCGTGTTATGAACAAAATCCCCACGGCCCCACGATATTGATCGAGTGGGATAAAAAAAATGGTTTAGATCTGAAGAACGATATAACACATAGGCTTAAGGGGTTAAACAACTGGGCGCATAAAGGAGGTTATTAAGAAAAACGGTTTTGTTTGTTACCTTAGTTGTTTTTTTTAATACTCTAAATAGGTCCATCCCACCTATGGAGTGTTCCTTCGTGAAACTAAAAAAGAATTCGCCAAATAGGTTCAGAGCTTCAGCGACTTCGAGTAAATATCCTATTTACATAAAAAAAAGTTACTGACGGAAAACAAATTCTACACCTTCCGTCCTTTTTGCGAAATCTGTTAAAAATAATACAAAACTGATTGAGCTAAAAGTTGTGTGTTGTTATTAGGTATTTCTAATCACATCAAAACGTGCGACACACCTAGTAGACCAGGGTCGATAATTTTTACTAAAAAAAATAATAGTAGGATGAAATCCATTAGAAAAGGAGGGGAATATTATAATAAAACCGGTCAAGTACGAGTAGGACTCGAGCACCGAGGGTTCCGTACAAACCTACGGGTTTCTACGGAACCCTAAGGAAAAGTGGGTATAATATTATATACTGTGGGTTTTGATTCCCTTGCGAGTACTTGCGAGTATGAAAATATGCGGCTAAAATTGCTGTTTCTTTTGATTGCGTTGACATAGATGTTCGATTTTTTTACAACTTAAAGTTATTATAAAGCCGAGTATTTCGTATGAATTTCAATTTAATACCTGTACGCGTTCTTGAGGAAAGGGATAGTAAATACAAAATTATTAAAAATATTTTTTTATATGATGTAACTAAAAATGTACAGTTTTCGCAATTTTTCCTGTGCCTGTGATTTAAGACGTTGCTGTGTACCAAATTTCAAGATTCTGAGTTAACGGCAAGTACCCTGTAGGTTTTGATTTCCTTGAGAGTAGTCGCGAGTTAAAAAATACGGCTAAAATTGCTGTTTCTTTTGAATGCGTTGAGATAGAGGTTTGATTTTATTACAGTTTAAAGTTATAATAGACCTTAGTATTTCATATTAATTTCAGTTTAATACCTGCACGCGTTCATGAGAAATAAGGTAGTAAGTATGAAATTATTAAAAAAAAATTTTTTTTATGATGAAACTAAAAATGTACAATTTTCGCAATTTTTCCTTTATCTGTGCTCTAAGGAGTTGCTTCGTGCCAAATTTCAAGATTCTAAGATCACGGGAAGTACCCTGTAGGTTTTGATTTTTTGAGAGTAGTTGCGGGTTTAAAATTGCGACTAAAATTGCTGTTTCTTTTGAATGCGTTGACATAGAGGTTTGATTTTATAACAGTTTGAAGATATTATAGACCTTAGTATTTGAAATTAATTTCAATTAATTACGTTTATGCGTTCATGAGAAAAAGGGTAGTAGGTATAAAATTATTCAAAATATTTTTTTCATATGATGCAAATAAAAATTTATAATTTTCGCAATTTTTCCTTTATCTGTGCTCTAAGGAGTTACTTCGTGCCAAATTTCAATATCCTGAGTTCACGGGAAGTGCCCCGTAGGTTTTGATTTATTTGGTAATGTCGAAAATTTGCTGAAATTTACGACATATTCGACTATATCTTTTGATTGCGTTGGCCTAGAAGTTTGAAATTTTCACAGCTCTAAGAGGCAATGGACCTTAGTATTTCCTATAAATTTCAGCTTGTTACCTCCACGCGTTCTTGAGAAAAATGGTCTTGACAGACAGACAGACAGACAGACAGACGGACAACAAAGTGATCCTATAAGGGTTCCGTTTTTTCCTTTTGAGGTACGGAACCCTAAAAATAAAAGGAAAAATAATTTACGGGCGATCTGAGGTCGGGAAGGGGATGGGGGTGAGTTTTTAAGGGTAAAAAACGGTTTTTCTCGATTTCCGGCAAAACTAAAAATCCTATCGAAAAAAGTCAAATGGCAAAGTTGTAGGTAATAAAAAGATCTAAAACTTTTGTATATAGTTTGTATTAGGCAAATATTTATGTGTACCCGCTCCGGCGAAGGAGTCCTATACCCCATATTACGGGCCTTGAGCCTAGTTTGGGGCATAGGTTCTCACTAGTAATTTATGTGATCTGTAATGCCTTTACTGAATAAACAATTTATTTATTTATTTATTATTTATACACTTTCACTTACACACTCTCACTACTGACACACTTTCACTTTCACTTACACTTTTTTCACATAACCTCAAAATTTATGTGAAAAATTCAAAAAACCAAGTTTTTGGTTTTTTATTTTTATCTTTTACAAATTTTTTTTTTTTTTTAACGAAATTTGGTGAAAACTTACCTTTTTATGTCCCAAATACGCTGTAATTTATTTGATTAAAAATATTTATTTTTTCACCTTATTTTGAATTAATATCGAAAAAACAACCTAATTTTCAATCGAAAATTCACCCGTCAAAATATCAGCATTTTTCATTATTATTTTTATACAAAAGTTTTAGATCTTTTTATTAACCCCCGACGCAAAAACGACGGGGTGTTATAAGTTTGACGTGTCTGTCTGTCTGTCTGTCTGTGTGTGTGTGTGTGTGTGTGTGTGTGTGTGTGTGTGTATGTGTCTGTCTGTGGCATCGTAGCGCCCAAACGGATGAACGGATTTTGATTTAGTTTTTTTTGTTTGAAAGTAGAGTTAGTCGAGAGTGTTCTTAGCCATGTTTGGTGAAAATCGGTCCAAGATGGCCGCCGCTACAAAATGGCGGATTACTTTTTTCTTCCACGACCCCCTCAATATGGGTATCAAATGAAAGGGCTTAACGAGTAGAATACAGCCCACTATATAAAATTTAAAATCCAAGATGGCCGCCATCAAAAAAATTTGAATTACGTATTGCGTTGGGGTTTTTTTAAATTTTTAATTTAATTCACTTGTTACCTACAACTTTGCCATTTGACTTTTTTCGATAGGATTTTTAGTTTTGCCGGAAATCGAGAAAAACCGTTTTTACCCTTAAAAACTCACCCCCATCCCCTTCCCGACCTCAGATCGCCCGTAAATTATTTTTCCTTTTATTTTTATAATATTTCCCTCCTTTTCTAATGGGTTTCATCCTACTATTATTATTTTTTTACTTTTTATTATTTTTAAAGGGATCTACCCTGGTCTATAGTAGCTTCACAACAATCAGTCCGTATAAATCTATTTCTCAAGGAGACCGTAAAACGAAACCTTGGTTTCATCTCGGATTGACGAGGCTTCAGACTTCAGTTGCAAACCTTCTCGGAACCATTTGGCGCCGCGCCGAGCCAACTGCCTCCCTCGGGCGTACCTTATAACAATACCCTCAGATATGTAGGCACCCTAATTACACTGGTATTATAATGTGTTCATTAAATTAACAGTCCTTTCAGTATCTTCCTTCATAATTTGTCCCTGGCGCGATCTGGAAGATTGTTCTGTTATTTGCGAATGCGTGACTTTTTTAAGATTTTAGATCGTTTTCACGATAATAAAATGAAATTTTGTATTTGTAAAATGACAAAATTTTTGCCGAAGTAAATGTTTATTTCAATCTAGTTTCACTCAGAGGTTTTACCTGCTAAAAGTAGCCTTTGTATTTTCCTGAGTCTAAGCTGCACTTACATATCAAATTTCAGACCTATCGGTCCAGCAATTTAGATGAAAGAGTAACAAACAATAATATTCAGGGGTAGGTATGTATCCATACGAACGTTTGCTTGTATAATAGTAGAATTTGTAATAACACATACTATTTTTCAGATTGTCTTACTAATATTTTAAATGCGGAAGTACAGGGCGTAACTAATTAATTTCCTTCCATTCTTTCTAAGTTTATTGGAGATATCAGTAGATATGATTTGAGCTTTATAAATAATACTCCGGAAAATTGTATTATTTTTTCCAAAGCAATTGCTTGCTTTGGAAAAAATAATACTTTCACAACACACAACAACGTTTACGACGTTTTGATTTTAAAGTGAAAATTTTCAAATTTTCATATTAATCATTAGGGCAAATCTTGATTAATCAATCAAAAACATAACCCTCTCTGAGTGGAGCTCCGAGGTACGAGTAGATAGCGGGCGGTCCGCAGCGAACCAAGGTAACAGCCACATAAGAACGCGGATTAGGTAGAGCAAGGCCGCGCCGAGGACATCAGATACGGACGGAATCTTTACTGTCTACTAAATATCATCACGGGTTGCTACGGTAGAGCTGTTTGTAGAGTTTGGAGATTAACTTTGTTACATGAATTTTGTTTCGTAGATATGGGATTTTTCTAGGAATGTTGACTTATGCAACACTGCGACGATGACAGGTAAATGCATCACTTTGTTAACATCAAGTATCCAAGTATATTTCTATGTGTTATTCCAGGGTCTTAGCTATCTATACCAAATTTCAGCTCAATCGGTTCACCCGTTTTATAACAAATAATAACTAATAATTTATACAAATAATAATTTATACTTTATATGTGGATCAATAAAGTGTTTCTTATCTTATCTTATCTTATAACAAACAAACATACATCTAGACATCCATTCTTACTTTCACGTATATAACATTAGTAAGATAGAGGGTAGGAATCAAAATAACCGCTTGGTGACACGGTTTAGTCCAGTGTGTAGAAACTAGCCACGATAGAAGCCTAATGCTGGTATTATCATTTATTTCAACATCTATATCTGCTGAAATTCATATCTTAAATGCGGAAAGCGCACGGGTGTGGGTGGTAGGGTGAAACCTATCGATTTTAGACGGCAAGAGACGGAGCTTTCTACAGAAATAATGAGGGAAAGAATCGTTCACTGCCAACAATGCATAATGTAGAATCGTGACTCGCTCTACCTCAATTTATAACCCCATTAGCCTGCGGTTTCTCCCGCTGAAAGGTTTTACCGCGGTCGCGACCTCTGTGTTTTAAGGGTCTTTAAGTTAACGTATAGACGGTATAGAAAAGCTCGATCGTTCGTTTGAATTTTGCCGTATAAAGAAAATAAATATTTGTAACATAGGATGAAGAATGTCGCAAATTTAAAGAAATCTAAGTAGAACAATAATTAAAACGAGAAATTTGATTATACATTCGTTTTTATGTAAATTTTATTTTAAGTACTTAAGTATTGTTTGTTATAATTTTCAAACAGCACAATAGGTTCAGCGAGTTCAACCATTTAGGCCTGAAGAAGTCATAAACATACACACACTAATTAATATAACTGCCCATAATCAGTACAGTGCTACCTAGGATTTCACAATGATGTGAAATTTTAGGAGCACTGCACCAACGCTTCTTACTCAAGAGTCATAAGATGTTAAGACTCTTTAGCCCAGTAATTTTACTAGCTACAGTGCCCTCCTACCGGAGCACAGGAATGTTTGCACATCACTGCTCAGGCGGTAGAATAACTGGCACTGTTGGGGTACCCACCTAGACGACCTCCTGCAAAGGAAGTCTACCCCCGGTAAATGTTCATAATGTATGTGTAGATATAATATATTTGACCCAAGTTCGTATATGTGTGTGACATTTGAACGATGTGACAGTGTGCGTGCGGTGACACACCGTGCCGTAAATATTTTATTATTTTTGGAGTGGCTTTTTATTTAGGCACTGACTTTCAAAGCGGTGATTGCACGATTATGTCGGCAGCGAGCCCCTAAGGGGTTGTGATTTTGCCTTTTATTATTTGGGAAGCGTAAAAACGTAGTAAAAACTGCTCTAGTACTAAGGCTCTACATTAAAAATTCATGGGAAGTACGCGGGTTATGCTTGGCGTCTCTGTAAAAGATCACATCAGAAATGTGGCACCTACCTTCTCCAAATGAATCTGTCACAATTGATATCCTTAGACTTCAAATCAATACCTAGACTCCGCCAAAGACCACTTTGAGTGGTATTCACGTTCGCGTCACCACTGCATTAAAGCGGGGAATAGGTTTGTAAACAAAGATATTAACTATTGGTTGTTTACAAAACATCTCAAATTTAAAGCATTATTTCATATCGTCATTCAGCGTTGTTTTATTAGCCTATTATAATTAATTTAACTGTCCCAAACCTAAATAATGTAGAAAAAGTTTCCCATGTCCGTTCACGTTTATTTTTTCGCCAGGTCAGTGTGTCGGTCCGAAAAGAAATCATCATCTTTATTGTCTTGGAGACACCTTTCTCGAGATACCCATTCGCCAGCCATACGCTCAAGAAAACTATGAACATAGGATATAAAACGTATTTCAGAGCAGTACCATGCTACGGGTGCTGTGGAACATGCCGTCTTGATGATCATCATGGTAATTTGGATTTTGGATCCTCTAGAAAAAATATTTATTTTGTTTTTCTTCAACTAGTCCCAAATGGGCCATAGGCCTGTAGGACGAGCTGATGAATTACTCTAGCCTACGGCAGTTAGACATACCTCTAGACATAGGAAAACGTTTTGTTTTCTAAAGACATATCTTCTTTAGGTCACGATGTTGATGACAATTTTGGATGCCATGTTGGTAGTTCAGTTCCTAGACCAGCTTTCTCCAGCTGGAGAAAGACAGGAGAAGGTCCTTGGGAAGAAGGACCTAGTCGAAAGCTAGAGGTAAGATAAGGTTTATCTTATCGAAGGCCGGTCGGTGTTTCCTTGTCGAAGGCTAAAGGTCGATATTTACGTTATCGAAGGCTAAAGGTCTGTGCTTACCATGTCGAAAGCTCATGGTAGGAGAGCTTTATCTAATAGAAGGCTAAAGGTCGGTGTATACCTTATCGAAGGGTAAAGGTAGGAATAGCTTTACCTTTTTGAAGGTTAAAGGTCAGTGTTTACCTTATCGAAGAGTAATTCAGTTAGAAGAAGGTTTATCTACCTTGTCGAAAACTAAAGGTAAGAGAAGGTTTACCTTTTCAAAGGCTAAAGGTATTAGAAGAAGGTTTACCTTGTCGAAGGCTAAAGGTCGGTGTCGCGGCACGTCGGAGAGGTCCATGGCGTCGGCGGGGCGGGGCGGGGCGTGCGCGCGCGCCGCTAGCCGACCTCCATGGGGGCCTGCCGCCTGCGCCGCATGCCGCTCGCGCCCGCGCTGCGCCCCCGACACCTAACACAATATAGCACGTTAAAAATTATATTAAAGAGATACATAATACATATAATAAAAATAAAACCAAGAGGGTTCTGGGCTAAGTCTGCTACGATCTACGGCCGCATCGTCGCTGAACATCACGCCAGGTCGTGATCAAAAGGTTAACTTTTGTATGTGAAGAAAGAAAGAAGAATGTGTTGAATAAAGAAACACACACACACACACACACACACACACTGAAAGCAGGTAATAAAGCAGTGGGCCAAGCACATTCGTTGACTTGTCTTGATGTCAGGTCAAACAATGTATGGGCATTGTACTTTTGTGAATGTATGGGTACGTAGTAATAGTATCTATTCTTTGGTATGGGATGATACTCGTAGATTGACTTGTCAGCTAGACAAGTCTACGCAATGTCTGTGCTTGGCCTACAGGTAAATAATAAAGTGATAATTTCATCAATGACAAAATTATGCCTAAACAAACATTAAACCAATCATAAGTAGGCAAAGTGGAAGGTAAGAGACCAAGTGGTGGCAGCCCAATACGTTAGTCTGAACAGATCCGCACCACGCTCGACTCTACCGTCTACGATGCTCTTCGGATAAGGCGATAGAAGCACATGGCGCACCATTTTTAGGACGAAAGTTATAGATGGAGGGGGTCACGACCCTCATACTCTCAGACATAAGGATCATGACTGATGGAAGAGGATGCACAAATCCAATCTCTTCTCAAGCTACACGTAATGGTTAACGGATCTAACACATTATGTCATAATTGTCTGCATTTTTCAGCAAACTGCAGATCTACTCAATTTCGGTCATACTCCTCTGTTCTGTAAGGAACTGATATAGGGTTTTTCTCAGTAGTGGTAATCGAAATATCGAGATCGTCATTTCCATTATTTTTGGAGCCAAACTATTTGCTATCACCACGCCTAGCAATGTGTAACTTATAATAATAATAACCAGCTAAAACGAGTATGTAAAAGTAAACCAATTCTCATTGGACTAATACTTTCCAATGTAAAAGAGCGCTTTCTAAATCGGTTCATAAACAAGACGTTGCCTTAGCTAAAGAAGTACCTGAGAAATCAAAATATAACCAATTTGAGAACGTAAAATCTAAAATTCTTACACAGCAATATTGCCAGTAACCGTTACCAGTCCAGCAAAAAGTTATAATTTTGCAAGAAACTCCCGTTTCTACTGAGGAACAGGTGTAGCTAACGATGCCTCGTGAAGACTATAAAAATAATATATTAACTAGCGGAACTAAGTGATGTTATAGGTACTTTAATAGGTAGGTTTCCGTGAAAGGACTCCTATCTTACTATTAACTGTATGCCCCGCAGTTTCATTTTTGAGGGAGTTTTTTTTAAATATTTTTTTTAATTTTGAATTATTTGGGATTTCTTTAAATGTTCCTCAATAACCACTAATATTTATTTTGGGCTGGCAAAATGAGATGCTTAATCTAGAAGAATTGAGGCCTCCAGCAGTGGGATAGTCTTTGTATAATAATAATATTGTATAGGATGTATGTTGTGTAAGAATTTATCTCAAATCATACTGAACCGATTGCGCTAAAGTTTGGAATGGATGAAAAATGTCCATTTTAGCAGGAGTAACCTGAATAAGAATATAATATACGTTCAATAAAGCACAGTAATACATTATAATACATTTTCACTTACAAATCACCACCAAAAATGGTTGAAATCCAGTCGAAATACGTTCCAAAGGTAACGGCACTACCAAAAGCTCGAAAGTCACGATTTATAATTGCACTGCGCTGTCCGAGCCACCGTGTTAGATTGAAATCGGAAGTTAAATGAATGTGTTCATCGGTTGTCGATCACCTGCATTTATTACGGACTGGTGCACATTAGCACTTAAACGGTTTTTTTTTCTTTATTTATTTCATAAAATCCAGTACATGATGGGAGTCCACTAGTCCCCACACTAGGATCCCCTGTGTTGTGAGGGCTAGTCTCTTCCCCTTAATATATATACTTATAGGTAGGTACATTCATTCATGAAAAAGAAGTTTCTTAACATTATTCTTACAATAATAATTAACACTACATTAATATCCAAAATTTACTTCACAGAGCCGTACCTACCGCTAATAAATTAACAGCATTCCCTGTGTTATCGTCGTGTATCCAGAAATTTCTGGTGTCCTTGCATCTTTATAATCAGCGAAAAAAATTAAATTTACCTTGTTCCACGCCGTTCTACGTCATCATCTTTGCTTAATTTTAACATATTACGAGAACTAAAAAGCCGCGTCTCCAGCGCGGGTTTTGGTTCAAACATTCAACACAAACATCACAACATTTTTCGCCAAACATTGTCAAACTCCACTTTTTGTTTGCTCCAACAATGTTTTTGCTTTCCATATCCGATGGAAAGCACGTACAACAAAACATAATATCAATATTCATCAAAATCGCCGAGATTTTTTTAAAATGTTGTGTTCATGTTGAATGTTTGAACCAAACAGGCGCTGGAGACGCGGCTTAAAATGAACTTCACGAATTCTCGTGTTGTTTCGTCATTGTCGAAATCTCATTATGCTTTTACATCAACGCATCGTATTCTCTGAACCGAATATCAATAAAATCAAAACCATACAAGGTACCAAGGTACAGTCAACTACAAAGAGATGTATCCATGTTAGGCTTACAAAATGAAGTAAATTTTCATTTGCCACAATGAACTACCCTTGGTTCGTGACATTTCTAGTAGCAATCAAACTTTATATTATCATCAAGTCGTTTAATATGCAACAATGATGTATCCCACTACTTTTCCTTAGGTGATACATAATAATAGCATTTAAAATGAATATAGGTATAAGATTTGGTGGATACGAAGTAAGGGTAAATAATTTTTGCATACTAAAAGTTCCTTCATTTTGTAAGACTAACATGGATACATCTCTTTGTAGTTGACTGCACGTCCGACGTCCAGTACTATTTCCTATTTCCTAGTCACAGAAAAATAGTCACCTCACGCGGAGCAATGTTTACATTTACTCTTCAAGTGTACTCTTTATGTATTTAAACACCTTGTACCTTGTAAATTTAAACACACCACCTAACCCATGTGAATATCATTTTTCTCCTCTCCCTGCACGGTTGTCTGGAAGAGATCGCTATTAGCGATAAGACCGCCAATTGTAACAAACACTTAGTTTTATATTATAGTTTTAAGTTGTTTTTGTACATTTTTGTGTTTCAATAAAGGATTAATCTATCTATCTTCACGACGCGACGCAGCACCGCGTTAATGTGCGCCAGTGCTACGAATATATGGACACGACTAGAACTAACAGCTAGCTCTTGGAGGTAACCGTAATACTTATTTATGGAATGACTGTACATCTAATTACACATGGATTAGGTGTCTATTTATAAAGATATCTTTCAATTTCAAGTGACTACGAGGCAGATTATTAACAATGTTATAATACTGATTTGGACTGGAGTATCTTCTTTTGGAAATTATGATGATATTAGATGTTATTTCGTTTAAAGTTTTACTAAATATTTGTATAATGTATCCCTTAGGACACCCTTAAGTCATAGCACTCGATGCGATAAGCACACGTAGGTAATTTTAATTAGATACTTATAACATTTGTCATTATGGTCAAATCTTTATTTGCCTATTGGGAATCGCGGCTAAAAATACTTTATAGAAGTTTTTTTAGTCTTCCTTATTGGAGATTTCATCGTCATAGTTTGAAAAAGGAAGTAGGTGAATCAGACGAGCACAGAGTTTGGTTGATGTTAATGTGTAGATTTAATAAACACAACATATTTTAAGATTAAATTAAATAATATGAATTACAAACCCATGTTTATACCTTGACAA
The DNA here is from genome assembly GCA_947507615.1 of Hemithea aestivaria. NCBI lineage: Eukaryota > Metazoa > Arthropoda > Insecta > Lepidoptera > Geometridae > Hemithea > Hemithea aestivaria. The sequence continues at coordinate 5,803,326 of OX382331.1, forward strand.
GCCATGCTGTTGAAGTCGCGAACTCATCAAGCGAAGACATTGAAATTATCTTTATCTGAAATTGTTTTCATATTTTTATCATTGTTCTATCATTATAAAACGTTTAAGGAAATCGGTGAAGACGTAAGGTTTGAGTTCTTGACGTCCATGTTAATTTTCTTTAAGTATTACATGATAGTTTCTTCAGATGATTTTCAAAATAATTAATCTATTGTCGTTTAGTACAAGAAGAAAAGTAATATGGTTTCTTCTGTAATATTCTCTCTGCTGTATGCAATGCATTTAATTACGTCTTCGAATTTTAAAATACAGACAGCACATAAATGCAAATCCAGAACTGGAACATCAATGATCTGAGTAGATAAGCGATCCAAAATATCACTAACCTTGTGTAAACAATCAGAACTGAGCGCACGTCACCGAAACGTATATTGATCCCATCTTAGCACACGTGTTGGCAACACACGCCATGCTCCTGACATCTGCCTATCTCTACACTCATCACTATATCCTACACTGAAGAAGCATTCTTCTTAACAACGCCACTTTGAAGCTACCTTAAGATACAAAGTAAAAGAAATTAAGTTGCATATGATTTTGTACTGAAATGAAACTTTTTTTTTATTGTTAGAATTTGACAGTAGCCGAAATGAGAGTTGAATTTGGTTGTGAATTACGCCCCTGGGTTTCACTTCAAATTTGTTTAGTGAGAGCACAGACGCGAATCGCCTCGCGTCGCTCTGATAAGACTGCGTCCGCTTAAATCTCTCCTCGTAAATTTATGAGACATGCGGGAATTTTAGGAGGCTTAAACCACCTTAAGATAAGTGAGATAATGTAAGAGGCGCGCTCAATGGACAATAACTGCTCCAAGCACCTTGTATACGGTGTAATGAGTGGGTAACTGAAATTAGGAGTGTGTACCGTCTGATACGAGAGCACATGGGATTATTTTGTTATCATAGTGACGACATATCTCTTCTACCACACGCGCTCATGGCATTATTGCTCATTAATATATCTAGGTACCTACCAAATACGATGATGATGATATTGTTCAAGAAGATACGTCAGTGACGAAGACTTTTTAAGAACAGCTAATTTATTAAGATTTTAACGTTTATCAATTTAAATTAATATCATTCATTGTTAATTTCATTAATTTATTGCGTACCTTTCTACAATATTTTTTTTTTAAATTATATCTATATTTGAGGTTTGGCTCGTCTGAAATAGTCGAATACACTTAATTTAATTTAAAGAAGCAAAAAAGTATTTAAATACTGTCACAGATTTATAGATTCGCGTCAAACTCCCGTTATTACATATTTATTCCAATTTTAAAAACCAGTATAATATATTCCACAATTCCACTGATAACTGTTAATAAAACTACATAAATCGCGACTACAAAGTAAATCACAGCGGCGTAGACTTGGTGATTGAATCAGCGGACTGTGACGGACAGTTAGCTACGGACTTGATTAGTAGACTTACTTATGTATACGGCTTTACCCGCACTGAGAATTCCTAATTCAAAACACCAAAGTTTCGCGATTTGAACTCATGTTAATTTTATTAATTGGAACTTATCGCGTAGGTAATTATTTTAGTGTTAGTTTTACAAAAAACATTATAAAACCAACCTCGACGTTTCGGCTCAGTTACATGAACCGTGGTCACGAGCAGACTGGAGAGACGTCGAGACGGTAGATTTACATCTACCCTCACTCGGTCAAAATCGGACGGTTTTCTATATTTTCTTGAATTTCAATAAAGAGTTAGCTCGGTCGCAGCTTCATTCCGATATTGAAATCTTTTCTTTGCGGATTGTGAATGGCTCCGTCCTAAAACTTATAAGTCTCTTCTTCTTCCTGCCCTTATCCCACACTAGGTAGGGTCGGCACAACACGTTTTTCTCCTCCATTCTGATCTATCATCCGTAAAACTTATAAGTGTGCCTAGTTTAATCAAATTCGTTCAGGGCTTAAAGTTGTTGTGTGAATCGATCAGTCAAGCAATCAGTCAGTTTTCCTTGTATATAGTTAAAAGATAAAGTAGCAATAAGGCCTTGGCTGTAGCCATTCTGTGCAGGGCTTTATTGCCCATCATCTGCGTATATGGCGGCACCAGTAGTAGATAATCTACGCCGTTTATGGACTAGATGACAAACTTATTTGACGATGGTGTGACATAAATGGACGCGATGATTTCTTAGATCACTTCGGAGAAGTCTAAAAAGTAGTTTGGATGCGGTTGCTTAGTTGGTAGTAGGTAGCTATAGTAATAAATAATAATAAGCATTTAGCATAATAACTAGGTACTCTGTTACTTTTACGAGTAGTTATGTAGGTAGCGCTAATTTTCATTGCTAAAATCAACGGCTTGGGGTTAACCTACGAATAAATAATAAGTCGGGAAAAGTAACTGCGATCCATATAAGACATATAAGAAATGTTGCCGGAGAAGGTGGTAGCTTAAAATGTTATAATTTCGGGCTTCAGTCTGTTATTTACCTTTCAAGTGAAAACGTCAAATCTATGTGAAAATATTTTCGTTTTATGTCTTATTGATCATACCAGAATGTGTTATGATATGGTGCAGGAGCCACACATAACTGAAGTGTGTTAAGGGATCACTTTTTGCTGTTAAATAAGCGCAAAAATATAAAAAATATAATATTGTTACATAAATGTTCAAAAACGTCATTAACCCTTAAAACTTGTCAAAATGGATAATTGTCAAAATCAAAATGGAGTGTTGACAAATGCAGAGCATGCGTACTACAGTTCCCAATAAAAATGCCGCACAATTTATTTTTTAACCAATCAAGACCATATTTTGATAAGATTCGTTTTTTAAATTTTAGTCACGTGATTTCTCGATGAGCCACTTTTTCGGCGGAATTTGTTGGCAATTACGTACACCTGGGGTTAACTCACGTTTGAATTCAGTAGCTCGCTGTCAAATTTAAGAAAAAAACAAACGACAGTTACACGAAAGCAAACCAAAGTAGTTAACTAGGTACTTGTATTAGTACAAAATCCAAACACAGTTCTGTGTTCAATGCAGCCAACTAATCTCTAGTGGTGTTATAGGTACCTAAAGGACTAGAACTATAACTCCAGGTTTATTGTAGCAAGGTCTTCCGAAGCGCAAATTCACAGGCGAACTTTGGTCTGGAGTCTGGAACATCCAAGGAAAGCGCAAACGCCGGCCGAGTTTACGAAAATCGTAAAACAGAAAAGGGCGATGGATCATTATTGACGAAGCGAAAGCAACCGAAAAGACCTGGAGTAAGATCAATGATAAAACGGAGGCTCAGGACCGCTCGGGGTGGAGATACATTGTGGACGCCATCTGTCACATTTAGGGGACATGGGTTTTTTAAGTCTAGTTAAATAACCAAATTTTAACCCAATTGGAGTTTTTTAAACGTGTAGCAATGAGCATACACCTTTGTAATAGTATGATAAAAAACTGCAATTAATTTTGTTTATTACCTAAATAAGATTTTTGCTTGTTTGTCAGCAGTCAGCACATACGATTAGTAATTATATGTTTATGGGTATATATTTAACAGCGGTCGTAAACATTATATCTCGTGGTAGAAGCGTAAAGTTTCGGGGCTAATGTTGATTGCCGGAAATCTCAGGTCAGCAATAAACGTACCTATAATGAGTAAGCAGCCAATAAAACTAGTTGTTCGACCAATATTTAATTACACATCGTTCGCCTAAAAGTTAGAAACATTTTGTCAAAATCATGGTTTAAATTTATTGGTGTTTTTTTTTGTTTTTGCCATTTCTAATGACTTGCCATATTGTTTTACTTCCGATTCCCAAATCCTCTTTCCCCAGTCCTTTTATTGACTTTTCCTATTGTTTACCACATAAATGTTTCAATAATACTAGTCATGCTTGTAATCAATAAAGACAAGCATCAGACACCCATTTAATCGTTCAGTTCAAGAAAAATCTACTTCGAGGTTTTCTGGAAAATAATATAATCTTCTAACAAATATCCTAACTAAGAATCTCGACATCATGTTGCTCTGTGCAGCTGTAGGCATTACAAATTACAACGTCGTTAAGTGACAATTATCTTTGATTACCGTTAATAAGCCCGGTGCATGACGTTTCACCACACGGTCGCTAGCTCTCCTAACAACTTTAATTGTTACCTAATTCTTATGATGCAAAAGAGCGTCGGGAAAAAAGTCAGATTTGTCAAAGGCGCCCAATCGATATCTCGAGCCACCGCTCGTCTCCCTGTTGGCAGCGTTAATGACTCTCCCCAAGGACGGACTGTTTCGCAACACCCGCAACATTTGGGAACTGGAAACCTCATAAATGAACTCGTCAGCTTCGACTGAAACTCTTACATAAGATGGCTGAGAGGGACCGAGCGACCAGCTAACATTATGTAATGTAACGACGGGGAAATCTTAAAGCTGACTTAAACAACTGATGAAAACTGAAAACATACAATCTGAAATCTAAGATATCATCAGTTAATAAAGTTATAAGATGAAAGTGTGAACTGACCGATAGAGCATCGGAGCCGTCGGACGCGCAACACGCGACCGCCGCCGCCGGTCGGAGTCGGGCGCGCACCGGAGCTAGGATCCTAGCGGGTTAGAGTCCGAGACGATGCACAGCGGTGACGCACCGAGACACGGCCCGCCCGGAACACTGGGGTTTCAGCGAGATAGATAACGTTACCTATGCAGTGTCATGAACGAGCGGGCGGAGGGCTCGCGGGGCGCGCGGGCCCGGCGCGCGACTCCGCAGAACAAAGCGCCGCCCGGGCGGTCGGTGGCGGGCGCGGACGGAGGCTACCGTAGCTCGGGTGGCGGGCGTGCGGGCGTGCGCGCGGCGCGGCGAGCTCGAGTCGTCGGGCGCGGTTGCTGCGGTCAGCGGGCGGTGCGCGGCGCGGCCATGGCGCGGCAGGCGGCGGCGACTCGCGCACTGCCGGCGCCCGGGGCGCGCCCGCCACCCGGCCCGCCGCGCACGCGTGCCCGACCTCCCCGCGCCCCGCCTTCTCCCACAGAATTGATCAGCCGGATCCTCGATTGCAATGAAATTTATGACAGGTCGGGATCTATTATCGACGTGATACCGTTCGCACCGCTCGCTCGTCCAGAGCCAGATCCGCAGGTGCCGATCGCACAGATTGCCGATCACACACGATCACGATTCTGATCTGTGATCACAATCAATGATTACACGCTGGGTCCAGATTTATTAATATCAAAGATTAGAGCTTTCTTTTTAAAAGGGCATACAAAATATTACTAGGGAGATCGGGAGACATATTATAATGCCTATAGGTACATATATGTTCGAACCATCGAGTAAAGGTTCGAACCTACTTACTAGGAATCTTGGTTTTTAACAGGATAAATTTGGCAATGTCGAATGAAGAGAGATAATATGAGATGGTTATTTTATCATAAAACCAAACTAGCATTAACTGATGATGCTGGTACTGCAAAACTAATAAGCAAGAGCAGTAGAGGTCCGGAAGAGGGAAAACAATATTTTACTAGAGAATATGCAAAGAAGTAACAGTTATGAACTGTACTAACGACTGCTAGAGCGTTACGTTCGTAATCTGCATTGAACTGTACCAAAACCAGTTCCGAATCTACTTATTTCTGCAACTTTACTTTGCCTATTATAATATAGGTACCTATGGTAGTTACACGGTTAGGTGCCTACCTAGTTTAGGTTGGTCTAGAGATTTATTTCCTTTCAGTTTTATCTTAGCCTATTAACTTTTCAGTAAAAAGGCTTCCGTCTCCGGCAATAATACGGTCGCAAGGCCCGCTTTCGAATTTATGTGCAATTATGGAAAAGTCAGGAAAAGCGAAGATAAGCCTAGAAGGGTTGGCAGTTGGCAGTTGGCCTCCTATAGCAATCTGAACTGGCGCGATTTACGCGACGTCACGCGACCGTGCAGTTTCACAATATAGGACTGCGGACTTGGTGTGAAGCTGAAAGCGGAAACAATAAAAAATAAATATTAACATCGTCTGAACATTGTTCTAGACGAAGAGTTAAAAGCGAGATTTCAAACAGTTTTGATTGCCGAAAATATTACTTATAAATGATTTATTAATAAGAACAATATAATATTATAATGTAAGCACATAATATTATGTTGCCTAGTGACAAAGAAAAGTAATAGCAAGCTTTAAACTCGAAAGTCTATTATTAGCCATTTAGTGTTGAATTTATTAAATTATTATCAAGGGTGATAATAACCTCTAGATATAGAGCAAAATTAGCATTCGTTGTATTTTCCTAACGGATCAAAATTTTAATAGCAATAATAAAATAAGGTAAAATCTAAATTCAACATTACAGCATTGCCCAAATGTGTATTACTTATAAGTAGTATGTCTTGTGCATTCAATATAGATTCGCCTATTAAGATTAAATAGGCATTGTTTCACACCTTTTCTGCGCCCTTTTGTTGGCCTCAATAAATTTAAGATAAACATACATTTCTTTCTAGCTTTTGTAAGAACTTGGTCTATCACAAGTCTGAAATTTTGTAAATGACCTAGTTTCCCTTTAACTCGCTCCCGCTGCCTCTTATCAAAGCATCCGCGTCCTATAATCGATTCAGACAAGTCAGCAACTCCACTAAACGGTTCGGTTTATTATTAGACATTTATTACTGAATTATTGCCGCACCGGTTTCCGTACCGCACCCAACGAATTAGGGAAATAATAGAAGTCGAACACAGCTCAAAAAGTGATTCAATGCAAAGTACAACTATGTATATGGGCGGGGCGTAAAAAGTACAACTCACCCGCCGCTCAGTCACACAACGCGCTCAGCGACAGATGCACGCATCGTTTGACTTTTAAAAATATCCAAAATAATATTATTAGCTGCAAGAAGATTTTCTACGTGAATAGGACCTCTTTTGATATATATTTGTAGTCTGTGGTCATTGTCTATGGAGAGAGAGAATTTGATTTGTATAATGGCGGGTTGTCGTTTTGTTAAATATTTTTGTTAAATAAAATTATTGTTCAATCCTAGATTGATCATAAACCAGCGACGTGCAGATTCCTTCACGTCACCTTATCTGAGCCTGATAAGGTGCAGATTTCCAAGATAATGGTGAAGCACGTTTTAAACAGACTGCTGCGTCAGTCTTTACACGGACGCACACAACTAACTAAACTGTAAATGTGTACATAGAGATAACTAATATATAAGGTCAAGTTTTATGATAATAAAGTTAGACATCAAATATCATCCACACACCGTGGTTTTGACTCGTCTCACCCAGCACACTGCGACCACTCGCAGTGGCTATGAGAGTAGACGTACCGTCCTCTCACAGTACGGGCTCCGCTTGACCCACTACAGGGTCGCTCCCGTACATTTGGTCCTTCGGTCCTATACAACCAGCATTTAGTCCATCGACGAAGAGCTACTCACGGCAGCCAGCAGCCTTTCTGGACGTCGGCTACTACATACAAGACACTACAGGCCGCCAGTCAAGGAAGGGGTGACCACATACAGGACGCCGCCGCCGTTCGAGTAAACAGCGATTTCGGACTACAGCTACAAACAACTACGAACTACAACTACTACAACGACGACAACTACAAACAACAAGTAATCAACGAAGACTCAAGAACAAGTTCCAGTATACCTACCTAGAAGAAGTTCAAGGCCAAGAAACATGGAGTCGGTCACTGAATCTGCAAATATGCGCGGACAGCTGATTCGCGTCAGCAGAATGCGAAAAATGCTGAACTACGCACAACAGACGCTAGCAAAAAGCAAAGTGTCGCATAGTTTATTGAATGACACGATCACGACCTTGCGAGAGCCTTGGTTACATATAGAGAATGCGCATATCAGTTTGACCGTAGAGGGGAAAGATTCACGTCATCAGTACTTCCGTAACAACGTTTACGAAGAATTAGAAGCTGATTACGATATGTGCATACAACAATTGATAAAGGCTATAGAAGAAAATGAGCCATCAACAAGTACCGGCGGTTCCAGAGCGTCGGTAAATTTGCCTAAAATCATCATACCTACATTTACTGGAAGTTATGATTCATGGAATTCATTCTACGACTTGTTCCTGAGAATAATACACGAAAACGATGCATTGACCGATACGGAAAAAATGCAGTATTTGAAAACTCACGTAAGAGGCGACGCCGCGAAATTGATAAGGCATTTAACTGTCTGCGACGTGAACTATGCCACTGCGTGGGAATTGCTAACGAAGCGCTACAAGAATGAACGTATAATTACAAATAAGCACATTGACAACATACTAAATCTAACGAAGATAAACAAAGGAACGGCAGATAACTTACGAAACCTTCATGATACAATTAACGAGAACTTACGGGCGCTCAAGAATCAAGACGTGGAGACCGCATCTTGGGATCCGTTTTTGACAAGATTACTCGGGCGAGTATGGGATGCGGAAACCAACGAAAAGTACGAACTGCAACTACAAGAACCAGACAAACTTCAAACGTTTACCGAGATGATGCGGTTTCTGGAGAGAAGATTCAAGAGTTTAGAGGCAGCTACTACAAAAAGAAACTATCAAGAAGTACGCTACGAGCCAATTACGAGCTGCTGGTTTTGCGATAGCCAGGAGCATAATATCTACAGATGTATGGAGTTCAAGGAATTACCAGTCCCCGAACGCATAGAAGCTGTAGAAGAGAATAACATTTGCAAGAGATGTTTAATGCACGAAGATTCAACAGAATGTTATAGCAAGAAAGGATGTTGGTTTTGTGGCCAGAATGGTCATCATTCACGACTACATGATGAGAACCAAGAAAATGAAGAGAAGATGAAGAAGCCAGTACCATTCAAAAGAACAAAAACAAGAGTAGTATCGAACTTGTCAACCAGTAAGAAGGCGGGTCAAGTTACTGCGCTGCTTACAACAGCGTCAGTAGAAGTAAGGGCTGTTGACGGCACTCAACATATATTAAGAGTCTTGGTGGATCAAGGATCCGAGGCTGCTTTCTGCACAGAGGAAGTAGCTAGACTGTTGGCATATCCCCGGAAAAGTATTCAAGCAGAAGTCGTCGGCGTAACGGGAGAGAAGCCGAGTGTATCAAGATCATCGATAGAAGTCACGTTAGAGCCGAGGTTCCCCAGCGATTACAAGCTTCCAGTTACGCTGATGGTTCTACCGAAGCTAAACGACGCGTTGCCGCAAGAAACAGTACCACAAATACATAAGCAATCAAGCCAATTGAGAAACAAGCGAATTGCAGATCCAGAGTATAACAGAAGTGGACCCATCGATATAGTATTGGGAGTCCAAGAATATAGCAAGTTTTTGTTGAATGGATTACTGAAGATGCAAAATGGAATAATCGCCCAAAACACAGAATTTGGGTGGATTTTGTCAGGAACGTGCACTGACAAGACGTCGACTATATGTCAATATACAGCGCCTCAAGTAACGCCCGACCAAAAGAAGAAACGAAGAAGAAGAACAAAGTTAAACAACGAACAAAATTTCAACAAGAAGACGAACGATACAAGAACTATACATGAACAAACAAACGTCACGAAAACTACGTACACTATAGAACAAACTATTTCTACGTCACCGGAGCGACACCGAATAAGCAAAAAGTACCAAGCCTGTCTACGAGCAAGATCCAAGGGTCTATGCCGAACAATCAGGAACAGGAAGGATAAACAAAAGTCGCCTATTTGTTGGTCGAAAGGTGGCAAGACCATGCAATATAAAAATTGCATCGGTGAATATTTTCACAACGACACACTGAACTCAACAAAATCATGTACTCAGCAAACTATAAAGAAAATATACGATATTACAGAAATTAATCAAACGGCGCCGCATCAGCAGTTGAATCATCGCAGCGGCAGAAACTACAGTACCAGAACTCAACACGGCGGGTCCAACGTAACAAAAGGTGCCGAGCGCAGCCTGCCCAGCAACCAGAGATCCCGAGCAACACCAGCCACAGTCCTGGTCCCGAGAGGCCCCAGAATGTTCAATCCTAGATTGATCATAAACCAGCGACGTGCAGATTCCTTCACGTCACCTTATCTGAGCCTGATAAGGTGCAGATTTCCAAGATAATGGTGAAGCACGTTTTAAACAGACTGCTGCGTCAGTCTTTACACGGACGCACACAACTAACTAAACTGTAAATGTGTACATAGAGATAACTAATATATAAGGTCAAGTTTTATGATAATAAAGTTAGACATCAAATATCATCCACACACCGTGGTTTTGACTCGTCTCACCCAGCACACTGCGACCACTCGCAGTGGCTATGAGAGTAGACGTACCGTCCTCTCACAGTACGGGCTCCGCTTGACCCACTACAGGGTCGCTCCCGTACAATTATAAATGTCTCTACGGCTTTTATCAGAAGTGGTATCTGAACTTCTGTTTTGCCCACAACTGTTTTATCTAATTATTGAAAACAACCGCCGATAGAAATCAATTTCGTCAACTTGTGTTGTGGAACGACTGGTTTGGCCGTCCCGCGCTTTTTGTGAAAATTTTTATTGGCACTATTTTTTTGCCGTTTTTTAATGTTTTGTGTTGTGATCTTGAGTGATAATAACACGAGAAGTAAGGGATGGAGGGATTCATCATGCTATGCATGTGGATCTTCACTATGAATTATTGTCATTCATAGGGTGTAGTGAGGACGGGGGGACTGCATAGCACTGCGGGAGAAAACTATGTGTTATGTCTTACTCGTACCGGTCACTGTTGTTAACTTTATTCCTTCTCTCACGATTATGTTACGAAGATCACACTCATCATCTTCTTCATCTCACCATTACTAGGTCAGTATGACCGAAGCAGAAAGGGACGAAGACCTGACCAGCTGGGCTACATCATAAGTTGCATCCGAATCTTTTCGTAATCTCTCTGTCTTGTGCCATATAAGCGCACGTGAATATGAAATTAATATGTGTGCCTTGTTTTGCATGTTCGTTGGAGCTGCTGGTGTGAGATAACAGGTGAGCGGCGCGCGAGCGCAGCGGGCAGAACATGCAGCACATTGTCAACAAGATCAGCACGTACCCGCGTGCTGACACGGCGTGTTCAGCACGCGGGTAAACAAAGCATGGCTGAAACAATGTTATTGTGTATATATATTGGGTTATTGTGTATATATAAAGGTATATATGGTCGTTTATTGCATTCGCATTCGATTAGGTAACGTTATATTTATTTTGTATACTAGCTAAACCCACGGCTTCACCCCCGCTACAAAGATGTTATTTTTGTACAATAAATAAAAGCATTTGTTTTTGAATTAAATCAATAATGACTTTTAATAAAAGTCTGAAGAAAGAAAGAAAAAACCTCTAAAGTGAAGAATTCACCTGACCCGGCCCCCCCGGCACGGCCTGATTCGACATGATTCTGGCATCGCGCTTTTATCACCGCACGAGCCGACACCGATCGAAAGCCCAGGTTTATACGACTAATGTCCAATTATGAAAAATGACAAATATTATAGACGTCCAATCATAAAAATGCCTATTCGGAAAATAGTTCACTCATAAAAATGTCAAATCGTAAAAAGGTCCAATTTGAAAATTGTCCATTCTAAAACGTCCATTCGTAAAAATGTCCAATAAAGTTTTATTTTATCCGTGGTTCTATCAATAGCTAATCCCGTAGTCCTATAAAAAGTGTCACGTACCTAGTGAACAATCTTTATTTCCAATGCAATGACAGCTGTCAAACTTGAAATGTCAATATCTCGGAAAATACTCGCCTTAGGCTGATGCTGTCATAGAAGAAATTAAAGGTCTTGGAGAGATCTTCATTTCAGATGACAGCTGTCAAACTTGAAACGTCAATATCTCGGAAAATATTCGTCTTAGGCTGATGCTGTCATAGAAGAAATTAAAGGTCTTTGAGAGATTGTCATTTCAGATGACAGCTGTCAAACTTGAAACATCAATACCTCGGAAAATCCTCGTCTTAGGCTGATGCCGACATAGAAGAAATTAAAGGTCTTGAAGAGATTGTCATTTCAGATGACAGCTGTCAAACTTGAAACGTCAATATCTCGGAAAATACTCGTCTTAGGCTGATGCTGTCATAGAAGAAATTAAAGGTCTTGGAGAGATTGTCATTTCAGATGTCAGCTGTCAAACTTGAAACGTCAATATCTCGGAAAATACTCGTCTTAGGCTGATGCTGTCTTAGAAGAAATTAAAGGTCTTTGAGAGATTGTCATTTCAGATGACAGCTGTCAAACTTGAAACATCAATATCTCGGAAAATCCTCGTCTTAGGCTGATGCCGACATAGAAGAAATTAAAGGTCTTGAAGAGATTGTCATTTCAGATGACAGCTGTCAAACTTGAAACGTCAATATCTCGGAAAATACTCGTCTTAGGCTGATGCTGTCATAGAAGAAATTAAAGGTCTTAGAGAGATTCTCATTTCAGATGTAAGCTGTCAAACTTGAAACGTCAATATCTCGGAAAATACTCGTCTTAGGCTGATGCCGCATAGAAGAAATTAAAGGTCTTGAAGATTGTCATTTCAGATGACAGCTGTCAAACTTGAAACGTCAATATCTCGGAAAATACTCGTCTTAGGCTGATGCTGTCATAGAAGAAATTAAAGGTCTTGGAGAGATTGTCATTTCAGATGTCAGCTGTCAAACTTGAAACGTCAATATCTCGGAAAATACTCGTCTTAGGCTGATGCTGTCATAGAAGAAATTAAAGGTCTTGGAGAGATTGTCATTTCAGATGACAGCTGTCAAACTTGAAACGTCAATATCTCGGAAAATACTCGTCTTAGGCTGATGCTTTCATAGAAGAAATTAAAGGTCTTGGAGAGATTGTCATTTCAGATGACAGCTGTCAAACTTGAAACGTCAATATCTCGAAAAATACTCGTCCTAAGCAGACGCGGTCATAGAAGAAATTAAAAAACTTCCAGATTTTGACATTTCAAGTATGACAGCTGTCATCTGAAAGGTAGATCTCCCCAAGACCTTTCATTTCTTCTATGACAGCGTCAGAAATAAACCAATTCGTGTTGGACATTATTCTTAATTGGACATATTTCATTTGGACCAAATTCATGTTAGAAATTATTCGTGTTGGACATTTTTCCTAGTTGGACGTTAGCCATGTTGGACCAAATTAGTGTTTGACCAAATTAGTATTGGACATTAATACTAGTTGGACATTTTGGATTTTGGACATTTGTCGTACAAACCGATAAAACTTATTCCATATCCTTTTTGGGGATTCTAACTACCTCTGTACCAAATTTGGAAAATTTGCCATTACCTTGTCGAATGCTTCGTTCTATTGTTGTACTCCTCAGGACATCACGCATGGTTGATGAGATATTCGTTTTGTTTCAAGCATACCAAGGTTACCCTAGTCTGACATAAAAGAATATATTTGAGTTACCCGTATGGCAATACCGAATTTAACTATAAACAATTTTGATACTTTAATTATTTTTTTAAAAAATCACTACTGTACTTGGTCACTGACCTCTGTTTAATCAGATAAGTAGCTCTGGCGCGAAAAAGTTACACACATGGTTCACATAAAACACATGCGTCTAATAATGATACTTTTATAAAATGATAATAAAAGACGATGTGTTATATGACACAAATATTATATTAAAAATACATAAAATAAAATGATAAATCGTTAATTTAAGGTAATCCAATTCTTTATTTTTTGCGGTGGGGTGGTCTTTTCGATGTCTCGTAGGCGGGCATTTTCCTTTATTTTTATAAATATATTCTATATTTTTATAATACTTTCCAAAATAAATTTTCTGACTGATGATTTCAATTCGCCTAGAAAATACAAAATAAATAAGATTAATATCATATTTTAAAAGTAAAAAAGGCGTACCAGTATGGTAACAGTGAAAAAGGTGCCATGAATATAATAATAAATCAAAAAAATCCCAAATTAAGCAATTGTATTTGTACTTGTACGTAGGGACATCTAATACATTAAAACAAAATAAAAATGCCAAGTGCAAGTCGGACTCTTTTGAATTATTGAACTCTTTCTTGAAACATCTCATACACATATTATACAAAAACAAACGGAAAAAAGCACTTTGTTGTTTGGGAGCCCCTTTTTTATTTTATTCTATTTTTAGTATTGCAACAAAAATACATCCGTGAAAATTTCAACCTTCTATCACGGTTCGTGAGATGACAGACAGACAGACGAACGGACAGCGAAGTCTTAGTTATATGGTCTCGTTTTCTCCTATGGGTACGGAACCCTAAAACACAATTTTTAATACACATAATAACATTCCTGCTTATCATTAAACTTGGACAATATGAAAAGTATCAAAAATTTTCAGTCATACTATAATGTATTTTATGACTTTAGTTATAAACAAATAGATAACACAAAATAGTTATTTATGGACAAAATAACGATTATTTTACGTTTTCAATGATGAGATTCAATGAGCTTGATGATGTACTGTAAATCTAACTTAAACATACCTGAGATTTACACTGTTCTCTTAGAAACACTTAGTCATAGCAGCAACCACTTTTCTATTTGCAACTGCTGCATACGCCGTATATATACATTTTGTAATTCATTTGGCAAGCACCGCCAGGGATTATTTTACTCATTTTCATCAATATTATTGTGAAAAATCTTCGAAATAACTTATTAATCATTAAAAATACGTACAATATATTATTGTTTACATTTTTTTACTCAAATTTGACGGAAGTAGTTTGAAAGAAATAGGTAGAATGTTGCCATTTTTATTTTAGTTTTTTCTTAATAAATTTGTACTCCTTCGTTTTGTCCATCCCGTTTGCACATGTTGATTGAATATTTCTGTTTCACTCAACACTATCCGACTAAGTAAAATGACACCCCAAATGAATGAATGGGCGAGTTCATGTACAGAAAATAAATTTAGCATGGTTATGCCTTATGTATGTCCGCATGTCGCGTGAGTATTATAATTTAGTGGTGTGAGTTTGGGACCACGTTTTTGCGGAAAAAGTAAAGGAGTTACAGGGAGTTGACCGCACCGCATCGATATTGCGCGATGACAGACCTTTTAACCTACCCACATTTATTTACGCACTTAGGTTCGTTTAGGAAACTGAACTTTATTCCAAAATACCAGATTGTTGTCAATGAAAACAATAATACCTATTCCTATATTATTTAAAATACCCTTTGTGCATTTGTGCCCAACTAAAATAACTTATACTAGAGGTAGGTATAAGATAAGACAAGATAAGACAATACTTTATTGCACACCACAAATTTTACAGAAAATACATAGGTACTTAATTAAAATTATAAAATTACAGTGTACAAGCGGCGGTCTTATCGCTAAAGAGCGATTTCTTCCAGACAATATTATGTATCAGTTTAAATTTTGCAACAAAAATCAATTCTAATACAAAGAGCTTACGAAAACTAATTGAATACAAATAATAAAATTTAATTTGCGAATTCATTCTTGTTCATCTTTAGTTTGAAGGGATAATCTCGAATCTCGAAGACTTGAATATAAATTCGTAGAATTTAAATTTTGGAAATGTCTCTATCTCTAGGTAAAGCTCTTAAAAATACTGATGATTGAATACTTTGAAAATATGATCTAGATTCTAGAGTTTTACCAAGAAATATTTCTAAAAAGTTATATCTACGAATTTACATTTTAAAAATAGTCATATCGTGCAAGCGAAGAGTTACACGCAAACAAGCTCATAAGGCGCCTTAGTCCGCGGGACGCTTTCTGTCTCGCGCTATTTGACACATTTTGAAATATAAATTCATAAAATTAACTTTTTGAAAATTCCTTAAGAGGGTCGCTGCACAATATAATTGCACACATTTTAAAAGTGTTTCAAAATGTGTCAAATAGTGCGAGCGAGAGAGCATCCCGTGGACTAAGCGCCCTTAATTCGTAACTCGAAACAGGTAGTACTAACTACATGATCATTGACCATAGAGATCTCAGCCGTAGAGAGCGCATTAACTGGAGGTACGCTGTCACTGACGATACGCATTAACACCAGGCGCGGATCCAGGGGGGGGGTCAAGGGGGTCATGACCCCCCCCCCCCCCAAAATCCTAGTTGGAAAAAAATCCGATCAAATCAACTGGTTTTACGCTACTTTCATACTCGTAGTTAGAATTAGAAATTTTTCTCTTAGCTGCTCTTAGCTTTACGTACAAGTTCATAAAATTATAGCTCTTATAGAGCGCGAGCAGCTCGCTGCGAGCGCCGAGAAAATTTTGGATTTTTCAGCACTTCTTCAAAATCCTAGTTGGAAGATTTTTTTCCAACTAGGATTTTGGGGGGGGGGGGGGGTCATGACCCCCTTGACCCCCCCCCTGGATCCGCGCCTGGTGTTAATGCGTATCGTCAGTGACAGCGTACCTCCAGTTAATGCGCTCTCTACGGCTGAGATCTCTATGGTCAATGATCATGTAGTTAGTACTACCTGTTTCGAGTTACGAATTAAGGGCGCTTAGTCCACGAGATGCTCTCTCGCTCGCACTATTTGACACATTTTGAAACACTTTTAAAATGTGTGCAATTATATTGTGCAGCGACCCTCTTGAGGGATTTTCAAAAAGTTAATTTTATGAATTTATATTTCAAAATGTGTCAAATAGTGCGAGAGAGAAAGCGTCCCGCGGACTAAGGCGCCTTATGAGCTTGTTTGCGTGTAACTCTTCGCTTGCACGATATGACGATTTTTAAAATATAAATTCGTAGATATAACTTTTTAGAAATATTTCTTGGTAAAACTCTAGTATCTAGATCATATTTTCAAAGTATTCAATCATCAGTATTTTTAAGAACTTTACCTAGAGACATTTCCAAAATTTAAATTCTACGAATTTATATTCAAGTCTTCGAGATTATCCCTTCAAACTAAAGATGAACAAGAATGAATTCGCAAATTAAATTTTATTATTTGTATTCAATTAGTTTTCGTAAGCTCTTTGTATTAGAATTGATTTTTGTTGCAAAATTTAAACTGATACATAATATTGTCTGGAAGAAATCGCTCTTTAGCGATAAGACCGCCGCTTGTACACTGTAATTTTATAATTTTAATTAAGTACCTATGTATTTTCTGTAAAATTTGTGGTGTGCAATAAAGTATTGTCTTATCTTGTCTTATCTTATACCTACCTCTAGTATAAGTTATTTTAGTTGGGCACAAATGCACAAAGGGTATTTTAAATAATATAGGAATAGGTATTATTGTTTTCATTGACAACAATCTGGTATTTTGGAATAAAGTTCAGTTTCCTAAACGAACCTAAGTGCGTAAATAAATGTGGGTAGGTTAAAAGGTCTGTCATCGCGCAATATCGATGCGGTGCGGTCAACTCCCTGTAACTCCTTTACTTTTTCCGCAAAAACGTGGTCCCAAACTCACACCACTAAATTATAATACTCACGCGACATGCGGACATACATAAGGCATAACCATGCTAAATTTATTTTCTGTAAGTGAGCTAAGTCTTTGCGCTTGCAGCAAGCTGCTAGCGTGTATAATAGTATTATTTTTTTGGCTCGCAGCGAGCTGCTCTCGCTCTATAAATAAGAATATTTAATTTTCATACTGCTCAGAGCGAGCGAAACACAGATCATTCGTCCTGAAAGATTTAAAATATTCTCGAGCTGCTCGCGCATCACTCATGCTAAAAATTAAAAATTTTCTCGGCGCTCGCAGCGAGCTGCTTGCGCTTTTATTAATAAGAATATTTAGTTTCCTTGCCTCTCGAAGCAAGCTAAATGCACGTCATACGTGCTGAAAAATCCAAAATTTTCTCGGCGCTCGCAGCGAGCTGCTCGCGCTCTTATAGAGCGCGAAGAATATTTAGTTTCCTTGCCACTCGGAGCAAGCTAAACACATATCATTCGTGCTGAAAAATCCAAAATTCTCTCGGCGCTCGCAGCGAGCTGCTTGCGCTTTTATACTCAAACTCAAACTCAAACTCAAAATTCATTTATTCAAATAGGCTACAATGGAGCACTTTTGCAAGTCAATTTTACATTTTATTTTAATATTCTACCGCTCATTCGCAAGGCACCTCTATGAGAAGAATGAGCAAGAAACTCATAGGGATTGCTTTTTTTAAATATGTGTTTACAATTATTATCTTGGTTACATAATTTATTTACAGGTGGTTGCAGAGGTTTCCAGGCATCTTTGTCTTCTATGTATTGGCTAATTTTATAATAGGCTTTCTTTTGTAATATGTCTTTAACACGGCTTTTGAATTTACCTTTTGTGAGCCCCGTTATTTCATCAGGGATTTTATTATAAAAACGTACACAATTCCCTAAAAATGATTTATGGCTCGTTTTGGACAGTCTGAATCGAGGTACAGCTAACTTATTCTTATTTCTAGTATTAAAGCTATGAGTGTCACTATTTAACTTGAATTTATCTAAATTTTTTCTGACATACATAATATTTTCGTAAATGTACAAAGATGGTAGGGTCAGTATATTTATCTCTTTAAAGACCTCTTTTAAAGAGTCTCTTGGGCGCATCTCATAAATGGCACGAATTGCACGTTTTTGCAGTATGAAAATAGTCTCAATATCTGCTGCCGACCCCCACAGTAAAATACCGTATGACATTAGACTATGGAAATATGCAAAGTAAACTAATCTAGCTGTAGCTACATCTGATAGTTGCCTGATTTTATACACCGCATATGCTGCAGAGCTTAATTTCCCTGACAATACGTTAATATGATTACCCCATTGTAACTTAGAATCTATATTCATGCCAAGGAATAAAACGCATATAAACAAGAATATTTAGTTTCCTTGCCTCTCGGAGCAAGCTAAGTGCACGTCATACGTGCTGAAAAATTCAAAATTTTCTCGGCGCTCGCAGCGAGCTGCTCGCGCTTTATAAATAAGAATATTTAGTTTCCTTGCTACTCGGAGCAAGCTAAACGCACATCATTCGTGCTGAAAAATTCAAAATTTTCTCGGCGCTCGCAGCGAGCTGCTCGCGCTTTTATAAATAAGAATATTTAGTTTACTTGCCTCTCGGAGCAAGGTAAACGCACATCATTCGTGCTGAAAAATTCAAAATTTCCTCGGCGCTCGCAGCAAGCTGCTCGCGCTCTATAAATAAGGATATTTAGTTTCCTTGCCTCTCGGAGCAAGTTAAATGCACGTCATACGTGCTGAAAAATACAAAATTTTCTCAGCGCCCGCAGCCAGCTGCTCGCGCTCTATAAATAAGAATATTTAGTTTCCTTGCCACTCGGAGCAAGCTAAACGCACATCATTCGTGCAGAAAAATTAAAATTTTCTCACCACTCGTAGCGAGCTGCTCGCGCTTTTATAAGTAAGAATATTTAGTTTCCTTGCTACTTGGAGCAAGCAAAACGCGCATCATTTGTACCTACTGAAAAATGTAAGATTTTCAAGACTACGCTAAAACGAGTCCCAAAAAAATACTTAGTTTGAAAATAATTCTAGCCGATGACCCCCCCCAAAATTATGGTCTGGATCCGCGCCTGATTAACACTGCATAACACATGCCAAATGACTTTGAAAAAGAGTTCCTACGTTGAACGAGCCAATCAAAACAAGCAGTCTTTGTAAATGTCTTTGAACCAAAGGGTTTCTACTTTGAACGAGACAACAAAACTAACTGTTACGTTTACCTATAGTGGACTGTATTACTTATTATTTACCTACTGGATTTTACTGTTCTATTTAGAGGGGTTTTTAAATAACAACTTGAATTTACACTTTTATAACTTTTAATTCCCAATCTAGGTTACCTAGGTACAATTTTACACTTTTACGATTAACTTGTTTACACTTTGAGCGTTAGAAGACAACTGAAGATACTGAACGAATATTAAAAATCTCAACTTATTAATATACACTTATTAGGTCTCCCGCCCGTACGGTACTTGTGATCGCTAATTGTACATATTTTATTTCCATTTCCTTCAGTTACATAGGCTTGTCCCTGTCATGCATTTAACGGTCATTAACGGTCTGTATGTCTGTCCTTGTCATGCCTCTAACGGTTAATAATTATTATTATTACATTCACAAAGCTTAACTTAAGTTTAATTTTATCAAAGGTTCTTAAATTAATTAAGATTAAGAATCTTAAAGGGCTGGCGTTGTCCTTAACATTCTCCCCCCAGCGAAGACTCGTCGCAGCTCTCCACTGGAAGGACAGCCAGCTTCGTCGCAGGGCGGCGAAATGTTCCTCCTCTGGTCCGGACGTCGGCGACGCGCACGTGCCCGTCGCTGCCGGGGAAGACTCGCTCGACGACTCCGCGAGGCCAGGTGTTGCGTGGTAGAGTAGGGTCAACCATCACCACCAGGTCTCCTTCGCGCAGTGGGCGGATCTCCGCCTCGGATGCTCGTCGTGGCGTGAGACTGGGCAGGTACTCGCACACCCAGCGACGCCAGAACTCGTCGGCGAGAGCTTGGGTGGCGCGCCACGCGCGCCTGTCGGCTGGCTCGCAGGGTCCCGTCGTAGGCAGCCCCGATGACGTCCCCAGCAGGAAGTGGTTCGGCGTTAACGCCTCTGGATCGTTAGGATCGACAGAGACGTGGGTGAGAGGCCGAGCATTTATGGAATGCTCAGCCTCCATAAGCAGGGTCAGAAGCACCTCTTCTTTGGGCGCTTTCTTCTGACTGAGTGTGTGGGAGAGTGCGGCCTTGACAGACCGCACGAGGCGCTCCCATGCGCCTCCCTGGTTCGGAGCACCCGGCGGTATGAAACGCCAGGTGACACGATGCTGCAGGCCGTAGTTTTGCAGAGCCGGCGCCCATTCCTTGTAGGCAGCCCGCAGCTCTGCGTCGGCTCCCCTGAAGTTGGTGCCGTTGTCGCTGTAGATGACGGTCGGCCACCCGCGACGCGCAGCCATTCGACGCAACGCCATGATTGCAGAGTCTGTGGATAAAGAAGCTACCAACTCGAGGTGGATAGCGCGTGTAGTGAGGCAAGTGAATAGCGCCCCCCAGCGTTTCTCATGTCGTCTTCCTATGGTTACCACCATTGGACCGAAGTAGTCGACCCCGCAGTTGGAGAAAGGTCGCACGAACGCTTGGATTCTTGCTATTGGCAGGTCTCCCATTACTGGCACTTCAGGCTTCGCTTTTCTTATGCGGCACACGGCGCAACTCGAGGTGGCTGCTCGTACGGCTGGTCTCAGCCGGAGCACCCAGTACTGCTGACGCAAGTCGTTCACCACTCGTTCTGGGTTGGCGTGTCCTGCATTCTTGTGATGATGCTGGACCAACAACTTCGTGAAGGGGTGGCGGCCGTCCAGGATGATCGGCCGCTTCATGCTACCCGACACGTCAGCAGCTCCTATTCTCCCGTTGAGCTTCAGGATCCCGTCGCAGTAGGTTGGGTCGAGCCTGAACAGATGACTGGATTTCGCTATTTTCTTACCTAGTCGTAGTTGCTGCAGCTCTGTGTTGAAGCTTTCTGCTTGGCTTCTTTGGATCCAGAGTTTCTCGGCTTCTCGTAAGTGTCTAGCATCCAGCGGGTGTCGCGTTTTCTGACGACATCTCTCGATGAACAGGATGACGACTGCCGTGGCTCGTATCAGACGTTCGAAGTTGGAGAATCTGTGAATATCTGGCAGGCTGTCGTTAACTGTTACCTGTAGTTGAAGTACGCTTTCTTCCGTGTCACTGGAGTTTTCGTCCCGTGTGAATTGAGGCCAGTTACACTTCTTGTCCTGAAGAAAACTTGGTCCCTTGAACCATCTGTCTTCCCTCGAAGCTGGCACGTAGTTGGGACGAGTGGCTATGTCTGCCACGTTAAGCTCGGTAGGAATCCATCTCCATTGTCGCGGTCGCGTAGCCTCGGCGATCTCTCCCAGCCGATGTGCTACGAATGGAGTATAGCGCACGGTGTCGTTCTGGATCCACTGTAGCACCGTTCTGGAATCTGTCCAATATATTATTTCGTCAACTTTCCACCTGTGTCCCTGTTGGACAGTTGAAGCGAGTCTTGTTCCGATGACTGCTGCTTGGAGTTCCAAACGTGGGATCTTTTGGCTTCGTAGTGGTGCCACCTTAGCCTTGGCAGCGACCAGAGCGACTTCTGCTGTGCCGTCCGCTTTTTCCTCTCGCCATGGTAGACCAAATTCAAATCTTTCGTTCTCCTGTTTCGCTGTTTGGTTGAAGATGGCGACTGCTCGTTCATCTTCCGCTCTTACCTTGGGTTTTAATGCCACGCCCAGAGCATCGATCCTGAAGTGTCGCTCGACCAGTTCTTCGAGTCTCTCGTTGATTTCCACGACGTGAAGCACATTATCGGCTTCTTCCTGGAGTATGCGCCTCGGCACCGTCCCGTGGATCACCCATCCTAGTTGAGTCCTCGAAGCGCCTGGTTCATTTCGTTTCCCGAGCCTCAGTTCTCTGGTGACGATCAATTCCCAGTTGTCCGAACCTATTAAAAGTTGCGGTTTACCATCGTCGTAGCACAACCCGTCGGCGTCTAGATCTTTGAGATGATCGAGACGTAACAAATCTCGGGGCATGGACTGTGGAGATAGTTTCATATCACCTATGCTTCTCGCCTTGATCGTGTAGTCACGACCGTTTGCTCCCGCGATCTGGAATGTTACCAATCGGCTTTCGTGTTCCTGTTGACACGCGTTCACGCCTCTTATTCGCAGTGTTCCGGTTGGCCCCTTTGCGCCGATCTTCCTTGCGACTTCTTCGTCGACTAGAGACACTGTAGATCCTTCGTCTAATAGTGCATATACCTTCGCCTGACCCTTGGGTCCTGTTAAAGTTACTGGGCATATTTTTAATTTTACCTGTCCCAGGTCTGAGGTTGCTGTTACTGTTTCGGCATTAGCAGGCTCGTTGGATCCGTTCAGTGTCTGCGCTCCCCCCGTTGAGGGAGCAGTGTGATGTTCGTGCAACAGCTGGCGATGACCCATCCTGCACTCTTTGACACCGCAGGCCTTAGCCCGACAGTAGATTCGTCGATGCCTGCTGACTAAACATTTGAAACACAACCTTTCCTTTTTCACGAGTTCCCACCTGTCCGTTATGTTCATTTGTAGGAACTTGCCGCATTTAGTTAACGCGTGATTTTGCTGACACACCTGGCATTTTCTTAATGTTTCTAAATCGTTCGTGGCTGCATACACTTGTTTTCCTCTTCTTTGTTCCGCCTTGGCAGGTTCCTTCTTCTGTGTGCTCGTCGCTGTCCCTATGTACCCGAAACGAAGAGCTCTGCTGGCTTCTTTCATTAAAAATTGTGACATGGCGATTATTTCCACTTCGGAAGTATTCTGCTCGGCGTATTCGTACCATTTGGATAACATGTGCGGACTCAGCTTTGTCATGATGTCTCGTGTCAGCTGTGGGTTATACAGGTATCCCCTTTTATCAATTGATTTTAGTACCCAGACTATATTTTGCACTTTCACCGCGAAGTTATTGAGTTCTGTTGCAGCTACTCCTGGTCGCGGCAGCTTCTTCAGATCCTCAATCGTTTTTTCCACTATAACTTCGGGTTGACCGAAGGTTTGATCTAGAGTGTTCATTATTACCTGAGGGTCTTCCGCCGTGTGTAGTAACACGGACACTGCTTCTCTGGCTTCCCCCTTGAGACAATTTCTCAATCTGGCCATATTTTCCGCTTTCGACAAATTATAAGTTTTTGTCGTATCTCGCATCGCTGCCCGGAACGCGAACCATTCGATTGGCGCGCCCGAAAATACTGGCAGCTCGTACGCCTGTCTCGGTGGTGGCCTATTCCTCGCTAGTTTCTCTAGAGCCTCCACGAGCTGATCCACCCCACGGCCTCGGGATCCTTTGCCTGGAGTTGGCGATCTAGGTCGTTCAGCTGGACGCAGATCGCTTACCCGATGCTCCGTGTTGTGCGGCGTGCGGTGCTCCTTGGCTTCATCCAGCCATGTTTCTACCCTCCTCTGTTCCAGGGTAGTACCTTGTGGTTCAGTATCCTCTTGTTCGGTTATAGCCTCCATATCGTAGGCAAGTCG
The DNA here is from genome assembly GCA_947507615.1 of Hemithea aestivaria. NCBI lineage: Eukaryota > Metazoa > Arthropoda > Insecta > Lepidoptera > Geometridae > Hemithea > Hemithea aestivaria. The sequence goes on from OX382331.1 coordinate 5,827,400, forward strand.
TTTCTTAACCCGTTCTGTTTCCAGATCCAGCTGCTTCTGCCTAATCAGCGCCAGACGTTCTTCCGCCTCGAACTGCGCCTGACGAACCCTCGCGTTAACGCTACTGTTAGATGCGATTGACCTTGCAGGTGATACCTGTCTCCTCGGTGGTTCGTCTGCTCCTGTTCCCGCAGTGAGGCGTGACGTGGTAGGTTCTGCTCTCGACTCCGTAATGGGTGACATATATACCTTTCTCCCCAAAGGTGCTGCTCCTCCAGTTCCTCTTCGTTCCTGGATCGTGGCGGCGGCTGAGAGGCCCGCGGTCGGTCGCTCAGTTGACGGCGATCGTGGCGGATCGTCGAACCGAGTAACCTGTGGGACCGCGGCGGCCTCGTCCTCTGGTTGGCTACGTGTCTTCGCCATTATTTCCGCGGAGTTTACTGAGATACTAAAGCTCGCGCTGATTTACGCACTTTTCGATAAGGAAACAGTTACTAGGATAGTACACTTTGTCTCAGCACAAAATATTTTAACACAAAGTTTATTCGCACATAAAAAGTCAAATTTAAAATCTAAAAGTACACTGAGAGCCTAATTTAATATTAAAGTACACGCGAGAGTTTAAACTATTAAATTAAAGCACTGGCTCTATATATGTGCGACACTGTTTTAGATTTATTAACGCACTGACGTTAAACTTTTCCAAAAATACACTGATTCTAGGTATAAGTGCAAGAAAAACTGAATCTAGACTTTTCAAAACACTGACGTTAAACTTTCCCAAAATACACTGAATCTAGGTATAAGTGCAAGAAAAACTGAATCTAGACTTTACAAACACTGACGTTAAACTTTCCCAAAATACACTGAATCTAGGTATAAGTGCAAGAAAAACTGAATCTAGACTTTTCAAACACTGACGTTAAACTTTCCCAAAATACACTGAATCTAAGTATAAGTGCAAGAAAAACTGAATCTAGACTTTTCAAACACTGACGTTAAACTTTTCCAAAATGAACTGATTCTAAACTTTACTAAAAAACACTGACTCTAAATTAAATTTAATCCGGCTTACGAAGGACCAAAATGTTACGTTTACCTATGGTGGACTGTATTACTTATTATTTACCTACTGGATTTTACTGTTCTATTTAGAGGGGTTTTTAAATAACAACTTGAATTTACACTTTTATAACTTTTAATTCCCAATCTAGGTTACCTTAGGTACAATTTTACGATTAACTTGTTTACACTTTGAGCGTTAGGAGACAACTGAAGATACTGAAAGAATATTAAAAATCTCAACTTATTAATATACACTTATTAGGTCTCCCGCCCGTACGGTACTTATGATCGCTAATTGTACATATTTTATTTCCATTTCCTTCAGTTACATAGGCTTTTCCCTGTCATGCATTTAACGGTCATTAACGGTCTGTATGTCTGTCCTTGTCATGCCTCTAACGGTTAATAATTATTATTATTACATTCACAAAGCTTAACTTAAGTTTAATTTTATCAAAGGTTCTTAAATTAATGCTCTTAATCTTAAAGGGCTGGCGTTGTCCTTAACACTAACTAAATGCTACTTTAGCATTGAGTTAGTTCTAGCGTTGTGCTGAATAATGAAATGAATAAATAAACAAAACTAGCCAACCGCCCCCCCCCCCCCACATCCCGCAATATTTTGGCGGTTTCGTTTTCATACAGAAAAAAAATCATGAAAGCGGGGTCTATTTTAGTTTTCTTGTCTATGTAGTGAGTAATTAAAAAATAGCTAACATTATATATAGGTAAAGTCTTTTAAAAACGCTGATAAAAATAAATGATACCTAATTATGTATACGCTTTTATTGGTATTAATAAAAATTCAATAGTAACTGTAAATACAATATATTTAAAATTTTAATTAAATACAAACTGTAATATGAGCACTTGAGTTTGACATTTTTAATGTAAAATATATACAAGTTACTAAAAGGAATGTACTACGATCACTTATTATGAATTTATAAAAAGGGCATAATTACTAAAGACAGATCACTAAGACATTACTTGGACTGGATTTAAAGGATCACAGAATTACACGCGTATTTTTAGTTGTATCACCCTTGACTATGCTTTATTCGACCTTTTTCGAGGAAGTGTATATTCAATATTAATTAATGGCTTCTTCTCGACGATTTTTTTACCTAAGGAAAACTTAGGTATATGTAATGGAGCCGAAACGTCGAAGTTATTTTTATATTAAGTAAGTATGATTTTGCAAAACTTACAATAAAATACCTACCCAATTAATCCCGATTAAAATTATTAATATAAGAATACTCTTTTTAGATTTGGTAGCGCAGAGTCGAAAGAAACGTCTAAAACTATATGTGTTATCTGCAGAATACAAATTTAATTCTAATACTTCAAATAGCTACTCATTTTATTCTCAGAATAATTAGCATCATGTTTAGTCGAATCCAGCCAAGTATTAAAATCACATGAAATTCAGATTATAAATTTCAACTGTAATGTATTATGCTGAATAAACTTAAACTAGCCCAGTACCCTTATAAAAGTAATACTAAAGGAGTTTCATTTTAAAGGCCCTATCTGTAGAAATATAGTCTTTTTGAGATATCAATTACATACACGTTTCTGACATTAGATAACTCGTTATATTAATATATTATTACACGAGGTAAACTTTAACACAATTACAAACAAATTTAATACATTTCACGTGAAAAAGGGTTAAAATTGGCACTCAAACAATGAAAAAGAAATCTATGCACCACCCAGACAGTTTTCATAGAATAGGGCATTTAAAACTGTGTTTAAATATTACATCAATTAAGTATAATATTAGAAGAAATAATAAACATAGATTAGGGTTTAGTGCGCCCTAGATTTATCAGATTTGATGAACTTGTCCAAGTCAGCATCACTGGCTGGGTCGACCTGGGACAATTGGCGGAAGCTTTCATCGTCTACGAAGCATATTTCATGGCCGTCCGGGTCAGCGAGGATTATCACTCTAACGGTAGCTTTTCCAGGGGTGTCTAAGGATATAAGTGGGGTGAGAATTTCTCCATTCGCCGCTTGAATGGTCTTGTCGATGGTTGGTTGCTCGTCGAACGGACAAGAGAACGCGATTCTGCCGTATGCTTTGGCGCGGTTTACGGGCTCGCCTGGAAAGGAAATGTGTTTTTTGTAAAGATTTATCGATAATAATTGTCGAATGAAAACGTTAAAATAATAATAATTGGGGTTTATACTCCAACAGAACAGGTTACCCTAAATACACTGTCAGCCAGTTACCTTCCGAAACACGGTAGCGTCCAGGCGAAAATCTTTGCCACACTGAGAATTGAACCCTATTAAAGGACCTCTAGCATACAAGCCGGACCAACGACCCCTGGTCCACGGACACTACCAAGTGTGACTTTTTAATCGTGGCAAATGCCTTTATTGAGAAAAACAAACTATCAATACTACAGCTACTACAGCAATAAATAATACTTTTATTGACCACAGTGTGACTTGCATTCAATTCAATTTCAAAAGATCTTTATTCATAAACTTATAATAATACAATCGTACAATCACTAGTGTAAATCTAACCCTAGTGGTACACATAATCATATAATAATATTCAACTATTTTATAAGCTCTTAGGCCTTTCAAAATTTATAAAGGTGGAAATTATACTTAATTATTGCTAAGATAAGTAATTCTATTTTAAATAGTTTTATGAGTACATAGGTTTCAGAACTTAACTCTATGTTTATAAAATTGATTATTGATGAAGTTAACTAGGGGGTATTTAGTAAAAACATTTAGTGAGCGGGCCGTGCCGCATCGTCCACAGCGAGCAACAGGAGGAGCCGACGTCATGATCTGGTGAGGCACACGCACACGCACGCGCGCACACACCGGCGCACACCGCGCGCAGGCCACTACCACCCGATACTCGCGGTAATACGAGTCATAGTGCACACGCACACCGCCCGTGGAGCGAGCCCGACTGACGTAGCCTATTGTTCATAGCAGTCTAAGAATAAGTGATGGGGCAACTTGTATCTATTATAATTATCGATAAAAGATAGATTATTTTTACGAGATTTGCACAAGTTTTTAATTAATTTATTTTGATTATGTGGGTTATTAAAGAGATAAAATTTCTCAGACAATTTATAAATATATACATCGATTTTTGGTAAGCCGATGACTGAGTGCAGTTTATGAAGATTTGTACGTAGTGGAATATTAAATGCGTGTCTTATAGCCTTATTCTGGATGTTTTGGAGTTTATATATATTTGATTTGCAGGTACTGCTCCATACCGGACAAGCATACGTAATACAAGGTCGGACCAGGGTGCAATATTTTCTGAGCTTAGTTGCGCTGCTGAGACAAGATTTTTTATTTATTATCGGGTATAGCGCATTAAAAGCCTTAATACCTTTACACTCTAATTTAGCCGTATTTTCCGACCAATTAAGTTTAGTATCCAGGAATATGCCTAGATATTTAACTGATCTGCTCCATGGGATGCCGTAACCTTCGATTTGTAGTGTTTTCGAGGGAAGCGATCTTCTCCGGGAAAACATGATAGGTTCAGTTTTAGAAGCGTTGATTTTTAGTTTCCATTTTTTGAAGTAAGAAAGGAGAAGATCTATCGATAGTTGGAGGCGACTTATTACTAAGTCGATATCGTGAGAGGAGGTAAGTGAAGCTGTGTCATCAACAAAACAAGCTATATTGGTGCGTGGCTGAACAGGAATGTCATTCAGATACACCAGGAACAGATATGGGCCAAGTATTGAACCTTGGGGCACGCCAGCAGGTTGCTTATATTGAAACATGCTTGGTCTCTAGATACACGCATGCACGCACGCACGCACGCAAAGACAATTTAAAAGTGATTGATTCATGTGTTTAGAATGTTTGGCTTGGTTGGTTACATTTGTTTGTTTGGGTCGCACCAGCTCGTTTATCATCGGTTCACCCGTTTAGACATGAAGGTAACAATCACATCAAAAATCATCCTATTTTAGTCAAACAAATAACTATTTACGCTTAAACAGTTGAACCGATTGGGCTAAAATTTGTTATGTAAATAGCTTAGATCCTGGAATACCACATACATTAACAGCGTTTAAAACCGTTGGGCCAATACCAACTAGAGTACATTTGTCAATTTAGTGAACAAATAATCAAAATCACGTGAACACTCGACTACCGTATATGTAATGTCTAGTAGATGTATATACGTCAGATATTGCACCACTCGAGAGAGGTTTGCACTCAGCTGTGATGCTACGTTTTCTTCACTAATCTTATCTATAAGTACGCTAATCTTTGATGACAAATGATAGCTTTATATAGAACTGTCACCATTGGAAATATACTCGTAATAAAACAAAAAAACTAAACCAAAATCCGTTCATCCGTTCGGAAGCTACGATGCCACAGACAGACAGACACACACACCCACACAGACAGACACATCAAACTTATAACACGCCGTCGTATTTGCGTCGGTGTGGTGGTTAAAAAATTGTGTAAACTTTTATGTATTATCCACTACCTGCTCCTAAAATATCGTCAAATTATGAGGGTCGTCATCATATTAGGCTCTTAATAGGAATGAATTTGACACACCCTACAGTTTAAATATTATAAGAGTTATTAGTTTACTATACTGGTGGTAGGCTTCGGCCGTGGCAGTCAGCATCATGCCCTTATCCCACACTAGGTAGGGTCGGCACAACACGTTTTTCTCCTCCATTCTACTCTATCATCCGTCAAATCTTCATCCACTCCCTTTGCACGCATATCGTCTTTCACACAGTTCATCCAAACCTTTTTTGGGCGTCCCCTTCCCGAATTACCACCAATGTCCATATTCATAGACTTTTTGGTCACGTGGTTTTCCTCCCTACGCATAACATGTCCATACCAGGCCAATCTTCCACTCAAAATCTTCTCCGTGGCAGTCAGCATATTAGCAGTCATTATGATCCGGCATGACGTTCAGTGAAGTCAGGGAGAGATATATCCCACCCTCTAAGTTTAGTCTTTTACCATCTCCGGCCGCATCACGCCAGATCGTGATCAAAGACTAAAATGAAAATAAAAAGAAACCTTATAAAAAGATCCTTACCAATATCAACAAGCTCAAGTTTGGCCTGGTTGTCACCAAAGCCAAGTAGTGCAGTCTTGGGCGTCTGCTCGAAGATCTTCAGGGTGAGGAGACCGTTCCAGTAGGCGATGGACTTGGTCAGGTTAGAGCTTGCCAGGGATACCTTTACTACTGGGTCTGGAAAGGAAAAATGTTTCAAATTAATGGGGATTGCTTATGATATTACAACAGAAAACAAGGCATTAGTACAAGGTTTTAGAATACCGACATTATACAATAACGTTCTATCATGGTATAAAATAAAGATGCTTCCCATGTCTGTCTGTCCCTATGTATGCTTATATCTTTCGACGCGGTTTTCATTAATATATATAGAGTAATTTTACCGGGGGTAGACTTCCTTTGCAGGAGGTCGTCTAGGTGGGTACCCCAACAGTGCCAGTTATTCTACCGCCTGAGCAGTGATGTGCAAACATCACTGTGCTCCGGTAGGAGGGCACTGTAGCTAGTGAAATTACTGGGCTAAAGAGTCTTAACATCTCATGACTCTTGAGTAAGAAGCGTTGGTGCAGTGCTCCTAGAATTTCACATAATTGTGAAATCCTAGGTAACACTGTACTGATTATGGGCAGCCGTCATCTCTTAACATCAGGAGAGCGTCTTGCTCGACTTCTACTTCATCACATAAAAAAAAAAAAGTAATTCAAGAGAAAGGTTTATAATATGGTATAATACATGCATAATAAAGTAGAAGAACACTGATAACGCGCGGGTCTACTAGTTACTACTACCTAATATTATTTTACAATAACTGACTTAAAATAAGGATGATATCAGGAATAGAACGAATAGAAAGAAATTTACGTGAGAAGATTGTCTTTCGGAGCTTCCAAAAAATATACGATATTTCAGAAACGTATGTTTGTCCTCGCTCCTTACATTTCTACAAAACTATTTATAGGATTTTGATCTTCATCCTTATCATATTGGCTTAAATTAGGAGTAGTCCAAGTTACTAAACAGTGCAAGTTTCAAAATAATTGGTAGTAGTTATGAAATTAACATTCAGACTACAGAACTTCGCATCTAACGAATTGACCTTGAACTGCGCCAGTAACCTTGAGACAAGTTGTTAAAATCTCATTAAAGGGTGCTTTTCTACTAGATATCATCGCGCACCCTTTCATAGCGTCGCTACACATCCTTTACCCGCCCAGACCTAATTTTATCCGTTTTTTTGGTGGAAACTTACACCGTTACACATCCTCGCACACATCTGGTGGTAAAACAGCCTAATTATGCCTAGACTTAATAACATAATAATATATCATTATTCTACTCGTAACTTTATGGCGATACGCATGCTTCGTCACCAACAAACCCATTCGTCATACTGATTCTCTGCGTAATTTGTCACACTTTATTGTGACTTTAGCATTGCAAATATATATTTTTAAAGAATATTGACTCTTGAAGGTCACAAAATAGTGTTCGCTTCAGGCGTCTGAGTAATCAGTGAACAAAAGAAAAGATAGAATTGTGAACATCTATTTCCTTCTTTTTTAGGTCATTTAAAAGTCACTCACTATAAACTTATCAAAATCAAACATTCATCAAACATCAGTGTAACAAAAGCTCGCTTATTTATTCAAAAAAATATTAAGCTAGGACTTAGAGCAACTATCATACGAGATGTTAAGACTCTACCGATTCCCAGACCTCCATCGCAAAGACGATGCGGGAGTATCGCCGAGTTGTTTTAGTGGGTATACCCCTGCAGTCGTCCTGCACGGGAAGTCCCACATAACCCTTTCGTACCCTCCACAAGAGGGACATGAGTTTTTTTCTTGGCGTCATCAAAAAAAGGACACATATCATCCTTATGTAAGCATTATCCAGACAGGTTGTTAGAATTTGTAAATCTACTGATAAAACTGATATAATATGATGTAGGTTGTTGATAAAGACATACGTGATGTGGAGAAATAAACACCACGTGTTGATGGCATGTTACTTTGGGTGCCACTCTTTATTATCTTCAAGCTATTGAAGAGTTGGAATGAAACAAAAGACTCCTTTTAGTATTTATAGGAAAACTCGCTCTGAGGCTATATACTGTATTGGCTAATCTATACTGGTCACAATAAACTGAGAAAAATAAAATATTGTTTATTTTAACAAATTGACTGCTGTAAACACAACAGCAGTGTTTTTGAGGTCGGAAGGCGAGTGCTGAAAAACACACACGTATATTATTGTCAAAGGATATTTCTATAAAAAAATAACTTCAGGCACCTGGAATAGCTCTATAAAACGCCGCCGCAGCCAATGTGTTAAACTTCGTATTGCTGTACTTCTTCTTCCTGCCCTTATCCCACTAGGTAGGGTCGGCACAACACGTTTTTCTCCTCCATTCCGCTCTATTATCCGTCATATCTTCATCCACTCCCCTAGCACGGATATCCTCTTTCACACAGTTCATTCAAACCTTTTTCGGGCGTCCCGTTCCCGGATTACCACTTATTACAATATTCATGGACTTTTTGATCACATGATTTTCATCCCTCCGCATAATATGTCCATACCAGGACAATTCGTATTACTGTACAAGGAACTTAAACCCTGTGTAATAGCTAATTTCGGGTGTCAACTGAGGTGCGACAGAAGGAGAGTGCATGCTTCTTTCACCCTTCTCCTTGTAGGTAATCAGGGAATGACGTAAGTCATATTGGGTCAACTCATTTGAATCTTGAAAAACTTTGTACAATTCAAAAAGGTTTAACTCTGCTTTCTAAAGAATCAAAATGCTTGTGATCTCAAAATTTATATTCTACATACATTTTAGGTACATTTTTGTCTAATGTCATGTTTCATAGTCCAATTAGATATCAAAATCTAACAAAAATCACAGTCAGGTCACATGCTATAGCTATCTAGATTTAGTTGACGCAATCTAACGATTTATGTGAAATGATTAAATGTAATGATAGCTTATCAAACATGCAAAGATGTCTTTGATGAGTATGACTGTTTTATCTAGTCTGCTACTTAAAAGATAACAACACAATATTTGCAGAAATATTTTTATGAAAGGCAGATACTTTCTTTCATGTTTATGAAAGTTATTTCTAAAGTCTTTAAGATAACTCTTAAAACATATTAAACCAACATAAATGGTTCATAATTACTCTAGATTTTATTAATTTATCAGCTGTTTTTATAATATGAAAGCTTTTTACCTACAAACACACACACAAACAAATATGAACACACACACACACACTCACACAAACACACAGAAATTGGTGAGAATTAACACCCATACAAAAATAGAATTTAACAATTAAGAGAAAGGATAGAAAAAAATGGACAATGTTGAAAATTATTCCTAAAAAACTGCAGAAAAAAATTAAACAGAGAGAGAATATAATATGGTGTAGGAAAAGAATAGAGCAATCTTTTTGTAAATATAAAAAAAGACTGCACACAAAAATCAAATTTTTTTAAAAGTAAGTATTCTAATCATTGCCCAATAGCCAATAATATTTGATAATGTAGGTAATTATATTGTTTTTATCACAGAAACTTATCTATTAATAATATCAACCATATAGGTAATTCCATTATAATATCATATTATGATATGATTTATTTGATTATCAAACAAAGATATTTTACATTTTCTAATATTTGGTGATTAAATTACTTTAATGTTCCGCAATATATTTATCTAAACGTTTCTAAGCAGCATATGCTAGTACGGACCAATTTGTTGATATAGGTAGACTTTTTTCAATCATTATAGATCAGCCTTTGACCATAATCTCTCCTGATCTTAAACTATGATGCGGTTGAAGATGTAAGCAGGCTAAACCAATAAGGCAGGACAGATCACTCTCTGGCTTAAGCATTGTGTTGGAAAATAGTTGTAATAACCACTTGACAATACTATTTTGTCCAGTAGGTAGTAACTAGCCACAGCCGAAGCCTTCAACCAGTATAAAATTAGCTGGCTTATTACCAAAATACCATTATATTTATTGTTCCTATTTTTCCTTATTCACAGTAGTCTACACATCAACAAAACAAAATATTCAACTCTGGGTAAGGTAATATTACTCAGGCCCTGAAGTTATTTCGACAACTTGAACTGCAACATATAGGTTAGCCTCACAATCTTTAAATAGTAAGTTGACTCTGACAGTGTAAGTAGGGTAACCTGTTCTGTTGGAGTATAAACCAAATTATTAATTTTAACTCAAAATGACGAAAATAACATAAGCAAATATTTTTACCTCTGTTAGTAGGCTGTGGCTTGTCAATGACGAAGAACTTGTAACCGCCAGGTGCTTCGAGATACTTCTGACCGTTACTCTCTTTAATCGGCCAGTTGTTAGCTGCGGCCCTCTTCAAACTCTCGCTTGATTCAATGGTAAGACCTATGAAGTCATTTCCCTGCTCGTAATGTGTGATGCCGTAGTTGTATGTCAGTTCTACTACGAAATGTGTGTCCTCTGGTCCGTAACCTATCATGGTTTTGCTCCATCTGTTAGCATATGGTCTGAAATAAAATGTAAGCACTAAATTTTTGGTGTTCTACCCACATCTGCAGTCTCATGACTATGCAGATTTGTTGGTGTGTCACTGAGTTTTTAATACTGAATGTAGGTTCTTAATTTGTGTCTGTTATAATTCATTTATTGATTGTGAAAATAGCATTCATTTATGGATTGGCACTATTGTACCCATTTTCACTGAGATGGAGACATATTATCTTAGAAGTCTGTGTTTTTTTTTTATATCAGGTACCTATATCAGATTAAGCAGTACCTAATTTTTTTGATCAATTTAAAAATCAACTTTGTACTTACCCATTGCATGCAGCTTCACATCCCTCACTGAATTCTTCATGGCGGAGAACCTGTGATGAAACATAAGATTTAACTTTTTATTTTGTATTTTATACTAGTTGCGCCCAGAGGTTTTATCCAATGTACTGTAGTGTATGTGTTATTCCAGGATTTAAGCTATCTCTTTACAAAATTTCAGTTCAATCGGTCCACCCATTTAGGCAGGAAGAAGTAACAATGTATATTTGTCACACACACTCACAAACTTTCGCATTTATAATATTAGGGCATTTTCAGTTTTAAGTGTACCTGCCAATTTGAGCATGTCGCCGGTGTTTAACATTTTTTTGCGAGTTTAATAATGGACATTTTGTTTAAAGTTTAATATAAAAAGGTAAAATATATATTAAGTTAGCGAATTAGACTGCAGGTTTAGTAAAACACCTTTTAATTATTATTTTATGAGTATTTTAAATATCCAGAGTAGCTGTTTTTGGCATGTCGCCGCCGTCACAAGATTATATTGGCTCAAATGGGGCAAATAATCAAAACAGTTTCTCAAGCGAAAGGGTGTTTTGTTTTGGTCAGCAGCTGATGCCATTTTTATTGTCAGGTTAGTGATGTTATTTCCTTGTTAAATATAGACGTTAAGCATCCTAGAATTATTTCAAACCATTCAGGTATAACTTAGAATTATTTCCGCTAACTTTATTCTTACTAAATATCATATTGGAATTTAAAAACATTTTTCTTTTAATCTTGCCTGAGAATGTGACGTCAATTTAGTGACATTTTTATTTCGTCACATATAGGACTGACTTCAAATGTCACTAAATTGACACATAAGGCTAGAGTTACATCGACAATTTGAAAATATATTTATAATATAATTTTACAGGTAAATTGATATTAAAATATATATAATACACTTCACTATGCCACTTAGTGGCGCGGAAAGGACTAAACGTTACAGAGAAAGGCTAAAACTAGAACGCCCTCAAGAATATGAAAAACAAAGAAAGAAACATTTAGAAAAAATAAAGAATAAACAGAAAAAAGTTTCAGAACTGACGCCAGAAGAAGCCGAAAAAAGAAGGCATAGTTGGAGAAAGTACAAAAGGAGTAGCCGGAACAAACAAAAGAGAAACAAAGATCAGGCAATTTCACAAGATGAAGATACAATTCCTGGATCCACACAAGAAAATAATTTTACTGATATTTTAATTCCGAATCTGCGAATTAAAAATAAAGTACTTGTAAATAAATGTAAACGGTTTACGAGATACAGTGAAAAAATTAAAAGCAATCTTAAAAGTTATCAAAAGCTGTTCCAGAGGTTTAAACAAAAAACGACAAAAATAATTGAAGATCTGAATTTAAAAATAGATAAAATGAAAGCCAGAGAAGAGATTTTAGAAAGCACGCTCAAAACAACATATCGAAATTCTTTACAAAGGACAGAAAAGAAAACTGTAAAAAAATTGGTGACAAATTCTCGATTTCCTAGAGAATCATTTTAAAGGTATTTAAAAACCTACTTTTGCTTTTATACTTAATTTAAATACGTATTGTTGTTGTTTCTTTAGTATTATAATATTTATTAACGATAATTATAGAAAAAGTTATTCAAACATTGTTCCTTCGTTGTCAATACATAATAACACATAATAAGACTGTGATGTTATAACATTGCTTTAAATACTTTCGATAAAAATAATGTAACAATAAATATTTTTTATTTCATAAAATCTGTATCATTTTCGATTCACGTAACCTCAGCTTAAGGATATTCAATGGGTCAGTTTCGTGACTGTCTCCATTTTTAGATGAACAAAATATTTATTTATAAATTATGTATTGTTAGTTTACTTAAAAGCATTTTAAATATTGTTTGCGCCGGTTGAAATGTTGAACTCAACACAATTCATTAAAAAACTAACCACTCTGTTTAAGAAATAAAATAAAAAAATCAATCTTATTGGCATCACTTTTGGCAAAACCGATGTTAAAAATTCATTATAAAAAATCTGATTGAAATTCAAAGTTACTATCTATTTTTTTCGATGGATTATAATATCAAGCTGCAATAGAAAATAGAATTTAAGTTATAATTAGGGATGGGCCGAAGTTCGTTTTACATTCGGTTTAACCGAATTTCGGCACCTTGAACCGAACTTCACCATTCGGCCGAATTTCGGCTGCTTGAACCGAAATTCATTTCCGAAATCCTACATTTCCATCACCGAATTTCATTCCAACCGAGGTTCATGTGCTCTATGCACTATCCTGCTTCAAACTTGTTTTAATAAAAAACAAACATAAGTTAATGACATGATGATAATATAAGATCACTCATTCGCTCGTATTAGATAAATTTTGATATATAAATTCATAGATTTACAGACATTTTCAACCGACGAAACCTAGCGGAGGAGGTTTACAAGTCGACGCGTGTATTTTTTATGGCGCTTTTTGAACGCTCGGCATTTTCTTACTTGCGTGTTTGGCGCCGACTCAAAATTACTTAGGTATACTAACATTAGTTTATTATTAGGTATCTACAGCTTTATTAAGAGACATTTTTAAAAAGTACATATATATAATTCAAAATTTGTGTGAGTGTCACACGGAAGAACGAGTCTTAAGAACAGGTTGGTTAATAACTTAGTTTTTCATTTTACTTATATTTTCTACTTTCCAGAAATTGGGTATTTGATTTCTTTAGCAATAAATAACCTTAATAACATGATGCTATCATTCTCGATAAAGCGTGGAAAATGTGAACCGAAGTTCGGCCGAAATTCGGCCGAATTTAGCAATTTTACCGAATGTTCGGCCGAAGTTCGTATTCGGTTCAAACCACATTCGGCCCATCACTAGTTATAATCCCTTTAATATTAATACAGGGCGATTTTTATGTAGTCACTAAACTGACCTCTATTTTACTACAATGTCCATTTAGTTATCGTTTTTAATAAGGAAAACATGCTATTTGTAATAAATAAAATAGTTATTTAAGTCCGCCAGATTACATAGTACAGCTTAGGTCCATTAAACATCTTAAAAACACAACTTTGAAAAAATACGTGTATTTTGATCAGGGTACACTTAAAAATGAAAATGCCCATTAGTGTAAAGTGTGATTTAATTTTTTTATTGATCCTAAAGAATTGGCTCCGATTGTGTTAGGCATTAAAAATAATGTAAAAAATTGACTCATTTGGCATTAGTAAAATTGCTTGCAAGTGTAATTTGGTACCCAGGTAGGTACCTAATTAAAATAATAGAAAAACCGCCAACCGGTTAGTCACTAAGTGATTGTAAATGACCTTGACATTGATAGATTTTAGCAAGCTCTAGAAAACTGTACCTATGATATTATGCATATTTATCATTATGGTAGTTAATTATTGTAAGACTCACCTTCATTCCTAGAATTTCCCTGTAGAATTTCGCCGTGAGGGTCCTATCGGCTACTTTGAAAACAAAATGTAAAGCGCGACCGGTCACCATTTTGCTCCGATTATTAAATTTTATTTTTGATTAAATATCAAGTAAGTATTTATCTGCTGAAATTATCTTAGCCGTTAGCAATTATATTATTTTTTTATATTGTACAAATACGTGTTCTACTTGTACAAAATATTTGCTAAATGTTTCACAATTCACAATCACAAATTCAAATCACGTATTTGCTGACATTGACAATTATTTTTTATTTTTTTTTCTTTTTAATAATATGGCAACATGTGCATTTTGCCAGTGTCGAGTAAAATTCGTGAATGTTCACGGGATATTAAATTATGGTCTCCACTTTCGTGTTTTGCCAGTGTCAAGTTAAATGTTATTTTTTAAGTAATAAGTTAGTTAGTCAGGTCAGAGTCAGAGTGAGCTTAATAGCTCGTCTAGTCACGTGAGTCTTCCAGTAAAATGGGTGGAATTTTACTGAAAGTTCGGAGGAGTTTTGGAGGGGGCACCAAAATTCATATTTCAGCACCATATCACTTGCCTACATCTGTGCACATTCAAAAACATTTAACACGCAATATTCCACCATTATTACACGCTAACAATCAAATTCTACACGATTATTAAGCAAAAGACGTGGAGCTAATGATATGATCAAGGCTTGCCGCCAAAACCCTTCAATATTTTCTTGACAATTATTATTAGTGACAGATGACAGCTTGTAAATTGCAAAAGACGTCAAAATAGGGCTGCCAGATAATAACTTTAATTTCTTCTAAGCCTCCTATAATCTTAAAAAATAATTACATATTATTGTTATATAATGTTTTTTTTTATCAAGAAAGCCGTGTAATGTAATATGAAATGAAAAATAAAATAAATCGTGCTCTAAGAATAAAATAAAAAAGCAGCAGCCGTTACATTAACTTGGTTACTTTAAATTTTGGTCTAACTTTGAACGATGTTGTAAAAAGGGTTTTACTACGCAGATTTTTTTATTAAAACAATAACTATAGTCGGGCCGGCCTAAAAGGCCACATTTGACACATCATCAAAATTCCCTTACCCACTCACACGTCCGCGCTTGACAGCTGAAAAAGCGTTGAACGTCCGCGTCCGCGATCCAAATAGAATCGCGTCGAGCACTCAGTACCGTTACTACTAAACGTCTATTTTCTAGCAAACTATTAAACCATTTTCTATGAAAAAATAGCATTATATAGTTAAAACTACAAAGAAACAAAATATCTAAAAATTTTGATTAAAATATTAACACAAAGTATGTAAAAAAAATTCTAACTTGGCAATATGTGAAAATTTTAGGTATTTTTTGGTTTAAACACTTTTTTACGAAACACCTCTAAATATTTTTTGTTTTTACCTGCACATTATTAAACTAGATTATAAAAGCTTTGTTTTGATATAAAAATATAATGACTTGGAAAGTACAGTGTAACACAATAAATCAAAACAAACCACCCATTCTTGTATAACGCTGAAGTCGCCTAGAACAAAATCCTTAGAATGGATATATTAAATCAATGAATTCAAACTATTTTAGTTTATATGTTTAAATGTTAGGTATACGTAACTAATTATGTTGAACTGTTTTTCTAAATTTAAGTTGTATTTTAATAAAATAATAGTTGATTAAAATTAATCATGGAAAAATATTACGCAAACGCGGCAAGCGCGACAAAAATTTTACATGTCGACTTTAAGCCATGTAAAATTTTTCCGATTGTGTTTATTTCCTTAATATCTGTACCAATTCTGAAAGATAGTATCATGAGGATCATAATAATATATAATTTTAATAAAATAAGGTGAATTATAAACATTTTATAAGCAGATTTCACTGGCACGCATGAAAACTTCGAAACTATTATTTCAAAAAATAAATTTTAAATGTTGCCAAGAGCTTAGCATCAGATTTAATGACTACAGATTTAGAATGTTTATTATAAAGCCATATACAACCATATTTACGCAACTTTTCATCGTTTTCATAGATAAAAACATGTTTTTAAAGTAGCAAGGCGCTAGGACCGCTATAGCGGCTGTAACGTTTAACTCAACTTTTTTTCAGACCGCTATAGCGGTCGGGACGTTTGAGTGGTTACAGGGTGATTTAAAAATTTTACTTATTTTTTCTGTCAAATAATATATGTCAACACTTAGCTGAACAATAAATAATATGACAACACTTAGCTGAACACTGAACACTATACTCGAATTTACAATTAACAATTTACGCATTACCATTAAAATTTCTACCATTTGGTAGATTTTTTGCCTACCATTTAACTTATTACCAAATTCTTATATCATAATTTCTGCCAAAACTACCATTAAATTTTTCTACCAAAAACTACCATTGAAATTTCTAGCAAAATCTACCATTCTTTTTTTATCATTTAGTTGATTTTTTACCATAAAAAATCTATCAAAAACTACTATTAATTTTCTACCATTTGGTAGATTTTTCTATCATTAAAAATTCTACCAAAAACTACTAAGTAGATTTTTCTACTGTGCATTTTTGAAAACTAACGTGAGAGTTATCCATATTACTATAAAACAACTAACATAAAACCATATTACTACAAAACGACTAAAAACTCACGGAAATAATGGTCGGAGCTAGGCTCGATCCTGAGTTTCGGACAATTGCGATGTCCTTCATCAGGAGCTCACGCATTTTTCTACCATAAAAAAGTCTACCAAAAACTACAATTGAAATTTCTACCAGAAGAAACGTAAAGAAGGAACAAATATACTCACACACACACACAGACACATTATTAAAAAAAATTAAAGTCCTCAACGGTGTCAATTTCGGATAAGCCGGTGGTATAGATTTTATTTCTAATATAAAACAACGGTTTTTGTGGCATTATGTTTAACCAAAAAAAACTAAAAATAAAAAATACTCAATTTTTGTTTCGTCATTGTTGTGTTTATTTTTAAACTATAAAGAATATGTTATACACATAGCTAAGAACATTGCCGAGTAATATTATTAATCTTATAAACGAAAAAATAAACAAACTTCATTAATCCGTTCGGCTACGATGGCACAGACAGATACACAAACAGACAGACAAACAAACACGTCAAACTTATAACACCCCACCTTTCTTGCGTTGGGGGTTAAAAACATTAGATGAATAAATAGGACACCCTATACAAGGTCACGTCAATCAGCTTTTGTTTTTAAAACAATAAGGATGCTACCCAATAAAATCGCGAAATCGAAATTTGAAATGTAGAATCGAATGCAATTATAACTTGGATTGAATATTTGATCATAAATAAATAACTATATTGCGATTAAAATAAAATATGTTGTTAATATTGTGATTATATTATAGTAAAATATAATGTAATTAAAATAAAATTGTGTAATGTATAGAGAATAAACATATTTTTTTATTACAGGTTTTTTTATAACTCGTGAGATGTTTCTGGCAAAACTAGCCCATGACGCCATTACATGTTTACAAAAAAAACTTATTAGAATTAAAATTAATTAGACTTTATGAATGTTTTCATAAAACTGTATTCGATTCCAACGTGTTTGAAGATCGTATCGATTCATATCCTGTAATCGAAATAAACAAACAATGTCCCAACACTTGTTTGCTATGACTGACATCTGTCAAATGTGGCCTTTTAGGCCGGCCCGACTATATAATATTGTGTTTCCATGTAATAATTTAGTAAACCCAGGTGGTTCACCATTGCGTGCCCGCCTATGCGACAGCAATAGTTTCTCCTAATGTTGTTCACTACGGCTTTTACAGCCCAAAACTGCACATCCTACCATTTCACTACCACTATGAGTACACATAAACCATTAATTATTCCCTGAAAGCACTTAAAATCTTAAAAATAAAAGATAATTCAATGGTATGTTTGTCACAGGGAAGTCGTTTGAACCATAGTTTGAACTTGTGACAAACAACGTAACCGGCCACGCTGAAAGGGACGGAAGAAAAATACGTTCTCCTTTTTCTTCACATAGAATTTTCCCTATTGCCGTCACACTCACACATAATATGGCTACTTCTAGTTGTATTAGTTCTGTGAGTAAACCACATTATATAACAATGATTTTAATCAAAGTTAGTCCAAAAAGTTCAAGGTTACCCAAGACCAGAGGCTATTGGCTAATTCTCACCCACTACGATTGATGGCAACTTCAATGTACATTGCTGCGTTTGTTACTGTACTCATATTAATGAGGAGGTTTAAGCACGTAATGTACGCAATTTTGTCAATGGATTCTAGTGTTTTACATGTCGTTTTGCGATAGCCAATAGGCCCTCTGTGCGATGATTATAATATAAAATACATACATTACATACATGAAATGTACGTTACATAAAATAATAAAATCGAATAAGTAAATTATTGCGTATTTAAATATAAACACGTCGTCTTAACACAATAATATTTTTTCAGTGTATAATATAATAAATAGGCATACTGGAATAGGTAGATAATAAAAGTGTACAAAACTTCGAAAATTATTATTTAATGTGATGGTTAAGGTTTTAATCTTTATTTTTAGTTCCATTCTTCTTATAGTCCAGAAGACTGTCCCAACCCAAAAGCCGTCTTCGAACCCTGAGAGTTTTTACTCCAGCAGACCCTATAATTTTTCCATTTATCACTTCAGAACACTGAACTACTAGCATTGGTGGTTTACCCATATATAATCTTCTACTGCTAACATATTTAAAATATTTTGACCCCCTCAAATGTTCAATTTCATGTCCATTTATGAACCATCTCACCTCAGTTTTTGTTTCAGTTCGACAGTAAGCATGCATTAAGTCTCCATCGGCATGCTGAGGAGCCAAGTCTTCAATTATTGGTCTTCTGTTATTAGGATTGGAAACGTTCATGTAAGTTGTTTTCTGGAGTAACCCAAATGGTGGATAAATATACTCTATATCACAGGTATACAGCCCTGTGGCTTCTTCAGACACCCCAGTTAAGTGGACACGACACATTTCCGGTCCACAAAGCTCTACTTCCACTCTTTTAACTCCTGCTAGTGGATAATACTCAAGGGTCAACATATCATCAGGCGTGTACTTGATAAATCGTGTGTAATCTTTGACCATAGTGAGTATCGTAAAATTTCCTTCATATAGACATTCCAGTACAACATCTTCACCTGGATCAACTAGTTCTGGAACATTGAAGTAGGTGATGTTGAATGTGGCACTAACACTTGTTATTAATGCTATGAGTAGGAGTCGAAGCATCTTATCCAGGAGCACACGCAATGCGTTATTGCGACACTGCCGTTATTTAACACAGAACCCTGCTCACTATTGCTTTATTAATCTCAATGTGGCTCATACATTTTAGCTGCAGGATGAACCTATATATCTATTGGACAATCAAGTCGTTAAACTCGATGAGTTAGGGGTGGCAACAACAATAACGAAATCTTTCTAAATGTAAATATTATAACAATATACTTACCAACTATTAATAATAATTATTATTATTAATAGCCCCAGTCATTTAACTTCAGCTGGATGTCACCCTAATTTCCAAAGGCACCTATTCAATTTTTAAACTTACATAAGAATTCATCCCAATAAAATAGTATGTTTTATCATTTTTAACCCCCGACGCAAAAACAACGGGGTGTTATAAGTTTGACGTGTCTGTCTGTCTGTCTATGTGTGTGTGTCTGTGTGTATCTGTGGCATCGTAGCTCCCAAACGGATGAACGGATTTTGATCTAGTTTTTTTTGTTTTGTTTAGCCATGTTTGGTGGAAAGTGGAAATCGATCCAAGATAGCCGTCGCTACAAAATAGCGGATTATTTTTTTCTTCTACGGCCCCCTCAATATGGGTATCAAATGAAAGAACTTAACTTATATAATACCACGCATTATGATAAATTTAAAATCCAACATGGCCGCCACCACAAAATTTCGAATTTTATATTTTGTTGCGTTGTTGCGTTGGGGGTTTTTTAAATTTTTAATTTAATTCATTTGTGTAATAATGATCGAGTTGATTTTATATCAGAGATTGAATGAGATATTGCCATTATCGCTAGCTAATAGTAATATTATTGAAAGATAATAATAATATTAATTATTACATCATCTCATCATATTCCTATTATGGGATAGGTACCTAATGGAAAAAAAAATCCCTATGAGGGCATATGGTAAGAAAAGCGATGCATTTGTAAGTTTGTTTGTCAAGGATACAAACAACTGGCAAGGGTACAAACTAGAGATGCAACGAATAGTTGTTTGGCCGGATACCGGATACCGGATATTCGGCCTGACCACCAGCCGAATATTCGGTATCCGGCCGCCGAATATTCGGCCGGCGGTATGATACCTACATTTTGAGTTTCGTAGGTGGGTGTCGCGTACCGCCACACCGCCCGCGCGCCGTGCAGGTTTTGACACTTGTTTCGTAGTGAACGTTCGCGTATTTTTAGATAATAAAATAAGTTGGTGGTGTTTTCGTGTGATACTTAGTGGTTTTGTATTAATTAACATTTAGGTACCTACTGTGTCATTTTTTTTATTACAACTCTGTCATTATTTAGATTCCATTTATAAAATCTACCAAGTTTACTATCCGGTATCCGGCCGGATAGTACTTTACTATCCGGTATCCGGCCGGATAGTAAAAAAGGGCCGGATAAGCCGGATACCGGATAGTAACCGAATATTCGGTGCATCTCTAGTATAAACAACTAGGTTTACAGCTACAATATGATGTACCTAATATAAAATTTTCAAATAAGTAATAATAGGTACCTAAGTACGTGAGTTCATAATAAGTGTGAATATCCTTTAGGGCTCGAATTTAATAATTTAAAATGTGCAGATTGGAAGACCTATTTTCCAATTGTCATTGTTAAGACCTGAATCATTTCACATACAAAGTAAGTGTGAACATTGTAGCGATGTTTGGATGTACTTTTTGTACAGCTTTCTTAATATTCAGCATAATAATTATTATTAATGAAGATAGATGCTAGAAGTAGGAAATTGGGATAAGGAAATGAGGACCAAAGTATAGCTGCTGCTTATCCCTAAAACATTTTAATCAAAATCCATTATTCAATCATTCACATATAAACTACATATAATTTCATACAGAAATACGATTAAATATATTTTCCTTACAACTAGAACTACATCCATTTTGTTTTGGTGGCGATATTTTTTTTTTACATTTTCCCTTATTATGCAATAAATAATAAATCTTATAGTTATTTCGTAGGTACATTACATTAGATCGTAATACATATAATATATTATCAGAATAATTTATGCCGTTTATTGAAGTTATCTACCTGTGTAAATAGATTTATATCTGATTATAATTTATTATTATCAGGTATTCCGTTAGATTGAGATATGATGAAGGGCCTTGTGAGATAATCAGGGTGCTAACACGATTATTTTGTTTCCAAAATTTGGGAAATATATAAACTGATTGCAATATATAAACTAATTGCAATAGATTTTTGGTAGAACTTAAAATTAAATTATATACCAAGACCAAGTAATAATAATCAATACCTTTTTCAATTAAGTTACAAGTGCTGTATCGTCTTCATTTTTTATAATTACAGGCTAAAGGTATAACGTTAGTATAGCACAATCTAAAATTAATCAACACATATAAATATAACATTATAACGTTACTGACTAGATCAGTTATTTGTAAGTAGGTAGTATGCATTTTATGCACAATAATAATATGTTAGATAAATAGTTATAATATGAATATGCGTTTCATGTCCATACACTAATCTGATAATACTAACAAATATTTAGATTTTCACTTAAATATTGACTTTGAAATGTATGGTTTCGTGAAATTTGGTCATATTTAATACAGGTAACAAAAGGCCGAGGCAACAAAAATCGCAGAAGTTTTGCACAATTGACAACTTTTTCACTAGCAAAATAGGCTTAGATTATACCATACATAGCAGATTTTATCCTGGGACACTAATTTATCGTAAGATATTTCAGCTAAGCCTTTATATAAAAATATTTAATACGTAGTGCCTTTATTACAATATAAATAATAAAATATTATAAAATAAATACATAATAAATGCTTTTAACTTTTTCGCAACATTAATGCAACTACACGTTACTGTAAAATTTCTTTCAAAAAGCAAAGAAGCAAGGACGCACTTTAAAATATTCTTAAATATTCAAATAAAGAACTTCGTGTTGAGTCACGTAGATCGACAAGTAAGTGGACATTCGCAAGTGGATATATTTTCATTCGACTCGTAGAAAATTCTTTATTTGACGAACTACACCGAATATCTAATGAATAAACACCAATTAAACATACACAATCGATTAAGCTTTACTAGCATGAAACAATAATGGTTAAGCAGTGTGATTTATTTAGGTTTTTCCTTGTCAGTTGCGTCTTTATCTTTTTCTTTATCTTTATCTTTCTTTTCTTGCATTTGTTGTAAATGGGCCGGCAAAGCTTTCAAAATGGCGTGTACCTAGAAACACAATATACAATATTATATAAATATACAGTTACAGTATACGTATAAATTTTTTTTTATTAATAAAATAGGTTTTTTTATGTATAAATGTATTTTTATTATTGTACAAATAAATTCTTAGACCAACCTCCTCAGCGACGGCCATCAGTACAAATTCGAACTGCTGTTTAGTGGCAACGGTGCGTGTGCGCTGATCACGAATGTGCTCAAGTGTTGCGGCTATATCAATCTCCTTCGCGCCTTTAGCCATGCGATTCAACACCATGTCGATCAAACAGTACGTGCCTGTACGCCCAGCTCCGTCACTGAAAGTCCAAAATGGTAAGATTTTATTTTCTGGCAACATTTTTTTACAGTTTTAATTTTTTTATTGATACACGACATCACACCATCGATACTTTTGCGAATGCCGTCATAAATTTAATTATTGGGATTCCCTGTGAAACATTATTTTTACGACAAGGAAAAATGATTAGAAGATTACCTGCAGTGAACCACAATCGGGCAAGATCTTCCCCTGTAGGACTTGTTTACTTTTCTGAAAAAAAAAGGAACGAATTTGAATTATTTTATTTAATAAATAGAATTATTTATGTACCTATCATAGTTTTATGAAATATCACCTCCTGAACTCCAGAAGCGCCTTGGTAGAAGCCGGTACCCCGTTCTCAGACCACGAGAGGAAGTGGAACTGCGTGACGGTGCGGGTCTCGCCGGTGCGTTGGTTCTTCAGGTAGAAGCTTCGGACAAGGTAATCATCGCACCAGATATGCTCGCTTACAAGGTGCACCTTTGAAAAAAAAAAGTTCCTTGGTTGTTAAAACGATGTTGTTATGGCTTTTGGCTTTTTGATCTGAGTGTTATGGCTAAGTTAACCACCCATAGAATAATAATAATTCCTTATTCGTAGTAACCACCCATCAAAATTGTGGCAAATGTTTGAACCGTAGGTACGCTTCGATTCGGGGTATACAAAAGGAAATAAAAAAATAATAATTGATAATTGAACATCCCGATTCCCGCCGCCCCCAAAAAATTGTTTCTTATTAACTTACGTTTTCGATTTTATTTTTAAAGTAAGAATACCTAAGTATTTAAATTTGAACTTAATGTTACGGTAAGTATGAACTTCACCTACATATATGTAAAAGCAAAAACGATACGTGACGGCCGCGTGGCGCATGGATAGTATACCTAACAAAGGACTCGACCTAAAACCTAGCAGGTTGTTTATCAAACTGTGTCAGAGACAGGTACACTTACGAATTTCGCGTTTATCATATTAGTGGAATAAGTAAAACTACAAGTAAAGGCACGCGCACGAGTCATTTGTTTTTTCTTCTCGAAACTAAAGAGGAGCGGGTGTCGCTAGTCTCACACTAATCCTTTAAGTAGACTATAATATTCAACATGTCACACAAACCTCATAGATATGGTAGAGCTCGGAGCCCTCCTCGGGCCAGTATCGGTGGCACAGTTGTTGTCCGTTCTCAGTGAGTCGTGTGAGCATCACCATGACGACGCTGCCTTGCTCCCACACCATCTGCCAGAAGTCAGGGGCCGTGTGTGCGAGGGGACCGGCGGCCGCGATGTACGCTGGGTTGCGGGGGTCGTGGTCCGTCTGGGGGACAATAGGGCATAGGTAGATACATAATATAGACACGCCGCACGCCTGATTACCGTTGGGGTAGAGGCGCATTTTTCCTGGAATAAAAGGTAGAGACTATGACTACACTTAGCGCGATGCTGAAATATCTACCCTCTTTCGCCTCTATAAAAATCAAACAAAACAAAAATGGTTATAATATGTAGATACCTGTACCTATGTAGCTTATGTTAATTATATTAATCGGAACTTATCGTGTAGAGGTTGTTTTACAAAAAGCCTCGATTTACATGAGTTTAGATCGCGAGTTTTAAAGTGTTTTATAAAAATGATCCTTTTTTAGTCCTTTTTTATTCACGCTGAGAAAAAACGCATTTCGCATACCTTCCTATCGAGGGAATGGGAGGGCTATGTGGGACTCCCCATGCAGGACGACTGCACGGTACCACTAAAACAACTCGGCGGCGCTCCCGCATCGTCTTTGTGACGTATGATGGAGGACTGGAAATCGGCAGAGCCTTAGCATCCAGTATCTATCGGGACTTATCGGTATTTAATGTTAGTTTTACAAAAACATATTCTAAAACGACCAGACTAGAAATTTAAAGTGTTATAAAATAAATGGTCCAATGAATCTTACCAAAATTGCCACTTAGTCGTGATTTTAAGTGTTATGATCTTGGAAATGGCAGAGGAAACAGAAGGTTTACGAATTACACACAAAATTGTAAATAATACCACAGTCTAACAGTTGGAGCACCCTAGCACGCCCTCGTCCATGATCATTTAGATAAATCAAGAACAGTTGACGCCTGATACATTATGCTACATATAATACTTATGTGTTTATGCACGATGCACTGTACATAATATATTTTATTTGAGTATAACGCAATGTTTTATGTTGCAAGTTTCAAACAAGTGTTAATCACAGCAGTGCTACTTAGTTAGTCAGCTGCAGTGTCTGAAGAACTTTGAGCAGGAAACCCGGAAAATTTACCAGAAGACATACAATTTCAGAAAAATAAGCGTAACTACCAAACCAAAAAATTCAACTTGATAACTCTACGCGTTCTGGAGTTAAAGGGGCTTGACAGACAGACGGACGCACGAGTGATCCTATAAGGGTTTCGTTTTTTCCTTTAGAGATCCAAACCCCAAAAATAATTTATATAAAAATATTTTATTAAAACATAATGTTTGTTTCTTTAACGAACTTACGATAGTAGAAGCGTTGATATAATCCGATCCGACATGGTTAGACAAGGTGTTGAGCGTAACCCTGGAGTGGTCGTAAGGTAGTACGTCAGCGTATCGGTTCTTGCCGGTGTTCTCAGGCTTGAGTGCCGCGGCGGTGGCGCAGGGTTCAGCTTCGTACGCGCAGAGAGCTCGCCACTCTTGCTCGAGACGGTCTTTGTTGCGGAGGTGGTCTTCCATGTACGCCTAGCAAAAGATTATTAAAAGATAAGAATAATTCTTATGCATACCAAGTTACAAGAAAAAGTTTTAAAACTTAAAAACTAGAGGCAAACAATTGGCTGTCTTATCGCATAAAGCAATAATTTCAATCAACCTATCTGAAAGCATTTAAAAAATGAATGAGATAATTTCTGTTGTCTTTGAAAAAAATGATTTGTGGGACCGGGGGAGGATAAAAACAGCTTGAACCAGTTAGCAAAGTTTTGCCTGATTCTGACAATTGGCAGTTAATGTTCCAAAAACACGGTCAATGATAAAGCGGTTTGAAAATTGGAGATAAATAAGGCTGATCACCATGTGGGAGGTATAACTAGAAAGATACTGAGAGATAACTTACCAAAACCATGTGCCCAGTTGAAATATCCATGTTCGTCAAAGCTGGCTCTTCGCTCCTATGAATTAAGAAGGCCAATTTTACAATAAGTTTTTTAAAAAGTGTGGATTTAAAGTGTCTTCAAGTATATTTACCAAGAAGAAGTACTGGATCGTGTAGAAGGCGAGTTGCCATCAGGTTCACGAGAAAGCGATGTGATCCTTTGTGGAGCATCGACCGGATGCGGTGGCGCAGTGGTTGTAGTCTGCTGTCCTGACCATTTGCCTGACATACGAGCCCGGCACAGCTCCTATAAATAATGATTTCATACATATACCTAGTAGCCACATGATTTTTTTTTTCAATTCCGAATAAATTTCCAAAATATTTAAGTCCATTTTTCAATACAACATTTTGTATAATGTGATTTATCTAGCAAGAAGCGATAGGATATCCCAGGTTTATAGAGGGTATAGCTCCGCCTCATTTTCGGCGTCGAAGTCCTCCATACCACCCTGCGACGATGCGACGATGCGTAGCATATTTTTAAGTTTGTACATAGAGATGTTTACCTGATAGTCTCTGGTAGCTTCAGCATCAATTTCAGCAGCACCAGAAAGCCCTTGCATCTTCCTCTTGCCATTCAAATCGCGATGCAGAATGATAGCGAAGACCACAGCGCCAACGATGAGAACCGCTATGCTTCCCGTCAATGCCAAAAGAACAGGAAAATCCAGTCCCAGGAGTAGGGTTTCTGTACTGTCGAGCGAGCGGATCACTGGGCGTTTGCTCTACAATAAATATGTACATGTTAGGAATTACAAAAAGTATAATAATCACTAAATAATAATATATTAAATCATAGGTGGCTAGTGTCCTAAAGGACTCAAAAATACCAAACTTTCAGCCCCTATTTTATTTACCATGTATACCATGTATTTTATTTCCCTAATTCGTTGTGTATAACTAATAACCAACGAATTAGGGAAATAACTAATAACATATTATTCGACTTTAGAATTAATATTCTCTTACCCTATCTCCGATTCCTGTTGATATAATTTGGGCACCAGTCTCCCGACGCAGCTCTTCTTTGATGGAATCTGAAGGAAGAAAAACATAGATGTTGTAGAATTACCACCAATAACTTAAAAAAACGAAAAAGTTAAGTATTGCTGTGTTTATTTAACTTACCTACGCGTCGTGCTACGTCAACTGCTTCGTATCCTTTACTATTTTTCTCAACTTTGAATGTAACTTCTCCAGGGTCCACTCTAAAATTCAACACAAGATACATAAAATTACGCTTAATTAGTAGAGAAGACACATGAAAAGTCATCTATTTGTACATTTCAAATTGACCAATTTGTAAAACATTCATGCAAAATTGACTCATAAGGTAAATTTAGATAATTATTTGGATAAGTATTTTTTTATTTTTCCAATCTGCAAGTTTGATAAGTAAAACAATTACACCTTTTTGAAACTGGTAAATATGAGTACAAACGTACCGTGGGTTGGTAAACGTGTTTTTCTCTAAGCCAAGCATTTCTTCAAGTTTCGATATGAAAGAGATGCCCTTCTCCCAGTTAGTAAGGAACCTGGGGATAAGCAGTATTGCCAGTCAATAAGCTGAAGCTGAAATAGTATTATCACAACATTGACGTAAGCGAGTTACCTATTCTTGAACAAGACATACGCGTATGAAGGGTCGTAGTCAAATTCATTATGATCCTGTCCGTCCACTTTACCAGACTTCTGATGACCATGAGCTGGAAGAAATTTCTATGATTAATTAAAAATGCTGACATGATTATAATATATTTACTTATGCAACATCAATACTTTAAAAATCATGCAGGACCGCATTTCAAATCATAATCTTGTAATAATTGTGTAGATATATTTTGTGTTTTTAATGACACGTAGCGGTGTGAATAAGAAAAACAAAATGCAATAAAGTGTTTTTAAAGTATTCATTAAGATTCCTTTGCTTTCATTGTAAAGGAGAACTTTGTTGTATATTATTATAATATATTATGTAATTACAATACAGAATTAGGTATTCTAGAAATTCTGACTTCAATATATAAAGCATAGTTTGAAATAAAATAATATTTAGAAAGAAACGCAATATAAAGCACATATAAAAATAAAGCAAACGCTCACGACATATAGGTACTTATTATTATTAATTACTTTTGATTCAGAAAATCACACGTAACATTGCTTGGTTACACGATTACATGAGGAAGAAATACAGCCCAAACATTGAATCGGTGATATAAGAAACATTTATAATGGAAAATAAAAGGTGAAACATATTTTGTGGATCGGTCGCTATGACCTCATGCTATAAGAAAAAAAAAGTGCAAAGAGGTAAACACTTAGTGCGGTGTTCTAGACAAGACGAGGAGGTGCTCGAAAATTTAGAAAACAAACATATATTTTTGAATTAAATTCAGCTTTAGACCAGACGGTCGAATTATTAGAAACATCGAGTTGATCTAACACAGCAGTCTCAGGCTGATGTGACACTAACCTGTCACGGATCTATTGTGGTATAAAATCTTTAACGTTTTCGCGTCCAGGCGAGGCCCGGGCTTTTTTACGTCATCTCTTTCCCTACGCTTAAAGCCCCATTCACTATCGAGCAAATCTTGGAGATCTTCGGGATTTAATTTGTAACTTTCACCTGAAACATCGTCGGTATTTGTAACCTATTCCGGTGTGGTCACTATTTTAGGGCAATCGTCTTGTATCATAGGAGGACAGTGGAACAAAATAGCTGAACTTAAAATAAACACCAACTGAAAAACTCAGAATAATGAAGATAATGTCAGTTAGGATTTCAGAAGAATGAATGAAACAGTTCTGCTGTCAATCCTACGATGCAACAAAGCAGTGAAGCAACACAATGCCTTCTTTACAGAGAAATGTTTGTCTGTTCTATGTATACGTCTTTCTGAGGCTGTTATATTCACGTACCCTGCACTTCATCGGCCTTGAGAGGCCCTCCTTCAGCGTAAAGGGGGCCTTGTAGGTTTGATTTAGAGCTCACTATTCCGTTCCAGAAGTTCATCAAATATTCCATATTTTTTGAATTTTTAGGATCCAAAACCGGAGCGTTTTGATCTGAAGCGAAATGAATGCGAGGCGAAAATTTAAATTATATGATGCTAGTCTATATGTACAGCTTCTAGTTAAATTTGAATGAATATTTGGTGTGGTACCTGTTTGATGATATGGATAAACATTTTCTCCACTGCCAGTGTCAACGGGGAATTCTTCAGATCCATCTTCACCTATATAGATCCTGGGTTCAGGGATCTCTCCTGGGTTTTCATACTCGAACGGGAAACTCTTCTCCTGGAAGCTGTGCTTGTAGTTTTTGTACGCATTTTCGAGAATTTCTTCGTCTAAAGGAGAGATCCTGTTCCCGGTGATATATTCAGCCGTGTTGGGTTGATGCTTCATCTTGTGTTTACGGAAATGAGCGCCCAAGCGTTCTTCATCAACAAAAACGCTCGGGTCGTTTTGTCCCAAGTCAGACTTCTTGGCCATGACAGCGGTTGGTTCGCGCATGAGGTTCTTTTCTTTTTCTTCCTGGATCCGTTCACGGAAACCTTCGAACGGACGAATGGCTGGAGAGTCCTCCATATCACTCAGTAGCATAATGTCGCGTAGCTTGTCGCTTGGGTTTTCATCTTGAGGTCCGTCATTATTAAGTCCAGTCATCACTGTAAAGAATAGGTACATTACAAAAATTAATCTTCAGTTATTAAGGTAGTAGTGGTAGTGGTGACATTTATTTTCACTTTTCGCTGAGTTTTTAATTAATGCTGCTCTTAATAATTGTAGTACTCATAACATTCAATTACGCAAAATTCAGTCTCTTAATATTCATCAAAATTTCCGTGTTAAGACACATTTTAGTGTAGTTTTTGTGACCCGGCCTTTTACATTTTTTTTTGTGAATAACTTACATACCTTTAGCCAAATAAGCGGCTGGATCTTCATCAGGAGAGTACGGCGGATTGTACACTTCATTGGCAAAGTCAGATGCTTGCGAGTTTGGTGAGAAACGAATGAATGCCGTTTCACCAGGATTTACCTGTGTTCAAAGAGTTAAAATAATAACTACTCAAAAAAGAAGTATTAAAAAGGTCCTAAAAAGAATAGCAAAATGTCTGAAACTATTATTTTACACAATTATTATTTATTATAATGATCATGATGAAATGACCTTAATTTGAGCTTTTTTTGCTAATAATTTTTTTTTTTTATGTGATGAAGTAGAAGACGAGCAAGACGCTCTCCTGATGTTAAGAGATAACGGCTGCCCATAATCAGTACAGTGTTACCTAGGATTTCACAATTATGTGAAATTCTAGGAGCACTGCACCAACGTTTCTCACTCAAGAGTCATAAGATGTTAAGACTCTTTAGCCCAGTAATTTCACTAGCTACAGTGCCATCCTACCGGAGCACAGCAATTTTATTTTTTTAGGAAATAAAAGTTTAATATTCAACAAGTAGTGACGACAGCATTCTAGTCATCATAGGCCATAGGCAAATTAAATGTAGTTTTTTAGATCGTAAGGTTTTTTTAAGTACGGTCAACGGATTTGATTGAATCATCAGTTTTTGAATTTACCTCTAAGTTTTCTTCAACACTTTCTACAGGGTCTGCGTTCAGAGTAGGGTCAGCAAATTGTTCGCAAATCTTTGTGTTAACACTTGTCGAGTCTCTGAAACAAAAAAAAAAAAATTTCTCTATAGGGAATAAACATTGGAGTAAATGTTTTGATTTATTTGAGGAACTTTTGTAGGTGCCTTGTCAAATTATTATTAGAGTGATCGTAGCAGCTTCTACGAAATTCGTAGACCTTGTAGAGATTGCGTAGGTGTAAGATTGCCGACGTAGTTGACCTCTGCGTAGCGCTACGTTATTAATATTTAAGTATACATAATATATATGTACTGATATCAGTATCAATATAACAGTTTAGTCTACTTTAAGTAACGAGGGTATTAATAGGTATATTAAATACTAGCTTACGCTCGTGGCTTTGCCCGCGTGGCAAAATCCTTTTTTAGCAGAGATCTACGTCCTGTGTTGCAAATTTCAACCCAATCCATCCAGTGGTTTAGGCTGTGCATTGATAGACCAGTCAGTCAGTCACTCTTTCCTTTAATATTTAGAATATATAAGTTTCAATAGTCTACGGTAAACTCTCTCCATCAGACGAACCGTATTGTTTGTTGTCGAAAAATGGATACAGCCATTATTACAGCCATTATTCGGATCCATTTCAGTTACCACACCAGTCGTGACAAAATATGCAAATCATATTTGTTTTCGTACGCCAATCTTGATGACGTCACATATTATACGTCAAATATTTTTATATGAAAAAAAATGAAGGCTAAACCCCCACAAAAGAAACATTTTACCTAAAATATAAACACGATTACACATAGTCAGCGATCTTTAACATAGTTCGATGCACATAGTACAGTATACCTAGTCAGGTCATAAATTCTGTCACATGTTTAATATAAAATTATTGGAACAAGTTTATTTATTATGTAACCATTTATATACCAAAATGAACTTAACAAAACATAGATTCTTATGACAATAAAGTTTATTCAAAATGACCTCCGTGATTTTGAATACAGGCCTTCAATCTGCGCGGCCAGTCGTCTATCGCAGCACGAACGAGGTCCATGTCAATATCGGCTGCTGCCTTAATCAAGGATGTCTTGAGTGACTCCAAATTGGGATGAGGCTTTGAGCACGCCTTTTCCTCCAAGTGTTGCCATATCTTGTAATCTAACGGACTCAAATCTGGACTGGAGGAGGGCCAGTCTTCGTGCCGGATGAAGTCGATTTCACGCGCCGCCAGCCAGTCTTGTGTGCTCTTCGCTTTATGAGCTGGCGCCGAATCTTGTTGGAATACCCAGTGCCTGTTATTGAACATGGTATGAGAAACAGGTTCCACAAGGTTCGACAGGACTGTATTTTGATTCACAACTGCATTCGTTTTTACACCTTTCTCACAAAAATGTACCTCTGTTAAGCCCCAATAAGAAACTCCCAACCATACCATGAGCGAGGATGGAAAATGACCTCGTTGGACACGCGGAATACGGTTGCTCGCTTCTTCACTACTGTGTGGGTACACCTTATCATTTTGTTTGTTGTAGCTCTCTTCTACGGTAAAAATTTTTTCATCCGAAAAAAGAATTTCTCGATATTTTTTTCTCGAGTACCGCTTCAACAAAGCGCGGCATCTCTTCAGTCTCAGGTCCATTAGACGAGCATTTAAACGATGTCCTGTTTTTCTTCGATATGCCCGAAGCCCTAAGTCTTTATTTAACACCCTTTTCACCGTGGTTCTGCTTAACCCCATCTGAAGGGCCAACAGTTTCTGCTTACGTTTGGGATTTCTTTGAATTCGCGCCTTCACAGCTTTTATCACTGCTGGAGTCCTAACAGACCGAGGGCGACCACTTCTTGACCTGTCATCTACACTAGAGTCTTCATTGTATCGTTTGATGGTACGATAAACGAATCTTTTGGTTATATTCAAATTTTTCAGTATATCAAAAATTTGAATTGGCGCGTAACCGCAACGATGCAACGCAATAACTGCAACACGGTCTTCTTTAAGCGTCCACTCCATATTTAAATAAATAGGCCAAGCGCGAGTCGGGCCACGCACAATGTAGGGTTCCGTAGTTCTAGTAGATTGAATATACTGCACAACAGCATTTTGGATGATTTTTGACGACGATTTCAAATTTGTGACTGAAATTTCTGTACCAGCTCTAGTTAAAAAGATATGACACATAATATTATGTTGTTTTCGTAATAAAACGCTATAAATGTAGAGATCATCATCATCATCATCTCAGCCGTAAGACGTCCACTGCTGAACATAGGCCTCCCCTTTGGACTTCCATATGTACCGGTTGGAAGCGACCTGCATCCAGCGGCTTCCGGCGACCTTTATAAGGTCGTCTGTCCACCTTGTGGGTGGTCAATGTAGAGATGATCCTAATTAATTTAAGTTTAAGTTGAAAAACTCTTTATGTTATTTGATTTTCTTGCTGAAACTGAAGGCAGAGCTATTCTAAATGCTATTCTTATTCTAAGGGCTATTCTAAATGCTCTAACAATATTCAGCCATCATATGTGCGTTCCAGAAGCCTTGATAGCGATACTTCATCGAACAAAAGTTCGGGTGGAATTGCTTGCCCAATTCTTCACTTAGTACCCCAAGATTGTCATGAATATAGTCTAGGTGGTCGTGGAGAGAGTGTAACTTGATGGTTATGTCACATTCGAGCCTTTGAAAGTGACGCATTAGTTTTTGGACGTGTTGAGAAAAGTCCAAATAATTCTTACTTTACAAAAAAAAAATATAACCACCATTGGCCTAAAACAAAGTAAACCATTTTTAAATGAACACATTATGAGCCAGTTATGTTCCGCATACTTAATTTTTAATAAAATCAAAACAATAGTTTTATGTTTACACTAAGCAAAAATAAGTCATCGTGATGGTTCTCGAGTCCTTTCCACATTATAGCGGTTTCGTACCAAAATCTATTTATTTTCTAATTTGTCCACAAACGTAGATACTCAACACACGTTTTGCATAACTTTTGGGGAATCCAAGGCTTGTCGTTAATTTCCAGGGAGTATCCAAAGTAATTTTTGTAAGCCTAAATTATGAACGTTGTCACATTCAAACGGAATTCTTTGAGCATAATATTCTCCGCAAATTAAAAAAAATATATCCGGATCATTCACACAAGTAGCCTTGACCATGCTATATCAAATTATAATAAAAAAACTTAAGTTAGAAATTATGAGCTAAGTAACACTGTAATATGGTGATTTATTTGTGATAGCTATAACTCGTGAACAATACAACCATGAAAAATTCGCTTGCGCGATCTAATTTTACTACTAGCGCCATCTAGTTATGCATTAATAAACTATAGGCTAGGTTAGCTTTAGGTATTCTTATTTTGCTGATTTTACCGAAACTAATAATTTTATCTTAACCGCTATAGTTTTCCTGGAAAGTTCATGGTTGAAAGCATACCTCTGATTTTTTTCAGAATTTTAAAGCTAGTAGTTCAGATTTTAGAGGGGGGGACGCTCAATTTTTTTTTTAAAACTTGAATATCTTTCAAACAGAACATGAAATCGAAAAAGTTTCTTAGCAAACCGTCCTTCATTTTAAAATACCTATTCAACGATACCCCACACGATGGTATCAGCCAGAAAAAAAAAATCATCCCCATCTTACGTGTACGGGAGGTAGCCTAAATTAATTAATTAAAAATTATTTTTTGTCACCGTTCTCTTACCCTTATTATTACTTACCTGTATACAAAATTACACTTTTCTAGGACTTATAGTTTCTCCGCAATGCCGCGGACAGACAGACGGACGGACGGACGGACGGACGGACGGACGGACGGACGGACGGACGGACGGACGGACAAAGCGAAACTATAAGGGTTCCTTGTTGACTACGGAACCCTAAAAATGAGTAAAATTCTAAAAAGTATACATTTTTATTTTCATCAACAATTCGAAATTCGAATTCAATAAACTTTTTTGTGGCCAGCATTCTAAAAGAAAAGTTTTTACTGTGTGACAATACTTATGACCTGACTAGGTATATATATATATATACATTTTTTTTATTTGTATGTTTATGTAAAACATTTTTATGTATTTGTGTAAATTATTTTAATTAATTTATGATTTCTGCTGACGTTTTGAAACCACCGTCCTTCCAGTGTTGTATATTTTCTCTCCCTGCACGGTTGTCTGGAAGAGATCGCTCTGAGCGATAAGACTGCCAATTGATACACCTTTAGTTTAAGTTGTATTTGTAAAATTTATATACTTTATATGTGGATCAATAAAGTGTTTCTTATCTTATCTTACAGTAAGTAGTCATTTTTAGAGTCCGACCGAAACTAGTTTTACGGCCGAAACCGAAACCGAAACCGAATGTTCGGCCGAGGCTTTAGTTTCGGCCGAAACCGAAACCGAAACCGAAACTCACGTGGTCAAGTAAAAAAATCTTTAAAATACTGAAATTCGGTGCTTTTTACAAGCTTTATATTACTTTCACCTGTCTGTTGTCTGTCTGTCTGTCTGTCTGTCTGTAATCAAATCTCGCGAGTTTAATTTGACCCACTTCCCGGTTTCCAATTGAGCTGAAAATTTGCATGCGTGGGTAAATCGGATGACAATGCAATATTTTTATGACATCGAGTTGATCTGATGATTGAGCTGGAAGGTGGCCATAGGAACTTTGTTATTAAACAACGTAACCCCATCGAGTTTGGGCTCATTTGATTCGTCTTGACTAGTACTTTATGATGCAAGATAATAATAATAAATAAAGCTTGTTTTTAAAAAGTATTTTTAAAATTTCACTTGTTACCCATTATTCTGCATTAATTAGGACATAAAATGGAAGCACAGCATATTTAAAGTTTGTTGTTATCATTAAGTTTGTTGTAATATAAAAATATATCAATAATATTTTTATTATCTATGGGCTTCCGTGGTCAACAAGAAAGCTTTAAAGTTTCGCTTTATTTGTCCGTCCATCTGTCCGCGGCTTTACGGAGAAACTATAAGTCCTAGAAAACTGTAATTTTGTACAGATGAGGGCGATGATTAGGGTAAGAGAACTGTTACAAAAAATAAATTTAAATCAATTAATATAGGGTACTTCCCAAACTTGTAAAATGGGGATGATATTTTTTTTGGCTGATCCCATCATTTGGGGTATTGTTGGATATGTATTTTAATGAAGGACATATTTCTAAGGAAATTTTTGATTTAATGATCCATTTGAAATATATTCAATTTTTAATTCGTTTTTTTGGGCGTCGCCCGCCCTCTTTGATCTAAACTACTGGTTTTCAAACACTGTTAAAAATCACGATATAGTTTCAACCATGAACTTTCCAGGAAAACCATAGCGGCTAATATAGTTTTATAAGTTTTAAAGATATCGTTGATAAAAATTAAGGCAGTATATACGATTTGCCAGTTCTACGGAAGCCTGCATTGTCTGAATAGCGCTTGGCCTATTTATTTAAATTAAGTTCTTATAGCAAAATGTTTATCAGTTATCAATTATAATATCAAATCACTAATTGTTACTGTTTCATTAACCACTTAATCCAGGATAAACTTCCAGTTCAAATCAAAATTGACATCTCTATTATTTCTAGCTTCTTTAAAATAAGGTTCAAATTCGCATGCGCAGGTGCAGCTCGATCGTGCCGCTCGGGGACATACGGGTAAAATACTAAGTATTAGTATTTTGAAATCTTACTAATTAATACTTTGGTTTGTAGTTTGTACCTATTTGTACTAAGAAGAATCATCAATCTCTTTTAGGTACCTCTATGTAAAAATAATAATTACTAAAATTGCTATTACACGCTTAGTTCCAGTCTCAACAAAGATAATATCAAATCACACATTTAAAATTAACAAACCTATATCACAATTAGTCGTCCGCCAAAGCGTTGTCGCGAGAAACGAAGCTAGGCGAGCGTGCACGACAACTTCCGAAAGGAGTTTCGGTTTCGGCAAAAGTTTCGGCCAATTTTGGCCGAAACCGAAACTTTCGCCGAAACTTGATTTTTGGCCGAAACTCGGCCGAAACCGAAACCGAAACCGAAATTTCGGTCGGACACTAAGTCATTTTGTACTACGATTTGCTACGAAAGCTACGAGAGTATCGGGATACTACGTAATTTCACTACAATGGTACAATAATTAATTAATTAGTTGTAAAGTCAGGTTGTAGTATTGCAGTGACGTAAAACGTTATAAGACCTAAGGATATCCGTGTAGTCTAACTTTATGACGAGCATAAAACACGGTCGTAGCAATGCTACGAGTCTGCTACGAACTTACTATTACGCGAGGTTGGCTGAAGTTTGATATAGTATTAACACAAAATCTATAAGAATATTTTTGGACAATAGGCCCAGTGCAGACCTGTCTATTGGGTAGGTGTTTCGAGAATTCAACATCAAGCAAAGTTATATTTTTGAGGTTCTTTGCACACAACAACTTTTGCAGCAACTACGACCGCCAGCTATCTGGAATTTTCTAGAAACATATATTTTATAGAAAACCGTCCATTCTTATGGGTTATTTTAGTTCTATGGTATAATGTAGATTTCAAGACGAGATTAAGGGAGTTGCGTA
The DNA here is from genome assembly GCA_947507615.1 of Hemithea aestivaria. NCBI lineage: Eukaryota > Metazoa > Arthropoda > Insecta > Lepidoptera > Geometridae > Hemithea > Hemithea aestivaria. The sequence goes on from OX382331.1 coordinate 5,865,054, forward strand.
AAATGGGTGAATGAGACCGGCAAGTGACAGGGGAGAATGGCACAATCAAAGGGAGGTCTATGCCACTGCAGCTGCTCCGAGCTCATCGAGTATCTACTCTATACATATTAGTCGCCAGTACTCACGGTGATTCCCGCAGCGTGTACAGCATGGCTTACAACACACACTGCGTATAGGCATGCTCCCAGTGGTACCCGCGCGCCAGCAGCCCCTGCAGCTGCTCCGAGCTCATCGAGTATCTGCTCCATACATATTAGTCGCCAGTACTCACGGTGTCTCCCGCAGCGTGTACAGCATGGCTTGCAACACACACTGCGTGTAGGCATGCTCCCAGTGGTACCCGCGCGCCAGCAGCCGCTGCAGTTCGCCTTCAAACCACTGCAGTTGCTCCGAGCTCATCGAGTATCTGTCCCATACACATATTAATTGAAATTAAGGACGAGCTAAGGTGGAATGGTAAAGATCTATTTTCTCTAGATTGGCTTATGGTCATCCTTGATAGAACGCGTGTTCTTCTTTGTTATATCTTTAGCTTATAAGATGTAGTATTGTTCCACAAATAAAGGAATCATTATGTATAATAGTTTTAAAGGAAAAGTTAATCATCAAGTAAAATTTTACTTTGATATTAATTATAATAATATTTAATGTAAAAATGATTAATTTACCGATAGAGGTATCCTTCTGCCTGATCCTCTTCAAACACCGGGATACACTTCCCGAATGCGAAATCTGAAACAAGATTGCATATTAAGTAAATCCCCCCGTAAGATGATGCCGTATGTACCTACATACCTAATAATAATAAAAATATTACTCTTAATTTAAAACTTACCATCATAACACCACTCCGCGCCTTCCACACAGAGAGATGGGCTGAACAAGCAACCTGAGAAAAAATACAAATATATAGTCCCCTGTTTGAAGTGGGTTGCTATACAAGTAGAAGTACGAATGACCATAAAATAAGCCCCATTACATTAAAAAACAACGCATCGTTTAGTCCCTGAAAGCGCAAAATAGTTCTTGTCGAATTACATTGCTTAAGATGCCCCGAAAGTTAGGCCTTTCTTCCTCTTCCCTAGCTTCATTTAATTCTGCATAGGTACCTACTTATATTGCAATTTTACCTAGCCCTGTGTCTACAAGTCCTCGACTGTTGTTAACTCAAACAGTTAATTGCCGAAGTATTCTACCAGTTGAAGGCCTAAGCCGGGATAACTGCGGATTAAACGTGGCTTTACTCGCCGGCATGGGACCCGATCTCTGGCATAAGCTTGCTTAATACGGCTTTAACTAAGTTAGGACCCGCGCTGAGGGGTTACACAGTAATTTGTCTGTATAGTTCTCTAACTAGCGATTCGTTTTGGATAATTTGTTGTTTTTATTATCCTACTAATATTATAAATATAATCACACACTAATATTATAAATATTTTACACTAATATTATAATGTTTGTTACCATTTCACGCAAAACCACTGAATCAAGAACTATCGCAGCTAGCTTGAGTTTAGCTGGAATACGAATGCGTTGGCCTTGTAAAAGTCAGCAGACTCTTGACAAAAAGTAACATATTAAAAAGGTACTTAGAATCACAGCAGCAGTTGTGGTATCTACTTATAACAGGTTTTCTATATTTTTTGTCGAGTAAAAATATTTCGAAACTTAAAATGGCTAACGAAGAATAATTTAATTGACATCTTAATTTTCAGCAGTCACTGTAATATTAATGAAGAGATTGACATTAAGAAAACATTGTAAGATATTTAAAATCATGCCATCTCATCCAAAAATAAAAGACGTTGTCATAACAACCGGTATGAAAAGGATCCCATCCCCCTTTAGTTCTTAGAGTAATGGATACCCGAGAGGTCAAAGCAATTTCCATTTTATTTTCCCAGAACAATTTTAGTTTAAAAATAAAAAGAGGCCACTGCACAATACTTGCTTTGTGAACTTTTTACTAATGATATGCTGCGTGGGTGTTTCCCTGAAATTTGCGTACATTTGTTTATTTTGTAGCGAAAACAAACCAAAATTAACATTATTACAAGGACGTTTTCAAGGAAAAATGGCCCGTGATTCATTATTGTCCCGCTTATCCCATTTTCCATTAGATTTAATGTAGGTTATATCGAAGATCTAAATGGAAAAGGGTCGTGTAAAGTTAGCATTTGGAGTTTTGTGGAAGTTTGTGTCCTCTTGACATCTAAGTACCAGCAAAAGGTCACAAGGTGGCTTAGGGCCTGAATCTTTAGCTTATTACCCTACGGAGGTTAAAATATTAGTAACTAATAAATTGTAAACTTTGTGTTAATATTACTTTGTGAAATATGAATGTTTTTGACTTCATAACAGAAACACTGATCCCATTGGGTTATTGTTAGAGCTCTCTTGTTTTCCTTAAGGCGCTTGCTTACCTATATAAAAAACTATAATCGAAAGCTTCAAATTGCTTCCCCCTTACTGATAACTTTACCAAATACCGCAATAAATTCTTATAAAACAATTACAATTAAGTATTATGTTGTAAATATAATATGATGTTATGTTTACTCTAGTCGCCGATAACAACTGACGTGAATCAAGATGAAAGAAAGCCGCAGCCTGACTCAGTCAGAGGTGCCGTGTTGAGAAACTGTCCTAAATAAATAAGAAATCAGCAGGTTTAAAACAAGCGCCAAGCGTTTTTGGCTAACGCTAAAAAATCAACTGAGAATCGTTATTATTCGTTTTTTCACGACTGTCATCCCGAACTACGAATAAGGAATTTATTCGTAGATCCCGGTATATTTTTTAGCGTCATCTACAAGCGACTGCCACTTGTCTTGGGCCCCAGGTATGTGGCATCAGTCCCAGATAGTATTCTCGTGTTGAGAAACTCCTAAAGCAAAAAAATAATATTGAGTTGTAAATTTACCTATGTTTCCATCGGCTCGCGAGGGCGCCAGCGCGCTAACCAGCGCTAGCGCCCACAAGGCCAAACGTACCGACGCGTGGGACATTACATCTGCAACAATACAAATTGTCATAGTATACAATCAATTCTACTAACATACACCTTTAGTTTCAATTTGTAAAAAAATTTGTTTGTAAAAATTTACTTAATATAATATCAATAGAGAGTTTCTTATCTTATCATAGGCGGATCCAAGATATTTTTCTGGGGGGTGGGGCAAGGTGCAGACGGCAAATAAACTGACTTTTCTGACCACAAAAGTTACTCGAGAACATTATTTTGAAATTCGATCTAAAATCTTATCGATATCTAAAATCTCTAAGTCTTTATCTAATCTCGGTACTAATTAGTGAGCTAACATTACAAATTGCGAAACTCAACAATCTTACTGGGGGGCGGGGGCGGCTTGACCCTTCTTATCCCTGGATGCTCTATCCCTACTAATATAATAAAAGCGAAGGTATGGAGGTGCTGATGTGTGTTTCTTACCTCTTCAAGCTTAAACGACAAAGATAAGATAAGAATCTCTTTATTGATCCACATATAAAGTAAATTTTACAAACAAAATTAAAACTAAAGGCTAAACTTTAGTATATATTATCAGTAGTAGCCACATTAGGTCATATAGGCCATATATTGCAGCTCATCTTGGCGACCAGAAACTGCAACATTCAGGTGGGCCAAACAACATAACTCTGACAGGTTAAGTAAAGAACAGGGGTTCTGTATAAACGTCCTAATTATTTCATTAGGAATTAGGAAATTTCCAATGGGTACTTGGGTGGGCAAACAAACCCCTAAACATAGGCGTACCCTGGAAATCGAATGTCTTATATTATATCTGTAGAATAAGAAATAAAATTTTCTTGGCGCTCGCAATAAGGCGATCACACACGTTTCGTAGTCAGAATTATATATTTTTTAGCTTTTTAGTAACAATATTTAATTTTTTCACCACTCGGAGCGTACTAAATGCACACTTTTTGTCATCATATTTATAAAATTTCTTGGTACTTGCACCAAGTTCGTAGGTAGTATATCTCTGACATGTAACTTTCGTGCTCAGAAATAGGATATTTTCTTGGGCTCGAAATAAGCCGTTCATTTCACATTCTTCATAATCAAGATTTGAAATTTTCTCGGCTCGCAGCAAACTGCTTGCGCTTTTATTAGTAAAAACATTCAAGTTTCTTGCAGCTCGGAACGAACTAAGCTCACCTTTCGTAGTCAAAAATATAAAAAAATACTCGGCGCTCATAAGCTGTACGCGCTCTTATTTAAATTTCTAACCGCTCAGAAAAAGACGTATATGCACGTTTTTAGTTGTCAAATATATACAATTTTCTTGGTAATAGCAGCAAGCTGCTTGCGGTATTTTACGGAAGAATATTTTAGTTTACTTACTGCTCGAAAAAAAGGGGCATAATATATACGTTTAGGGGCCCTAAACGTATATATTATGCCTTTAGATACATTAAAATAAAATTAACAAAATTTACGTGAGCATTTCTTATAATATTAAGAAAGAACCTACCTACCTACATGATTTCGGTAGGTAAAGACTAACGGTGCGATGAATTCATCGTCAGCAAATTATATAAAAGATTGATGGAAATGTTCGCGATAAGCCACGGAGTCACCCTCTCTGCTTATGCGGGTCGCATAATCATATAAAACTTACCTACATAGCTTTTTAAGGAAACCATTGAAATTAAAAAGTATATACCCAAAATTGTGCGCATGTGTGTGTGTGTGCATGTGTGTAAGTGCAAAACGACCTCTTCGCAAAAACGTACCACTTGTTTGTTTTTCGAAAAAATGAACGCAAAAACGTACTACTTGAATATTTTTCGCAAAAACGACCTTCGCAAAAACGACTTTCGAAAATTTGTATCACTCCCCAAAATTGTACAACATTAAACTCGGTTTTAAGAAACGAAACCGAGTGCCAAGTTTTATAGCGGGTAGCACGACGTTACTAGTACCTATATTAAGCTAGTACCTTTATAAGTAGGTACGATACGTTTACCATTTTCTATTTCAGTATAATATATATTATATACTGAACTTCAGTATAATATAGTGGAATACATATACCTACTTACAACCCGAATCCCTGAAATAACGGTCAGGCGTAATCGTAGAACATAATATAGCATACCATGCTTTCGCACTGATACTTATTACACATACACATAGGCGGATTCAGGGGGGGGGGGGGGGTCAGGAGGCCAAGGCCCCCCCCAGAAGCATTGTAGAGGTACGAATTTTGCACATATTTCAGCGTCAAGATTATAATTTTATTCTCGGCGCTCGCAGCAAGCTGCTCGCGCACTTATTATTAAGGATATTTGCACTTTCTAACTGTTCAGAGCGAGCTAAACACACACTTTTCGTAGTAAAAATTATAATATTTTTGCCCGTCTGCACCTTGGCCCCCCCCAGAACCAAATCCTGGATCCGCCAGTGCACATACATAAGTACATAATATAATCACGCCTGGTTCCCGTTGGTAGTATTCTTTTATCTGTACCGTTGGGGAAGGTAGAGACTAAGTATTTCCCTCCACTTAGTATACCAATCCTATCACACCTCTTTCGCTTTGCTCTTTCGCTATCATTAGTTACTTATCCAAATTCTTGCAGGCATCTGACTGTTATGCGACGGATCGAAGTGGTTTTATAGCTAAGGGTTATATCTCTAGTATTTGTACAAAAACCGTCATGACGGAACAAACCGTACGTATTGTGCGGAAACCATATTATTCTTATAACCGCAACGGCGGATTCGGATCGGAGGAAGTGTGGAAACTGGAAACAATCTAAGAATAAAACTTTCAATGGAGTCCAACTTTGCAAACAACCTAACAAGTTGAAAGTAAAACATTGAAACCTGTAGGTGGTAACAATAGATGTCCGATTTAAAAATATCGCTTCGTTTTCAGGTACCTAGTATTTACTACTAACATAATACAAATCAAATATCATAATACAATTTTAAAGCGTTTTTTATTATACTTATTTATTTTCAACCTCAATCATTTATATTCTATTCAACATTTGACCTAAGTAATATTGATTTTAATAATTTATGATATTCAACCATTCACCAAATATTTATCGTTTCATAACCCTGAGATAAGAAATAAGATATTTTCCTTATAAAATGAATTCTATTGTATAGGACCTAGTGATTTCCCTACCCACCTTATCCATCTCAATTATCTGAAAATAACGATAGAATAGGAAAGATACCGTAATTCGAAAAATTAAGAATCTTCCTAACTCTTCATTTCAAACACCTTATAATATGTATTTTTACAGACAATAATTATTTTAAATTGTGTCGTGTGTTATTTAGAGAACCATGCGTCGGAAATTAAAGAATTTAATTATATTACAAACTGCCTCCAGCAGTGTCCAAACTATCTAGATGCCTCATATATAACTCTATAGGTAATACATATAAGTAGGATTATAATACATGTACTCATAATAGTTACCCCAAATTGTCACACATACAAACTTTGGTCTTAAATACTAGTAGGTCTGTAGTAGATGTAGATACGAAAAAAATTACCCAATAATCGTATTTTTAACTGTCCCTAAATTCAAGTTTCATTTTACGAACCTCATATTATACCTACCCTTCTATCACAAAGGCATTAAAATAAAGATCGTTTAATTTCTACTTCAAGCGAATCGAATTCGATTTCATTATTTATAGCGTTTCCTAAACCAACAAAATTTTGTTGGCAGAGTGTTATTAAGTAAACACATAGTTTAATAGTTATGTAATAAGGTACAAACACAGCTAAAGTTATTACTTAGCTTCTGTACCTCAGTTTCTGTAAAACTGGAACTCAGGGTTTTAGGTTACTTAACAGAAAGCATAATTTATTTTTCTAATCTTCAGAGGGTCGTTAGAGGACGTTAACAAGTTTCAAATCTAATTTTATGCGGGACGGAGACAGGACTTCATCTTGACTCGAATAAAAATGAAAGTTTTATGTAGTAGGTAGGTATATCTATCTAGATATATCTACGTGTAAGTAATGTATTCCTAAGTATATTATATACCTACGTAGTTTAAAATCAATTTCGTCCATCAGCGATACAATAATTCATATTCATATTCGTTTATTGCGTTCCATACATATACCTATAACTTAAGATGTTAAAAATCAAGATATAATAAGTGCCATTTATGAGATGCGCCCACGAGATTCTTTGAAGGAGGTCTTTAAAGATATTAATATACTGACCCTACCATCCTTGTATATTTACGAAAATATTATGTATGTTAGGAAGAATCTCGAAAAATTTAAACTAAATGGTGACAAACATAGCTTTAACACTAGAAATAAGAATAAGATAGTTGTACCTAGATTTAGATTGACCAAAACAAACCAGAAATCATTCCTAGGGAATAGTGTACGTTTCTATAATAAAATCCCTGAGGAAATAACGGGGCTCACAGAAGGTAAATTCAAAAGCCATGTTAAAGCCATATTACAAAAGAAAGCATATTATAAAATAAGCCAATACATCGACGACAAAGATGCCTGGAAACCTCTGCATAATAAACCAGCTGGTGCCCCTCAAACGCACAATAAATTATGTAACCAAGATAAACATTGTAAACACATATTTAAAAAATGCAATCCTCATGAGTTTCTTGCTCGTTCTTCTCATAGAGGTGCCTTGCGAACGAGCAGTAGAGTGTTAAAATAGAAAAATGTAAAATTGACTTGCAAAAGTGCTCCGATGTAGCCTATTTGAATAAATGAATTTTGAGTTTGAGTTAATTGATAAAGTATAATATAGATTATTTTATAATTCTACATTTTTACAAACTAGATTTTAGTAAAAGTTGTGTCTCGCCCTTATTTTATTCAATTTACAATTTCTGAGTTCAATATCTTGAAGAATCTACTTGATGGCTAAATGATGATTTTAATCTCTATTATTGCTTCTAGCTACGTGTGTGAAGCGAACTTAATATATATTTGGTATATTATATGCGTATCCCTTGTGTATAGTGCTGTATAAGACTGTTAGGTAAGTATATGCTGTTAGGTAAGTATAAGTATATGCTGAAGTAATGAAACGCCCGAGTTGGTACTATTTGGTGGTCTGAAGCCAAAGTCTAGATTAAAATGTTTCGAGGCTTTTAATTAGCTCTCTGTTCCTCAGTCTGTAAAGTTCTGCAATGTAAACTTTTACGTTTATATTATACCTAATTGAAACCATAATTTATTTATCAAAGCGCAGGTTTCATTTTGTTACGAGGTGTTTGTTAACAGATTAAGAGAACCCAGGCCCCGTCATAACATTAATTAACAAAAGTGCGGATGCTGTCTGGAATTAGGAGTTCATGTGTTTTTTTTCTTTTTTCTTTTGTTTTCGCCGGGAAAAAATGCATTACGCATACCCTCCATACGGGGGTATGGGAGGGTTATGTGGGACTCCCCGTGCAGAGCGACTGCACGGGTTTACCCACTAAAACAACCCGGCGGCACTCCCGCATCGTCTTTGTGACGGAGGACTGGGAATCGGCAGAGCCTTAGCATCCAGAAAATATAAACTCTATCTCTATCTGCCAACAATCCTTTAAAATATGGACAATGTTTCTGCGATTTTACTCAGAAATCTTACTAATATTATAAACTTGAAAGTTTGTAAGAATGGATGTGTGTTTGTTACTCTTTCACGCCTAAACGGGTGGACCGATTGAGCTGAAATTTGGTATACAGATAGCTTAGACCCTAGAATAACACATAGGCGGTAAAACCGCTGGGCGCAACTAGTATACTATTTTATTACAAGCTTTTGTTTACTTTCACCTGTCCGTTGTCTGTCTGTCTGTCCGTAATCAAATCTTGCGAGTTTAATTTGATCCACTTCCCGGTTTCTGAATGACCTGAAATTTTGCATTCATGTATAAATCGGATGTTATTATGACATCAAGTTGATCTGATGATGTAACTAGAAAGTGGCCATAGGAACTCCGTAATTAAACGACGCAACCCCATCGAGTTTGGGCTCATTTAGCATTATACAAATACATAATAATTTGTTTTTAGTTATATATAGTTTGACTATAGAGCACTTTAAATATGAAATGGTTACTTAATAATTGTCTCTTTAAACTCAAGAAACCTTTCCGAGTCCATAGAGACTTTAAAATACTTATTATTTTATTAAAACCAACTGTTGCTTAAATTAGCTTCTGTAATTTTATCCCCCGTCTAATTAAAGTGCTCCCACGTTAAGGGTCGTCACAGAAATATCACATCTGTTTATTTATTTAAAGAAACAATGTGCCTCAGGTAGACTCTTTATCTTTCAGAAAACGCAGTGGGTGGAAGAATGGAAGATGACACTCAGATGTTATTAGTTCGTTTCTTTGCGATGTCAAAAGAAATGAAATGGAGCTATCTTTGTAAAATAAGACAGAGCTTTCAAAAATATGTTTAAAAAGAGCTACGATTAATTAAATAATTCCTCTACACAGAAAATAATTATCTTACTAATATTATAAATTATAAACGTAGTTTGTAGGAATGTCTGGATGTAAGTACTACATGTTTGTTACTCTTTCACGTCTAAACGGGTGGACCGATTGAAATAACACATAGGCTACAGAACAGCGGGTAAAACCGCTGGGCGCAGCTAGTTATTAAATAAATCCTACTAAAATCATAAAGCCGCAAGTTTGTATGTCTTTAATATGTGTGTTTGTTGCCCTTTCACGCAAAACCTTTAAAACGATTGCAATGAAACTCGGTATATTCGTAGCAATAAATGTAGGATAACACACAGAGGCTCCTTTTTATTCCGATTATCATATTATGCAACCGTTGACCGGGGTTTATAAAGGTGAAACCGCGGGGCGCATATAGTATTATTTTAAAATAAACTTCAAATTAAGTACCTATCATATTAGATTATTTTTCTACACGCCATTAGGTACATAATGATTTTTCAGTTCTTTCAGCAAAATTTTCATGTAGAAATAAAGTAATATCTTAAAATAGCAGCTTTTATCTTTTATCTGTGTCTGGGTTGTAATACAATTTGTAAAACATTATAAAATGCTTAATAATAAATGAATATATTTAATCAACATAAAACGCACTCGTGAAACGTGACTGTTTTGTGTCAAATGTTTCAGAATTTCATTTTGTAATCTGATGTAAGATAGGCTTAAACCCTTTGCTGACACCGAATTAATCTAAGGTTTTACATTTGTTAAAATAATTTGTAACATAAAATACGTATATTTTCCAGTGCTCACAAAATAAATAATGAATTGTTTATTCAGTTAAGGCATTACAAATCACATAGATTACTAGTGAGAACCTATACACCAAACTAGGCTCAAGGCCTAGTAATATGGGGTATAGGACTCCTTCACCGGAGCGGGTTCACATCAGAATTTGCCTAATACAAATATATTTTTTTAAAATGTATAGTATAATAACTGTAAAAAAGAAAGGAGAAACAGGGTGCTGGCCGCATTGCCTCGATAGATAGCTATATATACTTTTACGTTAAGCCAGATATTAAAGAAAGGATGTAATAAAAACATCTTGTGTTTGTTATCAAACTTCTCCAAAAAGATGCATATATTTTAATGTATATTCTACCAAATATTCACAAAATCTTGTTATTAGTCCGTCCAGGCCTGAGAATAGGTCATACCTAAAGTAAATAATTTCAAACAGATTTAGACGAAGTTGCACCGGTTAATATTTATTATATTTAGCCTAAAGTGTCCCACTACTGGGCAAAGCTTTCGGTCTAACGCCACCTCTTTCCAGCCCTCCAGTTCCCAGATACCTACGTGATGAGGTCGACACGCTATTGCTTTAAAAAATAAAGAGAGAAAGTACCTACCTACGTACTTATTCGTTAAGCTACTATACCATAATATAAGAAGGCAAACATAAGTAAATAAATATTTCAAGACTTTTCACACAGCGCCACCTAACCCCAAACTAAGCAAAAGAAACGACAAGTGAATTTAATTAAAAATTAAAAAACCCCCAACGCAATGCGTTCAAAATTTGTACCTAAATCGCCATCTTGTGGTGGCGGCCATCTTGGATTTCAAATTTATTATAGTCATATCAAATTTAGTATAGTGTGTATTCTACACGTCAAGCCCTTTCATTTGATACCCATATTGCAGGGGTTGTAAAAGAAAAAAATAATCCGCCATTTTGTAGCGGCGGCCATCTTGGACCGATTTCCTCCAAACATAGCTAAGAACTAAGAACACTCTCGACTAACTCTACTTTCAAACAAAAAAAACTAAATCAAAATCCGTTCATCCGTTCGGGAGCTACGATGCTACAGACAGACACACACACACACACAGACACGTCAAACTTATAACATCCCGTCGTTTTTGCGTCGGGGGTTAAAAATATAGGATTGTATTATAAAAGTTTAAATACCTCGAGCGGAGGTGGCATCGAAAGCTTGCGTGGGCAGGAAGTGTCCTAGAACTCGGATTTATAGGAAAACCTTATTGTCGAACTGTTGAGCCTTCTACCAATATTAAACGTTTCACAATGGGATATAAATAGAGTGTAATCAATCTATTTTTGTGTAGAATGATGTAGAATATCGAAAATTCCTCTAAGGTACTGTCATAAAATTTGGCTATTCAAAGATTTGAGATGACAGGTACCCACCCACTACCCACATATATACCTGTCATATAATTTTAGCTCATGCTCGCAGCTTTTCCCACGCAACAAAATCCTTTCTTAACGAAGGTTCCACGTCATCAAACCTGCCAACCTGCCTACCTAAACCTGTATTCTACGTAATTTAATCCCAATCTATTGAGCGGTTATATTTATAGCTGTGCGTAGATCTGTCAGTCACGCTTTCGTTTTATCAGTATTTTAGAAGATTTATATTATGAGAGACGAAAAATAGATTTTCAATTCGTTAGATTCGATTGTTTTGTATGTTCATCAATTAATGGAAGACGCTTGAATCGATTAAAAAAATCTTAATTGTTTTCTATTTTTATAGTTCCCAGTCTTCCCAGCAGAACCTTAATTTTTTTTTATCTAAATCTGTCTGATAAAAACGCGCACGATAACATAATATTTATTTATTTATTCATAACAACAATGTAGGTATTATCTAGGTCTTAGTGTAACTTATTGTACATCTACACACCCTGTGAGGGCGCTGTTGACAGTGCGAACATGCATTTATAAACAAAGAAAAAATTCATTAAAATAAGTTGATAAAAAAATATTGATTACATTGGTTAAAAAATAAAATTTGAAATGTCAGCTAAATAATAATGAAACTATACGATGTTATATACATAAAACAAGTCATAAATACCAATTATATTAAATTAAATATAATGTCATACTGAGATAAGTTAGTCAAAATTATTACACATGTCAATTCCAAAAATAGTCAAAATTATAGGATTTACACAAAAAGATAACAATTATAAAAATTAATATTTACATAGTTGCGTCACACTAGAATATAGCTCTTTATTACAATTATGTCATATTATTTTAACTATTTGTTTGACTGCGAGATTGAATCATTCCTATCCATTATAGAATTATACCAATAGAGGCCAGAGGCAGCTAAATTATAGGATAAAAGAAGCTATGTCCTTTCAAACAATGATATTAGGTAAAAATAGGACAATACTTGATTGGTGTGCATCCTCTATATTTTATTTTTCTAGCTCTACACTTATATTATTACCAAGAACTACCAACAAACGATCCCCTTGGAACCTAACGCGTAAGTTAAATTACCTACGTCTAATGTACGTTCGTATCTATTACTCTGAGGTTGGTACCTAATGGCCGACCTACTGATTCCCGTTGCCATATAAAAGGCTGATATTTGTACTCCTTTCTCCGAAGGTTCTCTTTCACGAAAATAATTTTCTTTTTCATATTTTGCTAGACATTAACGGAATAGCTTGGGGTCTTGTTACTGTTAAGTAAACACTAGATTACCACAATTAGGTACTAACTTCACCTAACCCTTAACACAGGTTTGGTAAGTACATGATTAGGACTGTATCTATGTATAAAATTTTGGTAAATTAAATTTAAGTATATAACTAAGTGATAGCTCTATAAATAAACCACCTGTTTTATAACTTTCCTTTCAAGTTGAGATGAAAACAAAAGAAAGTCACAACTGTGGACAACAGTCTTATTTTCGACTTTTACTTTTTGAGGTTTGTTAACAATTATATAGGTAGGTACCTGTTATCAGTTATCTAATATTTTTTTTTAATTCGTCCTACAAAAAACTCTATTATGCTCAGTTACGTCTTTTAACATAATTTAGGGTGATTTTCTTTTTTTAAGTGACCTGTAACCCTATTCTTAACTTTTCTTTTGTACACAGAATCTTTGCGAATGCAATTAAAAAAGTTATTCATCAATATTATTCCAAACCGATCTACTATTATAATCTTCGTTCATATAAATTACATATCAACTGACTTAAAGCATTAATCTTGTTATTACGATACGAAGCAATCTATTAGTCGATCATGTAATGTATTTCTACATAGGTACCTTAGTAGCCATAGCTATCTATACTAATAAAGCTATGTCGATCCACTGACGTAGGAGCTCCTGCCCTTTGGTACCTCCCACGCGAACTCCCGATGCCGTTTCACTCACTTAACTCCGAATATCTCTTTGATTTAAGCTATTAACCACATATTAAACACACGGATTCTCATAATACGTCGTAAATGTAAGCAATAAACGCCATCGATAAAAGTATGTAGGTGTAAGGTATCGACTAGGTACCTACCTGAAGCACTGAAACAATGTGAATATTGGCGAGTTATAAAAACGATGACACCTATCACTATTCAAAACTGTTTGTGATGAGATACACAGATTATGAAACATCCACAGTATTCTTATAGTTTATAAACAAACAGGAATTCACAGACACTGATGAATTGTTATGGCATGACGCGTATGTACTCGTAACTAACGGTGCGATGATTGTGTAATGGTGATTGCACTGGATTGTGTAGGATACGCACCGTTTGGATGTAATACAGGTATATCGAGGATGTGGACGAAGTAGGATCCTCCGAGGAGCCACTGAGAGGCTCGGGGTGAGTGTCGAGCGGAGGCAGCCGCCAGCTGTGTGCAAGCGGGCCTGCGCACTCAGCTCTATCGATCCCGGCGCCGTCCATTCACGAGCTGCCACTTCGCCGCCTACATACCGCGGCCATGTCACACTACGATCATCGCTAGATAACGAATATATTACCTAGCCTCTTCATGTACTTCACTATTCGGTTTTATATGCGATAGCTTCACAATAACATTCTTAATTAAACGTTAACCGGTTTCATTAGCAAAATAATTAAGCTCCAACTCAAACAATGATCTATAACTACTGAATCATCTTTTACATTATTTTTTCACACTTTAATTAGTATTTTATTATTATTTAAGTAGTAGTACAAGAACAATGGAGCAGTCGTAATTGGTGGCAGTTAAATGTCGGCCGCTTAGGTAGTGGCGCCCACGCGCGAAATTATCGCTCGAACACAACCCCGCATGCTAATGACGTTGATAACCAACCGCGGCTCGATGTCAATGCTTCCATTATCTATTTTAACTGTTTGGTACTTACTATAACTAACGATCCACCTGTATTTGACATACTTATCTCCAAGATTCTGTAACACTAACAAGCTCTACAAAAATTTAGAGTAGCGTAGAGTTATAATGATATATGCGTGTGTTATAAATCCATCACAAATCTCACATAGATACATATCTATGTATTTATATGGCACAAGTGAAATACATTAATTAATATACGAAATTTATTCTATGATTTTTTTGAGAAATTTAGCAATTTAGGTTCAAAGTTTTCATAAAATTTGCTAAATTTTATTACTTCTCCTCTTCTATTTTTTTAATATAAAATATTAGATTTAATTTGATTAATTATAATAATATACTGATATTTTGTCCACGTAGCGAGATAATAAAAATAAATTATTATACAGGGTTATTTTTTTATGATTTTTTTAAATTGTCACCTCGATTTTTCGAAAAAATTAAAATATCTCGATAACCGTAAATTTTCGAGGAACATATATTGCGCTAAAAACATGGCCAAAGACCTCCCCAATAAGGCCCTATACACCAATGTACTGAAAAACCAAAGACCCTGTATAATTTTCCGCTCGGAGCAAACTAAACGCACACAATTATTCGTGCTGAAAAATTCAAAATTTTTCTCGGCGCTCGCAGCAAGTTGTAAAGGTGGATTTTTTTTCTGGTTACACTAATGATTTTGCCCACCGGATTCAGCCCAGAAAAAAATCCTGGACAATATCCTTTTTCGTTTTTAGTATGGGTTTGAATTGCTTTATAGGGGGCGCCGTAGAAATCTCGCCCAGGGCGCTGGTAATGTTAAAACCGGCACTGAATCTACCTATAACTATCTGTGCCTAGCAGTTTTACCCGCTGAAAAGTAGCCTTAAGGTTTATCTAGGACCAAGCTACCCATATGACTCATGACAATAAATATCCAATACACAATCTGTTTATCCGTACAGGCGTGAAGACGTAACAAATACACACTTTCGTATTTAGGACTAGTAGAATATGAAGCGATTTTACTTGCTTAGGTATCAATTTACTTGCACTCGTGGAAATGTCTCTATCAATAAGTACTTATCGAACCTACTAGGTACATGCGAATGTTTGGAGTTACTTACGAAAATAGGCGAGTAGAGGAGATGCAATAACATCAAGAGTTATTTGCGCTTATCAGGAAAGCGGTCAATGTACTCCTTTACATCGAATGTAGGTTACGCTTGCTGAGCCCTTATTACACAGGACTAGAAAGAATCATATTTTTAGATGTAGAATGTAGGTAGTTGCGCTCTATGGAAGTAGGGCGGAAATAGATACGGAAGTAGTCATTCGCTGAACTTTTATTATAAGTATAACTGCTTTATTACCTACGTACCTATAAGTGTTATTTCAGAGGAACAACATTCTAGTGTAGCTTTGGTGTAAATTGATATTAAAATTTTTTTTTTTTTTTTTTTTATGTAATAGGTGACAAACAAGCAGACGGCCCACCTGATGGTGAGTGGCTACCGTCGCCTATGGATACCTGCAATACCAGGGGTACCGCTGGTACGTTGCCTACCTTTCAAGACTCTATTCACTTGCCTTTTGAAGAGTCCCATGATATAAAATAAATGTCGATGATATAATTTTTTTTAACATAGACTGAATGTTTTTACACTAAACGATTCGTGAGTATTTAGTATTAGATTCATCATTGTAAATTAACGGCATAAACTCACTTGTATTTACTTCGGCTTCGTGCCGACGTATAAAAACGTAGTAAAAACTAGGTACCTGCTGAACCAATTCAATAGATACCTAGAACCTTTAATATCAATAGATACCTAGTACCTACCTATATCAGTATATACCTATCTTAGACGCTGGAATATTGCCTACATAGCCTACTTTACAACGCTTGAACCACGCCACGGGTCTAGATGTAAGGAATATTTTCTTCGCATTGCTTCATAAAGTGAATGTTTTATGAATTTCATTTTGCTTACGCTAGAGGAATATAAAACAAGGAGTAGGTACTTCAGGACCGTAGGAGTGGGTAGTAAAATATAGAGCACCTATACAAGTACCTATAGTAGGTACTGACCTACCTATAAAGTATTGATTTTATAACCTAGTATATCTTGCAATATCTATACAAGTTACAAGTGAATTTAAATTGGTATATTATTAAGAGCGTATATATCGAGTGACGCTCTCTCGCTCGCACAATTTGACGAATTTTGAAATATAAATTCATGGAATTAATTTATTGAAAATTCCTCTGTACCAGCCCTCCATAATTTTATTGCACACATTTCAAAAGTGTTTTCAGTTTGATGTATTAAAAAATGGGATGGGGAGATAGATAGATAGATTACTCTTTATTGGAACACAGAAAAATATACAGAAATAAACTTAAAAATAAAACACAATATCAAAATTCGTCAAATTGTGCGAGCGAGAGAGCGTCTTTCGATATACATATACGCTCTTAAACTTCAAGTTCAAGAAAAGAATTTTAAACGTATGTTACGTCTTGGTTACTGAAAACCAAGACGTACCTACCTGCAATTAAAAAAACCGCACGACCTATCTCTAAAAAAATAAATGGAGTGCCATTAAATTTTTTGAAACAAAATAAATAGGCCAAGCGCTAGTCGGGCTACGCGCAATGTAGGCTTCCGTAGTACTGGCAAAGGAAATATTAACAGCCTTAACTTTCATAAACGATATCTTTAAAACTAATAAAGATATCTTAACCACTACAGTTTTCATGGAAAGTTCATGGTTGAAACCATATTCTTGTTTTTCTTTTTCAGATTTTTAAAGCCAGCAGATTGTAGTGTTGTGACAAATTTTCTTAGCAACCCATCTCTCATTTTAAAATACCTCTTCAACGATACCGCACATGATGGGATTAGCCAGAAAAAAAAATCATCCCCATCTTACGTAGGGATGGGAGGAACCCGAAATTAATTTTTAAAATATTTTTTGTTACCGTTCTCTTACCCTGATCATTAGGTACCCTTCTTTGTGCAAAATTTCAGCTTTCTAGGACTTATAGTTACTCCGCAGAACCTCGGACAGACAAAGCGAAACTATAAAGCTTCCTTGTTGCCTGCGGAAGCCTAAAAACACAAAAATGTTCAGGAATCTTCGAGTAATCGATCAACATGCATAAAAAAAAAACGATCCACCCGATCCGCTTAGGCGTGAAGAAGTGACAAACATCGATACTAACTTTTGCATTTATTATTAGGCTAAAAGGCTTATTACACCTGGCTAAATTTAGAAGCCTAAATTCAGTCGCCACTGAATTAAGTCAAGTGTAATCACATTTAGCATCCTAAATTTAGAAGAGAGTATCGTTCATCCTAATTTAGCTTCTAAATTTAGTGACTAAATTCACTAAATTCAGCCAAGTGTAATAAGGCTTTTACCTAGTAGGATTTTCATATTAAGTGCTTCAGAATGCCGGTGCTTACATACTAGCTGCTCCCAGCGGTTTACCCGTTTTATTCCAGCCTATGTGTTATTCCAGGGTCTAAGCTATGTCTATATCAAATTTCATCTCAATCGGTTCACCCGTTTAGGCGTGAAAAGTAGGTAACAAACATACCTACATTGAAACTCGAGACATCCATTTTTACAAACTTTTACGTTTATAATATTAGAAAGATAGTAGTACCCACCATTATTTTATCTTACTCATATTATAAACGTGAGTTTGTAAGAATGTATGTTTGTTACTCTTTCACGACTAAAGGGTCGACCGATTAACCTGAAATTTGGTATAGACATAGCTTAGACCCTGGAATAACACATAGGCTACTGTATAGCGAGTAAAACCGCTGGGCGCAGCTAGTAGGTATGAATATTTCTTAGTTAAGTAAACACCTACTATGCCCAGGGAATGGGTTTGTTTGAAACGACCTAAAGTATAGAAATACCTAGAAGTGACCTCACGACCTTTCGCCCACCTATGACATTTATTATTACGAGTGGTAAAACCTATGTACATAAATATTATAATGTGAGTGCAACTATCGCACATAGCCACAGAATAAATAATAGTGCAGAACCGCAAAAACGAACTATCTTTAAAATACACAAACGTGTTATGTTACGTCAGATTAGACTTCCTTTGTAGGAGGTAGACTAGGTGGGTACCCCAAAATTCTACCGCCTGAGCAGTGATGTCCTATAATGAGTGATGTGTATTTCTGTGCTTCGGTAGGAGGGGACTGTGTAGCTAGTGAAATTATGAGGCTAAAGAGTAGGTACCTACCTTTTAACATCTTATGATTCTTAAGTAAGAAACGTTGGCGCAGTGCAACACAAATTTTACATCATTATAAAATCCTAATTGTACTAATTATTATGGGCATCTCTTACCATCGGGAGAGCGTCTTGCTTGTCTTCTTACTTCTTTGAAAAGAAAGAAAAAAAATACATTTATTCGACAGCTTAACATAAATAAATACAAAAAAATAAAAATAATACAAATTGCGCCACTAAGCCGCCGAATAGGAACTGCACATTTTTCTTCACACCATTTCGCTGTGAAGAAAAATGTTCAAGGCTTTGCCCGGTTGCGGAAATTATTTCTTAGAGGTCAGAAAATCTATCCATGCTCCAAATTTCAACCTAATTCGGTCATTGGTTTGGATTGTGTTGATAAATCAGTCATACGATCAATAAGTCACCCTTTCCTTTTATTTATGAGATAGATGATTGTCGATTATAATTTTGTTTAATGCACCTGTCGGTCGTATAAAAAGTTCCAGGCGTTTAAGAGCATCGTCTCTGCAAGCGACTCTCTTGCTCTCACGATGACGAATTTTGAAATATAAATTCGTAAAATTCACTTTAATATCTTCAGTCAGTGCAAATGCGGGTATAGGATATAAAAATGCAAATATTCGAACAATTGTTTTTATTACAATTTTAGTACACAGCGAAAGTACACAATTGTAAAACAGACTTGGCAAAACTTAGCCGTTATAACATTCTGTAATTAAAGAGTACAAACTACGGCGAGCCGCAGCATAACAAAAATCTTCCTCCATCACTTTCCTACATATTATATGAACTATCCTTTAGTTCAAATTAAATGAACGCAGGAAGATTTTTACTACGCGATGCGATTGCGGTGCGGCCTGATATAGCTTGCGCTTGCCTTAAGTGTACTTAATTAAAGCTTATTTACATTTACTATTAGAGCTGTACACTGTACATGCTTTACATAATAATGCACATCGAGATCTAAAGGAAGTCAACTGTCAACTCAATAATCGACTAGTTTTTGTTATACACACCATCCAATTCCCGAACTGAAAACTGAAAGCATACCGACCAATAAAACCAATTTGAAAATATGTTTTCTTATAATATAATATAAAAGCAAATCACGTACAGACGACTTCTTAACAGTGCACAAGGGACAAGGCACACACAGTAATCAGTTTGATGCCTCTTCAAAAAAAAGTGTTTTTTTAGTTGACTCTCTTTAGATTTAGATGTAGGCTCTTAATGACATTTTAAATTATTGATTGTGTTTGTTTTGATACTCTTGTCGAGACCATCTTTAATTATATTTTTCTGCTACATATACAAAATGTACGTCTGAGGAGCATAAAAAGTGCTTACAAATTTCGTAAGTTGTTTTTGAAATTAGGAAACGATTTTTAACCACTTGATAACAGGTACATAAATTAAAATGTAATTAGGTTTTACGCTAAACATAAACTGGCTCATCGATTTTCAACAGTATACACATTATACACGTGTCTATGTATATTTTGTGTTGCTATCACTGAAATCTTTTCTAAGATCTCAGTGATAACTTTATTAAAATCACCTAAGTCGTAGGTGTCGTGTATATTTTTAATTGCAACGACAAAAAGTAATTATATAATCGTTTTGTTTAATTAATATTTTGTAAGTAATAAAATATTAATTAAGTAGGTACTCATGAATTCCAAAATTCGTTTAAATTTGTTAAACAAAACTACAAACTAAGGTTACAAAAATGTCAAAATTAAAGTATACATTCATATTTATAAGTAAAAAAGGGACACAATTATTTGTCTCTTTCTTTCAAGGTAGTGGTCGAACACAATATCCATATTAAATAAGGTTATATAATTAAATTGTGTAGTTACACTTAAAGAGTAACCTATATAGACTAACAATGATGAGAAAAAAGTATCAAAGGAATTCTACAAAATTCACTTTGTATGAACTAAAAATATTATTGAATCATCACCCCCTAAGTACAACTACACGTTTGTAAATTTGTTATAATTTGATAATTGTTTTATCTATTTTCTATATTAGTTTTAGGTCATAAAACGATCCCTAAGTAACTAAACTAACAGGTACTTAATGGTGAGGCACCGTGATGTATGTCCTAGATCAGCAGAGTTATTCACTTATCCGTCAGGGAACTGAACTGAAGACCGAATTGTCAAAAATGTATGAAATGACGTATTAAGTCGGATATGACGGATAAGTGAATAGGCCTGCAGAGCTAGTCAAGTTTTAACGTCTAACATTTATTCTTTACAACAATTTAATTATTTATTGAAAATGTTCAAAATTGCGGGTAGGTTTGAAATAGTAAGATACATTTAAAATAATTCTTTGTCCTATAGTACAACAATTTGTTGTTACCGTATATAGGTTTTTGTGATTCCAAATTATTCGATTTGGTTATTTCTAGATTAGGTATTTCTTAGCTTAGAGGTGAGATGAGAAAATAGTTATACGGGATGTTTAAGGTAGACGTTTAAACTCAACGAATCTCTATATTCAAGCGGTATACACAATGATAAGCAGATGATAAAATATAGCACTGGATTTCCTACGTCATCTTCTATCATGAATTCGAGGGTATGTTTACACCCACTATAGTCGGGCCGGCCTAAAAGGCCACATTTGACAGATGTCAGTCATAGCAAACAAGTGTTGGGACATTGTTTGTTTATTTCGATAACAGGATATGAATCGATACGATCTTCAAACACGTTGGAATCGAATACAGTTTTATGAAAACATTCATAAAGTCTAATTAATTTTAATTCTAATAGGTTTTTTTTGTAAACACGAGTTATAAAAAAACCTGTAATAAAAAAATATGTTTATTCTCTATACATTACACAATTTTATTTTAATTACATTATATTTTACTATAATATTAACAACATATTTTATTTTAATCGCAATATAGTTATTTATTTATGATCAAATATTCAATCCAAGTTATAATTGCATTCGATTCTACATTTCAAATTTCGATTTCGCGATTTTATTGGGTAGCATCCTTATTGTTTAAAAACAAAAACTGATTGACGTGACCTTGTATAGGGTGTCCTATTTATTCATCTAATGTTTTAACCCCCAACGCAAGAAAGGTGGGGTGTTATAAGTTTGACGTGTTTGTTTGTCTGTCTGTTTGTGTATCTGTCTGTGCCATCGTAGCCGAACGGATTAATGAAGTTTGTTTATTTTTTCGTTTATAAGATTAATAATATTACTCGGCAATGTTCTTAGCTATGTGTATAACATATTATTTATAGTTTAAAAATAAACACAACAATGACTTGAAACAAAAATTGAGTAAATTTTTAGTTTTTTTTGGTTAAACATAATGCCACAAAAACCGTTGTTTTATATCCATACATCCATATCCATATCCATACATATAATAAGAATGGAAATTTCTCCCCATTCATTGTGATCCTTTACTAAGGTGAACTGTGAAAATACGCATATGAACAAAACGACGCGAAAAAGTCGCTTGCGCGATCTAGATCGTAAAACATTTTGTCAATTTTTCCTAGGGAAACGTAAAATAAAATAATAAAATAAATAATAATCATTTATATCGGACACATCGCCCCTAATTTACATCAAAATTTCGAAGTAAAAGTAATAGAATATAAAGTAAATTCAATTCAAAAAAATCAAAAAGCAAAAAGTGCGACAAACTAAAAATACGCCATCTATCGATGTGGCCATAAACGAAAATTTACCAGAGTAGTTTTATTAGGCTTAATTTGTAAAAAGGTTATTACTTATGTGTGATAAAACGGCACAACCGAATTGTATGCAGTTTTCGCTAAAACGTTGCAAATTTCTCTAATTTGTAAATAGTATTGGTTTTATTTAAATCGGTTTTTAAATAAAAGAGTTATATCTATCTAAAGATTTACTTATCTATTATATAAAATCGTTCGTACACTTTTGTTCTATCAACGCACAGCCCAAACGGCTGGACGGATTGAGCTGAAATTTGGACAGCGTATTCGTAAGAAGATTTCATCGTGCAATAAGAAGCGATTTTTTAAAATTCCCTCAGGAACAGGAATTATTCCCGAAAAACGAATGTATGCAAATCCGTAACCGCTGAACCGATTAAGCCGAAATTTTGTAAAACGATAGTTGGGATTGTGATTAGAAACATCAAATAGTTTTTTTGTCAGAAATTTACTTTTAAGGGGGGTAAAGGGGGGGTCGAAGTTTGTATGGAAAATTTAGAACCGCTGACCCTATTGAGCTGAAATTTGGTACAGAGATAGATTGAGTCCTAAAAAATTGAATGGTATACTTTTTATTCCAAAAATCAACCTCTAAGGCGGGATAAAGGAGGTCAAAGTTAGAATAGGAAATCGGTAACCGCTTCTTTGTTTAAGCTGAAATTTAAACCAGCGTGTTTTTTAGGTAACGAAGGCGACGTATAAAAAGGGATTTTTGCAAAATTCTTCCGGGAACGGGAATTATTCCCGAAAAACGTTTGTATGCAAATCCGTAACCGCTGAACCGATTAAGCTGAAATTTTGTAAAACGATTGTTTAGATTGTGTTTAGGAACATTAATTTTTTTTTTTGACGAAAATTAACATTTAAGGGGGGGTAAAGGGGGGGTCGAAATTTGTATGGAAAATTTAAAACCGCTGACCCTATTGAGCACCTACCTACCTACTGGACCCTATTGGGGTAGAAGTTTGAGTAGAAAATCAGTAACCGGCCATCTTTTAAAGCTCAAATTTGAACAGCGTATTTTTTATGTAACGTAGATGACCGATAAAAAGGGATTTTGCAAAATTTCCACGGGAACGGGAATTAATTCTAAAAAACGTTTGTATCCAAATCTGTAACCGCTGAACTGATTGAGCTGATATTTTGTAAAACGATTGTCTGAAGTGTGTTTAGGAACATTGAATAGTTTTTATGTCAGAAATTAACTTTTAAGGGGGGTAAAGGGGGGGTCAAAGTTTGTATGGGAAATTTAGAACCGCTGACCCTATTGAGCTTAAATTTGGTACAGCGGTAGATCTAATCCTAAAAAATGATATGCAATACTTTTTTCCCAGAAATCAACTTTTAAGGGAAAAAAGGGGGGTGCAAGTTTGTGTAAAAAATCGTTAGCCGCTTCTTTGTTTTTGCTGAAATTTGGACAGCGTGTTCTTAGTTACATAAACTAAGACGACGATAAAAAGGGATTTTGTGAAATTCTTACAGGAACGGGAATTATTCCCAAAAAACTTTTGTGTGCAAATCCGTAACCGCTAAACCAATTAAGCTGAAATTTTGTAAAATGATGGTTTGAGTTTTGTTAAGGAAATTTTTAATAGTTTTTATATCAGAAATTAACTTATAAGGGGGGGTCAAAGTTTGTATGGGAAATTTAGAACCGCTGCGCTGACCCTATTCAGCTTAAATTAATTTAGTGCAGAGGTTGATTGAGTCCTAAAAAATGGGATACTTTTTATCCCAGAAATCTACATTAAAGAGGAGGAAAGGGGGGGGGGGGGGTGCAAGTTTGCGTAAGAAATCGTTAACCGCTTCTTTATTTGAGCTGAAATTCGGATAGCGTGTTTTTAGGTGGTTTTGGCGACTCACGAGAAGGGCTTTTGCTAAATTCCCACTGGAACGGGATTTATTTACAAAAAACAATTGTATGCAAATCCGTAACAACTAAACCGATTGAATCGAAGTTTTGTAAAATCATGGTTTGAGTTGTGTTTAGGAACATTAAATATTTATTTTGACAGAAATTAATGGGAAATTTAGAACCGCTGACCCTATTGCGCTTAAATTTGATACAAAGGTAGATTAAGTCTTAAAAAAAGACATGGGATACTTTTTATCCCAGAAATCAACCTTTGAGGGGAGGAAAGAGGGATCCAGTTTGTGTAGGAAAGGTAACCGCTTCTTCGTTTTAGCTAAAATTTGGACAACGTATTCTTTATGTAACGTAGGCGACCGATAAGAGGGGATTTTGTGAAATTCTCACCAGAACAGGAATTTTTTCACAAAAACGTTTGCATGGAAATTAGTAACCGCTGAACCGAAAATGAGCTGATATTTTGTTAAGTTCTGTTAATGAATAGTTTTTTTATGTCAGAAATTAACTTTAAGGAGACTAAGTATTAAAGGAGGGGGAAGGAGGATCAGAGATTTAATGGGAATTCAGGAACCATGGAATTGATTTGAGTCGCGGGAAGGATGGTGTGAGAAATTAGTAACGAATAATAATTTAGCTGAGGTACATTACAGTAGAGATAAGTTAAAGAGTTACCGGGAAAGGACCACAAATAGTTTTAATTCCTGAAAAGAGGCGTGAAAATTTATGAAGGCGATAAACTACCGCTCAACTGAGATAATTTGACCTCTGGGAAAGGACATAGGATTGGTTTCTACGGTAGCGAACAAAACTGCATAGAAATACCCAACCCGATATTCTTCGCTACCCACAGCGGGAGCAAATAATATATAGCCATGCCTTATTTTACGCTTACAAAGTCACGGGGATGGAAATACTATTATAGTGAACATAGCAGCACCAAATTCGCTTTATTAATTGACTCTCACGCGCAACGAAGTGCGCGCGGGTCAGCTAGTTAGAAATAAAATCTATACCATCGGCTTATCCGAAATTGACACCGACATTTTCCTCGTGGCTCTACATGGTCTCCCAGAGTTGATTAAGTGAAGCAGGGTGGAGCGGCCCCTTTTACCCCCCTTCCTTACTGCCAGAAGGGGTACAAGGGGGGTTTTCCGATCTTAATCAGCTTATTTTGAGCAAATACACATTTGGTGGAAATCCGTCCAAGACGGCTACGGCCGCTACAAAATGGCCGATTACTTTTTTAATTACACATTTTGACACCGTTGAGGACTTTAATTTTTTTTAATATAGTGTGTGTGTGTGTGTGTGTGTGTGTGTGTGTGTGTACGTGCGTGCGTGCGTGCGTGTGTGTGTGTGTGTGTGTTTGTTCTTTCTTTACGTTTCTTCTGGTAGAATTTTCAATTGTAGTTTTTGGTAGACTTTTTTATGGTAGAAAAATGCGTGAACTCCTGATGAAGGACATCGTAATTGTCCGAAACTCAGGATCGAGCCTAGCTCCGACCATTATTTCCGTGAGTTTTTAGTCGTTTTGTTTACATAGTAATATGGATATCTCTCACGTTAGTTTTCAAAAATGCACAGTAGAAAAATCTACTTAGTAGTTTTTGGTAGAATTTTTAATGATAGAAAAATCTACCAAATGGTAGAAAATTAATAGTAGTTTTTGATAGATTTTTTATGGTAAAAAATCAACTAAATGATAAAAAAAGAATGGTAGATTTTGCTAGAAATTTCAATGGTAGTTTTTGGTAGAAAAATTTAATGGTAGTTTTGGCAGAAATTATGATATAAGAATTTGGTAATAAGTTAAATGGTAGGCAAAAAATCTACCAAATGGTAGAAATTTTAATGGTAATGCGTAAATTGTTAATTGTAAATTCGAGTATAGTGTTCAGTGTTCAGCTAAGTGTTGTCATATTATTTATTGTTCAGCTAAGTGTTGACATATATTATTTACAGAAAAAAGAAGTAAAATTTTTAGATCACCCTGTAAGGGAATTTTGATGATGTGTCAAATGTGGCCTTTTAGGCCGGCCCGACTATAAATAACAAAATATCGAATATGAGGTAGCCAACCTTTTTGTTGGGTTTTGGCGCGTTTTCAATTTAGGCGATTTGCTTATTTTAAATTATGGGAATCTATAATATTTATCGTGTCCTTAAAGTTCCAAGTTTTAATCAAGAAACCTGTACATGCAAATGTTTTTTTTAATTTACTATGCTTCAATAATTTACTATTCAGTTCTCATTTTAGATCGATTGTTATTGCTTTACAAAATGTATACCACATACCTACCTTCATAAATAATTATAGCACTTATAGAAAAATATTAGATTTGTAACATTACTAATATTATTGCTTATTTGTTTACCTTTATAGTATTTAGTAGTCTTAAACATGCATTAAATCATAAAATCTCACTACATATTGTTTAACAATAATGTAGATACACGCACACGTTCAAAATTAGTCCTCAAATTATACAAAAAGTGTAAAATAATGATTACAAGGTAATATCTACCCATCAAACAATAATCATGCTATAAAGTATAATATTTATCGTCGAACTGAGAAACTTCCTCTTTTTTTCGTCAGTCATCAAAACATCGGTAATTTCTTTTATGATAAAGTGCCAAAATGAGCAAATCAGTAACAGTACCATCTGGTGAAATACTTCCTCGAAATAAATACAAAACCCAGGTTGTCTGTAAGAGATTGCTTTATGCGATAAGACCGCCAATTGTTTACCATTAATTTTAAGTTTGTATCGTAGTCTAATCGATTTCTATGTATCTTGGTTGCAATAAAGTGTTTTTCTATTCTATTCTGCGTGGCACTGCACTGAAAATGCATGATTTGGGAAAGATGCTTCTGGTACATAGTATTTTTTTTTTGCAAGTCATTTAGTTTGACGGATAACGGTGCTCGCACATCTATCCGCAACAAACGCTCCGAAAGAATTTTTGTATAGGAAATATTCTTCCGATTCGACTCCGACAAGTATGCGAGGTATCATGAGATTTTATATAAAGAATTCAAAACTCGAAACCTTCGGCGCGTTCGATGTGCTTTCACCATAAATGGACTATTTAATTTGTCCATAAATTTAATCTACACCATTAACATACAATATCATTCTATTAATTCTCTTCAAGCAAGCTTTTAATCAATTTACAGTTATAGAATCTCAAGATTCGTTGGAACATGACTTTATTAAATCAAGCTTATAAAAGAATGTATAGAAAAACCTGTCCTGACATAAAACAATACCAATATTTGGTTCACATTATTGAGTTAACTTATTATGGCTTAATAATATCAATACGAGTTTAAAATACTAAATATTAATTAAAATTGTGTCTCGTGTGTTCAAAATAGTTTGATCAATTCTCGCTACAATTTCAAAATTAGTGTAAAAAGCTGATAAAAGTTATAATAATATAAATAGTTGTTTTTAACTTTGATCACAATGCCAGCATAATTTGACTTTATTTATCTATTAGTCCAAGATCCCTGGACCGTAAAACCTTACACAATATTCTACAGTTCAAATTAAAGAAATAACGAAGGTTCGTACTAAAGTAATATGTATAATGCAAACGCTTTATTGTACAATTAGCTGCGCTCAGTGGTTACCCTCTGAAAAGTAGCCTATGCGTTATTCCAGAGTCTAAACTATAACTATTTCAACTCTACCGGTTAAGTGTGTAAGGTGTTAAACGGTAACAGACGCAAACAAACACAAACTCATACATACACTCATCAATTATTTAAACCTTTGCATTTATTGTTATTTAGTATCTATCCAATCCAATATTCATTAATAGAAAAATAAATAAGATCAGACTGCCCAGGGATCCTATACTACAAGCACTAATAACAACAGTCGTGCAAATCAAAATGCCAATCAGTCACATTCAGTCAGTACAATGAAACCCACACTTCTAAAATGTGTGATATTTTTGGACAGAGATAAACTATAGACAAATACTTTTGCATTTGTCTCAATGTAAAGATCATCTGCCATGACCATGATGACCATGATGTTTTTGAAGTTATGGATACTGCAAAGCTAAACGGCTAACTTCAGATCATTCTAAAAGATTAGCACGACTTATAGTAACTTTAATAATATCTTGTTTTACTTGTATTTTATCGTCACACTTGGCTATAGTTTATTCTGTCTACAGTAAAATCAGTGCACGTGGACGAAGTAAAATCTGAACACTCAACGCGTCTTTCTAGACAGACATTTTTATTCTAGCCATTCTTTCGCTTTATATCGGCTTGGCCCTACATTTAGTATATGTCCAGTCATTTTGGTTGCGGGCAAGGAGGCGCGGGGCGATGCGGTCGAGGAACAGACTCCTCGTAGACTTCATCATATAGACACGCATTCGTGTACAAATTCTGAGCACTCGCGTACACGTCTTGCCGCGGCGGATCCGCTATCTCACTGTAAAAATTACTAGCTGTATCATTCACTTGGTCGTACTGCCTCGAATTACTTCCATACGTGGAATAATTCGGATACTCGTAGTCTACGTTCTGATATTTCATAGCCGAGTAGTTCTTAGAGTTTTCTAAGCTCTCGCTGAAGTTCTTCAACTTCTCCGCTTCGTCTTCGTACTTGGGCACGTATATGTTTTTCTCGTAGTCGTTGTTCGACGTGGGGACCGCCGGCGTCGAGTATTTCGTGTAGTAATCTTTAGTTTCGAGCAAGAACTGCTGGTGGGCGGGATTCATGTCGAAGTTGGAGTATAAAGGAATGTCTTTATATGCGTTGATCGGTTCGTTTCTATATTCGCTCGGTCCGGCCGAGGTAGAAGCTCCAGTATTCGAGTACAAGTTTTCATTCTTCCTGAGATTCAATGATTCGGAAATTCTGTCGTCCAGCGACATTTCCGCGAGAGTTTTCACTACGTTTGTATTTCTTTCTATAGAGAGAGCGTTTGTGTTCGCGTAGTTCGACGGAACCGTGCCATAGAGGGCGGCACTTGTAGAGTTCTTCGTTGGCGTTCTATTATTGTAAATAGGTGCTTCGCTAGTCGAAGCGTGATTTGTCGAATATCTGTGAGATTCCATGGGATTATCGGAGATAGGCGTGAGATTTGTGCTTACACTTGGTGTAGGCACATTTTGAGGTAGCTGAGCATCATACCTGGGCTGAAAATCATAATTAGGTCTAGGGTTTCTTTCGTAATTTCTGGGCTGAGTATCATAGTTGTTAGTGGGTACGTGTGGAGTGTCGGTGGGCCAGAATTGTGAGGTGTCGAAGGGATCGTGTGCGTTGAGGTTGTCCATAGACTTGGCTCCGTAAATGTTGGGATAGTTCTGCGGCGCTCGCGAGCTCGAGGAAAACGTTGGCAGGCTTTCCGTGCTTTGTTGCGCCCAGTCTACGTTTTGACCTGAAAATATAAATAATGTTACAATTACTTTACAAATATGTTAAACAAAACTCTTTATTGCACTAAATAATAATATTCTAATATGAGCATTATGATAAAAAAGGGTTAAAAGTAAATTAACTATAAACTACAACTAGTTAAATATAAACCTATAGCCTAAACTTATAAATACCTAATCTAAATATATATGTAAAATAAATTTAAATGTCAAAAATACCGCTCCAGGGCGTTCCCGGTGGAAAGGTGCCCATAACGCTTGCAGCGTTTCCGCGTTGTATGGCGATGGACATTCTTTGCACCAGGAACGACCCTGAGCGAGTATCTCCACTTTTGATTTGGATTCTGTGTCCAAGCTCGTCAAAAAGTTTTTTTTGACGAGCAAATTATATTTATGTCACGTAATCTTTTAATCTTATTGTGATAAAATATTTGCATTTTTTTTTCAATAGATATAAAATATCTCGTGTGGCTTTGCTTACTTTAAAAAAAAACATAGATAATAATAATATAAAGTCGTTGTAAAAATTCTGTGTACTTCACAGAAATATCTGTATTAAAATTTCTTCTACGCTTTTGAAAACTAACATGCGTAATCCATCCTGTGAGTAAGTATAGTTTATAGCAAAAAAACGAGATTTCCGCTAGTGATAAGTCTAGTGGAAATCTCAAAATCACTGATATTTGATATTTCTAATCAATTCTACTAACCTATCTTCAAAAGATAACAAAAGATGAGCAATAGTCATAATAATGTTAGTGTAACAAAAACGTGGGCGCGGACGATGACTCAAATTAGATACAATATAGCTTAAACTCCTTTTAGGAAAGGTGAAGTGCTTGCGTAGGAAGGGAAACTTTGTGGCCCAGTATTTGTTAGCTTTACTGTACTAAAGTTTAGATACCAAATATCTTATTTTGAGCTTGACATTCAACCCCACCTTTAAAGAGCATTACGCCAAATTATAGCTAAATCCGTGCAACTGTATCAAAACGAGGTGCATAGTTCAACATGGTGTACAATCTAAGCCTTATACTTAAAAATACCAACAAGAACTTGAATTTGGTTGACTTTAAAAATGCACGCCAATACAATGCTACATATGAACAGGATTTTCGGGGGAAAGAAGTGGGGTATGGGGTATTATTTCCCCCTTTATCCACCACTGAGTAATTCTACACATTTTATAATATTAATAAATATTCAAGAGACCTTATTATGTTATAATATCTGCGTAGATACAAATTATATGTATGTTGTTGTTTGCCCGCTAATACCCGCTTGCAACGCAGGAGGTTGCGGGTTCGATTCCCGCATGGGACAAATATTTGTGTGATCCACAGGTATTTGTTTCTGGTCTGGTTTTCAATATCTAATAAAAGTATGTATTAACAAAAGAAAAGTATGTATTTACAAAAGAAAAGTATATAAGTATTATATCCGTTATCCTAATCATCATAACACAAGGCTTAAGTTGCTTAGTTTGGGGTTGGGTGGCGCTGTGTGAAATGTTCTGAAATATTTATTTATTTATTTTTATGAATGTAAGTCAAACATACCCAGTTCGGGTACATCGATGGGCGCGTCGAGTATGGATGCGTTGTTGTGGTGTGAAGCACGCTTGCTTGGAGATCGTGGCGACGGAGGCAGGTCCAAGTCTATTAGCAGGTCTTCTCGCACTGGATATGGATATAATGAAAATGGTTATAAATAAATAAATAAAAATGATTTATTGCAGGCAAAAAACCCATATTACAAATGAAGTAAATGTAAAAGTACAAACAATAAAAACACAATAGAATAAAATAATTAAAGTAAGTTTAGGTGTACATTACAGGACTTGCAATGCTAACCCTCGTCATTTTTTGTTCTCGTTCAGGTGAACATCAGTCCAATATTTGAATATTGGACTGCTCAAATTATCCGACACCGCTCTAAGGATCGTGTTGCCAGAACGACTCAGTCGACTCCAAAAAAATGCTACTCGAGATCTTATGATTGCGAAAAAGTCTGGTACCCTCGCCTCTGCAAACATACTGGATGCACTACAGTATCTCGGCAGCTTCATAAGGATCCTATATGCGTCATTATATTGGACCCTTATCGTGTTTATGGCCTTTCTTGTAAATGATGTCCACAGTTGGCACGTTATCAGAAATATTGTTCAACCGTGTACCGTGTGTGTCTATAGGTCTGTGATGCAAAGAAGTATGACGACGAACAAGACGCTCTCCTGATGGTAAGGATAACGCTACCCATAATTAGTACAGTGCGTTTTACCTTTGTAAAATCCTGGGTACACTGCGCCAACGCTTCTTACTTGAGAGTTGAGAGTCATAAGATGTTAAGACTCTTCAGCCCAGTAATTTCACTAGCTACAGTTTCCTTCTACCGAAGCACAGTAATGTTGGACATCACTGCTCAGACGGTAGAATAACTGGCACTGTTGGGGTACCCACCTAGTCGACCTCCTGCAAAGGAGTGCAAGTCTACCCCCGGTATACCTATGGGTGTGTTTTATGCAAAGTATGACGACGAACAAGACGCTCTCCTGATGGTAAGAGATAACGTTACCTACAATAAGTAAATTGCTCAGGATTTCACAATGACGTAAAATTTTAGGTGCACTGCACCAACGCTTGTTAATCAAGAGTCAAATGATGTTAATCCTATATTGAGCCCAGTAATTTCATTAGCTACAGTGCACTTGTACCGAAGCACAGTAATATTTGCACATCACTACTCAGGCGGTGTGTGTGTATGGTTGTAACATCGTAGCTCCCGAGCGGATGAACCGATTTTGTTTGAAAGGTTAATTAGTCGGGAGTGTTCTTAGCTATGTTCGATGGAAATCGGTCAAAGAGGGCCGCCATCCTTTAATATGGGTATAAAATAAAAGGGCATGAATAGTCGAATACTACACTATGATAAATTTCAAATCCAAGACGTCCACCACCAGATAATAGCGAATTACATATTATTTTCTTTTAGCGTAGGGAGTTTCTAAAATTTTACTTGTTTACCTTGATTCAAGCTCTTAGCATAAGCGTCCCGCACAGCTCTAGGCCTCCTGTCCGCTTGTAGTGAGCTCCTGTCGTTAATGAGCTTGTTGTAATGGAACTGTTTCCCGGGCGCGTCCGCCGCGCGCGTCGAGTTACGTTGCGTCGACTCTATTGTACGCCGTTTGCGGAGCTCCACTGACTCGTCTAGCGAGTGAGATGCTGCGTGACCTGGAAAATAATATCATTTAAGGTTTTTTTTTCTTTACACAAGACAGATGCCGAGTGTTGCCAAACAATACACATCTAAACATCTAATAGTCTTAACATCTTATGACTCTTGAGTAAGAAGCGTTGGTGCAGTGCTCCTAGAATTTAACATAATTGTGAAATCCTAGGTTACACTGTACTGATTATGGGCAGCCGTTATCTCTTAACATCAGTAGAGCATCTTGCTCGTCTTCTACTTCATAACATAAAAAAATATGACGACCTCTGTGGCGCGGTGGGCTAATACCCGCCTGCAACGCAGAAGGTTGCGTGTTCGATTCCCGCATGGGACAAATGTTTGTGTGATCCACAGGTATTTGTTTCTGGTCTGGGTGGTTTTCAATATCTATTATAAGTATGTATTTACAAAAGAAAAGTATATAAGTATTATATCCGTTATCCTAACCACCATAATAACAAGCATTAAGTTGCTTAGTTTGGGGTTAGGTGGCGCTGTGTGAAATGTCCTGAAATATTTATTTATTTATAATACGCAGCTTGAATATTTCGCCAATGTCGCGTTATATTTTAAAATTAGACGATTTATAGCCAGAATAAGTCAACAAGTCATACTAATATTTAAGACGATGGAAAGTCCTGGGAGACCAGCGAAAATCTTATCGTCAATCTTGAAATCACTTGTCTTCATTTGCATGATCAACTTTTCGTTTAACGATTGAACTGTTTTTTTGCATACATGTGTAAATCGGATGGCAATACAAATTATTATGACATGGAACTGATCTGACGATGAAACCGGACATGGGACGAATTTAGGCTCGTACGATTCGTTTTGATAAGTACTTTGGTTAGAACGTGGCGTGGGTGACCAAAAGCTAATGGATTCAAGGCACACTGTATAAAAATATTTTTACCTACTATGATTTTTACATACTACGTTTTTTATTTTTAACAACAGATAATATAAGCTATGTTGTTTTATTACATCTAAATATATAAAAGGGAAGAGTGACGGACTGATCTATCAACGCACAGCCCAAACCACTGGACGGATTGAGTTGAAATTTGGCATACAGGTAGGTTTTAAGGCGTAGACATCCGCTAAGAAAGGATTTTTGAAAATTCAACTCCCAAGGAAAAGGGGGCCATAATTTTTCTATAAATTTTCTAAGCGACGAAGTGCGCGCGGGTCCACTAGTTGTTAATAAAAGTGTTGTTTTTAAAAAGGTTATTTTTATTCACCTGTTTTAATAACTGACGAGTGTGAGGGCAAATTTTGCATCTTTAGATTAAGAGTCATTCATAATAATAAAATTATGTAAGACATTTTAATGCCATTCGTGTAATAATAAATAATTTAAAGCGAAATGCATAATTCATGAACAAGAATTGAACGTAGTAAATGACGCAACGATTTGCGCGTAAATTGTACATACCTACGTATTATATATAGCGATAAAATATATATCTATAGGAACAAACACAGGTGTGACTTAGTACAAGTACTGAAATTGTATTATAAGTACAAATCAAATACATTAGTCATGGTGGTAAATGATTTTCTCTGTTAGTCACTGATATTTTAAGATTAGTTATTTCTTTTTAACAGAATTTAAAAAGGAGGTTTTCTATTCGATATTTGTACCTATGTGATATTATTGGAACTGGATACTGGATATATTTATTTATAATTACATAGGGCATTTACGGCTTCCATACAAATATACAAAATTTTGTGAAATGTGTCCTCCAATTTCAAAAAGTTTTTGCGATCCACTTCAACTGTTTTTTTAACAGTAACAAATAAATAACAGAGATATTTATTTTAATTTTGAAAATCGAGACTTAGTCTTAGGTCCCGATTATTAAAATTAACATGAGTTCAAATCGCGAAATTTTAGTGTAATAGAAATATGTATTGTCAATCAATAATACATTATGTGATTCATAAACAGAGAATGTACCGGGTTTCCCAATGATAAACGATAAGACTCACCTCTATTGGCCGGTAATGGTGATTTTTTATGTGGTTGCGCATTTTTGCCGCGATTTTTCCCCATCAACACTAATTGGCTGAAAATAAAATAATTGATTACTATAAACTATAAATGTTATTATTTTTAGTTCTAGAAAGGATGTTTTATCCATTAATTATCCAAGTTACCTAACATGTATATTATCTGAAATATTGCTGGGTCTATTAATAAGTAATATTTTATCTATTTTATAATATATATTTTATATATTATTTATACATTATTTTTTTTTCACTTAGTTAAATTAAGAAAGCAAACATTTCATATATTAGTACAAGCAATAACGTAAATTTATTGATCAAATTCCTGTGTCTCCATAGTCACATTTTACAACTATTTCAGAATTTCCACAAAAAATATAATTACATAATATAATATGTAAAAAAAACTATGCTGAATTATTTTCAAAAAATAAAACGAATTCAGAAATAAAAGTCAAATAAGAGCAAAAAAAAAGAAATAATAGTATGTATTAAGATAGTCTATTGTAAAACCTATGTCCAGCAGTGGACGAACATAGGCCGACGATGACGATGATGATTGTAAAAGGTGACTTATAGAATGCTATTTTAGAATAGGCGCTATTAGCGATAAGACCGCCAATTGTTACACTGTTTACATTACAAATTGTATTTATTCATTATTATATAGTTCTAAGTACTTTTATGTTGTATCAATAAAGCGTTATCTATCTATCTAATAGGAATTTGAAATGTTATTTCTTAATACCTGGGGAACAAGCCGACTTCCAACGTCCTCTGATTCTGTCCCTTCCAGCAGGTGAGTTCCGGTCTCTTGTCGATGAGTATGATTGCGTCGTCAGGTTCTATCGACATACGACCTTCTGCGCGATAGCTGTTGACAAACAATTACTTTTGTTCAAGTCAATTCACCAGGGGTAGACTTCCGTTGCAGGAGGTCGAGTAGGTAAGTACCCCAGTGCCAGTTATTCACCGCCTGAGCAGTGATGTGCAAACATTACTGTGCTTCGGTAGGAGGGCACTGTGTGAAATTACTGGGCTAAAGAGTCTTAACATCTTATGACTCTTGAGTAAGAAGCGTTGGTGCAGTGCTCCTAGAATTTCACATCATTGTGAAATCCTAAGTAGCACTGTACTGAATAATCTCTTTAAAAGAGGTCTTTAAAGAGATAAATATACTGACCCTACCATCTTTGTACATTTACGAAAATATTATGTATGTCAGAAAAAATTTAGATAAATTCAAGTTAAATAGTGACACTCATAGCTTTAATACTAGAAATAAGAATAAGTTAGCTGTACCTCGATTCAGATTGTCCAAAACGAGCCATAAATCATTTTTAGGGAATTGTGTACGTTTTTATAATAAAATCCCTGATGAAATAACGGGGCTCACAGAAGGTAAATTCAAAAGCCGTGTTAAAGACATATTACAAAAGAAAGCCTATTATAAAATTAGCCAATACATAGAAGACAAAGATGCCTGGAAACCTCTGCAACCACCTGTAAATAAATTATGTAACCAAGATAATAATTGTAAACACATATTTAAAAAAAGCAATCCCTATGAGTTTCTTGCTCATTCTTCTCATAGAGGTGCCTTGCGAATGAGCGGTAGAATATTAAAATAAAATGTAAAATTGACTTGCAAAAGTGCTCCATTGTAGCCTATTTGAATAAATGAATTTTGAGTTTGAGTTTGAGTTTGAATCAGTACAGTGCTACTTAGGATTTCACAATACCAACGCTGTCCATAAGGACAGCGTTATCTCTTAACATCAGGAGAGCGTCTTGCTCGTCTTCTACTTCTTCACATAAAAAAAAGATAGCTTAGACCCTAGAATAACATAATATATGCTGGGTTGTCTGGAAGAGATTGCTTTTAGCGATAAGACCGCCAATTGTTACACTTAAGTTACGAAATTGTGTTTTAGTTTTAAGATTCTCTGTATATTTGTGGTGTTACAATAAAGAGTATTCTATCTATCTTTGTTGTTTTATTGAAAATTTTACCCATTTTTTATAGATACTAAAATATTGATTACCCAATGACGTTCCTACGACCTACCTTACCTTAAACACTTATTATCAAGGATTCACGTAATGTTATGTAATATCAACAATAGTTTCACCGTGTCGTAACGGTAAATTAAAACAAGGATTAATGAGTGCGTTATCGCCGTGACATCAGAATTAACAACACTATAATGTTACTGAAACAATAAACGTAGAATAAAGTCACTTTAAATTAAAACATACAGAAGTAGCATATATGTGTTAAACAGTTTTTATAATTGACTTTTTTCTCTTTGTCCCTAAAAGTTTTTAAAAAATTCTCCCTTTTTTTCTCGTTGTATAGGTTTTAGTTCCTCAACATTTTTGACTTAAACCAAAGTCCTTGAAGAGAGGAGTACATTGATTTTCACATGGCTTGGTGGTTTATTATAATGAGTCACTATCACATTATTTTCGCATATATTAGTTTTCTACATATACCTATATTATTATGTGCTTCATATTCAGCATTTTATAGCAACAAAGTCCTAACAAATACTCACGCAAACCCCGGCACGACCGTTTCAAACTTGTTGGTCTCCATGTATCGGAGTATGCCGGCAAACGTGGGCCTCTCCTTGGGGTTGAGGTCCCAGCACTGCATCATCAGCATGTAGACGTCGGGCGGGCAGGCGGCCGGCGCGGCGAGACGCTGCCCCTCGCGCATTATTAGACGGAGGATCTCTGAACCGTTTAGACCTGGAACAAATGTTTTAAAGTTAAATGTCATTGATATTTTTTGATGTAGGTATTGATTTATGTGAGTGAGAGTCGCACGCAAGGACAAAGCTCTTAAGGTCAAACAATATTACATTAGATAGATAGATAATAATACTTTATTGTAAGGTTTGACCGATCCTTATGAATATTTGGTAGGTCTGAGAACAGAGCGTTAAGCCTTTTTAATGCAGCCGAAGGTGCGCGAGTCAACTAGTTATCCTAATGACCAAAAGTAACAATGTGGATAGGGCTTCAGATTGGGATAGCTTCCCATTCGCTAGACAAACAAGGGTTTACAGATTTACTGAGTGCGAATAAATTGCACCATTAATATAGATGCAATACTGTTAATTCCTCATAACGTGAATTCATTGTATTGATCGGTTTGACCTTACTTTAGAATTCACGAAATTGCAATGAAACAGATCGAATTTTTTTCATCATCAAATTTTTTACGACGTTCAAAATTTTTTAGATTATATTTGGCCCTAGTTAAGACCTTCACTAATATAATCAAAGTATGAGAAACATTTCACAACTTTCTCTTCCATATTAGTTTAGGTCAATAAAATCTGCACGCTATAATTACTAAACTAAAACTTGTTAGTACCTCGGCCCTCACGGCTCATATTCACGAATAGCTTCGTCCATTACGCGCACTTATGTAGTTTAGCGGCGGAAGCCATAAAACGATTCTTTACTTTACCGTGGACAAGATAATTGACAATTTCGGTCGTGAAGCCGTACATGTTTCCGCACTTAATGGAAAAATAACTTCCACATTAAAATTCTTCAAGTTGATGGTTTTTTGTCTATCAAGTAGAAATATTGGACACGTAATTTTTCTTGGTAAATTGTGCACGTGGCGTGACGTCGTTGCACTAAGTGTGGTACATTTTTGTACCGCTAAGTGACGTCACGCGGCCTCACCTTACCAAAACTTCTAAGCGGTATATCCCAGCCATTTTTTATTTTATTCACAAACCAAAAAATATGTTACAAATATTTTTTGTTATTAAAATTACGGACTAATATTATATTTTAACTTTTTTGATTTTGTCGAAATCCCTATTTATTTATAGAACTTTTGATTATTACAAACGTTTTACCTCATGCTGCTCCTATTGCTGTTAATCATAAACATGTAATTTATAAATAGAGATAAGTGGACGCCATGACGATCAGACATAGTTTAACCTGTCTATCGACTCGGGAATGGCACGCAACAATCAGACATAGCCAACAATATCCAGCCTATAAAATAACTCTCACCCATCCAAAGGAGTGCATCTCCCGTCTCCCCCACAATGCCACAGCGAACATCCACACATCGCGGCACTCACACGCGTGAGAAAAATCCCGCGTGCGCTGCGACTCGGGCGCACACCACAGAAACGGAACGCGACGCTGATCTGACATAATTTGTCCTGCCTATAATATCACTTACCGATCCAAGGTTCCTCTCCAAAGGAGTACATCTCCCATAGTGCCACAGCGAACATCCACACATCAGACGCGTGAGAAAAGTGCCGCGTGCGTAGCGACTCAGGAGCACACCACGGGAAAGGAACGCGGCGTCGTTCCGACATTACGTAGCAATCGTCCGAGTCTGGTAGCGCTCGCATCAGACCGAAGTCACCGATTTTCACCTGATTGAATAACAAGTGAATTAAATTAAAAATTTAAAAAACCCCCAACGCAATACGTAATTCACCATGTTTTTGATGGCGGCCATCTTGGATTTTAAATTTTATATAGTGGGCTGTATTCTACTCGTTAAGTCCTTTCATTTGATAGCCATATTGAGGGGGTCGTGGAAGAAAAAAATAATCCGCCATTTTGTAGCGGCGGCCATCTTGGACCGATTTCCACCAAACATGGCTAAGAACACTCTCGACTAACTCTACTTTCAAACAAAAAAAACTAAATCAAAATCCGTTCATCACGTCAGACAGACACGTCAAACTTATAACACCCCGTCGTTTTTGCGTCGGGGGTTAAAAAATAAGTAAGGAAAACAGAAAAAAAATATTTTAATTTTATTAGTGGGGACTTCTCGAGTAGGTATTTTAGTACATTTTATTTAAACTAACGTCGATCGAAGTTTTTTATTGACATAAAAGCTGCTCTCCTCGCTTACATCTGCCTAAATCCTAGAAATACCTACATATAATCTATTTATAATAGTTTTATTTCTAAAATATTACAATGATTGCATTATATAATATGTGGGAAAATCCTTACTGCACTAAATACATATATGTGTAGCAAGTCACAGTAGGTTAAACTTTATCATTCATGTTGTCATTATTCACAGCCATAGGCCTCTTTCACGTTAAGCCACTCAACCCTTTTTTTTTTTTTTTTGCGCTGGGAAAAATGCTTTACGCATCGTCACCCTACGTCGGGGGGCGAAGGGTGGTATGTGGGACTCCCCTACCGAAGATGGGCGCGGCAGGGATACCCACTAAAAAACCCAGCGGCACTTCCCGCTTCGTCTTTATGGTGGAGGACTGGGAAACCGGCAGAGCCTTTACATCCAGTCCCCCACCGACGACGGCCCGCCTTTACAGCGGGGCCTTCACGCCCCTCCCATCAAGGAGGGGCCCGGAAATGGCCTCGTGCTGAGCCATTCCCGCAGGCGGTGGTGGTAAAGTTGTGCAATGCAGATGAAGGCGCCCCCGCACCTTTCATCTGCTATTCACCACCATGGGGCTGGAGGCGACGATCGTATTGTCGCCTTCTCCCACCCCTTCTTCGCCGACGGAGCGGTGCCGCGAGGGGATCGTCCTCCCGCGCACGCTCTGCTGCCTCCTTTTGTGACATTACTTCTTCACAAAAGGAGGCGACTGCTGTCCAGGTCTCCTCGCTCTCCAACATGGAAGTGACCACGCTGGGAAGCGAGAGGTCCTGCCCTACTGCAGCAGCCAGGCTTAGGCGCTGCTCGGACCACGACGGGCACACCTCTAAGGTGTGCTGCGCCGTGTCTTCCGCCGCGCCACACTCGTGGCACGATGCGGTCTCCTCCCTTCCGATCCGGTGCAGGTATGTGCCGAAACAGCCATGCCCGGACAAAACCTGCACCAGACGAAAGGAGAGGAAACCATGGGAGCGTTCGAACCAGTTTTTCAAAACAGGTCCGATCGCGTCCAGGGTTCGGCGGCCAAAGGCAGCGGTGGCGAGGTCCTCTGTCCAATGGTGGACAATAGCGTCCCTCGCCTCACGCCGGACGGCCTCCCGCTCTTCCATCGCGGGGCGCTCCCCGAGTGCCCTGCGAGCCGCCGTCCATTCATATACTCTGGCGAGCACCCATGCCTCGAGTTCCCAAGGTGGGGTGCCAGCCAGAGCACATGCCGCGGCAAAGCCTACAGAGCGGTAGGCTCTTGCCACCCGCAGTGCAATAGCCCTTTGAGGCCTGCGGATGGCTGTAGCGTTCTCCCTTCGTTGAAGGGAGTCTGCCCAGATGGGGGCCCCATAGAGGGCCATGCTCTTCAAGATGCCGGCATATAAGCGCCGACATCGCACTTTGGGACCTCCCAGATTCGGGAGGAGCCAAGAAAGGCTATCCGCGGCCTTTAGTAGTCGCGCCGACAACCCGCTAAGATGGGGGCCGAAGCGCCACCTGCTGTCCAATATAAGGCCCAGATATTTCATCTGGGCCTTCACTTCAACCCTCACTCCCTCCACAATTATGTGAGCGTCTGCCGGGATGCGCTGCCGAGGTCCGTGGAAGAACACGGCCTCGGTCTTGTGCAGCGCCACACTAAGGCCTAGGCGACGGATCCTTCCTGCAACTAGGGTCCCACCCGCCGAGGCTAAAGTCGCCGCTTCCTCGAAATTCCTCCCCCGGGCAGTTAGAAGAGTGTCATCTGCGTAGCAGATAACACTTGTGCCTCGGAGGAGAGCTCCCCGCAAGAGCCAGTCGAAGCCGATATTCCAAAGGAGTGGTCCTAGGACTGACCCCTGTGGAACACCGGACTCTGCACTATATCGCCGTACTGCACCTGTT
The DNA here is from genome assembly GCA_947507615.1 of Hemithea aestivaria. Taxonomy (NCBI): domain Eukaryota; kingdom Metazoa; phylum Arthropoda; class Insecta; order Lepidoptera; family Geometridae; genus Hemithea; species Hemithea aestivaria. The sequence goes on from OX382331.1 coordinate 5,907,010, forward strand.
CTGTCTACAAGGAGGACTACACGATCCTCCAAGTAGTTGGCTAACAGCTTCTGCAAGTAAGGAGGCATTCTGTGGTACCTAAGTGCCTCCAAAATCGTCGAGTGGGGGACGGAATTAAAGGCGTTAGCTATGTCAAAGGACACAGCCAACACCCCGTCCCTCATCTCCACAGCCGCTTTCACCTGCCCCCTTAGTTGGGACAGCGCGTCGATAGTGGAGCGGCCGCCTCGGAACCCATACTGGGCGTCCGAGAGGTCCGGCCCCATCTCACGGAGGTGACGATTTACCCGGGCGGCAATGATCCCCTCGAACAACTTACCGACCTCATCAAGCAAAACGATGGGACGATATGCCGAGGGGGAATCCACCGGGCGTCCGTCCTTTCGGAGAAGGCATAGTTGTCCCTCCTTCCAGGATTTCGGGAACCTCCCAGTTGTGAAACACGCACTGAAGAGGTCCCGAAACCGTTCCTCCAAATGGGAGATGGCAATAGCCACAACACGCGCGGGAACACAGTCAGGCCCAGGGGCAGTCTTCTTGGCGCGGAGGCGGATTTTTGCTACGCCGAAGTCTACCTCCGTGACCGGAGGTATCTCCTCCTCCGGTGTAACTACCTCACGCGGGGGGTCCATGACTGGAGGGGTGAAGTTGGTCCTGGGCGGAAACAGGGACCGAACCACCCCATCCAGCAATGCCGGCTCGAGAGTCTCCGCCAATGGGGGACCAAAGGGACGCAGTTTATTTCGCGCCGCCTTGTACGGTCTCCCATAGGGGTCCCTGTCAAGACCCTCCAGCATCTCGGCTTTTGCCGAGTCCTGTGCAGCACACATCGCCGACCGGAGCTCCTCTTTCGCTTTTACGTATAACGCGTAGAGGCGGTCTTCATTGGCCTCGTCACGGGGGCTGAGGCGCCGGCTCCGCGTGTAGGTCCTCCGATTTGCCACACACGCAGATCGGAGTTCCGCCAGCTCCTCCGACCACCAGTAGACGGCTCGTCGGGGTGGTGGACGTTGCGACCGAGGCATGCTCGAGTTGCAAACCTCGGTCAGGGACCTACGGAGGTGTACAGCTGCAGCATCTACGTCCAGGACTTCGGCAGGAGGTGATAGCCAGTCCTGGAGGAAAGCCGCCTCTTCAGCCGCTTCTCGGTCGAGACGAGTGAGAGCCCACCTCGGGAAAGGGGATCGGCCGGAATGCGCCGTCCCCACGGAGCTCTGAGTGGTGGAGATATCGAACCGCACATATCGGTGGTCCGACATAGTCTCCACCATCTCCACCCGCCAGTTGAGAACGCGGGCGGCCAGCACGGGAGTGGCGAACGAGACGTCCACCACTGACCCTCCCCGTTGCCGCACACACGTCTCGACCGTCCCTCTGTTGAGAAGGGATACGCCAGTTGAGGTCGCCCAAAATTCAAGTGCGCGTCCCCGGACGTTACAAGAAGCGGCCGGGTTTCCCCAGACCACTGACTTAGCATTGAAGTCCCCCAAAACTAGGACCTGACGTGGCGCCGCTCTACCAACCACAGCGGTGAGTACCTCTAGGAGGCACTCGAAGTCAGAGAGAGGGCGGTTAGGGGAGAAGTATACACCAACTATGGCTATATCTCCCCACGCGGCGGCCACGTATCCCGGTCCTCTCTCTAAGAGCGAGAGTGGAGGGGAATCTGTGGAAGGCCGCTCAACCAATGCTACCAATCCGTCCTGATCTCCCAGCCAACGGCCAGGTACCGAGTACGGCTCGGCAACCACCGCGACATCCACCAACCACTCAGCCATGACCTGCATCAGCAGGCTCTGGGCTGCTCTGCAGTGGTTAATGTTCGCCTGGAGAATACTATGTGCGACTCTAACCATTATTCGGACATAGTCTCCTCCGCGTTCTCCTCCGCGGCAGTCGAAACACTCGCCACTGGGACGACAGTAACAGCGACGGGCCGAGTTAGTGCCTGCGTTTTGCCCTTCTTAAGGGGAGGGTTGCAGTTTCTCCCTTTCATCACATGGCCCGCGGGGCGGCCACTGGCGGCACACACAGCGCAGCGTGGCGTAGTGGCCTTGCAGGAGGCGGACTTGTGCCCCTCCTCACCGCAGCGGTAACAGCTGCCCGTCCTGTCAACACTGGAGGGACAAAGGGCCCGAGTGTGCCCGATCGCAAAGCACTTGTAGCACCGCAAGGGCTGCTCTGCAAGTGCTCGGACTACACTCGAGCTAAAGCCGATAAGGAGCCGCCCCTTAGCGAGGACGGCTTCCGCTGCGGCGACTGGGCACTCAAGGCGTATTGTGCCCATGCCCCCACGGCCGGATCTAATTTCCCGGCTTTTAACCGCTGCTACGTTGCAGCCTCCTATAGCTGCGACCTTGGCAACTACCTCTTCTTTGGTGACCGAGTCATCTAAGTCTACCACCTCCAAGGTCGCAGTTTTTACGGGCCTGACCACTTTGGCCGCATCTGCGATGACCTCTTGCAACTTGGTTGCAAAGAGGTCAGCGTTAGCGCTACCCTGAGCTCCTGCGAATTCGAATATCCGAGCCCCAGTTTGGGTCCGGCGGCACGCGATCTTTTCAATGCCAAGTTGGGAAGGGTCGGCGTGTGTACGAGCCCGTTTTAAAATGGACAAGTACGTCTCACCACGCTCCGCAGCCTCAGCGGTGAGTGTCACTACTACGGCCGCGGACTTGGGAGCAACCAGATGTTTCTTCGCACCGACTCGGGCCTCCTTGCTTGCGAGAGCAGCTGTGGAGGGCTTGGGGACAGACTTTTTCCCTACACCTTTTCCCTTGCCGGTCATCTGGGACTGGTGCGAAGGGGTGGTGGTAGGGGCGGCCGCAATCTTTTTGGCCTTGCCCTTTCCTTTCCTGACCACCTCTGTCCACGGCTGGTTAGATGGTGTGGTGGCAGGGAGGAAGACATCCTCTCTGTGGGGGGATGGCTCCTTTAGAGAAGATGGCCCAGGTTCGGGTTCCCTCTGGGAGGAAGGCCCTTGCTCGCACCTTCTGTCCACGGCAAGCGGTGGTCGTAGGCGTTTTTCCGGCAGCAGCCGGTCTTCAATGCCGGCAATGCAGGCTCTTGTGAAGGCCCTTTCCTCCATGACAACCTTGCGGATAATGTCCTCAAGGTTGGAGGAGGGGGCCCCCTCCGCCACTGGTGTTTGAACAGCCTGAGCTGGCCGTGATGTGATTTCAGCCAGCTTATTTTGTAGCTGACTGACCTCCGATTGCAGACGATCGACCCGCGTCTGCATTTTTCGAGTTTCGTCAGTCGCTTTGCGCTCAATCAGTTCCCTGATAACGCCGCGTAAGCTTGCGGCCCGGCATTTGAGTGCCTTCTGAAAGGTCCCCTTCAGATTGGAGGACTTAGCGGCTATCTCCACAATCTCCTCCTCGTCCTCTTGAGCCATCCGCTCCAGCTCTGCTAAGGAGTAGTCCGAGTATAGGACGTTGGACGCTCCATATCCGGACTTGGCACGAGAAGACCGTGTCTGTTTCTCCTTAGCGCCTACCTTTTCTTCAAGGTCTTGTTGAGGCTGTGCCCGTCGAAGAAGGTTCAAATGACGCTCAGCATCAGCCTGGCCAACGTTATGTGTGTCAGCCAAAGTCACGGAGGCTTTGGCTTTCACCTTCTTCTTTGGCTCTTTTCTAGAAGAGTCCGATCCTTCAGACCCGTCCTTCAAAAAGGCCCGCTTTCTAGTCTGTTGACAGCTGTCAACAGACATAGTCGAACATGCGTCCGACACAAATCCAGTGGATTCGATGTCCGAATCTGCACTGCGGAACATGCTAGCCGCGGAAGGTGCGCGGCTCGCCTCCGATGCCGAAGCATCATATGAGTGGCCCTGAGAAGGGCCTTTGGGTTGGCCCTCAGAAGGGCCTTTGGGTTGTTTTCTGTCCTCCATCCTGCTCAGCCTAGAGCTCGTCCTTTTTGTTTTGTTTGTTTTAAGATTCTCCATACTTATCCCACGAGTAGGAGGGAAAAACTGTCCATTCGAGTGGTGCCCTCTGCACCCGAATAACCCTAAAACGCCTGGGGGTCGGGAAGTACCCAGGGTTGGCGCTAGCTGGTGGTTACTACACTAACCACCACCCGAAGGCCCTCTGTAGCCACGTATCCCAGCTACAGAGACTTGTGGGTTTTTTATTGAGGTTTTCCTTCCTCGCAGGGCCGGCCGGTTAAGGCAAGCCCCCCTGGTCCTAGAGTATACCGCTAGACATGATCAACGGACGCATACCTAGGATAACAGGTCACCCGACAGGGAGCCGAAACTCACCCAGCAACCGCGATTGCGGTTGCTGGCCCGCCGCGCCGTGGACCTTGCAGGTCCACCATCCCACGCAACCCGAAGGCCGCCGCTGGCCCTGAGAAGGGCCCCTAGCCTCATCTAACTACCGTGTCTAAACAACACCCAATGCATCAGAAGATGCAAGCATTGGGCGCTTCCCTCTGTACGCAGACTCTGCCTGCCATCCACCGACTGTTAAAACTAACAGTCCGCTTGTCCTGCAAAGGACCTTTTTCTTGACATGTTGCCCCATCCTTGTCTCTCACGACAACAGCATGAGAGTCCATCCCACTAACACAGGCGAACGAGAGATTTCACACGCCTGTGAAAGGAGAAAACCACCTCCTTGCCGGATATTCGCTATTGGCTCTGAAGTCGACTCCACCGGGGGGCCGGCTTCAGAGCCAATACCCAGGGTGCACCGCGAGGAGGTTTCCGACCACCGCACCCCAAGCCACTCAACCCTGTCCTGTGCCTAAACTTGCTGTGGTTAAACTCAGGTGTATTCAATTTATTTTCAGCTATACCTACTTCAAATATGGCCCTGCCCATTTACAAACGTGAGGCAAATTGTATATTATTATGTAGTCACACTTTAGGGTTTAGCTGTAACATATTATAGATATCATGTCCAAGAAAAATCAATGCTAATTGAATGTACCATTGACATGCACATACAAACCATTGACTAATGGAGTAGATATAACTTATAACACACATGACTTCATTATCATTATTTACAATAATTGATACTGAATTGCAAATAAGTCTGGCTACTAAGTATTCATAATATTTTCTGATAAAATGATGCTCTTCTTTTAGAGTCAAAATAGCAATGAGCACTGTATATTTCTTCAGTGGATTTATGTCCTTAATTATTGTTAAAACAAATAAATATGATATTATTGCCAAAATATTTTATTACCATTTTTTAAAACAATGTTACTTTTTATACCAATTTTTTTTAAAATATATAAACAAAGGGAGGTTTATTTGAGATGTATAATAATGAAATATTCCATATGAGTTAGCAAGCTACATAATATATCTATCCCAATTCAGCCCATTTGGTCAACTTCAACTTTATAAAAGTACTATCAATAGGAATTGCAAAGTGAAGTGATTATGTAATACATAATGACATTATTATCTAATATATAAAATTCTCGTGTCACAGTTTTTGTTGCCATACTCCTCCGAAACGGCTTGTCCGATTTTGATGAAATTTTTTGTGCTTATCCGGTATCTATGAGAATCGGCCAACATTTATTTTTCATCCCCCTAAATGTTAGGGGTAGTCCACCCCTAAATTTTTTATTTTATTTTTTAGACAAAATTTTTAATTTCTATTTTTTTATGATACAACATACAAAAATACATACAATCCTCAATTTTCACCCTTCTACAATCAACCCTTATTTTTTAATAGCCATTTTAGTAATTTAATCATTTTTCCTCTCCGGTCGAAAACTGATCAATCGTCATTAGTTATCCCCGCCAGATGTCTACAGGTGTCACTTCTGACCCAGTAAACAGCACGGAGTAGGGATGAGAACGAAGCCAGTCTCCTTTCTTTCTCACTCCCTACACAGTTGTCGGCCATCATTATTGTTTATGCATCAAGTGTAGTAGTAACGTTGACAATTATTATTTTGCTATCTCAGTGTAACTCTAATATTAACTTTAATCATTCCTATTAATTATTTATATGGCAAAACAACGTTTGCCGGGTAAGCTAGTATTATAGAAAATATAATTAGTAAGACTTTTAGAGTCAATAATATTGCTTCTTGACAATGTATATTATGAGATCTATTAAATGAATTCATAAAAACAATCCCACAGTTTTTATTGAAATACTTTCCAATGTTAATTGATAAACATCATACAATCAAAATTACACATTATTAACATTGAGTCATGATAATATGATATTAACACATACCTAACTCAGTTATGTTGGACTAGTTTTAAATTGAACCTGACCTAACCTAACAAAATGTCTTGACATTTAACCCTAAATTGATAAACATGTAATATGTTGAATCGATGTTATTGATATGCAAATCAATTTTGAAGTCAACATATGGTTGTAATTGTTGTAGATTGAAATATGGTTATCAATCTAGGTGGGTTATATAAACAATGTGCAATTTTAGACCGGTGAATGTTGAATCAAACATGATATGAATGCAAATTAACTTACCAACTCCAAATTTGACAATAAAATGTTTCTGCAAGCCAAATCCCTGTGCAGAAATCTGTTCTTTTCCAGATGAGCCATGCCAGCAGCCACTTGAGTTGACCATTTTGATATGTAGTGCAATGAAATTTTGCTATCTTGTGCTCTTATGTAATCTAGCAAAGCACCCATCGGGGCCAATTCACAGACCATCATTAAAGGATGGAAAACAACACCATGTAGCTTGATTAAGTTAGGGTGCTTCAAACTATGCATAGCCTCAACTTCTCGTCGAAAGTCATCGTAAATGCCTGGCTGAGAGAATGCATCTGCTTTCAATACTTTCACGGCTACGGAGAGAGTTTGGCCCTGCTCTAAGATTCTCCATTCTCCTCGTTTTACTACGCCAAATGAACCAGTGCCTAGTTCATTGTGTAATCTGTAACAATTGAGTTGTAATATTAATATGCATATTAAAATAAATAACAATACAATAAGTTCAGGTTAGTCTAAACTTAGGGCTTAAGTAAACTTTAGCTCAAAAAGATAAAACATGAATAAACTTTCAGCCTTTTTGCAGCCATGGAAGTAAATATTGATATAGTTTATATTATATGCAACTGAAGACTTAGGTATTATAATTTGACAAAAGACCTTTTCAAAGAACATAAACAATGCACATGACAAACACTAAAGTATTGAAATACAAGGTGATACTTGTTAAGAATTTGTAATTATGAGTAGGTAACTACTTACACAATATCTTTCTCCAATATAATACAAGTAGTTCTCGACTCAGTCTGTATCCCTGGCCTTGGAGTTAATTCTGCCTTTTCCTTCGCCGACGAACCAAAGAGTTTGTTCCAAAATTTCCTGTTCCATAGTTGTAGCTTCTTCTTTCTTACTGCATCAAACAATCTTCTAACTCCAGGCTTACTTATGCCTATCTTCTCTAAATCATCTGCTTGTACATAGTCAAAATGTGCTAGTCTTGTCACCTACACATGTAAATAATTTACATTCAATTATTGAAATAAATCTTTTATTTAAATTGTGTTTCAGTCATAAAAAGACATGCTGTTGCAATGGGGATCTTGACCTTATGAATTAATCAATAAATGCTAGTATTTAGCGAAACATGTATTAGTATAATTTATGTTACCCTTGTTGGATAGAGGTGGTGATAAGCAACGGACATAGATTGGTACAAGGAAAAGATTTACATATGTTCTGCAATGAAATTTAATAATTTGATAGCGTGTTTTTAGGGTTCTTAATTATATACAAAACTTTTAAATTAGAATGTAAACAATATAACAGACGTACTAAAATGATCAAAATACAAAACAATAACATTGTTTACCTGTAACTGGTCCCTGATAGGTACATAAAATTGTTCCAACTGCACATGCTGCAAGATATCAGAGAGCCAATCCGTCCCTGAATCCATTGCGACTATGCAATTAATAACGAGATCTAGTCACTATCACGCACATAAAAGGTAACATCTCGCTTCAAGAGGAAGTGTGCAACTCGTCGAGGATGTAAGAGCGATTGGATAATTTCTCACTTACACGCCAATCACATAAAACACCACTATGAATCGACTACTGCAATGAATCGGTTTTAAAACAATAACAACGTTACTTTATCTACTATCTACACAAAGTAGTCATTCAGTTTGAATTGAAATTTAATAATTTACATCGTTCAAGGAAAATGAAATCAACGCAACCTCCTCCGCGAATAACGCATATAAATGACATTTGTTTGACTTTGACATTTAAAATCGTTACAGATTGACAGTGACAGCAAAATTTTCCAGTGTTACCTATTGCCAAATTTATTTTATATCGACTAAATTACGATTTTAGTCGATTAATCGCTAAGAAATCGATTTTTATTATGGCGGTAAATTTTAAAATTATGATATAAACCTCCATGGTATTAAAATAATTTTCTTGAGTTTTGACAATACGATTAATGATGGAGCAATAAATATTATTTCCTCACAGCAGTAAAGAACATTATGTTTTGTATAAACACATTATTTATTATTAAATAAAGTGTTTAATAAAAATTGTTGCAGATTATTATACTCAATAGGTAGTTATTTAAGTACCACGAAGTGTACCTCGAGGTCATCATGGATTTAGAAACTCCCTCAGATGATAGTTCGTCTAGTCTCAGAACTGTTGATTTCGGAAGCATTCCCGTGGACGCAGTTCAAGAAAAGTTTGTTTATGTGGACAACACAACAAACGTAAGTTGCCACCTCGAAGGCCACCATAATATCGAGGGGTCTGAGGCGAATTGACTCAAGCGCCATTTCAGGCGATATTGAGTTATATATATCGTTGCAATCAGCGAATTTTTCTCCTTCGTTTGAGCTGGGTTTTGTGTAAATCGGACAACTTTTTTGGCGCTTGATTCCATCCTAAATTTGACTATCATTTCTAAAATCGTGGTGTGAAGCGACAACAAAAACACGTTTTTTTTAAAGACATGCCCTTAAGTCCATTTAAGTGACTAGTAACTTTACTTACTTCTCACTTAAGCTTTTTTTCTTTGTTCATTTTTTTCTCTATAAGTCCTTTAAATCTGTTTTACCTGCTCCATAAAAAATCACACTGCTCTTTGAAGTATTTTGTCGTGATCTGTCTCATTAAAGTATGTCATATGAATCGTTTTACTCTGAATTAATATTCGTAGCATAGGTGCTTAAGTCGTTTTGCCTTGAACTGATTTAGATAATTATGTCACAAAAGTTTTTTTTCTTTGAATAAATACAGTTGATCAATGTCAGTTCAATCAATTTTACTTTTCTTAAACTTGTAAAATTATGCATATATCTCATTTTTAAAAGTAAATATTGGCACTTAAAACTCTTTGTGTTGGTTGCGAACTAACAGCTTGAGGTCGTTAAATCATAGCCTTTTTGAAGGGACATGTTTTAGAGTGTCATTTGAGTCTACTAAAATCATACACATAAATCCTAAGAACGCGCTACTGCACGGTCGCTTGAATCCTGTCATTTAGGGTGATCATCGTCGGATTGTGACAAAAGTGTATATTGATAGCGCGCGTAAAAAAATGCGATAAGCGTTAGGCGATACGTGTTTTTATTATTTATAACATAATTATGATGGTTAATTATTTTATTATTATTTTTAATGTCAAAGATAAAAAAAACATCTTTGACATTAACAGATAAAGATCTTACATAATTGAATTTTTGATTGATTGACTGATTTTCTTAAATGCAGTAGAGATTCTATTATGTGGAGAAAATGCAGCTGATGACAATAACAAAACCCAGAAAAAAAACTATAGCCCAGTCAATGAGTGCCCAAAAAGGGTATGTGGATCGAAAAGTCGAAAGCAGAAAAACTAACTTAGTAACTTAGTTTGGACTAGTTAGGAGATAAACATACTAAAAGTCCCCACCCCTCCGAGGTGAGCCGTAGGGGGGGGGGAGCCCGAAGAAGGCCCCATTTTTAGGTTTTTTGCATATATGTCAAAAACTGTGCGTTGTACGATATTTTAATGTACTACATTATTAAACCTCATTAAATTTTCTACAACTTCGACCTTGACACTTTTCATCTATCTCCAATCGTTGTCCAGCTATGAGCTTCCAAACATGGTCTATTTTGAAGACACTTAAATTAGTTTTCCATACAAAGTCGGTAAAAAAATCTTACAAATAAAATTTGACCAACTTCTGGTTGTCGTATCATAATGAAACTTTGCAAATGTCTAGAAATCTGATGACAGTTTAATAATCTGGTACCATTGAGTTGATCTGATGATGGAGCCAGGAGGTGTCTAATGAAACTCTTCAATGGCTATTAGTAAACTCGTCGAGTTTGGGCACATTACATTCGAATCAATGAGACTTTTTCATAACACTTGCTGTCGAGGGTCTGATAATTAACCAGGAAGTGCCTACGTCTCATCAATCCGAATGTAATGAGCCTAAACTCCCCGGTTTTACTAATAGCCATTGAAGAGTTTCAGTAGACCCCTCTAGGCTCCATCATCAGATCAGCTCAGTGGTACCAGATTATTAAACTGTCATCAGATTTCTAGACATTTGCAAAGTTTCATTATGATACGACAACCAAAAGTTGGTAAAATTTTATTTGTAAGATTTTTTTACCGACTTTGTATGGAAAACTAATTTAAGTGTCTTCAAAATAAACCATGTTTGGAAGCTCATAGCTGGACAAAGATTGGAGATAGATGAAAAGTGTCAAAGCCGAAGTTGTAGAAAATTTTATGAGGTTTAATAATGTAGTACATTAAAATATCGTACAACGCACAGTTTCTGACATATAAGCAAAAAACCTAAAAATGGGACCTTATTCGGCCTCCCCCCCCCCCTCCGGCTCACCTCGGAGGGGTGGGGATTGACTGGACTAAGGGGCTAGTTACCATCAGATAAGTTATTTTTTTGTAAAGATTATGCAAGCATTGTTGTACTTATGATACTTAAATCCGGGTTCTAGTAGAAAATAATAAGATTTTTATTCCATGATGTGACCAAATTTGAATTGTTCTAAATTTGTTTATTGTTTTGGATGATTATATTAATTGGAATTTGACTCAGCTACTCAGTACTTTTGGTTATATTATTTACTAGCTGCGCCAAGCGGTTTTACTTGCAGTTTTTATGTAGCCTATGTGTTATTCCGGGGTCTGAGCTTTCTCTATACAAAATTTCAGCTCAATCGGTCCACCCGTTTAGCGTGAACCAGTGACAAACATCATGACATCCATTCTTACAAACTTTCACGTTTTTAATATTAGTAAGATTATTATTATTTATAAGTATTATTTTAATAATAAAATTATAGGCGTTTTGTTTGTATAAACAAAACGCAACTACGTTATGTTGACGTTGATTATAATATTCTTTATCATTGTTATTGTTCTATTCTAAACTAACTTACACCCTTAGGAATTAATGGATAGTTATTTCATGAGTGCAAATTTTGCTAGTGGTAGTAGAATAAACATTTATTAATATTATTATGTAGTTGATTCCCATGGGTCTCTAATTTAATTAATGTCAATAAGTATTTAAGTAGTTAATTAATAAGAAAAGTTATATATTATATTATTTAATACAAAAATAAATAATTAAAAATTAATATACGCTGATTTATTAACGTAAATTCTTTTATTCCTTTCATTTCAATATTTAAAATTATTTGCTGAAAGGACAAGTATTTTATTATAGAACAACTCAAAGACCAATATTCATAAAATAAACATTTTTCTTTGATTTGAATCTATGTGTTTAAAGTAATGTTGTAATACAAGTCTTTTTTCCTTAAGTTTCAATTAGTGTTTTCACTGTTAAATTATTTTGCCGTGATCTATTTGTCGTTTATTTAGTATATAAATCTTTTTTCTTTGATCAATTACAGAATTTCTTATGATTTAAGTCTTTTTGCCCTGAATTATGTGTTAAAATGATGGTCTATAAATCTTTTTTCTCTCATCCGTCACTGAATTTCCTTGAACTTCAATCAATTTGCCTTGAACAGAAAATAGGTCATTTTGGCTTAAGTGACATTTAAATAGGTTAAAAATACTTATAAAACGATGAAATTCATATAAAATTAAAGCTTATTATGTATTGCTTCATTGACTCTCAGTAGTAATCCGATAAGAGGAATACTTCAGAAGATATGAATTTTTTTCCAAAATTTTTAGCTTATAATCGCTCTCCTGAACACTTACCAAAATGGCGCTTGAGTCAAATCGCCTCAGACCCCTCGATATGATTATGCTGCTGAAAAGTCATCGTAATGGGATCACAGAGCCAGGCGCGGATCCAGACCATAATTTTGGGGGGGGTCACATAGGCTAGAATTTTTTTCAAATTAAGAATATTTTTTTGGAGACTCGTGTCAGCGTACTCGCTTCGTTCAAGACTGAACATCTTACATTATTCAGTACGAACGATGCGCGTTTTGCTTCCTCCGAGTAGCAAGGAAACTAAATATTCTAACTTATAAAAGCGCGAGCTGCTCGCTGCGAGCGCCGAGACAATTTTGAATTTTTCAGCACGAATGACGTGCGTTTAGCTTGCTCCGAGAGGCAAGGAAACTAAATATTCTTATTTATAAAAGCAGGAGCAGCTCTCTGCGAATGCCGAGAAAAATTTGAAATTTTCAGCACATATGACGTGCATTTAGCTTGCTCTGAGAGGCAAGGAAACTAAATATTCTTAATGTTTAAAAGCGCGTGCAGCTCGCTGCGGGCGCCGAGAAAATTTTGAATTTTTCAGCACGAATGATGTGCGTTTAGCTTGCTCCGAGAGGCAAGGAAACTAAATATTCTTATTTATAAAAGCGCGAGCAGCTCTCTGCGAGCGCCGAGAAAATTTGGAATTTTTCAGCACGTTCGACGTGCGTTTAGCTTGCTCCGAGAGTCGAGAGGCAAGGAAACTAAATATTCTTATTTATAAAAGCAGGAGCAGCTCTCTGCGAATGCCGAGAAAAATTTGAAATTTTCAGCACATATGACGTGCATTTAGCTTGCTCTGAGAGGCAAGGAAACTAAATATTCTTATTGTTTAAAAGCGCGAGCAGCTCGCTGCGGGCGCCGAGAAAATTTTGAATTTTTCAGCACGAATGATGTGCGTTTAGCTTGCTCCGAGAGGCAAGGAAACTAAATATTCTTATTTATAAAAGCGCGAGCAGCTCTCTGCGAGCGCCGAGAAAATTTGGAATTTTTCAGCACGTTCGACGTGCGTTTAGCTTGCTCCGAGAGTCGAGAGGCAAGGAAACTAAATATTCTTATTTATAAAAGCAGGAGCAGCTCTCTGCGAATGCCGAGAAAAATTTGAAATTTTCAGCACATATGACGTGCATTTAGCTTGCTCTGAGAGGCAAGGAAACTAAATATTCTTATTGTTTAAAAGCGCGAGCAGCTCGCTGCGGGCGCCGAGCAAATTTTGAATTTTTCAGCACGAATGATGTGCGTTTAGCTTGCTCCGAGAGGCAAGGAAACTAAATATTCTTATTTATAAAAGCGCGAGCAGCTCTCTGCGAGCGCCGAGAAAATTTGGAATTTTTCAGCACGTTCGACGTGCGTTTAGCTTGCTCCGAGAGTCGAGAGGCAAGGAAACTAAATATTCTTATTTATAAAAGCAGGAGTAGCTCTCTGCGAATGCCGAAAAAAAATTTGAAATTTTCAGCACATATGACGTGCATTTAGCTTGCTCTGAGAGGCAAGGAAACTAAATATTCTTATTGTTTAAAAGCGCGAGCAGCTCGCTGCGGGCGCCGAGAAAATTTTGAATTTTTCAGCACGAATGATGTGCGTTTAGCTTGCTCCGAGAGGCAAGGAAACTAAATATTCTTATTTATAAAAGCGCGAGCACCTCGCTGCGAGCGCCGAGAGAACTTTGAATTTTTCAGCACGAATGATGTGTGTTTAGCTTGATCCGAGTGGCAAGGAAACTAAATATTCTTATTTTTAAAATCGCGAGCACCTCGCTGCGAGCTCCGAGAAAATTTTGAATTTTTCAGCACGAATGATGTGTGTTTAGCTTGCTCCGGGTGGCAAGGAAACTAAATATTCTTATTTATAGAGCGCGAGCAGCTCGCTGCGAGCGCCGAGAAAATTTTGAATTTTTCAGCACGAATGATGTGCGTTTAGCTTGCTCCGAGAGGCAAGGAAACTAAATATTCTTATTTTTATAATCGCGAGGAGCTCCGAGAAAATTTTGAATTTTTCAGCACGAATGATGTGCGTTTAGCTTGCTCCGAGAGGCAAGGAAACTAAACATCTTATTTATAAAAGCGCGAGCAGCTCGCTGCGAGCGCCGAGAAAATTTGGAATTTTTCAGCACGTATGACGTGCGTTTAGCTTGTTCCGAGAGGCAAGAAAACTAAATATTCTTATTTGTAAAAGCGCGAGCAGCTTGCTGCGAGCGCCGAGAAAATTTTGAATTTTTTAGTATGAAAATTAAATATTAATATTTATAGAGCGGGAGCAGCTCGCTGCGAGCCAAAAAATACTTTATACATGGGAGCTTACTACAAGCGCAAAGACTTAGCTGCAAAGACGACATAAAGCGCGAACAGCTTGCAGCAGTTAATATAATCCAACTAATCCCAAATATGAAAGATACTGTGCAGTTTGCTACGAGAACCTACGGATAATTCGTAGGCGAGGCCGAAATAAAAGTAAAAAAATAATTAATACAGCGAAACAGTTTTATGAACTTGTACGTAAAGCTGAGAGAAAATTTCCTAATTCTAACTGTGAAAGTAGCGTAAAACCAGTTGATATGATCGGATTTTTTTTCCGACTAGGATTTTGGGGGGGGGTCATGACCCCCTTGACCCCCCCCCTGGATCCGCGCCTGCACAGAGCTTAGAAAGACTGAAGATGTATCAACACGATTCTACTATGAATTGACCACTTGCCACGCATTTTTTTCTTGCACTCATTTTGAGAGTTAGCAGCATTCGCGTCCTTAAGGATTTGCCCTCGATACTCGACTCCCGACACGTGTCACATTGCTCCTGGTTGCCAAATGGTACCCTGTGAGAATAACATGAAGGAAGCCTATGCCCAGCAGTGTAGATGGCTGTGTATGATGATGAGGACTCTCAGCCTCTTTGGTGCCCAGTATTAAGGTAAGCGTTTTATTTCCAGAAATGCCTCAGTTACCGCGTATCCCACAGTTACATACTAAACAGCATAGACCGCGTGTTCAAGCTGTCAGTGACCTCGACAGTAGTTCAGCCCGGTGACCGGGCGCAAGTGAGGATCGTCTTCCGGCCCACTGTGGCTGGCCAGTCGTACACTGATTATTATGTTGTTGACGATACGGATAATAATACTTACAGGGTTACTGTCACTGGCAAGTGCTTTGGTGAGAATTACATCCATGTTATATTATGCTATAGGTATAGATAGATTTATGGATATGCAATAGATATTTTCGTATCCTACACATAGCCTGCAGTGAACTATTTGCCAGTTTGCCAGTAAGACATACTTATTGCGTTGACCATTGACCATGGCGAAAACTTCTTGTGAACATTCGACATTAGGCTGACCCGAATCTTTATTAACTTATGATAGGGGAAAAAAAACTCTGCTGAAAATTCTAAACTTAGGTTCCTTATCTTCCTTCTACATTTTTTACGAAGACGCATGAGCGAACTTAAAAACTCAATAAATCGTACCTGGGCTTTTGTTATAAAATGACCTGGATTTCATCAACATAACTAGCATGGGAGGTGGTGCTCCATTCCTAGTGCCTAGCAATAATAATGAAGGCCGTTTCTATGAGTACCACGGGCATTGGTCCTATTTTCAGGTCCCAAAGTGTCATTAGACAAAAGGAGGATAACATTCAGGATATGCAAGAATGTATCCGAGCATAGGAAAGAGCTCATCCAAATCGTTAACAACTCGGCTGTGGAGACCACTTACCAGTGGCTGATTCCAGTTTCTATTTGCTCTTGTTCCTGTAACGGCCAGGGATATTTTCAGGTCAACTTTAATTTCTAGCTAATTGAAAGATTTTGTTGAATATGTACCTATTGTCTATGTGCTATGGATATTTTAACGTTTTGACAGCAGTATGACCAAGTAGCGGGCGTAAGGGGTCAGTCCGGTCGAGTATATCGGCCAGTATAGCCGAGTATGTCGGTCAGTACGGTCGAGTATGTCATTCAGTATGGCCGAGTATGTCACTCAGTTTGACCGAGTATGTCGGCCGTCGCTCATCATGGTTGAGTACCTACCTTTTGCCGAGTCTGACGATGTGTATGGCCGAGTATGGTAGTCAGTATGGCCGAGTATCTACATGGCGATCACCTATGGTGATGGCTACCAACTCGGCCGATCTGGGCGAAAGTCAGGTCCATTTTTTTGTCCATATTCTCCCATTGTCAACATTTTCTCTCAAGATATAAATATAAGCAGATCAAATCTGTGAGGAAGAAATACAGATCTTAGTCTCATCGTAAAATTTACCAATTGATTGGCTAATAAGTTTCATCTTCGCCTATAGATATCGACAGGTAACTGCGGATTAATTAGAGCAAACGAGACAATCACCACTTCCGTGTTATTTACTGGAACGTGCCTCGGGCTGTATACTGCTGAATTAGTATGTTTAGTCTTGAACCAGGTGAACTGAATCTTTTATCTTTATACCTAGTAACCATATCCATAAATCCAAGAATGTATGTATGGTCCATGATTATGATCAAGATTTGTATCATCATCCTTCATGTCATTGTAAATATGCATAGAACTTAGAACACACCTATGCAGCCACTCAGCTAACTTCTGATCGGTCAAAAAGGTTTGCGCTATCTATTCTTGCAAATCTTCCTGTACATAGATCACCCGAATCTTTAATCAGTTTTTGGTATGTGTATGAGTGTATGAAATGGAATCGAAGACTTTAACAATTAACGATATATGTCGGGTTAAAGATATTTTTTTTTTTTTCTCAACAAGAATTCACAATTCACTTATTTGAGAAATTAATTCTAAGTAGGTTATAATATAATGGGCTTATCTTAGGTAAGAACTTACTGCTTATTCTAAATCTCAAAATCTAAGGTACGAGTAACAATGTTTTTAACGTAATGTGAAAATAACAAATATGTACATTCGTTCAGCTGAAACAAATTCTATAGGTAATTGTAATTTAATTTTTGTGTTAAGCTACACAACTGTTTTAGGAACCGCTATTCCTAACTGTAATAGCAACAGTCGTCCTGCCCGGTAATCCACTCTTTAACATCAACGATCACGTCTTCGAAAAGAGGTTCAAGCAGAAATGTCGGTACACCCATTTGATGGAGAACAGCCTTAACCGTTTGACGTACATTCCTTCAGCTTCGGTGTTCGAACGGTATTTAGATTTCGGAATGGGAAGTGCAAAGGATGTGACACTTAACATATCACAGACGTTGTGTGTGACCAATCATTATCAAACTGAAGGATATATTCAGTGGGTTACAGGTCTGAAATATTTTTTTAAAGTCTTCATAAATGGAATTGTAGGATCTCAATTCGTTGGAATCTTTTTTGTGGGTGTTCAGCGATTAGTCAAGACACCTAAATTGATTTGGGAAATTCAGTCTTTGTTACAGATGGTAGGTAAGTATATTTACCTGATGGTCCCTTTAAGTTTTATGGAAATCAGAAGAGCGGTTATCATGTACGATATATGTATATAGGTACGAATACAAGCGTCTTGAATATAGAAAGAGAGCTTGACGTCCATTGATGTTATTTATATTTTTCTTTTTTGATCCTAAAGAACAATGATGAATAATCCTTTAGACCTAATATACCATCTTTTCTGTAGGCATAGCAACACAAGATGGTTATTGCGATCTATAAATTTAAGCAACAAATTAATGTAACCAATTTAAATATACTCCGCTATAATTAAAACGAGTTATAAATGACACCTGCTTCAATTTCAGACCCAGACAATATATTTATAATTGACCCGGTTGCCGCGGTCATTCCTCCTAACGAATCTAGACTCTTCACGGTTAGATTTAGGTACGAATATTATATTTTATGCCTAGGGTTTAAGGTTTATATTTCAGATAAATTAGATTTTCAAAGCTTAAAAGCTGCTAGTCTATGAGATTATAACTGTGACATGAAACTTGAAACCCTTTTTGGTGATATGGCAAATTAAGTCGGCGACTTTCCTCCATACTGTGTAAACTGAGTGGGCAGAAAATCCTGTGGGTTTTGGCCTATAATAAAATTTCAGTATGTCCTACCACATTTCGCCACTATTTCCTGAAACGGGGCTGACTTTACGGCAATATTTCTTTACATAATAATATATGGACTACTATCGGAAGTTTCATCTATAATTATAAATCCTATCATTGATTAGGATAATTTATTACTTTAATAAAATATACCTACGTGTCTTAAATAGGCATTGATGTAGATAACGTAAGCCGCCAGAGTCAAATGTTGATGGCCTTAACATTTCTTTGGTAAACTAAACCGCACAGAACTGATGCTTCCATATGGGGCTAATACGACCTTAGTTCATAAAAGTTAGTGGCCTTTTAGTCCTACAGGACATATATCCCTGGTTTATTCCTCCAGGCCTAAGACAGATGAAGAAACGTACAGTTACTTCATGTGCGGAGACTATCAGTACAAGAGCTACGATAGCGAGAATAGTGACGCAGCTAAAATGAAACACACTTGGTTTCGGATACCTTGCATTGGTAACACTTGGTCGCCTTGCACTGAATGGAGTACGGAATGGGATGCTCCTACAGAGGTACTAGATAGATAACACTTTATTGAAACTGAACAATATACACCTGCAAAAAACTTAAAACTAAAACACAATGTAATCTGGAGCGTTGTTAGGAGCTTTCGCATACACACCCTCTCATGTCACTGTATTAATTATTTTGAAAGCTTTGCTCCAATTAAATGAACCTCTTAGTGGATTTACTCTCGTTACAAAATCTGTCTCTTTGCCAAATTTAAACTGTATCCGTTTAGCACAAAACTGAAGAGAGAGAGAGAGATTAAATAAAATATCCAAAGGTTCGTGAAATCAAATAGCAATACCTATTTAGATAAGTATATATAGGTATTATATACGGTTTCAGGTAGTTTTACCTCCGACTGTTCCAGCAAGAACAACGTTTACCAATTTCATGCTATCGAATAAATTGGAAATACCGATGTATTTCAAGTTCGTTGCGCCTTATTCATCGTGAGTTTTTAAGTATTTTTATTGATGCAAGATTAAAAAGAGCAGGTAAGTAGTTTGCTTGATGTTAAAATCTTAGCGATACATTCGGTGGAAGCTTTGAAACCTTATGCTGATGAATATTTTTATTATTCTACCGAACTATCCTTTTATAATTGGCTTCGCAAGACTAATTACCTATCATCCGTTACATTCTTAAAAGTAGAATGTAGATGACTAGTTAAACTTGACAGCAAGAGCTTGACCTCAAAAACTGTGCTAGGTCTTCCATATTTTGGCTAGCTTTATAAGTTTCCTGAAATGATTTTCATTTCAGGAATTTCGTTGTGATGCCAATGTGCGGGATTGTGCAAGGTCGTGGATGGCAAATCATTTCTGTCGCTTTAGAACCTAGGTCTTTTGGAGAATATTGTGAAACATGGGACCTTCTTATTAACAGATCGCAAAAGGTAAAACTATAGGTACCGCAATTTAGAAAGCTTTGAAGAACCCGTGGGCTATTTTTGTCCCAGTTTTTGGGATCAGAGGGCCTTTGGCGTTATCTAAATCTCCATAGAGTCGTAGAGCGGTAAAGTTAAAAAGCATTTTACATCTTTGTCTCATAATCCACCCGCAATTTACACGACAAATTTAAGAAACGTCTTTTTACTTTAGCACTCAATTACTGAAATAACTATCTAAAAACTCTTAAGAATATTTAATATTTGTCGGTTAATACTGATAGACGCGCGATATAGTCAATAGGACTTAGGGTGAAACTGCGGGCTATATATATAGCAAACCTTTAGGTGTATGTTATACTCGTAAATGGATGAAAGGCAAGTGTAAATAGTCAAGCCGCAATTGGTCAACCTAGGCGTACTCTCCTTGACCAAATAAATGTCGTTCTAAGGAAAGGCCAGGTCAAGAGTACCAAGAACCGGCGAGCGTGTATGAAGAATGTGGTGACGAAGCGAAAGAGGTTTGTCAGGATCGTACTAAGTGGAGGGAAATAGTCTCTGCCTACCCCAACGGGAACCATGCGTAATTGTATGTATGTAATATTATGTGTATGTGTTATATGTATGTAATATGTGTATACAACGCTAATACTTCTGTCAATCCCATCCTCGTCGCCATTTAAGTATTGGCGTAATGACACACAGCGGGCGGATTTAACCCTTTTTTTTATGGAGGGAAAATGCCTTCGCACTACCCTTCCGCCACGGGGGTGACGGAAGGGGGAGTGTGGGACTTGCACCCACTAAAGGGCGGATTTAACCCTGATTTATTCTTAACTGAAGGTAGCATAATATACAAAATATAAAACATTTGCAAGTACCCACAAATACACAAATACCCAACAGGTGTATGCTATAATAACATTATTTGGTCTTTAGACACGTATTTGCCTAACTGGAAACGCAGAAATAAGTCAAGTAGAAGTGATGTCTCCCGGGTATAACCCAGCCACACACGCTATGTATGAATTCCCACCGACCATCACTGGGTGCACCAACTACTGCACTGCTTTCCTTCACAACTTGACAAGGATGGAGATACAGTGAGACATTTCACATTTGCATTAGTAGTTTCGACAATTTCAGTATCCTTCTTAATTAAAATCCAGCATTTGTTCAAATAGGCTACAATGAAGCACTTTTGCAAATCAATCTTTACAAAACATTTCTTCACTCACTCGGAATGTGTCTAGATTCTAGATGAGTGACGCTATTAGACTTCTGAATTGTGTCATAGTTCTAAGTTTTTCTGCTGTTATTGTGGTGTTACAATTCTTCTTCTTTTCGAGTAGAAATGTTTTTGTTTTGTTATTCTAGAACTGCTTGGCCCAGTAAGGATAGAGCTATTGCTCTGTCATTGAAAGTGTTGTCATTAATTCGAATTCTATATCCCACACAGTATTAGGATTTTAAGCAACGTAACATGGCTAGGGGCAGACGAATGTGGCACGATAGTACTGCCGCCTAAAGAGATAGTTCGGTACCACTGGTGGTTCTTCCCCAAAACTCCCGTCAAAGTGTACAAGACTTAGATCTTTAAAACTACGCAACGGATTTTGATGCGGTTTTAAATGGGTACAATTATTCAAGAGGAAGGTTTATATATTATGTAACTGCATAACATAGTAGGGAAATACTGTTAATTTTCTGTAAGCGCTACGAAGTTCGCTCAGGTCCATTAGTTATAACAAATTCCATCTCCCACACAGTATAAGGATCTTAAGCAACGTGCTATGGCTAGGGGCAGAAGATTGTGGCACGATAGTACTGCCGCCTAAAGAGATAGTTCGGTACCACTGGTGGTTCTTCCCCAAAACTCCCGACAAAGTGTATGAGACGACCGTCACTTGCTCGTGCGTCTGTTTGATTGACGGAAGGTAAGATGGAGTGAAACCTTGTAGCTGCGAATAGTCTAAATATATAAAAGGAAAGAGTGACTGACTGACTGATTGACTGATCTATCAACGCACAGATCAAACCGCTGAACGGTTTCGCTTGAAATTTGGAATATAGATAAGTTTTATTACGCAGACCTTCGCTAAGAAAGGATTTATTTAGCCACGCGGGCATAGCCGTTAGCATAAGCTAGTCTAAATATTAAATATATAAAAGGAAAGAGTGACTAACTGACTGATCTATCAATGCACAGCCCAAACCGCTGAACCAATTGGGTTGAAATTTGGAATATATAGATAGGTTTTATGAGGTAGACTTCCGCTAAGGATTTTGCCTTGCGGGCAAAGCCGCGAGCATAAGCTAATTATTGTATAAAACCCTTTTGTTAACTACTTAAGCATTTCTATTCACATGTAAATGTTAAGCCGAGTCTCCAGCTCGTGTTTTGATCTACACAATCAACAAAGACATATCAACACTCAACAAAGTCCGAAGGCGATTGTTGTTGAATGTTGACATGATTTAGATGATTATTTACCCCAAAACACGAGCTGGAGACCCGGCTTTATAAAGACATTACCAAAACTGCTTAGGAAATTTGCTAAAGACCTACGTTTCGCCAAGTAGTTAGTGTGCCCGAAACCTTATATCTCTTTTAAGATTCACAGTTCACCTACTTGCATATTGTTTCAGACCAGTTGGAGAAACGTCAGAAATATTTATTCATATACAAGGATTTTCGGAACTTCCCGATTTGAGGGTGAGAATTCATTTATTATTTACAATTTGCGATGCGAACTGCAGAGGACAGAGTTGCATGGCACAAAGGGGAGAAGGCCTTTGCCCAGCAGTGGGACGATATGGGCTGACAATGATGATGATGAATTTGCGATATCTGATATTTGGACTATGTAACCCTTAGATATAGAACACCAACCGAAAGCTTTCCTTAACTTCATAAGATCGCATCGCATCAGAATTGGATTTCTGAGCCGGTTGTTATTTCCATTTTAGAAGCAAAATAAGAGATAGAAGTAGTAATGAAAAGAAGGGGGGCCTGTTCGAATCGCTTCGGACTAGGTCCCTTTTGTATTTACGGATCAATGATTCAAGTGCTTATCAGTCTCCCTAAATTCGGGAAATTGAGCGATTATATCAGATTCAAATACCCAACTCATGTAAATTTTATTAATCGGGGTTTATGGCTTACATATAAACTCTTTTGCAAAAAAAACGGGCACTTTGAGGATTTCTCTGCTTCAATGAAGAAGAACAAGAAAGAGGTTTTATTAATTTGACGATGCATTGACTTATCATTTATAAACATCCTGGCATGATTATTAATGTTCCAAATTTAAAATTTGAAATTAAAAAAGAAAAATACTGATTATATAGTGAAATTGCTTTGTTTTTTGGCGCGAATTGATGCGAATTGCTGTAACAATTTTATTACAATTTTAAAAGTTTTTGAGTATTTTCTGCAAATTAAACAATTTATTCTTTCTTTCCACAATAAATACCACTTTTTGATATGAGCGATAAAGCGATAAGGGCCTGTAAAATTATATCCCTACTTGAAGAAGGTTGTTCGCAAACTTACGTGGCTCAACGGCTAAATGTGAGCCGTTCAACTGTCCAGAGGACATGGCAACGATATCAAGAGACCGGTTCGGTTAAAAGAAGACCCGGCTCGGGAAGAAAACGATGCACAGAACCAAGAGACGACCGCTTTTTGGTGAGTCAGGCGTTGCGGAATCGTAAGGCGTCAAGTGTGGACCTGAAAAAAACCTTGAAGAAGTAAGAGGAGTAGAAGTAAGCTTGTGGACGGTTAGGAGGCTTTTGGCTGCCAATATCAAAAGTTACCGCCCGGCTCGAGGCCCTAAATTACTCCGTGAGCACCGTGTTGCTCGACTTCAGTTTGCTCGAAACTGTGCTTCATGGACTATGGAGGACTGGAATAAGGTATTGTTTTCTGATGAAGCTAGAATTTCTTTGTGTGGAGAGGACCGACGCCGGCGAGTGCTGCGAAGACCACGGGAACGCTATGCGGAAGTGTGTTTCGAACAAATCACTCCTTATGGCGGAGGCTCCGTTATGTTTTGGGCAGCAATTAATTCGACAGAGCGTACGGAGATAGTTTTCTTAGAAAGAGGAACATTAAATGCACACCGGTACATAATGGAAGTCCTAATTCCACATGCACAACCCGCATTGACTGCACTTGGGGAAGATTCCATTTTTATGGACGACAATGCCCGCCCGCACCGGTCTGGTGACGTGGAAGCTTACATGCAAGAAGTTGGGATCCGTCGTTTAGATTGGCCAGCTCGCAGTCCTGACCTCAATCCAATCGAGCATGTCTGGGATGTTCTAAAAAGGCGGGTAAGATCAGTGCAACCTGCTCCAAAAAACATCAGGGAGCTAAAAAGCGTAATTGCTGAAGAGTGGGAACGTATTCCTCAAAACGTAATTAAAAACATCGTAGAGAGTATGCCCAGAAGGATTCAAGCTGTGATTTTGGCAAGAGGAGGTCACACTCGTTACTAGGTTTTTACAGTTGTAAATTTATTTAAATAAAAAAGTAAAAAAATCTTCTTGTCTTTATTGCCGGCCACTTGTTATTGTGTGGTCGTGTCCGTCGGTTTTGAAAAAAATCATCAATTTAAATACAAAATTGCCAAAATTCACGCTTATATCACATGATTATTACACGATTAGGTACGAGTATAAGTACCTATACAAAGTGTGTCAAACAATTAAATATTTTTAAACTAACACAAATCTACCTTAGAAAGTAAGTTTCCTTAGGTGCCCCTTTTTTTTGCAAAAGAGTGTATTAATGTTAGTTGATGTGTGTACGCGATAAGCCCTGATTAATAAAATTAGCATGAGTTGTAATAGGTACTTATATAACAGGTTTTACCAAAAAGCATAAACCTACACGATGTGATAGTAAGTGAAAGCCGAACAGTTTCCGTGACGCTCTACAACTATGGCTCTTGTTTCTTCACGTCCAAACTATATCATGTCATCGATGGACTTGAAGATGAGTTCAGTGGAGACAGGTTTGAGATTGATTCGAGTGTGGTAAGTGGCCAGTTTAAGATTTCATTATTGTAGTCGATTTTCTAAGCTATGGTGTTAGCACGAAATTGTAATAGGGGTTGATGAATATATGAGAAGCCTTATTATAGACCTGCTGTCCACTATATTAAGCTAATAGGGATGTTGACGAGGTAAAAAAAATCTGTACATAATTTAAAAATAAAAAATATTAGTACCTTGTAAAAATTTATACGTAAGTATTATTTGGTTTGTGAATAAAATAAAAATAGCTGAGATACATAAAGCTTGGCTGGGAACTCGTTACGTCACTAACCGATATCAAGATGCACTCGAGGCGAAAATTTATGCATGTTACGACTTTTCGCCTAAATTACTGAATTGATCTGAATTAGGTGTGTGTAAGGTAGGTACAGCTTTAGTCAACTAGTACATAGGCTACTTTCAGCGAGTAAAATCGATGACCACTGCTAGTTAAAACCTCCCTGATTTCACTGATCGGTATCAACCAATATTTTAACATTAATCCAGAACAGTCTAAAGCCATCAAACCACTGTGAAGTGAAGTTGACAGTGACTCCAGACGGAGCCGGCCCGAGACAAATTGACGTTAAATATACCGTGCTGTTTCGAACCGAGTATGAAGAGATTGCCGAGATACAACCGATACTGAAAACTATCTGTACTATTTGGTACGATGGGATTTATCCTACTCTCAAGGTTAGGTCTCTAAAGGTTATTTATCTACATACATATTTTATTATGGGAAGCCAAATGACGACTTCCGGAACGATATTCCAGGCACCTTTTTTATGCAACGAAGTAAGAAAAGGAGCAAGACGCTCTCCTGATGGCAAGATATAACGCTGCCCATATTCAGTACTACAATGCCACCCAGGATTCCACAATGTAGAATTTTAGCTGCACTGCACTCCACCAACGCTTCTTACTCAAGAGTCAAAAGATATTAAGACTCTTCAGACCAGTCATTTCACCAGCTACAATGCCCGCGCTACCTATCAATATAGCGCAAATAGCGGTTTTACTTATTCCTACTTTGTATGTGAAGAAAAGTCCGAAAGAAGTACCAGTGACAGAAATTAAAGAGTGGAAGGTTGTCCTGGTATGGCTATATTATACGGAGGGAGGAAAACTATGTGACTAAGAAGTACTACGAAGACGCTATAACGTAAAGTTTTTTCGCAGGTGAAACGGACAATATCAGTGAAATGTCCAGTCATATTGAGCAATCATTGTGTTTGGAACATCGTCAATGTGGAAGAGTATGTGCAATAAAATCACACCTAAAACCAATTTTCTTGACCTGTTCAAAATCTTGCTTTGTCTGAGTTTGGAGATTCTTAAAGACAAAATTATACTGGTGGTGGTAGGCTTCGGCCGTGGCTAGTTACCACCCATTGGACAAAACCGTGTCGCCAAGCGGTCATTATGACCGTGTTCCAGCATATTCAGAGAAGCCAGGAAGGGAATTATCCCGTCTTCTAGGTTTAGGGCGCATCCCACATGGCTGTTTCCTATAAGATATAATAATATGTAGAAGGAAGTTGTCAGGTCATGTTGCAGGCCCAAAAGTAATCTCGGCGAACTGAAACTGCAACATACAGGTTGGCCACACAACCTATAAATTGTGATTTGACTCTGACTGTGTCAGTAGGATAACCTATTCTGTTGGAGTATAAATCCCAATATTATTATAATTTTAACATTACGCAAGTTCGTGGTCAAGGGTCTAAATAAAAAAGGCAGGGGGTAGGCAGGGGGGATGGGGGGTAGGTATGTTTTTTTGGTGTTATTACTGTGGTGTCACAATAGTGTTTTCTATTCTATTCTAAAGTTCTCCAACAGATTGAACAAAGCTCTAGCAGACTGTCGCCCAAATATACCACTAAGCGTAAACATCTACGCGCCAGATCTTTGCGTACGTAACGGGGAGGTTGAGTGGATATTCGTGATGGGGTGTGTTTACAATGTGCCTGTACCTTGGAGGTTGAGGAGGGAGAAGATATGTGACTGTGACATGGTTGAGGTTCAGATCGGTATATCTACGTATGAGATGAGGCACACGTGTGTGCACAGGCCTTTAGTTGAGATGTACCCTTTGAGCGGGATCGTTTCGGTAAGATTTGTACCATAAATGAAAGTAGCTAGTGTGGTGTACTACATTGTATTTCATCACGATAAATATAGACCAAGCCCTAATCAATACGTTAAATTTAATGAGTTTTCCCTTTTATTATATACTTATTATCTTTTTGGTAGATTAACCACATTAACACAACCACAAAGAATGACGAAATTTGATTGGGTGTTTCAAATTCTGTTCCCTTAGTACATTTCCATTCTGGCGGAATCCGGACTTTTAGCAAAAAAAGATCCCCTTTAAAAGAGCCTTTAAAAAATCCTCATGCATTACTTTTGTAGATTTTATAATATTATGAACTAATGCAAAGTACAAAAACGATGCAGGAGGATTTTAACTAGGCGCATGTTGAATTTGAAGGAAATGTTAACCTAATGTTATCTACAGGAAATCTTGGTGGTTAAAGTAAATAAAAAAAGGGGGGGTAAGTAATTATTTCTGACCTTAACATATTTCAGCCGGACAACCCAGGTCTCGTCTACTTAAAATTCAACTACATGCTCGAGCGTCAAAATAAATTATGCTACGTCATGACGATGTCGAATCAAAGGACTATTTACATATACGTGAATATATACGCGAACCTTAACACGAAGGGTGTTCTGACGCCCTTGAGACGTCCGGTCGGAAATAACGACTATTTAGCTGTTTTGGACTGTGGGAGAGTGCCTATTAATAATTTGGATCCCGTTATAAGGGTATAATAATTCAATTATTAACTTCCACTGATAAAGCTTCGCCCCGTGGTTTCACTTGCCTTAAGACCGATCCTATAATTACGTGTTAATCAAGGGCAAAGACTAAAATATACTTTACCGTCGTTAAAGTAGCGTATATGGTTATAGTCTAAGCTACCTTTATATCAAATTTCATCTCAATTAAGTCAGCCGTTTAGGCGTGAAGAGGGAAAAAACCACACATCTACACAGACATTCAACATTCGCATTTATGATATAAGTAGGACGGAAGATTCACTTTTTTTCAAAATGATTAGCCAAATATTAATTATATAACTCGGGACTTATCGCGTTGGTATTTAATGCTAGTTTTACAAAAACATCATAAAACTAACCTCGACGTTTCGATGTTTATGATGTTTTTGTAAAACTAGCATTAAATACCAACGCGATAAGTCCCGAGTTATATAATTAATATGAGTTTAAATCGCGGAAGTCTAAAATGTTATATATGATTAGCCAATTTATACAAAATCTAATTATTAAGGGTTATAAAGGAAGGGGGGCTATAAAGGGTAATATCTATCTATCTAATTTTCAGATAGCATGGCTCTACAATCCGACAGACGTTTACACGACTTGGCGATTATTGCGCGGCAACACAATATCGCCAGACGCTATCATAAGATGCCTGTTGTACTTCGCTGAGATACCACCGCTGGGCAAACTTGCCATACCGTTCGCTTTCATGCCCACTGAAATGATTGATTATGAGGTACCTATCTAATATTTTAAAAATAAGAAAGCTATAAAAAGAGAAAAGAGTTTGCGATAGGCAGACTTTCAAAGTTTGTGTAGATAGCCCCAATAGTGGTAAAAACTATCAAACTATCTCCAAACATGAAACGTGGGTGGCACCACCACGCAGCTTTAGCAGATATCAGGATATAAAGTTGTACAGTCAACTACAAAGAGATGTATCCATGTTAGTCTTACAAAATGAAGGAACTTTTAGTATGCAAAAATTATTTACCCTTCGTGACATTTTCAGTATCCACCAAATCTTATACTAAATTCGATTCATTTTAAATGCTATTATTATGTATCACCTAAGGAAAAGTAGTGGGATACATCATTGTTGCATATTAAACGAGTCGATGATAATATCACGGTAAAGAGATATACAGTAGTTTGACTGAGCGTGATTTTTGAACATAAATACCTACAGTCTCGCGGTACATGCGCAAGTCATAGGGCTGCCGGGCAGCCGCTGCCCGCATACAGTAGGTACCTACCTATTTCATATCATCTACTTACTTGAGCTACCTACCTACTACCTACTTACCTATCATGTCGTGGCGGCGTATATTAAAACCCAAGACAAGACAAAAGACAAGACAAGAGACAAGACAAGAGACAAGACAAGAGACAAGACAAGAGACAAGAAAAGAGACAAGACAAGACAACCTCCTCCCCTTCCCCTCCTCCTCTCCCTTTCCCCTCCCCTCATACCCTTCCCCTCCCCCTCCTCCCCCCTCCCCCTTCCCTTCCCCTCCCCTCCCCCTCCTCCCCTTCCCCTCCCCTTCCCCCACTCCCCTGCCCCTCCCCTCCTTCCCCCCTCCTCCCCTTCCCTCTCCTCCCCTTCCCCTCCTCCCCTTTTTAACTGACCTTTTTAATTTTATTACCTTTCCATGTTGCTTGATAAACAAGTGAATTAAATTAAAAATTTAAAAAACCCCCAACGCAATACGCAATTCTTCATTTTGTGGTGGCGGCCATCTTGGATTTTTAATTTTATATAATGGGTTGTATTCTACTAGTTAAGCCCTTTCATTTGATACCCATATTGAGGGGGTCTCGGAAGAAATAAGTAATCCGCCATTTTGTAGCGACGGCCATCTTGGACCGATTTCCACCAAACATGTCTGAGAACACTCTCGACTAACCTTACTTTCAAACAAAAAAAACTAAATCAAAATCCGTTCATCCGTTCGGGAGCTACGGTGCCACAGACAGACACACACACACAGAGAGAGACAGACAGACAGACACGTCAAACTTATAACACCCCGTCGATTTTGCGTCGGGGGTTAATAATGTTATTTCTGGATTTCCTGATAAGTTCAATGATAAGTTCAAGCTACCAAAAACAGCATAATATAGTATGCTATTTTTTTGCCATTTATATATAATTTTATATAATTTATTATATTATGTATACATACGTCAAAAGTAAATAACGTAAATAACACTAAATACTTGCAAAAAACTATCGCGACGTCCGCCCGTCGCTGCGTGGCACCCGCTTCTGGATTATATACCCACTTCTACCCACATCTACCGACATCTATTCACTTCCATTTTCCGCCCGTTTCTATGGAGTCAAACTACTGTACCTAGTCAGGTCATAAGTATTGTCACACAGTAAAAACTTTTCTTTTAGAATGCTGGCCACAAAAAAGTTTATTGAATTCGAATTTCGAATTGTTCATGAAAATAAAAATGTATACTTTTTAGAATTTTATTAATTTTTAAATATGGAGTGGACGCTTAAAGAAGACCGTGTTGCAGTTATTGCGTTGCATCGTTGCGGTTACGCGCCAATTCAAATTTTTGACATACTGAAAAATTTGAATATAACCAAAAGATTCGTTTATCGTACCATCAAACGATACAATGAAGACTCTAGTGTAGATGACAGGTCAAGAAGTGGTTGCCCTCGGTCTGTTAGGACTCCAGCAGTGATAAAAGCTGTGAAGGCGCGAATTCAAAGAAATCCCAAACGTAAGCAGAAACTGTTGGCCCTTCAGATGGGGTTAAGCAGAACCACGGTGAAAAGGGTGTTAAATGAAGACTTAGGGCTTCGGGCATATCGAAGAAAAACAGGACATCGTTTAAATGCTCGTCTAATGGACCTGAGACTGAAGAGATGCCGCGGTTTGTTGAAGCGGTACGCGAGAAAAAAATATCGAGAAATTCTTTTTTCGGATGAAAAAATTTTTACCGTAGAAGAGAGCTACAACAAACAAAATGATAAGGTGTACGCACACAGTAGTGAAGAAGCGAGCAACCGTATTCCGCGTGTCCAACGAGGTCATTTTCCATCCTCGCTCATGGTATGGTTGGGAGTTTTTTATTGGGGCTTAACAGAGGTACATTTTTGTGAGAAAGGTGTAAAAACGAATGCAGTTGTGTATCAAAATACAGTCCTGACGAACCTTGTGGAACCTGTTTCTCATACCATGTTCAATAACAGGCACTGGGTATTCCAACAAGATTCGGCGCCAGCTCATAGAGCGAAGAGCACACAAGACTGGCTGGCGGCGCGTGAAATCGACTTCATCCGGCACGAAGACTGGCCCTCCTCCAGTCCAGATTTGAGTCCGTTAGATTACAAGATATGGCAACAGTTGGAGGAAAAGGCGTGCTCAAAGCCTCATCCCAATTTGGAGTCACTCAAGACATCCTTGATTAAGGCAGCAGCCGATATTGACATGGACCTCGTTCGTGCTGCGATAGACGACTGGCCGCGCAGATTGAAGGCCTGTATTCAAAATCACGGAGGTCATTTTGAATAAACTTTATTGTCATAAGAATCTATGTTTTGTTAAGTTAATTTTGGTATATAAATGGTTACATAATAAATAAACTTGTTCCAATAATTTTATATTAAACATGTGACAGAATTTATGACCTGACTAGGTATATCTCTTTACCGTGATAATATTTAAAGTTTGATTGCTACTAGAAATGTCACGAACCAAGGGTAGTTCATTGTGCAAATGAAAATTTACTTCATTTTGTAAGCCTAACATGGACATCTCTTTGTAGTTGACTGTACGTAATTGGCTTTCAAATTCATTATAGTCTTAAAGCTAGTTTTTTCTATATTTCTTGGTAATTACATTATTAATCATGCCCTGCATCGGCAGACACTAATTATTACGGTTCCAACCCCTGGCACGAGATATACAGAAATTAGACAACTAACAATATTCTTTAATTTTTTTCAAGTTGACATTCTACTCATCGTTTGGGTACGATACAGTAAAGATATTAGTGAAAGGACAAGGAGGATTGCCTAATTGTATCGAAACAAGACTCGATATTCCAAGCTACGTTGAAAAAGTTATAAGAACCGCGTATAGGAAGGAAGTGGTAAGTTTGCATAGAAACTTTTTAAGGGTAACGTAAAGGGAGAATTTTTGAATGCAAAAAAAAAATGAGGATCTACTAATTCTTATATTATGCATAATTTACTACAATTGAGCCACTTTGACGTATGAGGACTATTTATTAGCAAGCGCCAATGGGCTGGTAAAATTTTCCGTAGAACCGATAACCGCTGGAGTAGACGAATTCTAGTAATGACCGCGTCTTGGCTAAGTATCAAATTTCTAAACAATAATTTTTCAAAAACATTTGATAAAGAATAATTTGATACTGCCTCTGCGACACTCAGTGTAGCGTGTACTGACAAAGCCTTTATAGAAAGATTCATAAAAAATCTCTTATATTCTAGACATTTCTATCACTGGAGCACATAACAATTCCCATAATACCGACGCATTCTCTGTCAAGAGATATAGTGGCTATATGCAATGAAACGGATCATGTCATGAGGTTTATATGGCTGCCGTGAGTTAGTTTTGCAACATTATATAGACACTGGTAGAGTCAGGTACTCAAATAAAGGATTTTGAAACAGTGTGCGTCAGCATGTTTTTTGTATGGCAAGGATGCGAGCTACGGATGCGTGCTACGGATGCGTGCTACGGTTGCGTGCTACGGATGCGTGCTACGGCTGCGTGCTACGGATACGTGCTATGGATGCGTTCTACAGGATGCGTGCTACGGATGCGTGCTTCGGTTGCGTGCTACGGATGCTAGCTACGGATGCGTGCTACGGCTGCGTACTAGGGATGTGTGCTACGGATGCGTGCTGACTCGTGCTACGGATGCGTGCTACGGATGCGTCCTACGGTTGCGTGCTACGGATACGTGCTATAGATGTGTGGTACGGCTGCATGCTACGGATACGTGCTATGGATGTGTGCTATGGATGCATGCTATGCGCCGCCGCTGCCGCGTCCCTTCTATGAGATCCTACTATGAGATGGGTACATCGCATAGCTCTTTCAGACACATTGAATCATCTAACTCTCCGATTACGTTGGTTTCGGAATGAAATAGTGAAATACAATTGGAACTTCGAAGCGCAGTGCGTATTAAATCTGATTTAATGAACTTATATTTTAGGGAAAGAATAGCAAACATAGTAAACATAGTGATGACACCATGTTGGGGAGTCATACAACCGAAGAGTACTGAGTGGATCACGATGACCGTTTACACCTTGCAAGAGCCGGCTACTTTTACGTAAGAACATAATGTTTCAATCATTAGCCGTGTTAACTACGACTGAATTCATTGTCCTCTAACATAAGTCTTTATGGATTGAGGAGATGCAAAATCTGGGATCGAGTCTAAAAAAAATAACTTCTAAATCCGTATCATAATGAAATTGTGTGTAGATATTAATTTTAATAAAATATACGAAAAGTGGCTGCTCAATTTATATGGACATAAGTGACTTGTATCAAAGTTACAACCTATGTATGTAATATCTGTCATGTAACTAAATTAAATGCCAGTTTTATAAAATGGGCAGGCCTCTTGGCAAGACGTATTAAAAACAGGTGGACCAAGGCTCTGAATGCATTTAGTAGTCTAAAACAGATCTCGAGGCAGACCACCAGATCGATGCGATGGGCAGACGATAATGAGAAAAGAATAATAAATAATAATAATTGGGGTTTATACTCCTATAGAACAGGTTACCCTACGTACACTGTCAGGGTCAAATCACAATAATTTATAGGTTTTGTGGCTATCCTATATTTTGCAGTTTCAGGTCGCCGAGTTTACTACTGGGCCTGCAACATGACCTAACGACTGCCTTCTACATATCTTATAGGAAACAGCCGGGACCCACAGTTTTACGGACCTTCCGAGAAATAGGATATAGGGCCTATCCTCAGCGGTGATTGACTGAATAAATAGATAATATAAAATCTAAGTTTGTTTATTCATATAGAACAACAGTAGCCTGTGAAATATTAGATCTCACTGAGCGAAGAAGGTACCAGCGGAATGAATTGCTTCGAAGAACCAAAATTGAGAAGTGTAACCAAGAGTTTATTATTACTGAAGACGGATTCTTTCATCCGGTATGTACCCTACACAGGAAGCTGTAATTTTCTGAACGATTAATACTTAGTACCTGATAAACTATAATATGATAACCGACCTTTATTGCAATCGGGTAACGAAGGAATAAATATAATAATTTTGTTACAATTCTTAACTTAACCCGCTATCGGGTTACGTTTTCCAACCCAATTTTTTTAGTTTTTGAATTAGGAATAAACCAGAATAAGATACTGTCGATTATTTGAATATTATTTTAGTTTAAAATCTTCTCTAGGGTATAAACGATTCTCCACCGTACGTATTGGACATAGAAAAACCTCAGCCATCGTACCTGGCTATGACCGTATCGATATCTTCGAAAGGACAGCGAGATGGTTACCCGAGGATGCTTCTCAAGCAGATGTGGGAACAGGTGAGAGTAGATTTGAAGCAAATAGTATTAGATACATAGATAACCCTTTATTGGAACACAAAAGAAAATGTACAATAACAACTTATAAACTAAAACAATAAAAAAGCTATGTGTTACAATTGGCGGTCTTATCGCTAATAGCGATCTCTTCCAGACAACCGTGTATATTATTAGTATTAGTTTGTAGATGTATATTATTTTACAAGCTGTGCCCGGTTTTACCTGTTCAAAGTAGCCTGTTGAGTTGAAGTTATGGAACTCGCTACCACTCTGTGTTTCCCGAATGCTATAACGTGGGTTTGTTCAAATCAAGAGTGAATAGGTTCTTACTAAACAAGCGTGCTACAACTTCGACTGCATCGTCACTTACCAACAGGTGAGATTGCAGTCAAACGCTTGATTAGTCTTCTATAAAAAAAAAAAAGTAGCCTATGTAATTCAGGGTCTAAGCTAGCACATACTAAATTTTAGCTTAATCGATCCGCATGTAACGTGAAAGAGTAATAAACATTCAAACATACATACATATAAACTTTCGCATTTTTTATATTGGTAGGATATTTTAACATAAGACGTTTTAGATTTTCTCAGTAATTTATAGGGAATCAGAACTAGTGAAATATAAATGTTCATTGGCGCGTTGATGTGCACTAGCCCTTATATATCACACTAGCTTATGCTCGCGGCTTTGCCCGTACGGCGAAATCTTTTCTTAGCGGAGGTCTATGTCATAAAACCTATCTGTGTTCCAAATTTAACCCAATCCGTCCAGCGGTTTAGGCTGTGCGTTGATATCACTCAGTCAATCAGTCACTCTTTCCTTTTATATTTTTAGACTCCTTTTTATCATGTCTATTCCAATTTCAGGTTCCTGCGTACGATTTACTATCGTCAGACATGACTGACAACATTGATTCTAGAGAGAAATCATCGACCGGGAACAATATGCCTTTATCAGACATCATAAGGATCATTGATGGAATGTTATGGTATGGGATAAACGAAGCTTAACATTACCTAAAACTATTTATTGTAAACATTTGTACCTAGGATCTTGTGGATAAACATAATTTATTATTAGTTAATCATCATCATAGTCATTCTATATCTTCCACACCACTGATGCCTTCTTCCAGACCGTATAGTCTTAACCCTTAAATGGACAATGTTGTTTTTAAACAACATACTTAACATCACAGATAAAATTGACCTTCTTTTAATTTTTTGTTAATTGTGAAAGAAAACAAAAATCGGGAAACAAAAATCGTCCATTTAAGGGTTAATATTGAATATTGCCTTTAAAATATTTACGAATCATTATAATGACCATTCCGTTCATGGGTGTGCAGTTTCGAGTGTACCTACTATGTTTTGTGTAAACCAAACTTCGTCCTACTAAGTTCTATTTTTCAGGGACGCGTTGCATAGCAAAATGTTTAGGAATCAAATACAGTTCTACGCAAAGGAAGAGATACCGACGTACGCGCAAATAGTGAAGGTTGTTGAGAACCCTCACAAACCAAGGTTGAGCAGGAGGTAAGATGTTATTCACGTGGAAAGGTCTCTTACACACTTTTGCTGTACCTGAAGTTGTAAGATCAGCTCCTTCCGATTTCTTTACAATTACTGATTATAATTATAGACAATTAATATTAATGAAAAAAATTAATATTTTTATAGAGAAGACATAAAGAGCTAATGTCCAAACCGCTCACCTATAGGAATGTCTTATTAGGGGCTGCGCAGACGACAGACTATCCATGACGCACTTTTTAGTCTGTGAAAATAGAACCTATGCAATTATATGCAGTAACGCACACGACGCCGGCGCACTAATAATCCGTGTAATGTGCGTTACTGCATATAATTGCATAGGTTCTATTTTCACAGACTAAAAAGTGCGTCATGGATAGTCTGTCGTCTGCGCGGCCCTCACCCTCTGAAAAATGTACAGTGTTTCTTCAGGGTCTAAGCTTTCTACATACCAAATTTCAGTGTTATTCAGCAGGGCCATTTATTCACTTATCTCTCAGGGAACCGAACCGAAGACTAAATTGTCCAAAATGTATGAAATGACGTATGACGTCGTTTCGATTCAATACCTAGACCGTCGTTGAGATATTCTCGACAATATTAAACGTGAGTTGTGCCGTTTTTGTTGTTTTTGGTTATGGAGAACACTCGCGATAGTAAGGTAATAAATCGATTTAATACGTCATTAATACTTTTTTTCGGTTTGGTTCCCTGACGGTTAAGTGAATAACCCTGTCGGTAACAAACCATTAATTTCGCGTTGATATTGTAAGTCCAACATGTATTTTAACTTATTTTTGTGATTTTTAGAGTGACTTCAGGAATATGTGACGCTATAGTAAACAAGGC
Organism: Hemithea aestivaria; assembly: GCA_947507615.1. NCBI lineage: Eukaryota > Metazoa > Arthropoda > Insecta > Lepidoptera > Geometridae > Hemithea > Hemithea aestivaria. The sequence continues at coordinate 5,943,535 of OX382331.1, forward strand.
AGTGTTCCACATCTACGGTCTCAACCCTAAACACGATGTGTCCATTTTGGATGCGGAATAGTCACATTTCTAATTCTATGTTAATTAATAAATACATGTTATTTATTTTGTAACACGACTTTTACTTCCAATATAATCTGTTCCTTAAGTAACATTACCACAATCACAGTAAAACCTAAGTCAACAATCAACAGCAAATCATTGCAAATATTTGGAAAAAGATAATTAATGCAAGATTTGTAACACGACTTTAACATGCTTATAATAGTCCTTAAATATAACATTATTACAATCACAGTAATTGTCAACAATCAAACAGAAAATTACGTTGTCCATATAATATTATTTATCCCAGGCAGGTCTGAGAAAACCGTAATTAAAAAAAAAATTGCAAATCAATTGTCTTAAAAAAGATAATATAAAATAGTACGTATTATTTTTTTTACAAACATGTACCTCAAAAAACATCAATAAGTGTCGTGGTCGTGCTGGGAAGAATCATCACTATTAATGGAACGTGTAAGTAGATTGCTTTTTAAAAATAGGCCAACAACGGTCGATTTCCAAAAAGGGTAATCCTAGTAACATTAAAGGTAACACCAAAAGATACCATATCTCAGTCTACATCATACATAAATTATTAGGTACTATAGATACCATAGATCAGTGTAGAATGGTGTCGAGCTTGAGTTGCAGCTTGTCAGGCCTAGTGGAAGGTATGACGGTGACGGCCACCCTGTCTCCCAGCTTGGGCGTCGTGTTGCCGGCGAGGTTGCTGCGGTGGATGAGACCGTTGTCGCCCACGCCGCAGTCCACGAAACAACCGAACGGTACCACGTTGCGGACTACACCTGGAAAAACAAGAAAAATTAAATAAATAAACCCAATTCAATTTTAAACTTAGCTTTACGAATGTTATAAGCACTAAGACCGCTAATTGTAACACTTGTCAAATGTATTAATTTAATGTCAGATATTCTTTGTTCCATAACTGTAGTGTACAAGAAAGGGTTATCTATCTAAACACGGTTAAACAAAATATGTGGTACCACCATCTTGACGTCATGATGGCGGAATACAAAATGGCGACAAATTTTATACGCTGCTGTCAGGAATTTCCAAGAATATTAAAGTCAATTGGATTTTGCAATGTGAACACCAAACTGAAGCAAGAAAAATGATGTCATGGTTGAGTGCCATCTCTTTTTCCTCATACAAATTAAAAAACAAAATACTATCGTCAGTCTACGTATTCAGTACCTATGAGTAAGTGAAACGGCAAACAACCGACGACATTTTTCTTGCTTCAGTTTGGTGTTCACGTTTCAAACTCAATAATTTCCGATGATGTACATTTTAGTACCGAACTCTATCTTTAAAACTTACCTGTCAGAGACATCCCCTCTCTAATCTGTTCTGTAGCTTGAACGGCCAGAGAATAAACAGGTCTGCAGAACGAAATAACGTTGTCTTCATGAACTTTTTGCTTGAACGCGTTGATTATAAGTTCTAACGTACAAATATCTGTCTTGAGGTCTTTGCTGACTTGCTCCAGGTTTAGTCTTGAAGCAGATGACTCGACTGTTTGAGGGAAATCTGGCTTGGCAATGTCTTTGATGTTGACGTTTATTTTTTTGGAAAACCTGAAATATTTGAAGCAGTTAAAAATGGTAAATAAATATAATTTGAAGAGAATTATATTAATAAATTTAATTTGAAGAGGTAGTAAGTGAAACCACTATACGGAACTAGTAATCTGTTTATATAAAAAGATAAGGTCATAAATGGGTTGCACTTAACACTCGGATGGTTTTAATTTAGACAATATGGGCTAGGTATCAGCTTAGAAACGATTTCTTGCCGCGACCTTTAGCTAATTAACAGTTTGGCTTTAGTGGCGTTTTTAGTAGCATACACGGGAACTGAAATTATTTTGTATGGAAAAATTAGTTGTCAAAACGCAACGTTTGTGTGCAACACACGCGTTCCGACCTCAAAAACACATCTGTTGAGTTTTCGCTGTCAATGTGTTAAAAAAAAAATAGTACATACATTTTGGCAATAGAATAACTTTCAGGATGTATAATGGTCGCATCCAAAGGTTCTGAGCCTCCCAAAACTTTCAAGAATCCAGCACATTGCTGGAACGTGACTTTTCCTATCCCGGAAATCTTTTGCAATTCCGCTCTTGATCTGAAGCCTCCATTTTGGTGACGGTATTCTAGAATTTTCTTTGCTCTCGTTTCTGAGAGGCCTGAGATTCGCCTGTGAACAAAATAAAAATTGATACATTGGGTATTTAAAATAATGTTTTTGCAACTTTAAATTTTTTAAGCATATTTTTTCTTATAACCATTAGTAACACTTTTATTTTTTATAAAATAAATAATAGTAACACTTGCTTTGTTTGGTAACCCTGTACTTATGACAGACATTTTTATAAATAATATTTACATATTTTACATACACATTTCTTCTGGGTATACTTTATATTATTATGGTTAACAACTGAAAATTAAATACATTTATTTATTCTGTTACCTCTGCCAAATCGACATAGTTATTTAATTTAGTTGCAGTTAGTAGTTTTATAATTGTTATGATATTACCTTAACATAGCTTGAGAGGCAGTATTGAGATCAACGCCTACAAGACTGACGACCTTCTCAACAGAGCAGTCAAGTGCTGTCTCCAACATCTTCGGCGGTATGTCGTGCTGGTACAATCCTACACCTAGGTTCTTTGGTTCTACCTAAAAATAATATTATGTTATTTAGTAGATATTATAAGTAGACGCAAAATATAGTGTAGTAGAGACAAAGTAGATAATATTGATATGAAATATATATTTTTATAAAAATACCTATTAGTAATAATAATTTGGTGTTCATATTTCAACAGATATGTATGCTTAAAGCCAACGCACCACTAGTGTTTAACTAATATAGAATATACAAAAATAATTTATATCTAAACTGCATACTGCATAGTAGGCGGTAAGTATTACTTACTTTAATTAATTCTCCTAACGGATCCAGAACTCTTCTTGCAATAGACAATGCGGATATTAAGTTTGGATCCATATTTGGATGTTCCTGCAAATCAAAAATATTAGAAACATCGGATTTTAGCAATGTTGTATTTAAATGTACTGATTAAGCTAAAATTTGATATAGTTTAGCTTAGTACCAGAAATGAGCGACATTTCAGCAGGTACTACTTGGTACAGTTAGCAGAATCTTACTAATATTATAAACGTGAAAGTTTGTAAGAATGGATGTCTGGATGTCTGGATGTCAGGATGTGTGTTTGTTACTCTTTCACGCCTAAACGGGTGGACCGATTGAGCTGGAATTTGGTATACAGATAGCTTTGACCCTAGAATAACACAAAGGCTATAAAAAAGCGGGTAAAACCGCTGGGCGCAGCTAGTATTCTACAATAAATGTATAGCATACCTTTTGCGCTTCCTTGCTAATGGAATATATAGAAGCTCCCTGTTCAGGGACAATGACGACGGGAGTTTGGTCGGATATGTGGTGACTCTTCAGCCATGTTTCTGTTTCACGGCATGCTGTGCCATTGCCTAAGCCTATTAGTTGTGCACTGAAATACAAGTATTAGTGAATGAGACAGTTTATTGTAGTTTTAATAGATACATAATTGACGCGAAATCCATTGGTAATACGGCACCTCAACGCCGTTTAGTATTCTTTTATCTGTGACGCCCTTATGTAAATTGGCTTTGGCTGTAATCAACACATCGCGCCGCGCCGGTGTGAAGTGGAGCATCGGTGGAAGACACAGACTTTTGGTTTTGGCTCAATTTAGCGTTGTCGCTTTGTTTAATCTAAATGTATAAAAAGAAAAGGGGCTGATTGACTGATCAATCAACGCACAAATTAAAATGTTGCATGGATTCGGCTGAAATTTGGAACACAGTATGCATTGTAAAATATCACATGTAACATGGTCATCATCATCGCTTAACATCACGCGAGATCGTGGCCAAAGGCTAACTTATCTTACTAATATTATAAACGTAAAAGTTTGTAAGAATGGATGTCTTGATATCAGGATGTCTGGATGTTTGTTACTCTTTCACGCCTAAATGGGTAGACCAATTGAACTTAAAATTTGTGTAGAGATAGCTTAGACCCTGGAATAACACATAGGCTACATAAGTACTGCGGGTACAACCGCTGGGCGTAGCTAGTTATGAATAAAAAAATGATGCATACTTGTGTTTCTTTATAAGTTCTTGGAGCTGCTTTGCTGCCGTATCGTTAGGATTGTGTGTCCTCAAGTTAGGGTACAGGGTGAAGGCTTCCAGCTTCTCTCCATTTGCATTGATTATTCCCACCTGTAATTATTAAAATAAATCAAAAGGCCATACTACTCATACATGTGAAAGTTTGTATGTACCCATTTAGAACATCTCATTCTGTCTAAACAGGTGGATTAAGCTGAAATTTTGTGGGTATGTAGATTGTTTTGATCCCCTTTTTGACCCAGGATAAATTCGTTACGCATCGTCACCCTATGCCGGGGGTAAATGACTACAGAACAATATTAGTTATTTTACCGGGGGTAGACTTCCTTTGCAGGAGGTCGTCTAGGTGGGTACCCCAACAGTGCCAGTTATTCTACCGCCTGAGCAGTGATGTGCAAACATTACTGTGCTCCGGTAGGAGGGCACTGTAGCTAGTAAAATTACTGGGCTAAAGAGTCTTAACATCTTATGACTCTTGAGTAAGAAGCGTTGGTGCAGTGCTCCTAAAATTTCACATCATTGTGAAATCCTAGGTAACACTGTACTGATTATGGGCAGCCGTTATCTCTTAACATCAGGAGAGCGTCTTGCTCGTCTTCTACTTAATCACATAAAAAAAAAAAAAAAAAAAAAAAATTAGATAGAATAACTCTTTAATGCATAATATCTTACAATAGCTATACTTACATACAAAACAAGCTTTAAAATATGAGTAAGCAATCGGCAGTCTTATCGCATGAAGCAATCTCGACTAAGAAAGGATCTATAAACAGAAGCAAAGCCACTACCGCAAGTGCAAAATAAAACATTAGTATAGTAAGCCTCAATCCTCAGAGAACTTCAAATCAAGGAGAGACTATCGTCGACTGTGCAAATATGAATTTTGAAGTTCTTTGGTCACATCTCTAGGAAAGAACACTCTATGGAGAGACTTGTTGTGCGGGGTCCCATTGAAGGGAAGAGAGCTCGAGGTCGTTCTCCAACTCGCTGGACTGACCTCATCAAGAAGGCCACAGACGCATCTATGACCCAGTGCTCTCGCAACGCCATTAACAGACAAAAATGGCGTCACATCGCTAAATCCATCGGAAAAATCCAAGCAGGAGACAGCATCAGAGCAACCACGACCACTCTGACAAGAGTGTATGACTAAGAAGCAGAAGATAGTAAGCTTTCTGACTTTTAAAATCCTACCTTACATCCAGCTTTGAATCCCGGATCCAAACCAACTATAACCCTGTTCTTAATAGGTTCCGTCAATAGATATTTCTCCAGGTTAGTAGTGAACGTTTTAACAGCTTCCTTATGTGCTAGGTTAGTGAGATCAGTTCGAACTTGTCTCGAGAGCCAGGGCTTTATGAGGCGATTGTATGCATCCGTTAGGCCTTTACGAACCCAGTAGCTGCTTTTCCATAGGGATAGACAAAACCTGAAAGCATAAAAAATCTAAGAAAACTAGATACTGGACCATTGTGGACCTTGTAGTCCAGTAAAAGAAGAAATGTGGATCGAAAAGTCGAAAGCAGAAAAACTAACTTAGTAACTTTGTTTGGACTAGTTAGGAGATAAACATACTAAAAGTCCCCACCCCTCCGAGGTGAGCCCGAGGGGGGGGAGGCCGAAGAAGGTCCCATTTTTAGGTTTTTTGCTTATATGTCAAAAACTGTGCGTTGTACGATATTTTGTTGTGCTACATTATTAAACCTCATAAAATTTTCGACAACTTCGGCCTTGACACTTTTTATCTATCTCCAAACGTTGTCCAGCTATTAGCTTCCAAACATGGTCTATTTTGAAAACGCTTAAATTAGTTTTCCATACAAAGTCAGTAAAAAAATCTTACAAATAAAATTTGGCCAACTTCTGGTTGTCGTATCATAATGAAACTTTGCAAATGTCTAGAAATCTGATGACAATTTAATAATCTGGTACTACTGAGCTGATGTGATGATGGAGCCAGGAGGTGTCTACTGAAACTCATCAATGGCTATTAGTAAAACCGGCGAGTTTACGCTCATTACATTCGGATTGATGAGACGTAGGCACCTCCTGGTCCATTATCAGATCCTCGACAGCAAGTGTAATGAAAAAGTCTCATCGATTCGAATGTAATGTGCCCAAACTCGACGGGTTTACTAATAGCCATTGAAGAGTTTCATTAGACACCTCCTGGCTCCATCATCAGATCAGCTCAGTGGTACCAGATTATTAAACTGTCATCAGATTTCTAGACATTTGCAAAGTTTCATTATGATACGACAACCAGAAGTTGGTCAAATTTTATTTTTAAGATTTTTTTACTGACTTTGTATGGAAAACTAATTTAAGCGTTTTCAAAATAGACTATGTTTGGAAGCTCATAGCTGGACAACGATTGGAGATAGATAAAAAGTGTCAAGGCCGAAGTTGTAGAAAATTTTATGAGGTTTAATAATGTAGCACAACAAAATATCGTACAACGCATAGTTTTTGACATATAAGCAAAAAACCTAAAAATGGGACCTTCTTCGGCCTCCCCCCCCTCGGGCTCACCTCGGAGGGGTGGGGACTTTTAGTATGTTTATCTCCTAACTAGTCCAAACAAAGTTACTAAGTTAGTTTTTCTGCTTTCGACTTTTCGATCCACATACCCTTTTTGGACACTCATTGACTGGGCTAATTGTGAACTGCGTGTTTTTTTTAACAGACGACAAAATGACGTTGCTAAATTTGAGCGTAGCGTAGGTTATTAGATAATTATTTTTTTAATGGAGGGGTGGGGACTTTTAGTTAGTTTTTCTGCTTTCGACTTTTCGATCCACATACCCTTTTTAGGCACTCATTGACTGGGCTATTGATATAGTTTAATTTAGTTTTTAGTCTATTCTGTAAAGTTTTGTAAAATACAGTGAATAAGTCAACCAACCATCAACCATAATAACTATAATACCATAACCATAATATTAACCACCAACCACAACAGGTAGTTAATAGTTGTTAACCATAAAATTGTTATTATTATAAAGGTAAAAATTCCGATGTAAGTTGTATGTTTTAAACAATAATCACAGAACCAATTTCATTAAACTCAATTTACAGTCTGCACCCAATAAAAGAACACATTAACCTTAATTACAACCCTAAAACTCATGGGCACTAAATAGAACGGTCACAGTGATCTAATTCTGCATACGTCTCTTTATTATTATAGCAATAAATATGCCAAGTGCTAGTTGGGCTACGTGCAAAGCAGTAGGTTTCCGTAATACTGGCAAATCTATCATAAACAGCCTTAAGTTTCATTAACACTATCTTTAAAACTAATAAAGATGACCGGTACCGCTATAGTTTTCCTGAAAAGTTCATGATTAGTTTCGTGTGTACAAGCTAATGAAATTGCACACATCTTATATCTCTCTATTGGTTTACTGTACGTGTTGGTATATACTGTAAGTACAGTGAACATTTGAATAAAATAAATAAATAAATAAATCTCTAGTGCAAAAGAAAATTACAAGTTTTATTACCTTTCCAGCCTATGGTGAAACCAGTCTGGTACAATTACTTTAACGCTCAAGACTTTTTCATCCTCTCCTCTGTTTAGGGCCAGTGTTTGATGTGGTTTGACATACTGTACCACACATTTCCATTCAAAATACAATTTGTATGTTTCCGGGTCTGATTTCTTATCATTTTTGTTTTCTTTGTCTTTGGTTGAACTTTTTGTTCTGGTGCTTTGTATTGTAAATCTGGTTTCTTCTTTTCTAATATATGAAGTTTCACATAAATTTATTTTTTAATTATTATTACCATAGCTGGCTAATAAAACATTTAAAACTGACACATACTAAGTAGATACTTAATTTACAACAGACATTTATTTTTTCACATTTATTTTATCTCTGTTGATCAATCAACATTGAAAGTGATATGTTATATTAAAAAGCAATTAGGTAAAAGCGTCTAAAATGTTGTAATAGGAATTAACCCTATTATAACAAATCAAAAGTTCAACATTTGCTGTGCCAAGCAGTTTCCAGGGTGTAATATAATTAATCTAATAGGTAGCTTAAATTTGGTACATAATATACCATGTGTCAGCTCACTTAATACAGCTGTTTATGCATAAAGAAGTATGAAACACACATACCAATCAATAATTTCTCATTGTCTTCAGACCTCTGCTAAGAAAGGACTTTGCCATGAGGGTAAATCCAAGAGCATAGTTAATATAATAAATCTACTTACAAGCTCCTCATATGCTCTAAAACCCTGGTATCTTTATGAATAATATCTGCCACGATATGTGTGATATGGGCGTCTACTTTCTCCGGAGTAGACCGTTCCTCATCATTGGTACATAAAGTGTTCACATTGATGTATTCTCCTGACAATGCTGTTATAGCTACTGGTTCTAACCCTAAATTACGAGCTTTTGCTGCTAGAGATTGAGTATGGGACTTTAATGGAGCATACTGAAAAAGAATAAAAGAAATTTAGCAAAGATGTTAAACTAACCACAAGCTCAAAAACATTAACTGTTTTAACTCATAATATGGCTAAAAAAATTTCAATAAAATTTAATGGGACCACCTGAAAAGTATATAATTTCTATTTTACAGTGTTTTAGGTATATTTCGAGGTGTCGTAATGACTTTTATTATAACCTAGTGTAGAATTTTAAAACATTATTAAGGTTAAAGATAGCATTATTAAGTGCGGTGATAGATAGCATTATTAAGGCTTGTAAAGATGCGACGTCTTGAGAGTAATCGGCAAAAATATTGCGATAAATTGCAGAGCTTTCCTGTCTTTTTTAGTTACTTAATATAGGTACCCTTTAACCAAAAAAGATTTTAAATCGTAGGTACAGTATCAATGAGTTCTTGGTGAACACATAAATAAAAAGATTTTGATAAATTGTAATCTTTTTTAGATATTACTCCATGTATAAAGCCTCATTATTTCAGTGACAATATATTATGCATGTCTAAATTTTAGTAGATGATCTTACCACCAAATCAACTTCAGCCAAACTCCTAGAACTTAGAATGCTTTTTTCAACTTCTGGTGTAAGCTTCTTTGACTTTTTCAAAGTTTCTATCACAGTTTTGACTCTTTTCTTCAACTGTGTTACATTTTGGTAACACTCAAACAGTTCTTGCAATCTGTAAATTAGATGTATATATATATAACATTTAAGCACAAAAGATATACTTGCTACTTTTAATCTTTTAAATATATAAAAGGACAGAATGATTGATTTACTGACTGATCTATCAACGGACAGCCTACACCGATGGACAGATTGGGTTGAAATTTATAACACAAATAGGTTTTATGATGTAGACCTCTATTAAGAAGGGATTTCGCCATTCGGGTACAGCTATGAGCATAAGCTAGTAATATTATAAAAATGTGAATAGATGTGTGAGTGTACATAATGTGTTTATTACCTGTTCACACTCAAACGGCGAAACCTACAGAAGGCTATGTTCATTTTGATTTTAAGGCTTTAAAAAAAGACATAATACTCACTTATCAGGCATTAAGTTCTGCACAGAAGTTTTCCTATATCTAGCGATGAAAGGCAAAGTACAACCTTCATTCAGCAAGCCTACAAAATTTCGCGCCAAATCTATCTGAACCTTTGCCACATGAGAAAGCATTTGTGCCTCATCCCACATGTTGGAATAATCATTGTCATCATCGCAGATTTCAGCATTTGCTTCCTCCGGCTTAATTTTCTTAGGTCTTTGCGTTTTGGTCACAACTTGACCATCAACTTCTGAAGTATCTTTTTTAACCGATTTAGCCGTCGTAGTCTTTTTTTTAACTGTTGCACTACTTTCCTTTTTCACAGCTCTCTTTTTAGTCACTTTTTCAGGAGTTTCAACTACTTTTCTTACTTTTTTCGTAGGAGATTCGTCTTCAGAACTGCTGTCTATTTGAATTGCTATACGTTTGCGTGTGGTTCTTTGAGGTCTCTCCATAGTTGTAATTTTTTGTTTCCTTTTTGTTGATGAATATAAATGTTATAATTATAAATTGCCTTCCCGGGTAATTAATAATGATAAATAAATAAATTCAACTTTAATTAAATTTCTTCATTTGAAAACAACAACAAAGTAAAGCATAAAGCAACTATATAGCAACGTTTATTTTATTTATTAATTTATTCTGACCATGGATACAAGTCCTTCAGTCGAAAACTTTATTATAATTTTAGTTCATTGTTTATTGGAGGATATTCCCTCCAAAATTCGATAAAGAGTGGGCGTTTATCGAATCACATCGATTCATTTTGTGACGATTCTTGAAAATAGCAGACTGTTGAACTTTTTTCCATTCTTCGACAGTAAATCACATTCACAAACACTCAACGTTTATTAAACCCACTATTAATACGCGTTTAGCACTTATTGCAAAATTATTATCCAAGTAAAAAATTTCATCCGCTTTCCAAAAGCGCGGCAAAATGAATCCCTATATAGCAACGTTTTTTTTTTTTATTAATTTATTCTGACCACGGATACAAGTCCTTCAGTCGAAATCTTTATTATAATTTTAAGTTCATTGTTTATTGGAGAGGATATTCCCTCCAATATTCGATAAAGAGTGGGCGTTTATCGAATTACATGGATTCATTTTGTGACGATTCTTGAAAACAGCAGACTGTGGAACTTTTTTCCATTCTTCGACAGTAAATCACATTCACAAACACTCAACGTTTATTAAACCCACTATTAATACGCGTTTAGCACTTATTGCAAAATTATTAACCAAGAAAGCAAAACATTTCATCCGCTTTCCAAAAGCGCGGCAAAATGAATCCCTATATAGCAACGTCTTTCACAGTGTTGCCAACTATAGCAAGGCGAAATGTGCTAAAGTTGTAAAAAAAAAATGCCAAAAATATGCTAGTTTTGAAAAAAAGTGCTAAAATAAAATGCTAAATAAAATTTTAGTAAAAAATGTATTAAAAAATTACATTTTAACCGTTATGCCTACATTTCGAACAGAAATTTGTCAACTGGGTCTTCTACACCTGCAACTACAGTCGCAGATGTGAAAAATAATGTGCTAAACAGAAAGAAAATATTAATATTGTATTTAATACTACGTAAATGATGTGTTAATACTACGTAAATTATGTTATCACGTAAGTGGCGAATAGCCTTTGTTGATAATAAAGATCTTTAAACCTAAGAAAATATGCCAAATTTAGCATATAAAATGCTAAATTGGCAACGCTGGTCTTTCAAATGAATGTCAATGTCAACCGTCAACAATACATGTGTCAAAATATTTTTTTTTAAGAATGATCATAGATGTCAACGTCTCACAATAGTTTTTATGCGAAAACTATAAACATTCCAATAATAATAATGTGTTTTGAAATCAGTATTAAATATTAAACTGTAAAATACATTCACTCAATACAGTTATAATATATTTATTATTTGGATCTCAATCAAAATTAAATGGAAAGTTTTCTGAGCTTATTATTTATATTCATTTCGGACAAAAATTACGAATGAAAAAAAAAAAAGTATCATTTATACTGTCAAAGTCAGCAGTTCTTTCAGTAGTCAATGTCAACTCTCTATTTATTTTTGTAAAAAGTAAAAATTTACTTGTGGTTTTAATTGGACACTATAAACATATAATTTTATTCAATTGTGGTAATTGGTAATACGTGTCTTAAACAGGCCATTAATCATAAACTTCACAAAGTAAATTACTGCTTCAGTGCTCACTCAAAATACTTGCTTTTAAAACAACCTCAAAAAGTACCTAAGGATGTCTGATGAAGAACAGCAAAATACTCTTCTACAAAGGTTGATAAAATATTTTTATAAAGGTTCCCTCAACTTCAAGTTGAATGTAAGTAACTAAAGTACCAAACACATATTTCAATCGTAATTTACGATTTATAGTTTAAACAGTTCTTTACTGTTTTGCAGACTGAAGATGTAGCCACCATGACTTGGGATTGGCAGCAAGAGTTATTAGATGCTACAGTTAACCATAATGTAGTGAAAATGTACCCAATAAGTAACCAGTTTACGAAATTATTTCTAAAGAAGATAGTAGAGTCATTAGAAGGACAACAAGAAGTACATGATGATATCTATTCACATTTGTGCAATTCCATGAATAATACAGCAGACGAGCTTAACCATCGACATTATCTTATAAACTATGAGAAGAAGGAAAAAATAATTATAAAAGAGACTAATAAAATGGTTGTGAATGGAACGACTGGGATGAGAACTTGGGAGGTATTCTAATTTCTAAATAGGTTTGTTAATAATTTATTATTATTTTAAATCAATATGGTGTGATTTACAACATCAATATATTTCTTAGAAATTATTGTAATATTATGAAAGTTACTATTATGAGGGTAGAACTAGTCTACAGTTGTTATTTATTTGATGTTGAATAATGAGCCGTAATATCATTGCATTATGTACCTATTCTTACAGAATTTGTAATATTTTTTCTTTACAGGCAGCTTTAATGCTGGCCGATTGGGCACTGTGCAATAAAGAAGTATTTGCCAATAAAACAATTTTGGAACTAGGCTCTGGTGTGGGTTTCACAGGCATTACAATTGGCAAACTTAGCAAACCTAAATTAATTTGCCTTACCGATTGCCACCCAGAAGTCATGAAGACAATCTCTGATAATATTGAAATTAACTTTCCTGATTCTGAAGTGAAGGAAATTAAAGATATGACTTTGTATGAAAGCTCTGACTTGGTTATTGGTAAGCAATGACTTTTATTATAATATAGAGTCAAAATTATATTATCAGTACACAGCAGTATTATATTATCCTCAGTTTCTCAATTCATACTTTTACTAATTGTTTTAAGATTTGAAACTTAAGAATTGGATAGGATATTTTTTATATTATGTATAATTTTGAGAGTGAGAGGAAGGTTGCCCTTCAAAGCTCATGGACGTATGTATTCTCCCCATCCTTACCTACGTCCCTGGACTTGGTCATTGACTGATCGTCAAAAGTCCACTCTCGGGGTTTGTCAGCAAGCAATGGAGTGCAGCATCTTGGGGGTTAAATTGTCAGACCGTGTAAGAAACAGTGAACTGCGCTCCAGAACTCAAATAGCTGATGCTGGTCAAAAAACCGTTAGCTTAAAATGGACCTTGGCAGGTCACATCTGCCATATGTCGGATGAGCTATGGGCCAAGCGTACCACTCAGTGGATGCTCAGCACTGTTAAAGATGCCGCAGCAGACCCAGGCGGAGATGGCGGGACGAACTGGACTCCTTTTGTCCCAACTGGCAAACAATGGCCCTTGCAGGTGGGGAATGGAAGGAGGGAAGGGAGGCCTTTGCCCCGCAGTGGGATGATAATAGCTAAAAAAAATGTATAATTTATTGCTCATAAGATGACTAATGCCATCTGTGATTATAATTTCATGTAATATAATTTATTTTCTAGGTGCAATGCCTTTGGATTGGAATAATGTTGAAGATATACCAAGTGACCTAATACCAGATGTTCTTATTGGAGCTGACATAGTTTATGATCCAGTGATATTAGAACCTCTTAGTCAAGTCTTGCACAGGTTTTTTGAGAAAAATAAGAAGCTTGAAGTAATAATTGCCAGTGTTATCAGAAATGAAGATACTTTTGAAGCGTTTTTGAAAAGTCTTGGTACGTTTAAGTTACTGTTACTTATTGAAAAAATTACTGGATAATGTTTTATTAAAATTTATTTTTTGTTTCAGACAAAATGAATTTTATTTATGAAAAGCTGACATTAGAAAAACACGCGTATGTTGAATGGGATCATACAATAAATAAGTGTTTATTAAAAATAAAAATGTAAATAATATGTACATAACTGTTTTTTTATTTAATTCATTGTAAACAAAGACCTTATTGTAAAATATATTTTCTCCTGAATGCTTGAGGAGTGTAGCATGTTAAGTTTCATAAGAAAAAAAAGTAATTTGACATTGACAAATTATTGTTTTTGACAGTGTCGGTATCAGCTGCAGCGTTGCCAGTGCGTTACTTTTGTAACATTTTGCGTTACTTTTTGACCCTTTGCGTTACTCTTACGTTACTTGTCCTAAAATGTTACTTTTGCGTTACTTTTTGGGGTAATGATTTTTTTAAATGAACTAACAATGGAAGAATATAAAATAATAACTTAGTGAATCGGAACGTAATTGAACGGAAAACAAAAATTAAAAAAAAAAAAAAGTAAATTAAATGTCAATGTCATGGCTCGTCCACATATGCCGGTCAATGACTCTGCAAGTCGTAATTATTCACACAAAATGGCTTCAAATGGTCCATGATTGATTAATATTCAAAATATAATTAAAGTCGTCAGCTATGGAGCCCAAAATGTATACCAGAAATTTACCAGAAAAAACCGTAAATATCCGAAGACATTCGTTTATAGACAAAAACTGTTCATCCATAGACAAAACACACATACAGCAAATCATTTCAAATTCTGAAAAAAAACGAAACCCAAGTATTATTGTCAAAGTGAAGCAGTTTGACAAACAACATAAAGCAGCCACGCTGAAAGGGACGGAAAAAAAATAGCTTCTCCTTTTTCTTCACACAGAATTTTCCCTATTGCCATCACACTCACACATAAAATGGTACTACTTCTAGTTGTATTACTTCTGTGATTAAAAATAGTTTTTTTTTTTGAAATGCGTTACTTTTATTGTAAATGCGTTACTTTTCGAACCTGTCTGCGTTACTTTTGAAGATAGGGCACTGGCAACACTGATCAGCTGATCTGTCATCAGTCATCAGCCAGCTGATTGTCAGAATATGAAATATTTTGTGATTTTTTATCGCAGAATTTTAAATAAATTCACGACGTGATTAAACTAAAAATAGTTTTTTTGTCAATAGTTTGTGTTTTATCGTCAGTTTCTATCTATATGGGAATTAGCTGTAAGACACCCCGGTGCAAATTATAACCTATCAATCTGAAAGATTGACCCTCTTGTCCAGTGAACTTAAATATTGTGTAATATTATGAGCGAAGAAAAAGCTCAAACTCCTGACGAGAAGCCTAAAGCAGCAGATCAAAGTGCAGGAGGTAAAAAAGAAGAAGCATGGGGCTATGATTTGTATCCAGAAAGACGCGGGACGTTCAAACCCAGTTTAACCTCTGTCTTGATCGGAAAGGAGGGAAAAGAAGACATGCTCAAATATAAATGCGAGAAAAATGTTTACGAATGTGTTAAAAATAGTAAGTATATTTAATTAATGGCCATACATACCAATGCCTAAGTAAATATCAAATGGTCTTGTTTAACAATTTATTTCTTATTTAATTTTCAGGCCCTATTGTGAAAGTTATGATGGCAGCTCTGAAAAGTTCAGGATGGTAAGTCAATTTATCATAAGTACTTTATATTGTAACTTTTTGTACCTATTACAAAATGAGAGACAATTTCCTTACATGTAGGTATAAATCTCAAACTTACATCTTATCATTTATGTTACAGCCCGATTGATATTCGAAGGCATATTTCATGTGAAGTTTGTGACTATTCAGTGAGTGGAGGCTATGACCCTGAACTCAATCAGGTAATGTTTCTAATTTATTTACTACATAAAAATATATCTTTAAACTAAGTATTCATCAATTATTAGGTTTGTGTCAATGTGTACTGTGGTATTAAACCTTCATATAGATATATCCGTTATCTATGCTATTGTATTTGTCATAAGTTGTCATTATTATTGTACGTTTTGAAAAGCTAAATAAAGCCTTAATTATGATGTGAACAGGCATATTATTTACTACAATTTATTTAGCTTTTTTTCAACATGGAAAAATATCTACGTCCAGATAAATTCGAAGCGGATCCCTCCGCCTCCGTGAATCACTCGAACTCGTGGATTTACTGGAAAAAAACGTTTGACAATTTCTGTCACGCCATAGGAACAAAAGAAGCAGAAGGCAGTAAATTTCAGCTCCTTGTTAATCATATTTCGCCAGAACTCTACAACCATATCAAAGACTGTACAACATTCACAGAAGCAATAAAGCAGCTGGACAGTTTATTCATTAAACCTGTGAACGAAGTCTACTCGCGACATCAGCTGTCTCGCCGTCATCAGCATGCAGGAGAGACTGTGGATCAGTACATGCAGTCTTTGAAACTCCTGTCTAAGGAATGTGATTTCAAAGCAGTGTCAGCTGAGCAGAATCGTAATGATTTTATTAGGGACGCTTTTATTGCTGGACTCTCAACTCCGAGTATTCGTCAAAGACTTTTAGAAAATAGCACCTTATCTCTAGATGATGCATACAAACAAGCGCGCGCCTTAGAAGTCGCTCAGATTCAAAATGACACCTACGGTAATCAGAATGTTCCTACGATTAATTCTACAAATGCTTCAACTTCAGCCTCAGTGGCATCACGACCAGAACAAACATGTTTCTACTGCGGAAATAAGAAGCATTTAAGACGTGACTGTCCCGCCTCTACACATACATGCCTAAAATGTGGCAAGAGAGGTCATTTCGCTAAAGTTTGCCGCAGTACTTCTGTGAGCACAACCGCCGCGGCGACTGAAGACCACGTCATCTTGTCGGCGACAAATTTATGCAAAGCCACAGTTCCTATCAAGATCAACGACACCATATCTGCAAAAGCACTCATCGATACAGGAAGTACTGGAAGCTTCATTGACCGCAAGTTAGTTGTAAAGCACAATCTACATAAAAAGTTCTGCAATCAAAAGATAGTTATGGCGAAATCGAACTTAATATCGGAAGTCGAAGGTTCATGCCCTGTTTTTGTAGACATACAAGGCCAAAAGATTAATGCTAATTTAATGGTTCTTGAAGGCCTTTGTGCAGATGTTATCTTGGGACATGACATACTTCAACAACATAAAGCGCTCATCATGACATTCGGAGGAGACAAACCACCATTGGAACTATGTGTACTACGTCAAGCAAATATTGAACCAGTCAGTCTATTCAGTAATCTGACTCCCGATTGTGACCCAATAGCTATAAGGTCACGAAGGCATAATGAATCTGACAGTCAATTTATAGAAGGTGAAGTTCAAAAACTTCTTAAAGAAGGAATAATCGAGCCAAGTTTATCTCCATGGAGAGCACAGGTATTGGTAACATCGAGCGAGAATCATAAGAAAAGAATGGTGATCGACTATTCTCAGACTATAAATAAGTTTACTAAACTCGATGCTTACCCTCTGCCACACATAGATAGTATTGTGGCCAATGTCGCAAAGTATAAAGTTTTCAGTAAGATTGATCTCAAAAGCGCTTACCATCAAATTCCTATAATGGATAATGAAAAACTATTAACCGCTTTCGAAGCATGTGGAAATTTGTATCAATTCCGGCGTATACCATTCGGTGTGACGAATGGAGTAGCGGCATTTCAACGAACTGTTAACTCTATCATAGAAAAAGAAAAGTTAAAAGGAATATATGCTTATCTCGATGATATTACTATTTGCGGCATAGATCAAAAGGATCATGACGAAAAGTTAAAACGATTCAATGATATCTCGATTAAATACAATTTGACGATTAACGAGGACAAAAGCGAATATTCTAAAACAGAAATAAACTTATTGGGATACAACATTCATAATGGAATTATAAAACCGGATGCCGACCGATTACGGCCTCTTCTGGAATATCCAATTCCCTCTGATTCAGTGGCACTTAAACGTGCTCTCGGTTTATTTGCTCATTACTCACGGTGGATCAAAAATTTCTCTTCTAAAATTGGGATTCTGGTCAGGCAAGAAAAATTTCCATTACCTACTGAAGCAATTCAAGCTTTTAAATCTCTGAAAGAGGAGATAATGAAGTCTGTTCTATATACGATTGAAAATAACGTCCCTCTTACAGTGGAAACGGACGCCTCTGACTACGCCATAGCTGCTACTTTATCCCAAGAAGGAAGGCCAGTTGCATTTTTCTCTAGAACTCTCTCAAGTCACGAAAAGAATCATTCTTCGATAGAGAAAGAAGCTGCCGCTATTGTAGAGAGTCTAAAAAAATGGCGCTCATATCTCATTGGTAGACATTTTCATCTGATTACTGATCAAAGATCTGTCTCTTACATGTTTAATCAACAACACTCATCTCGAATTAAAAATGACAAAATTCAACGATGGCGACTAGAGCTCTCAAGCTATAACTATGATATCGTATACCGTCCTGGGAAAGAGAATATAGTAGCAGACGCACTATCTCGAGCAAATTGTATAATTGCATCAACAAACAATGTACATCAGAGCTTACTAACTATACATAATAACTTATGTCATCCTGGGATAACCCGAATGTTACATTGGGTAAGATCCAAAAATCTACCCTTCTCAGTTGAAGATATTAAAAAGATGACTGCTGCGTGCTCAGTTTGCGCTCAAGTTAAACCAAAATTTATAAAATCATCTGGAACACTGATCAAAGCTACAGCTCCATTTGAAAGATTATCAATGGATTTCAAAGGGCCATTGCCGAGCGCTACGAGGAACCGCTATATACTAACCATAGTAGATGAATTCTCTAGATTTCCTTTTGCGATCCCATGTTCAGACCTAAGCGTGGATACTGTTAAAACAAAAATAACGGAACTGTTTGCCTTATTCGGTACGCCATCTTACGTCCACTCAGATAGAGGTGCAACATTCCTTTCCGCAGATCTAAAACAATTCTTTCATGAAATGGGTACGGCGACCAGTTATACCACACCCTACAATCCACAAGGGAATGGCCAGACCGAAAGATATAATGGAATAATATGGAAAACCATTGAACTAGCTCTAAAATCATCGAATTTCCCTGTACAAAAGTGGGAGCTAGTACTACCAACTGCCCTCCATTCCATTCGGTCATTGTTGTGTACAGCAACTGGATGTACACCACATGAGCGCATGTTCACCCACCAAAGAAGATCTATAAATGGCCAATCCATGCCCTCTTGGCTTTCATCATCTGATAAAGCACTCCTTAAAAATCACGTACGACGCAGTAAGTACGATCCATTAGTGGAGGAAGTAGAAATATTAGAAGTAAATCCGCTTCACTCTCGTGTAAGAATGCAGAGTGGGAGAGAAACGGTGGTACAAATCGCCACCTGGCACCGTCACCGCCGCCTATGTCAGACGAGAGCGACTCATATCTGTATGAATCCCCTGATGACGGCGGAGAGGAGGACGAATCTCAAGGTGCACCAGAGGCGCAGGAAGAGATGGAACAGCAACGTCAAGTCTTGCGTCGTTCCGAGAGATCGCGACAACCGCCTGCTCATTTACGCGATTATGTTATATAAAAGAATGTGGGGGTGAATGTGGTATTAAACCTTCATATAGATATATTCATATAGATATATTTATATGCTCAGTGGATATATCCGTTATCTATGCTATTGTATTTGTCATAAGTTGTCATTATTATTGTACGTTTTGAAAAGCTAAATAAAGCCTTAATTATGATGTGAACAGGCATATTATTTACTACATGTACATTAATTCATTTTGCCAACAGTGTCGGTCATGGTTAACAGTGTATATTATGCCAACAGTATTATACGTCAAGTTGGAGACCCCCTATCTCTCCTTATATTGTTGGATAAACCCTTCTATCTATCTTTTAACAGAGGCTGACAAAGCCATCAACCCATTGGAATCTATTGTGTTAACCCCTTGCCTTGCAGTTTCCTCCTCTTTTACTTCTAAACCTTTCACTACTGGCATCACTAAATGTATTTTAGTTGTAACTCTATAGCTATTTTGAGCAACATAATTATATTTGATTCCAGATAGTAGTATGCCAAAACGTATCAACCCGCAAAGGAATGGTGCAAGGAGTACTTGCTCATGAAATGATCCACATGTTCGACTACTGCCGCAACCATCTAGACTTCAAGAACATGGAGCATCTAGCTTGCACTGAGATACGAGCAGCCAACTTAACACATTGCTCCTTCACTAGCGCCTGGTCGCAGGGTGACGCGTCCTTTACCAAAGTGAAGCAGGCTCATCAGGTTGTTAACATAACTTTAATTACTGGGCCTTTACAGATGTTGTTCGTAATCGTATCAAATGAGTTATAGCGCCAAAACTAGCAACAGTCTCTAACTAAAATCGGAAGGAATTTGACTGTTTTGAGTATAAAACACTACTTTATCTTTTTTGTTATATCAGTATGTATCATCCCACTGCTGGACATTGGCCTCTCAACGCCAAGCTCAAGTGGTTTGTTGCTAATGTTAAAAATACATATTTATTAGGATGACCGTTGTGGAAAAGGCCTTACCTACAATCATTGTGTTGTGGAGCCATATTATGATATTGATGATTGATTGAGATTTCTTATTATAAATCAATAATCATAATGTCCAATAATAGTAATTATCGAGATAATTATCTAAAAGGTTCATTCTTCATCTCTTGTTTCAGGATTGTGTCAAAACCAAAGCACTCTACTCAGTTTTAGCCGTCCGTCAGATAGGAAAAGCAGAAGCCGTGGAAATCATAGAAAAAGTATTCCCTAAATGTTATCGGGACTTAGAGCCCATTGGCAGAAGAATAAGGAGAAATTCCGACGACATGTTAAGGGCCTTCAAAGAGGCAAGTTATTACGGATATGATTAGTCTACAGTGAAGTTAGGGATTCATCCCGCCTTGTAGGTTTAGTCTTCCATCTGCAAATGTTATCTGACGAAATAAAATTGTAACATGTTTTATGGGTCTATCAATTTGACGTGGTCAGCGGTAGAGGTCATAGTATTCTTATCAGTCAGTCAAGCGGTCGGCGGTCTACCACCGCTGACTGCGCTAGTTTAGGAGACTCTTTAATTATTATGTTCTGTGTTCCTTTGAGTTTTTTTTCTGTCAGAACATGGTACATTTTATCAAACTTTAAACACAGGTTATAAGCAAATAGTAGGCAGTTTCTTTTATATTCTTTTCTGACAAAAGAAAATGGGGATAAACTATTAAGGTGGAATGAACTGTAAAGCCCCGGCCCCTTGCATCAACTCAGCGTCGAAATCACTAAAAACTAAATTGCCTTTTAAAACTACCTTTCCTTTTTAAACTACTTTAAAAATGTGTTTTTTTATAAGCCGTCGAATAAACGTGTTCTTTCTTTCTGTCTCAAGTTGCAGGTAAGCAATCTTACCATTATGTACACCACATAAGGTACAGCTGAAAATTGCTTAACTACGAGTAGGGTCAGAGGCAACGCAGTTGAGTTGATATAATGGGCTAAGACCTCGGCAAAAATATTATGTTATCCGAATGTCAAAATTTTGTTACTTATTATTGAATGGGTAAATAGTATTGTAGGTGTAATATTGTAGATAGTGTACATAAAATTAAACACACCTTAAATGATTTAAAATAATGTCTTTTATTTCATTATTTTTTACTTAACATTATATTATATTGCCTAAGAATTCGAAAGGTATTATTATAGTCCCTCAGTTTTACAAGATATTTAACAAATAACAATCAATATATTTAACAAAGTATTAATGGACTGATTTAAAGGCACAAGTTTAATTTATTAAATCAATAGAAATAAATAATGAATTGTTCATTTATACAGGGTGATTTTAGGTCCTTGATTTTATTTTTAGCAGACTTATTACAGGAACATTCAACAGGAATATTCAAATCAAAAATTTGTTCTCATGATCCCGGATATAGAACACCGTGTATTTTCTTAAATTTCCAAACTTAATATAAATCATGTTAAAATAATTTCATTTGTGGACGTAAAAGGCGACTTGTCATGGATTGAACCGAGTATAAATTGAATTTATCGAGATAATATATAAGTTTATGTTAAATCTGTGTGATTAAAAGGCTTGTTGGCTAACTGGGTTGGTAACGATCACTACAAGTGGATGAAATAAAAATGTTTTTAGAGACATTGAATGTTAAAGTTAAAAATTGCTTCACGATTTTGTCGCATAGATATAGATATATCTATATTTTTTATTGTAAGTACTTATATGACCAAGTTAGTAAACTATAAAGTTATAGTACAATTTTAAACTGTTATATGATTTTTATAACCTGTGTCTCTATGAACATTTTATTTTTGTTGCTTGTTATAAATATGAACGTACCTATTGCAATACGGCCTGCTGTGCTTTGTTCCAAAGTCCAACCTTATAGTGAAGGTAATTTTATGTAGATTCAAAGTATTCAAAGTATTTTCAGTCCGTGATGCACCATATTAATGGAAAATTAAAGAGAGCGTGTTCTATTAAAATAATTTCAATAACGAGATTGTTTTCAAGGTTTGTGCATACAAATTGTGCATGAACAAGATAACAAACTGCAGGGACATTTAATATTAAAAATATATTAACTTATCATCTATTAAGATCAATTTGCGTATGACTAGCTTAGTTCGCCGTATTTGTACAAATTATCATCTAAAATGGATGGATTGAATGTTTTACAAAGCAAAATAAAAAGTTTAGAAAACTTTCTGAAGACTTACGCTTAGGCCTTGTGGAGAGAAAAAGGGGTATAGCAGTGCCGGAATAATTTAATTGAATTACTTATACTTCGTTTCAGAAACAAAGATAATTTTTGCAGGGTTTGAAGATTACATATCAATGAAAATATCATTGATATATTCACATAAACTGTTATATCCGATATATCTTATGATATATATCTGATATATTATGAAAATATCCGATATATACCTATCCAATTTATTAAGATATTGATCCTTTGAACCCCATAAAAATTATTTTTGTTTTTGAAACGAAGTATAGGTTAGGTACCTTGATTAACGTAACTTAATACCCCTTGCCGATGCCGAGCCTTGCTTTATGCCGAGTAAGCGACAGATTTCGAAAATAAATTCTTAGAAAACTAATGAAACTCATAAAAACTAAACTATGCTTAAGCAAGTAAAAAAAACAAAGTTCTACAAACTTAATATTTATACAATTTCCTATAGTAATTAAGTACAAGGCATATCATGCCTCGGAAGCAAATTGTTAATGGTTTTTATGACTTAAAATAATTAAAGACAGTACTTCATCGCGAACGTTCACATGTATCTAATGTTACATTTCAGTTAGAATAATCATCATTCGAACAAAATGTTATATATACTACAAAATGTTATAATAGCTACAGGGCCGCATAGACGATACCACGAAGTGTCTACGAATTGCGTCGAAACCGACGTAATTTGTTGATTATGATGATTGAAAAGGCGTACTTACTACAAACACTTGATGAGGAATCTAGGATTTGTTACGACGAATGTTCGACAATCATTTACTAAGACAGTAATGTAATAATAAACCGAATTTAAACTTGCATATTACAGGCAAAATGCAAAATGCAAATGCTCCAGATGAAGGCCCGTCTTAAAAATAATTCTTACAATCTATATTTTTACAATATTTTACAATGTACATTAGAAGTGTGACAAGGCAATTTTATAAGAAAGCTTTTGATATTTTGCTTATAATTTAAGGCAAAAGCACCTGATAGAAAATTGTAGACCTAAATAGAATAGTGTAAGGTTAGGCTTGATACGTTCGTTGTACTGAGCTCTATGTATGGTCCCTCTATTGCCTCTTATATGACTTGATCTACATTTTGTCTACGATCGTAATTAATTCTGCCAAAAGTTAAGGCTCCTGTCGAGTCGTGCTATCCTCTCACTCGCACGATAGCACAATATTTGAAATATAAATTTAGGACTTTTTGAACTTTCTATGAATTTTGAGTTTTTTTTTAATTAAAAGTAGGGACCAACTACTACTTTGATACTAAAAAGACTAAGGAATAGTAGTAACAAGTGAAATTTTAAAAATACTTTTTAAAAACAAGCTTTATTTATTATTATTATCTTGCATCATAAAGTACTAGTCAAGACGAATCAAATGAGCCCAAACTCGATGGGGTTGCGTTGTTTTATGACAAAGTTCCTATGGCCACCTTCCAGCTCCATCATCAGATCAGCTCGATGTCATAAAAATATTGCATTGTCATCCGATTTACACACGCATGCAAATTTTCAGCTCAATTGGAAACCGGGAAGTGGGTCAAATTAAACTCGCAAGATTTGATTACAGACAGACAGACAGACAACAGACAGGTGAAAGTAATATAAAGCTTGTAAAAATCAGAATGTTTCTCATATATTTCCTACTCCTTAGTCATTTTTTAAAGTTTCAAAGTGGAAATACTTAAAAAAAAATTATAATTCAAATAAGTATTGTGCATGCGAGTGAGAGGATTGCGAGATTCGAAAGGATCCTTAAATTAAAGCCGGGAATGTGGTTTCAACTAAACCAAGAAGGCGGGATAAATCCCTCCCTGGGTGTAGACAGTGTGTAGAAAGTTCCAACCGACATGGTAATATAGGATCGTAGACAAATTGTACATATTATTAAGATCGATAGCTACAACCTTATGAGTAAATTTTTACATAAGTTTTTCTCTAAGCTTGAAGGCACAGACCATGATTTGTATCTTTGTACATAATTGCACTTCGTCAATCTAAACTATTATAGTAAGATATGAACATTTAAAATTAATTGGTACCATAGAGATCTTAATTATAAAACAATAGAAATACAATACCTGAATATTGCACTATTCGATTAAGTATAATATAATTTGGTGGAATCGTCTTCATTCGGGTTAACTGAATAACTTAAAACATTCCAAATATTCATGCAATAAATATTATGAATACCCTGACGTTGTGGATACGTCTTCCCTTACATTGGGTGAAACGAATGCACCGACTTAGCTAGATATTATAATCGAGAAGAAATATAACATTAAATAAGTATCAATTAATTTGTATGGAAAAAGGTCTGTTACAGTGTTTTATTAAGATTTCTATGATCATTACTTATAAATAAATTCACACTTTAAAATCGACTAGCAACTTGTCTAATATTTACAATACGCTCCGTTAGAATGAGGAGTCCATGACGTATATAACGCGGGGTCACTTGTTCATCGCTTTATGCGCTTCACTCAAGTACGTGGTCCAGTAGATAACGGCGAATAGGATGAAACACACTGGGAACAGCATCAGGGCGAACTTGTCGAGGTCGCCGTGCTGGGCCCCACAGAACATTACCCCGCGTTCCATAGCGGCTGCGACCCGAGACATGAAGCTTGTAGGCGCTATCGAAGGCATCGACTCCAACATTGGTGAGTCCTGACAATGATAATGTTGTTTAGTGAATTGAACCTTGAATGCCTGCTCAGAAGGTACGTTTTTGTCTCTCTAAATACATTAACACAGTGTTGATTGATATTGATGCAATACGTTGCAAGTGGTTGCATTGACGTATTTGCTGTTGGTCCGGTAGATTCAAAAGGTTATACGACGGCTTGCATCAATATCTACAGGATGCGTTGACCGTGTAACTTTCACAAACGATGGTTAGGTATAAATACGTTGTAATGTCAATGTAATTAGTAAGTAATGTTTCTTGAGAGACAAAAAAGTACCCGACATATCAGTCGCTTAGTCTGAGCAGACTTTTAACAAATTTTACTGTTTTTTCTTTTCTCGTACAAACTAACTTGTGTAGCGAATACTTGCGATCAGCTTTTAGTCAAGCAGTGCTGGTACGTCGAACAAACTACGTTTAATTTTGTTACTCTTGTTTGCTCTTAGATTTGATGTATGCACACGGTGTATCTCTGGCCTTTTTCTACTCTACGTCTTTAAACAGAACCTACTGTTCAATGTCTACCTCTAATTATTATCACTTTACGACTAGATACACACCTACTATCGTGTCAACCATTACTGCGTTACGTTAGCCACACAGTGCAGTTTCTCTGTATTTTTACCTTGCTAACTGATCTTGTCTCACATCCGACCTTATTTTGTCTCCAATTCCTTTTCCCCGAGAGGGACGACTAGAAATCGGTGGCCTAAGTTAATAATGCACCTACGTGTTAACTCTACTTATTAATTGAATTACATGCGTTCTACTGGGACGGTTGAAGGCTTACCCTGGAGATGGTTTGGTGGGACATTTGTTGCTTGTATCCCTCGTCTTCTACGCTCAATGTGGGGGAGAACACTCCGCCTTGAGGAGTGCCTGTTACGGGCGTACTGAGCCTCTGTGGAATCGCAATTATTGCTTAACTACATGAAAGATATCGATGACATTTGATCAGTATGTTTCTCCTCCGATTCATCCAAGAGCTCATGTCTAGAGGGACTGAGTACTTTCATATGAGGCTTTTCACTGTCCAATAAACAAACTACAAGGTGAAGTAAGAAGAGATATCTAGAGAGAGAAAAGAGCCAACATCTACAAGCATAAAGATCTACGAAGAGAATCTAGAAAAGTGTTAATACGAGTATATCGTTAGTTATTTTTAATTGAAATGTAACGAATGGTACCGTACTGGATAATTAATCTACAAAGGTATTTGTCATATTTGGGACATCCTTTCTCAAGAAAAATCTGTCAAATTTCGTATCGCCTATCGGTCATTACGTCCAGGTAATGAAACGCACGTTCAATAATAAACCGGCATAACTCAAAAAATCAAGATTCCTACTTTTGTTAATAAAACGCACTAAATCCGATTAAAGAATCAGTAGGCACTTTCACACCAAGCAAAATAAACCAAAATGGCTGGTTTTTAGACCACCCCTCTCTTTTCTACAAAAGCGCGCGACAATTCATTTGTGCGATTCAGTTTTGTAACGACCGCGATTTGAAATAAGTGTCGTTGTTTTTTTACTACATTGGCGTAATGTAAAATCATTCGGTTTATTTTCTAACGCAGGTGAGACTTAAAATGTTTATTTATTTCTAAACTAGCATGTTTTGGTTTTATTTCACTTTAGTAGAAAATGCAGCATGACCTATTAAGACTTGTTGCAGTTTATTATTAATTTGTAATTGTATAGACAAGATAGATTGCGTATTAGTGCGTTTTAGTATTAAATTATCTGTTTTCTTCGAAAAGCAATTAATTTTACATCACTTTAATACTGAAACTGTTAGTATAAATGAATCGTATTTTGCGTTTATTTCAGTTTACGTTTTAAATTCTCTTTAAGTCTAAAAGTGCTCTAGCAATTGATACAGTTTATTACAAAATTTCAAGTCAATTTAATTATGTTTCTAATAAAATAGTATTGTATTAATTTCTAGTTCCATAGTTTTAATCCAAGATGACGTCTGCAAATCGGAAGCAGTAGTGCCTTAAACTTCTTAAGATGAGTAAAAGGTAATGCTGATGTACTGATACGGATAATTGTAAGCCAGTTGAAATGAAAGTAAGTAAATAAAGTCGTGTTTACGTAGTTATAGACCTTGTTACTTTTTCTCTAATTTTTTCGTAATGTTCTCAAAATTAATTATTGAGGGCTTTAATTTTTATTTAATGTTGTATATTAATTATTTAAGAGATTTTTAAATGAAACTGAAGATAAAATCCAGCACAGCGTACAGGGAGATAAGGCTTCCAGCTCGCCATGCAGGAAATCAAGGTACCATCACCATCACCACCATACAGTATATTGAAATTCCTAGAAATTTACACTATTCTGTCATTTTCCGGGATCAAAATTTTTTTTTTTTTTATGTTATGAAGTAGAAGACGAGCAAGACGCTCTCCTGATGTTAAGAGATAACGGCTGCCCATAATCAGTACAGTGTTACCTAGGACTTCACAATTATGTGAAACTCTAGGAGCACTGCACCAACGCTTCTTACTCAAGAGTCATAAGATGTTAAGACTCTTTAGCCCAGTAATTTCACTAGCTACAGTGCCCTCCTACCGGAGCACAGTGATGTTTGTACATCACTGCTCAGGCGGTAGAATAACTGGCACTGTTGGGGTACCCACCTAGACGACCTCCTGCAAAGGAAGTCTACCCCCGGTAAAATGGATCAAATCAAATTATAATCTCCGTATCAGATTTCAGCCGTTATTAATTGTCTTTTCAAACTCCCACCCCTTTTTATCCCCTTTAAGGGTTGATTTCAGGAATAAAACTATCCTCTCTCCACCTCAAACTCAAATTATATAAAAAATAGTTAAACGGTTACCGGATTTCTTGCATAAATTTCGCACCCTTTAAATACTGGTTTCTGGAACCAGAACTGTTTTATGTCCTATCCCGGGAAAAACCGGGAGCCGGAGCTGGTTCACGGATGGCTCTAAAATGGGAGGTGATGTAGGCTGTGGAGTGTATGGAGAGCGACCCAGGTGTAGCAAAAGCGTAAATCTGGGAAGGTTCGCCTCCATTTTCCAGGCAGAGATTTTCGCCATTCTTGAATGCACGCACATCAACCTGCAAAAGCATTACAGCAACCAAACCATTTACATTAACTCTGATAGCCAGGATGCCCTCCTAGCATTGGATTCGTAAGTTTTTACGTCCAGGCTAGTCGAGGACTGTACGCTGCAACTGAATGATTTAGGCTCAAGGAACAATGTTGTCCTCAGATGGGTCCCGGGGCACGCAGGAATCAACGGCAATGAACGTGCCGATGAGCTCACGTGCGCTGGGGCAGAAGGCACTCAATTCGGCTTTGAGCCTTTTTGTGGCATACCAAAAAGCTGAGCGCAGAAAACCTTAGTAAACTTATGCTTTGAGGAGTCAATCAAACTGTGGAAAGACACTCAGGGCATGAGGCACTCAAAGCTACTCATAAAAGCCTATGATACCAGGTTAAACAACCAAATCATAGCTCTAAGTAGGGGAATCTACGTATCGTAACCAGAGCCCTGACTGGACACTGTCGCCTTAACATGCATATTATGTCCAAAGTCCAAAAGTTCAAACTAGGGCTATGCGACACTCAAACCTGCAGATTCTGCAATGAGGCAGATGAAACGCCTCTTCATCTGCTAGGGGAGTGTGGAGCACTGATGCGTAAACGAAACTCTATTTTGGGACAGCACCTGCTCAGTCCGAATGAGCTTAGAGAGATGACCCTTTCGAAAATCCTGCAGTTTCTAGAAACTGCTATGGTCTGTGGTGAACTCTAGCGCCGCGCCTAGGGGTCATTCTCACTATAATAAGCGGCGATCACAATAGGCCAATCATGGCCGCAGTGATATCATAGCCGCACTACATAAAAAAAAAACTAAAAAATATATCCCGGGAAATTCTGTGCCCAAATAGTAGCCAAGCAGTTATTGGTCTTCCATACAATAAGGGGGAGGCTTAAAGGCTGATTTCTGAGATATTCTATCTCATAATACCCTTTCGCGAAACTCAGCTATATTTATACCAAATTTCAGCTAAATAGGAACAGTAGTTACTAATTTCCCACACAAAACTTTGATCCTCATTTCCCCCCCTTTAAAGGTAGATTTCTGGAATGAAAACTATCCCATGTCCTTTCTCGAGATTTAATCTACCTCTGTATTAAATTTTTGCTCAATAGGATCAGCGTTTTCACAAGAATTACGTAAAGCGATCTCGACAGCATTTTGTGATGACTATAGAATTTTTGGTTACTAAGTTATAATAAGTTCCTATTACAACTGATTGTTATTTTTTAGTATAATTACTCAGACGTACATAATTAGGTAAATAAAGCAGTTACCTATTATAAAACTTTATATAAATAGTTATTTTTTATTATCATTATACAGGAATTTCTATATTTTTATTTATGTTTTACTATTAAAGTGTAATAAATATTATAAATCTAATAAAATTATTTTATTATTTAATACTAAACTGAATGATTCAATATTAGTTCGCAAAAAAAATTATGATTGATTTCAATTTTTTTTACAAAACCGACATTAAGTCAAAACTTTGAAAACAAAGCTTCATTACTCATTTGATTTTAATAATATAATTTATTTATTACGAAAATTATGTCCTCTATATATCTGTTTACAATTTAAGAAGAAGAAAATAAACATAACACCATACACTAATGAAAAATATCATAAAGTTATCAACAAGGTAGAGACCCAAAACTTTGACTGCGATTTCCCAAAAAAGTGATTTTTTGACTTATTCCGGTTTATTATTGAACGTGCGAAATGACGCTATAAGTATTCAGTGAAACTGAAGAAAGACGTATTGCACCTAGACTTCTAGATTTATTGACATCCATCCATCCACCTTAACATCACATTCAGCGTACCGAATCATAATCAGGGATAAGCGATATTTAATGGGTAGAAAAAGACCCAACACCGTACCAAGAGTACTAAGTCGTTACATTTCAATTATGGTAAATTTGGCTACACATTGTTTGTAGAAACAGTAGTCTTTCAATAAATGTCACCTGTGAATGGTTAATATGCACAGGAGGCGGTGCAAGTTGCGCGGCGGACGCGGCGCGGCGCAAGTCCTGCCGTCGCCGGCACCAGCTCTTGTCGTATCTGATCCCGAACAGCACCACGAAGTACTCCATCAGGGCCAGGAACACGAATATCGTGCACGATATCAACCACACCTCTATGCACTTCAACTCGAGCGCGTCTGGCGAGTTGGTGCTGGAATTGAGATAGGAATTATGACCCTAGGTTCTTAGCTTAAACATCAACTAATATACTACTATTATAATCGAGGGACCATTAATTTCCCATACTTAAATCTTTAAAAGCTAAGGTATTTGAACAAGGACTTGCGACTTGCAATACATGTATTATTTTAGTTATATTCTCAATGTTGAGACTCAGCGAAATAGTACATGCTCGCAACATCACACAAAACCTAGGATAGATAAGGCTAATATTTACTAGGTATAAAATACAGTAAATAATCCAGAGATACAGTCTGTGTTTGCCAGAGATTGGCCTGTGGATAGTCAAGAGTTTGCTTTTATCAATACATCTGTCGACAGCAGGGGCTTTGATGGTTTAAAATCTTAAGAGATTTTCCACTTGAGCAAAATATCTTTGGTTTCATGTTACCTGACAGTATCAAACATGGTGACAAGCGACAGCAGCGTGGTAACTAGCAGCACCATCCGTCCTGGAACAATCTCCGGAATGACGCAGAAGCTGCCCCAGGATATGATGACGAACAGAGAGGATGGGAGGTAGCTCTCTAGCAGGTAGCTCCGCAGCTCTCGCGACAGTTTGATTAGAAGACGTGCTGCTGAGTGGTTGCCTGGAAGATTAGGTTTATTTGTCGATCGAGGACTTTGATCTTCGACACGTTTTTTGTAGCACAGTTTCAACATGTTGCCAACTTTGTTGGTGTTGAAATTGTTGTAAAATATACACAAATATAGTAGGATGTTTGCGGATTAAGGCGTATTTGGTATGTACTCTTATCATACAGAATGTAAAAAATACTTTTTTAAAACATCTTTTTCTTCCAAACATCATCAATTTGATGTAGTTCCACATTATACAAGCATGTTTCGCAAGGTTTCATTTAAGAAGGAAGTAAGGGGATAGACGGAAGCCTATTATAGCCTCAAATATATTAAGATAATTAGATTTTATCGTCTTTACATAGGGTAGAGTAGTATTATTTTACTTACCGATACGAAAACAGAATGCTAGAAAGCAGTGCTAACAAGATAGACGTATAAGCAACTTTCACAGAAAAAAGTGTAAGTGATTCCTAGCTTCCTCGTCTATTATCACGAAAGGACAACATTAAATTATATTAGGATATATTTTTTTATTAATAAAAGTATAACAGTATATAGGTAACATAACATAGGAGAAATAAACTAATACTTAAGGCATTTATAACGGAGTCAGTCACGAGGAGTCATGACAAAATAATGATTCTTGGACTCTCACCTAAGTTTCTATTGAGTTTTATAGAAGGAGGAAGGTAGGTATTGTGCAACAATGACAATAAGCAACAACACAGGTACATGACGTACAAACTAAAACATGCATCACGGACATTCTGAAAGGATGTTGGTGCTTGGTACGGATCGCAGTAAACATAGCTTTAAACATTTTGGTAGGTTGCGAGTATATATTTAGAGGTATAAGTATATTATTATACTCGTATCTTTGCAAAAGATTTTAGCATAGATATTAAGGTCTTCTTATTACCTTCATTCAAGTGTTACTGATTTTATAATAAACGAAATAAGCGCAATTACTTATTCTAGAGGTAGCTTGTAACCACAACATAACATTTAGGGTTCTATTTAGAATTTTAGTGACCTTAATATTGTATCCGGCGATTCTTTATAACTTTAAATTGTATTTAAAAGCTGATTGCCTTTCAAACAAATTTCAGTTAATCTTTCACTCCACTGCTTGGCGAAGATCTCACTTGAATAACTCCATTGAGTACTTCATATATTTCTATGTTCCACTACGTTTATTGTCTTCGTCATCATCATATTAATATTCTGTAATCCGTACCAACACCGCCAGCAGCATAGCGACAGCGCGGTAGCATTAGTAAGGTACAATAGTTAGTCACAAAGCGCAAACAAAGCGCGAAGCATTGAATTACATTTACCTTCACCAAATGTTTGAATTTCATGATTACTTTTATCCGTTACGAAGGAGACCAGGTACTTGGGCAGGCGGAAGTGTCCCGGCTGGTTGTTGGCCTGGCCGACGCCGTCGCGCGGGATGATGTCTCGCCACTCGAACCGCACGTCTTCTGTTGTGTATTTGTCTGGAATTAAACCATACTCTTAATATTATATTACAGTCGTTTCTATTAAATATAGGACTGCAAATTAATGAACGACTGTAAAAACCTCCTCAGGCCACAGACCACTATTGTATTTGGTTTGAGAAGGGTTTTCGTGCATTTGAATTCGCTGCAGCGCTAGGACAGTCAAATTAGACTTAATTAGTAATCAAATAACTAAAACTCCTACAGAGCTGAATTTTGGTAAGTAGGTACAGATTATTTTGAGTATACATACAACCGATTATAATATATTAAACTTGCTATTGTGCACTGCGTGTGCTTTTTTAACAGACGACAAAATGACGTTGCTAAATTTGAGCGTAGCGTATGTTACTCGTATTAGATAATTATTTTTTTGAGAACGTATCTCGTTTATGACAAATGACACATTGTTAGGATATGAATTTCCATGTTCTATGGGGGTTTTCCTATCTTATTAGAACGTAACCATGTTGAAATATTACTTATATTTGTCTTAGTGTGAAGAACTTAGAAGTTTGTATTGATAGGTACTTAGTTACCTAGGTCTAAGTTTTCTGCAGTCTGGAATGAATTGATTTACCTATTGCCTCACGTCGAGTATATACGTCACATTCGTGTCTTCTTCCATTAAAAAAACTTATTAAAATTAACCTTCTGTCAAACGATGCCCGACTTGGCAACAGTTAAATAAACCTTCCCTGTCAATCTATTTGTGAAATCCGGTTAGCATCGGATACCATAAAAAATAAGAGTATTCAAGAATCTTTATTATTAGAGGCTTCAAATATATTATTATTTGTTCGTTTTTCTATTGAAAATAGATTCACAGCAAAGTATCAATTATCGAGAAGACAAAGACTGTAGACAAAACAATCGTGTGTTCTCGAAAATAAAATAAAACAAAGCTGGGATAAAAATATATTAGGTCGGACCTAATATATCTCTTGAAATCTTTAGTATAGGTACACTCACTGAGCATATAAAGAAGTACACCTACATTCTTTGAAATTAATTAATCGAAAGTGCAAATCTAAAAGACAAAATTTATTTTGTGAGCTATTTCATACGTTAGTATTAGTAACTTATTTTGTACCAAGGTGACGGTGAAGGAAGAGCAGACTGTATCCTCAAGGATTTTATGAAGATGGCATATTTTTACTTCGAAAACTAAGGTAACCCACAGGTTTTTTTTCCAAGGGATTCTAAGGGAGGGAAGGAAGAATTCTCCTTTGATTAGTGGGAAAAGAAAAACAAAACCATATTTCATAATAGTTCAGGAATTATTAAGTAAAGCAAAATAACTATTGTTATAGAAATACTTACAGCTGGTAAAGTCTATGGCGCACTTCTGTACGTCGAGCGGGTACAGCACGAAATCCATCTGGCACTTGATGGTTATGGTTGCACTGCAAAAATAAACGTACATTTTCATTAGTCAACAGTTTTATAACGACGCGACGATAGAATATTTTAAGGCGGGTCTATACTACAGTCGGTTTTTGGAACAACGTAACCCACGCATCACATAGACCAAAATATCAAGATAATATATTATTACTAATTTTTTTACTGCTGCCAATGTTGACACTTTCGCCATAATTTACGTCGTAATTTATGTAATATCCATACCGTTTCAAATGTGTTTATAATTTTAAGTTTTGACTGTGTTTTTATAATAATGTTATTATTTGTTAAGGCGGGGCTTTACGAGCAGATTAGGTATTTAGTGCGGGCAAAAGTTGCTCAGAACGCCCGTTGGAAACGTGTGGCGTACGCTTATCGTAAAACGTGCGCGGTCATTAACCCTTGGTGATTCTTTGCATGTAGTTAGCACACACACATTCACAAACACGTCAAACTTATAAAACCCCGTCGATTTTGCGTCGGGGGTTACAATGTGCTAAAATTTTTGGACAAGATCGAAAAAATGAGACACGAGATAAATATTATAGATACACGTATTTTTTGTTGAAAAAAAAAAAAACAAAATTAGATTACATTTAATTGATTAGATTAGATTAATTAAATTGGACCAAGTAATTAAATTAAATTAAAACAATAATTCAGATAAATTCAGAAAAAATCTGATAAATTAAAATAAATTCAGATAAATTGAGAAAAATCTGATAAATTCAAATAAATTCTAAAAAAAGTCTGATAAATTCTGAAAAAATCTGGTAAATTCAGATAAATTTAAAAAAATCAGATAAATTCGAAAAAAAAATCAGATAAATTTTGAAAAAATCTGGTTAATTCTGATAAGTTCAGATAAAATCAGATAAATTCGAAAAAAAATTAGAAAAATTCTGATAAATTCAGATAAATTCGAAAAAATCAGATAAATTCGAAAAAAATCTGATTAATTCTGAAAAAATCTGGTAAATTCAGATAAATTAAAAAAAATCAGATAAATTCGAAAAAAAATCAGATAAATTCGAAAATAAATCAAATAAATTCTGAAAAAATCTGGTTAATTCTGATAAATTCAGATAAAATCAGATAAATTCAGATAAATTCTGAAAAATTCTGAAAAATTCTGAAAAATTCTGAAAAATTCTGATAAATTCAGATAAATTCGAAAAAATCAGATAAATTCGATATATCTGAATTTATCTGATTTTATCTGAATTTATCAGAATTAACCAGATTTTTTCAGAATTTATTTGATTTATTTTCGAATTTATCTGATTTTTTCGAATTTATCTGATTTTTTTAAATTAATCTGAATTTACCAGATTTTTTCAGAATTAATCAGATTTTTTTAGAATTAATCAGATTTTTGTCGAATTGATCTGATTTTTTCAAATTTATCTGAATTTATCAGAATTTTTCTAATTTTTTTTCGAATTTATCTGATTTTATCTGAATTTATCAGAATTAACCAGATTTTTTTCAGAATTTATCTGATTTATTTTCGAATTGATCTGATTTTTTCGAATTTATCTGATTTTATCAGAATTTTTCAGAATTTATCTGATTTTTTTCGAATTTATTTGATATTTTCGAATTTATCTAATTTTATCAGAATTTTTCAGAATTTATCTGATTTATTTTCGAATTTATCTGTTTTTTTTGAAATTATCTGAATTTATCAGAATTTTTCAGAATTTATCTGATTTTTTTTCGTATTTTTCTGATGTTTTCGAATTTATCTGATTTTATCTGAATTTCAGTTTAGTTCAGTTTAGTTTAATCTAATTTATTCAAATTTAATCTAATTTATTCTAATTTAATCCAATTAAATTTAATCTTATTTAATAATTAATATATAATTTAAATTCATTTAATTTAATCTAATTTAATAATAAATATTTTATTTAAATTAATTTAATTTAATCTAATTTTAGATTTATATTATTATTTAATTTAAATTAATTTAATCATATTTATTTTATATAGTACGAGTGTGTTATATTTTTTTAATAATCGACTAGAAGGACAAAATAAAGATTATAATATTTATTATCTAATTACAAATAAATTAAACCCCCTACACGCTTCTGAGATTTGGAAATTCACAATATAAGTACTCCTAAATAATTCAAACGCGCGCGCGCTGTAATCGTAGTGGAGGTGAGATCGACGTGCACAGGTCCGACGCTGACAGTGGTCACCGGCGTTCTGAGTGCGTGCGGTAATGCTCCGTGGGAATTAAAATTCAATTAAAAATCATTAAATTAACTTATCGATAAAATACCCTGCATAGCCATCCGTTTGAATGTTATGTATCAAATAAAGTACTCTAAATGTTTATTTTTGTCCTAGTTTTACAAATATTTAAATGGAAGGAAGAAAATTAGGCATATTTAAAAAAAATAAAACTATCGAGAAAAAAAACAATTATCATGTTTCTGTTAATAAAGATCTCTTGTTCAAAGATTGAAGTTACACATACTAAAATATAAAGTAGTAGATCTTCTTAAAAGTTTGCTATATTAGGCTTTGAAAAACATACATTTCACTTACCATAGCGCCTTAAGTTGACAATCTAGTGTACTAGAAATTAAGATTTGATTTTAAATAAATATCCATACTCCATACTAACACAATTTTTGCCCTAACATTAAGCAAATCATTAAGATATTTTATCTCTTAGCCATTTGTTAGATGTGCGTCCAAGTAATAGTAATAACGAAAATAATGGAGAGAGGTAAGGGCAATGACAACCATTTACCAATAGGGGGATATACCAGGCTGAAAATAATGTCTTATGTTCCTTTTTGTCGTTAAGGAAAGTTGTTCAACGAAAAGCAACTGCAATGTAGACGCACCCTATCCACTACAGTATTTTAATTCTCAAAGTTTCAGCTAATAAAAACATGAATGTTTTAACAAGCGATTCGAAAGTATTGTGATTTTTATTAACCCCGTTTCAGTTCGCTTTTATATCGCGTCGTCGACATTTCCGGTACTAAAAATATGAGTTAATGGACTATTAAATGTTCATTATTTATATGAGAGCTTTTTCACGATGAAAACTGAAATTTCGTTCGGTTTTTCCTCTAACATTATAATCAAGCTATACGAGTACCTACTGTGAAAAAACTCTAGTTAATTTAAGAGGGTAGTGGTTATCATGTCGAATTTCAAACTTAGTACCTCTTAATTTTGTTATTTAGTTTTTAAGTTACTATTTGTAGACTTATTTATTGTACATTATGGGTTATTGCCTGAAATAAATCAATTTTATTTTATTTATTTTATTATTTTTAACCTGAATTGTTAACAAACAATTAATATTAATGTCTTATATACTGTAATTTAAGATTTAACATTTTATTCTAAGAAAAAATGTTAGTGAACATTTACCTGTTAACTAAGTACAATTACATACTTTATCGATTTGGTAAATAAAGAAATAGACATAAGTAGGTTCTTTATTAACATTTATGTTTTTATTATAATTTGGTAAGGACAAGTAAATAGTATTCTCAGCTGAATAAAATTACCGCTGAGCTTTTCACACAGCTCATTGTTATAGGCTTGTAAATACGTCACGTAGGCGCATAACTAAAAATATTTCTAGTGGAATTTAGTGAGCAATTAAGATTAATCTGTTTTTAAACTGAGTAGGTGTTAATTCCCGTAATATAAACGTAACGACACACGTAAAATTTTATTGAACACATTATACGTTAGTATTTTTTATTGTTTTCCCTATTAGGTACCTGCTATTTAATTTCGATCATAATATATCTACGCTCTACAAGGGTGATCAAATAATAAAACCTTTACTACTTTAGTTACGATATTTGTAGATCAATCAAATATTTCGTTATAAGGTATCTGTTGATCATCACGACGACTACATTGATTTGTTATCTTCTCACTTCGAGTATCCATATCGGATAAATATCATGTCTTTTTCACACGCAGATTTTTGTAAAGATTATTTTAAATATTTAACAATGGATACCAAAGCCAACTCAGATGACTGATGTTGCAATAGCGCATCGCATGTATTTTTCATTATGAATGTCTAGTTATAACATACCAAAATAGAAATTATAGTACATATGTATGTATTAGTTATTATTATTTAGCTCTAATTAACTTGTGAGTCTAAGTTTATTATCATGGATTTCCGCAAAGAAACGCCTAATTCCATTAATTACCAAAATATCTAAAAACAACCACGGTTTCAGACAATTACGATGTCCTTGATGTTCACGCCTGCAGAAGTGCCATACTCGCGATAGTTTTAAAAATCGTATTACCAAAATAAAATAGTAAAATGGACGAACCCAATACTGACTGAGACGGTGCTGTTGGAGTACAGCCGCAGGGAGGCCATCTCCTGCAGGACTGAGAGGATCCTCATCGTCTGCAGCTGCCAGATGTACAGGTCCGGCGTCCACAGTAACTGCCGAAACTCCCACGGCAGGTCTATGAAGGGAATCCCCGATGGCAAGTGGAGCCGCGAGTCTTGCCATGATACTTGGAGGAATACGTCTAGGGTTATCTCCTACAATTATATTAAACACATTTAAAGTTATATGTTAGAATATTAAAAAAATAGGTGGAGTGAATTGAGGATATGGACATATGGACAAGGCTTGGAAAGAAGAAAAAGTATCTGGAAGTTGTAGAGTTAAAAATAAAATACAATACTTATGTGAAAGTCAACATTTTGAAAAAAAGAAAGATGAAAGTGAATTACTACTTTTTACAATGGAATAACTTTAGACATTCGCACTTTCGAAGAGGGGCAAAGTTAAACGTGCGATAAGTTTTCAGTTTAAAAAAATAGAACGAGTTTACTTACTTCCTTATTTTCATCTACTCCTGACACCCTATTCACGACGACTCCAATGTAAACTGTTGTGTTTTTCTCTGAAACCAAAAAACGAACGCAGGTTATTTTATGCCTGACTGTGCAATAAGAAGGGTTTGTTAAGTAATAGGAGTTTAATAATAATTCTCCGAATTCTCTTTTGTAAAGGGAACTTCGAAATTCTCTGCAGTAGTATCAGTAACTGCCGATTGATAGATCATCTGTAGTCTCTAGCAGTTAAATATAGACTAATATTGCGTCAGTTTTAAATATCAACCAGTACAATCTGCAGCAGTAAGTACCTCTATGTGTAGCAGCAGTAAAGATAGGTTTTATTGGCGCCAGCGGCGATGTCTCTGTTCCAAATTACAGTCTAGAATGTATACAAATTGCAGAAACTATTTAAACTGTCTGTTTCTTTAGGGGAAACAATTTTGTCATCTAAAAACTTATTTTAAAACATACACTGAAATATTTCAGGGCTCCGTGTCTGATGTTTGTTTTGATAGTTGGGGCTTAAAGTTTTATATAAACTTTTTACTTTTTAAATAAGCTTTTTATTGTAATTTTGTGTTGTTTCGTTGGATTACCTTTAAACAACATCATATTTATTTTATAGAAGAAGGGAGCCTTCGCACAGCAGTTGGACAACGTTGGTAAAAAGTTGAGGTGACGTTGGTAAATACGAATATTAGATACTAAATATCGGATATAGGGTCGCCGGGAAGAAGAAGACCAGTTGAGTCACGTGTCACGAGTCACGAGAGAGACCTATTGCCAGCACTGAACAAACGTGCGCTGATGATAATGATAAAACAATTTGACTAATATGATAAATGCTAAGTTTGTATGGTAAAGATTAGTTACAGTGTTACTTTATCACTCCTAAAGCACTGAACCGATAAGGTTGAAATTTTGTATCAAATAACATCTTAATAAGTTAACAATTTTAGCGGGAAAAACTGCTGGGAATGGCTAGTACTATCTATTGCTAAAGTATAATATTTAGATAAACTCAGTAGCCACACGAGTTTTATGACATTAATCACGCAGTATTCCACAGCCTTTCGTGAACAAACACATTGGTTTAATGTGTTTTATGTAACGAATCACGTAACTATTACAACTAATTTATTATGGTTTGAATAACACATTGTAACTTGTACATGGTTGTACACTATGAATTTATCGATTTTGTTTTTTTATTTATTAAAGGTTATGCCTTTGTCCGATCACGCCTGGTATTAAGGGATGATGCGGTGGAAGATGGTAGAGACTTAACCTGGAAGTCGGGATAAATCCCTCCCTGGCTATGTTGATGTTGAAATATTTATAAATTTGGTTGAATTTTTGAATCAAAGTCAAGAATTGTGAAAACATGCACAACAGCAGTGATGTGCAAATATTACTGTACTCCGGTAGGAGGGCACTGTAGCTAGTGAAATTACTGGGCTAAAGAGTCTTAACATCTTATGACTCTTGAGTGAGAAGCGTTGGTGCAGTGCTCCTAGAATTTCACATAATTGTGAAATCCTAGGTAACACTGTACTGATTATGGGCAGCCGTTATCTCTTAACATCAGGAGAGCGTCTTGCTCGTCTTCTACTTCATCACATAAAAAAAAAAAAAACAAGTCAAACATTCAATACAATACAAAATTCTTTATTGAAACTCCACATGAAAACAAAAATTTAAAAATATTGTTAAATAGTATACAAGGATGTTACAATTGGCGGTCTTATCGCTAAAAGCGAAAGTACATAAATAAAAGAACGTGGCTTTTCCAAAAAATCTTCCGTAAAATAGTAATATCAGGAACTGACAAGGCGAATCCACCATAGATCGGTATGCTAAAATTAAGCTCGTAGAGCCCACCTTTAACAGCGGAAATTTAGAGAAAGGCATCTGTAGAATGCACTGATTTGTATCCTAATAAAACCTAGTTATTCCTTACACCATTCAACCATATTACTATGTAAACAAACGACTAAAACTCACGGATATAATGGTCGAAGCTAGCCTCGACCCTGGGTTTCGGACAATTACGATGTCCTTTTTTTCAAAAACGCACTATTCAACAAGGCCAGAAACTGCAACATTTAGTTTGGCAACACAATATATTAATCGTTTTTTAGGGTTCCGTAGTCAACAAGGAACCCTTATAGTTTCGCTTTGTCCGTCCGTCCGTCCGTCTGTCTGTCCGCGGCATTGCGGAGAAACTATAAGTCCTAGAAAAGTGTAATTTTGTATACAGGTAAGTAATAATAAGGGTAAGAGAACGGTGACAAAAAATAATTTTTAA
This sequence comes from Hemithea aestivaria, assembly GCA_947507615.1. Classification (NCBI taxonomy): domain Eukaryota; kingdom Metazoa; phylum Arthropoda; class Insecta; order Lepidoptera; family Geometridae; genus Hemithea; species Hemithea aestivaria. The sequence continues at coordinate 5,985,007 of OX382331.1, forward strand.
TTAATTAATTTAGGCTACCTCCCGTACACGTAAGATGGGGATGATTTTTTTTTTCTGGCTGATACCATCGTGTGGGGTATCGTTGAATAGGTATTTTAAAATGAAGGACGGTTTGCTAAGAAACTTTTTCGATTTCATGTTCTGTTTGAAAGATATTAAAGTTTAAAAAAAAAAATTGAGCGTCCCCCCCCCTCTAAAATCTGAACTACTAGCTTTAAAATTCTGAAAAAAATCAGAGGTATGCTTTCAACCATGAACTTTCCAGGAAAACTATAGCGGTTAAGATAAAATTATTAGTTTCGGTAAAATCAGCAAAATAAGAATACCTAAAGCTAACCTAGCCTATAGTTTATTAATGCATAACTAGATGGCGCTAGTAGTAAAATTAGATCACGCAAGCGAATTGTTCATGGTTGTATTGTTTACGAGTTATAGCTATCACAAATAAATCACCATATTACAGTGTTACTTAGCTCATAATTTCTAACTTAAGTTTTTTTATTATAATTTGATATAGCATGGTCAAGGCTACTTGTGTGAATGATCCGGATATATTTTTTTTAATTTGCGGAGAATATTATGCTCAAAGAATTCCGTTTGAATGTGACAACGTTCATAATTTAGGCTTACAAAAATTACTTTGGATACTCCCTGGAAATTAACGACAAGCCTTGGATTCCCCAAAAGTTATGCAAAACGTGTGTTGAGTATCTACGTTTGTGGACAAATTAGAAAATAAATAGATTTTGGTACGAAACCGCTATAATGTGGAAAGGACTCGAGAACCATCACGATGACTTATTTTTGCTTAGTGTAAACATAAAACTATTGTTTTGATTTTATTAAAAATTAAGTATGCGGACCATAACTGGCTCATAATGTGTTCATTTAAAAATGGTTTACTTTGTTTTAGGCCAATGGTGGTTATATTTTTTTTTTGTAAAGTAAGAATTATTTGGACTTTTCTCAACACGTCCAAAAACTAATGCGTCACTTTCAAAGGCTCGAATGTGACATAACCATCAAGTTACACTCTCTCCACGACCACCTAGACTATATTCATGACAATCTTGGGGTACTAAGTGAAGAATTGGGCAAGCAATTCCACCCGAACTTTTGTTCGATGAAGTAACGCTATCAAGGCTTCTGGAACGCACATATGATGGCTGAATATTGTTAGAGCATTTAGAATAGCCCTTAGAATAAGAATAGCATTTAGAATAGCTCTGCCTTCAGTTTCAGCAAGAAAATCAAATAACATAAAGAGTTTTTCAACTTAAACTTAAATTAATTAGGATCATCTCTACATTGACCACCCACAAGGTGGACAGACGACCTTATAAAGGTCGCCGGAAGACGCTGGATGCAGGTCGCTTCCAACCGGTACATATGGAAGTCCAAAGGGGAGGCCTATGTTCAGCAGTGGACGTCTTACGGCTGAGATGATGATGATGATGATGATCTCTACATTTATAGCGTTTTATTACGAAAACAACATAATATGTGTCATATCTTTTTAACTAGAGCTGGTACAGAAATTTCAGTCACAAATTTGATCTGTCGATTGAAATCGTCGTCAAAAATCATCCAAAATGCTGTTGTGCAGTGTATTCAATCTACTAGAACTACGGAACCCTACATTGTGCGTGGCCCGACTCGCGCTTGGCCTATTTATTTAATTTAATGTTGTCTGTATACAATGCTTACTGAGTTTATTTCTATTGGACAGTAAACCTCAATAATAAATATCTCAAAGACCTTAATAACTAAAAAAAAAGCAATAACTAAACGGCTTGATATAATTATATAAAAGCTAACTATAATTAACGTAGGCTCGTCATCTCCTTGACTAATGATAGGTTTGTCCTACACAACGATCAGATTCGCTGAATAACGTCCGCTCCTAAGTGGATGGCTGTTAACGCCTAAATATACACTAAATATTATACATATACACCTAAAGTGAATACTATGTTCTAAAAATAAACTACAGAATGAACGTCGAAATAGATCGGTATTTACAGCTGATTGTTGGCATGTAGAGATAAACTAAGAAGCACTAAGCATTGATACATTTGCGGATTTAGAAGCGATTTGGCTAATGGACTAGTTATTAGGATACGTGTGCAAAAAAAATCCTAAGCATAAAAAAAATTACATAGAGTAGAACGAAGTTTCTAAAAACCACTATAAAAAATTACAATTTCAAATGTGTAGCAATCACCAAATTATATTACGTAGCTAGGCTACGCTGTGCGTAGAGGTTCTACGGGCATATTAAATGCTTACGTACTTTAATAAATGTAGCGTATTTTAATAGCATCGTTATTGAGCACCACAAATACAATAGAAAAGCTTTAAAAAATACACATCAGAGAAATAGTGTTACATTGGCGGTCTTATCGCTAATAGCCATCTCTTCCAGACAACCAAGCAGGGAGATAAAAGACAGAAATTAGAGCGAAATGCTTACAAAGATTTATAATGATATATTATTTTATCATTAATTTACTTACGTGGTGGTATATTTCTGCTGTAGTTGGTTGGTATCTGGTATGCATGTTGGTCCACGTAGAGGATCTGGCTGGAAGAAATGGAAGATTGATTAGACACTCACAAATATTGTACCTTTTAAAATATTAATGTACCATATAATGTTACTACGAGCTGCTATTTAATCACAATAATGGTTTTAATCTTGAGTAATTGTCTCACACCTTTTTGCTATGTTTGTTTTGCAATATTATATAGGTACTCTATTGGAAAACTACAACACACATACTTGTATGTCTAAGTAATTTGTAAGATTTATGGTCATCATCAGGTAAACGAGGTTAATAAGGGTTCAAAAAATCGTCGCTCCACTTTGCGTGAGTGTTAAATTCTTATAGAAAAATTGCTTTTAACATTTTGTTTTGCTTAAAAATTAAATAAATTGCGCGAAGTGGGAAATTGTCTATAAGGCTGCGTCGTGTCTTTGTCGTCCTAATATTTACAAATGTATGTATACCTCAGTAAATACCTACCTAGCGATCCTAGGAAAACCAGATTTAGAGCTTGAAAGAACATTTTGTTCGACATCCTCATTACTAACTATAGAGATAGAACAATATCTTATAAGTTTTCAGTTGAAAAAAAAAAATAAACTCCTGAGAAAAAAAGATTTCATAACGAAAGTTTAGTGCATGATTCAAAATAAATCAGATTATAGGCTTTGATCTTTCGACTGTTCATGTAGGTAGACCATAAACTCCGCAAATAGAATCTGCGATCAATTCAAGACGGTTATGTAATTCGTGTTTACCCAATAAAGGATGCGCCGGCTTTCCGGCAAGCCATACAAATGTTAATAACCACGGTTATTCGCCTTCGTTGGAAAAGTAGCGCGGAAAAGGTTCAAGTACAGGTGTGTACGGCTTATAGTAAGAGTAGGTTAGACATCTGTTTTATACGGAAAACAATAGGTAGGTCCTACTTTTTTTTTTATACAAAGAAGTAAGAAGACGAGCAACACGCTCTCCTAACGAGTAAGAGGTAACGCCGTCCATAATAATTAGTAGGTACAGTGTTACTTAGGACTTTACAATGACGTAAAATTTTAGGTGCACTGAGCCAATGCTTTTTACTTAAGAGTCATAGAGATGTTAAGACTCTTTAGCCCTGCCACTAGCTACAGTGCCGTCCTACCGAAGCGCAGAGATGTTTGCACATGCTCAGCCGGTAGAATAACTGGCACTGTTGGGGTACCCACCTAGTGGACCACCTGCAAAGGAAGTCGACCCCCGATGATCCTATTGTTATGTTATTGTACTTTTATACGTTCCCCCCATTTAATTGACTTGAAGTAGGTACTTATTTCTTTCCCCCCGGTGGGTTCTCGCCTTTGCGTGGCGGTGGGGATAAGTAGCCGTGGTAGAGGAGACCACGGTGAAACTAAGAGGAACCCGAGGCGGTCGGCCGCTCCACGCCGGGCTGACCTCCAGCAGCCCATGTGCGAGTGGCCGAGTGGGTTGCGGTGCCTCCCTCAGAGGCATCCCAACCGAGGTGGACCGCCGTGCGTCGACCATCGCACCGTGGGTCTATGGCGGGGGCCGCGGCGGGAGAGGAGTGTTGGTATCACGATGCGCCACTCTCCCTGCCTTCCGCGGCCCAAACGGGGTCGCCACCGTTTGATGGCGGACGCGGTGGGGCCGCAGGGGAAGAGGAGTGCCGGTATTACGGTGCGCCGTTCTCCCTATCCTCTGCGGCCGATGTGTGTTGTAGGTGTTGCGCCTCCGCGTGTCCCTATGAAGGCAGCATAGGGCACAGTGGATGGCGCGAGCGGGCTCATCGCGAGCGTTGCCGTGGCGGAAGGTGGCAGTGGACCGGTAGACCGTACCTACGTATCCCTCGCGTAGTGATGGGCCACACCACTGCCCCTTGTCGGGTGGGACCAGGCCCGGGAGGCTGGTCGAAAGGGCTCGGCCGTTAGGCGGCGAGCAGGGTGGCGCTGGATCGCGGGAGGTGTCTGGTGGCGACAAGAGGGATGTCGTTTTCCGGACATCTCCGGCGCTCCGTAGGAGGAGGGGAGGAAGAAGAGGACTCTCTGATTTTCCTTTTGCAGGGTGGTATGCATTGGGGGGGTCAGAAGAGTCCAATTCTAAATCCCAGGACCTGGACGGAGGACGCGGGGGCGTTCGCTGTCATTGAACAGGTCCGGGAGGTGGCGCGCGCGGTGTTTCCGTGCGCCATTTCGGTGAGGGGTGGGGTCCCATAGGACCAACGCCGCTGGGGCCGCGGACGAGTGCTTCGGCGTACCCGTTGCCCCGGCACTAAGGCGCGAGGTGGAAACACCCCGGGTTTTTTTAGTGGGTATACCCTGTCGGTCGGGATTGGATGGTTTGGTAGTGCCGGCGGGGGAGTCCCACATAACCTCTCGTGTCCCCCCGGGCGCGGGTGGTATGCGTAAAGCATTTTTACCCGGGTTACAAAAAAAAAAAAAAAAGGTACTTATTTCTTTTCAAACGTAACTGCACAACTCGTTACCTATCGCTATACTTTGAAATTAAATTACTTTCCTTGGAATAATTAAAAAGTTTCATGGTAATGCATGAGTGGTGAACAGCATACAATATTAAAATAATATTAACCTTATATGCAAACATATTAGTGACTAACCTGAAAGTAATCAGAAACCAAATACATAGGGTGTTACTTTTTATATGTCACCAAAATTTTGTCATATATTTTGTCATACATAAGATGTGAATGTGCATGGGTATTGTTCCCTAATATCTATACGGTTTTCGTCGAAAGTGTGTATTATATAAAAATAATATTATTAAAAAATATATATTTATAAATATCTAAATAACACTTATTAGGATTAGGATTGCTTGTAACTATTTCGAATAGGTAAACTGAATGAGCTGCAATTGTGTATATAAATAGCTTATACCATGTAATAAAAAATATGCTATAGCCAGTAAATCTAGTTAGTACCTGTTTTGTATAATAAAATCATTGCCACTGTTAAATGGACTATTAGTACCTATTAATATTATATTTTTCCAAAAAAAGAGATAAACATAATAATGTGGGTGGTATTAAATATCATTACATGGAAGCCCCTACGTCCCTTACTTGAAAATAATTATTACACGTAGATCAAATATTACTTGTTATTATACGGGTGTCCATAAATAACTATGCCCTTTATATCTCATAGGTGATTTTCTAAAATGACAAAGAAATCTATTGTTAGGAATGAATAATATAGATGTTATAATTTCCTGTTTTGTTTATGGTAAGAGTACCTATTCACCATTGCGTCTATTTTTCTTTCTTGAGATTGTTGAGAATATATTTTAGTAAATCTAGCGGGTCTTAAGTACAACACACTGAGAGAGGGCACGGGTCGGACGCGGGTTGGGACGTTTTAGTACGGCGGGTGCAATCCTTGTCAATACCTATATGAGAGACATCCCAACTCATCTTACTATTTGATTGAGACCCGCGCCCGCGCACTGTATGTTAAATGCGGCAGGTGCACGAAGCGTGTTTCCCAGCGTCTGCCCCGCTTTGCTCTTGTAAAATCCCTTCGTAAGCGCCCATACTATCTTACTAGTATTATAAACGCAAGAGTGTGTATGGATTAATGGATGTTTGTTACCTAGAACATTATAATATAATAGACAACTTTTCAGTGGGTATGTAATACCTTATTTACATTTAGCCGAAACGGGCAGGGCAGTGAGCAGGGCTTGTCATGTTTACACACATGCCATGCCATGGAAGCATAGTGCTAACACGCATGTCCTGCTTACTAGGGCAGTAGCCCGTTTCGGCTGAAAGTGGAAGGCTTAACACATTTGGTGACAGCTAGTTTCAACACTAACTCGCGAAACGGGCTCTTCTTATTTTCATAATTTCTAACACTTGAATTCAGTTCTCGAACATCCTATATAGCTTTAAGAGTTAACCTAATTAAGCACCCCTTCACAGTTTATGTTGTGTGTTGACCACACGAAAGTAAACTGTCATTTGAGTGAGCGATTGCTTTAATCGTGATAGGTCATCGATGCACTTTCCTCACTTTTCCTTTTAGTCTTGAAAAACTTTACTTATTATTTTCTTAACCAATTATATTTAGTTGCATGTTAGTCGTCTTAATTGTTGTAATGCATGATGTGTTTTAATGACGGTAATATACGATGGCTTACTAAGTTTCTTTGTTAAGAATGCAGTGCATATAGTTAGTTCTATTTTAAAGTAGCTCATATATTTTTCCAATGCTATTTTTATCAAGTTACAATAATATCTTTTTTTTTATGTGATGAAGTAGAAGACGAGCAAGACGCTCTCCTGATGTTAAGAGATAACGGCTGCCCATAATCAATAATCAGTACAGTGTTACCTAGGATTTCACAATTATGTGAAATTCTAGAAGCACTGCACCAACGCTTCTTACTCAAGAGTCATGAGATGTTAAGACTCTTTAGCCTAGTAATTTCACTAGCTACAGTGCCCTCCTACCGGAGCACAGTGATGTTTGCACATCACTGCTCAGGCGGTAGAATAACTGGCACTGTTGGGGTACCCACCTAGACGACCTCCTGCAAAGGAAGTCTACCCGCGGTAAAACCTAGAATAAAGTCACATCTGAAAAAAGAGATCAATATACATTTTACCCAGAAATATTTAATATTTTTAATATGCTTTACAAACACAGATTTTAATTTTAGAATACAAAAAAAATTATAGCCCAGTCAATGAGTGCCCAAAAAGGGTATGTGGATCGAAAAGTCGAAAGCAGAAAAACTAACTTAGGAACTTTGTTTGGACTAGTTAGGAGATAAACATACTAAAAGTCCCCACCCCTCCGAGGTGAGCCCGAGGGGGGGGAGGCCGAAGAAGGTCCCATTTTTAGGTTTTTTGCTTATATTATGTCAAAAACGGTGCGGTGTACGATATTTTGTTGTACTACATTATTAAACCTCATAAAATTTTCTACAACTTCAGCCTTGACACTTTTTATCTATCTCCAATCGTTGTCCAGCTATGAGCTTCCAAACATGGTTTATTTTGAAGACGCTTAAAATAGTTTTCCATACAAAGTCGGTAAAAAAATCTTACAAATAAAATTTGACCAACTTCTGGCTATCGTACCATAATTAAACTTTGCAAATGTCTAGAAATCTGATGACAGTTTAATAATCTGGTACCACTGAGCTGATCTGATGATGGAGCCAGGAGGGGTCTAATGAAACTCTTCAATGGCTATTAGTAAACCCGTCGAGTTTGGGCACATTACATTCGAATCGATGAGACTTTTTCATAACACTTGCTGTCGAGGGTCTGATAATGGACCAGGAGGTGCCTACGTCTCATCAATCCGAATGTAATGAGTCTAAACTCGCTGGTTTAACTAATAGCCATTGAAGAGTTTCAGTAGACACCTCCTGGCTCCATCATCAGATCAGCTCAGTGGTACCAGATTATTAAACTGTCATCAGATTTCTAGACATTTGCAAAGTTTCATTATGATACGACAACCAGAAGTTGGCCAAATTTTATTTGTAAGATTTTTTTACCGACTTTGTATGGAAAACTAATTTAAGCGTCTTCAAAATCGACCATGTTTGGAAGCTCATAGCTGGACAACGATTGGAGATAGATAAAAAGTGTCAAGGCCGAAGTTGTAGAAAATTTTATGAGGTTTAATAATGTAGTACAACAAAATATCGTACAACGCACAGTTTTTGACATATAAGCAAAAAACCTAAAAATGGGACCTTCTTCGGCCTCCCCTCCCTCGGGCTCACCTCGGAGGGGTGGGGACTTTTAGTATGTTTATCTCCTAACTAGTCCAAACAAAGTTACTAAGTTAGTTTTTCTGCTTTCGACTTTTCGATCCACATTTCTTCTTTTACTGGACTATTAGGCACATATCATAGATGTTTTAACAAATTGGCTGCGGCGGCGTTTCATATAACTAGCCCAGGTGCCTGAAATTATTTTTGTATGGAAAAATCCTTTGACAAAACATAACGTGTGTGCTTTTCAGCACTTGCGTCCCGACCTCAAAAACATAGCCGTTGTGTTTTCAGCTGTCAATGTGTTAAAAATACCTCATTAAGGACAAAATTGGGGCTCGTGAGATGTTTCACTATAATTTTAACCTCAACCTCGACGTACCGAGTGTTAGCATGTAGGTATATCGGCATGAATCAGGTGTATCTGGTCAACATCAGCTGCATTTACTTTGATATCCTCTGCTGATGACAATGATAGAGAGTGACGTTCACTGGCTCCGCGCCAGGATGTCTGGTCACTCACTTATCATGAAAAATATCAACTGCGCTTGTATTAATGTCCACAATTATATAGGTGAAGGAACTTCGACCCACGGGTGTGTATGAGATCACCGCGCTGGAAAAGTTTTTCATAAAGTAATATTTTAAAATATATTTTTTCCTACTTGAATTTGACTAAATTTCCTATAATAATAATTGGGGCTCATACTTTAAATGAATGAGTAACAGTTGTCGCTTCTCGATGTCAGTCTGTCTGTACGCTTGGATCTTTAAAACTACGTTTTTTATTATTATTATTTTTTTATGTGATGAAGTAGAAGACGAGCAAGACACTCTCCTGATGTTAAGAGATAACGGCTGCCCATAATCAGTACAGTGTTACCTAGGATTTCACAATTATGTGAAATTCTAGGAGCACTGCACCAACGCTTCTTACTCAAGAGTCATGAGATGTTAAGACTCTTTAGCCCAGTAATTTCACTAGCTACAGTGCCTTCCTACCGGAGCACAGTGATGTTTGCACATCACTGCTCAGGCGGTAGAATAACTGGCACTGTTGGGGTACCCACCTAGACGACCTCCTGCAAAGGAAGTCTACCCCCGGTAAAACCACCCGGTAACGTCACCGATTTTGATGAGATTTTTAAATAGATAGAGTGATCCAAGAGGAAGGTTTATATGTGTATAATTACAATGCATGATATAGAGAAACACTGATACCTATATAATTTTCTGTTATGCGCTACAAAGCGCGCGCCGATCTTTTATATTCCCGCCCAATCATGAAACATTTCTGTAAGCATATACATACATAATTAACGTAATGTTATTGAGTAATAATAGCTCTACAAGATACATTTAACAATTTTATAATAGCTTAATCACAGACCAGCTCAATCTAAATGGCATTATTTTTTCATGTCTATTATTTGTTAGGCTGGACTTTGAAATAAGTTATCATCTTAGCTACATGTTAATGATACATGTATGAATATTGAAAATACTATTTACAGACAATCTTTATTCAAATGATACATCAAATTGCATGTCATTATTTTGTGTCACGTCCGGCAATTAGCTTGGTCACATGATGTCTGAAAAACTGAATGGCTGAGATTTTTGTAGAAATTAGTGTCTGTGCGAGAAGAGAAGTGGAATTAAGATTTGAAATTAGATTATTAACTTTAATGACTTTATTTTGAAGTGTTTTATAGCGCATGTATGGCTGAAAATCCGGAGACCCCAAATTCAAATACGGGTTTGGTATTTTTCGTGTTTAATTTTTAAGGATACTAAAGGTTCAGCCCTAACTATTTATTAATTTTTCTATTTTTGTTCTCAGGCCAGAAGACAGTTTAACATATTTTCGAAATATAGAGGATTCAATTTTGTCTTGATATTTTTTTATTCAGTATAGGTTAGTCTTTGACCACGATCTCGCCTGATCTTAAGCGACGATGCGGCCGTAGATGGTAGCAGACTAAACCTAGAAGGCGGGATAAACCCCCCAGCTTCACTGAACATCATGCCGGAACACGGCATGATTTTTATTATAACCAAATTTTTTGAAAACTTGTAAAAATCGATCTTACCATGTGGTTGAATATATAAAGAATAAAGTGCAATTTAAAGAAATATATAATTTGTACCCTTGTTTGAAAAAAGTAGGGATTTTTTTATTTGGATACGCTCAACTCCTACGACTCTTCACATTTTGCGCAAACTTTTATCATAATGTCATAAGATGAAGATGAATGATCGACGAACAAAGTGAATTTTACGGTTGGTTTTACGACCGATTTTATAACGAAGATGAGTCGGTATTGTAAAATGATTACTATTTATTTGTAGAGTAGGTAATCAGCGTTGTAAAAGTACAGATGTTTGCGTCATAGACTGATCAAAAGTATGGACTGAAAAGCTAGAAGATTGAGCTTGTTGAAAGATAAAATGAGGCACTTTGAAATCCTTTAAATTGTTTGTTTGTTTTTACTAACTACCGTGAGCATCATGCATTTCTGATGTCCGATCCGTACTTTAGACAAGGCAACGCAAGGGAACGCGTCTTCACTCTCGAGCACGGTACGCAGGTGTGTTTCCTCGTCTTCCCATATTCATTCGCCAAGCCTCATGGCGAGTCTCTTCGAGGCGCCTCGCGAGACTCTGGAGTTTTTTTATTTTATTTTATTTTTTTATACTAGATAGGCCTACGTTTGACCACATCACACCTGATAGAAAGTGAAAATGCGGTCGACGATGGATCACGTAAGATGCCTAGAAAGATACCTATTCACTCGTGCCTTGAAGATACCCAAGTTGTACCGCTCGGGAAACACAGATGACGGCAAAGTGTTCCAAACGCGACCAGTTCTCATTAAGAACGACGAAGCAAAACGCTTGGTGCGGGCAGAAGGTAAGGCCACTAAGTAAGGATGCCGCTTTGCCGTCTGCCGCGACGTCCGTCGGTAGAATGGGCTTGGAGGAATAGACGAGTTGAAATAGACCGGCTACAATAACGAGTAATATTTGTGAAGAATAATCGATGTCTTTCATTAGGAGGTCACGCTACACCTGCAGTAGCTACCATGGTAAACATAAGAGTATACACAATTTAGACCGCAAGTGTAGTGACGTGTCTGGGTCCGTGCATCACCTATAGGTGTGTGCTGAAAACAAGCGTCACAGATGCTTCTGCGCTGTGGCATTATGCTGAGCACCCACCTTTTCGGGCATCGCGATGATTGCTGACATTACTTTTATTTTATTATCTGTACTCTATAGGTAGTTTTAATTATTAGACTATAGTGGAGTAATGTGTTATTTTCTGTATTTTTTAATGTAATCATTGTTGATGCTTGAATAAACATTTTTCTTTCTTTCTTTCTTTCTTTCTACCTAATGTAAATCTTAAAAATGGAATTGTTTGTTTTAGATACATACAGCTTATCATAACAATAAGAATGTTCTCTGTCTTCTGAACCATATAGCTGTAGCCTCTTGTACATATTACCAACTTGCACACATACACACAATGCTCGTGAACTAATTATTAAGACGTAAGTTTTTCAGTAAATACAAATGGGCTTACTATAACAACTTAGTTTTTGTTTTTAACAAAGCTACTTCTAGTATAAATTTGTATTCAGTACAGACCTATCAGATGGTGGGTTTAATGCCAGTTACACTGCAGCTGGTTCGAGGCGCCAAACCAAGCACATTACGCTCGCCTTGATTCGGCGCCACCAGTTTTAATTTTTTTATGACTTTTCCATGAAGTTTTCAATCACTAGAGCTTTGCTGTAAGTCTCTCTTATTGGTTGATTAAACTTCGTACTAAATACAACGTAAGTAATGACCATAATAATTTGTTCAATCAATATAAATTTTGTTCATCGATAAGAAAAGCTTTAGTAGGAATTTGTACGAAAAGGAGATTTTTGAAGGTACCATTCATCTCTACATCAAAACTTTAATTGAGCGCGAATATTTAAAACATAGAGTCGTTTACCTAAAGGGTTCTGATTTATAGGTCGTTCACTTTTTTCTTTGGATTTGTTAATTATTCCAGAACACTATTTGACCTGCTACACGTGCCATCAATAAATGTTTTGTTCGGCGCCTCAAAGTAGTCGCTTGCGTCTATAACATACTATTTATTATTCTGTGGTCTGGCGCAGCAAGGGTGGGTCAACACTCAGCATCATCAGGCCACAACAGACGCTTGCAATGACAACTATTCAGAGCAAAGGTTTATTTCTGTGGTCGCAGTTACAAGACCGGCCACCGTCGGTGTATTTTAGGTGTTAATGACGCAAATAGCTGTGATAAACGCGTTTAATTTTGGCGCACTCTTGTATAGATTATATTGTTGTCAATGGCTCGTTTCGTCATTGTCTGTTCAAACTGTTATTGGTATTACAACCTTGTATACTCAATACTCACATACGAGATATATATATTATACGATATCTTCTCATAAAGAAGAGTTAAATAGCGCGCCAGTTTTCTCAGCTGAACAGGCAAGTCCGGGACTTACCGCTATGACCACGTATATGTACATAAGTAATATAAATGTAACATACATAATATCTGGACAATCATTATCTTTTACAATAATGTAGGTACTTAATTAATTGCGATAAATTAAAATAATCTTTTTATTACATTTTTTATGAAATAGGTATAGTTTAGTATTTGACCACAAACTCGCGTGATGTCAAGCGACGATGCGGCCGTAGATAGTAGCTGACTAAACCTAGAAGGCGGGATAAATCGCTCCCTAGATCTCCTATCAATATTGATAACAGGTTCTGTCCTGAGTAGGAGCGCATCAGCATTACATATACGGATACGACTCGAATCGAATCAAGCCTAATAATTATTTTTTGAGAATAGAACATGTAACTTTTTATTTCAAAATAAGGGTAGGTAGGTAGGTACCTAAACAGCCATATTCTTCTTTCAGACCCGTATCCCGTTTGTCCATACGTAAATATTAAAATATCCTCATCACTTCTATTTGAGTCTTTCTTTGTCCGATAAACCAAAAAATATTGTAAATATTTTATTCAATTAGCACCAAAAGATAGTGTGGTTGACGGCGAAGAATTAACGCGAAGCCGCCGGAAAAAAAAAGAATTTTAAGTTTTTATTATAAAATGAGTAGGTATAAACTTTATGCTCTTAATTATCACAATTGATAGCAATGCAAGATTTTATTTTTGGGTACTAAAAACTGTTTTTCTTCACTCTTCACTCTGTACTAATTACCAGATACTGCCGGTGTTAACCGGTTTTTTATTGTGTTGTTTATATGTTTGTTTGTGTAGTAGTGTGTCAGCAAGGAGTCCTGGCAAGCGACGTGACATCGGCCGAGATATCGCGGCCACGGCTCCACCGCGTCACGTCGCGTGCTTCTCTCTCTGCAGGCCACGCTACACCACACACTTGCCAAAATTATGCACATTATACTCGTATTTATGTACCTCGAAAAATATTCGCGTTGTAACGAATTATTGGACAGAAAACTATAAATTGCACCATTATGCTAATGGAGCAAGATTTACCTTACATTTAGATGGGCTCTTCTAGAAAACGTTGACTCGTGAGAAACTTGTAGGTGAGTGTGAGAAGATGTTTATAAATTAATTTAACTCATGGACTATAATTTCAATAAATTTTACTATACGAAGCTTAGGGCTTTGTTCAACTGATGATGAAATACCTTTCATTAAGTCACATATAACCTACATCGAGCGCGACCGCAATGAGCAAGACGACCGTTGTGCGTGCCCATTTAAATTATTTTTGTAGCTCATTCGAGGTCCCTGAGCGATTCGTATTTGGCTGATCTATAAAAGTGTAAATGTGGAGGGCAAATGAGACGAACCTAGCACACTCGAGCAGTTCCTTGTTGGGCGTGAAGGTGGCCCCGGCAGCCAGCGCGAGCACCGCCAGCAGCGGCGCCAGCAGCGGCCACATGTTAGGGTCGGCGTCGCGCGCCCCGGCCCGGCCCTGCCTCGCCTGTCGCGCACTCTCTCACTTCACTCACTCTCCGCGTGCACATCATCGGCGAGTTGCACGCGAGCACATCACTTCACTCGCGGAGGCACTCGGGACCGTGGAGGTCCGAGGATCAGCGAGCGCGGCGCGGTACTGCGCGACTGGCGCGCCGCCTTATCGTACGCTCGCGGACGGCGGGCGGGCGCGGTCACGGGCGCAACCTTCGCTTCCGCGCGATCTCACCCCGACGGACCGTCACAGAGCGCACCTCTCACGTCACCAGATCCGCAGACCGCTCGCTCCACATCCGCTGCCGACCGGCGTCTGCGGCGATCACAGCTGTTCATTAACACCGCTCTCTTATTATATCAAAAGTCACCACCGGTCGCGGCGCACTTTCAGCCCTGCGCATAATGTACGTCCGATTTAAATTCCACGTGATATTATGGCGGCGTTGTTAGGTTTATAAAAATGATGTCCCTAGGGCGGATAGATCGGCGTGTCGAGCTCGCGTGCGGCGCTGCCGTGCCCAATCGTTAGACAACATTTGACTTTCGCAAATCTACTCCGAGTGACTACAGCGAAAGCGAATAAACTACTAACAAGATATTAATTTCCAAGGTCATATACCCTCGCGAACCGCGGCATCACGCGCTACTGACGGTTTTCCATAACTTTTCACACAGATTCATTGTCAGTCTTCATAAGTAGGTTTAACCTATCATTACTCAAGGACTTATTTTTAGATATTAAGTCTACACGATTATATTTATTTTTGAGCCAACTTTGACTTTGACTTTTTTTTTGAGGCTCGACTTTGTAATATTTAGGAACATAATATGCAGATGGTAGGCGTGTCACAGTAGAGTAGATGCTCTACGAATGTATGTAATAAGTAGTTCATAAAACAAGTGAGGTATTGATGCTCGTAGTAGATCGGTAAAGCAATGGAGTCTGCGTGTCCAACAGTCGCGAATTCATTTGTTTCCATCGGTAGGTATCTGGTAACTGGAGTAAATCGTCCTAGCCCGTACCGCTGGCAAATTGATTCGAATGCCATTCAAAACAATCAACCTTTCTTGCGACCATCGAATTATGTTCATGTTTTCGATACAAAAACTAAACAAAACAAGGTCCTTTTTACAAGCTTTTTTACAAGCTTTATATTACTTTCACCTGTCTGTTGTCTGTCTGTCTGTCTGTCTGTCTGTCTGTCTGTCTGTCTGTCTGTCTGTCTGTAATCAAATCTTGCAAGTTTAATTTGACCCACTTCCCGGTTTCCAATTGAGCTGAAAATTTGCATGCGTGTGTAAATCGGATGACAATGCAATATTTTTATGACATCGAGCTGATCTGATGATGGAGCTGGAAGGTGGCCATAGGAACTCCGTCATAAAACAACGCAACCCCATCGAGTTTGGGCTCATTTGATTCGTCTTGACGAGTACTTTATGATACAAGACTATAATAATAATTAAAGCTTGTTTTTAAAAAGTATTTTTAAAATTTCACTTGTTACTCTTGAACTCATTCTAGAATTTGATGAGTAACTAATTTTATCATTGCGTGGGGTGATAATGAATAAAATTAGAATTCAAAATTCTGGAGAACTGTCTGAAAATAAAAAAGTAAAGAATATGGAACTAGACTGTACTAATAAGAGAAGGTATGTTATGCGATGAGAGGAAATTATAGTCTCGACCAATAAATAATTTTACTGTAACATAGCCTAGGAATTACAATTACAGCACGGCTGTATTCACATAATAATTCACCTAAATAAAATGATTACGGGAGTATATTTGTAATGGATAACTCTCACGGTAGTTTCCAAAATCGTATACCTAACCTGTGATTATTATATGATTAGCTGCGTCCAGCGGATTTACCCGCTGTATGGTACCTACCTATATGTTATTCCAGGGTCTAAGCTATCTATATGTCGCAGTAAGATAGTAATAGCCGTTTTATAATTATGTTACTAGGGATATGATTATCAGCCGGAACTTAGTTATAAAGAATCAATTCATTACTATCATACTAGGAACACACGCACACACACACACACTTCCTTCCTTTCTTACATTTCCTTTTTCGTATTTTCCTTAACATCCGTATATTTTAACAAATTTTCGCGTTTATAATATTAGTAGGATTCTAAATGTCAAGGACGATCCGGATTAGGTAGTGAACACATCCGGTTATTTCCAGGTTAACTAGATATCGGGTGTGGAAGCATGTCGTCGGAGTGTAAACTTGCACTTGGCCGGATTCCCTCGGCCCCGTGCGCGCGGATCAACATCTGCTACGTGGCATTATTTAACCCTGTATGAGTATTTACAACCTACTAATATTATTAAGACTTTGATATTACTTATTTATTTTTTATTTTTTTCAAGTTATTTTGTGGTATGTTAGGGTTTCAGGTATATTTTGATATGAGCCTCTGGTACATTGTTTCTGTTTTCAATGTGTTATTGCCTGCAATGGGTTATTATTATTATTTGTTGGGAGGGGATTTGTTTTTTTTGTGTGGAGGGAAATAGTCTCTGCCTACCCCAACGGGAACCAGGACCAGGCGTGACATGTATGTAAATATAAGAGAAAATGTATGGTAATCAGCATAAACTCCTAATATAGAAGACATCGTGATTGTCCGGAATCATGGTTGAAATTTCTGAATAACTTTAGACGTTTTGTTGTTTTATTTTAATTAAGGAATACCTACCACTTTTTACTATCATTTGCTGAATAACATGTAATAGTTCAAAATAATATAAAATACCGTTAAAGTACGAAAACGGACCGGAGCGAAGTAACCCTAGTTGTATTTGTATGAAATCTTCTATGGCTACTAATTCAGTCCGTTATCGGTCATTTGACGGATTCAGATGGGAATCGGATCGGATGTATTGGGTGGCGTTCTTAGGTTTTCATATAACATAATGGCTTCCTTACACCATTATATTTACCTTAAAATTAAGTATGAATGCAGTTTTTTCCTTAATGGAAACTACAACAAAACTAATATTTTCGGGAAATCACCTTAAAACTAAAAAAATCACGACCTTGTAAACTTCGTCAGTGATTATATGAGTCAGAGTTAATTAACAGATTTGACTGGTTCGGCGTCTCTAGGCAAACATTTCTCTTGGCGCGGCTGCAGAGGATCCACAATCCTGAGTTTCTATAAATATATTGGTGTTTTCTCGTGAAATGCGGTAAGTGTCATTTACAGATTGTTGAAATTAACTTGATACCACACACTAACATTTCAATTAATAAGTAAATTGTGTACACAGTACAAACACAAGTTTGTATTAAAGACGTGCTGCCAGTCACATCATTATTTAACGTTAGAGCCTTTGCACACTAAAACCGATCCGATTCCTAAAAATGACAGTCCGGCGTAGCTGTAAAACATTGTGAACTTATGCACTTTAAGAATTTATTTAAAACAAATCGCTTCGGACTCTGAATAGATATAGTGCAGAAGAGCTCTTAGCCATATTATTAAATATACTGACACCGTATTATAGTATATTTTAAACTTAGCTACAGAATAATCTGTGAAGTTACTAACTGATCATCGCCATGCAGTTATCTAGGCTGGTGAGATAGAGTAGAAAAGGGGTCACGAAAAAAATTGGTGATATATTTCTTAAAGCATTTACAATTTTTTTGCGCTGTAATTTGTTTTGATCAGTTAGTAACTTTACAGATAATTCTGTAGAACTAAGTTTAAAATATACTAATACGGTGTCAGTCATCATCATTTAGAATTTATAGAAAGATGAGATAGGATGGAATTTATAGAATCAGAGTTTATAGCGAGGTGTCTGTCTTCAGATTAGTGTTGTGTCTATCGCTCGACGTAACTATCGTAGAGCGATGGAAGGTCGCGAGCCCGGGTCGTGTCTGTGACGTCCCACACGACAGCGTTTTATTATATTCTGTTTCCTTTGAACACTTTTACTCTCATCATGAAACTAATTAAATGATTTTAATTCGTTACAAATCAAGCATGAAAGCAAGAACCATTATTCAGATTAGAAGTCTGTTTGTAAACTCTTTACGACAGAACTGTAGAACCAATAATTATTGTACGATTATACCGAGGCATACAATGTATGTAGCTTAGATCTTGGAATATCACCTAAGCTACTTTTCAGCGGGTAAAACCGCTAGGCACTACTAGTAATTTATAGCTGATCAACCACTACTACTCAGAATTATTATTAGTACCATACAGAACTATTTACAAGACGTTGTTCTGCTCCACAAGGTTAGAAAGACTGAATGAAACAAGTTGAAAGACAAAACTTGATCTTTACAACTCAATCATCAACACGATATTTTGTTGAATCTAACAACTGTATAACCTTTGTCTAGTCAGGAATTGATACCGGCGTGTTCGCGTCGGTTTTTTCGCGTTTGGCCGGCGGCCAGGTGTTTTGGCGGTCTTTGTCAATGTTGAATTTATTAATACCCGTTGCATTGTCTGTCTATTCGTGCGAGGTGAGCGACATCAGATAATAACCCGACCCGCATCGGGACGTACTTTCCTACGGATAATGATCGCATGATAAAAAATCATTAACTATCTATTATTAGAAGTTAAATCATTGATTTACTAAAGTCGTGATGTCGCGTTCACAATTAAAATGGTGTAAAGTAGTGTTAACCTCCATTTATTAAACCATTTATTAAGGAATTTTTGTATGAAGGTATTCAATCGAGTCAGCTTTAAAAAAAAATGAATAATTAGGGGATTATACTCCAACAGAACAGGTTACCTACACTACTTACACAGTCAGAGTCATATCACAATTATTGGTTGTTAATCTATATGTAAGTAGTTGTATCACTTTAGTGCGTAAATAAGCTAAGTTTGGGAACATTTACCGTGAATTTTATTATAACACTATATCCAGTGAAATAATGTCGTTGATTGGAATGTTAAATAAACATGCTTCTTACTAGGTCAAAATTATTGCTTAGAAATTGTTTTTGCTGTGAGCTAAAGAGTTTATAAACGCAAAATGGTGTCAATTGTGGTTGTGTAATGCCGTCTGGTATTTGAAAAATTTAATTATTTAGATGTTGGAGGCGATGATCAAAATAAATCCGACATGCGAATCAGTGCCAGAAGTCAGGTTACCCGCGAGTGCGCGGCTTTTGATGCTAGATACGTGAACATAGGGAAAACAGGTGTGAGTCTTAACTTACCGTATCCTGAGATTGTAGGAATATGCTAAGTAACTTAATGAAACGAAGAATGCCAATATTCTGAATCGGTGTCCCACAGACTGACTACTAATGCGGAGTAAAGAGTAGGCTAGAATTGATCAATCTTAGAAATGGAGTAGATTTATATCAAAAATGAAATTATGTATAATGCAGAGGAAAATGGAACCGCTAAAGGAAGACCAAGGACGTACAGATTGTTACACATTCGTACCAAAACTACTGCACCAAACTTTAGAGTTTAATATTAAGCTTCTGTTTTACCATATTATGTATCTGGTCGTAGAGAATTTCAGTCCTTGCAACTTGTAAACTTATTACCTATTTGCTAGAGGTAGGTATGTCTAATTCTTTACTGGTCACGAACTATATTCGTGTCTAGAGTCTAGAGCAAGTTTTTTCCCAATTCATCATTTTATTCATCAACCAAAGAACAAAAGAAGCTATTCGCAATCCGTGCCAAGATTCACGAGACGAAACAATGTGGCAATTATTTCGATTTAAATATATCTACGTAATACGTACCTACACCTATTTGCTTTTTACACATGTTTTACTTTAATGTAGGTCTGTGATTTTGGATGTGCTAGGTAATTGTATTTTGACAGATTAATTATCATCACCTAGCCTTGATATTAGCCTATGTATGACCGCTGCGGAATATAGGCTTCTTCCGTGGAACCCCGTTGGATAATACGCACTATTGGGGTTGGGGTACCTACCTAGACGACCTCCTGCAAAGGAAGTCTACCCCCGGTAAACATGTTACAGTAAATCTTTTAGTACTATAATGTTGGTTTAATTTTCATATTAGAATTATAATCTGTCCTGATGGACTACGGACATAATAATCGGCCATTCTCCGAGCAGTAAATTTTATGTGTCCTGGCTCAATAAATCCATAATAATAACAAATGTAATCATGTACATATTTTTATACGGTAGTAAACACCCATATCTATCTGTACACAAAACCTTTGATTTCTGCTGTAATTAGTTAACGCGTAATTAATTAATCTTTGTTCAAAAAGCACCTGTTTTCTAATTTCCGTGACGTGTCCTGACACCAACTTCATGTGAAAATTTGCCTATATTTTTTGTCGCATACAGTTCTAATATGGTTAATTATTTTTAAAAAATAGTTCAATGTTAGGTGTACTGCCTAGCAAAATATCTACGCAATAGAACCAGTCTGTAAATAATTATAAAAAAGTAAACGTTTGTCCGTGTCAAAGTTATAATTTCCATGATATTTTGTGTTCTTGGGCGTACATCCCTAAATAACAGTATTTCGTACATCAGCATCGCATCCCTAGCAAGCCCTGAGTGTGTACCGCGGCCCATCAGCTGTTACAGGTCATTAACCTTAGTGTACTACCAATAAAGCACATGAGAATCTAATTTCCGTACCCGTGGTTTCGAAATTTTATAATTCCATTTTACTGGTTTTAACACCTAATTATTTATGTTAGAAAGTAGGTCGTATTTTAAATAGATCCAGTTCTTTAGTCTCTCTACGTTATAATAAGCCAGTATTTGCTTATTGCGAAAGTTTTTAAAATTTTGAAGAAAACCTGTTATATTCTAATTACCGTATACTAATTTCCATATTTTTATAAGTACCGTTGTATGAAAATTTCCTAGTAAAATGAACCTATTTGCTACCGTGAAGGTCCGAGTTGAGAGTTTTCCCATGGTTTATATGGTATGATATACTCACAATATTTTCTTCTTCCTTTCACGCTACAACCCTTGCCTTTCCACAATATTATTCCAGTTGTAGCGGATTCTGGCGACCTCATCCAGTGCAGTGGTTTTTTGTTGGCCCATTACACAAATTTTCTTTCGACATCCTTTCTTTGTGGCCTGCCCATCTTATTCGCTGAGACTTATAGGCCTTGAAGATGAGCTCTTGTTTGATGCGTGCTTCTTCTTCGTCGGCTAGTGCTTATGCACTTATAAATGACTGGATATGGCTTTCAGACAACTTCCAGTCACCTTCCGGATATCGTCACCCCATCCTTGCCCCATATTGCCAAACAGGGGGGGCTTGGCAAGATGGTGACACCACGTTTGCCAAGAAGCTGTCTCTACTCTAGAACACAACTAGTCTGTCGGTTATCGGTTCTGCGGCAAATGTGACCAGCCATTGCCACTTCAGCTTGCTAATCCCTTTCGGATATGGCGGTAACTTTAGTTATCTGCCGAATCACCTCATTTCTGATGCGATCCTTTAAAGAAACGCCGACCATGAACGCCTGCTCCACACACTTGCCCCGTCACTATTGGCATCCTTGTTCATTCTTCTCTGTACTATGTGCAAGTCAGCGAAAGAAATATAAAAAAAAAAACTTTTCATTCATAACTCGCTGTAATAAACATCTTAAGTGGATCGTGGTCGACAGATGCGTGCTTTTTGACAGCAAGCTCCTGGAGCTCGATCAACAGCTGAGGGGGAACTAGCTGAGCAACTTTGAACTTGTGCATCAGTCTTAACGTAAGTGTCCACGTCTTGGCTTTGTATGTCAGAACAGGTAAGACACACTGGTCTTCAGGTATGGGTGACAAGCAGACTCAAAGAAGCTATCCAATAAATGTAGGCCATCCCAGCTGAAACCTCCGATAGGACTCTCTCGATGTTGTTACTACCTGATTGCACTGTTTGCTCAAGGTATAACATCATCAATACACATATTTCTGAACAATTTCAATAGAGAGTCAATTATAATCTATAAAAATTAGCATTTGTTGCAAGTCCTAAACCGTTTCTGCCATAATGACGATGTTGTCCACTAATCTCAAGTGTGAAAATGTACTCGCCGTTAATATTGATGCCCTATCCACTGTTTGCGGGTTCTGGACTTGGTGGTGGTATCTTATATAATATTTACAAACCTTTCAATACCTATATTGCTAATCAATTTGGTATCGTTGCAAAACCTCCAGAACAGACCAGGTTTCAATGGAGTCAAAGGCCTTCTCATAGTCTTCGAACGCTAAGCACATGCTCTGTTATTTTTGCCGTCTATATAATCTCTCGCACTGTGTGTATGTGGTCTATAGTGTCATAGCCTACTCGAAACCCAGCATGTTCCCATGGCTGGAACTCGTCAAATCTTTTTGCGAGACGCTTTATTACTTTTATACGATAAGCTTATCGACATGGATCAAAAGTCAAAAGCGAAATAGGTCTGTAGTTTTTCAAAAGACTTTATCACTTTTTTCGAAAAACATCACTACTACGATTTTGCTTCACGCCTTTGGAGATCTCCCTGAAAAGAAGACAGCGTTAATAAATATTCGCTGGAGCTCTCGCAATATATTATGTACATAGGTGTACCTACAACCCTCAAAAGCTAGGTAATTCAATTGTCACAAGAGACACATTTTATTCTGGTTTTAGGCTGAGGTGCCTGCGAGGCATACGACTGTCTATAAAAATCTTACACCTCTGCAAGAAACTCAGGCGGAGAAGTGACGCAGCTTACACCCGATGTAGTCAACTTTGTCCGCAGGCTCCTTCCCAATTTATGTACGAAGACCTGGTTCCTGAATGGTGCGTGTGTTGGAACTTGGAACTCCGGAGGTCTCGTCTTACTGACTTGGATATTGTTTCTCGTTTCGTGTGTGTTTCTTCTCGCTAAATTAAGCGTCTTCTTCCAGCAAGATTTCGACCACTCTATTGAGATCCTGGTCTACGTCAACAACAATAGTGGTCCATTTAGTACCAAAAATAAATAAAAATTATTTGCAGCTGCAATGTTCTCATTTCCGTTGCAGTAATTATTAAAACATTTCTCATTTCCATATCCATGTAATTTTTAAATCTCAATAACTTTAAAACCATTGTTACGGGACTAAAACCAAATAAATTATTATATTCGTACATTTAATGTCTTTCATATTTTAATGTATTTGAGTCAATCCAATTATTCGCATTTGTCACTTTATATTATATATATATATATATATATATATATATATATATATATATATATATATATATATATATATATATATATATATATATATTAACATGGCTTTGATTTTTTTATTACCGTTTTTTTTTTTTTTAATTAAGTTTTTCTTTCTGTAATTTCATATATATGTATAAAAATGTTTTTTGGTCTTAATTTTGTATGTAGAGTATTATGTGTATTGTTTTCTTATGTCATTATGTTAATTGTTAACCTGGCCGTGATGTCACTGCCTTTGGTGCCAGCGGAAGACCAGCGTAGGTCCTTTTTTTGAACCTACATATGCTGAGCTGGGGCCTTTTTGCGGCAAATGTTATATACTTTGTTTTATGTACCTTAATAATGTAATTTGTCGTAAATAAAACTTTTTTTCTTTTCTTTTCTTTTCTTTCTTTTCTTTCTTTTCAATTAAAAATCAAAAAAGGCACGGGAATTAGGCAAAGAATGCTAAATTGGAGAATGGCCGTAATATTCATTTTCAAAACTCCAAATCAGATCAGATATTTCATTGTAATAGAGAGAGTGGAGAATCATGTGACTGAACCCTTCACAACCGCCCTTGAAACAAAGTAATTCTACTATTTAAATACATTTAAATGAGGGCGCTAATGTCTATGAACTATAGAGATTTAACGAAAATGTTATATAGCGTAATGTTAGTTCATTTTTTACCACATTAATATGCGAGTTGTATAAGTTCACGTGATCACGCAAATCACGATCAGAAATAATGTTATTATTATGTCGTTATAATGCATTTCATTACTAATTGGTTGTTATTATTAGCTGGCTATTGAGAAGAAAATTGGCTCATTATATTACACGGTTTGGTTTGTATCAAATATTTTGACTAGAATCCATTTGCTATGGATCTCATAGGTGCAAATATCAATATATAAAGTACCTAATACAAACTCTGTAAAACTGGGTGTGCTCTATCTGTGTCCATGTGCGGAATATGTTATTTACAGACATCAGGTAGTAGAAGAAGACTTCCAAGACAATAATAATTCTATTTTTTTTATGTGAGAAGTAAGAAGACGACTGCAAGACCCTCTTCTGATGTTCAGAGATAACGATGCCCATAAATAGTACAGTCCTACCTAAAATTTTACAATGATGTGCAATCCTATCCTGTGCACCAACGCTTATTACTCGAGAGCCATAAGATGATAAGACTCTTTAGCCCAGTAATTTCACGCACACATTAGTTGCAGTACCTACCGAAGCACAGTAATGTTCGCACATTATTGCTCAGGCGGTAGAATAACTGGGGCTGATGCGGTACCCACCTAAACGACCTCCTGCAAAGGAAGTTACCCCCGGTGAACCGACGTTTAGGAAATTGGGTTAGGTAAGTTTTTAATTTACGTAGAAAGGTGGCCACCTTACGTTTCTGAAATCAAAGGTCGGGTGCCCAGATGCAAATTCTGCAAAGAGAAAAAAATTAAGAATGAGTGTGCAGCGACGGTTTTTTTAAAACAAAATTCCAATAGTGCCATGGACGCTACAAATTTAATGAGGGACAATTAATAACAATATAGAGGGAAAGTAAGATTTTAACTCTCCTAACGAACTATAAATCTAGTAAAAATTTTGATGAAAATAAACAGTTACTATTATTAGATTTAACTTTCTATCCAAGGATTTCAGTATAGGTTAGGTGTGTTGTGTACTAAGTGTTAATAAATTTTAAACTGTCTACCATGAACTTTGACGGGGCTGCCGATTTCAATGCCTCACTAGACACACATGACCGGCACGTGAACTTTAAACTGTAACGACCTTAGAAATATAAATAATATATTAATAGAATACGTTTGAGGAACAGGAAGTTATCACAAGTAACCAACTGCCCCTATATCAGCGAGGTATTTACTTGTAAGATAAATAATACTTTGTTGATAAAGCAAAGAAAATGTAGGTAATCTATTTATAACTTGTGGAAAATTCGTTTTCATTTGTAATCACCATTTTATTTATGATTTTAACATTTATAAACTACAAATAATTCGTAAAACTAATAGGTATAATAACCTATTAGTGTGTCCATTGAAAAGTTTTGACAAATAAAGGAATATATTGCAAAAATTGGAATAGTAAACCAAGATAAACGCCATTAGTACACAATTAGTGTTAATATTGTTACACCTCCGTTTACCTTTATAAAAGCAAGTAACAACATCTATAAAGTATTATTAACATTTCCATGGTATGTATGCTACCCTGTAGACTGACAGCCAGCTGACAAGTAGGTACGTAGAGTGACCTTTCTACATGATCAGGTTACTCGGAGAACCTTTTACTATCTTTCCGGTAACTGCGAGTACTGTGCGGTTACAGCAATTTCAGGAAACGCCGCCATCTATTAATAGAAATCATATTAAGTTTGAGCAAATAGGTGGCTTTATAAATGAGAAAATAGATTAACTACTTTTAAATTGCATCTGCCAGCCAAATTATGACATCCTGCGTTTTTTGGGAACGACTTCCCATTTCAGGATGGTCTGGATCAAATTTTCAGTGTTTTTCGCCTTCCCACTGTTAACTAAGTTTGACGATAAAACTATAAAAAGTTTTTTTTTTTTTGTTGTGCAATGATTGTCTAGTCCCTAAGTCCTTACACGTATTCCTTCTAATCAAACATTGTAAGTTTTAGAATCATGGAAGAGTATCTACAATAATTTTCTTCATGTGCACCTTTTAGGGAAGTTTTCATAATCTGACATAAATTTAGATTTGACATTTCACCAGCCAACACTCTCATTCATGTGATACGCAAGCGTTTAGTGGCACAAATATTTCATTGAAGGTATATTCATAAATCCGTTGCGCACAGTTCACGCAGTGATGGAACTTCCGCAGTGCGTGTGAGTCCCGACTCGCACCAAGGACGCGGTAATGAGGCCGCTGCGTGACTCCACTCAAGGCTGCCCTACTGCTGTTTTGCAATACTACATTGCAGTGCACAATCTTTACACAAAGTATGTGTCACAAAGTGTATGTAATTCGTAGTTATCAAAAAGATTACTTGTCTGTCTGTTCCAATTAGATTTACCCTTCTAATTGGAACAGACAGACAAGTAATCTTTTTAAATAAAATAAAACATAATGAACTGGACACTAGGACATAGTAAAATATAGCAAGCAGTAGCCGTTCCGGCACGATGTTTAGTGAAGCCAGGGAGGGACTTATCCTGACTTATAGGTTAGGTCTGCTACCATTTACGGCCGCATCGTCGTTTAATATCACGCAAGATTGTGGTTAAAAGCTAATAATGAATAAAAAAAATATAAGTGCTAGTATAGGTATATACAGGACGAAAAGAGTAGTAGGAGAGGAACGATGGGTAGTTGGTGTGGGCTCAATATTCTAGCCTTCAATGTAGAATGAAATTATAATATAATGCCTATAATAAAAACAGTTGCTTTCGTGCGAAGACGGGTGCTCTATAATATGCAAGATACTTCATAAATATGAAGAGCTTTCATTACAAAGCACCTAAATTGGGTTGAAGCTATTATTATCCAGTTACTATAACCACAGGGCAATTGTTATATATTATAATTTCAATTTTAAAAGGGATTTCAGAAATTAATTGCTATGAACATACCGCTCTAGTTCAAGATCAGGTACTGTAATTTTCACTATACTGTGTGCGCCGCGTGCGTTTCTATTCGCGTGCTTTTGCGACCATCCCAAGTATTATTAGAATAATTCAATTTGAAATATTATAACTTGTTTGATAACATGATAATTAGGTGTGATACAAATGGTAAACAGTATTTGTGGAACTTAAAATATTAATTATGTTAAATCTTCAAATAGGTAATTTTACATTTAAATTAAACTGCTGACATCGCATCGTTGAAGTTTACAATATTATCGGTTTTAAGCAAGCTGCGTTACGCCCCCAATATGTTTTTAGTGAAAAAAGTGACTATAAATCTTTATCCTAATTTCCTAGTAAAAATCCTAATAAAAAATGTTGATAATAATTATTTTCCTTGAACTGTTTTGGAATTACTTTGATGAACTAGTTCAAAGCCACACCATGGCGCCACTGCGCCATCTAGTTATATCAGAGTGAAGCAAGTGGAAAACTCGTGTTGAATTTTCCGAGTCATCTGTAGTATTATTTCACTTCCCAGGCGCGTGTTGGTTTTCAGCGTCTGTTGAAGGTTGTTCTTCTTGTCAAAATGAAATGAGAGGGCGTTAGTTGGTACTTTTCTTGAGGCAAATTGAATTAGGTATATTTTGCAAAGATAATACGTACCTACTAACTATAAATATTTTTTTATTTATAACTTATATAAAAAAATGAGGATAATCTGAATGAAGTTGTGTTTTATTTGTTATGGTTGTTAAATCAAAACCAATTTGAAAATTTATTTTGTGTTTGAAATCACAATAAACGTAGACTTATTAAAATAATTCGAGTGGTTCTTTAGTGTTACAATAATTATGACTTTATACCCACCAGCGCAGCGCAGAGGGTGATATTTACAAATAGGTATTTTCAAAGGGTCCGAATAAGAGTTAACCCCAATTTTTATTTAACAATTAGTTTTGGGTCTAATAATTTAGTGCATGCAATAACGTGGTCCAGACATTTTATTCTCTAAGCACTAGCTGTTGCTGTTTATAATACTTAGTTTACATTTCTTGGAAAACTTTTGCAAGAGCGTTACTTAGTTGCATTAAGGTAGGTACTGCAAAATGCATAACTTGTCAAGAAAATTTTTGTTTAGAATATTACATAATACATTGAAATAACGTAAAAATTCCATGAATTTTCTATACAATTGCTCTCCTTTTAGGGTTGAGTGGGCAACGTAAATTTACATTGGCGAGTAAACATTTGTTCGGGCGGCCAGTAGCTGCCCACAGAAAGGCGCATCCCGTCACAATTTAATAAAACTTGCTTCACACCTACATATTGTACTCAAATCGGATTTCCTCTCTACGTTTGCTCACAATGGTGCTTGCTCAGAGGAAGGAGTTACTAACAAAAGCTGTACAGTTTATATGTATGTCTCTTAACCTACTTGCCTAAAATATGCACAGAAAAGTTTGAATGTAACGATTTACATGAATTTTGAACATTTTTCTAGTTCATTAAAAGCTCTTTATTATGTGTAATCTTGGATCTAAATAGGCTACATCTTTGTCTAAAAAAAGACTGACAGGTGATTGAACTATTAACGTACCTACAGCTTGCGCTGATATTGCCACAGATTATGGCGTAGACTGATTGCTAACGAAGGAGCGAAGCCGCGAGCATAAGCTAGTTAAGAATAACGTGGAGACTGATGTCTAGCAAAATAATTCTGTTCACCTTATTTTCTGAAAACAACATGAGGCAACAGAGGCCCGAACTGTAACTATACTAAAAGAAAGTTGTCATGATCTAGGTGTACGTGCAATAAAAATTAGACATATGTACGTGTACTATATTTTGTAATACACACTCTCACAAGCATAGAAACTTGTCTTCACTGAACTTATTCGTAGTCAATTTATGCTTGAAAGTTATTATACAGAATCCCTCCAGACAGTAGCATATGATGTATACTAACTACTATTTGGTAGCTTGTTTTAACCAAGAGATTTTACACCGTACTTAAGGACCCATCTAGACTAGACCTTCGTAGACAAAACCTATTTCGTGTACCTATCCCTCGTGCCTCTACCCTTCCCTGGAAAGATAACGCAAGGTATATTACGGTCCTGCGATGACATTTTAAGATATGAAAACCCGGCAACAACGACATAAAATCCACCTCCGGGGCCTTATTTTAAAGAATAAATAATTAATTATGCCATCTGCGAGAGCGTTCGTGTCTTAAAATAGTCAGTCTAATTACACCTCCATCGCACTGTGGGACATTTTGACTGAAATTCAAGTACATATGTATATACAGTATGAGAAAAAATAGATATTCATTTCTGTGCCAATCTTTTTATAAACATAGACCTCTCTTTAAGCCCCGTTTCACCACATCATCCAGTCATCTCATTCAGTCTCTTCCAGTCATCTATCGTAGGACGTCTTTCACTTGGACTTACTACATACTTTAAAACGTCATTGCTCTCTTGAATTTCAAGATATATTCTATCTTGGTACACTAGACTTTGTCTACTGATAGTGTCTCGTCAAGCTTTTTGTTATCTTGCAGAGGAGAAGTGTTACCTGAATCTTGAATTTATGTTTTGTATTTTTTATGCAATCATATACGGATATGAACGAGACGAAACCATTGCAGTCGCAGTGACCTAGGTATTCATTTATTACGAAGTCCTGTTTAAGAATGCACTGCGCATGGCATTTAGAGACATAATCTTCTAAATATATAATAGGAAAGAGTGACTGACTGATCTATCAACGCACAGCCCAAACAGCTGGACGGATTTGGTTGAAATTTGGAACATAGGTAGGTTTTATGATGTAGACCTCCGCTAAGAAATGATTTTGCCATGCGGGCAAAGCCGTGAACATAAGCTAGTAATATTATATATGTATCGATATACGTCATAATATTTACTGTGCTTTACTCGTTGAATTAGCTTTTGAGCTGATGTAACAAATAATAGTAAAATGGTACCAAATATTGATATAAATGTATGTATTATGTATAGGATGACTGATGAAGGAACCACCTTCATCTTGACGCTCACGCTCTCTTTAGTCCAGCAATTTGGGTAAGATGGGCACGGACTATATGGTAAAGTACCTAGTTGTACTACGAAGTAACTCAGTCAGGATCTTGTATTGAAAAAGCCTTCCTTTGTAAAATTTTGTTAAAAAAATGAAAAGACCTTTTAATCTTTTTTTATTGTCAGCGTATCGATATAATCCACCTCAGTATTAAACAAAGCCATCTCGTACATGTAGATGCAGCTTTAAGGTGTTCATAAACGGTCAAAGAATCGGTCGTTATCGATATAAATAATCGCAAGCGTCTGATCGACTACTGTATATTATCATTTTTAATAATGCGTTCATATAACTGCACTTGTGGTTATGATTTTTTTTAAATGTTAGTCGTCGATATGTAATCGTCTACATTCTACCATAATGCGATGGTCTGGAAGATACTTCTAACGTAAGTGGTAAAATCGTCAATCTAATATTCTATTAAATTATCGATTACCATGTAAGCTACTTAAGTTTTGTGTTCTAAATTAGAACATTTTGTTTAAAAATCTCATAGGAATATTGAATTTCATCATAATATTTTGCCTCTATGTACAGCAGTGAACAGAAACAGGCAGTGACATGATGACATTTTGCCATTTTGTACACGCAGTTCGACGGAATATGCACACCTGAAAGGTACCTATAAGGATTTTCAGTATACGCTCTTGATGCAAATTAGATTTTGAGGGCGACCCGAATTTCAATAAAAGCTGCCCACGCCCTGAACAAAGACATTAGTAACTTTTAAAAGAATTACAGTCTGTGGTTAAGTTTGCGGCCGTTCCCGGATCCCGATTTTGTTCGACGCGTATCGAAACTTTTAACAAGTGACGATAGAATAACACTTATAATGAATCTGCTTTTCGTTAACGATATCGATTAAAATGACACTGGCTTCTTTTGTTTCTATCTCTTGCGTACCGGACGTGTTTTGTCTCTCTAATTATATCCTTATCACGGTTGTCTGGAAGAGATCGCTTTGAGCGATAAGACCGCCAATTGATACACCCTTAGTTTTAATTTTGTTGTTTGTAAAATTTACTTTATTATGTGGATCAATAAAGTGTTTCTTATCTTATCTTATTGCAGATTGCAGCTTTTAAAATGTTTTATTATGTTTTCACATTTTTATTTTTTTAATGTGATTAAAATGAAAACATTTTGATATTTTTTAAGAAGCCTCGAATTTACATTTTTTTTCCAAAAAATTGTTATTTTTTAATGTCCGACACTCAAGCACACGGCCCACCTGATGGTGAGTGGTTACGGTGATGTCGACATACGGTATCGGTCCCCCTAAAACTTATCTACTTTTTACTTTAGCAGAAGAGTGCAACGAGCAGTATTCTTATCAGATGTTAACCGATAACGATGGTCCATTACTGACCCATTGTTTTTAGTTGATAAGTTCGAAACTCTTCGAAACACTGCATTGCGCTCATTATTCTCAGACACAAATTCTTAAGTCTCTTAAGCCCAGTAATTTCCCAATTTTCTTTCGTAAAACAAATTTTAATAATAAAATATTGATATCAGGCCGCTGTGTTGTTTTATAAAAGTCTGTAAAAGTTGTCTTACAAAGCTGTAAAGTAGACTTTGTACACTAGATTGCGTACTCAAGAGACTTTGTTGTTTGTAGCGCAGAAATACGTGGAAATGGACGCCTAGTAATATGCAAGTTGCATTATGTGAGACACATGATGTGGGTGGAATGTATGCTGAATGGAAATTAAGCACAAATTTGAGCGGGCCGCATATAGGTATAACGCATGACCGGGCATTTTCCGCCTGTGATGTGTGTAAAAATCACAAAATATAATATTATAATATAAATTTGTGTTTGTAACATTTTTATGGCCATTTCCGTAGAGAATTAATAATTAGTTCTACATGGTACTCTGTGTTCTCTAAACTCGATGAAGGCTCTACTATACTAAGAAATGTATTTTATAGTTAAAGCCCGGACTTTGATGTGGGCTGCGGTCGTAGGTGGACGGAGAGACATGCAAGCTTTGCCATCAATCTTATTTTCATAAGTAATTTCTATGTACATTTGCGTAGGATTTCGATTACAAAGTTCTAAACGATACGGAATACGGGTGAAGGCGTAAGTGTCTTTGTAATGGGTCTTTTTAACAGTCCCTTATTTGAAGATATGTATGGTTAGTTCTCTTTTTGGCCACATTCCCTATTAGATATCATAGACAATCTGCGCTTCATAGAAATTTGATTATACAGATGAATAGCTGTGCTTATTGATAAGCAACCTTTGTATTTCAGGATCAATGCTACCTAAATACCAATTATCGGCTCAATCAGTTCATCAGGCTTAGAGTGAAATAGTAACAATCACACGCACTTTCGGCTAATCTCGTATTATATGGACTCTCTTTAAGAAATGATCAAGTGGTTCGAACTGGCAATTGTTTGGCAGTCTATTATGGCGTTCTATGCTCTGGTTTTTCAAGAGCATATGCCTATAATATATTTATATCAGGATCAACTAGTTTAGTCTAGGCTAAACTAGTTTGTCCTGAAATCGGGATTGTAAGGTAGCACATATACATTGCTAAAATTATGGTATAGCATGTACCAGACACATGTGTTAGTATTAATTTTGTTCACACACCTAGTTATCAATTAGGTTTTATAAAAGTAATTGCCGAAATATGAAATGAGTATGAGTTTTCATACACTTTTATTTACACATTAAACTATCCCGAATATTTATTAATTAACGATTCGAACGTCGGTCGTCTGGCGTATTGATAAATGATGTTTGCAAAAGCTAATTACACTGTGGCACGCCTATCGCATGTTCAAACACTTAACAAACATGTTTTGGCATTATATACCTCTCTTTATAAAAGTGGCGCTGCCATCGCTAATCATTTAATTAACATTAAAGTACTAATTTTGACCACGCGCCACAATATCCACGTCCCACTGTAAATGGAACTTTGGTGTGCTTTGGCATATTGAAAAAGTTTTTGCAAGTAGTGAGTAGATGGAAAAACTTTAAGACCCTTTTCAATTATACTCAAGTTGGTAACATTTAGGAACATCCAGGCTTTAACTATTCAGGATATTCTCCTTTTTATGCGGTCTAAAATTTTTCTTCTTAAAGTTAGGAACAAGATAGTTAAGCAACTTTATAACAATAAAGTAGCCTGTGTAAAAACTGTGTAGGTTAATAATATAAGGCTATCCACTAACGCGACGCGGAGCTAAGAAAAGCTCAGAGAAACACGAAACGAACGAAAACGAATTGATCAATAATAACCAAGGGCGGATCCAGGTTTATTCCTTGGGGGAGAAAGGTGCAGACAGGGCAAAAATATTATAAATTTTACTTCAAATATCCTTAATAATAAGTGCCCGAGCAGCTTGCTGCGAGCGCCGAGAAATAAATTATAATCTTGACAATGAAATATGTATAAAATTCGTAACGCTACAATGCTTCTGCCTTGCCCCCCCCCGTTAAATCCGCCTATGATAATAACTACCGTCATTTATTACTGGTCGTGATTGGTCAATGAGGTAATGATTAACTCAGCTCAAATTCTAACTATACTTACGCGAAAACTAGATAGGTACGCATAAACCTATGCCAGAGCTACTTTTGTTTTTGTTCTAAACTGGATATCCCTATGCTTGCAAAATGTATTTCAAACCACATTTCACATAGCTCAAAATAATAAAAAAGAACCCCACGCGTGCGTAACGAAAGCGTCGAAAGATCGATAGAACTGCAATAAATTTTACAACAAAGGCAAAATCGCCTGTTGAGCTTTGAGCGAGTATCTTGTGAGTAGAGGAAGTGGATAAGGTCAGCTTTGATGCCGAGCGAGCGACCAACCGTGAATGGATCTCATCCTATAGCGACACTACACCCCCCGTATAATAATAGAACGGTATTAATAATGTAGTTTTTTAATTGGTGCTGTAAAGCTATCGATGATGCAATTCTATGCAATTATTATAACGAGATCATCGCGTCGAGATGGGCTCAAGTTTCGTTTTATAAAATGCTTGGTCTTTACAACAGCTTTTGCAGCTTCAATGTAAATCTTTTTAAGGTATGGTTACCGTTTTTATAATGGTTTATGACAGTATAACACCATTTCCGCTATATTATATACCTACATCCGCTTTCCGATCCGTAACAGTACCTGAATCCGTGCCCATGCCCGTGCTGGTGTCCATTTCGTGAGTTTATTTTTCACATCATCATCTCAGTCGTAGGACGTCCACTGCTGAACATAGGCCTCCCCTTTGAACTTCCATAATGTACCGGTTGGATACAACCTGCATCTATTTTTCAAAGGACGAAAGTTTCACAATATATCAGATTTTTTAATGTACCAATTTCCAATCTGACCTAAAAAGAGAGTTATCTACATTCGTGGTTATATGTAGGTAACGTCGGTCGACCTGCCGAATGCGATTTGCACAAATCCGTAAGGGAGACGAGGCTTCGGGCAGGATTTCGTCTAGTTCCCCTTGCCTTTGAACTCTGACCTATTGCGACTGTGGACGCTGGGAGCTGAAGGTGAGGCTTCCCGTGTCGGCTTACCTACTCGTACTTACTCGGACTGATCCTTAAAGCGCCGATCCGATTATTTGCACATGCACCTAAAATTTAACATGTTATGGAAATATTGAAATTGTGCATCGAAGATTACAAAAAATAATACTCTTTTTTACAATAAAATACATTTAAATAACTACTTTTTATTTTTAATTTAATACACATTTAATGTGAGTGTGATTAATGTTATTTACGAAGTAAAAACACAAAACTAGCACCTAAACAAGTGTCTTTCGTTGGCTGAAAGAAGTCGATATAAGTGTTCACCGGGGGTAGACTTCTTTTGCAGGAGGTCGTCTAGGTGGGTACCCCAACAGTGCCAGTTATTCTACCGCCTGAGCAGTGATGTGCAAACATCACTGTGCTCCGGTAGGAGGGCACTGTAGCTAGTGAAATTACTGGGCTAAAGAGTCTTAACATCTCATGACTCTTGAGTAAGAAGCGTTGGTGCAGTGCTCCTAGAATTTCACATAATTGTGAAATCCTAGGTAACACTGTACTGATTATGGGCAGCCGTTATCTCTTAACATCAGGAGAGCGTCTTGCTCGTCTTCTACTTCATCACATAAAAAAAAAAAAAAAAAAAAAAAAGTGTTCAGCCCCCCATTATCACATTTTCAAATATTAATTAAGTTAAAGAACTAATGCGTTGTAATAAAGAGTCTCTATCTATTAAAGTGATAAACGTATTAAGTAGCAGATGCGTACACATACCTTCTGGTAATAGTTTTCTCAAAGCAGCCACTGAAGTTGTATCCGAAGATGCAGAACAATATCTGAATGGGCACGTATCTAATGCAAACAAAAACACCGGGAATATTATCTAATTGAAAAAGTTACTTCAAACTTCCCTCATTTGTGTTCGCGCAATTGCTTTCTAATTCAGTAGTCAGTAGACTTATGAAATAACAACCGTACCCTGTGACTTTACCTGTGGAAATACATCCATGAGTAATAAACATGCAAAAATACAATTGACATTTTAACAATACATAAATCAAAACTGTCACATTTATAAAATTTGGGTATAATGTGTGATGTAGGATAGATTTTCCATTAATTTTAGGATAAATGAGGCGGATATTCGCAGTTTCGATGCATTCGATAGGACGCCGGATATCGGCTGTTCGTGTGTAC
Source organism: Hemithea aestivaria (assembly GCA_947507615.1). NCBI lineage: Eukaryota > Metazoa > Arthropoda > Insecta > Lepidoptera > Geometridae > Hemithea > Hemithea aestivaria. The sequence goes on from OX382331.1 coordinate 6,020,957, forward strand.
ATTGAAATATGCTTGCCTTAACGTGTTCTTTCAATTTATATGGACAATATTGCAAACTCCGTTTTGGCTTTAGATGGGTTTACTCTATTTATTTGCTGGTTTAGCTGGTGGTAGTTTTGCCTATTTGGTGGTTTTTACGTATTTAGTGAATATGTCTATTTACTGGGTTTGCTTATTTGGCGATTTGGCGAATTATCCTCTTTGCTAGTTTTGCCTATTTGTTAGCTAAATTTGAGGATTTTGCCTATTAGCTGGGTTTGCCTATTCGTTGGATGATCATTTCGCCCATTCGGTTTTAGTAGGTAAGAAAATTTAGTAAAGAAAGTATAAAATTGAAAATGTGTCGTAAAAGTTTATTTATCTCGCGAGGACCTTCAGAATTTTCTCACCTTGCGGCCCTATTAATATTGCCATATTAATTTGAATTTCTAATTAAGTGGGTATAAGGAAAAGTAGAAAATGGCATGCAAGACGAAAATAGAACCCTTTTGCAAATTTTACCTGCTGAACCAAACTTAATGTGATTATCGTCTTAATTTTGGTAAAAAACAATTTTGTGGAAAGAGCAAAGTTCAATGGAGCGGAAATTGTGAAAATTATATTCGTTTTAGAGGTTGGAACATCGCTAGAGTGCACGTCAGCTTGATGGATTTGTTAGTTGGTGATTTGTGATTGCTATAAATTTATTTAATAGTTGCTGGTAGGATATTTTTTCTAACTGGGTTATTGCTTCAATCCAAACAAACCTTTGTGGCTTTTACAATATGTTTCCACCTCGGCCTGTTTTGTGCCGTTGTAGAACCACTCTAAGGTCATAAGGGATTAATTATTAAAATTATTGCAGATCTACAAAAAAATATAAATCATACTTCTTATTTATATTATAAAAATTCCAAAGTATTGATGTATATATAATGTGTTTCCTCTGCATAGCATCTAGGTATAGGTTTGGCAGATTCGTTTGAGCTGAAATCTGGGATATTGTTAACTTAGATCATAGAATATCTCAACGGATTTAACTACAGGGCTACTAAAAATCTTAAACTTTAACAATCAAAATGCACAATCTGAAAGAATGGAATTAAATTAAACTTTGAGACATGCATTAGGTACGACGCTCGGAATTCCTAGATCCTTTAAAAACTCTTAGTTAAATTATACGAGCGTTGGTCGATAAACTTACACTCATCTACTAAAAGTATCGCTGCTCTTTAAAGTTTTACGCTTTTAAGTTTATGCAGCCATTCTGTACTGAGCTAAATTATGCACAGTTTGGTCATAAAATAAGCTATTATTCTGGTAAATGCGAAAGGTTGATTGTTGGCGATCGAGTCACCGTAAACATAATGGCTTCGAATAACATCGGTTGGTAACGAACTTTTAAACTCAATAAAACCAATGAGGTTCTGCAGTGAAAGACGAGTCACATTAATAAAAGGACGTCGAGATTGACTACCTACATGACCTATGAAATTTAATATAATATTTATAAGTACGCGCAAGTGGATATTTGAAATTTAGAATGTTTCAGCAGGTCGGTGACTCTGCGTAGTTGAGCGACACTAATTCCCAAAAGAGATCTCGGTGGGTACCACAATGTTTTGAAAGGTCAGCTCCTTTTCGTGCAATGTGTAGGCAAAGAATAGAAACTATGACTACGTAGTGTAGGCGTGCAGCATTAAATTCTAGATCAATTCAAAACCATATAAGGTTTTTTTAAATAAGAATTTGACAATGCCCGTGTACATGTTTGTGTACTGTAAAATCACACTAATATTATAAATTTGCGAATGTTTGTGTGTGACTGTGTGAGTGTATATGTTTGTTACTTCTTCAGGTCTAAGCGGGTGGACCGATTGAGCTGAAATTTGGTATAGAGAATAGAGATAGCTTAGACTCTGGATAAAAACCGCTGGACGCAGCTAGTAAATTAATAAATAGGTACATGTGCACGTAGTGGAGCGCGGGTAATAGAGGTATAGAAGAAAATCCCTATTGATAAAACAATAGTAAATTTCCAGTGAATAGATATCGGAAACTGCGGAAACAGTTGTATTACAAAGACCGACCGACAAATTCAATTAATCGGTAAGGAATGGACAGAAAGAGATAACGTGTTGCCCATTTATTCGTATAACCTGATATACGAAGTAGTGTTTCTTTTATTTATTGCGAGCTGCGAGTAACTTATTCATCGTGTAGGTGCTGATTTGAAATTCGGATTAAAAAATAGTCTAGGTATGTGATTTTTACAGGTTTTCAACTGTCTACGTACAGTTCTATTGAAATCAGGCCCATGTGTAACTAGGGATTGATGGCATCTGTAAGTTTAGGTTAAATCGTAAAAAAAAGCTGAAAATAACTGCGACGAATTGTAAACCACAACTGCAGCTTTTTGTGATGGCGCATATTATTCACTGTTCACCCATGATATCATCACAGTGGTATCCACCCATGCGTGAAGAAAGAAACGCAAGTTACCCTAGTTACCCCAAATGCATCAGGGACCATCCAAAACAATAGCATGACACATAACGTGCGCCGCGGATGTGTCGACCCGTGACTCCTGACTCGTGACCGAAACCCTCGGCTCTATTTCCATAGCAGGGATGTATTAAGGAGGTTTTCTTTTTACAAGCTTTTATTTACTTTCACATGTCTGTTGTCTGTCTGTATGTCTGTCTGTATGTCTGTCTGTATGTCTGTCTGTCTGTCTGTGATCAAATCTTGGAAGTTTAATTTGATCCACTTCCCGATTTCTGATAGAGCTGAAATTTGGATGCATGTATCTATAAATCGATTGACAATACTATATTATTATGACATGGAGCTGATCTGATGATGGAGCAGGAAGTTGGCCATAAGAACTTCGTAATTAAACGACGCATCCCCATGGAGTTTGGGCTCATTTGATTCGTCTTGACGAGTAATTTGATGCTAGATAGTAATAATAATAAAAGCTTGGTTTTAAAAAGTGTTTTTAAAATTTAACTTGTTATGACATGGAGCTGATCGGATGTTGGCGCTCGTAATTAAACGACGCAACCCCATGTTGTTTGTTAAAAGAAAGCCATCGCGGTAATAAACACACAACACTCGCAACAACATATAATATAGGGCCTTTGACTGTATAAATGTTGGTAAATTTTTCAGTCTATGTTGTCCCACTGTCAGATATATTCATATCTACCTTCCTCTGGACAGTTTTTCAAATTCTTTGGGCGTATTGTACCTATGCCACAGCATAGGTCCGACTTTCCATCCATTAATAAAATAATAAAGAAAAAACAATAATCAAGTAACTTTTGTCTAACAGACTAAATACAATTTCAATATTTAATCCTATTCAGCATCCATATTGTTACGCAGTTATTAATATAATCCATAATCCGACTCTGGCTGAATACTGCAGAGCGGCAAACTCGCTCGTTAGTTGCTATTGTCACATATCGTTCTACAAATACTTTTAGCTTTATTTTTCATAAAACTTTTCATTGAGTTTAGTTATCGTGTCGAGCACTATCGCTGCAAAGAGATTTTTAAATTGCTTGTGAACTTTTAACTCGATTGGAATGTTTATTTTTTAACTTGTTTCATGGCATTTGATTCTTCATAGAATAGAATAATACGCTTTATTGCATACCAAGTTACCTACTAGAAATAATTATAAATACAACACAAACTAAAAATTGTAGGTCTGTAAATAATTGGCGGTCTTATCGCATAGAGCAATCTCTTACAGACAACCTGGCTGGAAGGAAATTTAAGAACATGTACAGTGGTGGTGTACAAAAATAGCTTTCATATTATTATTTTTAATACGTTATGTCTACATTTATATTCTATCTTAAACAGGGTAAGTTGGGTTTACCACCCATTAGGTTTAATTTATCCATTTATGCGCAAAGAAAAAATCTATATATCCTACATAATATAGGTACCTGTGTAATTAGAGCGCCCGATTTTAAGTGATAACAACAAAAGAACTGTCTGTTCTCTCTTTGCAATTCATAATGGAGGGTAGTTTTGAAAACTGCTCCACCAACATTTTAATTAAAACGTCTTGCCGAAAGCGCAGTCAGTGCGTGTGCGGAACCGAGCCGGAGGCACGTTGTCTTCGCTCCCAATTTCTCGGAACACCCTCATCTCAGATGTATGCGTAGTGATTCTGTGCCATCGCGGCTCTACGACACCATCGCGGTGCGCGTGTGATATATGTATAATTATTTGGAACCCTTCTTGTCCGTGACGAGACTGTTTGCGGTCCTTTGGAGGTTTATTCTTGGAGAGCAGTGGTTGGCCAACCTGCAGGACTGCCGTGCTAGAAAGCGTCTGCAGCTGCTCGAGCCGACGTGGATTTTAAGGTTGGTGGTGCCCTTCAATTCTATTGTGAGTGTTTTGCAAAGATCGGAATGGTCGTGACTCACCTCATATATACACGTACACACATCCCATGTATACCTCATATAGTCCACTTATATCACCCGAGATAGTGTGTAGATCGCACATTGTCATTCCAGTAGGTATGTTTTGAGTAGAATAGAATAGAATAGAATAATACTTTATTGCGTACCAAATAATTACAAATAAACTTACTGAGCTAAATATCTAAATGCTAGGTAAACAATCGGCGGTCTAGTAGAGTAGATTAGCGATAGCCACAAAAGTTTGGCGCTTGACTAGAGAAAATCCCCGGTAAGTGAGTATGTGAGTCAGTTAGAGTTTCTATAGAAGTTGTCTATTACTGCCAACGCAATTAGGTGCAAATAACAACAGGTATAATAGATTTTACTTTATACCACGAAGTAAGAAGACGAGCAAGACGCTCTCCTGATGGTAAGAGATAACGCTGCCCATAATTAGTACAATGCTACCCAGGATTCTACAAAGGTAAAGTTCTGGGTGGACTGCGCCAACGCTTCTTTCTTGAGAGTCATAAGATGTTAAGAATCTTCAGTACTGGGCTGTGAATTTTATTAGATACCACTGTATCCCTCCCTCCCTCCCTTCCTCCCTCCCTCCCTTCCTCCCTCCCCTCCCCCCTCCCACCGAAAGCCCCTCCTACCGAAGCACAGTAATGTTTGCACATCACTTGTCAGGCGGTAGAATAACTGTCACTGTTGGAGTACCCACCTAGTCGTGCAGAGGAAGTCCCTAGATGTTCCTGATCCACGGTCTATCCCCTGGTTTTATATACTACTTACCAACATCACAAAATTAAATTGAAGTACTTAGTAACACAATTATTAAACATTCCAACAAAAACAAGAAGCACTCGGAATAGAACGAGCCAATAAACTCTATGAAAGTAATGGAAAGAAAAACGCTCCCGATTTCTTTATATTATTTTGGGGAACATTATTTCCTAAGGAATAAGAGTGTACACGGCTCAATAAACATAATTTATGGTGACCTTCCAGACATTACTTTTATTGCTTAAGGCTTAGATTGTAAAAATATTATTTTTACACGTGCGTCATAAAATACTGATATGGCTCCATAATTTTTAGTATCGAGCCAAATTGTGGCATTCACAATGCCTGAAATAAATCTTTAGACCTAGTACCTAAAATTCTTTGTAGGCCTAAATTAACTTATGTTATTCTATTTATTTTCTGTAACATTTTTGTATATTTTGTAATTCTCAGTACTTATACCAGCTTCATTCTAACACCCATTTTGAGGTTTTACAAAAGTAGTTTAAATACACCTAATTGCAAAGAAGATATAGATAACACTATTACTATTATACACAAGAAATATACAAAAAACAACTTCAAACCAAAATACAACCCTATAGCTCATAGGGATCTCTTCCCGCAACCCTGCAGTGAGAGGAGAATATTGATTAATGTGTGAGTTTGTATTTAATTTAAAATACATTCGTATGAAGCAATATAACATTCTCTGATGATTGATTAATTTTCATTATTGAATGAAAATAGAGAAGTTTTCGTTCGATCGAATCTCATTTGCAATGTTATCATACAGTGGTTTGAAATTCTTTTTCTGACATGTTGTTATATTGACTTCGTAATTTCCTGTGAAGTTTTTAACACCTCTGTATTCGTGGCATGTTCTTTTGTCAGAGCGGTAAAAAAAATGATTTTTAATATTAGATATATATTTTTATAAATTTTAACCGAATTTAAAAGAGGGGTGGGATAGGTTGACTCGAAGATGCCTGAATCGATCTCGGAGTTTTTGTTTCAAAGGTCTGAATCAACTTGTTCCTTAGGTGTACTGCGCAAAATTTATGTCTATTGAGACGATACGAAAGCTTCAGTGGATCACTTTGAACCTCTGAAATGATAGTAGTACCCACGGAGTGCCTCCAATAATAGAATGTGACATAATCAATATTTCTATTGGGATAGAAAACAACCAGATACTCCAGTAGGTATATCCTGTAAATAACTCGGCCCACCCGCCGTTTCTGATAGCTAATGGAGACTTATTGTGCCAATGCACTTATTGTTCTATTTTACAGACGCAGTTTGATGGAAAAGTGGTTTTTATTTCCTAGAATAGTATTTTCAATGAAATATGCTTTTTCTTTGTAAATAAACGGCATTAACTCAGTTGTATTTACTTCGGCTTTGATCCTGTACGAGGATCTTCTTCAGGGAGTAGCTGCGGTTACGCGCCGGCGTCCGCGCTCCGCTTAGCACGAACCTCGTACAATCCTCGTACAGGATCGAAACGGTCGGCACGAAGCCGAAGTAAATACAAGTGAGTTTATGCCGTTTATTTATAAAGATGAATTTAAATACTCACGTCTAGTGTAAAATATGGCTTTGGTTGAAAAAAGTGTTGACGCCCTTATTTTTATAACATGACAGGCGTGTCGTTTGCTGAAATTTTCAAGCCTCAGCGAAAAAATGCCTTTGAGCAATATTTGTCTACCTCACCCAATGAAATAAAGAAAGGTACCTGTTTATTCACATCATGAGTGAGTAAAACCGTTAAATAATTCGTTATTTTAATTTAAGTACTCCTATATGCATGATTTTCCTATATACATACAACTTCATATGTTTGCTCAGAAAACTTATAAAATATACCTATTACCTACCTACTACACTGCTAAAAAATGCTTATTACCTACTACACTGCTAAAAAAATACCAACTATTGGGTACAAGAATAATAACTGCTCGTACATCGTAGGCGCTTTGCAACGCGCATTGAGAATAAATAGTTAAGATAGAAGCATAGTAGGTACACTCACCGCGTATTTTACGAGCGTACACCAAAAAGCGTCAGGTTAAACGCGCACTCAACTTCCGTTTCAAAACATCCAATATGTACCCTTTAATTTCGTGGCAAAAATGCTTATTAAAAATTCAATATAAGAAGCGTAGTTGCACATGACAGTAATTTGTGATAGATGACTCGCCGAGGGCAACAAACTGTGAACGTCTGAATAAGACCGCGTGTAAAGGAAAGCCGGAGTAATCAATCACTTCAGATGCTGTTGTGATGCATGATGAACCGTGATGTGACGTTGCACTTTGCATGTCACTGTAATCCTAGCACAAAGGATCTTGGTAACACGAGATATATTATTATGCAGGAGAACATACTAATTAAATGATGATTACTTATTATGTTATGCACATAATCCTACTTCCTACACCGTGCGAAAAGCTTCCCTAGCAAGTTTGGCTATATGAACCACGTTAGAACAAAAATTCCAATAAACAAATGTAAGTTAAAGCTGTCTACTTGATTTTGGAATGATATCTGTAGTTATACTTTACCATTTTAAAATAACTCTTGAATTTTTTTGACAAAAAAAAACTAAAATATAATAAGGCTTTTAGAGTTTAAAGGAAAGCTCTGGGATTGAAATAGTGTTTCCTGAATTCTGAATCTTTTCTCCTGAACCTTTTAAAATTTCAGGTAAAAGTTTGCTCACGATCCATTTTAATGGCATGCCAAAAGGGTGATAACAAAAAAATCCATCGGCAACAGATCACGACTGTCTAATATTATACTGTGATTCGCCCCGGATGTTGGAAACAGTCAGAGAAATTACTCGGTTGACGACAAAAACTCGAATCTCGGTTGTCGAGCGCTGTATATTATTGCGTTAGACTTAAAAGTTTTGTCCCCAAATTCTATGCAAAAATACACCCGACACATTACCCGACACAACAAAATCATGTTCCTTTTACATTTAAAGTAAGTGTATATTATATACATTTTCGCAGCATACTGTATATAAGAGTAATAAGTAGGTAGATAAACTTTTATAACTCTACTTACTACTATTTATTATTGGTAACGTAGTCCCTTACAAGATTGTCGACCGAAGCTTGTGTCCAGTAAATCGATACACGTGCATAGGGCTCGTAATATGATTATGATCCAGCGGACTCGACCCGATTTTCCGGTAAGTGGGCCCGTAGGCTTATAATGCCATATTATGTCTACCGCAACTATCTCAAGTGCTTCGAGCTCCATTCCCTTATATGTTTGGTAAAAGTTTAATAAAACAGGGCTTTTCAATTGGCAAAATTACACAAATGGTATGGCTTTATCCCGCTTCGAGTATCCAAAGTGGATCGGGTTCGGACTTTTATTGCATTTTAAGTAGGAGAATTGCGAATCAGATTGTGTGAAGTCATGAGTGTTTGAGATCATTTTTTCATGAAAACTGAATTTTTCAGCTGTATCTTTTTCTTCTTTTCGAGTCGTATCTATGTATTCTAAAAGATAGATAGATAGGGGGTTAAGAAACCTATATTTTATACAAAATTGAATCTCCCAGATTTATTTTAGTGTAAAAGTCATTTGATATATCATTTTGTACTACAATTTATTATCACATAATACTTATAAATTTAATTAACCTAACAAAGGCACGTCAGGGAAGCTCCCGTACACACCCCGACCCAAAAGTGCCATTGACATAAGTAATATATCTGTTATCCTAACCACCATAACACAAGCATTAAGTTGCTTAGCTTGAGGTTAGGTGGCGCTGTGTGAAATGTCCTGAAATATTTATATTTATATATCTAACATTTTGTAAAAAGGACGACAAAAACTATTTCACGTACGATTGGACAACGTACACAAAGCATCTACCCGTATGTCCTAGGTATCTTCTATAAAGGGCGCTTTTGCTATGGAGCTATTGTGTTGCCGTGATTGGTTTAAAAAGCCGCATTCATTCTGTGTGAAAACCCGTGAAATAGCGTCGAGAACGTGTCTGCGATATCAAATTGAATAAAAGGGCGAGAACACCAATTGGGGCGTCATAAGGGCCTGATGAGGACAAGTTTACCTTCAATATTTTTTACGGACTACACAAGCTATTAGCGATCAACCACCAATATTGATAATTTTTTAGATTATATTAATAAATGGTGTTATATTTTTAAGATATTTAAAAATCTCGCTCTAAACTCTAAGCGATGATCTTACGGACCAAATTTTTAGTTGTGTTCAGTAAGTTATTACATTTTTATTAATTTAAAGTCGTATTGTACTTTTTTTTAATATCGACTTATGTGGACAACAACATCCTGCTGTTATGTGCAGCACCCAAATAAACTTTATATTGAAAATAAATATTCATAAATTAATAATAACGCTTAGGTTACAGATATCATTGATGAGTATTTTTTCGTTTTGTATAATTTGAGATTTTTAGATATTATTACAGTGCAGTATTCGAATAAAATTTTTGCAATTGATTAGAATATTCCACCCGAATTCAGGGCCGGATTTAGGTGCGAGGATTGTTACGATTCAGGGCGCGGGGCTTGCTTCATTAGGACCAACATGAAGAAAAATAGCTTTTTTGTTTTGCTAGGAAAATAAAATAAGATTAAATTTGAGAATTTAACCTTATTTTATTTTGAGAAAATAAACATTTCTTTAACCCGAATTATTCTTACAAGCATGTAAAATGCCGGTTAGTAGAAGTACGTATCTACATTATAATATAGAAGATCATCCATCAGCCAACATAAATGAAAAATATTCCTGGCTTTTTGCTGCTTGTATATTGAAATAGTTTATCTCCTCTCTACGCGGCCAGCCTTTATCAAGACGATATTGTGCTAGAATTTAATAATTTACTATTTTCTTAGAAAAATCCTACTCTTCACGCGGACGTTATAATAATAATTGGGGTTTATACTTCAACAGAACAACAGGGTACCCTACATATACTGTCAGAGTCAAATCAAAGTTTATAGGTTGTGTGGCCAGCCTATATGTTGCAATTTCAGGTCGCTGAGAGTACTAGTGGGCTAGTGGTTATAACCCGCAACTGGCTTAGTTCCCGACACATTATTGCTTAAGAATTCCGGCGATAAACGACTTCTTCAGTTTCTGTAACGACTAAACCACTTAGGAATAAAATATCACGGCGATTACTTTGAATAATGAAAACGTTTGCGAATCTTAGCGTTACCTAAAATCCTTTGCGGTTCGAGAGGTTGGAGTAATTTATGTGAGGGCTCGAGACGCTTACAGGCGTCGTCGGTCACACCGATATCTCTGACCTCAGGACCTCAGGTGATCTTTCGTAAGGTTCTACCAGGAACAGATTAAATACCTTCTGCTTAGCATCTTTTATATTATAGGAGTGAATAAAATAGTAAAATTTGTTGTAAATGTAATGTTAAAAATCTTGGCTTGTTCTCATTTGGACAGATTCTCATTTGGACAGATTCTCATATGGACAGATTCTCATATGGACAGATTCTCAAAATGACGGAAATTGTACAGGTACATACACAACACCTAATAAATTACCATTTGCAGTCACAACAGATTCTGATCACGCGAGTGTATACTATTTATTGATGTACCTACGTGATTTTTTGAACAGATTTTTTCACACCACCATCTCAACTAGCTTTAAAGTACCAGGAGTTCATTACTATAAAGGAAGTCGATTAAATTAAATTTTGTAATAATAGCCTAATTTTTAACCCCCGACGCAAAAACGACGGGGTGTTATAAGTTTGACGTGTCTGTCTGTCTGTCTGTGTGTATGCGCGTGCGTGCGTTATGCTAATTTGGTCAAACAATAATTTGGCCCAACATGGATTACGTCCAATTAGGAATAATGTCCAATATGACTTTGGTCAAAATAAAATACGTCCAATTAAGAATAATGTCCAACACTAATTTTGTCCAAAATAATTTGGTCCAACTAGGATTTATGTCCAATATGTTTTTGGTCCAACTATGATTAATGTCCAACACGAATTGGTTTATTCCTGATGGTCATGGAAGAAATGAAAGGAAATCTTCATTTCGGGTGACAGCTGTCAAACTTGAAACGTCAATATTTCAGAAAGTTATCGTCCTAGGCTGACGCTGTCATAGAAGAAATTAAAGCTGTTGAGGAGATCTCCCTTTCAAATGACAGCTGTCAAACTAGAAATATCAATATCTCGGAAAATACTCGTCCTAGGCTGACGCTGTCATGGAAGAAATTAAAGGTCTTGGAGAGATCTTCATTTCAGATGACAGCTGTCAAACTTGAAATGTGAATATCTCGGAAAATACTCGTCCTAGGCTTACGCTGTCATAGAAGAAATTAAAGGTCTTGGAGAGATCTTCATTTCAGATGACAGCTGTCAAACTAGAAATGTTAATATTTTGGAAAATACTCATCCTAGGCTGACGCTGTCATAGAAGAAATGAAAGGTATTGGAGAGATCTTCATTTCAGATGACAGCTGTCAAACTAGAAATGTTAATATTTTGGAAAATATTCGTCCTAGGCTGACGCTTTCATGAAAGAAATAAAAGGTCATGGGAAGATCTGCCTTTTAGAAGACAGCTGTCAAATTTGAAATGTCAAAATCTGGAAGATCTCCAAAGATTTTTAATTTCTTCTATGACAGCGTCAGCCTAGAACGAGTATTTTCCGAGATAATGTCATTTCAAGTTTGACAGCTGTCATCTGAAATGAAGATCTCTCCAAGACCTATCATTTATTCCTTGACCGCGTCAGCCTAGGACGAGTATTTTCCGAGATATTGACGTTTCAAGTTTGACAGATGTCATTTCAAATGAAGATCTCTCCAAAACCTATCATTTATTCCTTGACAGCGTTTCAAGTTTGACAGATGTCATCTCAAAGGCAGATCTTCTCAAGACCTTTCATTTCTTCCATGACGCTATCAGGAATAAACCAATTCGTGTTGGCCTTCAAGAAGAATAAACTTCAAGAGTAGAACTGTCATCCCATACATTCACAAAAGTACAATGTATAGGGTGCCAGTTCTACTCTTGACATTTCAGCGGGATCCCGTATGGCATGCTACGGCCACAGAAAGAGCAATACGCAAGAAGTAGGACTTTAAAAAATGTAATATCTTCATGGAATCCTAGGATCCATGGACACAAACCCCCAAAAAGTACTAGGAGACCAGATACCATGGAGAGATTAAATTTTTTTGAACTCACACTTGCGTTTCTCTCTTCCAGCTCCTTATGGTTTTGGTTAACCTCTTTCTAATTTCTGGTATCCTAGTACTTTATAATATGATAACACCATGTTGTAATAATAATATGATGAACATTGAAGTCAGTATAATATGAAAAATACGTGAATGTAGTAAACTAGTCGCAATAGGAATTTCTAGACATTTTTGGTAAAAATACCCATAAGAGGAAAATTTAAATTCTCATCGGCAGCCATAAGATGACGTAGGTAATGAAAAATATATATTTTATATAACCTTTTTTGCATAAGTGTACTCCCGTCATTTTGAGAATCTGTCCATATGAGAATCTGTCCATATGAGAATCTGTCCAAATGAGAATCTGTCCAAATGAGAACAAGCCAAAATCTTGTCATTTACGAAAGTCTTTTTAGTTCCGTAGTCAACAATGAGCTTTTATAGTTTCGCTTTGTCTGTCCGTCTATCTGTTTTCCCGGGTTTTCGTGTGTGTTTTAAACACACATATTTATAGTATGTCGATAAAACAGAGATAGAAATCCATTTTAGCATACACCTTTTTTGGTCAAATTATTGTCTGAATAAACTTTATAATAACTAAAGGCATAATTTTTTATAGTTTAGTCTAGAAGTTGTTATATATTTAATCGTAACAAAACCTTTCTGAAACAACTTCGACTGTTTTCCCAAAATCCAATACCTTAATCTGGCCATCCTATAGTTCTGAACAGTAAGCTACCCAAAAAGATTTATTTTAACTGAAATAAGTTAGGACAGATACAAATACAATTTGTCTCGAAGATTTATCTCCGCTGCCAACGAAACTACGACAAAGTATGGCAATTCGATCGCGGCCAAAACTTTATACCACTGCAATGTGTTCTCAAGTTTGACATAGAGGGGTTGGATCTAAGAGAATATTATCACACATAATACGGCCTTTGATGATAATACCATAATACATGAATGTAATGTGTATTTAAAATTGAACTTATGTAAGTTTTGTGCTTAGGGAATATGGGGCATTGAACTCTAGGTTTGATTTTAAACGACACGATTTTCACACAACTAGATAATGTTATGTTGAATCATACTTTTTGTTAATCCATCACATAGAAGTGGGAAAACTTTAACATAGTTTTAAAAAAAAACTTGTATATACAAGTTATTTATCACACAACACACAGAAAATTGTGTGTAACATGTCTCGGTTTTTATTATATTGTAATATTTGTAATGACATTAGGATATTATTAAGCGATAAATCCCGACTAATTGTTAAATTATGAAATAAAAATAAAAAATAATTAGAGAAAAAAATACAAAAAATTAATTATTATAGTGGTTGACGAATGGAATGACTTCGAATCGAATTCCATGAGTTCTGAGGGTAGGTATTATGTATTCCAACTTAAGTAGCTTACATAAAAAGCCTATGCAGACAATAAATTTAAAAATCAGCAGTTTATTTTCATTGTAACAATTTGACACATGCAAATTGTGAAAGATATCGCAGCTGAATAAGTAAGATAAACATTTTTCAACAATATTTTAGATACTTTACATATTTTATGAACGTGGTCTCCCACTGGAGGGCAACGTCTACCCGGTTTTATCACGTTTTTGCAATATATCGTTATTGGCTTTTTGAGTTATTAAACGCTGATATAAGTACATAGATATAAATATAGCTACGTAGGCGGTTATAATATTAGGTTTCTATATATATATTGCCGGTCGTTCACATAGACGCACGTTTAACTTTATTAAAATACATATTTATTATTACGGACCAGTCGGGTCAACACCGGGTACTGCAGGCGTGAACTCCTGATGAAGGACTTCGTAATTGTCCAAAATCGTAGTTGAGACATATTTCAAGGAGTAATTACGTAAGTACAGCCGTGTCGCATTTGTAATAGATAACACTTACGATAGTTTCCAAAATGGTAGTAGGTACGTGTCATATCTTTAAAATTCCCTTATATTGGTCTTAAGTTAGACTAAATATAGGTCCATGAAAAAGAATAATCAAAAGCCATATTCTTGTGTTGGAAAAATACGAGGAGGTTTCTGAAAATTGTGGTAATAATTATTTGAAAGTCTATAAGGATTGTCCAATGTAAATTTGTCACATTTCCAAAAATATTACAATACATTTTTATCTAATGAATAACCGCCTTTTTTGTAGTCAGTTAAAAATAACTCAGTTGAACAAGCCACGTAATATGATGGCTACGGGCAGAGCAGCTATCGATTGCGGCCTATCAGCACACGCAACAAGTGCCTATAGTAATTATACACCGGCGATTAACTAACAAGAAGATGTGAAATCATGTTGATTTTGTACGTTTTGATACGTAGGTACTTAAAGTTTGCGAACATTATTCTAACTTCAACTTCTTTTAATGGCCCGTTGATGTAGCATTGCCACAATTTGCCAATGTCGCCGTGGATAGAGAGAAAAATAAACGAAGGAGTTAACATTATTCTAATTCTACGCTTTCACAAACTATTAGTACTTTCTTTGTAGACACACACGTTGTTGTATTAGCCAGTGTCAAGTAAAATATTTTTATAGGACAAATCGACTTCAAGCCACGGCAAGGATGCCATTTTGCAACTAAATAGCCGCTCAGTCTTTTAGGAAAATCGAACACACATATCTACAAACACAATATTCACAGTCACAAAATTCCGCTTTTACAATACAAGTCGGATGTGATAGGATACTTATTTACAAAACACATTTATTATATGGAGGTAAGTGAATACCCAGCTTAGTAACTGAAACTAGTAACCATAGTCTCACAGGTATATACACCTAATGTCCATTGCGACACGCCCTTTGTAATGCATTAACCTCTCTTTGTGGTACACCGGTGAGCTATTCCGATGGAAAATGGCTTTATATTTTTAACTGACAATGAAATTGGTGTAAAGTGCTATCCCATACTAAGCATAACGTAGCTGCTAGCGTTTGTTATTCTGTGTCACGCAGCACGCATTGACTGACATTTTTAAATAGCTTTCTCATGCACACTCATTATAAAAGCGTAGCGTAAAGGGTAAGGTCTAAGGTCTAACAGTACAACGAAGTAAACGAAGGTCAACGAATGATTATAATTAGCGTTTGCTTCGAATGGACGTGGGTTCTTCGCTAATTTGTCCACATAGCGCCAACGATGCCGAACCCTTTTGTTTGCTTGGTGTGTCCAGCTAAGTGCACACAACCGAATCTTGCTGTTGTCATTTGTGTCATTCGCATAAATCTTCATTTAAGAAGTCATAAGATATTAAAGTATAATTACGCTCCGCTACGATAAAGTTACGCAGTGGTTGTGTGCGAAAGCTCTAAAACTGACATAACACGTTTTTGTGAAGTTTATGATATCGCACCGCGCAGTCGTGCTATCGACGCATTTATAACTTACACTCTGGAGAATATTCCGATCCACTAGGAAAAAATATAGGTTGACTCCGCTAGCTTATATTGAATGACTCTCGAGGGAGGCGGGGATCCTTCAGCTCCATGAAAACCTAATATTTGGATGAGATTACTACCACCTACTATTATAGTCGGAATAAATCGACGATTCTCTTGTGACGTGATGAATATTCGATAGCTTGGATCGCTTCGTAGTTTTTATGTCGCTTACGTAAGAATATAGTTTCAAAAGGTAGTAGTGTACATATTTGCCAGCAGTGTCAGATATGACTCAGTTTACTTTGAACAGAAACACGAGATATTATGATAGATATTTTGGATATATGTTTCAAGCTCGGCTTTAAACATTTTTTATATCGTGACATAAAATAAAAACCCCAATCTATAGTCCCAATGAAGGATTGACACGACTTTCTGTCTACGATCATAATGATAGTGGCAAAAAACGGAACTAGCTATCAGTTATACTAAAACAGTTTAACTCAAGCGCCATCACCTAAATGAACAAAGATTGTGAATATATTATACTGTATGGTGCTGCATTGCGCGCGCTATTCATAGCCGTGAATTACTTTATAGGGAGCCGAAATAGAAACGGGAGAAAATGTCGCAGTGGTCCTGATTTATTTTTA
The DNA here is from genome assembly GCA_947507615.1 of Hemithea aestivaria. NCBI lineage: Eukaryota > Metazoa > Arthropoda > Insecta > Lepidoptera > Geometridae > Hemithea > Hemithea aestivaria. Next base: position 6,037,475 of record OX382331.1, read on the forward strand.
TCCGTGTCAGTACAGAGAGGAAAAATGCAGAGCTAAGATAGCTGTTTATTTGTTGTGTTTATAAACCCTAGTTAAAGCGTAGAATAAAATGTAGGTACATTGTAGCATCCGTGGCTACAATGTACCTACAGTGTTTGTGGTTGTACGTCCGACTTGGGTCAAATCGCAGCGTGGCAAAAACTTTTCGTCTGGGCGCTACCGTGTTTCGGAAGGCACGTAAAACTGATAGTCCTTGTTGATTCCTATGTAAGAGGCAGTCGTCAGGTCACGCTGCAGGCCCTTGTAGTTATCTCGGCGACCTGAAACTGCAACATATAAGTTAGCCACACAGACTATAAATTATGATTTGACTCTGACTGTGTATGTGGGGTATCCTGTTCTGTTGGAGTATACGCCCAAATTTATTTTATTTATATTACTAGGCCAATAGTGTTATGTTAGTCAATATAAAACTACGTTCCAAAAGATACTTACAATAACAACAAAACATTTTTCTAATATCCGGAATTCTTTGGCAGTGGTTTTAATGAAACCCGTTCAATCGAGCACATGTTTCGGTCACAGCCTTGTTGTCTACTCCTTGTTAATTTAACGGAGAAATGGAGAGTTGGGGTGCTTTGTTCGACGGCTGTACCACTACTGCTCTCTGCATAGTTGGAGGCACGAGTTTTGATCACTCATGAAACATAACTCTTGTTTAGAGATTGAATTATGATGCAGCTAGTTTTTTGCATACTTAACACTGACGCACAAACAGACAGCTCGCTTGATGGTGAGATGCGGTATTGATGGTTACCATCGCCTATAGACGTCTGCAACACTATAGAGTTCACGTCCGGTAAAGCTGTAGAGGTTTTAATGTGAGACCAACAGCATAGGTCATTTAAAAAAAAGCTAGTTATTTAGAGATAAAGTGTGCATAAAGCCGCGTCTCCAGTGCCTGTTTTGGTTCAACATAAACATTCGAAAAAAATCTCGGCTTTTTTGATGAATATTGATATTATGTTATGTTGTACGTGCTTTCCATCGGGTATGGAAAGCAAAAACATTGTTGGACCAAACAAAAAGTGTAGTTTGATAATAGTTGGCGAAAAATGTTGTGATGTTTTTGTTGAACGCTGAACCAAAACACGCGTTGGAGACGTGGCTATATAAAAACTATTCATTTCTTTGCAATAAAAAGACCATCCAGCTGTTCAGATATATCTAGAAAAAGTTGACTTCTTGTAGATCTACACAATCAGATTTAAAAAGCCGAACAAATAAAAAATGTGGTTTTTCTATTTAAAAACATGAAACGGTATATTTAATACAGTGTGTCAAAGAACCTGTGAACAAGAACAAGAATGGATAAAATCAGAAATGAGTATGTGAGAGGAAGCCTGAAAGTTGCACCAGTGACAGAGAAATTAAAGAGTGGAAGATTGTCCTGGTATGGACATATTATGCGGAGGGATGAAAATCATGTGACCAAAAAGTCCATGAATATTGTAATAAGTGGTAACCCGGGAAGGGGACGCCCGAAAAAGGTTTGGATGAACTGTGTGAAAGAGGATATGCGTGCTAGGGAGTGGATGAAGATATGACGGATGATAGAGCAGAATGGAGGATAAAAAACGTGTTGTGCCGACCCTACCTAGTGTGAGATAAGGGCAGGAAGAAGAAGAGTGTCAAAAAACCTGTGCCTTCCCATTTGCCGTGATCTGCACCATCACAAGTTAGAAGCCGACCGTCATCGGTGGAGAGTGGAATCTATAGCGACTAGTCACCAAAACCCTGTCATTTGTTACACCTGCGTCCTAACGCTACACATTGTTGTAATAAAGGGAGAGACTGCGCATTAAACTCAAAAAGTGCTATCAAGATGATAATACAAAGCGTAGGAGAAGCATAGTATTACTAAGTTCCAGTATTATATCCCTAGTGATATAGCTATATCACGGCCATTGCTATCTTAACGCGTCATCTAGACTGCTTGTAGTAGTACTTAAGAGCGTATATATCGAGTGACGGTCTCTCGCTCGCACTATTTGACAAATTTTGAAATATAAATTCATAGAATTAATTTATTGAAAATTCCCTAAGAACAGCCCTCCATAATATTATTGCACACATTTTAAAAGTGTTTCCAGTTTGATATATTTAAAAATGGCATGAAAAGAATTTTTGAAAGAAAAAATAATTTCTAAATTCTTTTCATGCCATTTTTAATTATATATATATAACGCCATTTTTTTTTGCAATTTTTAATTATTTATATTATATATATAATTTATTTTTTTATATATATAACGCTCTTAATTTGAAACTGTATGTTAAATAGTTTTACAGATTGCTGCATTTCCCTAACGTTGTATGCACTTCTCCCATTGTCCTATGCATTTTTCTCCAGTTACAGGACAACTGGTATAAAATGCTACTTGAGCTTTAAATTAGTCCTAGCGTTGTGCTGAATAATAAAATAAATATGTAGATTAAATAAGCCTAACCACTCAGAATATCAGTTGAAGCGCGGTGTCTGTTATTGTTAAACTCTATGCCCAACGGCTTCCATATCCGTAGTTAGGGTGTCGGTGCGGCTGGTTAGCTTGATATTGCCTTAATAAATTATTTATACTCCTTGTTAGGTTAGCCAGGTCCTCAACGAATCGACGCTTTTCTTCAGGATTGCCTCGTAAAGGTCAGGGGCGATAAATAAAACCACATAATAACAAGTAAATTTAAAATATATACGAAAAATATTGAACTTCAGGTTGGCTTGCGAGGTAAAAGACGCACATTTTAATTCATAACATTAAAACTGCCTGATTTCGATATAATATGTAAACCCACTGAAACAAAAATTTCCAAATTGGTTCAGGTGTGTTTGAATAATCAGTGAATATGCACAAAAATGTCTACACAAATTCTAACTAGCGCCACAGTACTTAGTATTTTGTAATTTTGGCAAATCAGAATATAGTCACGTATTTTTGGAATTAGTCAAGTAGAGCTAGTCTAGTTATAAGTTTATGCTATTCCCTTAATTATCATACATAATTTAATATAATAGAATAATACAACGTAAATGTTGTATTTGACTCATTTTATTGAAGTGACAAAAACATACATCAATAAGAATATATAAAAAGAATGATTCAAATTTTGATTACAATGTGTATAACAGCCAGTAATACAACATACACCCCCGTAATCAAAATGAGACAATTAACATAAACCTATCCCTTTTATACAATTCTGATGCTTAATGCGTGCTAGCGGCTTAGTGAACACATCTGCCCACATCTCCTCGGTGTGTTTAAAGACAACATTGATAACTTTCTTAGCAACTAAATCACGTAGAAAATGATACCTAGTGTCTATATGTTTCGTTCTATTGTGGTGGACCGGATTTAATGCTAATTTCTGAGCAGATTGCGAATCATTATAAATTGTTACAACAGTTGACTCACCTGTTATTTCCAACATTAGCCGCTTTAGAAATACAGCATCCTTTGCCGCTCCCGCCAAGCTCATATATTCACTTTCACTAGAGGATAAAGCAATGGTTGTTTGTTTCTTACTCTCCCATGAGATTGCTCCACCAGCCAAAGAGAAGTAAAATCCAGTGTACGAACGACGATCTATGGGACAATTAGCCCAATCTGCATCCGCATAGCCAACTAAATTTCCTCTATCTTTCCTGTAAGTAATACCCACATCGATACTTCCTTTTAAATACTGTAACACGCGCTTTGCCGCAATCCAGTGAGTTTTGTCGTATTTAGTATTGAACTGACTCAAATACGAAACAGCAAAAGCTATGTCGGGTCGAGAATTGACTGCAAGGAACATTAAACAGCCAATTAATTTCTGGTAAGGATATACAGTAGAGTCCTCATTACCTTTAGATGGCACTAATTTTTCCTTTCGTAAAGGTGTATGCATAGATCTGCAATCACCCATTTGAAATTTTTCTAACAAGCTCCGGATATAAGTAGCTTGATGTATTTTTATCTCATTAGGTTTCCAATCAATGTTTAAACCTAAATAATAACTCAATGGCCCAATCACTTTCATACTAAAATGATTCTGTAAGTCAGATATGACAGAGTCAAGTGTAGAATCTTTTTTTATAAAATACGACAATGTCATCGACATGAAAGGCCAGAATAAGTAACTCGTTACCAACCTTCTTGGTATAAATACATGCTTCTGAAGGAGTTTGTTTAAATCCTATACATTGCAATATTTCGGTCAACTTTTTAAACCATGTCCTTGGGGCCTGTTTTAGGCCATAAAGTGAACGTTTTAATAAGCATACCTTATCTTCTTGACCAGGTTTAGCAAAACCTTCTGGTTGACTCATGTAGACCTCTTCCTCTAAGTCTCCGTTTAAAAACGCAGTATCAACATCCAAATGATGCATTTTCATTCCTGTTTCTGCAGCCAACGCAAACAACATGCGTAAAGAGGAGCTCCGGACAACCGGGGAGAAAGTTTCTGAGAAATCAACACCATATACTTGATTAAATCCTTTTGCAACAAGTCTTGCTTTATACTTAACAACATCACCTTGCGCATTTTTCTTTAACTTGTATATCCATTTGCATGGAATAACCTTTTTATCTGGTCTATCAACGAGTACCCAAGTTTTCTTCTCAAGCAATGATTTGTATTCATCGCACATTGCGAGACGCCACTTTTCACTATCTTCTGCATTAATAGCTTGTGAATAGCTTAAAGGTTCATCCAGTTCAGAGGATGAAGTCTGCACACATACATAGTTGGCAGAAGAATTAGGTTTTCTTGGTCTTAAATTATATCTTGGTTCTACAACCTCAGTATCAGAATTAATTTCTTCTGAAGAAATTGATGTATCAGCATTATGCCACTGTTCCTCACTACTATCAGGTACACAATTTTCTGATACTGGTGCAATATTAGGCTTTATTAACTGTTCCACAGTGACAGTATTTCTCTGCTCTGAACTATTTAATGAATTCTCAGACAGAAGAGGTATGTACGAGTATGCTGGTTCCAATAAATCATTACCAGTCTTACAAGTATTACCTTTACCTTTTAAATCATGAAAATGATCTTCAAAGAATGTTACATCTCTACTCTTCACAAGTCTTCTAGGACACGTAGCATCTCTAAAGAAATAGCTTCTCGGATCTTCTGAATATCCGACAAAGATGTGTTCCGATGCTTTCATATCCAATTTCTTCCGATTACAGTCGGGGACATGAATTAGAGCCCTACATCCGAAGACGCGTAGATGTGATAAATTTGGGACCATACCATACCACTTCTCGTATGCCGTCTTGCCTTCGAGAGCACGATGTGGAGATCTATTCTTAAGATATACAGCCATATCTGCTGCATCCTGCCAATAGGCAGAAGAAAGAGAACTTTCTGACAGCATAGACCTTACCTTCTCCATAATGGACTTATTCGTCCGTTCAGCAATACCGTTCTGTTGAGGACTATAGGGAACAGTAGTTTGGTGTTTAATCCCTTCATTTTGTAAATGTTTCGAAAAAGCTGCATTAACATACTCTTTTCCGTTGTCACTCTTCAGTGTCTTTATCTTGGCTCCCGTTTCCCGTTCCACAGAGGACTGGAAAATACAAAACTTATTCTTTACTTCAGCTTTTGAAGAAATAAAGTAGACAAAAGTCATACGAGAAAAATCATCTATAAAAAATAAAATATATTTATTGCCTTGAAATGAAGATTCAGGCAAGGGACCACAAACGTCTGAATGAATAAGTTCCAGAACTGAAGTTGATTTTTTATGTGAAACTTTCTTAAAAGTTTTCCTATTTTGCTTACCTTCAATACAGGAGATACAAGGTTCCTTATCGACTTCTGAATAATCAACGCCCACCGCGTGACCCTTCTTAAGTTGGTCCATTCCAATGCGGCATAAGTGACCTAATCGTCTATGCCAAAGCTTGAAACAAGATACATCAGAGTGCGTTTCAAAAGCGGATAATCGTTCATTGAGTTTAGGATTGACTGTAACATCTAATGAATACAGTCCACCACAAATAGAACCATGTAAAATTACATCTCCATTACAAGTAAAAGCATCAGAATCATAAAAATTACAACCAGTTTTATCAAAAACTAAACTAAAACCTTTATCTACTGCCTTCTTAACTGATATAAGATTCGAGTCCAAGTTTGGCACATGAACTACATCAAGAATCTTTTTGACCGATGTCAAATTATCACTGCAACTGGTAATCGAAACTTCACCAACACCTTGGGTTTCCAGTATATCACCATTTGCTATAGTTACAGTTCCAATAGGGGAATCCTTCACATTCTCCATCCAATCAGCTCGCGATGTCATGTGTGCTGACGCTCCAGAATCTATATACCATTTCTCATTATCTAATTTCTCATTTACATTCAGTGCACAGAGAGCATTCTTATGATTTACAGATTTCTTATTCTTGTCTTCTTATGGGGACAGTCTGGACGCTTATGACCTGGCTCATTACAGTCATAACACACAATAGGCTTCTTAGGCTTGGATGCAGAAGATTTACTTTGATTCATCCGGGAACGAAGAGCAGTATCAGGATTATCATATTCAGTTTTATTCAATTCATTCAATAATTTTGTCTTTACAAGGTCCGAAGTTATATGTGTATTCGAATTTTCCAGAGCTAATATTAAAGGCTCATATCGTGGACTCAGACCTCCCAGAAGAATAGCAGCTATTGATGCATCTTCTATTGTTTTTCCGATGTCAGCCAAGTCTTGTATAGTAGACATGATGGCATTTATATACATCTCAATTGAGTTATAATCTTCAAGGCTGCATCTATAGAGTTTACGTTCAAGGCTTATACGTCGACCCAAACCTTTGTCTTCGTATGCGGACGAAAGAGCGTCCCATGCCTCCTTTGCAGTTTTTGATGACCTTACGTGGGTTATTGCCAGTCCATCCAGAGTAAGGCAAATCTTCGATAAAGCTTTCTGATCATTTCTTAACCTTTTATCGGTGGATACATTACTATCTTGGTAACCTACGACGGCTTCCCACAATTCTTCATGAATAAGGCACATCCGCATCTTAAACTTCCATGTAGAGTAGCCTTCCCTATTAACTAAAGGTTTTATGCAAGAAAGGGAATTGTTATTTGACATAATTTTATAACTCACGAACAGCTGCTCAATGTCCAAAAAATACACATATGATGCACGTAATACTTTAGAAAAACTTTCTTTTCACTTTTAATGCAGAAAAACAGTTTATCCTTGTATTTTCTTATAAATTCGTGCTGATAACGAATGTTGTATTTGACTCATTTTATAGAAGTGACAAAAACATACATCAATAAGAATATATAAAAAGAATGATTCAAATTTTGATTACAATGTGTATAACAGCCAGTAATACAACAGTAACGTATATAAAGGTGCAATTTAATACTGGATAAGGTCTACCCTGCTCTATTAGGTCAAAATCGCAGCGGTGAAACTGCAGCTGTTCCCCTAACTTGTTAGATTTAACTTGTCCGAATTCAAATTGCAAAGTTCTAACCTACAGATTTGATCTATTTGCAAGTTCTAATGGATAAATTGGACCAATCTAAATTCTATTTGTTTTTATTTCTCACATTAAATAGGTACTCTATAGTATGGTTATTGCGGTGTTTACTCAGCTCAACAAAAAGGGGCGAAATTTGGCACTGAAATACCTACATTAACACTTCGCGCGAACGTTTTACCACATTTTATGTGGTGAAACGTTCGCGATTTAACTTCAAAGTGTGAAATTGAAATATTAAATATTATAGTCGTGAGATTTTACTACGCAAGCAAACTCGTGAACCGAAGCTAGTATCTACAATAATAAATAGAAACATGTGAAATTTTAAAAAACTTTTTGTAAACAAGCTTTTATTGTTATTACCATCTAGCACCAAAGTACTCGTCATTACGAATCAAATTAGCCCAAATTCGATGGGGTTGCGTCGTTTAGTTACGAAGTTCTTATGGCCACCTGCTCCATCATCAGATCAGCTCCATGTCATTTGATTACAGACAGACAGACAACAGACAGGTGAAAGTAAATAAAAGCTTGTAAATGAGTCGAACTTGAGTAAGGTTACGTTATGAGTAGTAGCAATAAAAGTGTTTATTTAGTACACCTAGGCCCTCAGGGGAGGAGCAATTAGAGAGCTTTGTTCAACCGAATCGGCTGTTATCCCATAAACACACGTTAACACGAAACAAGTGGGGATGTGAATGCGAAACATCGTCTGAATGCAAGCGAACACCCGCTGTGGGAGTTAACACAGAGGTGGTGAGCGGGCTACCTTGAAATTGTAATATTTCCCTTTAGAATAAAGTTAAAACCATATTTTTACACAATTTCATGTAGGCATAAAAATGGCGTCACATCGCAAAATCCATCGGAAAAATCTAAGCAGAAGACCGAGCATCAGAGCAACCACGACCACTCTGACAAGAGTGTACGACTAAGAAGATAAAAAGCTGCACTTTACTGAAAAGTGAGATCGATGTACAGATTCTATAGGCAATATAGAATCTGTACATAATATATTTCTAGGCAAAACAAAAACTTAAAATTTTAGTACATAAGTGCAAGTAGGTATACTTACGTTACTTATGTATGCGTAGCTAGGTACTTCTTTTCGTACAAATTATGTTACAATAAGATAAAGTAATAAGCTGATATTGTAAATTTTACGAAGTTTTATTGATATGTGAGAAATATTTATTTAAAAAGATGTTGGTAGGTAGTTTTGATGATGTCAATCCATGTTAAATTTTACGTATACTGCACGGTTATAATTCATATTATATCGTAGTTAATGTTATTACAAATGTTATTTTTATAATTTTTATTCTTACTACATTTTGCCCTACCAATATAGTCGCATCTTAGATGCTAACGTAACCAAATATATTTTAGAGAAAAGTTGACTACTTATATCAGAAGCGCAAGAAAACTTTACGAGTTCCCAGTGCTTACTCTATCTGTTGCTCGTATATTTATGTTTACGAGTATATTATGACAATCACAAATGTCTATCAGCGAAGTTATCAAGCTCGAGTTTAGAAGTTTCACAGTAGCATATCCGCTAGGATAACAAAGAACATTGTGTCTCGGTCGCAGATGGCTAAGACTGAAGTAAAACTTTGAGAATGAGAAATTGCGTAGCTTGAAGTGTATTATTGCGAAATTATTTATATTGTGAACGTATTGTAGTGTATATCACCTATATATTGTGCAAATAGCTTTCGTATGTGGCATGGACTATACAAAACTACAAATTACTTAAAATTTTCAGATGAAATGTCTGGATTAAACCTAAGTATCAATGTAGAATCTTTACCTTCCTTTTATACAAGCGTTTATGTTCTAATTAAACATATAATAATATGTTTTCTGGTGCCAATACAATACTCATTGTTTTTTACCAAACGTTTATAGAATAGACTTAAAACTAAATTAAACTGAGGTCCACGATAGACTGCCTTATCGCTTATCGCCAATGTGTTCTTATAATAAATATTTTATTGAAAATTTTCGCTGTTGGCTTCTGATTAAGACCTCTATGGTCTTACTCACAGATATTATTATTATGGATCTCAACAAAAAAAACATTACGACTCGAAAAGAAGTAGAAGACTAAGAAGACACTATTTAGTTTACGTAGCTGAGATCTCTACATACATACGAGTACAGCTTTACCGGGTGAGGCGGAGAGCTGATGCCAATGTGCAGCTTTAATAAATGGTATAATATAGAACGTACATAGTTTCCTATTCTATAATAGGAATAGTAAACGTTTATAGTTGGCTCTACCAACTTTGGTTATACTGGTTAGGCCAGCAAAAGTTGTTAATAGTGAAGTTGAAAATTGCTTTAATTATACCAGTACATGCACTTTTCGAGGTAAAAGATAAATTTAAAAGCTCTAGAGAGTTAGATTGAGGTTGAATAGTTTCATTAGTTTTGAAAAATTGGGACTATCGGGACGCTTGGTGTGAAATTGTCTGTACATTTTGAAAGAGAATTGTCACTTTACGGGAACATTTGTGCCAAGTGGAGTGCCGGGTTTAGACTGATATGCCTCTATAAGAATCTCTATAAGAAAAATAAATAACTTTTTATAGATATAGGTACCTATACTACTGATTTCTACGAATAGGTAATAGTTATAACTTTTAAAGCTAGTCTTGGGAAATTGCTTTTTTGAAATAAATATAAAACCAGTCGTAAATGTTGTTTAAAACTTTCATAGGTGTCGTGCGCATTGCAGATGGGAGGTGAAAGAAGATTATTCAACGGAATCGAGGCGTCAGTTTACGTCCAAACTACGAGTAAATACGGAGAGAAATGTGTTCTAAAACAAAATATAGCTAGTAAAACTGGAGCCCAGCACAATTCAATTAAACATTCTCGGAAATAGAGGTTCTCTAGAAAATTATTCGTGCCTGAAACTCCATGAAACAAGAAACGGTTTTACTAATTTATTGAAAGAAATTCCTTTGTCGGATGACCAATTTAGAGGATTTTGTTTATCTGAGAAAATAAGATAAGCACTACCTACTTACTTTTTATTTTATTTTCTAGTGCTTTCTTATGTAGAATGGTAACGAGACGCGCACGATAATCGTCAGTATTATTTCCTTGGAAATAATACTATAAATTATTTGTTAATTTTGCAGAAATAAGAGTTGATGTAATAAGAGTTTTTAAAAGATTAAATAACAATATTCTTTACCAAGGCCGGCATATAATTACAATGTTATTTATAATTAGTACCAAAATGCACATGTCCAATTCAGGCCTTATCGCTTAAAAATTCTCATTGAAATATAAAACAAACAATACATAAATATTAAAATCTACCACCTACATATAACTCCAATATATTTCCTCAATGGGGCAAAGGATTGCGTAATTTTTTAATTGAACAAATGAAACATCCCTTTTTCAAAGTATTCCATAAAACCCTTGATTTATGAGGCAATCAGAATTATAAAGCCATGAATTATTTGCGTGTTTGTAATTAAAACCCGGTAAAGTAAGACGTGTCATAAATTCATGATGAAAATTAATTAAGCTTTAGCAAAAGAATGAGCTTGTTAAACTAAACATAAATAAACATTTACGATGACTAACATTCTAGATTAGTGTTTGTACTAATTAGTGCTTTTAATTATTTTGAACATTTTAATATTGTAAAGAAAATAATGCAAATATTATTATTCAGTATTCAGTGTAATTAAAAAAAATAGATTGAATTATGCTCTATGAATTTTCAAAATATTGGAGTTACAGAAAAGTTTAATGCTAATTTTACTACATAGGACGATAATTAGGTATACCTTCCTTTTGTGTTAATAATTTTATAAGCATCTCTTCTACGATACACTAGTATGATATCTCTTATTCAGATATGTGTGGTTTATGGTTAGTAAATTAGATTTTGTACTATTTTCCTATCTCTATACAAAATGATTTACCAAATGCTCCGTTCTCAGTTCTGAGAAGCGCGTAGGCGGCGCGAACTTGGCACAGCTATCATCTACAAGTTAATTACGGGTCAAAGTCAACAGGCACTCCCCTTTCAGGTCCCTGAGTGAAGCCACTTTTGAACCGAAGTGTCGTTTGTTTACCCTCACCAAACAAACAATAATACTGTCTTATTTGTGATACTTGTTACTTCCAAGCTATGAAACCTTCGTGTTTTGATAGCGTTTGTACTCATGTTATTTGGGTAAATTATTTTTGGAGATTGTTTTGGTTGTGTTCAGCCGTTTTTAAATTGCGCCTGATAGATAATGTTTTTAACGTTGAGACAGCGACTTGCGCTTTTAAAATAGCTTATACCTGCCTGTACCGACAAACGTTGGGGTAGTTTCGGTAAACGTAGTGTAGGGCGCCTATAGGCGAGATGGGGCGATGATATCCGGAGGGTCGCTAGGGGTGGGTGGGGAAGAAGATGGAGGACCGAGTTGTTTGGCGTGCCATGGTGGAGGCCTATGTCCAGCAGTGGACGAACATAGGCTGATGATGATGATGATGATAAAAGTATTAATTTGAACACACCACCTAACCCATGTGAATTTCAACTTTTCTCCTCTCCCTGCACGGTTGTCTGGAAGAGATCGCTATTAGCGATAAGACCGCCAATTGTAACACATAGCTTTTGTATTGTTTTAGTTTATAAGTTGTTTTTGTACTTTGTCTCTTGTGTTCCAATAAAGGGTTATCTATCTATCTATCTATCTATCTATGATACCTGCCAGTATTACTTATGTACCTATATGTGGGAGATTTCGGAGAATACAGCCGGGGCGTGGGTTCAAATCTTGGTGTGTGACGAAATGTTTGCATGGACTCACACTGTACCTACTCGTACTTAGAACCCTACTTAGAATGTAAGCGCATCGTGGGACGATTGTTTTCTATGAGCAATGTAGGAAGCCACCACTAGAATGTATTTCTGACCTAGTATTAATATTCTAACTTCTGAAAGATAAACCAATTTATGAAACGTCTTTAAGTAATTGTTATGATCCAAAGTTCCACAAGTCTCACCGTCTATTCTCACTTAAACGGCAATTTTGGCTTGAAAAATTAATTAATTCAGACAGTATACCTACTCGTTTATAATACATATAAAAAATCGTACCATTACTTACTGAACCTAATAAGATCCAGGTGATTTTTCCCTCCCTATCTCTAAACCTCTGAACCAAAAGGCATAATTATTTATTTTATATTCTCCATAAAGAAAGCAATATCCTTATTAGATAGGCTAATTTTCAAGCTTCAAACAACGTCGACAAAACCTAAAAGTATACCTTAGTACCTGCTTATTTGCTTCAAAAGAAAATCCATCACTTTTTTGCGCGGACGGATATTTAAATATCAGTGAAACGCTCAAATAAATTGAGGTGTGCCTCCGACAGCGTCACAAAAGTTCAATCTACGTAGCTGCGTTCAATTCCGGCAGAATTTTATTATAATATATCTTAGAAGACTTTGTTATAAAGTCAGACACCAGGCGAAAGTGAAAACACAAAAGTGAAGTCAGTGAAGAAATTTCGTATAATGAACTTTTTGAAAAAAACCTAAAAGATAGAATGTGTAGAAAGACACGCATTTGCTACAAGATAATGTCAAAAGATGGGAGATGTATGACTGGTTCAACATTTACATATTTACTGACGTAATGATCGGATTTCTTAATATTAACTACCTACATAGCGCCAGTTTTGATTATAGAGTAGTATTTACCTTCGTTATGAGGTTGTGAAATTACTGGTCTGAATATTCTTAACATCTTATGACTCTTGAGTAAGAAGCATTGATGCAGTTCACCTAGAATTTTACATAATTGTGATCCTTAGCAGCACTGTACTAATTATGGGCAGCGTTATCTCTTACTATCTGGAGAGCGTCTTGCTTGTCTTTTTACTTCTTTGCATAAAAATAGAGTCTATCATCTTACGACCCTTTACTGTCATGTAAGAATTCAATATAAAGATATAACTTTTATGTTTTCAGAATTTCAATATCGAATCGTGAATACACGACATAATTCCATTGTAGATGTTATTTATGATATGCATCGGTTTCTAGAATTCGATAAGTGGATTTAGCTTCCAGAAGCCTTAGATTAACTGACGTAATGGGTAATGGTAGGCCACCCAGAAAATATATTGCTCTAAAACGAGTATGCTGCTGGAAATCAGAATAATTTAAATCGTTACATTTTTATTATTATTTAGCCCGTATCGTCCCACTGCAGGGTAAATGCCTCTTTTCTCTCCTTCTATTACAATCAATAAAAAAATCTATATGTGAAAGATTGGTAAGGATCTGTTTACGAGAATTGAATTTAGACCATTTCACCATTCTTAGCTTCTATCCAAGAAATTTCAAAGAAGGGGCGGGAGAGCAGCTAATAAGCAAACTTACCTGTGTTATTACAGTCACCGCCGAACTCCAGAGGTTAAAGCCATAATGATGAAAGACAATATAAAAAAATATATAATTTTGCAGCATTTTATAGAGGTACAGGTAGGATTCTCGTTTTAGGGCAGCCGTATTGTATGGAGATCCGGCGTGCGCTCCTGTACCTAACAGGAGTGATTGCGATCCGTTACACGCTATAAGCCTCCGATATTAAGCTCCGACCACGGTTCGTGCGGAATATCATAATGAGGCGATTATGCATGCCTACACAATACATACGATTACACCTCCACTTTACCGGTTACTTGATGCGTCATGTGGTTATAACCACTCATATATTATTACTCCATGTCCAATAGACTTTTGAGTTCTGATTTATATCAAAATTCTCACTATCTAAAGCCGCGTCTCCAGCTCCTGTTTTGGTTCAAACATTCAACATGAGCATTACAACATCAAAAAAAAAACTCGGCGATTTTGGCTTTTTGTTTACTCCAACAATAGTTTTTCCTTTCCATATCCAATGAAAAGCACGTACAACAAAACATAATACCTATCAATATTCATCAAAATCGCCGAGATTTTTTTTGGATGTTGTCATGCTCATGTTGAATGTTTGAACCAAAACAGGAGCTGGAGACGCGGCTTAACAACTCATACGTAGTCACGTGTTCCAACCTGCCTGTTTTACTTGAACAAGGTGTCGGAAAAGCACGCCTACAATGACCGCTTGGCAACACAGTTTTGTCCAAGTTATTAAAAAAAGTCGGAGAAGATAAATGCAATCGTGTCTTCTTTTTTTAAATAGTATGAAACTACGTACTATTCGTAAGTACGTTAGTTCTTCGCGGTGGAACAAGCATCCTACACACCTCTACCTCTTTTCAATTGGTTCCGAAATTAGGACGTAACGAGTATAATAAAATCATACATCTGAATACATACATTTATAATATTAGTCGAATATGAAGGTAGGTACATACATAAGTACAAAACAAAGTGCTCATAATGTGCCTATATCCTGTCAATCATAATTATTAATGTATCTTCAATTATTCTACGATGATTACACACTTAAGCGCGTGCCTAGATGCTTTCAATTAAATCATTAATTATTTAGTAACGTACATTATGGGCCGTTTTCTCGAGCGAGATAATCGACCTCTAAGCCGACTAGATACTCTTGTTTGTAAAAGATGTGCCTTGCGATAAATAAATTATCATCATCTTATTTTTTGGTCAAATATTTTTTTACAACTATAACTTGAGGGCCAGCAGTGAGATAGTAGGTACAGGCTAGTAATAATTGCCGCAAACGAGTGCTCGGCGTACCCGCTACCCCTGCATTATGGCGTTCCGCGGGAACACCTCCAGGTTTTTTTGTGGGTATCCCCGCCGCCCATCTTCGGCGGGAGAGTCCTACATACCGCCCTGTTACGCGTAACGCATTTTCCTAGAACAAAAACAAAAGAAAAAGGCTCATAGTAGTAATAATAACTACTAGGACCAGTAAGTAGTCAGAACTATACATTGTATGGTTAACATTACACGCGAATATTTACGCCCATTGAGCCATCTTGTAATACAAAATACAGCAGCAACAAACACAAAACAAAAGAAAATTTACAAGAAACATCAGCCGTTAATCGCGTAGTCCCTAAAGAATTTCGTTTATATCTCGAAATCAAATAAAGATATTATTGCCTTCCTCTAAATCATTAGGGCTGAGCGCAAACCACCGTCGGAATTGCCTCCACTTGGCGATTTATGAAGACTATAAACTTGACAACGCCACTTAAGAGTTCTTGCGCGAAGGTAGTCGCCTGAAAACTGACGGGATTTGGTACATTTGTTAAGGTTGGAAGACTTGAAATTAAACTCTAGGGAGATGTATCTGTAAAAACAAATGAATTGTCTGTTTTTATATTAAAATAACACGGGTTTTCATGTTAGAGTTTAGGTATATACAAAAATTAAAAACAGAAAAAAAATTCCTGAGATATGAGTGCTTTATTTGAAGAAAAAAATATGGTTCAGGTTCAGGTTAGCGGGCTAATTTAGGTCCCAGGGCCCATTTTGCGTGCAGGTGCGGGTGCTGTGTGCAAAAAAATACCTCAGATTACCTTTCTTGTTAATATATAAACCCAAATTACAATAAATACAAATACAAGTTCTAGGTATCGTTTCAATCCAACACAAGTAAAGTCACGAGTGACAGCTAGTTATTTTAAAATATAATTGTAATGACTCTTGATTAAACAGGGATACAGAAGGTTTAAAAGGGTATTGATGAGCAAAGGGACTTTGAGCCCGGTATGGGTAAATGGGTCTTTGAATGGCGGCAAAGAAAAGCAAAAACCGAGGAAAGGTTTCGGAGGGACTTTTTATTTTTTAAATACCCTTTTTCCTCTAAAACGATACATAGCTATGTATAACCTGCTGCATTGTTTTGTGTTACAATGACAAAGGTTGCTTTTCTACTCGTGCGGATCGGAATAAAATTGTCAAATCAGAAGAGTGCTAGGATGAAGTGGTCAAATAAATTCACCGTTGTTGATCTAGTCTGCTCAGTATAAGTAGAAAAACACTCTCATGTTAAAATCTTCCAAACACCAATAAAGAAACTAAGCACAGGTATATTCGCTAATCTCCCACTTCTTTCTATC
This sequence comes from Hemithea aestivaria, assembly GCA_947507615.1. Taxonomy (NCBI): domain Eukaryota; kingdom Metazoa; phylum Arthropoda; class Insecta; order Lepidoptera; family Geometridae; genus Hemithea; species Hemithea aestivaria. The sequence goes on from OX382331.1 coordinate 6,054,107, forward strand.
CTTAAGCCACACTGAGAGAGATTCACACAGCAAATCTGAACTTGAGTCAGTCGTCTGTCTCCTGTGTGTACCATATACATACATGACTTACCTTACGATTATCCTCTTTTACGCAATTCATTCAAACTTTAGAAAAATCAACTCGTTGTCGCTTATTACGATATCCATTCGAAGCAAACTGTGGCGTCTTCTTCCTAAAAAATATTTTAGCTAATCAAACACATCGAGTTCACAATACTTAGGATGAGACTTTAACTTATATGGTAATTGGTAATATTTTTTTGTAAATCGTATTCTGGGCTACATCAAGCAACTGCTTATACGCAAGAGCTACCCACCAGTCATCAAGTAGAAGAAAAGCTGAGTATTACAATCTCAGCGTTATCTAGGGAGGCGGTGCAGGTCGGTGTGGCGAATAATCTATTCCGTGCTAATATTTATTTTTATGGTTCAACAATATCATACAGCTGCCACATAATACTAAATACAAGCAACTTCTTAACTGAACCCAGCTTACGCAAAACTCCCACAAGTCAAGCTAGCTGTAAGTAGAGCTGAAAGAGTGCTCGTCAACTGAACAAGTAGGCAGAAAGCTGAATGTTACAGTGCTGAAACACTGTAAGCAGTAACTACAAAATACTAAATAGTACAAACAACGGCTTAACTGAACGAAGCCTAAGCAAGAGCTACCCACAAACCACAAGACAAGTAGGTACCTAAGGAGTAAGTATACCTAGCTGAAAGAGTGCTCAACTCAACAAGTAGGCAGAAAGCTGAGTGCTACAATGTGTCAGGTCTCTCCCAGCGTTATCTAGGGAGGCGGTGCAGGTCGGGGTGGCGATCGATCGCGGCGTGCGCAACAAGTGCCCTGTCGACAGCCTCCGTTACTAAACGCTGCACGAATAACGGATTTTAACTTGGAATATAACAAAAATGATTTATTTAAATCTACTAATATTACCTATACGCGATGACTTATGAATTTGTTGGTTTTTCATGCCTGAACTGATTGCAGGATGTAAATTATGGTTTTATTTTTAAGCTACGTTTATAAGAAGATGTTAGATAAACTTATATATCATAAACTTTTTAACGGGTACTCTACCACTGAAATATTGAGAATTGTAAAAGGTTTCCGATCATTTTGACTAAAAAGTAAATTCTCGACGAATCAGTTAACAAAGGAATCTTATAGCATACAATCGTTTGGCTCAATAGTTTAGGCGTACGAAGGGGTTAAGATATAACTAGCAGGATAAGGTAAGCTATCGGATAAATTTACGAATCAAGTAACAAATAAGATTGATCTACTTAAGGAATAAATAATAATATCTTTGGGGATACGTACCTACATAAATGTTGAATGTACTTATACTAGTAGATATATCGATCGTTTCTACTAAAATTATAAATGCGAAAGTATAAATGTTTGTGTGTGGTGTGGATTATTGTTTGTTACCTCTTTACGCCTAAGCAACTGAACTAATGTCCTGAAATTTGGTATATACCTATATATAGCTTAGACCCTGGAACAACTCGATTTTGTAGCGGGTATAAAAAACCACTTACTACAGTTGGTTTATAAATAAAATTATCAAGCATTGCCATCCCTAACGTCGACCTACGAACCCCCGTAAAGTAAGTAATTTATGTAGAATAGAACCATGTGCGCGTGCACAGAATGGCACATCTGTGCCTAATTGTACCCCGGATTGCTTTTGTTGAAGGCTCAATAGCATTAGGTAATTTTTTATTACGGGGCCTTCTGTGGATTGAGTATTATGGAACGGGGACGGAGAGTTTTAGGTTAAAGGAAAATCAGGGGAGTAAAAGCCATTGATTTGAAGTGACCGTAATATTATATGATTATCTTACGAAAGGGTTGATACAGAGTCACGTAAACCGATTGGTTTCTGCTGTTATCGCCATAGAAGATAATCTTTGGACTTTATAGTATATGGAGCTTAAAGATAAAGATGTGGAGCTTAATTTTGATGGCTCAAATACTTTCTGTTCAACTATTGAGGGCTGCATACGTGATAACGATTACCTATGTCGACACAAATCGTAATAGGTCCTTTTAAACATAATTCATAGAACTAATACGAGAAATTGCACAACGTTTTCACATATGGAGAGAAGGAAAATAGTAAAGAACAGAAACAGATTCTTTTTGAGGTTCAGATTTATTTGTTTTGATTTATAAGAGTCACAATATTTATTATGTGTTTTTGATGTGTGTTATTTATTTTGTGTGTGATGAAGTTTGTCGAAGTACAAGAATATTAATCGTACATTATAACTATTTTATTTAAGGACAGACAGACATGACAACTACTATGGTATTAATTAAATTAAATTAGTCTACATTTCAAATCCTTCAGTGCCGTGCATACAAAAAAAAACATGGAATTATACCTACTAAAATTAAAATACATAGACTTTCGTAATATTTCGTAAATATACTGCAGTTTTAAGAAAAGTTGATTTAGACACATTTATAATATTTACTTAGTTTTTCTAACGTTATAATTAAATCGAACACGACCTACTTATATGCATTAATGTTTTTAAAACACAGTTCAGGCAATGACGGTTCCATTGAGAAGAATACTTTAAACATTGTCGTAACTGTTCCAAATTTATTACTTTCTAACTCTTGAAAACAATTATTTCAAAATCATTTATTGAAATTCTGAACGGTAGCTATACTAAATTATAATTGGATATAATTTTGATCACTTTTTTCTTTTTTAGAAACCGTCATTGAGTTAAAATATAATTTAACACCATCCATAATTATTATATAGGTATAAATACCTATGTATACAAAATAAGATAACACGATATAAAAAATACAAGCAAATTAAACAATAGTATATCTAACGCACAAACAGTAATATATATATTTAGTTTAATGAAAATTAAATAAAAATATTTTTTACAAATTAAATTTTACTTTAAAAAAGGCACATTCATGTAACATGAATTATCTAAACATATTTGGTGTATTTTTATAATATTTAAGGGGAAAATACTTTAAACTAGGTACATAATAAAATTTAAGACATTAAGTAAAAGAATATATAAATTTCACTACACGTAAATAGTTTAAATAAAAATTTGCTATATTTTTGGATAATTATACTCATGTGTATATAAAATATAATTAGGGTATTTTTCCTAGCATTGCTACGGACAACACGATTCTCTTTTCTACACGTTTTAAGGCTAGAGTGCAAAACGAAGTCCATTTAATAGTTAATATATATATCTTAAAACTTAGAAACTCTAGCCTCAAGGAGTGTTCACATTTTGCGACACGTAGTTTGTCCATAATTTGTTTCTTTTATTTATTTGAAATCAATCCTAGAAGATATAGGTATCCTCATTTTCCTCAGATGTTTCATAACACATTCGTAAGTCGCTCAACGAAATCTGATCTTCCTTTGTTTTAATTAAGTAGATTTGGTCGAACAAAGTGCACGATCAAACACAAAATTAAAAAATATATATAATGACGATGAGATACATTTTTATAGCTGTAGGAAATATATCACTACTGCAATGCTACTTGTCGCAAGATATGAACACTATTTTCTAACATTTACAAATTCTTAAAGTCAAATAGAATACAATTTAATATGCTCGCCATTGCTTTGAAAACTAAACTCAATTACGAATAGACGATCACGAAGAGGTAAAGTGAAATTACATATTCAAATGGTAATTAAGTTGAGGGCAAGACATCTCGAATTCACGCAGAAATGAGATCGCTGAAATTTGAACTAAGATTAGGCTTGTTGTCGACTGCTAGCTAAGATAATAAATAATTGATTGAAATAAAGGATAACATTTTGAAGCGGTGGTGTTCAAAGGGTTATGTGGTCCAGATGCACCTAATTCTCGACCACCGAGTTCACCAATATGAGGGAGGGATTTCTACCCGCCTTCTAGGTTTAGCCTGATACCATCGACGCCATCGTCACGTCTCTTAACATTACTCGAGACCGTGTTCGAAGGCTAACCTATAAACAAGTGAAATTTTAAAAATACTTTTTAAAAACAAGCTTTAATTATCATTACCATCTTGCATCATATAGTACTCGTCAAGACGAATCAAATGAGCCCAATCTCGATGGGGTTGCGTTATTTAATGACAGAGTTCCTATGGCCACCTTCCAACTCCATCATCAGATCAGCTCCATGTCATAATAATATTGCATTGTCATCCGATTTACACACGCATGCAAAGCTTCATTGGAAACACGCATTTCAGCTCAATTGGAAACCGGGAAGTGGGTCAAATCAAACTTGCAAGATTTGATTACAGACAGACAGACAGACAACAGACAGGTGAAAGTAATATAAAGCTTGTAAAAAATCCATTGTTCTGATCCAGGTTAGCCAAATTTCATTTTTCAGACCTTTTTGTGTGAAACTTTTATCTCCTTATTATTCCACTGGTAAAATACAAAAGCCATGCTTTAAAAAATAAAAGTTACATTCGAGTTAAAATGTATTAGTGCTTGTTGTTTGCCTGACATGAACTTGAAAAACATTGATATCTTTTATGAAATTTTGATGACGAGTGAAAGAGTTTTTGTTTCAATTACATTAATGGCACATTTAACTCATTCAATGTGAATGAGCAAATGTATGTTTCAGATACCTATTATCCAAATGATTAATTGCGGAAATTGAACATTTTGCTAGTTCATACATTAATAAAAAACTCAAGATATTCAACAATAAATTAAAATACCTAGATACCATTAAACTGAGGCAGCAATCTGGTGCACAAATGAAGTTAAATTAGCCCGGCTTAGCTCTCAGTCGACAATCGACATAAAGCACACAGCTGTAGCGAGTAGGTACCGCGCCCAGCTCCATCTCCCACTGACGTTGATGAAATGTCTCACATTTATTCACTAGACTTGCTTTTCCAATTCAATTATTATGCGAACGATAAATTGAAACAGTCTATCGTAATCAAGGCAAATACCGCGCAGTAGAAAAATAAAACTGAAGCAAAATTAAAAAAGTCCATCGTCGACCGCATTTTCACTTTCCATCAGGTGGGTCAATGTGGTCAAACGTAGGCCATTCTCGTATAAAAAAAAAAAAAAAAAGTGCGTAAATAAGTAAATTACATGGCTTCGCTTTCGTCAAGTACCTAATCCTTTCTTTACTGATTTCTACGTTACGTTGGTTAGAGCTGTGTGAGCCCAGAAAGTGTGGGGGTCTTGAATACTGCCCCATACATTCTACTTTTGAAAATTCAAAATTGAGACCTCGCACACACTGCGCTAGTTCTCAATGTTGATAAATCAGACAGTCACGCTTTCTTTTTATTTTTATAGAGAAATGTTGTCAAAACTAGCGCCCATTATGTATGTGACGAACCACATGAGACGTCAAACATACGACCTGCTCACACACCAAAACTAAAAGATATTCTCTCATACAATAAGTTTTACATAATTACTTTCGTGATTATTGTAGAGCGGTTTCTGTCCATCTTCACAACCTGTGAAATTGGAACGGTTCTTAGAAAGTGGAATGAAACGCTCATTAGCGGATAAGTTTAATTTATGTTATTAGTTATTACAGTTTGATTTAGTTCGATAGTTTTGGAATTAATTTGTTGACAGATTTATGCTTTAATAGGAAAATATGTGTTAATTGAAAGCCCGATTCATTTAGTAAGCGTCAAACGAGCGTTTCAGGATATATACCGTCCAAACATTGCACTGTAGAGAGATGAGATTTATAACATAAATCGTGGAAGTCGGTATACTTGATTCTTTAAACTAGATAGTACGATATTTCATTGAATTTTTTTACTAAGAAAGGAATAGCGCGGTGCTCAAATATGTCTATAGTTCGAGGCGTGCGTTTGTCATTGTTAACGCCTGCCATGTGATCCGTATATTATTCATAGTATACGTATAAAATAATCTTACAACTTGAGATATTTCTTATACTTAAACACCGATACACACGCAGACGGCCTATCTGATGGTGACTTGTTACCGTTGCCTAACGTCTGCAACATCAACGGTAATGCCAGAGATCATTCTAATATACAGGCTCATACATAAAGCCTAAAGGACGATTCGGCACTCAATTAGCGCCTTAGTCATTATACTATAAATATGACAAAACTTACATATAGATTTATACGAGTACAATTGATATAAACTTACATAGATACAGTAAACCAGTCGGAAATACCCCTCACTCTACGTTATCACCGTTTCTCTAACATTCTGAATACTTTCATCTTACATCTATTCTTATCTTACCCACTACTTGGCTTTGTATTTCACACTTTGTATAAAATGTAGCGCAACTCGACACAATGGAAGTAAGAGTCTTGCGATTAAACTCATTTTTTAATTATAAAACACAAATATTATAATTTTCTATTAAAACAAAATCAATGTCCGTTTTAATGGATGAATATGACCCTTGTTAATAATAACATTGATATATATTTTGAGTTTATCGCAACGAACATAGAATCGCTTACAAAGCTCAAAAATCCCCAATTTTACGGCCAACGTAGCCGTTGATGTCTTTTACAATTTATAGTTAAAATAATTCTCTTTACAGAATCTCAATTTTAACAATGATTCTAATCTTTGCCGTCTAAAAGATTTATTCGTCTACAGCCTCGTGATTTATTCGCCCTTCGAAATTGATAGATTTATTTTAACTGAGAACTTTAGGTTATGTTCAAGCTATAATTTCACCGGGGGTAGACTTCCTTTGCAGGAGGTCGTCTAGGTGGGTACCCCAACAGTGCCAGTTATTCTACCGCCTGAGCCACTGCTCAGGCTGCTCAGACTGCTGAGCCCTCCTACCGGAGCACAGTGATGTTTGCACATCACTATGTGCAAACATCACTTTGCTCCGGTAGGAGGGCACTGTAGCTAGTGAAATTACTGGGCTAAAGAGTCTTAACATCTCATGACTCTTGAGTAAGAAGCGTTGGTGCAGTGCTCCTAGAGTTTCACATAATTGTGAAATCCTAGGTAACACTGTACTGATTATGGGCAGCCGTTATCTCTTAACATCAGGAGAGCGTCTTGCTCGTCTTCAAATTCATAACATAGAAAGAAAAAAAAATGCAATTTCAGTAAGGAGATGAACAAAGTGAAAATTACGTTAGCATGATGCGTTAAGATAGAGATCACGATACTGTGGTGAGGTGTGTAATAACGTGTCATAATATATATATATAGGTTTCATATATTTAGAGGAGGTAGTACGGCCAAAACACATCACTCGTAATAAGTACTGTGTGTTTTGTATTGTATTGTACTATGTGTTTTGCAGTAACAGATTATTATTATTAGTGCTGTAACAACACAACTTGTAGAGTGTTTTACTTCTAAAACTATGAAACCGATATGATTCTGACACGCTTCAAATTTACCGCTCAGCACAGTAAAGTGTGGCTCTACAATCACAGAGTCAAAAAGCTCTACGCGACCGCACTGCTCTTCTTTCTCAGACATTAATAAGTCGTAATGTCTTACATGAACAGTAATTTTACAAATATTATATACCTAATGATTTATATATTAGGTATGATGTAAAAATTTTAATGTTTCTCAGACGTAAGAAGGTTTTATTGCTTGACATAAACGTAAATTACAGGGATGATGAGCACGATTCCTGCACACTTATAATAAACTAATGTTTTATTACCATCATGTCATCGTTAACTGAGTGTAATCATAGATATAAACTGGAATTAACTTCTCGTATCATTCTTATTATCATAATATACTCTATTTTTATATGTAGCAATTAGATATTTTCATTAATTTAACACGATAAAGAACAATATTCAAAACGGCCCTTTTGGTGCCCATTTTAGGGGCAATTGGGATGATGTTTTTAATTTATATATAAGAACAACTAAAAGGAAGTTTCCTTTTACAATATCTGTATCTTCAATTTTCGAGAGCCTTGTACAGATTATGTAATAAAAGAAACCTTAATTATCTTCCCATTTAAGGATACCTATTACTAGAACACCAAAAGTGCCATTGTGAATACACTGATAAATTGCTTATGGCTATTGTAAATTTAATATAATTTAAATTCAGTTTCACTACACAGTCACATTTCATGCTAAGTTGTTAAATAACATCGACATGAAATTGTATAATTAATGAATTCACTACTTTAGGTACAAAACGTCACATAGCTATATAGATATACAGACGTAGAAAATTCAAAACCTACGACCTTAATCATTCTTAAATAAGATAGAAATATATCTCTAGTGATGGGACATGCTCGTCACGTGCCGCTGCTTTTGGGCAAGTACTCCCTTATAATTAACCTGTAGACTAGGATATTAAGAGATGACGCAGGAGTTGCGTTTGTTGCTGTGACGTTCGCGTATTTGTTGGAGATGTGCGAGTTGTGCTGGTGACGGGACGTGGGGTTGTGGAGTGGGTGGGGTGGGGCTAGACCCCGGCGGCCCCTGGGGTCCTGTCGGCAGAGACTGCCGCCGGCGTCGTCGCAGCGCCGGCGATAAATTGTACTTCACCTTTGCTTGCACTAACAACTCCTTGAAGATCTGCGAGACATTGACGTTGTCCTTCGCTGAAGCTTCTACGAACCCGTTCTCCCAGTCTACTGTCACGACAGACTCTGTTGTGTGGAACTCCACCTGAGAAAGAAATTTTACATAAGAATTTGATACATAAAAACATTAAAAACTTTGTGTCTATTTTGGGGCGCGTTTCAATTACATAACTACTTTTGAATAAAATACATCTTTTGGATTTGAAAGACCGTTTATATATTAATATTTTATGGCTACAACATTTCTAACACTCTTTTTTGTAACATAAATCACACATGAAAAGAATTCATAAAATCTAATATTCATTCGGCAATTTACAGGTAAATGAATATAGCCTACCATTCAGAAAAGAGCTACTGAAAACGCGAGATTGCGTGCTGTTTTCCCGCAACATTTTTATAAATAATCTTGAAAATACTCTATGAGCATTAATTTAGAACACAGAAATAGTAGGTAACAGTGTGTTTTTCTACCTTAAGTTTATGATATATCAGTTAGTTTTTCTTATTTGCATATTAGAGTACTCGACGTTTTCTACTGAAATTTAAAAATAGAATAGATACCAATTAGTTTTTCTTGAAAGAATTATGTTTTCTATTAAAGTTTAATAATAAAATACAAGTTAGTTATCTTACTAGAGACTAGAGTGTAACAGTGGGTGTTTTCTACTGAAGTTTAAATATAGCATATATCTGTAAGTTTTTTATGAGCTATTTTCTAACAATAATACCTAATCAAAGGTAACATTCCAGATGCATCTACCTACATAGATGTGGGCGTTAGCTCCTGTGGTTGAGTTTGATTGCAATACCTACAATCAACTATAGATACCTAACAAGTACCTATATATCCTTCAAATGCCAGTGGACATAGTTTCACTAAGTTATGTGTTATAGTAAGCATATTTGGACGATATATAGGTTCGTATAAACGACTTATATTTTATATGCAAATAGTTGTACAGGACAAAAACGGCATTGTATTTCACCCACTTTCATTCCTTCATTAAGATTCTAGGGTAAATATTTCAAAATACATATAATTATTTAAAATGTGCCTTTGGGAAAAAGAGGGGGAAACATTACGTGTAATTTGTTTAATATTATAAACGTGAAAGTTTGTAAGTATGTATGGATGTATGTTTGTTACTCTTTCACGCCTAAACACTGATTGAGCTGAAATATGGTATAGAGATAGCTAGACCCTGAAATTACACATAGGCTACATACAGTACAGCGGGTTAAACAGCTGGGCACAGCTAGTAAAACAATATTTTGTAGTACCATGATTATGACTTTCGTAATCAAAAACATACATATATGTACGCTATAAACTCAATTATATCCCCAGAAATGTTATTCCAACCTACGGAACATGACTGCAATATTATAAAACAAGCAAATCGCTAACATAAAAGTTTCATTAAAACAGGCAGCAGCAACAATTCTCGATAGAACAAATGCAACAAACTTTCTCAACGTTCTCACCAGCATAGAACAATATCCGCATTAAACAGTACACTCGGGAAATTGAGATCGTGGTTAAAGGTTAACCTATAATGGAATATAAAAAATATATTTTTTAAATCATATTAATAAATACAGTACTGATAAAATCATAAAAGTTTCATTCAATGGACTGGCAGTAGCAACAATTCCTCAGCAAACTATCTCAACGTTCTCACCAGCATAGAACAATATCCGCAGAAAATAGAACACTCGGGAAATTGAGCAGGCCCGACTGCTGCTATCATCTGCTGCGAACTCACTATGTCACGCCAATGAAGATTCATGGATCCTACAGATACTTGTTTATAATATTGGTAGATGAAGCGACATCACCGGCTGTGTGTGTCTAAAGTTTGTGGCGTAATACTCCAAAAAGCACTACCGCAAAGCAGCACCCACTTTAAAATCTGCTTAATTATGATGTCTTTTGATTTTGGATTCAGCAACCTTATTAACGTCATTATTGTTTATTGTGTTGCAGGTCTTGACAGTCATTTTTAAATAAATATAATAGCAAATAGTTAACAAATTGTACGAGTACGAATAATAAACACAATAACTCGAAAATTTGCATGAATTTTTTGACTTTCGAAGATGATGCGACAAGGCGATACGCTCGTTTTATCATAATCATCATTTATTATTGCAATCGCGGCATCTTTACTCATTTATTAGCTATGTCTATACCTAACTCAGTTTTACTTTATATGACGTAGTTCGGTGAACAATGTGTGCGGAAACGCAATGTTCCGCCTATTGACCGGCAGCCTCGGATATTGCCGCTATCTTTACTCCCAAGCTATGAAATATTATCTGAAGGGGAATCGCATTGGCTTTCTATCTTCGTTTCTATTTCCTGCCTTAGCTCAACCGGCATTATTTATTCTGATGAGGAGATGGCTAGGAGTTTACTATCGTTAGAGAAGAATTGCTGCTGCATACATGAGGGAGATATGAACACAAATCAAATTAGGTATCATACAATTATTCAGAAGTGTTTTTTTATTATAATATTATAATCAGTGTCATTTCAGAATATTTTAATCGAATTTGTTATTTAGTTTTTTTTGTTTTGGTAAATTGCGACTGCGTTAGTTGTTGCTTAACGTTAAGCGAGTATTTGCCTCGTCTCGCATAAACAATTTAAAGCTACTGCAATACTATAACATTAATAATAATAGACAAGTAGATAAACAGTTTTGTTTCACTTTTATTTTAAGATAAAAGCGAATGTGTCCCTAGGGACACATGACACATGTTTCTAGAAACATTTTCGTCAAAGAATCGCTTCAAGCTGTCACCAGTCACAGTCTAGTGACAGTACCCTCAGTGGTTGCATACTGCATACATAATTTCGTTCATAAAGTGGTTTGAAATTCGCAATTGTACCTGCAGGCCGGCATCGGAAACGCCAGTTCTTTCTAACTTCCGACGCGAGTTTGACCGTTACGTCCCCTTTGCCGGCGCTCCATATTTCTGTTGTGTTGACGGCCCGGAAATTCAATTTTGCCCACGCCCTGAGCTGTATTCAGCTCCGCAAATAAATAATATCAAATAACTCACGACCAATGGCTATCACTGTCGTAACGTATTAGTACGAGTAAATTGTTATTTACTAATAAGATTTCTATTGCTATGATATCAAAAGGTATAGGTATAAATGAATAATCTAAGAAAGCTCGTGAAAGTTTTTTCGTAATGATGACATTAAAATGTGTTGTGGTGTGTAAATTTGGTGTGTGTGTTGTTGTGTTTTATTTTTTTTTAGTTTATTTCTGTATATTTTTTCTGTGTTCCAATAAAGTGTTATCTATCTATCTAAAATAACCGTTGTTTTAAATAAAATTTAAATATTGATCTATAATGGGCGGCCTTATCAGTTAAAGTGTCAACAATAATAATTACATCCACACCTACATGCATTTGTGAATTCTTATAAGTAGTCATATAATATACTGACCTGTCTCTCCCCCGTTTCCGCCAAGTCCACCTTATTCCCCACCACCACGATGGGTACAGCCGTGCTCGCCTTCGTCTCATGTATCTGGTCTCGCAGCAACCTCACCTCCGTGAAACTATCCGCATCAGTTATATCATACACCAATATAAACGCATCCGCTGACTGCATCGACAGAGCTCTCATCGCAGGAAATTCATAAGCTCCAGACGTATCCAAAATATCCAACGTCAGTCTCACTCCAGAAACATTAAAGTCTCCATGGTGCATCTCCTCAATCGTTCTCTTATATTTCGGCGAAAATGTGTTATACAGAAACTGTGTTATGAGCGAAGATTTTCCTACTTTAGCGGCACCCATGACTACAATTTTATGCCTAACTGCGCTGTTATTAAGGTTCCCGCTGCTCGATACGGTGTCTTCCGTCCTTTCAGTTCTGTAACAAAACAAATTAATACAGTCGTTAACTTTGTCTAAGTTCATGTTACTCGTATATACGAAAACTATAATGTGATCTGCAGTAAGTCTCGTGGGTCCATTTATACATAGAACCTGTAACAAATTGGAGGATAAAGTTTCGGGAACTCGTTAGTTCTATCGCGTCCTCATTAGTTGCTGAAAAGGCTCTATTATGTTATGTGACATCAGTTTATGGAAGTTATTTATGTGAAACAAATGAAATCGTTTATTAACATGAACGGCACTACACATGTCGTATTTTACGAACAATATGCTATGTCACTATGTTCAAATGACATTGATTAGTTTTTAGTCTACCTTTACTGAAATATAATACAGTGTGTTTTCGGTCTACACACTTCTGCTCAAACGATTCAGCCGTTTAGAAGTAAATATGTAACAAACATACACACTTTATATACCTTCTCTTGACTTTAGAATCATATGTGAATTTATAATATTTGTAGGATTAATTTAGCTATAGAAAGGATTGGAGCAAGGTAATTAACTCTAACATGATTTAGCTGACATATTCTCTGTTGTAGTATTATTTCAAATTTGTCACCAAAACTAAGTCTATGAATAATTTCCCTCACCGCCCGCATCCCACAAATTTTACCTAATTATAATGGTGATGTGATAACATTGAATTATTAAGTCTAGTGTAGCTCACTCTGCGATAATTTATTCAGGTTTCTAAAGGTTGATGGTTGAGAGCCTAATAAGTATTTAACGATGGTTTAAAACCTTGCAAAAGGTGATAATGTGTCGCCTAGTAGATAAAAGGCAAGGGCAACGGTTGTGCTCGTTTTATCGCCGGAAATGACAGGTGGGCTGATGTTACGGGAAATTTCGAACTATAGTGCCTGAGCAAAAAAAGGAAATGTAGTTCATGACTCGTTTTATTTTTATCTTTATTGTCATCCTAGCGAAAAGCTAGAATGGAAAAAAGAAAAGTGCTGATGACAGAGATTAATTTGCTCATGGGTGGGTAAAAATAGTTAGGGTTTATGTACTCCAGCAAAATAAGTACCTTAATTAAACTATAAGAGTCAACTAACAAACACAATATATAATACTGATTGTGTGGCTAACTTGTGCATATGTCGCAGTTTCAGATCCCCAAAATTTCTACAAAGCTTGTAACATAACAATAATCATAGGAAACAGCCAGCGCCTACAGTTTTATGTGACTTCCAAAATATATTATGGTACCTATTCAAATGAAAATTTGGCTACATAATGAGATTTGAACCTGAGATCTCTAGATTTAAGCTGGACTAACGCTACGTACGTAATGGTCACACGCTGAAGCTGTAGTAGGTACAGCTTCGCCGGAGCAGTCACGGTTTTCCGTGTTATAACCAAAAACCTTAGATTCGAACCTCATTGGTTATAACAGAACTGTATCAGTTAGGTAAGCAAATAATTGCGCATCTACAACTATAATAAACGTTTTGCTGTGCCAATTACTTTGTTATATGGATTTTCAATCGGCTTATTGTTGCTAATTATTAACTTAGTATGAATATAAGTCATAATTTCACAATTCCGTCATAACCTCTACAAGTTAAATACTTCTTGACCACAGAGAAACAAAATTGATGGATTGGGCGGGTACGAACTTATCTTTAACATCGCAAAAGCAAAACATATTACAATATTTGTTTAGGACATTTTTTCTTTGTTTACAATTTATAACTATCAATATTACGATCAGTTTCCTTATTTTCCCTGAAATATTTTCCTGTTTTGGCGCGGAGCCCTATCAAATTATCCCGCCATTACGTTTGCGTGTTAACGTTGAACAATTTCCATTGTTGAGCAATTTTCGTTTAAAGGTTGATTGACCAGATTGTTAATTGCACAGCATTACAATAATTGAATGAGACTTATTAGCTCGTACTGTAATCGGTTTTGAGACCTACATTTTAATTATATACTACCTGTACAGATATAATATTAGCTTTATATACTGCTACGATTACTGATTGCGGCTATTGTTACTGGTTACCCTAAATACAGGCTTGACGAGCGCTCTGGTGCGTCTAATATTGAGACAATGTACCTAATTGGCACTGAAAATAATAATAATATTATAATAGAAATATTTGCAAAAAAAATCAAATATTATAAAAAATAAATAACAATAAATGTAATCTTGACTATGAAGTATGTGCGACCGGCTTATTCCGAGCGCCAAAAACTAGAAAAACTCTACAGTGCCCCACATCCCTAAATCCGCCTATGGGTACAGTAGCCCCTGTACTATCCCTTATTCTTTATACTTAGCTTTATCGTATTTAGCTTCTTACCGCGCAGTTATTGTCTAAATTACCAAAAACACAAAGCTCTACTGCATACCTTATTCCTCCGACTTTGGTCATCTATTAAATATCCTTTCAGACAATACCTGTGAGATAACTCTCTATATCAAGGAAGGTCCGACCCTCCTTTATGTCATCAGCGCGTCACGAAAGGGCTGGGCATTAAACCGGCAGTCACAACAAGGCAAGTGTCTCAGCAGACGGTTATTAACGTTTTACTACCGAATCACTTTATTTACCAGCAGGCGTCGTATTTATTTTATTGGTCCATCGCGAGCCCTCGTCAAGTAAATGTCACGTCCTTAAGTATTGTTTTAAATTTCAAGATCGTGACATTCACAGCTCTGTAAAATTAATGAGCACTGAAGACGAAGGCGGGATTGTGAATGACGAGTCGCTTCGTTTGTAGACTGTAGGTGGCCAGAGAAATTATTGGGATATGGAGACTTTAAATGTTGTTTTTGGATAACGGGTGCGGCGTAGGGTTGCATAGGACGTCATAACTATTGAATACCTAAATAAATGACTGTTATGGGTAGGTGTTATCGTGTTACATCAAGCGGCCATCGTACTCATCTCTTTCATCAGACCGAAAATTACTTAATATTAGTTACTTGTTTTGACGCCTCTAAAAGTACCCTACGTTAAAGTCGTAAAAAAAGTAAAGCTCGTAATAAAGGTAATAATCAACAAATGATGAGTATACACAATAATGCTGTAGTCAACCCATTTTTTTTGTTACAGTAGTATATACGTTAATGTATTTAAAGCATAGACTCATTCAGAGATTCGCATTTAGATTGCAAATTTTTGTCTTTATTGAGATATTTTTATTGATCATTTATAATTAGATGCACAAAATTTATAACTCATATCCGATAAATAACAGCTTGGTATGTGGAATAGGTCTTTAAGGGCGCCTCCCTACTAATTACTGAACTAAAGGTCAGTGAAAAAACTATTAGTTCACTGGGGAGGCCTCAGAATGTCTTTGCAAGTATTCGCCATAATATTTGCTTAAAAATGTTTCAGGCCATTATAGAAATATATTATAGCTATGGGCGTCGACCTTTACAGCGAGTAATAACCTTTAAAACAAGCATTATAAAAGCCAATAGTAAACGAAACGAGACAACAGATGGCGAATTCTGTAGGCGACGTAAAAAGTTATTACGAAATTATCAACAGCAAGGTAATTTCAACAGGACAATTCAGAGAACGCTTATCTTTATAATTATTTGGATTTGTTTGTTCGGGTAACTTTAAGTGTGCGTTTTGTTGATCGTAAACAACATTATGTTGGAGTTACGTTCCGAAACATTTCGAAACATTGTCAATACTTATATTGTGGTAGCTATTTTTTAATTGTTAGCTGGATTCAACAGTTTAACCGTTAAAATACTGCCCTATGTGTGTACTATGGCTACCTACATAGTTTTATGATATTTTTTTTTTTTTTTTTTTTTTTTTTCAATATGAAACCTGTAGTATTAGTACCTATCTATTAAAAATTAATAATAAACAGTTCTAAAATATCATAGGAAAACATAACCACATTTTTCGATTAGATAATACCAGATATTATGTATTTATTTAGTAAATTACCTTTGCATGTTTGCGCTCCATGCAGTGAAGTCGTCACGGCATGATGAGCTAATTGAATCCAATATCGTTTGTGCTTACTGACAGCTGATTAAGGCATTGTTTATAGCAATCATTGTAACATACTGTCTAAGGTTCACATAAAGATAAAAAAAAAAAAAAAAAAAAAATTAAAACTTTATTGACCTTTTAACAATGTTTACAAAATTGAACTTAAAAGTTAGCATGCAATTATGAGACTATAACATTCTTTAATCCACTTACAGGTAAAGAATTCAAATTAAGTACATTTTAACTTTAATTAGTGACGTACCAATAAATTGATTATGTAGGAGAGATAGGACTGTTGATGGCCATACTAGTATCAAAACTGTGTTACAGCCATCAACGCCCCCCGTTTGGATAACAATCCATTGTGAATAAGGTACATTATTATAATATTAGTCTTAATTATCATAGGACCACTTTGATTTATTATGGTTGAGTAAATTAATTTATCTTTTTACATTTCATAAAAAGGATAAGGATACGAAATATCGATTTTATGATTTACCAGATTACAGGCGACATTATACATATAAGTTAACATGACGTTTACATTAATCTATTAAGTAGATACACATTGATTAGGTATATTGGGATAACGCGCATTCCAAGATTGATTTTATGTGAGTGTGCGCGCGCGCGCGCGCTCGCGTGTGCGTGTGTGTGTGTGTGTGTGTGTGTGTGTGTGTGTGTGTGTGTGTATGCGTGTGCGTGTGTGTGTGTGTTGTATGTATGTGTATGCGTGTGCGTGTGTGTGTGTTGTGTGTGTGTGTGTGTGTGTGTGTGTGTGTGTGTTCGCGTGTGTGTTTTTATATGGGTATGGATAGTAATAGTTTTTCTGTCTCTTGATAGTCTAGGTTACGTAACCAATCAGAGACACTGTTTTTTACTTTATTTGAGGTGGAAGAGATAATATCTAATTCTTTGTTAGCCTTGTTGTACAGGCGTGTACTAAGGACATTGAAGTGCCTACCGGCAAGACAAGTACGATAGGGGACATGCGGGAGAACTGGTTTATAAGTCCTTCTGCTGATGCTTATTTGAGAGGAGTCACTATTATTATCATAAGGAGTGAGCCGGTGTTTGCGTAAAATCGAACGCAAGATATATAATTGTCTAACAGTTAGAACTTCTATAGACTGATAGAGATCTGTGGTCGGGTATCTTATATGTTTTTTAAGCATAACCTTTAAGATCGCTCTTTGACCACGTTCCAGAGGGAGTAATATTGTCTTACAGGCCCCGCCCCATATTGTTACGCAATATGTTAATATGGATTGTGCAAGGGAGTAATATACTATCTTGAGCGTCTCCTTGTCCGCTGAAGATCTGATCGTTTTAAAAATATAGACCAATCGCCTCGCTCGAGTAGCCAAGGCATCTATTTGCGCTCGCCAAGTGAGGCAACTATCTATATAGACCCCTAGGTATTTAACTTTATCAGCACATTGAAGAGGAGCACACTGGCACATAACATCGGATTTACATGTGTGCGCTATAATTGAAAAGGAATTTTCCTTCGGTTTAGACTGGATGTTAGTCGTGAAGGGAACGAAAAAGGTTTTACCTACATTCAAGGTGAGAAGATTATGTGTCAACCATTCACTGACTATTTTTAAAGCGAATTCGCTATTCTTCTTCACTTCAAGCCAATTCTGACCGTTAATGATAAGTGCCGTATCATCCGCGTAAGCAAAGATTTCACAATATGGGATATTTAGCTGAATTAAGTCATTTACGTATATCGTAAAGAGGCTGGGGCCTAAAATGCTGCCCTGAGGGACTCCAAAATTCAGGGGCAGCTCATCGCTGATATGACTATCTATTTTTACACTTTGGGACCTATCAGAAAGATAATTTTGAAAGATATCCAAAGCAGCACCACGAATTCCAAGTCTTTCCATCTTTAGGAGAAGTATTGGGATACTGACAGTATCGAAGGCTTTTTTCAAGTCAACGAATATGCCTACACTTTTCTGTCTCTTATCGAGGTGGTCTACAACGGTATTGGTAAGTTCCATGATGGCATCTTCAGTGGAGACTCCCTTACGAAATCCATACTGTCTTGGAGAGATTATGTTGAATTTTTCAAGGTAGCTATTTAATCTTACATTCAAAAGTTTTTCAAAAATTTTAGATAGGGAATTCAAAATCGAAATTGGCCTGTAGTCACTAACTGAATATTTATCTCCACCCTTGAAAATTGGCAAAATTTGAGCTTTTTTCAAAGCGTTAGGAAACACACCCGTGCTGAGGCATAGATTAAAAGTGTACGTTAAAGATGGGACTAATGCATGTCGAGCATCCTGTAGAACTCTTATAGGTATACCATCCCAACCTGTGGCGCAATCTCTTCTCAAAGACATAATTACATTTTCAATTTCGGTGCAATCCGTGTCAAATAATGCCATAGTATGATTGACATTTGGAAAATTTGGGAAATTAGGCATAGTATCTGAGTGGACATCATTTATAATTTTATTGGCAAGTTCTTGCCCTACGTTGGCGTAGTAGTTATTTACGTCATTTACTGATTCCTTGGGAGTTTTATCGGTATTAATCAAGTTAGACGTATTTAAACTGGTTTTTTTGATGTTAGCCAATTTTTTAACTACTTTCCAAGTCTCTTTAGCATTACCTTTGGCATTTCTAAACTCTTTCCTTTCAAAATCTCGTCTTATTCTTTTTAATAAATTGTTGCAAAAATTTCTGTAGCGTGTATAAGTTACCTTAGCAATAGAATTTTCTGGGTCTGATTTATGTTTGTGATGTAGCTTATCCCTATTTCTTATACATCTCAGAAGGCCTGGTGTAATCCATGGTTTAAGAGTAACTTTTCTTTTAGGAATTTTTATTGTTATAGTGTTGTTTAGTATTATGGAAGAAATTGTTTTTATAAGGAAATCCATAGCTAAATTAGCATCAGTCATTTCAAAAATACAAGTGAAATTATAAAGTTTGAGCTGCTGCAATACCTGTGGGAAATTAGTTCGTGATAAATTATTATTTATAGGTTTGTTATAACTACCTTTTAATTCTGTACAAAAAAGCACCGGGGCATGATCAGTAACGTAGCTATCTAATACCATAGTAGTAGCTGTGTTGGGAGTGCGCAGTATGACATGGTCCAAGCAACTGGCATTACGAGTTGGATATAGATGAGCCGGCAGCATACCGTGAGCGGCAGTTACTGTAAGGTAGTCGCTTGAGTTATGATCGTTATTATAAGGCATTATGTTAATGTTTAAATCTCCTATAATAGCAACCGTACGGTAGGTAGTTAGGGTATTTAAAAGAGCATTTAAACTATCCAAGAAACTAAGAGTATTTCCAATAGAAGGAGATCTGTATATGGCAATTATTGCTATTGAATTTTTTTGTGTTAATAAAAGGCAGCTAGCATCTGAGAGATGTTTTTCCGTTACGGTGCATTCAAAGGTCGATTTTACATATATTACCACACCGTCATTTTGATTGTTATATCCTGATTTATAAGTAGCATAATTATCTAAGGTCGGTGTATTAAGAGATTTGCTTAACCAACATTCTGTTAAAATAATTATATCGCAGCAGAAATGAAACCTAGCTAAAAGAAGCGTCATTTCATGAATATTTTTTCCAATGCTACGAATATTTAAATGAAGAGTCTTTAGGGTGTTATTATAATGAAATAGGCTGATGTCACATAACATTTGCTTGCATTGTTCCGGTGAACAACAAAAAGAATTAGAGACCTTTATCGAATCTATTTCATTAATTATATTGTTTGTACTATTCATTGTGCAAATACAAATAATACAACCCGGGACAAAAATATTAGCTTATGTAAAAACATTAATTAAGATTGACAGGTATTCGAGGTCCGGTTGATGAGTCACATGTTTGTCTAAGGTCGTAACTAGGTTTCATCCCTACAAAAAACAGTGCAAGTGACATTCTCGTGGCAACAAGTCGCGTCTCTGTTCGAAAAACTATTTTTGATTTAAAAAGTTTACTGTGTCGCAAAAATATGTAACGTTGATTTAATGTTGTGTATAAGTTTAAGGAGGTGTATTGTGATGTGTTTGCGCATATATCCTTACAGGTTAAATAAAAAATATGATACAAATATAGAATTATAATCCAAACATGCAATAAACGGCTAATCCAAACATGCAGTATCAATCTAAAATAAGGTGCAGTGAGTCAGTTCACAGTGGATGCTATAAAATCGAGTTTTTCAAGATCTTTTTCGCTGTTGACGCGGATAGCAGGTGAGTTTTCTTTTTTTCTAAGATATAGCTTCCCATGAGCTACCCAGCAAAAAGCATATCTGTGTATTTTTGCATGTTCCCGGGCCAGAAAGTGTAATCTTTTCATTTTTGTTGTGAGAACTTCCGATATATAAATCGGCATTTGTGGGCAATCTAACTGCAATAAAGTTGTACTCATTCGATTGTTCGGAGATCGCTTGTTAAAATTTTTTGCCGCGTCAATGAATTTTTCTTTTGTAATGACGCTGTTGAACTCAGCGATTATAGGCCTACAAAGTCCAGGCTTAGCACTTGCCCTGTACACATCTCTTATGTCAGAAGTCCGTAGATCCATAGCAAAGGCCTTTCCTGCTCTTAGGATGAGTTCCGTGAGGTACTCTTTAGAGTCTGGCTTATTTCCCAGCGACGGAACATTTCTTATTTCGATGTTTGACATTTTGGATCTTTGTTCCATATGTTCAATTTTTGCCTCTAACGATTGAATATAAGCCCGATTATCCGTATAATCTTTTTGAAGTCCATCGAGCTTAGATTTTAGGTCCTCGTATTGGGCTGAAATAAATTCAAAAGAGCTTCTAAATTGACTGTTATTTTCTTTGAACTCGTCAACGATTTTTTGTAGGTCCCGGAATTTTTGATCTTGTTTTGACTGCCAGTTTTCGAACATTTGTCGCATCTCACTCATGAATGTTGTGACATCATCGTCGAATCTCCTTTTACCGCGATTTTTAATTAGTTTGCCTCGCTCTTCTGTGTCGCTGAGCGACATCGTGCTGGTAGTCGAAGTCGATCTTGTCGGTTTATTGGATTTCGTAGGAGACGTGGGTGGCGTCCTTTTTGTTAAAGACATTTTTATTGCTAAATAAATAAATAAACGCCGATGATAGAGTCAGAGCGAGCAAAAGTAGGCCTAAATATTTGGTGCAAGCGCAGCCCGTCGCTTAATAAATTACGGAGAGAAGCGATACCGGTGATGAGTCACCTCAGGATGTCGTGTGTAGTGTATTTCGTGCTCCCTCACACAGGTTTCGTGAATAGATGTTGTTGTTTCTTTCTTACGATGGATGAAATGAGACGGCACACTTACGTGTCGCTCTAGGCAGGAGTTCCAGTTGTGGAGGGGCCGGGATGTGTTGACTCGTTGTTCAAGCGGCTCCGAAGCATAAATATAGCAATTTAAAGTTTAATTTAGCTTAAGTTTGATTTAAAATTTTCGAAAATATTTTGTGTAGCCAAAGATGCAGCAGTGAGCACGTCTACTCTCTTTCGCGGTCCAAACGGAAGGGGATATTAAGTGACAAGACGAGCAAATTACGTGTATTAGTGACCTTTTTCGAGAAAGTTCCAGAAAATCGTAAGTAACTTATCTCTCAACTAGTGTAGATACTTTCGTAAATTCTATTATTTAAAGATTTGTAATTTTAAGTTGATTTTAGAACTTTTAATGTAGTTTTACTCATTTCACAGCTAAATTTTTTAACCTTATAAAATGGCTAGCCTCGAAAAACAGTTCAGTATTTTCTCAAATCTTCCTTTGACATGAAAAAATCAGTAGCTAACACTTTCTTGTGATAAATTTTTCTCATTTGCAACTCAACACCACCCAATTTACATTTGAGATTGTCCCATCAACAACGCGACGAAATATGACTCCAGATTCAACTCGATAGGGAATACTGGCTTCGAGAAACTAAAATACGAGAACATCTAGACCACAGACTATGAAATACAACCAGATATCACGCGTACAATAACTGAATGAACAAACAACAATATGGTGGCATAAATATAAGGAATACCGAAAACCGTACATTGCATATAGCGATGTCGAAAAGAAGACCCTAACTATTGATTAATATATATCCGGGTTTTATCCTGATCAGAAGAAAGCTTTACTGTGTAAAATATACCTTAAAAAGGAACACATTTAATTAAATATTATTACAATAATTAATGATCTATGCTATTTATTATAATAATGTTAGCGAGCAACATAGCAAGTGATGCCAAACAGTTTTACTGTGGTTATTAATATAATAACCATTGCTTTGAAGTAAAAATCTTATAGAAAACATTGTGTCATGAAACGTACGACCGACTCGACAATAGGTCGGGAAAATGTGAACTTCAATTTTTTTCAAATGTAGAGCGCGTTGTCTGTTATTATTACAATAGTCCGTGATCTAGACGTTGAATACGGTTTTTGTACCTAGCTCACAAGCCTCCAAGAGGGAATTGACACTCTTACAGTAAGTAAACGAAATTTAAATAAAAAGTTATGTTCTCGAGTTTCTTGTACTGTACTTGTTATTTTATTGTCACTCTTTGTTGGAGTGATAGAATCGGTGGGCATTGTATTTTTCTCTTACACTATGTTAGTACCATATTCATTGGCTAGTTTTTCTTCTATCAATTTGCAAGTAGGTGGAAGACATGTATTTCTGTTTCATTCGACTCTTGTACTTATCTTTCTTTGCATATTTTAAATTTTGGTGAAAAAAAACAAGTTTTATGTTACATATCAATGGAATATAAACTTGAAGTTTTTAATAAATTTGCAGCAAAAAAAAAAGATTAATATAATATTTTTAATTGTCAGTTTGGCGAATACCTTGGTTGACAAAATAGTTACCTATATTTTAATATTTTCATTATTTGTAGTTACAAATAAACCTAATATACATAAAATATATCGGTACATATAAGAATGGATGGGATCGACATGATATACTACAATATCAATATTTCAAGACACATGTACGATACGTGATAAAAAGCTGAAACGTGCCGCGACGATACAACGCAACTATTTTTCTGTTAGTCTACACTTTTGCACTGGGGCTCTCGGTAATATGTAGTGATTTGTGAAAGGATGTCGTCATGTATTGAGGAATACACACGACTTAGTACCGCAGACTAAATATTGTAGTGCAGTATCTTTTACCTAATCCTTTGAGATCCAAAGTTTTGTGTGAGTTACTTTGTAAATGTCTCCAAACCTCATTTCTCCAGAGAAAAGGGTTGAATACGACGAAAAGGAACGAGAATGTTTTTTTATCGCTCCTTTAATAAACAAGTAAAGTTTTTGGCTAGGAAATTGCTTCCTTTCCACAGAGGGAAAATGAATCAGTCTTTTGAACTTTTGCCAGGTTGCCAACAGTAACTTTATATCGCTTTATCGTTGTGCGTGTATGCTTTTAATTTTTTTGAGTTGGCAACCCTTGGCCCTTGGTCGAGCTGATCTTGCCAAAACTTTTGTAAATAATTTCTAGATGCAGCTGCAGTAAATTGCCTGTCATGCACACGGAATATAATAAACAGTAACTGTACATAATATGTTAACAGAAAACGCAAATAATTTAACACTATTTTATTTATCGCATAGGTACTTGCTTTGTTCACAAAGCTTCGTCAATACACACACAAACACACAAAAACCTATACCTCTATATTCTATATAACTACCAAATTTCAACCTAATCCGTACAGTTATTTCAGATGTGCATTTATACATCAGTTATAAAATTTTATCGATAGTCGATAGATAAATAATAACATACAAAGCTGGCTTCTCTCCTTGGCAGTCTCCTTGTTTTTCTCTTACCTATTTACCAAAGTCTATACACTTCTGTACACTTCTGTAGTACCCAAACCAAAAACCCTAACGTTATATTATGTTACTTTGGCCCAAAACCTTGTTGATACTCTTCAACATGATTATGAATGATCGACTCCGCCGTGTAATAATATTTAATGTTACATAGTAACATATAAGTTATGAGAGTAATAAAAACATAGTAGCCTCTTCTTTACGATCGAAAGCTTCAATAATTTGAACAAATAAAAAACAAAGCCGTAGGTAAATGAAATGATTCTTTCCTCAAGTGAATGAACATGTATTTAGACTTATTGTTCCATGAAATATTCTATTGTTCTCGTAAAAGCTATCGACTAGCGAAAAAATACGAGCCTCTATCGTTTGGAACATGAAAGAATTTCCAACGACAGAACATTCTGAAAGGCTTTTCTTTTTGTAAATAACTTGAAGGAAGGCGAGACGAACTCCGCAAAAGAATATTTAATTGTACATAAAGAAATTAGACATTCAAATGTTGCTTTAATTTTTCTCATTGCTGTTTTCTTTAAGTTGAACAGCTTTTCTGAGAAAAATATAAGAATGAATAGCAACATTGTTTTTACATACTTTGTTGATTTTAGGGCTTTAATAAAAACGCGAATCTACAAGACTTTAACCCGACCAGTTTTAATGAAACTTGGTCCATCGAACTTGGACTAACTCAGAAGTCAGAAAACTGAAGTGATTTAATATAAGAGACATCAAGATAGCGTAAGTTTTTCTAAAGAAGTATAAGTTTGGGATAAGGAAAATTCTGACAAAAGCGACTTGTGGCCTAGTGGCTGAGCCAAATATCATCGACGATATACAATTCTATTGAGTTCGCAATCTCGGTCATGTTGAGAGGACGGCGAGGAGGAGCTGGCAATAAAAAGACGCACTCGTTACGCTGGCTGCGCTGTAATATGAACGTTTGTGCATATATAGATCGAAACGAGTAAAAAAACACATGTGTCCAACACAAAAGTATGTTAATTTAAAAATTAAGCACCAAAGGCAATCAGGCTCAACCAGGC
Source organism: Hemithea aestivaria (assembly GCA_947507615.1). Lineage (NCBI taxonomy): Eukaryota > Metazoa > Arthropoda > Insecta > Lepidoptera > Geometridae > Hemithea > Hemithea aestivaria. The sequence goes on from OX382331.1 coordinate 6,079,522, forward strand.
TTAGTGCTCAATTTTTGCGATCTTGAGATTTCATTTTTCAGATTTGTGATTTTACGGCATCTTTAATAACTAAGTACATTTAATTTCAAAGTCAAATTATATATTTTAAGCAAAATACAGGCGCGTACATTGCGTTGAAATTAATTAATTGTAAGCAAAAAATGATTTATTAAATTATAATTGGTATATCTCCTTGCTCTCAATTAGAGCGCAGATATTATAAATGGTAACAAATGTGTCAATTACAAATAAAGTAGGTAATAAGCCATACCGTGAAGTTCTTATTTAGTACGCTTAACATCAACATCTCCGCTCGTTCACTTGCTTCCATATTATAAGAATTGTATTTCACAATCTCTCTTCAATACTCTACAAGTGTCCTCGCGCAAAGAAATTCAAAAAATTTGCAGCAAATATAAACCACTATGTTCGAAAATAGAGTCTGAATCAAATGTAAGAGGAAAATGCCGGCTATAACTCTAACAAGAGAAACGAGAGCTGGGGGCTACCGAGCATCGAATGTAGCACATATTTCAATATTGTACCTCTAGGGCATTATATTTTTGGCAATACTCTTGATTCGTGTTTTGAACGCTGCGTTCGACATTGGAAGACATGAGATATTAGGGAATTTAATAAGCCCGATAATTTTGAATGGTAAAAGGTAGCTAAGGCTACTTTACCCTTTCATCAGAAATAGAGAACGACAGAATAAAGGCTTTAACCGCTTCTTAAATAAATAACATTTCACAAAATGATCCCCTTTTTTGACCTAGCAAAAATGCGTTGGACGGGCACAGATCGGTATGTGGGACTCTCCGGGCGAAGATACCCACTAAAAACCTGGAGGTATTACTGCGGGACGCCATGATCCTGGGGCTATGAGCACGCCTATTTCCCATAATAGTTTGGACTTTGTAGCAAGTTTAGAGAGATAATACGCAGCCACAACACGTTGTGTCATTGCGTTATCTAATCGATCGCAGGCATGGTTGAAGATTTGCTCGTTTGTGTATGGTAATAAGGTAGGCAGTCGTGTTTCAGCGGCGGCATATTCTTGGTATATAAGTACCATTGCGGAATGAAACACAGATAAAAGCTTGGAAAGCACCTTTTGAATTTTTTTTTTGTACGAGTAAGAATAAAGCATATTTTCATGTCTTTTTACAAGCTTTTATTTACTTTCACTGGTCTGTTGTCTGTCTGTCTGTCTGTCTGTCTGTAATCAAATCTTGCAACTTAAATTTGACCCACTTCCCGGTGTCAGATTGAGCTGAAATTTTGCATGCATGCATAAATCGGATGACAATGCAATATTATTATGACATGGAGCTGATCTGATGATGGAGCTGGGAGGTGGTCATAGGAACTCCGTAATAAAACGACGTAACCCCATCGAGTTTGGGCTCATTTGATTCGTCTTGACAAGTACTTTATGGTAATAATAATAATAAAAGCTTGTTTTTAAAAAGTTTTTTTAAAATTTACTTGTTTACGTTACAGATGCAAACCATAAGCAGACGGGCCGCCTGGTGACTCTAAGTCACCTATAGGTATCTGCAGCATCAACAGTATTTCTAATGCATTGTAAGTCAAGGTCGATGTGTTGTTAAACATTACTGATATGAAGTCAATATAGTAGGTGGGGTAAATCTTTCTTTGTTTCACTGAACACGAATCATTGTCGAGATCACTAAAGAGTACTTATAAAGTTATCTTAACGTTAGTGCAACTTTTGTGATAAAATTAATCGATAAATAATTTTATAATTATGTAATTAGAGTCAATCAAGAAGGCAATAAATATCTTTTGGAATTTTTACGAAACACAATGAACGCAAATGAAAATATGAATAAAAATTCAAATCAGTCGTAGTCGCTTGATTTTGTTAAATTAAATATTCGCTTTAGTTTTTATTGCGAATTCACTGCCTGGAAAAAGAAAACATTAAGCTCAGAAGATCACATTTTTTTACATTTCCCAACCTCGACTGTTAGACTTTTTTTACATGTGTAACAACAACAAAACGTTTATTAGTCCAAATAAAAGAGTTACTAGTGAAGTAAATCCACAGCTTTCTCTCGCAAAAATAGCCCAAACATTCCGTTGATTCATGCCGCTCACGTATTGTACCGTTATCAGCGTTATCATTTGTCTGAGATAAGTCAACTGATAACAAGCGTGCTCCATACGCGCCGGCTTTCTGCGAATTCAGCCGCAATTGTTCTACCTAATGTTACCTTTGTTATGATATACTGCACTCTTTGTTACATGGAAAAACTATGTTAATTTGCGCTGTAAAACAATATTGTTCTTAAACGACTTACAATGAAGAGTGAAGAGGTTATTATTTCGATATGTGTTTCTATGTATTGTAGTGGGTACTGCAAGAAATTACTTACTCATAATTCATAATATGACAATACGAGAATATAGAGGCTTCCAAACAAGTATAAAATTTTTTAAAAAGTTATGTTTACACTCGAATTTATTCTCCAAAATATTGATTTTTCCAAACGTTAGCACGTTTCGTTCTCAGTTTCAGACCCGCTCAAAGTTTTAGTTTTTTTTTACTTCACGTGTTGTTTGTAATAATTCATGTACCTACGCATTAATAACCAAAAGAATTAACCTATGTAATGCTTTTGGTTTTAATACAGTACAATGTTTTATACAATATCTTTCATATTATACAGTCTTTCAAATATACCACAGCCCAGAAAGTACTTACACATTTTTAACTTGTAAAAGAAAACTATGAGTATTCGTAGCAGGTTAACTAGAACTTACAAATAATAAATTAGGTTAATTTCTGAAGGTGGATGTTAGGAATGCTTTTAATTCTTTAGACCGAAGCTTTCTCCTACACCAAGTGAAACAAAAAATTCCAAATTTATATAAATTTATTTGGCAGTGTTACGGGAATCCCTCTAAATTAATTTTCAAAAATAACGTTATTTCTTCTGAAGTAGGTTGCCAACAAGGTGATCCGCTTGGGCCAGCTCTTTTCAGCTTAGCAATTCACCCGACCATTAAAAAGTTAGAATCCAAATTCAACGTGTGGTACCGAGACGATGGAACCCTGGGAGGCGACACAGACACTGTCTATAACGATGTTAAGTTTTTAATATCTGAATTTAAAACTTTAGGCCTAACTCTAAATTTCTCTAAATGTGAATTGTTTGTACCTGATTTATCGAAACAAAATGCCACTCAAAATTTATTTGAAACAATTACCCCCAACATAAAATTGTTGAGTGAACAATCTTTACGCCTCCTAGGATCTCCAATCCTAGACGAATCCATAGATTTTGTAAAGGAAAAAATTCAAAATTTCCAATCGGTCTCGGATAGACTTGAAAAAATAAATACTCAAGTAGCCTATTTTATCATTCGTTACTGCCTTTTCGTTCCTAAATTTATGTATACTCTTAGGTGTTGTCAGCTTTGGAAACATCCCTTACTTACACAACAGCTTGACAACATACTAAGAGATACACTCACCACCATACTTAATACACCTTTCGATGATCATGTTTGGCAACAGGCCTCTCTACCAATAAGATTCGGAGGCCTCGGTATTCGCAAAATTTCAGGTGTATCTTTGCCAGCGTTTTTGTCCTCAATTTATAGCACTTCAAAATTAACCAATACCATACTTTCGAAATGTCTTCCAAATTGTCAGTTAACTTATTTATCTGACGCGACAGAAGATTGGAAAAGAGCCTGTCCAACGGAATCGTTGCCCAAAGCCCCTACTTCACAAAGGCAGTGGGACGAGCCGCTCTGCAGCTTAGTGTATAACAATTTACTCGACGATACAAATTCTGCAGAGCGTGCTCGTCTGCTTGCCGTTGCGCGTTGGGAGTCGGGGCTTTGGTTACAAGCCATACCTTCCCGTCATTTGGGCACCCTTTTGGATAATAATAGTTTTAGACTGACAGTTTCATTACGTTTGGGTGCTCTTTGTACAGCGCCCCATACATGCCAATGCGGTGAACAAGTGGACCGCACCGGCCACCATGGGCTCTCCTGCGCGAGGAGCGCCGGCCGCATACCGCGTCACGCCGGTCTGAATGACATCATACGTCGGGCCCTCGTAAGTGCCGGCGTCCCGTCAACCTTGGAGCCTAACGGTTTGTTGCGGGACGACGGCAAGAGGCCCGACGGCATGACTCTCATTCCCTGGAAGCTGGGAAGGCCCTTGGTTTGGGACGCTACGTGTGTCGATACTTTGGCCCCTTCCCATCTTCCAGGGACAATGTCACAGGCCGGTGCTGCAGCCGACAAGGCTGAAAACCTCAAACGGCGTAAGTATGTGAACCTAGATAGGGCTTACATATTTTTGCCGTTTGGGGTTGAAACCTTGGGTCCATGGGGGCCGGCTGCTTGGGAGCTGTACAAAGACCTCGCTAAACGTTTGGTGGAGGCTTCAGGTGACAAGAATGCTGGCTTATATTTTGCTCAAAAAATAAGTTTATGTATTCAGCGGGGCAATGCCGCCAGCATTCTTGCCACCTTTCCCTCCTCCACCTGTTTATTAGATTAAGTTTTGTAGTTAAGTATTAGTTTTTAAGTGTTTAGTTTTTAAGTTTTTACCTTTTAAGATTTTTATGGTTAAATAAATAAAGTTTTTCTCGGTTAATTTCACTTTAAATTTGTTGCCTTGTTGAAAGTCCGAAGTCATGTAGCCATTAATTATATTTATACCTACTTTATAAATCATTTCAAACCCCTGATTTGTGGCAAACGTAAATTGTTATTTCGTGCAATCGTCCGTTAAGATTTTATCGTCCTTTGGAATTATATGCCCGCCCTTAATTCAACGTAACACGGCTCGAAGAACTTAAATAGAGAAGGTTTTAAAAGGGCATTAATTTCACGTGAATGGGCAATAATAATCACGCATTGAAAGCCGCCTGTCGGGTCGACAACATAGATTTATAAAGCATAGAAAGAGTCATTCCAAATTCAGTGAAGCCATTTATATTTAGTCTTTAGAAGCTAACTACGGCTCCGATCTAAAACTCATCTATGCTTGCAAGATAATCCTTGTGCAAAGATTCATAATAACATTGTATGTATCTAAGATTCATTTATTAAAAATTGTTGAATATTTATTGACACAGAGATAGTATTACGATGCATCATAATTTTGATGGTTATCGCTTGGTATTTTGGTGGTATTGATCATAATTACGGGGAACTCACGCACACATAGCTCATTTTGTTGCCTCAACTTGGAACGAAATTTCAAATGAGACTATCATTCTGACTGTACACTCCACGCTAGCTAGCGAATAAAAAGGATAGTTTCTATCAAAACGCTGACGTGATGTTTCATTGTACGAAGGTTGTTGGGGTCGACACGTTGTAATAAATATAAACACACAACATACCCGCAGTGCCAGGTTAGACGTTGAAATTGTGAAAAATGTTGGGGAAAATCATGTTGGCGTGGTTCCGAAGATACACAACTTTCATATTAAAGTTTTATATTAAACTTTGTTGGACTGACGCAGACGCTGTCCGAGCTCTAACTTAATTAATTAGTTTATATGAAACAGTGACAATAAAACGGACAAATACGAGCATCTTTCTCCTTTGTCGTAAATAAGGGATTCTTTTGTTTCTTAATTGCGTTTGCTTCTCTGCACTACTTTATTCGATTTCTATTTGTAAATAAATAGGCAAAGCGCTAGTTGGGCTACGCGCAATTTAGGCTTCCGTAGTACTGGCAAATAGGATATTAGCAGCCTTAACTTTCATCAACGATATCTTTAAAACTTATAAAGAAACTTTAATAAAGAATATTGATTGATCAGATCGATTAAAGCAGTATGTTCAGATTTTAGAGGGGGGACGCGCAATGAAAAGTTTTAAACTTGAATTTCTTTCAGACGGAACACTTAATTATAACTTTCTAAGACTTATAGTTTCTCTGCAAACCCGCGGACGGACGGACAAAGCGAAACTATAATATGTATAAGGCTTCCTCGTTGACTACGGAAGCCTAAAAAAAAGTACCCACGTACATTCTTTTTGTTAGTTTTAATTAAGAACTAATAAGTAAAGTTTGTGATAGTAACTAACCCCCTGTAACTTTGCCCTTAGGTAATCTTTTCTACACACCTTCATTTTCCTGTAGATTAGTAGGTACATTTAGCTTTTACATTTAGCTTAAGCATTTTAGAATAATCCTCTAAAAGAAAAACTACTTTAAAATAAAATTTGCCCCAGAGGTGTCTAAACAAAAGATAATTAAAACAAGTGAAATTTTAAAAAAACTTTTTAAAAACAAGCTTTTATTATTATTACCATAAAGTACTTGTCAAGACGAATCAAATGAGCCCAAACTCGATGGGGTTACGTCGTTTTATTACGGAGTTCCTATAGCCACCTTCCCGCTCCATCATCAGATCAGCTCCTTGTCATAATAATATTGCATTGTCATCCGATTTATGCATGCATGCAAAATTTCAGCTCAATCGGACACCGGCAAGTGGGTCAAATTTAACTTGCAAGATTTGATTACAGACAGACAGACAGACAGACAGACAGACAGACAGACAACAGACAAGTGAAAGTAAATAAAAGCTTGTAAAAATGCGTCATTTCCTGTTGTTTCAGTAATTGAAAGAGAATGCTACTTATACTATCAAAGCGAAATAATAGATGTATGCGTGTCTCTATGTATGTATGTTACTTCTTCACGTCTAATCAGTTGAACCGATTAAACTTTTGAAGGCAACTTATGCCTTAGACTCTTATAGACCAAAAACAAATTCTTATTACGCATCTACAGCTATTTATCACTGAATAAAACCTCAGGGCCCAGTTAATATTTCATAACTCTGTTTAGTTTATATACTCTCTTATCTCTCTCTATCCTATCAAAACTTCACTAGAAAAAGCGATCTTCAGCACATATCGTTTGATTGTTTCGTTCGATCAACAAATACACGCTCATAAAATAGATTATGGCAACCAGTTAGTGGGGCCGATGATGAAATTGATACACAATTTGGTTGTGGGTTGAGCCGACGCCCGTCGCCAATGTAATATAACCCGATTTGGGTGACGGGATTCGATCTAGAAGGCATTCAAATAAGCCTTACCCAACGATACACGCTCAAATGTAGGATAGAATAGCACATTATTGAAATATCGCTAGAGATGTGTTAAGCTTCTTACTGGAAATGGAATGACTTGTAATCAAATTTGATAAGACCGCTCTTGTTGATGGGGCTTTTTCATTTAATTGTATCTTTTTAAATGTGTTTTTAAGGTTGTGCGAAAAGCAATCTACAGCTTAATCGTGTAAAGTAATATCTTATAAAGCATTGGTTGGATGAAATATCGAGAACATGTGAAAAATGTGTGTATTTGTTATTTTCTTCACACCTCAATTTGATTGAGCTGCGATTTGGTATCACTGTACTAATTATGGGCAGCGTTATCTCTTACCATAAGGAGAACGTCTTTCTCGTCTCGATTTTTTTTCTTCTTTGCATTTAAAAAAACGGACTCTTATTGAGTTTAAACCCTGGTAAAAACATTATTATTATTGGTAAAAAAATATTAATAACATTTAAACATGAGTAGACGTTGTTAGCAGGTAAAACTGCCGGTTGCAGTTGCTCTAGTTAGAGGTAGTTTAAACTATAAATAAAAAGTTTTTAGAATTTACAACAATTGTTTCTAAGCGCCTTTTAAGTTTCTGATCTAAATCATTCAAGTTGTTCCCGTTTTCCTGGGAAATAGCGTCCGCTGTGTATCCAATTTCTTCTCTCCAAGTTAATTCAGCACATTAACTCTTCATTTAATTGCTTTAGTTAAGTTTTATTACTCTCGAAACCACATTTAACTGTTCAAAGGATAATGACTAAGAATACTACGGCATTAGAAATAGTGCCACTTATTCTACCGCCTGAGCAGTGATGTGCAAACATTACTGTGCTTCGGTAGGAGGGCACTGTAGCTAGTGAAATTACTGGGCTGAAAAGTCTTAACATCTTATGACTCTTGGGTAAGAAGCGTTAGCGCAGTGCACCCAGAATTTTACCATTGTAAAATCCTAAGTAGCACTGTACTAATTAATTATGGGCAGCGTTATCTCATCAGATTAGCGTCTCACTCGTCTTCTTACGTCGTTGTTTAAAAAAAATTACAAATATTACGAGTAGGTGGTGGTGGTGGTGTTACCGTGTCGCCAAGCCTTCATTGTGACCGTGTTCCGGCATGATGTTCAGTGAAGCCAGGGGGGATTTATCCCGCCTTCTAGGTTTAGTCTGCTCCGATCTACGGCTGCATCAGCTTAAGATCAGGCGAGATCGTAATCAAAGGCTTATGTTAGACCTCTGTTGTAGTTCAAACTAACCTTTTATATTAATTTACTCGTTTTATATATTTGAATATGGAATATGTTTTGTTTATGTCTTATTGAGAAAATTACATTGAATTGGACCAACGTAATGTTCGTTTTACTTCCACGGAATAATATAATAAACTAGTTATTTTCATCAGGTTATGGTCCTTTCACGAGAACATGGCTTCAACAGCAGGTAATCCTGCAGCAGCAGCTATACCAGTAATTGAAAAATTAAAAGGGTATGAAAATTATGTAAACTGGAAGTTTCAATTGAAAATGCTGCTCATACATGAAGACCTGTGGGATGTTATCTCCGAGGATGAGGCTGAAAGTGCTGAAAAAGACCCAAATTTTAAGAAAAGGTCGTTGAAAGCACTGGCAAAAATTTGTTTGTCAGTACAGCCAGCTGCATATATGCATGTCCGAAAGGCGGAGACAGCCCGTGAAGCCTGGTCCAATTTGAAAAAGGCTTATGAGGATAAAGGCCTTACGCGACGACTGAGTCTCCTCAGAATATTGTTTGCCACCAAATTGAGTGACTTCAAAGACATGGAGGCGTATATTGCAAAAATTTGTGATGTGAGTCAACAATTGAGCGACATTCAGTCACCTCTTGATGATGATTTTGTCGCGGTTATAATGTTGAGCGGTTTGCCTGCCGAATATGATCCCTTAATCATGGCACTAGAAAACTCAAATATTTCACTATCAAGTGAAATTGTAAAAGCCAAATTGATGCAGGAAGTACAGCGGCGCGGTGACAAAAATGAAGAAGGCTCAACAACAGCGCTTGTTTCACATAAGAAAATAAGATGTTTCAAGTGTAAGAAGTTAGGACACACATCAAAACAATGCAAGGGGGGAGCAAGTAACAAGAAAGAGAATAGTAACGGAGAGGCGATGTTAACTGCATTATCGACGTGCGTGCGTAAGGATGTGTGGATTGTCGACTCCGGTGCCAGCAACCACATGTGTAACGACAGGGACATGATCACTGATTTTGTGCCTGGTTTCATAACTGAAGTGAAAGTGGCGAATGGTGAAAAACTCTTTACTCGCGGTCGCGGCAATGTGATAGTAACCTTAAAGCATAGTATAAAGACAATAAGTAATGTCTATTACGTGCCAAATTTGGCAACCAATTTGTTATCTGTCAGTGCTTTGACAAGAAAAGGATTCAGAGTTATTTTTATAGATGAAAATTGTAAAATATATAAAAATGATACCTTGATAGCGTCAGCTAAACGCGAATGTGGTGTGTATAGGCTTGAAACTGTAGAGTCTGAGCGGAGTGATACATCAGTTGTAGGGCATAATAATTGTTCAGCTTTTACAGAATGCAACGAGGCTGTGTCGATGGAGAGTCAAACAGGCTCAAAAGCTTCGCCAGCGGTGCAAGAGGATGTACCACAAACCCAAAAGGCGTCACAAGTAGAGTGGCACAAACGACTAGGTCACCTTAACGTGCGTAGTATGCAAGTCCTAAAAGGTATGAACTCTGGAATAGATTACGATACTTCTACGTTCGAGTCTTGTATTTCTTGCATTCAGGGTAAACAAATTAGATTACCGTTCCCGAAAAAGTCTTTCAGTCGTGCGACTGAGATATTAGGGCTAGTGCACATGGATTTATGCGGGCCCATGCCGGAAAAATCGATTGGTGGTTCAAGATATTTCTTTTCACTTATAGATGATTTTTCGAGAAAGACTTTTGTTTATTTTCTGAAAACTAAAGATGAAGCTTTTACTAAATTCATGGAGTTTAAGGCTTTAGTTGAAAATCAGACCGGGAAAACACTGAAAAGCATTCGTAGCGATAACGGCACTGAATTTATTAATACTCGTTTTCAGAATTTCTTAAAGAAACACGGTATTCGCCATGAGACGACTGTTCCTCACTCGCCAGAACAGAATGGTGTGGCAGAGAGAGCCAACCGCACCATCGTGGAGAAAGCCAGGTGCATGCTTCTTGGTGCCGGGCTGGATCAAAGCTTCTGGGCGGAAGCTGTAAACACCGCCGTATATTTGAAAAATAGGTCCCCCACGAAAGCTGTTAGAGGAACTACGCCCGAAGAAAAATGGTCCAAACAAAAGGTACATCTAACTCACCTTAAAGTATTTGGATGTATGGCTCATATACGGATAGAAAACAGAAAGAAGTTTGATGCAAAAACTAAACCGTGCATTTTTGTAGGATATTGTCAAGACACCAAGGGCTATAGGTTCATTGACCCTACGAGCATGAAATGCATAACGAAGGCCAGAAATGTAACATTTCTGGAAAATGTTTTCTATCGTCCTGAGAAGGATAACGGTTCTTTAAAAGAACGTGATGTACTTGTCCACATCTCTCCATCTAAATGTAACTGTCAGCCTGTTAGTGTAGTAGACCCTGCACATTTAGATTCAAATGATGATTCTATAACTCCAAGTAATGCTGGAGCTGATGAATCAGTTGGGCAGGCAGATGGAAGTAGAGATATGTCTCTAGATGTTACTGACAGTAGTGAAACAGATGATTTTCGCGATGAAAATTATATTCCAGATGAATCGTCGTCGTACGAGTCGTTGGAATACGACGAGAACGCTCAGCTGGCATCACAATGCATCTTCGTGGCTGAAGTAGATCGTGCTGACGACGAGCCACTCACTGTGAAGGAGGCGCTGGAAGGCGAGGAATCTGCGAAATGGAGAGAGGCGATGGACGATGAGTACAAGTCATTTATTGTCAACAAATGTTGGACACTGACTGATTTACCGGCAGGACAAAAGACTGTGAAGAGTAAATGGGTGTTTAAGAAGAAAAGAGGACTTAATGGTGAAGTTTTGAGATTTAAAGCTCGTTTGGTAGCCAAGGGCTATACACAAAGGTATGGAGAAAATTATTTTGAGACGTACTCACCTGTAGTCAGATATTCAACTGTAAGGACAATACTTGCTCTAGCCGCTGAACATAACATGGAGGCGGATCATCTTGATGTTAAGACAGCGTTTTTAAATGGTGATCTGTCTGAAACCATTTATATGGAGCAACCAGAAGGCTTTCGTGACAAGAGGAATCCTACAAAAGTATATCGCCTAAATAAGGCAATTTATGGTCTTAAACAAGCGTCCAAAAGTTGGTATGACAAAATAAATGACGTATTAGTAAGAAAACTGAAATTTAAGAAGTTTTCGTCGGAACCTTGTGTGTTCATGAGAAATACTGCTCGAGGTTTGAGTTTTATTTGTCTGTATGTTGACGATATCATCTTATTTTCAAATAATGAGATTGATAAGTCTACAATCAAGAAACAGCTGATGTCTCAATTCGATATGAGAGATTTAGGGCCAGCGCATCACTTTCTCGGCATGAGACTTTGTAGAAAGGAAGAAGGTGGTTTCACCTTGGATCAGTCAAGTTACATTAAAAATGTTTTACAACGGTTTAATATGGCCGAGTGTAAACCGGCTGTTACCCCAATGGAGTGTGGTTTGAAACTGTTGAAAAATGACTCCAAATGTGAAAACTTGCAGTATCGAGAGTTGGTGGGTTGTCTGATGTTCATAGCTGTTTGTACAAGACCGGACATTTCGCACGCAGTGAGTGTCCTCAGCCAGTTTAACGAAAGCTACGGAGAGGATCACTGGAAGGCTGCGAAGCGAGTATTACGTTACCTGAAAGGTACACTGAACCATTGTTTAACTTATAAAAAGAGTGGTTTGTCTGTCAGTGGATATGTAGATGCAGACTGGGGCTCTGATGAGCTGGACCGGAAGTCATTTACTGGTTACATCTTCAAGATTGGTAACTGTGCTATCAGCTGGCAAAGCAGGAAACAGAAAACAGTAGCACTTTCAAGCATGGAAGCGGAATACTTAGGTCTATCAGATGCTTGTAAGGAAGCTTTGTTTATAAGGAGTTTTATGCATGAATGTCTTGGCGTTAACGTTAATGTACGTATCTATAATGATAATCAATTTGCGTTGGCCAGGGCATCAAACTCGATGTATCACTCCCGAACGAAACATATTGACATTCGTCATCATTTCGTACAAGACATTGTTAAGCAAGGGTTTGTTAATCTGCAATATATGTGTACGAATGATATGATGGCGGACGTATTAACTAAACCCCTTAGCGGGGATAAAACGCGTAAATGTGTTAACCAACTTGGGTTAAATAGTAATGTAGTTGGTTAATGTTTGATATATAGTAAGTTTAGTTTGAGGGCCAGTGTTAGACCTCTGTTGTAGTTCAAACTAACCTTTTATATTAATTTACTCGTTTTATATATTTGAATATGGAATATGTTTTGTTTATGTCTTATTGAGAAAATTACATTGAATTGGACCAACGTAATGTTCGTTTTACTTCCACGGAATAATATAATAAACTAGTTATTTTCATCAGCTTACCTATACTATAAAAAATTGTACGCGTCAGTTTGTATGGATGTTAAAACTTCATATTATGACACTTTAGCCGTTAGCCTACAACATAGAGATAATATCCACTACAACAATCTCTATATTCACCTGCACCTTTCACCCGCATAAGTCCCGATATCGTGGATAATAATCGTTATAGAAAGTAGCCTATATACAGGGTCTTTGGTTATTCAGTACATTGGTGTATAGGGCCTTATTGGGGAGGTCATGGCCATGTTTTGAGTGCAACAAATGTTCCGCGAAAATTTACGGTTTTCGAGATATTCAAATTTTTTCGAAAAATCGCGGTGAAAATTTTAAGAAATCATAAAAAAATAACCCTGTATAATTATTTATTTTTTATTATCTCATTACGTGGACAAAATATCATAATATTATTTTAATTAATCAAATTAAATCTAATTTATCACAAGAAAAGAATATAAGAGGATAAGCAACGAATTTGGACAACTTTTATACCTTGAACCTAAATTGCAAAATTCCTCAAAAAAATCAGTGACTTCTTTATCGCGACTTTGCTCGCTTTCATAGCGGAGGTCTAAGTCATAAAACCTATCCGTATTCTAAATTCACTAAAACCCATTTCGACCACTGGTTGGAGCTGCGCATTGATGGATCAGTCACGCACTCTTGCCTTTTAATATTTAAGATATACATATATAAGATCGGAGATTTGGAGAATTTTGAATACGACACGATAAAGATGATATTATCGTGTCGTATTCAAAATTCTCCAAAAATAAAAATCTGATTTACAATACAATACAATACTCAAACCACAACCACCCTTAATACTCTTTATTGGGACAACAATTAACAAAAAATTTAAAACTAAATTAAAGTGCGACGATTTACGTTTAACCATGTATAACTAACATAGCCAGTATTTTTTTGTAAAGAGAAACGTAAAGAAAAACAAACAGCGTTGAAATGCCTGCATTTACATACAGAATTCATTAAATAGAACCAAACAAACAGATTAATTTAATCTGCCTAATTTAGTAAAATGTATGTACATAATGGACCTCTTTAGGGAAAACGCCGCAAATAGAGACCTCAGGACCCTATATTTATGCAACCCTTGGAGCCCTTGGTCACTTGTGCACGTGATAAAAATGTAATAGTTCATTTACGCTCGAAGGATTGTATAAATATGATGCAAGACATAATATGTGACACACCTAATGTAGAGTTCAAGTATTGTATCGATATCTTTCTGAAATGGCTGCATTTCGACTCAAGATTGTGGTCATTATTTGTAAAGGTATACGTATCAACACTATAAATATCAATGTAACTTGCAAATGCCATTTTGAGTTAATTAACTGTATAGATTTATTGGTAAATACACACTGATTTTTTGGTAGACTAATAAGAGTTGGGTAATGTAATAATAATTACTAATGTACCTTTGAGTGTCCTGTGCTGCTTCCTAACAGGAACTGTCCTGCAATGCACAATTTTTGGAACGAAGTTCCTTATCGCACGTTGTGAAAGGGGGCTAGACGGAAAAAATTCTTACGAAAAGTTGTCACGAGACTTTTTGCTATAGTAAGCTATTGTAAGCTGTGCGGCGTGCGCATGTTTTTCTGTCTCTCTCTCTCTCTCTCTCTCTCTCTCTCTCTCTCTCTCTCTCTCTCTCTCTCATTTCATTTCATTTATTCACACATGTAACTAACAGATAAACCAAAACATTACATGGCTAGGTTATGGGTAAGATGCGTTAACAATAGAACCTTGAATGCACCTATCTTATCATTAAAAATATCCAGATCTGGATGTTGAGCTAATAGATTATTGATGACTTTTATGACTCTTGGAATAGGAGTACTATTTGCATGCACAGTGTGGAGGGCGGGCGGCCCTACCAGCAAGCGAGGCCGGCGGCGCGGGTAGTGGTCGGCGCCGGCGCCACGCAAACGAGGATTAGGCACACACAGTCGAAGCTCCGATAGCACAGACGGATTGTTCACTTTGTTGTGTAAAAGTAAATAGAAGTGCAACATTAGGTGCATTTTACGTCTCAGCTCTAATGTATACATACCTACCATACCCGTAACAAATAGTGACGGGAACATGTACGGGTAGTATCCATACATTTTCTTGTAAATGAACTCTTATAGAAAGCAAGCCAGATATTTTCATTAATCGAAAGGAACTTCGTTCCATCCGGGTGTTTCTTGACACCTCTTAAGTTTTTTTTGTACTAAATAGGTCCAATGTCACCCACCTGACATCTATTAATATCGACAAGAGATCGACTATAAAGGACGTCCTAGATTAGCTATCACAGTGCATCCCATTCTGTACTGTTTCAGCAAAATCCAACGATATCGATCAATACATACACAAATATGTACAGAAACACCTAAAATGCCTTCAAAACTCAAAAGCTTTCTAAAGAAGCAATATGACCGTATAGATTATATAAGCCATTTCTTTATTCTCCTTTGAGCCAAATGCTCAGGTTGGTAAGTTATTAAATTGCAGAAAATTGCCTCATCCAGGTAACGAGCGACTCGAAGTGTGGAAGTCTTTTGTCATGAATAACGTCGATCGTTTCCATCGACTATACACATACAAAAGATCAGATATGACAGGGAATGCGATGAGATGGTGGATATTACTTATGTTTTGGATCAGCCAACACTTTAAAGGTGGATGGACTCCTCCAAATCTCTTCACAATAATTAAAATCATTACTAAAATAATAAATCGACTGCTCGACCGTTCTGACAAATTATATCTGTCTTCCATCCACCTCCTGATCCAAGGAGAGCCATTGGCTACTACGTTGCCAGTATTAATTCAAAATAAGGTTGCAATAAAACTTATCAATATCCTCCGCGCTGACACTAATATACACAATACACATACACTTATCATATCTTTATGAAAATTTAAAAAAATGTAATTAGATAATGTTTATTAATTAGCGTACGTAGAGCTGTGGCCGTTCTAATTAAATATCAATAATAATAATTTCAATAGACAATTTATTGATTGATGGATTTTATAGTTGAAATTGTTTTTATGCAGTCGAAGATGAAATGATAAGAAGTGCATTTAACAAAATAGTAAACCGGATTAGATCAGTTATCAATAACAGACAGCGACGCATGTTTTAATTCATTACTTGAAAACCATTTCATCGATTTCTATAAAATTTAAATAAAATCACTTGAGAAGCGTATTCGAGTAATCGGTGAACATGAATTACTTAGATACCATACATATAGATAAGATTTTGACTAATTATAATTAACCGCTTATAGTAGAAAGTGTTTTTTTTGGCACACTAAAGATTTAATTTAAGGAATTGATTGTGAGATTGTGTGACTGTTTTCTTCGTCAAAACGGTGAAACCGTTTTCCTTATTATCAAATGGTTTTTAGAAAATGGTAATTACAATATGGTACAGAATCTCGCAACATTTGTTGTTTGGTGTCAACTGCCCGTAGTTGAAACCGCATCAATTCAAATAAAACATTTGCCATAAATAACGCAACCCTTTTGGGTGGGACTAGCAGTGACAGATGTACTGAAGTACCGATAACTTTAGCACAGTGATAAATGAGAGTCGCTTTATTTAGGGCGCTTAATATGCTGACTAGTGGCTAGCCTTCATGTGTCTTATATCGTAACTAATGTCATTACCATGTTTTTCACATACAGCCTTGAAGATTACTCGACTTTATCTACGAATAGGTAAATCGCGTAAAAATTATATTCGTTTTGATCAAATGTTTTATGATTTTCTTAGATATTTTTCTAGATTAGGGAAAAGACATTTTATGTTGTTATTTTTTCTAAAATTTTAAAGTAGATTTTCTAAAATGCATACCTACACGCTTTTGAACATTCGCTACAAAACAATAATCATCTTTTCTTCTGATAGAAACTCAGCGTGATAGAAAGTCGACGTAACAAAACTCAGTATGACTAACAAAACTTAAGTATGACTAACAAAACAGCTTACACGTACATAATGACTAACAAAAATGAAGGAAACTTTTACATCTAACAAATTAATCAGTTAAACTTCATACACTTATTTACCGTTATCACAACCATTACCAATATTAACATTAAACATCTAAGGGTTGATCTCCACGTTTATGTTTACGACTTGATTAATGTGCTACGAGACACGTACTCAAACAAATCGTATGCTAAGTGCTACGTGACGATACGCTACGCCGTAGA
Organism: Hemithea aestivaria; assembly: GCA_947507615.1. Classification (NCBI taxonomy): domain Eukaryota; kingdom Metazoa; phylum Arthropoda; class Insecta; order Lepidoptera; family Geometridae; genus Hemithea; species Hemithea aestivaria. Next base: position 6,096,530 of record OX382331.1, read on the forward strand.
CATCTAAAAAAAATCACCTGTGGGGTCTTCGTTCTTCCTCGTGGTCTTCTTTCATGAAAGAAGGTTGCAGGCTGAACCTGCGTCGGAATTGGTGTCTGCCTTTCATTGTGTATCACTTAGCACATAGGTAAATACGTAAAGCGCGGCGTCGGTGCGTTCGCGAGGTGTGTGGCGTCGAGCGGTCGGCAGCCGAATGGCGGGTCCTTAGTCGAGAACCGCCGGGCGACGAGCGCTGGGTCACGCACTACACTAGAGGTAGAACCGCTACAGCCTTCCCTTTAATGAAAACATTATACTTATAACCATTTTAATCGGCTTTCAGTTTTGCCGCTTTTGAGAGCCTTTAAAATCGTTTGTATTAAACGCTGTTCGTGACAGTTAAAGGGGTTTTTTTGTGAAGATGCGAATGTACTCAGTGAAGTATTAAAGCTTACGTCCGCAAATGAAGACGGATATTGTTTTGGGATAATAAATTACAAGTGGGGTTTCAGAGTTATCTACTATAGTTAGCTTAACATTTCCACAATATATGAGTAATACTGGCTTTTACCCCATCTACAAACCAAATTCCAAAAAGGATTTTGTTGTGGCGTAACAAACAATTTATACGTAAAAGTTCCACGTTATAGAGGTATTAATAAATTTGTGGAAAGTCACAAAACTTAACTTCAAGTGGGATATAAAATTTATAAAGAATATGACGAAGACATCGTTTTTATTGCGTTCTTTGGTAATAAACCAGCCAAGTTTTTAATGGACAATATTGAAAATGAGGTTTGTACAATAAGGAAAATTTTTCAGTTCTAGGAAGCTTATGATGTACTAAAGGGTCAGTTTTTATGTGTTTATTTTATTATAATAATAATAAATTTTACGCACTAATAATGTTATGATGATTGTTTTTTTATTAAAAGTGTTGAAAATTTGGTATAGAGATAGCTTAGATCCTGGAATAACACATAAGCTACAATACAGTGGATAAAACCGCTGGGGAGCTAGTAAACTATATTTTGCAAATTTTAACCTAATCCGTTCAGCGGTTTGAGTAGTAAGTTTCGATAGATCAGTCAATAAGCCCGCTTTTAGATTACTGTAGTTTAGTTGACGCATTAAAATCGCAAACTGTACAACTACAAACGGGTTCCTCAAATGGAAAAAAGTTTGGATCCTTCTAATAAATATATGTGACCCAATAAGAACCATATAGATAGGTACCTATAGGTAAGCCTGTTGCTTCGGCCGGTGGATAAGTGGATGAAAATATTGGGCCGCTCGGTAAACTCCTCGTTTCTGTTTATACTCTTGGTTATATGTACTGCCTTTTACGTGCGAGCTGGTATTATAACCATTTATCTTACACTAGCTTATACTTGCATCTTCGCTCGCAATAAATAAACCTTTTTGCCTTTTGAAATAAGCCTTGCAGATATCTGCATTATAATAGTATCTATATTTGTTTCATATTTCAATCCAAACCCGTGTAGTGATATGAGCGGAGCGTAGATATGAAAGTCAGTTATGCTTTTCTTTTTATATGTGTTTTTTACATTATTTAGAAAAGGCCTGTTTAAAACTGAACTATATTCACTTCCGCCGACGGTAGCGATAAAACATCCGTATAGAAATACCCAGCGCGATTATCCGCGGCCAAGAGTGTTAAGTGAATATCAACCTGGTTTGAATAGGTCCTTAATGGGAAACTATTAAAAATCTGGGGGCACGGCAGTGCCCCCGTCGCATACCCATAATACAAATTATGCATTTGATGTGTTTAGTGTTCATCATCTAATATTTGATAAATTTCTGAAGAAAAGATAGATCTAAGAAAATTACAATTAATTAATGTTTAATTAAACTTAAATGTCTACTAATACATCTTAAATGTAGTAAACCATGATTAGCACTTATCTTACGACACTTACCTAACCCACAATGTTACACAGCCTTACAACTTAGCTTTATCTTAGAGCACGAATCAGGGCAAAAATAGTTAGCTAAGAAATGGTATTAGAACTTGAAATTTAAAGACTTCTTTATTTTCCTAATTACATCATTTATTATTTTACCTTAACATGACGTTTGAGTTAGAGAAATTAGCTATCACGTTCTAGTGACTATCACAATAAACCGTAATCACAATAACCGTATAAAAATACCTTTCTTAAATATGTCGTATAACATGCTAGCGTTTTATGCGACAAAGTTGTTGCTTTTTACAAGCTTTTAATTACTTTCACCTGTCTGTTGTCAGTCTGTCTGTAATCAAATCTTGCAAGTTTAATTTGACCCACTTCCCGGTTTCCAATTGAGCTGAAAATTTGCATGCGTATGTAAATCGGATGACAATGCAATATTTTTATGACATCGAGCTGATCTGATGATGGAGCTGGAAGGTGGCCATAGGAACGCCGTCATAAAACAACGCAACCCCATCGAGTTTGGGCTCATTTGATTCGTCTTGACGAGTACTTTATGATGCAAGATGGTAATAATAATAAAAGCTTGTTTTTAAAAAGTATTTTTAAAATGTCACTTGTTAACTTTATGTACTTCTCTGTGTCTGTAATTTAGTTTTATGTTAATAGTGATACCTAGTCACCAGTGAGCGATAGCCAAAAGGTCCTCTGATCATCAGTAGTGCATAATGCTATTCTTAATTATTGTTCTATTTAGTATAGTCTGTACAGTGGTTATTTTACTTTTATATTGTAGTAAGTCATTTAATTTAAAATTTATTTCCTTGGAGTCTTGGTATAAAGAGTGTGTATTGTTATGTAGGTACAACCGCGAGGCGTAGTAACTTGTATATTATACATAATCATTAAGGTACCACTTAAACGAAAATTGTTCATCCGTTGAATGTTGTTTGTGGAAACAGTGTGGGTGGCATAAAGAGAACGCTCCATTTACATTTATCTCTCTTTTTTTTTATGATAAAATAGTTAAAAATTTAGATCCGACGTAAAGTCTGAGTGCCTTTTAGTATGATAACAGTAATTATAATACCTAACATACCTATGTATATAAAAATATGTTAATACTTGTTCGTGGCATGAAGCTTGGGGGACTTTTTTTTCAAACAAGGTTTGGTTTTATCGACAAAATATCCTCGAGATTTAACTTTTAAATGTCTGCAAGAAAAAAAATTTAAGTACATGAGCCATAAATAACGGTAATATCTAACTGCTCCTTTGATACATATTTCGAAATAGAGAAGATAATGCAAAACTTTGAGGTCAAAATGGTGTTTTACACCACTAATACATTACTACGTTTGTTTTGGACGAGGAATAAAGATTTTAGGTTACCATACATTTTTTTAATAGATTAAAATAGTCGAAATGAAGAAAAAGACGAGAAATAAGTCGAGAAGTTTCTTTAGAGCTCCGTAAAGGTGACATGAGGCTTTTGCAATACCTAAGTATAATATAGAAACACACATCGTAGTACAAATACGTTTACAGAAAAAAGACTTTGTGAAATTCAGTTGAAAATTTCCGTCGTGTGGAAACAGCAGGGAGGCTTCGAAGGGAATTGCAAATTAGTCTAGTGCGGTAGATATTCTGGGGGAGAGGACAGGTGGAAAGGGGAACAATCGGTTGACGGTGAAAAATATCTCAACACTTGTTGAGTCTGGCAACGCTTTCAAAGCTGTGAATTTATCTTCATTCTATTCCAACCTACAGATAAATACAGATTTCTTTTGTTTGATTAAGGTTCTTCACTGTTAGTGAGATTTGCTATGTCGATGCTTCGAATAATACAATTTCTGTGTAATATTGTATGTGTAATATTAAACCTTTCAACATACATATTACATCGATGCTTTGAAATAATGCAATTTCCATAATATTAAATCTTAAACAGATTAATGTACAATTTTCAATCGAAAAAGGTTGCTGTAGAATATTGTAACGACGTGATATCGCTCGTAGTATTCTTATCAATTTCCTGTTCATAACTTTTGAAGTTGAAATACTTAGTCCTAAATATGTGTATACACCTTTATTTTTTAATAATTTTTAGCCTTAAACTGCGATCTTGCGTGATGTTAAGCGACGATGCTGCGAGGCCGTAGAACGAGTTAAGCAGTAAAAAGGTTAAAAAAATGTTAATAAATACCCTAATATACCAACCACCTAAAATTTATACACATAAAAACTAGATAAAACATGATTTATCAACAAAAAACTGCTTTATAGATTATATTTTGTATAATATTTTGTAAAATATTTAGAGACTTAAAAAACTTAATATCGGTCATAAAAAATGCTCGAGATAGGCTTGGGTCTACTGAGGTTACATTAAAAATATACCATCACAGCTTTTCGGTAAAATAAACTTAGGAATTTTAGATGCTTAGGATAAAAAGTTCACAAAACTTTCCACTTTTAAGTGATTTACGAGTATTTCAATCTCATCCATATTATTAATGCATTTTCTAGATAGTTTAAAATTTAAAACGAACTTTTACAAATCAAATTCGTCTCGTGGTTCGTCCTTGAAAGTTATTTTTTATCGTAATGTGACAATTAAGCAAATATTCTCGTGCTATTTTGCTTCTTAAATAAATAGTTAACATCTTATTTCACACACACACACACACATCTACATCTTATGTTGTTCTCTTTTGTTGTATTTGCAGTAATGTTTTGCAAAGGAACTCATACCAACCCATTGAATACCTAAGCACCACTGCGACTGCAATGGCCTGCCCATTTTAAGGCTTTCGTAGTTCAACAAGGAAGCCTTATAGTTTTGCTTTGTCTGTCTGTCTATCCGTCCGTCTGTCCTCCCGTACGAGACGAATTTTTTTTAATGTGGGATATCATTGAATAGGTATTTTATAGGGATGTTTTTCTAAGAACTTTTTTGATTTAGTATTCCGTTTAAAAGATATTAGAGTTAAAACTTTTCTTTGGCATTTGCTTAATATTCGATTGCCAGTACTACGAAATCCTACATGGCGCGTAGCCGGACTAGCGCTTGGCACATTTATTGTCATATCGTCTTGTTTATTTTATATAAAACCTTCGTATTGACGGTCGCGTATTTTTGTGGTCTAGTTGGCCGGTTTTCAAGTTAAAAGTTAAAGTTATCAAACGTTCCAATGGTCTTTTGATTACTCCTAACGACTATCGGATAGGACGACAGCTGAGACTAAGATTGCTTCCGCTCTCTGAGATCTGCCCCTCTAGCCCAGCGCCAAAAGTTTGTGGCAAAATAATGTATATCGGTTATTGTTGTACGTTTTTCTACAGCAAATGTCATTTTAGTAGATACATTTATTTGTGTATTTGAGTTAGCCGTTAGCTACGAGCGTTTGGCGCTTGTCAATGGGAACGGATTCGTCCAATCAAAATTCTTTGCAAAATGCGTTATGCATCGCCACCCAGAGGGGTGTGTTGGACTGCGGCGCCGAAAGTGGACGCGGCAGGGATACCCACTAAAAACCTAGGGGTGTTCTTGCGGGACGCCATAATGGTGTGGCTATGGGTACACCAAATCACTCATCCGCGGCAAAAAATAACTTACGGCCCGGCGTAACCGTGAAATATTATGTTTATTACTTATGTACTGCATCCGAACATAAATCGAATGGTTGTAGTACAAAACCGCCCACAGGTTTTTCAAATTGCTTAGATTTATACAACAAATACAATTATTGGCAATCTATCCATGGAAAGATCGGTCAAACAATATTTTATCTAGCGGTCATTTCGAACTAGACAAGCGACGCTACGGTCGTCATAATTTATTCTAAGTTCAATTGAATAATGGTTATCATAAGTCAGTGTTATAAATTAACCAGTCCAAACTGTGCTTAAATTAATGAAAATTTAGTTATTATGATTGCGCTTGCTACATTAAGTTTTCCAAGCTGAATTTATAACTTCAAGCCTTCAGGAGTTGCATCATTTATTGCTAAGACAATAAGATTACTGTTATTACTTTTTAAAATGATGAATGGAGCCCAGCTTAGTTTAACGTAATTTATTTTACGTAAAATACCTATCGATTTATTTTTGAAGGTTTCAGAATAATTAATCATAGCAATCGAATCCATTGAATATTGGACTGAAATGAAAAATAATTCGATCTATAAAGATATGTTTTATCTAGTTAAAAGTGTACTCTAAAATAAGAGCTAGGGGATTCTAGTAAAATTAAAGCTGTGTAAATATGTGAAAAATACATACACGGAAATATAAAATTACCGCAAAAATTTTGACTAAGTATTAGCTCTTTCATTCTCTTTAATTTACCTATTACATTTACATATTATATTTTGCACCTATAATAGGTGCAAAGTATAATATGCTTGACTAAATAAACTCTTAACTATAAAGATATGTAAATAAACCATAAAAATAAAAACTTGGGACTGTATTTATTATATAAACAGTTATTTAAGACTGCCCGAGCAATAAATACTGAAAAGATACGTGCCCATAAAAACAGGGAAAAAGTTATTGTCACCGATACGAAACTACTAAAAAGGAAGCCTGAAAAGTCACCAGAGATATAAAAAAGAATGAATAGATATGAGAGGAAGGAAGACAAAGAGAAAGGTGGAAGGCAGTCGAGGGTCCGAAGTAACCTAAATAAATTACGTCTGTGCTGGTATCATGTCGTATAGTCGTGATTTACCTCTCAGGCCGGTTCCTAACTTCCTTTTATTTTCGCTTTGCTGTTGATATTATGCGCCACTTCTCGCAAACTTGGGCTGTCACAAGTTTGTCGAGTTTTATCGTTTACATAATAGCGTTGTGCTGACTTCTTGGATTATTGTGTACTTTGAGAAAGTTCTAGTCAGTTTTTGGTACTGAATCAACGTTGGGGTTGAACAATCACGAAAGTGGAGAAGAACAATCGGTTTTTGAACAATAATGATACGACAGCAAGAATATTACGTTTACATTCACTTGTCATTGTCACTTTTTTATTGCGCTATTTAAGGGTCTGATCTATCTACATACCAGCTTAATCGGCTAACCCATTTAGGCGTGAATAAGTAACAAATACACACATTATATGTGTACATAATGTCTTTATTTCAAACGGTCGTTTGTGAGATGGCTTAATACGAGAAACTGCTAATATTTTAACTCTAGTCTTTTATGTCATAACTATTTTCTTGTAATTTGGTTAACAGTAAAGATGCATTCGTAATATTATTAGGTTTAGAAGGAAGAACTAGGAGTACCGCTGGAAGGACGAAGTACTGAAGGACCTGAGAGCGCTCCAAGCTAAGTCTTGGGAAGCGACAGCGCAGGACAGGCAGGAATGGCGTCTACTTGTGTCGGAGGCCAAGACTCAGTTTGGGTCGCTGAGCCGTCTTAGTTAGAAAGAATAACCACTTAAAATCAGTTACATGCAGTAAAGTAAAACTCGATAAAAAACTTTGCTATCACAGTCGCGTTCCTGAAAGTGAGCTAATTACACTAGTTCAAAAGCTCTAGGCAATTGAATTTACACCAACTTTAATCAAAGGTTCACCCACATAATAGTTTTAACACTCAGCGCTAAAACGATTTTTTAGTACCTATCTGCCTAATTTATTATCAGGTAAATTAAAATGAAAATAGAAGACTCGCTTTAGCTAAATTTGATAGGTTTTTTACTTAATACTTGTATACAGTGGTCTGAAATTTGCAACTTGTATACAAAACAAGGAGGAGGATAGGGATTTCGTGATCAAAAATTAATCTACCTGAAACAAAAAATTGGCAAAGCTCATGTCTAATTATATTGAGAGTATTACAACAACGATTTCGGATCCTTCAAAAATCTAACCAATAAATAATATCGTCAAACTACAAAAAGAATCCCGGATCATTATTTTTGTTTAACTCAAATGTCTACATCATATTCTCACTTATATGTAGAGTATAAATTGCATACGTGCCTTCCGCGCTCTCTTGGAGGATTTTAGTATTAAAACGACATTTTGTTCCCGTCTTCTATTTTATAACAATGATGTATTGTTCATATATTATCCAACCGATATTGGTACACTACATACCTACCTAATATAAAACAAAGGCGGTTTGCCGACTGTTCGTTCTTAATATGTATGCTTGGATCCTTAAAATTACGCAACGGATTTTGAGTGAAAAGATTAAGGGTTCAAACGAAACTTTTGTTAATTCTTTCTGTTGCTATGTTATTAAGAATGTTACTAAAATACTCACATACATACAATATAATCACGTTTAGTGCCCGCTGAAGAAAGCAGAGACTATTTCCCTCCACTTGATACGATCCTGACACACCTCTTTCGCATCCTCAACTTTCAACACATTTTTCATACACGCTCGCCGGTTCTCTGTAAATTGCTCACTGAAAGAAAAACAAAAAACTATCAAAAAAATATAAAAAGATAGCTGAATAGTAAATCAATTAGTGTTTGAAGGAGACAAGTCGTTCGTTAGCGAGGTCACGGCGAGCGTAGTAATAAACTTGCTAACTGGATTATGGTTTGATTTGTATCGGTTTCATTAGAACTCGAATGGCAGCTACGCTATAAGAGCTATTGATTCTTCGTAATCATGAGGGCCTTTGTTATAGTTTTTAAGTAAATTATATCAGCATCATCCTCATCATTATTAAAATAACAAAATGACACAACTCACGTGTAATATGTATTAGCGATGAATATCGCAACCACGGTTCCGGGCAAATACGATGACCTTCATCAGGAGTTCCCGCATGCAGAACTCGACGCTTACTTCAGGCGTGAACACCTGATGAAGGACATCGTAACTGTCCGAAACCTTGGTTGATATATTGTCGACAATATTAGACATGAGTTGTGCCGTTTTGTTGTTTTAGTTATGGAGAACACTCGCGATAATTTTAAGAACCGTATCATCAGCATCAGCCCATGTTCGTCCACTACTGGACATAGGCCTCCCAAATGGCACGCCACTACTCGGTCCTCCGTTTTCCTCCTCAAACCGCTGCGCTTCCAGCGGGTACAGAGAATTATGATTATTATAATTTATGAATTTTATTTCATTTATTTTCTCACATAACCAAATCCATGTCTAAGGTATGGTAGCAGTAAATTTAAAAGACTATAATAACTTGACATATACTTACTTCACAACCTTAACGCAGACTGTTCCCATTTCCTTAAGTCCTAAGTTATTACCTTCTTTCCTTGGTTTACTTAATCTAAAGATAAATCTCGCAAATAACAAGTAGCTTCTGTCTTCACATGTAATATTTTCTTGTAAACATCCAACAGCGAATATGGAATACAAACAGCAATTCTTTTAATCATAATGTAATAGGATAACAGTATTCGTAAGCGCTTAATGTTGCAGATTTATTAAATCTCCAAAAACAAGAAGCTAGCATCGATCATCCGCCGTTTGGGGGAACGAAGCGAAGCCAAGATAAGTGTCTCTATGACAATATTTCTAAGGACGTGGAGATCCCCCGATAGAAGTGTCCTGATTTTGTATAATGTACAAAAATATTGTTAATATTTTAAAGAGCTCGTTTCTCCACTAAACATAAAACCACACATAAAACCGAAGCGAAACTTGGCAGAATATCAGGTAAAATCGTAGTAACTAACCCAGATGGGTTCTCGCATTGACTCCGATTTCCACTGTTATAACCATTATTGTGACTCTTAACACTGTGACTGTAATGGACAGGCATTATTGATTAACATAAGGTTGTCGTCTGGTTCGTTTCTTTCAGCTAATTTAAGCTAAACATAAATATCTTTAGACCTTATCATACGAGTAAATAGATAGATAGATAACGCTTTATTACACAAAAGTAACATTAAATTAATAAATTTGAAAAAGTGTTACAATTTTTTTTTTTTTATGTGATGAAGTAGAAGACTAGCCCGCTCTCCTGATGTTAAGAGATAACGCTGCCCATAATCAGTACAGTGCTACCCGGGATTTCACAATGATGTGAAATTCTAGGAGCACTGCACCAACGCTTCTCACTCAAGTGTTACAATTGGCGGTCATTTATATTTTATTTCAATATGTTTAAGTAGTGATACGACATGACATCTAGAGTTTTATAAATCAATGTTTCCCAGCTTTTCCGTTGCAGACATCCGGACAAATTGCCGGCATAACTCATTTGACGTTATCTTGCGTTGACTCTATTCCGGAAGATGCGATTCTGTAATCTCCTTCTACATAGATTTATTGTCTCATTCGAGAGTGTAGATTGTTCGCGTGACTGCGTCTTTAAGCGTTCACAATATACGAAACAATAAACTTAAGGCGAGGTTACAATGTGCGGACAGCTGACGTGATTTTACACAGATATAGTCTTATGCATAGGCTTTCCCAGAATTTCAAGTCAAGGGTCCTGGTCGTGTAGCAAAAAAATCATTTTTTTATTACTCGACTCTAGAGCCATAATAAGGCTGGATGTCCGATTCCTTCAACAATCGACATCATTATGTTTGACCTATGAAGTCCGAAGTCGATGTCCGAAAAAACTTATTTTGACATCCGACCCTATGGCTCTGACGTCGAGTTAGTATAAAATACATTTATTAACCATAGATTGGGCACAAGCCAATCTACATAGCATCCAAATATTCCAAACCACTGACAATTGGCAGCTTGCTGCTGATTCAGATGCTGATGTTTTAACCTTAAGAAGAACAGCGTGTATTTTAAAACTGGCCGGACTGAACCTAACAAACAATGAAATAACAAAACTTTCGCCCTTATAATGATTCCCTAAAGTACCTAATATGAAATATACCAACTAAACATTTTAATTATCTACAAACATACTCCATAATGTAGGCAATTTTATGTTAAATTCTTAACAAAGAATTAAATTAAGCCGAGACAAAATGAACGAGTTAACTAAATTACGTTATAAAATGAAATATCTTCTGTAAATGCAAAAGGTTCGACGGTTGGAGCCTAAATAAACATTCCCTTTGTTTGTCTCCCAAGCTGGGGTAAATAAATTCACAATTAAAATTGTCTGTTATAAAATAGTCATAAACCTACACTCTCAGTCCAGTCCTCAGTCTTCAGTAATCTCTCAGTTTACAGTAAGTAATAAACGTACCCATCGTACATACACACACATAATATTTTAACTAAAAACAAAAACGTGTGCCGTTGACTCACGTCTAATATTGTCGAGAATATCTCGACCACGGTTTCGTGAGTTGTGCCGTTTTTGTTTTTAGTTATGGAGAACACTCGCGATAGTTTTAAAAATCGTACATAGTATTTTACATGTTAACTGTAAAGCCCGCCTACCTTAAAATTGACGACAGACAGAAGCGAGACGGAGCTCTAAAGCGGTCGCGATCTTCATTTTGTTCCTGCCAGCGTTCGCTTTAATACGAGTATGTGACAGGTTACGTACAAATTTGAACATTACAAGAATTCCGCTGCCCCGCCTGTGTGTGGCGTCACCTTAAGTCCTAGGAAAAGGCATCACAAGTGTGAATAAAACTTATAACCTATTAATCGATTCACAAAAAAAAATATTAACACCGACTGAAATTAAAGCTTCTCGTATTAAAACATGTTCAACATCGGTTTTAAATTGTATGAAATATTTTTTATAAACATAATTTTAGGATTGATCTCTGACCACGATCACGCCCCACATTCCAGTCTAGTACGACTTTCACCCAGTTCCTTACAGTATAATAAACAATATCGTCTGACCATCGGGCTGGTCAGGATACTATATTCTTGTTTTACTTGCAAAGAAAAGTCCTGCCCATCTCCACTTTAACCTGGCTATACACATATCAATGTCTTCAACCTTGATGACGACGAATTCTCAAAGCCACAAATAGGGCACTGTAGCTAGTGAAATTACTGGGCTGAAGAGACTAACGTCTTAAGTAAGAAGACTTTGGCGTAATGCACCCAGAAATTTACCTATGTTAAATACTGGATAGTACTGTACTAATAATCATATGGGCAGCATTATCTCTTACCATCAGGAGAGCGTCTTGCTCTTCTTACTTCGTTGTATAAAAAATAATCACAATGCGGCGCAGCATCTCATCCCTCATTTGGATAAATAAAATTGGAGTAATCGCATCGTTTTGTAGTGACATTGCCTACAAATGTTCCCTGATTTACTCACCGCTCGGCTACTTGCCAGTCCGGTCACGAAGGCAGGCCGTTTGGAAAAACAAACGTGTCCAATTCAGTTGTTAGGTGCTGCGAAGGCGGCGCCTTGTAAGTAATTTCTTGCCTTTATTTTCTGTTAGAATAATAAAATAAATTGTTTATTGCATTGACTATTAGCTAATATAATTACCTTTTAATTGTAGCTTTACCAAAACGGGTGTGAAGACACACCCGTTTGACAAGGGGTGTGATGAAGCCATAGTAAATGGTCACTTGTATAATTTGTTGATTCTTGACTAGAACAAAATGAAATAAAAACAAAGATTATGTCGTCACGATACTGCCAAGGATTTTAATACAAAATTGTGTATGCAAAACTAAATTGTGTTTTTTTTTTTATACAACGAAATAAGAAGACGAACAAGACGCTCTCCTGATGGTAAGAGATAACGTTGCCCATAATTAACAATGCTACCCAGTGCACTGCGCCAACGCTTCTTACTCGAGAGTCATAAGATGTTAAGACTCCTCAGCCCAGTAATTTCACTAGTTACAGTGCCCTCCTACCGAAGCACAGTAATGTTTGCACATCACTGCTTAGGCGGTAGAATAACTGGCACTGTTGGGGTACCCACCTAGTCGACCTCCTGCAAAGGAAGTCTACCCCCGGTATATACATTTACAAAAAGCTAATCCCGATATGCCAAGCAATGACTTTGCCATTCTACTCTAAGACTGAAGAAAATTGCAGAGTAGTGGGGAAAATCATGGCATTTAAATGAAACGAGTTTATCGTATTTAACAAATATTTTCATCGTTGCATAAAGCGATTATTTCATTACATCTGTAATTTAAACAAACAGTTTTGTGATAATATGTTCAAGTGATAATAAAGGTTATTTATAAAGTCTGGAAAATAGCCAAATGAAATCAGAATTTCAAATAAGCTAGTATTTGTAGCGGTAGACCAATACAGAACCTATACACAACTTAAATAATTTCACCATTTATATACTTCTATATAAATCTTCTCACGAACTACGTTAAATTAGAATTTTATTGTTGAATGAAATTGGAGCTCTTATTTCATGTGTAAATATTTGTAATTGAATATCTCTGAGCGTATTTAGAAAATGCTAATCGAAATACTTTGAAAATTGGGTAGGTATCTTCTTCGATGTTTATCGAGAGACACAATAATGTTATGGTATGAAAGTGTTCTTTGCTGCTGTAGTATTTATTGTTTTTCTCAATAAAGGCATTTGCCACAATTAAAAAAACATTCTAAAAAAAAACTTAATCATTACTTTTGCAAAGTTTGCCGGTTAGACATAGAGCGTAATTTATTTGACGTAATGTTTTAATTTCCTGTCCACAGGATGATATTCAACGCACGTAGCACATTATACTAGAGACATTTCACACGTACTGAGAGGGGTCTAAAACTGTGTCGTGCTCTCATAACTTGTCTAACGAACATTTTTCGAAAACACCACTAACTTTTGCTTTTTAACATGATAAATACGTCAAAATTCATGACATTATGAGAAATGCATTGGGAGAATATTGTAGAAAAGGTTATTCATAGACCATCGTAGCAAGTGCTACGAGACCCCGTAGCTGATACTACGATATTAAGCAACTAGTGCTACGAAATCTAAATCAATTATTACCACCTTTTTTTACCACCTTTACCTACCTTTACAATTCTATTGTTGACGTGGTAAATAAATTTCTTAGAAACAAATTTTCCCCACAATAATATTTACCCACAAATTGTCGTAAGTAACCGAGAATTCCAAAGTAACAGCAAAAAAGTCGATAAAGTTCTTCAATATCCTGTAATTCCCGGTAGTCAGCGTTTTCTCGAGCCGAGTATAGAGCCTCATACGTATGAGCGGTGATTTCCAAGTGGACGACGTTTCCGTCCGAGCGTTGCTCATTAACGTTTATGAGAACCACTTTGGCCCACATGTTGACTGGACAAACATTATAGGTATAAGCAATAAGACTTGCTGATTGCAGACATTTGAGCTATTTGATTAATGAAAGCTATTACTTGAAACTATTATAATTTGAGCAGTTTAACTGAAAAGCTAGTGTTTGATAATATTGATAGCCTAAGCTACCGTCTAACCGAAAGTTCCGACGGTTTGATTGAATTTTAGCACAAAGCAGTAAACACATTATTCTCGTACCTACATCTAGTTTTTCACTTTTAAATTGTCATTTGGACTGGGATTGAAGTATTTGATAAAGCACTGAAAGAAGTAGCATATTGAAATGTGAACTAGAGAAGAAATATGCATAAAATTGAGTTTTTCTTCAGAGCATGTTACTCAAAAATATATCTCTATACTCATATATGTATTTATAATATTTGCGACGTGATGTGAAAATGTTGTCTTATTTTTCACTCAGCTGCACGTAGTTATGTAAAACATTAATTACGCCTCAAAGGATACTTTGTAGCCGTCGCGTGCGAAATTGTATTCATACGAATGGCACGAAGGGGAGGAGGCCTTTGCCCAGCAGTGGGACAATATGGCTTGACAATCATGATGAGATTCCTCGATTTTAAGCATGGTTTTTAAAATAAAATATTTGAAAAATATGGAAAAAAATACAATAGAACATTTCAAAAAGAAGGGAGAGGAGAGGGGGGAGTTTATAAATGAAGATATAATTCATTTTATTTTATTAAATAAAATAATTATCGACATTTTGTTAGAATTTTAGTGGTCGTAAACTAAGATGAGGGTGGTCGCATATTAACAAAAGTGGCCGCAAACTAGTGAAATAGCTACTTTTGGAGAAAAATTTTAATACTGCTACTACTACTTTTTAATTTTTTAAATAAAACTTGATCATGTATAGATCCGCAAAAAAAAAAATTTCATAACTGTCAAGAAGATTTTTCATATTAATAAGCTAACCTAAAGTGGGGAACTCCACTAATCGGTCGCAAACCAGCGAAATGACCCTATATATTGTATAACCATAAATGTATTCTATCTCTCTGGAGGGGGGCGTTGGTATCTGCAACACAGTTGTTTCAACTAAAGCAGGTATCATCGTTTTCCATTGTACTCAGTGACTGTATTTTGGTTTGATAAATAAAGTTTTTATTATTATGTCGCTCTTAAACACGGGCTAAGCCCGGGCCTTTTTATAGGCTTACACGGAGACAAAAAAGTCCAACGCGCAGAGGCCCTTTTGAGCTTTTAATATAAATGTAATGGGTGACAATTATTGGAGTCAGTCTGTGAGTCCATCCATAGAAAATGGGCTCAAAGACAGTCTCCGCCAAGTGACAGGACTATTGCTGATTAATGGAAACTAATTGAACTAGGCTATGGATGTGCATTCTAAATGGATGGTTAATGAAACTATTGCTAGGACTACGGCACCTGCCACTTCCGTCCCATTAGGAAATATATAGGCAGGTGATGACTCGCCACTCACTAAACGGGCCCCCATAAAGGCCGGCATTACATAGCCGACGAGAAGGGCAACGTTGGTGCAAGTGGCTGGAGGGGGAGAGGTGTCCCTGGACTTTAAACACGTAGGCCAACTCGCCACTTATGCTTCACATCCTCCCTCCGAGCGAAAAGCTCTCGCGACTCCACTCTGGCCGGCCAATGAAGGCAAGCACAGAGGTGGGGGACTGTTCCTCGTCAGTGTTCACTCCGGCCGGCCGGTGAAGGCAAGCCGGAGATGAGGAACAGAATCCTCCCCCGGGAGCACTCGGGTCCGTGGGGTCGCTACTCCCCAACAGCTCGCCATAAGCTGCCCTGCCCCCTTATTATTATTATTATTATTATTATACCCTTTTGAAGTGTATCAAGAAATAAATTAAAGCTATATTTAGAGGCAATGCTTGCCAATATCGTTACACATACGAGGAAGTAAATAAACAAATGATAGGAAAAATCTATTTGTTCCCCCATGAAGCGAACGGAGAGGAATTGAGGGGGCAATGACTCCGCATAAATCTTTACAGATAAGCTTCTACAGACACGTGTCGCTGAATCTACGAATACGTATGGGTATATTTATTATATTGATTGTATTTGTATGAACGCTTTAAGGACTATAGTACGCACGCGAGTTGAATGCAGTCGGGATCTGAGGAAAATGAGGGAAGCATGTCTTCCCGCCATGCAACTCGCCATCTTAATTCCATCTCTAAAAAATAAATTAAAATGAAAATAACGTTTTGAAAAAAATAGTCGTTTATCATCATCATTTATTCTGGCCATAAATACAAGTTTTTCAAACAAAATGTTAAAGATTTCAATGCTTTTATTGTAGTTTTGTAGTTGCGCTGCTTGACGTTGTAACAGGAGGGAACCAAATGATCCCCCGAAATTCGTCATCCAGAATAAAAGTTTTAGTTTCGGCACCTATTAGCTGCCCATTGGAGCCCCTAGTAGGAGATCAATCAATATAATTTATTTAATAGAAGGTGTCCATTTATCCGCTGGAATATTTTTTGTGGTACTTAACAAACACATCTCACAAATAAACCTTCACAATAATTAGGAGTAAAATGTCACTAAGATTTTGGAATAAGTAATTCAAGTATCCAGGCATCCGAAAATTTTCTGGAAAGATACCTAGGCGCAGACAAAAACATTAAGGGAAGGCGTGACTACCCCGAGGCAAAGAAGAGAAATGAGGTAACCAATAAAACATCTAAATGTTTTAGTGGGTCTGAGAAAATAGCTATTGAGCTTTTATGGAAATTTATCTTTTATCTCGAAACTTTTTATACTGAAAATTCCTCAATTAGAGCAAGTAGCTAAAATTAAATTACACAGATTTTTTACATGAATATAAAGCATATCGTTTAACAATTTTTATGTTAAAAGTCTTAGTTTTGCGTGCAACTCTTACGCTCGGACGAATTTTTAAATAACAACACGTAAAATTTACTTTTGAAAATTTTCCTCAGTAAAATATTAAATATGTAGAGATGCGTACTCGTAAGTACCTATATATACTCGGTAGAGCTTTATATTATACGTGTAAAATAAGCGTTACCGAAAAGAGGCATTGTAAAAAGATCAAGAGTTAAAAAGATGCCTGGTTATTGACTTTAAGTAACAATATATACAGTCCATGAATATGGTAATAAGTGGTAATCCGGGAAGGGGACGCCCGAAAAAGGTTTGGATGAAGATATAACGGATGATAGAGCAGAATGGAGGAGAAAAACGTGTTGTGCCGACCCTACCTAGTGTGGGATAAGGGCAGGAAGAAGAAGAAGAAGATACTCTATACCGCTAGATTACAAACCTAACAAATTCTTGTGTTTAAAACACAAAAGACCGTATTTTTCATTCTTATTCTTCATATCTTCCGTATACTTCATATTCATCCAGTTACGAGCACTTACCACATATTATAGCTCGTCGCTCGCTCCATTCACCCGCGCAAAGAGACGACTAAAATATTAGTACTGCAAACATGAACATTGCATACTACTGGTGGCGGGTGTATGACAGGGAAATTCATGTTGGCTTTATATTTGGGGCTTCCATATTGTTTGGTTTTGGTAATATAAAATACTAGCTTGTGGTCGCGGTTTTATCCGCATGGCTTATGCTTATGCTAACGAGCCCTAGTGCTAAATTGCAACAATCCTACTAACTATAAAAATACTAACTATACCCAGAAATAACACAAAGGCATATAACTTTCAGCAACAAAACCGCTAAGCACCGTAGCTAGTATAGAATTAGGGCCAAACTATTGGGACATACAATTCTGGAGGTTGATAATTTCAAATGATATAAATTATGACATTCGATCTGATATAAAAAAAAACATTACATGGGTTTTCTGCAGGACACAATAGTGTAGTTAAAAATAAATGTCCCAAAAGAACTTAGGAACTTTGTAAAAACGTCTAGTAGATATTAAAATTTCATTTCTTCTTGGAATTGTAGAAGTTGCCTTTGTAATATTCCCTTAGCTCTGTTTTTTGATAAATTGCGGTTTGGAAAATTAAAGTGACGATAAAATCTTTATTAAATGACTAAAGTCTCTGAGGGGCAAGGTCGGCAAACAGACTTTGTGAACTGTTTTAAATCTAGTAAAATTGCTCTACAGTTATAAAACCGGCGGATTTTCTACTTGTATATATTATGTCAATCTCTGACATAACAAGTCAATTAAATTAAAAGTATAATTTTCTTGTGGCAGCCATCTTAGATCTAAATTTTATCATAGCATATTGTATTCTACTGGTAAAGCCCTTTTTCAATTGATACCCACATTGGGAGAGTTATGAAAAAATAAATAATCCGCCATTTTGCAGCGGCGGCCATCTTAGACCGATTTCCATAAAAGCTAGGAACATTCCCGACAAACTCACCTTTTAAACAAAAAAACCACAGTCAGTCACACAAACGTAGACACACAGGCAGGTCAAACTTATAACACCCCGTCGTTAGCATCTGTGGGTTAAAAAGATGCATCCCTAGACATTTTCACTCGTAAAATCGCACCGATGTTAGATCATACCTTAAACACAAAAGCAAACCAACTGGCGGCTTGCCCTTTAGAAATCAAATCAGCTTTCCACCTACAAACCCAACTCGCAAGCAGTAAAAGGTTATGTTTTCCGAGTAATAAGTAAAAGGGGTTCCTTGTTGCGCGGCAGGAGACGAGTATGTGCATTCTAACTTGAGTGGTTGAGTGAAGCCGACTTAGTTTGCTAGCTCTTACTCTTACCTAGCTTGTGTGTTTTTTTACTGCTGTTACTCTATTAATAGAGTTAACAAGTGAATATAGCGAACCCACATCAAGCGAGTGAAATAAAATTATCTTTACTATAATAAAATTATGCCAAGCGGGCTCGAGGAAATCAAGGAAATTAAATAACTGAACATCTTTTCGGAGCATGGGGTTAAAATTGTTGGAATGACGTAGGTATTTAAAATATATAGTAGTACATATTATATACAAAATTTTATTCAAGCTATTCCATGCACTAGGTACTCTAAATCGAGTCAGATAAAATGCTGAAAAGCTTTTAATATGGAAATTACAATAACCCTAACTTCATAACAAAATTTAATCTAACTCCACTTACAATCCTAGTTCATTTGACAGTCGAAAATCCACAAAAATATTAAACCCGTTTTAGGCACCTGCGACAAATCGAAATGCTATAATTTATTGCTAAAGCCGCATTGCGAAAATCGACCCATGAAAATCCTTACCATCTCACAACAAGAACATAATCCTGAGTGAATTATAATTATTCAAGTAAATAAACATCAGTTTTGTGAGGGTGGCTTATCAATTAACTAGAGATTAATTTAAACTTTGAAATTCGGAAAGCCGCAGCTGAATTCGGAATCAGGATTCGGTCGGCATCGCTGGGATAATCCGTTTACTGAATCTAGTCCGTACTGGGAACCTACATAGCATAGGGCATTCAAAATCAGGAAATGTCAAGATAACGCAACAGGCGCTTACTACATTTCTTCTGGACGACTTATGTAAGTGACTATGTTAGATAGTTTGCCTTTCTCATTTAGAGTCACGAAAGAAAGAAAATAGAATAGTAATAATAAATGCAGAAAAAGCACACGGTTAGATGTATAGGTACGTAACACATTCCTACACGGAAATACATTCAAACCTTTTAACATATTAAGGTTTACATAAACAAAATCAGGTCAACCGCTACATAATGATTGTTTGCGCACCTCCATGCAATGAAAGGAGCTAATTACTCTCCATACCTCTCCGTTTGAGAGCTCTAAGCAACTTCACAACGTTTCGCACACACTTTTGGCTAATCTGTGGTTTATACACTGTATGCGAAGTTAATTTGAATAGCCTACTATTAAAACTTACGACCTCTGGCTTTAAAGTTTCGGTAAGTGGGCAACGTAATGCCTAGATGAAAGCTCATATGGATGAGCGTTTTGAAATAAAATTTTATACAGAAAATGTATACAAACGAAGGATTACTAGTTAAACATGACTTTTTATGATATTCTTTAAGTAAGAGTCCAGCCATGACTGTGCTGTGTAACGCAATGAATAAATTCCCAAACAAATTTAGGTGTTAAAGTGAGTACTTTAACTACTCGTACCAACTCTACGCACACTCTCTGCGTACTCTGCCTAAGCATAATTTGATACTTTTTTTTATACAACGAAGTAAGAAAACGAGCAAGACGCTCTCCTGATGGTAAGAGATAACGCTGCCCATAATTAGTACAGTGCTACCCAGTGCACAGCCCCAACGCTTCCTACTTGAGAGTCATAAGATGTTAAGACTCCTCAGCCCAGTAATTTCACTAGCTACAGTGCCCTCCTACCGAAGCACAGTAATGTTTGCACATCACTGCTCAGGCGGAAGGATAACTGAAACTGTTGGGGTACCCACCTAGTCGACCTCCTGCAAATACTACGACAAATAGTATTTTGAGGTTGAGACAAGAAATTAATTGAATAACATAACATGCATTTTACATGTCTTAATCTATCTAGCTCCACTAGGCTCCTAAAATTGTGAGGAAAATTGAACATATTAATTACGTTTTAATAAGAAAAAAGCAATATAAAAGATTCTTTGATATTATAAAAAGAAGAACGATAAGTTTATTTTTATTTCCACACAAAGATAACATAGTCTTTTAGTTCCTAACTCCGAGTATTTGTCTCTTGTAGCAGACGTAACTCGATCTAAGGATGTGTACTGCGCAGTTTGCTTCCAGTTAGTTAGCAAATAAGCCTCCAACTTAACCTTTTCAAGGGCCCTTGGTCCCTTTGTGTTCACAGCATCCTCGGCGAGGACGCGTGCTTAGCCTTACTTGAGACATCTTCAGCCATAAGGGATGCTAACTACTTGCGGTTGAGTTGTGGACCAGTATTGGAAATATATAGATACCAGCTGCGCCCAGCGATTTTACCCGCTGCACTGTATAAGCCTATATGTTGGAGCTTGGATCTAAGCAATCAATATACCAGATTTCTGCTCAGTCGGTACCATTTAGGCGTGAAAAAGTAACAAACATCCATACATACTTGAAACTTTTGTTTATAAAATTTTGTAGTAGGATACTGGCTGTTTAAAAGAGTTTTCGTTGTCCACTTGTGGTATAAATTTTGCTATAGAAACTCATTACCTACTTAATTACCTAACAAATTACCTACTTAATTACCAATATCCAATATTTTCCTATTCTTCAAAAAAGGGGAGAAAATTCGCAATTCCTCGGTATATATATTTTATGTAAGACACCGATCATAGTGTGTACTTTCCTTGTATAATTTTCTGAGAAGTAAATAAAAGCTCCCTGCATAATAAATTACGATGCAGCTGGTTTTTAGGACTCGTTTATTCTTGACATACTGGTAGAAAATATTATACTCTACACAACCGTTTGCATACCGCTTGCGTGTATTAAAAATCTGCCAATAGGTATTTTTGTTGTAAAATTTGTACCTATCTATCATATACATCTCTGCGTATTATTTTATTTTTTAGATCATATTTTATCGACCACTCATATATAATACGAGTATTTATTGAATTCTTGCAGACAAGTAAGAATACGAATATATTTTTCACCCCCCTACCTCGGAAAGTGTACTTTTAGTCTTCGATATCTGACTGGAAAAGTCCATTTTATCCTCTAGAGAGTAAAGTAAAATTGAATTTAGAACATCGTGTGGACCGAGTTTGTGTGTCAATAACATAATTAAACCTATTTACTTCCACCTCTATGGTGCCGATTTTATCATACAACTTTTTTAAATTTGTTAAAACCTCGGAGTAAGTACCTCTTTGGTAAACTTTTTTTTTAATTTGCTTTGGGCGCACCATCAGCCTTGCCAGTAAGTTACTTTTGTAACATTTTACGTTTCTTTTGAACTATTTACGTTAGTTGTTTAGATATAAGTTACATTTCGAGGCAATAGTGTTTTTTTAATGAATTATATAGTACTGTAAAAGTAAATTATTGTTGAGTTAATTTAGCAGAGTTAATAGAATAAGCCAATTTTTTCTATTACTTTTTAGTAACGTTTTTATTAATGATTTCTCACTGTAATAAACTGAAAATGAGGAAATAATCACTAAAACGACTAGGTAGAGTGCTTTTCACGAAAGTAGACCTTTTTGCGGGACGCCACTATTGCACATTTTAAAAGTTTAAATACCTGTAACTTTTTAACGCCTCATAATTTCTCATATTTAATTTCTTAATTAAATAGGTATTTATTTTATGTAACAAATAAAAATGATTTTTAATATGAAGTCCAATAATAATTAATCGAATAAAAAAAAACTTGTTCCGCAAAATTCCGTGGAACCTCTTTCGTGAAAAGGACTCTAAGTAAGCGTACACCTACGTAAATTAAAATTGAATACTGGTTACTTTTGAAGATAGTGCACTGGCTACACTGTGCGCATCCATGGTTTGAATAATTAAAAAAAAACCTTTAGCATTGAGTTATTTCCTCGCTGAGGGGGGATGAAAAATTATGTGTCACACTCGAGTGCAAAGATTTTTGGCCTTGTGCTCTTTTGATTCCCTCGCTAACGCTCAGGATTCTAATTATTAAATCACTCGCTACGCTCGTGATTTAATTTTAGAATCCTTCGCTAGCTCGGTCATACAAACTGAGCACGCGATAAAAAAGCAACTTTGCACTCTTGTATAACAAATAACTATTTATGTTCAATATTCATAAATACACAACATCATCTGCTGGTTAAAAAGGATTTATGAAATTAATCCAGTTCTGATTTCCTTCGGCCCCGCGGCCCTGCTGCTCCGACCAGATTTTTTCGCTTAAACGGAATATTAAAATGACTCCGCTTGCTGCGTCACTTGACTCGATTTATTATGGAAGTCGATTTAACCACTCGAGATGAGGTTTATGAAAATGTAATATGATGAAAGCGAATGACAATATTGGTATTTACATGTAAATTTGTGCTTTAGACATCATTTGTAAAATTTAATATAAATTACAGTTATTATTTAATAAATTCTCACCTATTATAAAATCTCGAAAAGTAATTTGTTGAGATATTGCATCAAATAGGTATTATATTAAAATCCCGTCGCAATATGAATGGGAGTGATATGAATTTTCGAATGTTGTTTTTGCGAAGGTTGTTTTTGCTAAAAATATTCAAGTGGTACGTTTTTGCGAAGATGTCGTTTTTGCGAAAACGCTAAATCGATTGTCTCGGTTTTTTGTCAATGATGGAATGGACAGTGTTTATCGTTAGTGACCCGAGGTTGGAAGAAAGTGCATAAGCGGTCGTCGATGAATCACGTAAGATGCCTAGAAAGATATTCTATTCCCTCGTACTTTAGCACCTTGGTTAGGTACGTTTTAATTTGAAAATAAATGCCACGAGTAAAAAAAGCCAGCAATAAAACATGGTAGAAAGATGCGAACAAATGACAATCATGATAATTTGTCCAATTTGTAGGTCGTTTTGACGAAACTCTGATAATTAACATCGCTTGATTTATTCTTAGGGGCTCGTTCATAACTGCCTTCGCAATTTGTCGCGATTGCTTTGGAACAGATTTCACATATTTTATTAATCAATTTGAAGGACAACTTAGCTAAGAAGGTCCTGAAAGCTTTTAAAATCTTTTGGATTTGATATAATATGGCATTATTTATAACATCGGCAAAGAAACATAATTTTATGAAGATAAGTTTTTTTTTTATACAACGAAGTAAGAAGACGAGCAAGAATACGAGAAGTATAAGTCCAATGCAGTTTTTTTTCGCTGAAAAGCAAACAAATAAGGAAAAATACTTTTTAGCTATACTGATTAAGTAGTAATCGCGCAAAAGTTCTTGCAGGGTATCAAATTCTCAATCAAAATTAGATTCAGTATTTGCACGCATAGGGGGTAGCCTATAGGTTTTTTTTTTAAAATAAATTGAGCGGCAAACAAGCAGACGGCCCGCCTGATGTTGAGCGGTTACCGCCGCCTATTGACCCTTCCAACACTAGAGGTGCTATCAGAGCATTGCCGGCCCTTTAAGAATTTGTATATATACCCTTCTTAAATGCATCAAGGTTAAAGGACTCTGGAAAGACCCATCGTGGGAGGTCATTCCACATCTTGCATGTACGCGGTATAAACGAGTTCGAAAACAGGAATGTGTGCTAACGCCAGTTCTGCAAGATGTGGGGATGGGCCTTTGCGCGGATGCGTGATGTGCAGTGATAAAATGCGACCCCGGTAATAAATTAAACAGCTCGTCGGAACACTCCCCATTGTAGAGTCTAAAGAAGACTCTAGAAGATAGATAGTCTATAGATGATAGGTTTGTTTGAACACCAAAATTAAAGCGAAAATTAATATTATATGCATCGCACCACAGTCTCATCTAAATAAATAACTTTGATATACATATGTATAAACATATGGAGACCTATCTAGAGAGAGATCGCTATTAGCGATAAGACCGCAAATTGTAATACTTAGTTTTATATTATAGTTTTAAGTTGTTTTTGTACATTTTTGTGTTTCAATAAAGGATTATCTATGTATCTATCTATCCTATAGACAACATAGACAGGACATAGGAAACATAGACTTATATCTACCTTTTATGTTTATAATAGGTAGATATAAGTAGGTATAGGTACTCCTACTAAGAGAAATACAAGAAATAGTAACCTTGAGCTTTTAACATAAATCTTTAGAGCGTCCAACATGTGTAGGTAGGTACCAGGTACCTATAGAACACCTAATACCCACCCTGGTGCTTTAATTAATTTCGGTTTACCCAGTAAATTGGTGAGGCGTTGAATTATCTAAGCTTGCGTTTGTCCCGAAATGAAGAACCACGTAATGAATAGGGACAATTTATCAAACTAGTCCTAATAAACTAAGGTAACATTTGACGATAAAGTTTTGTGAATGTTTATTATATTTTCACATAAAAACTAGGTACCCATATTATGTAAATAAGTATTTTTTACAATTGAATAAAAAAGTGAAAGCAGTTCGCTTCGCTCGCTTTCTATCAATTTTTGTCTTTAACTAGGGCTAGATGCACATAACTTGCGATCCATAACTTGAAAACTGCTTGACCGATTTATATAATTTCCACCTTCGGAAACAAAAATAAATTGAATTTTCCAAATCAGTTAATGAGGAATCTGGAAACCACCACTTAAAAAATACTCCTTCGATATGTATAAACCTTTCCCACATTTTTAAAGGTAGTAATAAAAATAATAGCATAAGACATCTACAGGTGAATACACGGAAAGCGAGCTAGTATTCCCAATACAGGAAAATGATTAACGCAACTTTATGTGCGCGGTAAAATGTGTGCGAACACCCCATCAATTAGAACCGCTGCGACAGTTTGTACCGCGTTACTCTTAACATCACAATCAGTTATATCAAACCAACATTCACAATAAACTAGACATTATTGACCAGGCATAAGGTGCATTATCGCATGCAGGTTCTAATAGGAATATTTGTGAAAAGAGCCGCGATTATTCATCATTCCACAGCGGTGTCAAGCAACATTACTGAAAAGATTAATACATTTTACAAAACTCTGCATGAATATTTTGGGTTTCCGAGATGACATAGAATCTACAACGAAAACGAACTGTGGCGCTAGTGTCTATACGCTAGAACATTTTACCATTACTTAAGTGTAACCAAATATTAGTTCCTCTTTTAGTCGTATTTGTTATGATGGTAAAGTACCAAGTTGTTAGGGCCACGTTAACTAAATACTCGTACAGCTAGAATGGTCGGGGGCAGGTCCCCAAGTGCGTTCAGATACTTCCTCGTAGTCTGCCCTGGACCCCATCTGACCACCGTAACGGAGTGGCAGATGGGTGACCAAATCTCGAACGCGATACTTGGCGACAAATTGGCGGATTTAATTATGGCAGAGCATGATGAGCCGAACAGGGGCGCCCCTGGGCGTTCCCAGAAAGGTCCTTTTAAGGACCCCAACGACGTTGATGTTTCGGCATCAGGGGCTAGCCGCGCCCTTTCCGCGGTGAGCCTCTTCAGGAGTGTGGATGGGTCGGATGTTGACGTCGACCCCGAGTCCGCGGGGTTCACCTCGGACTCGGCGATGTCCGTCGACAGCCGGCCAACCCGCAAGAGGGCCTTCTTGAAGGTTCGAGCCGAGGGTAACAGCTCGGACTCGAATAACTCGAAGGCCAAGAAGGTGAAGGGGAAAGGAAAAGGAAAAGGGAAGGGGGTTAAAAACCTCAAAGTCACCACGGGTGTTACCCACGAAGTGGGACTAGCGGACGCTCAGGCACACCTCTGTTTGCTTGAGCGTACACAACTCCAGCAAGATCTGGAGGAGGAGCAGGAGAAGAAGATACGGCGCAAAGGGTTGCTGAGTATGAACTACTCAAGTTACTCCAAGGAGGAACTGGAGCAAATGGCTCAGGAGGATGAGGAGCAAATCCTGCAAATGGTCTCCAAATCCCCGACCATTAGGGGGACTGTCCAAAAGTCCCTTAAATACCGGGCCACCAACATGCGGAGTATTATCCGCGAGCTCATGCAGCGAACGGTGGCGGATGAGACTTCTGAGCTGCAGGAGCAGGTCGCCAATCTGCGAGCTGAAGTCAGCCAGCTGCGGAGCAAGCTGGCTGAAACCACCGCGCGGCCATCACAAGCCGTGCAGGGGACAGCGGTCGAGGCTCCCTCCAACCTTGAGGAGATCATCCGCAAGGTAGTCATGGAGGAGAGGGCCTTCACGAGAGCCTGCCTCGCAGGCATCGAGGACAGACTCCTGCCGGAGGAGCGCATCCGTCCGCCGCTTGCGGCCGATATGAAACGCGGGTTGGTGTCCTCCCAGTGGGAGTCAACGCCGGGGCCCTCTACCCAACGAGAGCCAACGCCGGGGCCCTCCGCTCGGCGAACATTGACGCCGGGGCCTTCCTCTCAAGGAGAGCCAGTAGCTGGACCATCCTCTCGGGAAAATCCATCCCAGCGAGAAGACGCCCTTCTCCCTGCCACCACACCGTCCAACTCGTGGACGAAGGTAGTCAAGAAGGGGAAGGGTAAGAAGGCGGCAGCCGCATCTGCCTCTGCTCCCACTGGCCCGCCTCAGGTGAGCAGCAAGGGAAAGGGGGTAGGAAAGAGGTCGGTTCCCAAGCCCTCCACCGCTGCTCTAGCAGCTAAGAGTGCCGGAGCGAGAAAGCGCTTGGCTGCTCCGAAATCCGCGGCAGTTGTGGTGACCCTCACAGAGGAGGCCGCGAAGAAGGGCGAGACATACATGTCCGTCCTGCAGCGGGCCCGCGCCAGCGTTGATCCCGCCCAGCTCGGGATAGAGAAGGTTGCGTGTCGCCGAACCCAAACCGGCGCACGCATTTTCGAGTTCCCGGGGGCGCAGGGCGGTGCCAGCGCCGACCTCTTCGCGTCTAAGATGCAGGAGGCCATCGCGGATGTGGCCAAAGTAGCCCGGCCCGTAAAGACTGTGTCGCTCGAGGTGGTCGACCTCGACGACTCAGTCACCAAGGAGGAAGTGGTAGCGAAAATCGCTGCTATAAGCGGATGTGATGCCGCAGCGGTAAAAGGCCGGGATATTAGACCCGGCCGTGGTGGCTTGGGCACTATTCGCGTGGAGTGCCCAGTCGCAGCAGCCGAAGCCGTCCTTGCAAAGGGACGGCTTCTTATTGGGTTCAGCTCGAGTGTGGTCCGGGCACTTGATGAGCAGCCTATGCGCTGCTATAAGTGCTTTGTTATTGGACACACTCGGGCGCTCTGTCCGTCCAGCGTCGACAGGTCGGAGTGCTGCTACCGCTGCGGCCAGAAGGGGCACAAGTCCGCCTCCTGTACAGCGGCCACGCCGCACTGCGCAGTGTGTGCAGCCAGTGGTCGTCCGGCGGGGCATATAATGAAGGGGAGGAACTGTAATCCTCCCCCCAAGAAGGGTAAAACCCAGGTGCCGGTCAGGCCCGCCGCTCCCGTTGTGGGAACCTCGGCGGCTGCGGAGGAGAATACGATGTCCGAATAATGGATAGAGTCGCACATCGTATTCTCCAGACGAACACCAACCACTGCAGAGCAGCCCAGGACCTGCTAACGCAGTCCATGGCTGAGTGGTTGGTGGATATTGCGGTGGTCGCCGAACCTTACGCGGTGTATGGTCGCTGGCTGGGTGACGAAAGCGACCTTGTGGCGCTTTTGCCGCGGTCCTCCTGCCCTCCTCTCTCACTCTTAGAGAGAGGACTGGGTTATATAGCCGCCGCGTGGGGAGAATTAGCCATAGTGGGCGCATATTTCTCCCCAAATCGCCCTTTTGCGGAATTTGAGGAATTCCTCGACATCCTCACCGCAGTCATCCGAAGGGCGGCGCCACGTCAGGTCCTCTTATGTGGGGACCTCAACGCCAAATCGGAGGCCTGGGGCAACACGGCCGCTACCTGCAACCGCCGGGGCCGTGCCCTTCATATGTGGATGGCCTCGTCCGGAGTGTGCCTCCTTAACAGAGGATCGGTCCAGACGACTGTGCGGCAGCAGGGAGGGTCAGTGGTGGACGTCTCGTTCGCCACCCCTGCGCTGGCCACCCGCGTTGTGAACTGGCGGGTGGAGATGGTGGAGACCATGTCGGACCACCGTTACATACGGTTCGACATCTCCACCCAGGGCCCCCGGGGGACAGTGCCTTCAGGCAGGTCCCCGTTTCCACGGTGGGCCCTCTCTCGTCTGGACCGAGAGGTGGCTGAGGAGGCGGCCTTCCTTCAGGACTGGCTGGCGCCCCATGGTGAGGTCCTGGACGTGGACGCTGCAGCGGTGCAGCTCAGGAGGTCCCTGACAGAGGTGTGCAACTCAAGCATGCCTCGGTCCCGCCGTCCGCCCCCTCGTCGTGCCATTTACTGGTGGTCGGAGGATTTGGCGGATCTCCGATCAGCCTGTGTGGCAAAGAGGAGGGAGTACGCGCGGAGCCGTCGGCTCAGACCGCGGGATCTGGCCAATGAGGACTGCCTCTACGCACTATATGTGGAGGCAAAGGAGGAGCTCAAAGCGGCCATATCAGCCGCGGTCATCTCGGCGAGGACTGAGATGCTTGAGGGGCTGAACAGGGACCCATTTGGCAGGCCCTATAAGGCGGCGCGAAATAAGCTCCGTCCCAGTGGTCCCCCTGTGGCGGAGACCCTTGAGCCGTCTGCACTGGACGGGGTGGTTCGATCCCTTTTTCCTCTCCGGACCGAATTCACCCCTCCAGTGATGGACCCCCCGCGGGAGGTGGTTCTGGACCAGGAGATCCCTCCAGTCTCACCGGTGGAGTTCGGAGTCGCAAAGCTCCGTCTCCGCGGCAAAAAGACGGCCCCTGGGCCGGACGGTGTCCCTGCGCGCGTGTTGGCAATTGCCACCTCGCAAATGGAGGAGCGAATTCGGGACCTCTTCAGTGCGTGTTTCACGACTGGGAGGTTCCCGAAAACATGGAAGGAGAGGCAGCTTTGCCTCCTTCGCAAGGCGGGGCGCCCAGCGGACTCACCTTCGGCTTACCGGCCCATCGTTTTACTAGATGAGGTCGGCAAGCTTTTCGAAGCTGTAGTCGCCGCCCGATTGAACCGCCACCTCCGGGAGGTGGGGCCGGACCTCTCCGACGCTCAATTTGGTTTTCGGGGAGGCCGCTCCACAATCGATGCCTTGGCCCGACTCAAGGGGTTGGTAAAGGATGCTGTGGAGGCGGGGGAGGGAGTGCTGGCTGTGTCATTCGACATAGCTAATGCTTTTAACTCCGTCCCCCACTCGACGATTTTGGAGGCACTCCGATTCCACGGAGTGCCTCAATACATGCAGAGACTGCTCGGCAGTTATTTGTCGGACCGTGCGGTCCTACTCGCGGACAAGACAGGGTGCGTGCGGCGCTATGGGTCTGGGACCGGGGTTCCACAGGGGTCTGTCCTCGGCCCGCTCCTGTGGAATGTCTGTTTCAACTGGCTCCTGCGGGGGGCGCTCCTCCGTGGCACAAGTGTCATCTGTTATGCGGATGACACTCTCCTCACTGCCCGGGGGAGAAACTTTGGAGAGGCGGCCAGGCTGGCCTCGGCGGGCGGATCGTTGATCGCTGGAAGGATCCGCCGCCTAGGATTGGACGTGGCTTTACACAAGACCGAGGCCGTCTATTTTCGCGGGCCTCGGCGGCGCATTCCCACAGATGCCCACATCATGGTGGAGGGCGTCAGGATTGAGGTGAAGGCTCAGATTAAATATCTGGGCCTCACCATCGACAGCGGGTGGCGCTTCGGCACACATTTTAACCCAGATAAGCCTACTGTCCTATATTTAGGACAGTAGAAATAAAAAAAAATATCAGAATACCCTCTTTATCTAAGATTATTTAGTCTTATGATTTGCAGTAAGAAACGTGTCAGCTTTATTAGAAAAAATAAAAAGACAGTTATTTTAACAGTTTTTACCTTATATTTTACCTTATAAGTGTGTAATAAAAGTGCGTTGCAGACATGGCAAATGACAGGTATGTATAAAAAGTTATATTTTACTCGTGAGTTGTTTTTTTCTGTGTTAATATCTAGTTGATAACCTTAACTTTTGTACTAAATAAATATTCTAGCAAAATAATATAAATAAATTACGTATAACTTGTTACAAATACTAGCGTACTATATATAGGACAGTAGGATAATATACATGATTTTAGTACAATAATACAACTTTTTCTTTACAGACCGTTAGCTGCGCATGAAATTTTAGATGCTTTAGAAAATGTTTCTGATAATGAAAAAGATTATAGAGAACGACTGATATGTATTCTACCTCCTCCTGTTGATCCTGACTGTCTCACTGACGAAGATTCGGGTGAAGAAGATAATGTAACTTTGAATAATTTGCCACGAAACATTCTGCTTCAACCGGCTGAAGTAATGATTCAAGGGCAGATTATGGTGAGTGATACAGAAGAAGAACCTTCTGATTCTACAGGTCGAACTAAACGTAGGCGTACCTACGCATGGAGAAAACGGGACTTGGCAAAAAATCCCGTGAATTGGTCAGATGTTCAAGGCGCTTGCCAAGATAAGCGCCCAATTGAGTGGTTTGAAAACTTCTTAGATGAAGATGTTATTTCGTTGTTGGTGTCAGAGAGCAATAAATATGCTGTCAAAAAGAATTTGCCTGGAGACATAACCACTGAAGATATGAAATGTTTCATCGGCATATTGTTGGTTAGTGGTTATTCATGGCTCCCCCGTAGAAGAATGTATTGGGAAAACTCCCCTGATACAAAGAATGAATTGATCAGCTCGGCTATGACTAGGGATAGATTTGACTTTATTTTTCGCCACCTTCATGTCAATGATAATCTGGATTTGCAAGACAAATACACAAAAGTACGCCCCCTAGTTACACTTCTAAATAAAAAGTTCTTAGAGTTTTCTCCTCTTGAAGAGCATTACAGTGTAGATGAGGCCATGATCCCCTACTATGGTAGACATGGCTGCAAACAGCACATAAAAGGTAAACCTATTAGGTACGGGTTCAAAGCTTGGGTTGGTGCTACACGGTTAGGGTATGTTTTATGGATGGAACCATACCAAGGTGCTACAACTATGTGCAATCCAATATATAAAGAATTGGGGCTGGGTGCAAGCGTTGTTCTCACTTTTTGCGATGTGCTGATTTCACGTGGCTTCGACCTTCCTTACCACGTAGTTTTTGATATTTTTTTTACTGGGACGCCCTTGCTGGAAGAGATAACAAAGAAAGGCCTTCGTTGCACTGGGACAGTTCGAGAAAATAGGACATCTAGTTGTCCTCTGATTACATCGAAGTTACTGAAAAAAAAGGAACGTGGTGCTGTCGATTACAGAACGACACATGACAACACGTTCATTATTGCTAAATGGCATGACAATAATATATTCAGTATTGCTTCTAATGCTGTAGGAATAAATCCTAAACAATCTGCCAAACGCTTCTCACAAAGTGAAAAGAGAAACATTGTCATAGAAGAACCACATATGGTGTCCATCTATAACAAATATATGGGAGGAGTGGATCGGTCTGATGAAAATATTTCACATTACCGAATTGGTATACGAGGTAAGAAATGGTACATGCCGTTGCTCACACACATGATTGATCTTGCCGAACATAATGCATGGCAGTTATATAAAATAAATCATGGAAAACTGGATCATCTTGGCTTTCGCAGAAGGGTAGCAATTGCTTTGATTGAATCAAACAGAAAAAATGTCAAAAGAGGGCCTAGCCGACCCTCCCATCATGAACATGCTGATAGTCGTAAAGACCAAATGAATCATCTGGTTATTCCTCAATCGAAGCAAACACACTGTCGTCAATGTCACAAAAAATGTTTGACACGTTGCAAGAAATGTGATGTTGGAGTGTGTGTCAAGTGTTTTGAAACATATCATTCATAAATAGTGTTAATCTAGTAAATTACATATAACAATAGGTAATATAATCAATAGTTATCTAATAAACTACACTTTTTAATTACATTCTGTTTTGTCATAAATGGTCTTTTATTTCCTCTTATTATCCTACTGTCCTACATATAGGACGGCTGTTTCCCTGAAAGCCTTACACTTAATTTTTTTTTCATAATTTTTTTTATGTTGCATAAGATCTAATAAACTAAATAATGTAACTTTTTTCAAAATTTTCAGAAAATTTTAGTTTCAGGCTTATCTGGGTTAAGGAGATGTCGAAGCGCCTCGTCAATTTTGCTGGCTCCCTCTCTCGGCTCCTGCCAAACTTGGGAGGGCCTAAAGCGAGGTGCCGGCGCTTGTACGCCGGCATACTTAGGAGTATGGCCCTGTACGGGGCCCCGATCTGGTCGGATTGCTTCTGGAGGCCGACGAACGCCGCCTCCACCGCCATCCGCAGACCCCAAAGGGTCATTGCACAGCGGACGGTGAGAGCTTACCGCACGGTAAGCTTTCAGGCGGCGTGTGCCCTGGCGGGCACCCCGCCCTGGGAGCTCGAGGCGCAGGTGCTCACTAGGGTGTACCAATGGACGGCGGAGCGCAGGGCACGCGGGGAACCCCCTGCGCAGGAAGAGCGGGAGGCGGTCCGTAAGGAGGCGGAGGAATCCATTCTCCGCCAGTGGAAGGACGATCTCGTCACCGCCACTTTTGGTCGTCGGACGCTGGACGCGCTCGGGCCAGTCCTGGAGGGATGGCGCGAGCGCTCCCACGGCTTCCTTTCTTACCGGCTGGTGCAGGTTCTGTCCGGGCACGGCAGCTTTGGAACGTTCCTGCACCGGATCGCGGTGAGGGAGTCGCCGTCCTGCATCCATTGTGGCGCGACGGAGGACTCGGCCCAGCACACCCTTGAGGTGTGCCCGTCGTGGGACGAGCTACGCCTGGGTCTGACCTCAGTGGTCGGACCGGACCTCTCGCTCCCCAGCGTGATCTCAGCCATGCTGGGGAGTGAGGAGGCCTGGGCCGCGGTTGCCTCCTTTTGCGAGGATGTGATGTCGCAAAAGGAGACTGCGGAGCGTACGAGGCAGCATGGCCCCCTCGCAGAACCGCTCCGCAGGTCGAGAAGGGGCTGGAGAAGGCGGCTCTACATGAGCCAACGCCAGCCCCCCGGTGGTGAATAGCGGATGATTGGCGTGAGGGCGCCTTCATCCGCATTGCACAATTCACCACCACCGTAGGCGGGAACGGCCGAGCACTCGGGACCGTTCCCGGGCCCCTCCCTGTTGAGAGGGGCGTGAAGGGCCCGTCTTTATAAAGGCGGGCGGTCGTCGACGGAGGACTGGATGCCAAGGCTCTGCCGATTCCCAGACCTCCGTCACTAAGGCGATGCGGGAGTGCCGCCGGGTCGTTTTAGTGGGTAAACCGTGCAGCTGTCCTGCACGGGAGTCCCACATAACCCTCCCATTCCCTCGATGGGAGGGTATGCGTAATGCATTTTTTCCCGGCGAAAACAAAAAAAAAAAAAAAAAAAGCTAGAATGGTCGACGGCGATTAATAACATTCGGCCTAATGGAACATTTATTCTGACCCTACGCTAAATGGCTTTTTGCGCAAAGGTTTCTAAAACTATTTAGCAGATGATGATTTGATGTGAGCGTGAAAAAGCAATTAAATAGCGGAGCTTTCAGTGTAAAATTGCTATTGGCTTTTTTGTAGCTTTATGTCTGATTTCGAGGTCAAATACTTTTATGATTAAATATTTAACTGGCAACTTGTTTGGTATTAATTTGTTTGTGTATTTACAAATCCTAGCGGTTACTTTCGTTTTTAAAATGGAAAAAGAAAATGTGATTGATTGCACAGCATCAATTTATAGCTTATTACACCATCCAGGGGCATACCCCTTACTTAATTGGTGCCAAAGAGTTAGCCAAAGAGGAGAAGAATTCTTTAGTATAGACTTAAGGTAAGTATTTCTAAAGTCGCAGGTTTAAATAAGGAAATAAAAAAAATCTTGAGTAATACATAGGTAGCTACAAATCAACCCAGTGTTTTCTTTATTTCTATTAAAGATACACACTTTATGTTATTACAAAACCCAACGTCAAGCGATTTAGGCAGCGAGTTACCTTCAGCTAAAGCTTTTGATCCTTCAAGAATATCCAACATAATAAAATCTATCGCGGAGTCAGATATTAAATTGCTAAGCTACCTTCATAAATCATGTAAAATCTGCTTGAAGTATAAATCGATTCATATTGGAGTTCAAGAATTGTAATAAAATTCTTACTCGTAATTCTTGCCACCACTTGTAACCACCCGTTTTTTAGTGTGCTCCCATATCTTACTTCTTACCAATATTATAAACGTGTAAATTTGTAAGAATGTATGAACATTTTTTTTAGAATTTGTAATCTTTTAAAGCTTATTTTCCTGTATTTATGGAGTTCAAAAAAGTGTTTTCTATTCTATTCTAATGTCTGGATGTATGTTTGTTACTCTTTCACGCCTAAACGGGTGCACCGATTGAGCTGAAATTTTGGTAGAGAGATTGCTTAGACCCTGGAATTACATATACATTAGCTACAAATACAGGGGGTAAAACTGCTGGGGGCACTAGTAACGTAATAAAACGTTGTATTAGAAAAAAAAGTTACATTTTAAAACAGTGCGTAACAATATCTACGCTTAAATATACATACATATTATGATAAATAAAGGTTTATGTCAAAAACTTTAATTAGCTATATTATCGTGTTATAGTTAGATATGTATTAAAACACCAGTAACAATTTATTAGGTACTTTTGTTAAAAAAGGTAGACATGCATTTTGCAACATTCTCAAGCGTAGGTAACTGCTGTGTGGGAGCACCCTTACTTGTGCCTACTTAAGTAACAATTTTCATCTATGAGAATTGTGAGGTTCTTCCGGTTAAAACTCTTTATTATTTTCCGCTAGTGTTGTATATTTTGTTTGTGGATTTCAGTGTAGGTCGGTAAAACAACGGTAAACTTCGACTTTTAGTAAAATTAAGAAGAAAGAAAGGGTGAATAATTATAATAACAATGGTTGTAGATTAAAATAATTAATGAGCTTTTATAAGAGCTTTAGGATATTTATAATTATAAAAAGCTTTTTGGATATAAATCTAGGAAACATATTTTTACGTATTTACGAAGTCCCTTTATTTAATACTAGCTGCGGCCAGCGGTTTTACCCGCAGTAGGTACTTATGTAGCCTATGTGTTATTTCAGGCTCTAAGCTATATCTATACCAAATTTCAACTCAATCGGTCCACCCGTTTAGGCCTGAAAGAGTAACAAACATCCATCCAGACATCCATTCTTACAAACTTTTACGTTAATAATATTAGTAAGATTATGCATTTAGATTGTTTTGCGCGAAAATAATACTACCACAATGCTAATATTAACAAGGTAAAACTAAGTGTACAAATTGTTTGTCTAAGAATTTTTCTAACATTAAATAACAATAATGACTGTGGGTTCCGATACCTAAGTTATGCAAGTCTTTAGGTCATGTTGGTCATGGAGATATCTTTGTGACTTGCTACTGCATCATGTAGGTTGTTGCCACACCACCAAACATTATTTTTCTAATTTGACTCTGATAGGATAAATAGGTTACCTGTTCTGTTGAAGTGTAAACCCTAAATATTAATTATGGCGACTTAGTTAAAATATTATCGGATAAAAAGGTTACCTGTTCTGTTGAAGTGTAAACCCTAAATATTAATTATGGCGACTTAGTTAAAATATTATCGAAAACAGGAATCGTTGCGGATAGTCTTCTTTGGAAATAAGAATCTTAAGGAATGTACGTACGATGGGTAGATATTATTATTACAATTTAAACAATAACTTTAAAATCTTTTAGTGAAGATGTAAATAACATAGTATTTTACAGATACAGCTGCTAAAGCGACAGTGATAAATGATTAAAAGTACAGAAAAACATTTTAATATAATTATTTGAGAGTGATGTAGCGAGTATATTGCCGTCACAAGAATGTAATTAGAAGTTTTATGTTCTGGAATCTGATGTATGACTGGATAATAATAATATTACTTACTAGCTACGTCCAACGGTTTTACCCGCTATGTGTTACTCCAGGGTCTTAGGCGGCGAGTACGGGGGTATTCGTCGCCGCAAGAACAGACCCACGAGGTGGCGCGGAAACACCGCGCGCCCCTTGAGAGGGTGGGGTGAAATTCCTCGTCACCCCACCGCGGAGGGGTCCTCCTGTCAGTGAGGACCAAACGCAGTCGGGGCCGCGGATGAGTGCTTCGGCGTACCCGTTGCCCCGGCATTATGGCGTCCCGCAGGAACACCCCAGGTTTTTTAGTGGGTATCCCCGCCGCTTCCCTTCTCTGGCGGGGGAGTCCCACAAACCGCCCCGCGCCCCCCGGCGTGGGGTGATGATGCGTAACGCATTTTTCCTGGGTCAAAAAAAAAAAAGGGTCTAAGCTATCTCCGGGACCGTGGATGAGTGCTTCGGCGTACCCGCAGCCCGGCGTCCCGCAGGAACACCCCCAGATTTTTAGTGGGTATCCCCGCCGGCCCCTGTCTTCGGCAGGGGAGTCCCACATACCGGGGTAATGATGCGTTACGCATTTATTTTGGGTTAAAAAAAGGGTCTAATCTATCTACATAGTACCTACCACAATTAAATCGGTCCAGCCGTTTAGTGTTTAGACGTAAAAAATATAAACATACATGTTAATGATTCAACTTTTATATTGCGACTTCGAAAAAGATCCGTATGTGCAATATTTTTTAATAATCTACATACTTTTTGATAAAAAAAAATGTCAACAACCCTATTATGTCAACTCTGTTGTTTACACGACGTGTAAAAAAATGTTCATCTATCTACAACCTGAATATTAATCAGAATTACTCCCTGAACTATAACGTTACTTTGACAAGGTGACCCAGTTATAAGATGGGCATCCACTCCGAGGCTTGTAACAGGGAAGAAAGGCGCATAATGAACGTGTCACTCAGGAACCCGACACCGTCTGACGTTCTATGAGGATTACTTCTATGCAACGAGGAAATATCCACCTTCTATGGCACGTCTGCTGAGCTCTGTAGGCGTTTAGTGCTAGCTGAATAGTGTACAACTTTAGTGCCTATATTACTGCAAATATCTGCTTAAAAACTGTCATATATAAAAAAACTGTACCTACTCTTGTATCACAGCATTATAATAAACGTAGATGTCTAAAAATCGTGTGACCAATTTTGATTTGCAAAAATCAAAATTCTGAGGCGCTATAATAGCCCACTTTGTAGCGGATAAACCCACGGGGCACATTTAGTTATTATGTTTGTATTTTGCTTTAACGGTTTTTCTACAAAACCTTCCTGTTGAGGAAAATTACAAATAGGGATTAGTAATTTGTTTGAGGATATTAATTCTCGGGATATCTTTGCTCTAGATTCTAAACATTTTGTGTATTTTTTTATTATACATTTATACAAAATTACAGTCAAATAGCTACAATAAATAAAATAATAATATGTTTGATTAATATAGCTACAGTAAACTAGTAAATAAAATCAACAACTACTGTTCAAACAGTATGCCATTTGATTAGGCTGTTTGTTCTGATTCATACGAGTATAAATCGATTTATGCATTAAATTTTCATATCAAATAAATTGCCAATAGTAAATAGTCAACCGTTGATTTTGCACTACTGAAATATTTATTAAAGTTATGGTTAGTTAATTAATGGTTGGATAACAACATCACCGCAAATTGGATATTTTCGGAAAGCTTTTATTTATTTATTCATTAATAGGTAAACCAACAGCTAAAAATTTAACTTAATAATTAACAGTTTATACGCCATACAGCCAATTAAAGGCTGGCTAGCTTAAAAATAGCTGCTGTAAAAATAATATGTCAATATAGACTGAAATTTTGAATGGCCTAACCCTTAAGTAACTTACGAGGTGCCTAGGTTCCTTTGTATTTTCATTTGAAAATTGAGCATTATATAAGCGTTTCATAGCCAGTCTGAATTTCTGAGAGCTCAGACGTTCGCAAAGTATGTAAAAAAAATTTAATCTTACCTATTCTGTCCCTCTAAGTAAACCCTGCCTCAAATCTCTCCCCGTCTTTCCTTTTTTCTTGTCCTTGAAGATTCGAATACATAATTTCTCAGTCACATTAATAATTATAATTAAATTCAATATTTGTACTTCGTTATTTCCATGAGTATTTGTTTTCCTATAGCCACGTTGGTAAAGTTTGCGTAGGCTTAATTTATGTAAAATCCCAATCAAATAAGCGAAGTCGCGCAAGGTGTAGGTATTGAATATTCATAACACCGAGTTTGCAAGTTATCGTAAACTTGGCACTGATTAATGACTGATATCATAAAACCTTAAGATTTTGATCTACTTCGCATTAGACTAAAGTATAACGCAGTAAGTGTAACGTAGTGAAGAGCGTACTTGGGCGAGATGGGGCGATGATATCCGGAGGGTCGCTGGGGTGGGTGGAGAAGAAAGACGGAGGACCGAATTGAGTGGCGTGCCATGGGGGAGGTCTATGTCTAGCAGTGGACGAACATAGGCTGATAATGATGATGATGATAACGCAGTCCTAGCGAACATAAACAATAACCTACTGTATTTCCCTTTAGAAAAATTATTTGCCACGCCGTCGTCACCAAGTCGATCCCTTCAAATAGACTCCAGATTAAAATCACCTAATATAATATTACATAATTAATTATTATTTATTTCAGGCAATAGTAGGTACACTGACACAAAATACAATGTACCATCATGTGAACACTAGACTGTTTACATGAATGAGAAAAGTCCGACGCTGAAAAAGTTTAAATCAGGTTGTCTGTAAGAGAATTGCTTTATACGATAAGATCGCCAAATTTCTGCCTCTATGAGTTTGTTTTATATTTTCTTGTATGTAATTAACAGCTATGTATTCAAAATGTGCTAATTTCAATTTAATTAAGCAAAATGAATATGTAAACAGGTCAGGTAAGTTAAATGCTGTAATTCAACCGCTAAAATATTTAAAACGCCATACATTAAGCCTAAGGTTTAGTGTGAAAACGCGAAAATTATTCACATAACGTACCCACTTCCATTACTTGCCTACATTTTAATTAGTTTGCGGATTTTCGTCTGTATTTATAATATGCTACATTTTACCCTGTTTTAGATAAAGATCCGCTTTTGAAGCTACAATTTTAAGAGAGCTGGGTTAATTAGCAACAATTCTAATGATTATACTAAAACAGAGGGATTAAGGACATTTTTACACGTGCGGAGATGCACCGCGTAACTTCTAAGCACAGTTTTACACGACAGTTTTAGTCTCTCCCTACCCCAACGGGAACCAGACGTGATTATATGTATATGTATGTTTAGACGAAATTAAGCAAAATTTTCGTGTCAAATCAAATCAAAATGCATTTATTATTCAAATAGGCTTCCATTTTATAAGTCAACTTTATAAACTAAATTATAGTTTATATTAAAGACTCTACCGCTCATGTCATTATCTACTGTGCATTTTTCATTGTGCGATATGGAATTTTACTACTAAGTTATTTTAATTAACTATGTTTGAAACACAAAAATGTTTAGCCAAATGAGTACAATGGCTGGACGGTGGCACAATAAAGAGATACTTGGAAAGATTTGGGGAAGATCTTAGCTCAGAAGTGGGACAGCATAGAGACTAATGAAAAAGATGACATATACGTTGGCCATACATCATTGTGATTTGACTATGAAAATGTAAGTAGGGTAACTTGTTCTGTTGGAGTAAAACCCCAATTATTATTTACAATTATTATAATTATTAGTACAGTGTTGCTAGATGTGAATACTCCTTTATCTCCTACCGTTAAGTGTATACTTACCCACTAGTAACTCGTAACTAGGAGCCACAATAATTGCTTCTCTCCTATAGGTTAGTGGGTAATAGCACGTAGGACGATAATGGGTGCTATTTATAGGAAAAAACTCTTCAAACTAGCAGAGCATTGTGTCCATGTGTTTTTACATTGGCTTAGTGATCCAAAGGTAGATTTAAAAATATCTGCATTTTATCTCAATAGGATTTAACTCATTTAAATATAATAGCTTTAAAGGTATACCAGAGAATAGCATAGAGATTATCGTCTGCATCTATTGCAAACATTTGGAAGCCTAAAAATGTACGATAATTCAGAACACCTGTAGACTTGCGCAGTAGTAAAAGAATTCATATGCCTTTTTGTTATTCCTCTCATCACTTTTCTATTAAATTCGCAAGTTCACCAAACAGTCCGAATATCGAAAAAAGAAAATACGGATCCGATAAATAAGTGTAAGTTGCCAGTCACAATCCCAGGAATCACATTTCCTCGGCCGTAGCCGACGACGTAAACGCCCTGATTTGGCCAATCACTGTGTGAAGGCGCGTCGGGGACTTTACGCGATTCGTTGGATTCGGAGAATACCTCGACGAATACAAACGATATTTCGTATCTTATTTGAATTCCACGCGCGTCTCCAATGATACCGTGACGGCGCGCGAGCTAACAACACGTGCGTATTTATTTTGCGAAATATTTTATTTCACACGTAACTTTTACATAACTCACAGAACGGTGATTTCGCGTAGGCTTTCGATATGGCTGATAGGTTCCTGTGATAAATCAAAAATGAGTTATTGGAATTTCCATTTATTTTCTAGTAGCAAGGATATTAAAGGTTATTCACAGATAAGGGCCCATAGTAAAATGTATTCTTACACAGAGTCAGAGCACTGAATAAAGGTTTATAAAAATTTGGCTTTTAAGTAAGACTAATAGGAGATAACTAATAGAGTATCAAACACACTTCTGATCTGTGGCACCTATATACAAAAGCCCGTTTAATATTTTTATTATCAAATCAGATACTGCACAAGCTGCAATCACTATAAACTATAACGAATGTGTTCTAAATAAGTACTTACAGAAACCCTGTGCAGGTCCTATGTGAAAATGTAGGTACATAGTATAGCGGGGGCAATTAAATTCATTAGAATTTTAAGCAGACTGTATGAGAACTGGGAGGTTTTTAAAAGGTTTGCTCGGTAGTTACGTTTAACATCATCTCTTTTCAGACCGCTGCGACATACGAGTAATTACGAGTAACTGCTAAAAGATGCCTCTTCTCCCTGTAAATATAAAGGTTTTAGCATAGGGCTTTAGTGACCGAGTGAGAGAATATTACAATTTTATAATTACGGTTAAAGAACATCAGAATGAATTTATTTTATCTATTAATTATTAAAAAAGACGTGTGGCACTCGGAGACTGCCGCGGTAAAGCTATTGCATAGCATTTTTTATCAACTTATGTAATTATAATATCACCGGTGTGCCGGTCGGAGTGGGGGGTGTTAGGTTTTTTTCGTTACGGAATTTCTGGATTCGGTCCCCACGCTCAAGGCCCGCGATAGAAGCTATGCAATAGCTTAAAAATAAATAAATAATTATAATTACATAAGTTGATAAAAAATGCTATGCAATAGCTTTACCGCGGCAGTCTCCGAGTGCCACACGTCTTTTTTTTATTTTGAATCTAGGAAAAAATATTATGATTAATCCAAAAAAATATACTGTTAAGTAGTAATTATATTTTTAAATAGTTTTTTACTTTAATCATGAAATTGTCACATGGTGTTAAAGTACAAAATGGACGTATTCAGGTAAAGTCACTAGAACTACCCTACCTACCTCTAGTTTAAAGTAATTACTTACAAAGTGCTTCTGGAGTTGTAATGAAGTACTAACAAAACGAGGTAGACTTTGTGCAAAAAGAAAAGAGTTGTAATCTACTGCTACTGGCTACTTAAAAGTTACTGGAGAATCTAAATAAAAAATAAATAATATATTCGCTCACATGGGTATACAAGTTTACAGATATTATTGTTTAAAAATTATAAGTACTCCATGTCTCACCTTCAGGCATGCAAAATTTTATAATGGTTAAATACCTATTAATTATTGTTAAAATTATCAAAAGGAAAATTCACACTTAAGCTGTGTGTTACGTTCTTATGTGTATCAATAATAATAATTAAAGTTGGCTAGTAGGTAATTTCTATTCTATTCTTAACATATTGAAAGAACATCGGTGATAATTTTCTTCTTCTTAATAGTAACCTCTGACCGAGAAACGTGATAATGGTGTCTCCATCGCTCTTGAATATTATTATGCCCAAAAAATATTGACTTTGAAAAAATAAACTCATATTTGTCAGTCATTTTTTTGAGCTTGTAAAGATCCCAATTTTTTTAACACCCGACGCAAAAACGACGGGGTGTTCAAAGTTAGACGTGTCTGTCTGTCTGTGTGTGTGTGTGTGTCTGTCTGTGGCATCGTAGCTCCCGAACGGATGAACGGATTTTGATTTAGTTTTTTTTGTT
This sequence comes from Hemithea aestivaria, assembly GCA_947507615.1. Taxonomy (NCBI): domain Eukaryota; kingdom Metazoa; phylum Arthropoda; class Insecta; order Lepidoptera; family Geometridae; genus Hemithea; species Hemithea aestivaria. Next base: position 6,139,539 of record OX382331.1, read on the forward strand.
TGAAAGTAGAGTTAGTCGAGAGTGTTTTTAGCTATGTTTGGTGGAAATTGGTCCAAAATGGCTGCCGCTACAAAATGTCGGATAACTTTTTTCTTCCACGACCCCCTTAATATGGGTATCAAATGAAAGGGCTTGACTAGTAAAATACAACGCACTATAACAAATTTAAAATCCAAGATGGGCGCCACAACAAAACCGCGAATTACATATTTTAAAAGCGTTGCGTTGGGGGTTTTTTAAATTTTTAATTTAATTCACTTGTTCTATTGTGTACTTTGTGTGAAGATCTCAAATGTTCAAAAAAATGCAATAGAATTGTACCAACATATTGACAGACCGATAACTTAGGGACCTCACTCTATAAAAATAAATTAAAAATATATAGAAATATCCACGCACAAATAATAATTTAAACACACGTGCCCTTAACTCTCTGACTGTTCTCCTTTTGCACAAGTTCTATGTAAGCTAACAAAGTCATTAAAATGTAAGCAGGTAAAATGCACCGGAACGCCGCCCACCGGCAAACTGTCACTACCCATACACAGCATGACAAGTTTACCCTAAAAGCCTCACTTATCATACCATCCAAGTGCACTTTCCTCTGAAATATGAAATATTTCAGTATCCATTTCTAAGCTTTTAAGTCGACAAACCCTTGAAAGTTTACTACCAAGCTTGCCTTCGATATTTATTTGTGATACATCACATTTACCGATAAAGAATAGAAGAGAGATATGAATGTTTATTATATGTGTGATAGTTGGTAACTGAACCAAAAAAATATGGTACTTGGGCTGTTAATAATAACGGCCCTCACACACTTTATTCACGTGATAATTTTTTAAAAATACTTATATTTTAATGACTAGAGTCTTAGCTCTAAGCTTTTAATAAGCCAAACTCACACTTTAAATCATACCTTGAAAACTACTCAACCGATTTCGATAAATTTTTAAACCACACCACAACCAACAACCGACTCTTTGAATAAAAAAAAAACCAAATCGGTTCGATATCTTTGAATAATTGGTAGTCATCAAGAAGGTTATTGGTTCCTTAAAGTAAACATACCTACATAAAAAAAGATTATGAGTTGTTAAACCGTGTAGTTAACAACGCCTATGCTATTTTGGAACGCTAGATGAAATTAACTCATTATAAATATGATTATATCTAATAAATATTATATTTTAACATGTTATGAACTGTACGATACAAATCAGAGAAGAAGGCAGCGAGCTGAGCACTCAAACAAATTGATTATAATCCTGAAGAAACTCGATGGAATAATTCAATTAACCGCTGAACCGACACTTGCGTCTGTCTTGACCTGGATATGTACTGGCTCGTGCTAGAGTTTCATAGAAAATATTATTATTAGCTAGAATCAACTACTTGGAGTAGTTTTATAAACAGAAATGAAGCACTAATGGTAAGCCCACTCCCTGGTCACTAACACACACAAACACCGCTAGCATAGGCCTGAACATAAACCCATAGATGAGAAATGTTATTTTTGTCTGTGTGCGTGCGTATATGTCCAAGCGAAAGGACCTACCTATTGGTGCCTCATTTATTTTTTCATAAGGTCCAATGAAATTTATCAGAACTTTCATATCTCATCAGGTGACGTGTTTCCGATACATTCCAATACTGTAGAATTCATGTGAATTGCAAACGGTTTTAAAGTGCAAATTTGATTTAATAAAGATTTAAGTTTTAATATTATTCAAATTCATTTAAGACAAGAGCTGAACTGAAGGGACGTTAGCTTGTTAGACGGTCAACGATTTTCAATTGAATAACAAAAATCGAATTTTATTTTTGAAAGGTAAATGTCAAGGTTAAAAGCATATTTTGCATAAAACCCCAAAATTGTCGGCTTGTTTGAACATAAGTACCGTCTCGTAAGATAATAATATTTATTTAGTGCGTAAAATCTTTCAAGAGACACCTACATCAACCTGTTGCCCTTGGACCCTTTGTTCCAGTCTCGAAACCTCCGCCCACTGAAATCCTACACTTTTTTGCCTCAAGAGAAAACAAAGCTTGCCTTATTAGACAATTCGCTTGGACGTAATTTTGACATTTATTACCTTTTGTGAATTATTAGAAACATAAAAATTATTTAGGTGGCCCAATTAATTTAAAACACGTTATTTTTCTTCTATACTTGCTACTTACTCTATAATATTTTATTGAGATTTTTTATTTTATCGAAGTTTTCATATTATCAATATCCGTTCATAACTAATTACTTATTGAACCTGTTCACACTTATTGAATACTTTATTCATCACCATCATCCACAGCCTTCTACATCCCACTCCTGGGCATAGGCCTCCTTCATGTTATGCTACTTATCCCTGTCTTGTGTCAATCTCGTCCATGTGCGACCCGAATATATTGAATAATTTTAGAACTCTCTGCCTGTTTCAGTGTGTCCTGTAAATTACAACTTAGGAGTCTTTAAATCGAGGGTTAATATAATAGGTATTTACTAGGTCAGTGTGCAACACCTTCGACCGTGTCATCACTTACCAACAGGTGAGACTGTGGTCAAACGCAGCCCTATTCTTTATAAAAAACAAAAAACATATCAAACTTAAATTATTATTACTTAACTATCACTAGTTCCAGAGTTTTAATACACAAATGAATGTTTGGAGTTGTCATCCCAATATTTGGAAGAATGAATGAATTTATTGAAACCTTATTTTTTAAGGAAAGTAAAAAAAATAGCTAATGACCTCTCCAATAAGCACTAATAAAATTACCAGTGACCCAGTCAGTACAAGTACAAAGTATATAAATAAATATGCTGGATACAACGAAGTGTAAGCCACGTAATATAAAAATACAAACCGGTCGATCTATTACTATCAATTTTCATTTTCTTTGCTATTTCATTTACATTCGGAGGCGAAGGTATAACATACCTTGACATTTCTGAAACAGAGCCTATTACACGATTTTGGAAACTACCGTGAGTGTTATCCATATTATAAATACGACACGGCTGTACTCACGTTGACTATTTGTTGAGATATGTCTCAACCACGGTTTCGGACAATAACGATGTCCTTCATCAAGACCTATACTTATAATGTAAACACTTAAAAATTCACGCCCATGCAATAGCCCCTGTTGACCCTTTATAATTTTAAATATGTACATCTGTAGGTAGTAATTTTCACAAATATAATATTCTCTTCAAAGATAATATTTATTCAACTGTATATATTTCTCGGAAAACATCAGTTACATTAAGGCCTCTCACAAATTAATAAGTTACAAAGTCATAAAATGTTATATGAAGCTCAGCCAATCGAATACGATCTTTTGAAGGCGGCGTATCGTCTTCGCCTACAGAATTTCCTTTTAAATTTTCTCCTTGTATGATATCCTTTTAGCTTGTCGTTACTGGTGACTTTGTCTACGATGTTAAGCCATTTTTGGTCGAGGTCTTCAGGTGGTTTATCGTTGATTAGAATTATAGGCATTATGAAGCCGTTGTGTACTTCAGCTCGCATGTTCTTCTCTCCTTTGAGGAAGGAAGCTGATATATCTGACCAGTGCTTGTTTTCCTCAGGAGTGTTGAGATTGGAGCTTTCTTTGCTGGATATGACGGAGACCTCGAGGTTCAGTGGGGATATGTCTGATATGTGCATATCGTTTTCTGCGGCTTCTTGAGCTTGAAGCGCTGCTTCAGCATCCAGCATCTGGAATATATCAAAAGCGAATTAAAAAAAACTGTCTAGCTTCATTAAGCGAGACGCACGTTCTAATTCATAATTCAATTGAAGATTTTTTTCCCTAATCAGGGTATGAGTCATTCGTTATAATGGTCATTAGTAAAAACAGATTTCGACGGATTATAGCTTTTTCCCCTTTTTGTGAAGTCAGTAAAACAGACGTTTAATAATAAATCTTAAGTAGTTAAGTAGACATTTTGGCAAGAAGGATTGCATAAAAAATTTGGATCTTGTCACCTTAATTTAAAAACCAGGGTCTTAGGTTAAAAAACTAAACAAATGACTACAATAATCTCGCGGACTTGAATTAAAAAGAAATGTTTTTCCGATATTTAAGTTGACGAAATTTATTAATTATGTTATTCTCTATTTCTCAAGACTCCAGACCTATCGAGGTGCAGATACGCAACTATTTAACATTGGGTAGGTACTCATTTACTCACACTCGTAAACTCAAGCATAAAAGATAATGAAAGAGAAAATCCAAATAACTCTACCTACACAAAACAAAGAGGATGCATCTACGATTTTATCTGTTATTTTAAGAGTTTGGCCCGAATTTTAAACAGTGTATTTTTCTCGCTCGCGTTTGCAAGATATTAACGCAAATGGAACATCATTGTGCATCCGGGGAACGACGCAATTCCTGCTATAATGAGCTTCTATTTAACACTGCCTTCTTTTGTATTCCTGTTCTATCTTCCTATAACTACCATTGTTATAGCAAAAACTGCTGATTTACCTATAACAAATGTTGCAAACAAAATAAAACAAATAGATTTTTTTTATGGAGTAATGGTTTTTCTAATCAATTTAGAACGTCCTGACATTCTGTTTCGATTCAATACATGAAAAAAATCCTAAAAAAGAGGTGAGTCACCCGTAATAAGTCCACTCGCTTGCACATATAAATTATATACATACTTATATACACGCACGATACGATCAGACCTGCTGCTCCGTGCGTGTAAATATACAAACGATTGAGCGTGCTATATGAGTACCTCATCTCTTATTTAACATCTTCTAGTTTATATTTTATTCTATGATCTAAAATATAAGCTCACGATAGGGTGTGAAAACAAAATTAATCAAAAACTACTAATAGGTACTCTAATAAGCGTTGCTCATTTTAAATAGCACAAAATGTTTAACCTCTGCAATTTAATTAGCACCCACTTTCAAGGCAGCTAATATAAGCATAAAGAGCATCTTGAGCGTGATCTGATTAAACTGATGTTTGCCAAAGACTACCCTTGTTATTGACAGTTCCGTAGTGCGCTGTACCATGGGGGAGCAATTACTATGCATGAGCCGACTCGCCCACATTATGAAACAAAGAGTACTGGGATAATGAAATCAAAGAAGCACTGACGTGGCTCTGTGTGTGTGTTTATTTATTTTATTAGGAAGACCAACAGCTTTTAACCGAAAAATATAAATTGAATATTATATTAAGAGCGTATAATATATCGAGTGACGCTCTCTCGCTCGCACTGTTTGACAAATTTTGTTTTTTTTTATTTTTGTTTGTTTTTTTTGTGTTTCGGAGGCACGTAAAACTGTGGGTCCAGGCTGTTTCCTATAATATGTGTAGGAGGCAGTCTTTAGGTCATGTTGCAGGTCCTGTAGTAATCTCGGCGACCTGAAACTGCAACATATAGGTTCGCCACACAACCTATAAATTGTGATTTGACTCTGACAGTGTAAGTAGGGAAACCTGTTCTGTTGGAGTATAAACCCCTATTATTATTATTATTGAAATATAAATTAATTTATTGAAAATACCTTAAGACCAGCCCTACATAATATTATTGCACACATTTTAAAAGTGTTTTCAGTTTGTTCATTTCCCTCAAATGCACAACTTTTTTCTCAAGTAGTAAAATGTATTGTGATTAAAGTTGTATAAAAGTGAGTGTGAATTAGTACTATGTACATACCTACGAGTTGAGAGTACTGAGGGTGCGTCAATTAATTTTGCAAGAGGTTTGTTTCAGTAGTTTCTAGGTCCATGAATACAGCCTTCCCGTAACTCGTCTTGCCTGATGTGATATTACGGCGTAGGCGTTCATATTATTATCGTGCGATACGTTCGAAGATTATTGTTTTACAAATACATAGGTACTATGATGACACCTTACGGAAAGTCACTTAGATTCTGATCTGAACCTTTTTATTTATTTCTAGAGCACACGTATCAGATAAAGCACTTAATTAAAAGTATAGGTAGGTTTTGCACCGGGAAATACACGGGGTGGACATTTTTTTTTTTTTTTTTTTTTATGTGATGAGGTAGAAGACGAGCAAGACGCTCTCCTGATGTTAAGAGATAACGGCTACCCATAATCAGTATAGTGTTACCTAGGATTTCACAATTATGTGAAATTCTAGGAGCACTGCACCAACGCTTCTTACTCAAGAGTCATAAGATGTTAAGACTCTTTAGCCCAGTAATTTTACTAGCTACAGTGCCCTCCTACCGGAGCACAGTAATGTTTGCACATCACTGCTTAGGCGGTAGAATAACTGGCACTGTTGGTGTACCCACCTAGACGACCTCCTGCAAAGGAAGTCTACCCCCGGTATTCAACTGCATTTAAATTTAATATTTATTTGCTAAAGTGTAATAAATCAAGGTAAATTTAGTAATTATAATATTATGTTCTCTTAACATCAGGAGAGCGTCTTGCTCGTCTTCTACTTCATCACATAAAAAAAAATGTTATTAGTTGTTATGTTGTTAGTAGGTGAATTTCATGAAAATAAATTTGAGGTTATAATAAATCACGAAAATATAATTAAAACTACTCTTGGAAACTTTAAATAAGATAGAAATAACCACACCAGCGCTAATTTAGCTAAATCTAGAGAGATATTCCCACTAACCCCCAAAATGTAACAAGTATTTTAATAAACTATATCATAAAGTTAATAAGTAAGGTGAATGCAGAATTTAGATTAAGCAAACTTTGAAGCATCAAGCATCAAAATTCTGACATGGATATGAAGTTATCAATATTTTAGGGACCCAGTTATTTAACCTGGTTTAGCTTTATGACACATGAGCTCATTGTTAGGTAGCACAAGACCTAGAAATTTCTTACAAATATCTACCGTCTCTGTCGCTTTCATGAGCGGGCCGTACGTCTGTATTCTATGTATCTGTATATCTTTACATGAAAAAAACTAACATGACACCCTGATCTAAACTGAGTCTTAGCTTTCGACGAAGCTACTACTCTTGCCTATTCAGCTCTGTCAACTACCAAGACACAGCTTTCAGCGCCTTCAAGCCCTACTCACAAAACAAATTTCTATGCCCAAAACAAATAACCATAAATTCCCTTTGTCCTTAAAATAAATTAAAATTTCTGACACTTCATTAGGCTGTCATCAGCAAATGGAAAAAGTTTTATAGACGTAATGACTTAAGACATGATTGAGTTCACATCTTGTAAGATAATTATTTTAAGAAATTCAATTTCCGTAACGTTTACTGCTCCACGTCAATATGCGCCGAGTTTTATACATTTTGTTACTGATGGGTATTATTAATGAGCTGAGATGATGTGATGGATGCCTACAATATATATTGAAGACCGTATGGGTGTTCTCAACACTTGGTTTACTTTACGATTTTTAAAACTATCGCGAGTATTCTCCATAACCAAAACAACAATAACGCCCAAATTAACTTCTAATAATGTCGAGAATATCTCAACCACGGTTTCGGACAATTACGATGTCCTTCACACTTTTGTCCTTTAAGATGTCCTTTTGTCTTCTTTCTTGATATATAAGACGTTACCTAGTTACTCGGTTTACTTTTTCTAAACCTGTTTTTATAAAGCTGACGCTCTACTTTCCGAATGTTAGGATAAAGTGTCTTATTCACAAAAAAACAAAGATTTCGACATTTAGTTTTTTTAGGAATTTCCCACTTCGCACCCATTGCACCAAGTGTGTGTGGATGAGTGTGAGTCGTGTGTAATGTAGTGTATGTTAGTTATCTCTTCACGCCCAAACGACTGAACCGATTGAGCTGAAATTGAATGTGATGTAGATAGAGCTTAAGCCCTAAAACAACACAATAGGCTAATTAAGAGCGGATAATATATACTAGCGTGAGATATTTTTTATAGGTACTATGTTGCTGTCAAAAGTGTACATTGTATTTGTTCATGAAATATTGGCTCTAAACTCCCACTCGTATGTATGCTACGCAGTTACATCTGCTTCTGTCCCTACTGTTTTCACCGTCCCGATCTAGGAAAGTTTGTTTATTTCATCACAATATTTATGATACTTAATTCATAACCAAGGCAAGGTTGTAACAACAAAGTCAAGTGCAGTGTTCCTCAGCTGTGATGTGAAAATAAGTGCCAATAAATTCAGCGATAAATATTATTTTGATGGACGTAAATACGTGTTAAACGGATGTATCATATTTTAAATTATAACTCTGTAATATAAACACTGGTTTGTTTTGTTTAGTTGATTTAGCGGTTTTTATATTGGATGTTTCGATTGAGATGAATCGACTGTGGAAATGACGACATTAGATTCTACGCATTTTTTTGTGTTGATACTACAACGGAAAAGTTTTTTATAATATAATTTGAGTTATCGACGTTATTATCTGTGTTCCGGCACGATAAGATAAGGTCTCAACATGATTACTCTTTATTGAGACCAAAATAACCTTGATGTTCAGTTAACCCTTAGTAACCGCTCACCATCAGGCGCAATAGATCAATATGTGTAGGTCTTTTCTGCAATGATTGTCGATTTTGCAGCGTCTTTTAAAGGTGTCCACAACAACTAAAGCAATTCCAGCATTAAGAAAACAAAAGGACTATATATACTACAGCTGTTTATAATATCTTACATGCTGCACTCAGCGGTTTTACCAGCTGAAAATTAGTATAATCTATGTGTTATTCAAGGATCTAAGGAACCTACAAGCCAGATTTAAGCCATACTTCTATTTACACACTTAATTTCACAATCATAATATTAATAGTGGGATATGTGATATGTACAACTTACAACACTTGTACAATCCAGCATACATAGGTCGGCCACATACGGTATGTATGTGACATACCGTATACCTTTTTTTTTTTGACCCAGGAAAAATGCGTTACGCATCATCACCCCACGCCGGGAGGCGTGGGGCGGTATGTGGGACTCCCCCGCCAGAGATGGGAGCGGCGGGGATACCCACTAAAAACCTGGGGGTGTTCCTGCGGGACGTCATAATGCCGGGGCAACGGGTACGCCGAAGCATTCATCCTCACTGACAGGAGGACCCCTCCGCGGTGGGGTGAAGAGGAGTTTCACCCATCCTCTCAAGAGGCGCGCGGAAACACCGCGCGCGACATACCGTATACCTAACGTGACCATACGTCCGGCTTTGGGCGGGACAGTCCCGCTTTCACACTATCTGTCCCGCTGTCCCCAGAAAAGGCAAAAATGTCCCGCTTTAGCTTCCATTCGTTTACTTTCGATGGTCATAATTATAAACTGTTCATAGCTCAAAATAAGCTGATCGCACAACATTCTTAGTTAAGAAATTAAAAATTTTCTCAGCGCTCGCAGCTAGCTACTCGCGCACTCATTAGTATGAAATATTTTAATTTAAACACACACTTTTCGAAGTTAGAAATCAAAAAATCAAGCTGTTTGTACTTGCTATTGCACACTTATTTTTTAGTAATAGGTAATATTTTTTTTAATGGCGTTTAGATCGCAAAATGTGTTTCTAACATAACTTTAATGATCAAATTATAAAAAAAAATCTTTTATGTATTCTATATTGTAGGAAGAGCATAATCTCAATGTTGAAATGTGCCAGCAAAGTAAGTTTCTTACTTTAAAAAATAGTTGTAGGACCCATATTTCCTACCCCCCTCAAAAAAATTGGATTCGCTCATGATCATCGGTAGGGCGGCATTTTCTTTAGTGCCCAGGGAAGCAAAGAGTAAATAAATCCTTGTTCTTACTTGAAAACTAGACCCGTCCCGCTTTGACGAAAATTATAAATGGTCACGTTATGCATACCGCATACCTATACCTACTAATCATCAAAAAAACTAAGTGCAAAAGTGTGCGTTATACATACATAGGTATTATTGCGACTAGTTATAAGATTTTTGACAATATTGTTGATGTTATAACAGCTCATCCTTGAGCTTGTCTCAACTCCGCATTTTAATTCAGCAAACTCGGTGCGAGTTGTAAACACGCCGTCAAATGAGCATCAATCGATGTACTGGCGAATGTTTATGTAGTGAGCAGACTGTGGATGATTCAGGCAACAATGTTTATAGTGTTCTGCCCTGTAGTACAACTTTGATGTTTTTGTGGGTATTAACTCTTTGATAGCTTCTGACGTCACTAATTGAATTAGCGCAGCGAATTTGTAGATATATTCGGCTCCGTTGGCCGAGAAATGTGAACTTGACCAGCGAGTTTTTACTTGTAAACTTTAACAATATATAATACTCGTGCTATAGATATAGAGCTAGAGAACAAGTGAATATATTTCCTTAAATGTTTGATCGCTAGAATTAGTAAGATAGTGAGTACACGCCTTTCACACTCTAAAACTCTAAAATTCAGGAACTTTGTGCAATATGTACTTTACAATAAATGAACTCTCGTAAGGTCGTGTAAAATTATAAGGCCTATGCCCAGCAGTGCCTGAATACGGTCGGAGTAAGATACCTATGAATATTATAGAAATAAACTCTACAATTGCGAATGCCAAACTTATCATGTTAGACCCTATATTACTTAGCAATTATTACTTTACTAAAAGTTGTCCGAAACTTTGTTAATTCCAGCGTGAGCTTTCACTTTTACAGCTTTTTGAACTGCACGTAAAACTTCGTGAAAACTAAAAACCATAATGGACTGAACAAAAGCTTTTCAACACTATCGAGTAAGTTAGAACTTGTATAATAAGACTAGAGCTACTTGAACACGACTAATACTAAATATGTTAGAAGTAGTTTTGTTGAAACAGAAATGAAGCACCCTTGATAAGCACTTGATTGTATGCCTACATACTACGTAGTACATAGACGCGGTACGCAAGTACACGCTTTCTCAGAAACATATCGATTTTACACTAAACGATTCGTGAGTATTTAGATTCATCATTGTAAATTAACGGCATAAACTCACTTGTATTTGTGGCGACCGTTTCGATCCTGTACGAGGACCAAAGAGGAGGGAGGTCCTGTTGTGTGCTATGCGGGGCGCGGACGCCGGCGCGTAACCGCAGTTACTCCCTGAAGAAGATCCTCGTACAGGATCGAAACGGTCGGCACAAATACAAGTGAGTTTATGCCGTTAATTTACAATGATGAACATATCGATTCGTTATTTGGTATCTCTGTGTTTTTTTTTTTTCGTGGTTTTTTTTTCGTTCAAGCTTGTTGAGTAAAACCAAGCAACTACACTACTACAAATTTCTAAAATGCGCGCATTTTATTGCTAGCGTGCGTAGTAAATAAACACTGTTTTAATAATATGCAACCAAATTATGTGGTACCATGTGTACCTTGTACCTAACCAGTCCTATTAATGTAATTTTGTGTATGCTCAATGCTCATCTCATTGGACGTACTAAGGGTGCTTCACATCTGATTTTACAATTTCTAGTAAATTACATTCTCAGGTTGAAAACTAAAGTTTCCCAATATGTCAGGAGGAGTTGGCAAGTGTTCACAGTTCGCGCACATTTCGTCACGTCATGAACTGCTGTTGTCTCGATAGAGATAGCGAGTTCCCAAACTAACACAATAACTCTGCTCGTGTGTGACGTCATCCCAGGCTGTTTTGTTCTCTAACTTTATTATATTTTACTGTGATAAGCAGAGTTTGAAGAAAAGGGCCGTGAAGTGATCTAGTAAAGTTAAAATCGTGCAAGAATATTTATTGTTTTGTATTCTTTCATTTTGCTTCGGGAAAGAAATCATTTTATTTATATCAAAAATTTATGTTTTTAGTTTGACGCATAAGGGCAGCTCATTAGCACTGAGCTGTGTAGGCTTTAAGATTTAACCTACGCTAATCCGCTGGTACCTCATTGCAGTAAGGTGTAGAATTTCTTAATGAAAACTCTAAAGACTCACCCTAAGTTTATCCCTAGAGGCTGAATATAGGACCCAGGCGACGTACACGAACATAATAAGCGCAGGCACCACGAGGCTGGCAACGACTGGGATACGCCGCACCCACGCGTGGTACAGCGCTAGTATGAACAACATTATGCCCACTAATATGGCGATGTACCGGCCGGTGCGGCGACGCTCCTCCTGAAATGAGAAAAATATGTTTTACTAGCCGCGCTCACCGGTTTTACGCGCTGTTCTATAGCCTATGTATTATTTCAGGGTCTAAGCTATCTATATATATATATATATGCTCAATCGGTCCACCCGTTTAGACGTGAAAGAGTAACAAACATACATCCAGATATCCATACATTCTTACAAACTTTCATGTTTATAATATTAGTAAGATATAAGCTTATAAACGAAAAGAGTTCGATTTTCATTGTAGAACTTTCGAATTCCACAATGAAAATATAAAAAATCTGATAAAAACATCATGAAATGATTACTGCTCCTCAAAATCTTTCACATACTCGTAAAAGCCTTTACCCAAGTATAAATTTATGTGCATTTGATCCCTATTTAAACATTTTATGTACGTTTTATTTATTTGCCCTGTGGGATAACAAGCTGGTACTGTAGACTGTAGACCTAAAGATAACATGTTAGCATATATATCGTGGTTGTGTCAATTTATATGAAAATCAATTGCGTAACATTTTCTTGTAGTAGAGCAACTAAGAGACTTTTGTTTGTGTATTTAACTGTTTTTGCAAATTGATTACGAAAGTAAGACATTTTTTACAAAATATTACTACCTATACAAAAAATTCTACAATTGTATTTTTTTTGTAAATAAAAGGATATTTGAAGTTGGTATTTGAAGCTCCATGGTAAAAAGCTGGCCCGAAGATTTTTAAAAAGGCCATTGTATGTAGAGGTAAATTTCTAATCTTTATGAAAAATATGCCTAAGGCCTAAGCGCAGTCAATAGTAGGATAATCTTCTTAGACAATACAATTATTATCTACGTAAGGTGTAGTAATTAACGCAAAATGAACCAAAAGCCTAATGGGGGCGGAAAACAATCCGCATACCAGTAAGATGGACTAATGTCCACCTTCTACTGTCAAGCAAATAAATTGGATTCGCGGCATCTGTTCTAATGTTATATCTGTGTTGTAGACAAAATAAAAGGAATTTAAACTAAACATCGGTCTGAGAACCGATACTTTATCGAAAGGTTCCTGAACTTTGGTATGAAGTTCAACATTCCTTTGTTATGATTTTAAGATGAGTTTCATAATTATTTAAGTTTTAATTAAAATTGTATTGTGCGGATTTAAAATTATTGTATCAAGTGATTGTGGTGACAGAGCCTCGTTGTATTTTAATTACGTCTATTTCAATGATGCATATCTCGTGAAGAATTATACAAGTAGCACATGTTTTATACAATATTGCCCAGCGAAACAGATCGACCAAAAATTATTGGATTACCTGTATCAAGGAATATTAATTGAGCATTTATTAGAATTAGGCTTATTAATATATTAGTGTGTAAAAAAAATTCAGCATCTAGTTTATATCCAAAGTTCGAATATAAAAACAACAGAATAAATATAAAGATTACAAGATTTTTAAATTTTATGCCCAAGCAACTTTTCTTATTATCACTGTAGCTAATGGAATTGATAGCTATAACAAATATTGCAGCATCATCAGAAAGCTTATCGCTGTACTCGACTTGCAGCTAAAAGTTAGTCATGTAGATAGATAGATAACACTTTATTGAGACACAGAAAAATATACATTAATAAACTTAAAAATAAAACACAATATTATAATCTATGTATGTGTTACAATTGGCGGTCTTGTAATTAATTAATACCTAACTATTGAATTTTCACTTCATAACTAAAAACAAAAAACGGCAAAACTCACGTCTAATATTGTCGAGAATATCTCGACCACGGTTTCAACAAGTGCGGTGTGTTTGCAGCCTAACGATGCGTCAGACATAAGTGGTAGCGACAGTGAGTCAGCCGACCCCCCCGCCCGCACCGTCGCAGCGCTCGGTCCGTGCAGCGGCGCGAGCGCTCGCCAGTGAGCGCCGGTTACTGCAGGGGTGATCTCCTTCCTGGGTCTAGGCGGCGAGTACGGGGGTATTCGTCGCCGCAAGAACAGACCCACGAGGTGGCGCGCGCGGTGTTTCCGCGCGCCCCTTGAGAGGGTGGGGTGAAACTCCTCTTCACCCCACCGCGGAGGGGTCCTCCTATCAGTGAGGACCAAACGCCGTCGGGGCAGCGGATGAATGCTTCGGCGTACCCGTTGCCCCGGCATTATGGCGTCCCGCAGGACACCCCCAGGTTTTTTAGTGGGTATCCCCGCCGCTACCATCTTTGGCGGGGGAGTCCCACATACCACCTCGCGCCCCCCGGCGTGGGGTGATGATGCGTAACGCATTTTTCCTGGGTCAAAAAAAAAAAAAAAAAAAAAAAAAGGGGTGATCTCCTTTCCGCCGGGGCCGCGGATGAATGCTTCGGCGTACCCGTTGCCCCGGCATTATGGCGTCCCGCAGGAACACCCCCAGGTTTTTTAGTGAGTATCTCCGCCGCTCCCATCTTTGGCGGGGGAGTCCCACATACCGCCCCGCGCCCCCCGGCGTGGGGTGATGATGCGTAACGCATTTTTCCTGGGTCAAAAAAAAAAAAAAAAGGCGTGATCTCCTGATGAAGGACATCGTAATTGTCCGCAACCGTGGTCGAGATATTCTCGACAATATTAGACGTGAGTTTTGCCGTTTTTTGTTTTTAGTTATGGAGAATACTCACGATAGTTTTAAAAATCGTATAATTTTCACTTCGCCCCACTTTCCTAATTTATACCTACGCTAAAGTTATGTAGACATAGCCTTTCCTGTTTTCATCTTAAAATCTGTTTACATACGTCAAGAGTCAATCTAGTCTAGTCACTAGTCTGGTTTGCGAATTATACAATCGACGATAATATTGACTTCGGCCAAGAAGTAGGTACCTACCTACTATTGTTCTACCCATAGCCATGGACGAAGGAAATCACCGAAATAAAGTAACTGAAAAGAAATGAGGCACCCAAAGAAATTACACTCGCTTCTACAGGTTGTTAAACAAATTCTACAGGTTATTTATAAACTTTTTTCATAGTTTTTAAGCTCTGTATGTTTTATGATGTTACAATAAAGAGCAATTCATTCATTCATTTTTACACAAACTTTTACCTATACTATAGTAAAGATGCAGTGTGCGATCAGTATGAATTTGTATTCGTGTATACAGGAATATAAAAGGAAAGAGTGACCGATTGACAGATCTATCAACGTACAGCTCAAACCACTGAACGGATCGAGTTGAAATTTGGAACACAGGCAGATTTTATGATGTAGACCACCGCTAAGAATGAATTTGTCCACACGTGTCAAGCCGCGTATAAGCTAGTTTTAAATGCACGCAGGTGGTCCCTATAAAGGGATGTAGTTAACTTAAATAGAATATTTAATAATAATAATCTTTATTTATTTCGTAAGATCAAAGTAGGTATACATGTTTTAGTCCACTAGTCCCCACACAAGGATACTCTGTGTCATGAGGGTTAGTCTCTTCCCTATTTATGGTGACTTAGTTCTTTTTTCCGGCAAGCTTACGATTGACGACCTCTTGCGCTGAGCTAATACCCGCTTGCAACGCAGAAGGTTGCGGGTTCGATTCACGCATGGGACAAATGTTTGTGTGATCCACAGGTATTTGTTTCTGGTCTGGGTGGTTTTCAATATCTATTATAAGTATGTATTTACAAAAGAAAAGTATATAATTATTATATCCGTTATCCTAACCACCATAACACGCAAGCATTAGGTTGTTTAGCTTGGGGTTAGGTGGCGCTGTGTAAAATGTCCTGAAATATTTAAAATATTTATAAGTTTCCTCCATCAATCATCCCTAGAACTAGCAATACCTAGTAAGTAATCTTAGCTAGCACGTAGGCAGTGCATCTTTAATAAACAGTATGCTTTCTACCGCACTAGATTTTATGTTAGGTACGAGTTACTCTGAAAAATCGATCTTAATAGATTCCGTAAAATCGTCAGATCTTTGTAGTCAGTGAAATGTTTAATGTTTACAATCTGTATGACCTAATAGCTAAGAGTTTGCAACGGAGAAAGTCCAGACGCCAACACTGAGTAGAGTAATAAAGTAAAATATTTTATTTAGATAGATAGATAACTCTTTATTGGAACACAGAAAAATATACAGAAATAAACTTAAAAATAAAACACAATATCATAATCTATGTGTTACAATTGGCGGTCTTATCGCTAAAAGCGATCTCTTCCAGACAACTGGGAGATGAGAATATTGCTATTCACATGGGTTTGTGGTGTGATAAAAGTATATAAGTATTATATTTAGTTACTATCAGTGCTCAGCATGGTTTTACCCGCCAAAAAAAAGCCGTTATGATTAATGATTCCAGAGTTTAAGTTCAGGTCTATCGGTTCCGCCGTTTAGACATGAATTGTTAAAAAAAACTCACGCTCTCCATATTTACGAATTTTTCGCCAAAAAGTGTGATAAAAGGTTTCCCATCTTTGTCCAAACCTAATGTTCGTTAATTAGTCAAACGAATGCCCTACGTTTCACCGAGACGGGGGCGCTGTTCTTGTGGAAATTTCGCTTGATTAGCTTTCATTTCTATAGGCATCTAGATACCTAGATAATATTACACTTAGAAGAAGATAAAGAAAAAATAATTTATGTATTTCATAGACCTACATTTTATAAATTTGGTTTCCTATTCAAACCAAATTATTTATAGTAAGGTAAGGTACAATATGTACATCAAGTAGAAAAATAAGCCTATAGTAAATGACATTTTATGTACAAGTTTTAACCATTGTATTTTTTTTTATGTTAACTAATAACTAAATGGCCGACTGATATGTTAACCACACAAATTATAATGTGCTTTGACTCTAGCAGTAATTAGAGTAACATGTTGTTGGTGTCGTTAGTATTTTGACAACGATTATAATCATCCCAGTTCATTTTTTTAATCGCTAGCCTTAAACAATTTGCGCGTGTCTAGCCCCCCAGATCAGGCCATCTGATAACATAAATAAAATAATATATCAGTCATGTTTTAAAGCACACTAAATAACATCCAATCAAATCGTAATGTCTTATTTATTTTGTTTTCAGTATGACCGATCAATTAAAAGTGATAATTATAGTGTCTGGCGAGGCAGGACGCCAAGCTGTTAACATTTACCACAATGCCGTGTGATATAAAAAGATTCCTGCTCTACTTTTATACGTAACCCGACTCATAAGTAATGAGTTATGACCTTTGCAGTTCGTGGAATACCCATTTTTATATTAGGCATAGGTATCAACTATGTAGATGCACCTAATTTTAACTCTTCACTACTTTGCGAACGCAGAATTTTGGTATACTAAGTTTTCGTAAAGTTTTAGCTTTCTTTCCCCGTGGAAATAAATCTCGATCACGTGGGGAAAATCAGTAAAAAGTAGCCACTTTATCTTCTGCCAAGATTCCTGAATCTACTCGTATAATAGGTAAAGTTTTGAGAACAAATTTTAATTCCTTCGTGGTGAGGGTGCCAACCAGCCGTCTGCCGACCTTCATGAAGGAGGACTTCTGGCCGCAGGGAGTCGTGTTTCGGAAATTCCGAGGTCGACTTCCTGCTGACTCTGCGCGAAACACGTCGCCGGCGCTACGTGTCACCTAGTTTTAAGTCCATTAAATTTTATGTATGTTAGTATGTAAGGTATATATGATATGGGCCTCTGGTACACTGCGTCTGTCGCAGTGTACTATTTATTATCTGAAATAAACCGGAAATCCGGTATATCGGAATCGGTTCGGTAATTACTTATTACCTTTAAGAACAACACTTGCAAACCATCTTTCATATATTAATTAATACTACTAAATTAATACTACCTTTATAATACTAATACTACGTTGTAGACAACGATAATAATAATTTACTCCAAATTTATATAGGGAACGAAACAGGATGAAAAGAAATAAATCATTCTTCCACATTAGTTTAGAAATAACGAAATTGGTATGTACCTACTCAATATTTTTTCTAAATACGGAAGTCAAAAAAGCTTCCTTCTTTAAGATACCATCGTCTGAAGATAAGATCCTATTGGCTGAGTGACAACTGCAAAGATAAGAAAATCGTTAAAAATAATAACCGCGCTAAATGAGAGAGTTGCATTAGCATTTCATTAACGCTAAAAGGTTGGCATTTAAAGACTGAGTGACCAACATAAGCTACTCCTATTTAAACAAAATGTAACCTTAAGCCTTACAAAAAACAAAATTAGGTTTTTACCTTTCCCACCTAAACATTTCCCCTAAAACTCTAATTTGAAATTAATTCGTTCAAGAATAAAATCAGACTAGCGAAAGTAGCAGTTCGCCATTTCATTTCGTACCCTCCAGCTGCCAGTTTCCCGTTAATTAATTCCTGTTTTTAGGGTTCCATTTTAAACAAAACTTTATTAACGAACCTCTTTTAACTGACATTCGACGTGGACCTCCATGGAGCATACGACTAATTAATCATAATATCATTACTGGACCCAAGACCCCAATTTAGATGATAAATATAAATATCAACTGTGAATTAGATTAATTGGAAAGTCCTTAATTAAGTTAAGTAGTAAAGGATGTAGGTAACATACTTAGTTAAATTGCATGTAGGTATGAATTATGATTGTATTAGGTAGGATTAGGAACTTCTAATCAGCCGATCGGTCAGTGTAGGTGTATTTAAGCCGAAAGTTGGTCTTATTTTTGTAATTAAAACGTTAAAATTAACGAAAAATAGAATTTTCAATTTAGGACAACCACCACCTAAAAACATATTTTATGGCGATTGTGTAAAAGTAAGATGTAAGTACAAGAAAGTAAATTTAAAAAAGGGATAATCAACCAGTTTTAAAGAACTTATGAAAAACGGAAAGAACGGGGTTCACCCCTAATGGAAAAAATAAAAGTTAAGTAGGTAAACAGACAAAAATAAAAATAAATAAGTACCTTGATAATAGATTCCGCCGACTTAACATGAACATCGGAGCTTTTCATATTGCTATCATTATTTAACTTAAGATTCATTGTGTCACTGATTCTAAAACAAAAATAAAATTGAATCAAACCAATTACAAAAAAGTAAAAACAAATGAAGTACTATGTAATTAATTTGAATAAGTACCCTTCACTCATAAACACTGCAAAAAATCGAGGATATGGCGAAATTTTAGTGATTTGCGTATGCGCGTGTCGACACTAAGAACGCGTTCCGACTACTCAACGAATCTCGCCATCATGAGCTCTGCATAATGAGTTCACGCCTTCTTCCCGCTGCGATCGTTAAAAACGCGTAAAACTCCCTGTCTATCACACAACAATATACCTGCGTCTATAACAATGATGCGATCCATCATTAGTCCCGTAAATATAAACTGATATTCCCCAGACCTCGACTTTATGGTTGTGCTAACCGCGAATCCATAAAAATTCGCTAAAATCGCGCGGTATTTCTGTCGATTATTAAAATGTTAGTACATATTAGTTTTCCGCGTGGCTATATACTCTAAATGTTAACAAGGCCACAGATTGTGTAGGAAGAGCTTTTTTATTTTTATATCTTTATAACTTGATACGCGTCGTGGTTTCACCTGCTGAAAGGTGGCAGCATTTCCTAAACATAATAATATTAAGGAATGAAGATTTATCCTCTTTATTGTACACCATATAAGTAGAAAAGCTTAAAAACTTTGAAAAAGTTAATAAATAATCTCAGTGTAACAATTTGGCGGTCTTATCGCTAATAGCAATCTCTTTAATGGAACGACGAGTCCCGAGTTCTCGGACTAGTGCGAGTGCGAACTGCAACTAGCCCAAAAGTTTTGATGACATTCTATATTCTATTATAGTCTTCTATTATAGTCATGTGTGTGTGTATGTGTGTGTATTATGTCAAGGTACTTCTGCCAAATTGCCTCAAATGATTATGTTTAATTAGTTATGAGACTTAGTTCTAGGGTAGCAATAGATTTCCAAGTGATGACGATGGCAGAAGTACCTTTCTAACTGATAAACACCAACCTATTAGAATTTTCCTTTTTCTAATAAAAGCAGGAAGTGGTATTAAGTATAATCAATTTTGTTCTCTCAACCGTTCTTTACTCTTTTCAGTTTAGCGAGTATCGTCGCAGATAAAAATGATTGATCACCACAACTTTCCTCAAGTTTGTGTTTTACAAAGTGCCTGAAAAAAGGGCTTTATCAATTAAACAATGGATTCTTAGCTGATAGAATAAGAACACAATCCATTAAAGTTATTTGAATAATTAAAAAAAAATAGAATTGATTAACTAAGCATTTATTGCATACCAAATTACAAGAATTGGTTGTAAAAAGGTACAACAAAAAAGTTGTAAATAATTTAAAACCAGAAATAGCTATCGCCGGTCTTATTACATAAAGCAATCTATAGCCAAAGTAAATATAATAATATGTAGGTATGTGAATTTGAGCGAAGCGGTGCTATTTTGTCATACTTCATTCTTCATTCACTGACATCGCGTCTCTAATACCACTGGTGTTGCAGACGTCCATAGGCGACGGTAACCGCTCACCATCAGGCGGGCCGTTTGCTTGTTTGTCTGTCTCTAACATAAAAAAAAACTTCGCTCTACACTGACTTCGCTGCAAACGTTAGCAAAAAATAATAACAACTTTTTGTAGTACCTATATAAACCTACCTATATAATACCGTACCTATATAATTATTGTGAATGGCCAGAAGTGTCAAGAGAAGTCCCTCAACACTTATGTTAGTGACACTTATCAGGGATATAATTTTCCCTAGAGAGACCCGTAAAACCGTACCAAGACTCAAGACCAACGTAATGTGGTGTGGACAAGAAAATCAATTGTAAATCAATATTCAGTCTTCGACCACTTTTAACTTACATGCCGTTACTTTAAACTTCAGGAACATTTTGTTCAGGTGACAGGTACAATTAAAGATTCTTAGTTAAATCATGGTAAAACTCTACATAATATCTTATAACTTTACTTCAATATCAGGCGAGATTCGAGATGCGCACATGTTTTAACTTAGTAACTTAAAAAAATAGTTTTTTTTTATTTAAATAGGAAGTAAGTGCCTAGGTACCTACTTATATAATAAGTTACCACCTATGAAGTATGACGTTTGTTGATCATAATAACTATAATACTTTATATCTGCCTGAAGCTCTATAATGATATGATCACTGTAGAAGTTTATAACAGAAGTACTTAAGTAAGTATTTTCTGTAATAATGAAATCTACAGTCGTCATTAAAATCAACAAGGCGTAACAGATGCGCCATTGACTGCTCCCTGGGTACCTACCAGCTATAGATGTATAGCTAATTCTTTGAAAACTTTCCACCGTTTGTTTAATTCAGCGATCAAACGGACGGGGACGGAAACTCGTATGGTGGACCTAGCAGAGGTTTTTATTAAAAGATTTTTATTTGTAAACACGACTTGTTTATTCGATGGTAGCTTATAGACTACTTTACATGGAGTGTCATGAATATGCTATGGTATAATAAGGTAGGTACATACATATATGAGATGTAGGTACTACATCTGCCTACCCCTTAAAAATAATTTTTTTTTATAGTGAAAAAAAAAATTAAAGATAACAATGCAAAAAATATAAAGAAGTAATTAAAGAATACAATACAAAAAAATAATAATGCAAGAGCAAATATATTAAAAAAATTATAAAGTTTGTTTTATTTTAGTTACAATTATGTTACAAAATAGTGAAACATTGCTGAAAATAGGCACATGAAACATGAATAAATGTAAATAAGTGTAAAATTTAATATAAAATGAGATACTTTAAAAACAAACTATATTTGTATACAAACAAAAGTACCAGTGGTAAGTACTAAGCAAGTTGATAATGAAAGAATTTGTCCTTGACCTTGTGTGTGCCGCGTCTATTTTTAGATACGAACCGCTCTTAAACCTTACGATATGATTTTGCGCGGGCGCGCTCTCGATGCGGTGATCGACTGCGGCTTTGATTCTCCTTTTGCAGTAGCGCCATCCCAAGTAGATGACGCCGAGGGAGATTGTGGCAGCCACCACCACGACGGCTTTGCGTGGTTGGGCGCTCCGCCAGCGGCGTTCTGCGCCACAATGTTTGTCTTGCCAGGTTGCTGACCCATGATGAAGATCGATGATTGAGACAAGATGATGCTGGTTTTAGATGATGAACTCGTCAGCGTATAGCTTGTGGCGAGAACCTCGTAGGCTCCCGAGTGGTGTTGCCAAAGTGACTGTCGAGTGAGGACTGAGTAGCAAGTATTGCTAAATAATGAATGGCAGTATGGGAAGAAATCATATTACGACTTCTCGCGAAGTGTTATAGGTATAGGATGAAGAAGTTCAGATAACAAACTTAATGTGAATAGGTATGGGACGAAGAACATCACATGTCGAATTTGACCGTCTTCTTAACGACTCGGCCGGATCGGGTTGTTGTGGGATTGTTCTCGGCGGACGAGCTGGGAATGTTTTCTTGTGAAGCTGTAACATGATCATCATTAGAGATATAAGCAGGTTTGAGCCTATCCAGCGTTATAGCGACATCCCGAGAACCCATTTGAATACGATAGTACTTAGGTAACTTAGAAATGATTTTGTAGGGGCCCTCGTAAGGTGGAGTTAACGATCTTTTGTTTTCTCGCCTGACGAAAACGTAGTCTCCATTTATAAGATCTTCGTGTATGAAAATCTTGCGATGATCCTTTTGTTGCCGAGAAACTGGCTGTAGAGAGGCCAAAGTTTCTGTTAGCTTGATGGTATACTCTGCATCGTTTGTTGAAGTACCTTTTGTATGCGCAAAAAAATCTCCGGGGAGTCGGATAGATTTTCCGAAGGTAAGTTGTGCTGGGCTAAAACCGCTGTCTTTTTTGATACATGATCTTAACCCCAACAGCACAAGAGGTAATTCACGCACCCATTGTGTATTATCCTTGCAACGTGCGATGATTGCTGCTTTAAGAGTGCGATGAAAGCGTTCAATTTGGCCGTTTGCCTTAGGGTTATAAGCTGTGGTGTGTATTTTCTCTATACCTAGTCTATTTGTAATTTGATGAAATAGCTGTGACTCGAACTGTCGACCTTGGTCTGTAGTGATTTTTTCCGGGCAGCCATATCTTGAAACCCAATACTCTATGAATTTTGATGCGACCGTTTCTGCTGTAATGTCTTTTGTGGGTATGACCTCTGGCCATTTTGCTACCCTGTCTATGATGGTTATACAGTATGTGAAGTCTTCCGATGGAGGTAATGGTCCTACGATATCTATGTGTACGTGTTCGAATCTATTAGAATGCTCAAATTCACCAAGTGGAGTGCAGGTGTGTCTTTGCACTTTTGATTTCTGGCACGGTATGCAGCTTTTCACGTATTTAGCTACATCCGCATTCATACCGAGCCAAAAGTATCGTTGTGTAATAAGACGCCGCGTAGCCGCGGTGCCTGGGTGGCTAAGTACATGCGTACTAGATAACGCTTTTTCTCGGAACTCGGCCGGTAGGTAGAGTCGAGCATGTGAAGTTGATGTTTCGAAGACAAGTTGATTGTTGCAAAATGGAACTTGTAACGAACTAAACTTCAAATTAGGTTTGTCTCTGAGATTCGAAAGTTCTTTATCTTCGATTTGGCTTTTATAGAGTCGCTCGTAATTGAAGATAGTAGGCATTTGAATTTCTTCGACTAGTCTAGAGAGTGCATCGGCTGCACTGTTGTCTTCACCTTTAATGTATTCGATATTGGTCACGAATTGAGAAATGAAATCTAGTTGGCGTAAACGTCTTGGAGTGTCAGATTTCGATTCCTTTTTGGTTAGCGCGTATGTTAGTGGTTTGTGATCCGTGAGAATTGTTACTTCCCGGCCTTCGACTGTATAGCGGAAGTGTTTAATAGCCATGTAGATTGCTAAAAGCTCTCTGTCATACGTACTATATTTTGATTGCGCGCTGCTTAGTTTTTTAGAGTAGAATCCGATAGGTTCCAAAACTATGTCGGGTTTGTTTACAACTTGATGTAGTGCGGCGCCTACGCAGGTACCGGAAGCGTCCGTCGTTAGGACTAACCTTGCCGATGGGTCTGGATGATGTAATGTGACGGCGTCGCAGATGTGTTGTTTACATTTGTTGAAAGCATCTATTGATTCTGCAGTCCAAATGATTTTGGTCTTGTCGTTTTTCTTAGAGTTGTGTAGATAACTGTCCAATAGATGTTGCGAATCGGCGGCATTAGGTATGCTGCTCCGATAGAAATTAATAAGTCCGAGGAAACGTCTTAATTGCGCGACGGTTTCGGGTTGCGGGTACTGTGTGATAGCTTGCACCTTCTCTTGATCTGGTTTAATACCATCGCCGGTCACACGATATCCTAAGAATGTTAGTTCTGTTTTACCGAATTCGCATTTACTTGTATTTATGGTGATGCCATACTGGTCTAAGCATTTAAATACCTCTGCTAAATCTACCATGTGTTGTTCCGTGTTTTCGGACGCTACCAGTATGTCATCTAAATAACAGAATGTGTTTTTTGCGTTGTCTACTTTGTTGATGAATCTTTGAAAACTCTGAGCAGCGTTACGTAAACCGAAACCCATTTTTGTAAACTCGAACAACCCAAAAGGCGTGATTATTGCGGTTTTGGGTATATCCTCTGTAGCGATAGGTATGTGGTGAAACGCGCGTCGGATATCGATTTTTGAGAAGATTTTTTTATCTCGTAAAATGAATGTAAAATCTGTAAGACGCGGGATCGGGTAACGATCTGGTTCCGTGATAGCGTTTAAGCGTCGGTAGTCGCCGCATGGTCGTAATTCACCATTTTTCTTACTGACTACGTGTAGTGGATTCGCCCAAGGACTGGTGGAGGGTCGGCACACCCCTATCTCTACCATGCGTTGGAATTCCTCTTTGGCAGCTTTATATTTTGCCGGGTTGAGAGGGCGGGCTTTTTCATATACGGGCGGACCGTTGGTGAAAATATGGTGGACGACGTCGTGCTTGGGAATTTCCTTGTGGTTCTCTTTCTGAGTTAGGGTCGGGTGCTTTATGAGAAGTTGATGATATATATCGTTTGTGTTGACAGATCTGATAGATTGTATGTCTTGATCAACATTTATTTGCGCTATTCTGTGTAAGTTGGTAATTTTATCAACTAATTTCCTGCCGTGGAGGTCAACCATTAGTTGATTTTCGGCCAAGAAATCAGCTCCTATTATGGCATGTCGAACGTCTGCTTGAACAAAAGTCCAACGTAGTGCGCGTCGCAACCCTAAATCCAAGGTGAGTGTTTTTTCCCCATATGTTGCTATAGGCGTGCCGTTAGCTGCGTAAAGTGTGTAATCTGTTTGCAGTGGTTTGCGGCCTTTATGTGTAAATGGTAATATCGATATGTCAGCGCCAGTGTCGATTAAAAAACGTATACCGGTTTTGAGATCGCTGATGCTGAGGCGATATGATGGGTCGACACCAACGCTCGCCGCTTGTGGTGTCGGTTCTAGTTTAAAGACCTTTGACTGCACCTGTTATCACCGCACTTCTTAGCTTGGGTACCGTATATGTAATGGTAATAGCATTTGTAGTCAGTGTCGCCTGGTTGAGCCTGTTGTTGTCTAAACTTATAATAATTATTGGTGGATGAGCGCGATCGTGACCTTGACCGATTGTTATTGTCGTTAGCTTGACGCTCTCCGCTGCGTCCGCGGGATGTATTAAGCTGGTTAAGCTTACGGTTTAATGTAGCAATCTCGGTGGTGATCGCGTCTAATTTTTGTTCCAAATTGTTATTTTCTTGGGTTTGGTCTCTAGCTGTTAATTGCGGCGGTTTATTCACTGCGAAGACTGTGGGACGAGAAGCTTCCATAATTTTGTCTGCAATGCTGGCCACTTGGTCAAGATCAATACCGCTGCAGGCAGTGAGGACTGCCCTTACTGTGTGTGGTAGCCTCCCTAGCCATAATAGTCTTAGTGTCTCTTCAGGAATCAGCTTATTTTTGCTTAGTTTCCTCATGTTACGTAGGAGCTGGGTGGGCTTTTTGTCCCCTAACTCTAATTCTGTGAGAAGCTGTTGAAGTTCGTAAGTGTCTGACTGTGAGTATGCGGATATGAGTCTTTCTTTGAGAGCTACGTATTTATCTTTATCGGGTGGGTTATCGAGAATGTCGCTTACCTGGCTCAATTCATCTCTACTTAATCTCGCGATGAGCAGCTGGTACTTGTGAAGATCGCTAGGCCGTTGTGGGTCGACGATGGCTTCAAAGTGGTGAAACCACAGGCGTGGTTTGGTTGACCAAAAATCAGCGATTCTGGATTTGACGGTGATGACGCCAACAGGTTTCTCGTCGAGTGCAGCAGGCGAAGGGGCGCCGGGCGGTGAAGCATTGGATGGGCCGGCACCATCGGCCTGTGGGCCGGTGGCAGCGTTAGGCTGCACAGGCGGGTATAAACCCATTTGCGGCACTTGCACTATATGGTCTGGCATTGTTTATAAAAAAAATGTCACTTCACTATAAAACAGTCCACTTTACACACGAGTTTATTATTAGTATTGATACTATTTAATTATTTGCGATAACGTCTCTAATTTTACCCGATTATTTTGATTTTAACTTGCGTCGGGGGTCACCAATATGGTGGACCTAGCAGAGGTTTTTATTAAAAGATTTTTATTTGTAAACATGACTTGTTTATTCGATGGTAGCTTATAGACTACTTTACATGGAGTGTCATGAATATGCTATGGTATAATAAGGTAGGTACATACATATATGAGATGTAGGTACTACACTCGGTTCCACGGTTATTTAGTGTGTTTTAGATCTCTCTGATCTTGAAAGGCCTGGTTTTTGAATTCTGGACTGTTTTCAGGCGTGGTGAACATGAGGAGGGCACGTGAGGCCACGAGGCTAGGTACTTTCGAGATAGATACATGTAAAACATGTTATACTAGCTGCGCACATAGGTTTTGTCCGCTGTACTGTAGCCTATATGTTATTCCAGCGTCTAAGCTATATCTCTACCAAAGCTCAATCACTCCACCCGTTAAGGGGTAAAAAAGTAACACACATTATGTACATCCAGCCATCCATACATTCAAACATTCTTACAAACTTTCACGTTTATAATATTAAGTAAGATTTACAATAAGTGTCGTCTTTAAACGCGAAATTTCTTTGCACTAGCTAAGACAGATCGACTTATGCGATGAGTGACAAAAATGCAGATGCTTCTGTAGTTGCGTTGCATCGAACGTATATGGGGACCTTAGATCTGTTTATAGAAACCTATTTATTCCAAACACAGAACATTACTTATTAGCATGTTTAAAACATAATATTTTCACTATATTCTCAGCAGATAGAAAAATGTCGGTTAAAATTGATTCCTACGTAACAATGTCTAAACAAAAGCTGCGATTTATGGCTTTTACTTTATATAACGATGGTGCTGTCTATCCAGCATCGCTCAGCTCGCGAGTTTATTAATTTAGTGTTAGTTTTAACATAATAAACACGACGTGACTGGAGAAAATCTGGATTTTGATTTATGCTGGAAACGTGTGTAATGTGTCGTTCAAACACAGGTAGCTTCTGCTTGTAAAGATACATCCCAATGTAACCCAACTCATTACCTAACTTTTTTTCTAAGATATTGGATAAAAAGGTGAGGTAAAAAAGGATTTAATGGAAATTGTGATCGTAGCTTGTGCTACGCCACACGGATTTACTCGCGTAAGTTCCTATCCCGTTGGGAAATCAGGATAAAAAGTAGCCTTATATTTATTCCTCTATGTCCTTCAGATTTCCAGCTATCTACAAACCCAGTTTCCTCGCAATCGGTTCGGTGGTTTTTGCGTGAAAGGAACATACACACTCAAATTCATACACACCTTCACCTAACATTAGTAGGATAAAAAGAAAAAGTATTGCGCTTTCAGTCGTTACCTACTTAGACTTCATTACAAAGATCATAGAGGATAACAGTAACTGTATGAACGTCTCCCTTTAACTTAACTAGTCAAGTCGCAGTTTTGTTTTCCTAAATGGTTAATACTACAAAGTTTAAAGTAACCGAGTGGTTATCTCAAGACTCTAGAGTCAAGTTCCTTCATTAATTGATTCCTTCTCCTCAAAGAAAATCCGAAGCAGTACTAATGTAAACTTTTCCTGCAAACTTCATGAAAACTTCTCAGGTAAAGTAACGAACTAATTCTTAGTATACTTCACTAATTCCTAGATGCTCGTGACGTATCATGTACATTAATATATAGGGTATTAGGATTCTTTAGTGCATTCTAGGCTGTCGGATGCTAGACTAGCAATGCCGTTGAACTGCATTGAACTGAGTGCGTCGCGTCGTGGCATCATGCCGAGACTTCGGCAATCGAGGCAGAGACGAACTTCATATTTTAAAAAAACATTCAAAGTTGTCTTAAGTTTTATAATGGAATTGTTGGTGTTAGCATGGTATAAAATAAATCGCAGCCCTTCACAACATTAGATTTCCTAAATTTATACGCTGCAACACGTGCTCGCTTGTCAAAAATTGTTTCTTTACCTAAGCATATTCATCAAAAGCTATTTGTTGTTACTAATGTTTTTAAAGGTTAGTAGGTACACGCTTTTTGTGAAGAACAAAATCCACAGGTCTAGTACCTAGATTTTGCCCTAGTACCAAACTCAGGCTGGGTTCAAAAGTTCTGCCTTTTGATCCTGCTGGAGAATCATCCAGGGAGGCTGGCTGAAAACACAGTTATTATCATTCGTTACTGGTGATCCCATTGAAGAACCTTTCTTTGCGATACAGGTAAAGAGTTATCTAATCTATTAACTGGCGTTACAAAATTAGCTTCGTTATTCGTTATTTATCCTATTTCCAGGGCCAAATCCACGCCTGGCCATTGCGTGTACTGCCAACTGTGTGACACCATAACTCTTCCGAATGCGTGAAGCCAAACTACGCTATTGTCGTGCGTCAGAACACTCTTACAGCCATCGACAACCCTGCATTGCCAAAGATAACCAACCCTGCGCCATGCCAAGCAAGCACTTGAAGGGTACTTTGTTGACTATACTCTGTAAAACTGTGACATGTAAATAAACAAAGTTCCACGCCAAAGGCTGAATGGCTGCCCAGTTTTCGTGACAAATTCACTAAATACCAGGATTTTTCCTAAAAGCCTATAGCCTATATGTTAGACGAGGATACCTAAGAGGAGGGTAAGTGTTGAGATTTTTTCCATCCTCCAGGTTTAGTTTGCTACGTCAAACGGCCGCCGCGACGAGTCGCTTAAGTGTTAAAATCAGCCAAGGTCGTGAACAACACTAAAAAAGCTAACCGAAAAATAATTCCGTGCCTCACTCGCCTTGTACTAGAATAAGTTTTACAGTTCTGAGTAATGATTAGAATCTACCTGCCTCCCAGGCATTATGCATCAAAACAATTCCTTCGCTTCAGCTCCTATTAACTGCCTCGTTTTCACTAAATTATGGGGTTTATCTTGTGGAAGACATAAAACTAAAAATGTATGCTGGATAGCACAGAAATAACAAACAAAAACATTATTGTAAATCTCGCACAAACAGACTGGCACGTGCGAAACAGTACAGTTATACTTAAACGGGTACCTACTTATATGTAACTTACGCATCAAACTGCTCGACTACAGCATAACTTGATATTGTTGGGCCTCATTGTAGAGCAGAACTTGCCTTTTGAATAACTGATAAAATACATCAGTTATGAGCTTTTATCTAATAGATGACTCAGTATAGATGGGCTTAAAACAAATAGGTAGGTATCATATCACATCATTGTGGTTCCTATGTCCGTAATCAATCCGTAGGCCCTGGGTTCAATTCTCAGTGAGTAGCAAAAAAAGTTACCTAGACGGTACCGTGTTTCCAAAGGCACGTAAAACTGAATCCCGGCTGTTTCCTATAACAAAAATAGGTGGCAGTCGTTATGCCATGAATCAGAAATCTTGGTGACCTGCAATTGCCATTTGCAATATTGTACCTACTTATCTATACGCATATCATGGACGCATAACATTACCTGTTATAATAATACCTAATTGTAATTTGACTCTAACAGTTTAAATAGGGTAGCAGGTAAGGTAAGGTACCAGGGCATGTTCTGTTGGCAGTATAAACCCCAGTTATTATTATTATAGCTAAATTTACCGCACAGAGAGCAATTTGAAAACATCTACACTGTAACTACACACCAACTTTGAAATAAAACTTTATTGTAGGTAGGTACATAGGAATTTCGTCTTGGAGCATATTATGTGCATGTTTAAATACAACATTAACCTTTGAAATGATTTAAATGAAATAACTCTCCTATTTTATAACCGTGTGTTAATTTAACGAGCTTTGTTCCCGGAGACGGAACGACGCGGGACTCGGGACGAATCCAGTATCCAGAAACAGTGTGTTACTGACCTGGATTGTTGGCATTATGCACATGTTCCAATGTTGCGGTGGATATAATTTATAATTATTTTACTGGAGCATTCGTTCATCAGTCCTAACAGTGCGTTATTCTACTCCCTTAGCAGTGATGTGCAGACAGACTGCAGACATTATTGAGCCTCGGTCCTCGGTAGGTGGGCACTGAAACTAGTGAAATTATTGTGCTAACCACTGAAATGCGACTGATCAAATTCTAATGTTTTCGCGACTGTAAGTCCGAATCCGTGATGAAGGTTCATACAAATACTACTGCGATTTTCAATCCATCAAGTCAATCGCTGACTACTCTATTTTAAAGCTATAACTATACAACGCCGGTTTTACCGGGAGTAGACTTCCTTTGCAGGTCGTCTAGGTGTGTACCTCAACAGTGCCAGTTATTCTAGTTATGCAGTGGTATGGAAACGTTACTGTGTTTAGGAAGGTGGACACTGAAACTAAGGAAATTATTGGGCTGCAGAGTCATATCATCGTCTTAGGACTCTTGAGTATAAAGCGTTGGTGCACCTAGAATTTTAAGTAGGTACCTACCTACATCATTGTGGACTCTGGAATCCTAGGTGGCACTGCACTGATTATGAGCAGCGTTATCTTCTACCATCAGGAAAGCGTCTTGTTTGTCTTTTTACTTCTTTGATCTTTGTATCAAGAAAATGTTAACTAATAAAAGAGGATTAAAAATTGCGATCGCTCTATCCAAGTGAAGTAGGGCTTTTGCACTATGTCCGTCTGTCTGTCTATGTCTGATTCGACCGACCGAATTCGGATTTGTACCTACCTATCGCAAAAATTGGGATGTTTTTGAGCTTAGGTAGGTACAATACAAATCCGAATCCGTCATGATGGTTTTCGAACAAATTAAGGACAACTTCGATTCGTTATCGATCCATCACGTCAATCACTGACCACTGACAACTCTATTCTAAAGCAATACCACGCCACTTTCAGTGTCTTTTTCGAAAAAATAGAATTTCTGCCAAATTCCTGTACGAAACAGGTGTGGTTAGACCGTAATGGCGGCTCCAGATTAGTGCCGTGAAGCCCCGTGAACAGGCGTGAACGTGAATGTGGACGGTTTTCGCGGGGTTCACGCGCATTCACGCCTGTTCCCCGATCAGTGTCGGTATTTTGTCACGCAACAAAGGGTTCGCGCCCCCTTCGCGCGGCGTTCACGCGTACACATCCACATTCACGGCCCCGTGCCAGTTTCGTTTTTCACAGATTTTTGAAATCGTCACCCTACAGGAGGTTTTATTGTTTTTTTTTTTTTAGTTTTCATTGACGTGATGTTGGCATAAATGTTGTATAACAATTTGCCATAAAAAAAAAAAAACTCCGGACTACAAAGGCGAACGGACGTATAATTTTGCTGCGCAAAATGGAGTGGCGCGCAAACTTTTGTAACAATGATACGGAAATGCTCTTTTTAGAGCATTACCATTCGGAAAATATACTGTGGGATGCAAAAAACCTGCATTATAAGGATAAAAACAAAAATCATGATGCCTGGAAGCGGATTAGTAGTCAAATGGATAATATTGATATCAAAGAATTAAAGAAGAAAAAAGAATCTTTGCTGTCCAGTTATCGCTTCTATCGAAAAAAAGTTTGTTATTTTGTATACATTATTAATATAGTACCTACTATTATAACTTATAAGTTATAGTAGTTATAAGTTATAAGTCTAAATAGTTATATATTGCCACAGCAAACAAAGTTATTGCAGCAGCAGCTTCTACGTCCATTTCGCGGCAGGTTTCAGGAACGACTGAGAGCATCCCATGAATGTGGAGGGTACGACTTGTGCCGTGAATTCACGGCGAGAATTCGCGCGTGAATTCACGGCACTAATCTGGAGCCGCCATAAGAAAAGACTCCATAAATAATAATCACATTTATTTCTATAATTCATTTCTGTCCAAACTGCACATATCTGAGAAGTTACAATGATTAATAGAGCGTTGATAATATTGAGTTAGTTGTTCCAGTGGACACAGTTCGGTAGCACACGGCGGCAACTTTATGATGCGCTCTTGATGAAGAGTTAGTATGTGGTCACCATCTTTACATCTGCGAACAAAAATAATAAACCCTTAAAAAATACTTTTGGAAATTCCTGAGCGACATACTTTTTTAGGCATCTTATGTGATCTATTTGCACTTAACTTTCCGTTAAAACATAATATAGAACAAAAACGCCAATAAATTATTAAATTATCTAAATATATAAAGGAAAGAGTGACTGACTGACTGATCTATCAACGCACAGCCCAAACCGCTGAACCAATTGGGTTGAAATTTGGAACACAGAAAGGTTTTATGACGTAGGTAGACCTCCGCTAAGAAAGGTCTTTGCCACGCGGGCAAAGCCACGAGCATAAGATAGTTATACATATAATAATTGAAAGTGAGCTTGAACTCGGTTTAATTTTCTTTCTTTTCGGTTAAGCATTTGTTTATATAAACAGAAGTTTTAGCGCAATTACTGGGCTAGAGTTTTAACATCTTATGACTCTTAGCGTGGTGTGCACCTAGAATTTCACAATGTTGTGAAATCCTAAATGGCACTACAGGTTATGGGCAGCGTTATCTCTTAACATCAGGAGAACGTCTTGTTCGTCTTACTTCTTTGCATAAAAAAAAAGAAAGAAACTCATTTATTCGACGGTTAAAGCATAAAAAACAAGACAATTACAATAATGAAGCACATGAACATCCACTAAGCCGCCGAATGGGAACTGCCTCAGCGTTGTGATGCAACACACAACAACACAAAACACCAACACACAACAACAACACCAAAACCAACAACAACAATACCAAAACCAACAACACTAACAACAACATACAACTTACGTAAACAATACAAAAGCTAGATTCGTTGCGAAACAGTCGATGTCTGTAGTTTTCCACTGCCTGCCTTTGTTGAGCTCTTTCGCGGTGAGATGTGATTTGTCCTTGTAAAGTCCGAGATGTGAGAGTATCTTCAGCAATGTACCGGAGTGAGCGAAGTAAAACACCGCTTTTGGATTATTTTTGTGGCTGAAAAAAAAAGGAGAAAATAAAAAAAAAATTTAAAAACAAGAATTTATTACCATCTAGCACCAAAGGACTCTTCAATACGAATCAAATGAGGCCAAACTCGATTGGGTTGCGTCGTTTAATTACGGAATTCTTATGGCCACCTTCCTGCTCCATCATCAGATCAGCTCCATGTCATAATAATATTGCATTGTCATCCGATTTATACACGCATGCCAAATTTCAGCTTAATGGGAAACCGGGAAGTGGATCAAATTAAATAGGATAGTAGGATTTTTTTGTATTTAATGAAATCAAATTAAATGTTTTTTTTTATACAACGAAGTAAAAAGACGAGCAAAACGCTCTCCTGATGGTAAAAGATAACGCTGCCTACACTTGCACATCACTGCTCAGGCGGTAGAATAACTAGGACTGTTGGGGTACCCACCTATTCAACCTCCTGCAAAGGAAGTCTACCCCCGGTAAAATGGCATGTATGGTATAATATGTGCAATATTCTTACCTAAAATGTTTAAACATGTTTTTGACTGACAAACAAGCTTGACGATACGTCAGTTCATATCCATAACCGTCAACCCAGTAATGTTTCATGTCAAAGAAATATTCCATTACCTGTAAACGAGAAATTATTTTTATTAGCAAGATGCCATTTTGTATGTATAATGTATGGTCGCCATTTTGAAAAGAATGGCGTTTGAAAATGGTGACTGTAAATTTGGTCAACACTGTTGATTTTTTGTACTGTAAACGAGAAATTATTTTTATTAGTAAGATGCCATTTTGCATGTATTACGTATGGTCGCCATTTTGAAAAAATGGCGACTGTAAATTTGGTGAAGACTGTTGATATTTTGTACAGTTAGCAATTTGGCAATATCGTTCTGCTGTAGCAATGTGAGTCAGATGAGTACTTTTTAAGTTATAATGTCAGACACGAATATATCAGACACAGCACCGGCGGATCCAGGATTTGGTTCTGGGGGGGGGGGGGGGGGGCAAGGTGCAGACGGGCAAAAATTATTATAATTTTTATTACGAAAACTGTGTTTGCTCGCTCTGAACAGTTAGGAAGTTAAATATCCTTAATAATAAGTGCGCCGAGAATAAAATTATACCATGAAATATGTGCAAAATTCGTACTCTACAATGCTTCGGGGAGGGGGGGGGGGGGGGTTGGCCCCCTGCCCCCCCCCCCCTAAATCCGCCTATGAGACACAGTGTCATCCAGTGTTTTCAAATAAATAAAAGAATAATGCGCGGCACTGCACTATCATCCAGATATTTTAATAGATATTAGTCGTTATGTCCAGTAATTTAGTTGATGTCTGTTACAGCAATTAATGTGTAGCTGGTTTATTTGCCAGCCCCCGTTAAAGATAGAAAGATACAGCAATGAAGGGTTTTTTAAAGGTTTTTTTATACAAATTTTAACGTTTGACACGTATTAGTTACTATCGTTTCAAAAAATCTCTAAGGTTTTAGATAAAAACGGGCTGTTTGTAAAAAAACTGATGATTCAGAACTTTTTTTTTAAACTGTAGACAGATCCCAGGCACAAGTAGTGAAAGAAAGAAAGTTGTTTATTGAGCAAAGATACACAGGATAAACAAGAAACAAAAAAAAATATCAAATCATCATTATTAATATTATACCTATTGTATACCAATTGTTTAGTGTTATTTGTTGTTATAGTGATTCTATTATTATAATAATTCTTCACCTCAGCAGTTTCTTTATTAAACGCAGCACACCACGGCGATGGGAAATGTTTATTCCAGGCTGTTTCATAACCACACGTTTTGTACATCAATTTCACCTCATCTGCAAAAACCATCATAATATTATGTAGAATTTATATTATTTGTTTCTTATATAAAAAATGTGAAATGATATGAGGGATGATCGTTAAAAGCATTTTAGGTGAGAATATTACAGTTACTATAACTACATTAAATACATTTGCCTATTATAATATTTAAATCTATAGTTTTTTTTTTAAGGTCATGGATGAAGGTCTCGACTCTCAGATATGTGGAACACGACTGATGGAGGACGAGGAGTTATTTTTTTTAATTTACACCTATTAATTATGTAACTAATTTGTACTTTGGAAAATATGGAAGTGCTTCAAAAGCTGCATGTAGATTTTTTTTTATCTACAGTTTTTTTATAATGACAAAAAAATAAAGATTCTAACAAAGAATCTACACATCAGAATCTATCTACCTACATCTATCTGCATATATATCTTTTATGAATGTCTCAACCTGTACCAATATCGAATCACTGCATAGTATAAAAAAAGTTGCTTTCCGCGTGTCTGTCTATGTATGCTTATGTCTTTAAAACTTCAAAACGGATTTTGATGCAGTTTTCATTAATAGATAGAGTGATTCAACAGGAAGGTTTGTATGTATAATACATGCATAATATAGGTAGTAGTGAAACGGTGATAATGTTCTATTAAGCGCAACAAAGTGCGCGCGGGTCTACTAGCTAAACAAGTGAAATTAAAAAAAAACTTTTTAAAAACCAGCTTTTATTATTATTATTACCATCTAGCACCAAAGTAGGTATTCGTCAAGACAAATCAAATGAGCCCAAACTCGATGGGGTTACGTCGTTTAATTACGGAGTTCCTATGGCCACCTTCCAGCTCCATTATCAGATCAGCTCCATGTCATAATAATATTGCATTGCTATCTGATTTATACATGCATGCAAAATTTCAGCTCAATCGGAAACCGGGAAGTGGATCAAATTTTACTTGCAAGATTTGATTACAGACAGATCGACAGACAACAGATAGGTGAAAGTAAATAAAAGCTTGTAAAATAAACAATTATTGTAAAAGCAAATCTAGACTTCACAAAGCGATAGTGTAGCAAATAGCAAAGCAAGCTATTGTGGTCGGTGATGAGTGCGTTTACGAACCAAAACTGAGAACATTATCGAAACCAAGTGTTTTCGACACATTTTCCAACGTTTTATTCATTTGGCGACTGATTACGAACTCTCTGAGCTCCTTGTACGTGTCGGGGTTTCTTTTAACTTGCTTTTGCCACTTGTCACAGTGTTTGTAAAACTGGAAAGATTGCAACTCAGTGTAGAATAAGCTTTAAAGACTTATATATATATTAAAATTATTAAACTGACTTCGTACTCAATACAATCTCTTATATTCTTTTTTTTAGTCTATGCTTTACCACTGCAAAGACCAAAATTTTCTATGTGTCTCTCTCTTCGCTTATTTAAAGAAAAAAAAAGCATGATTTGATAATGCATGTTTGTTAAGCTAAAAACTGTTGAACCAATATCAATAAAATTTAAACCTCTGAAAAACAAACTTCATCACTATAATTTAATAGTATGCTTGAAGTCAGAATAATATTTTTAGAAAAATTCAATTGTTATCAATAACAATACTGTTTTGTAAAAAATTATATAGAAAAGTATCTACTTATCAATAATGAATTAAAACACAAGAATATCATTAATTCATAATCAAATAGAACATAATATTATTACCCTTAATACAATGTCCTTTTCAGTGGCAGGAGCAAATATGACATCTTTAGCATGTTTTTGTTCAAACAAACCGTTTGCAAAATATATGGCACTTTGTTGAGTTCTTTCTGTTGCTGTGTATTTGAACTGAAAAGTTAGTAAACTATTCATAATTGAAAATGTGTGTGCAATTAAACATATTTAAAAAATCTAGTATCTATAAATAATCTAGTATAGTTAAATTAATAAGAATTAATATTAATAGTACAAAAATTATAATCAGAGTTATATAACATTTGATGTTGCTCTGACATATTCTTCACTCTTATTTAATGTCCCTATGCATATTCTGTATATTATTATTTATTATTTTTTTTTTTTTATGTGATGAAGTAGAAGACGAGCAAGACGCTCTCCTGATGTTAAGAGATAACGGCTGCCCATAATCAGTACAGTGTTACCTAGGATTTCACAATTATGTGAAATTCTAGGAGCACTGCACCAACGCTTCTTACTCAAGAGTCATGAGATGTTAAGACTCTTTAGCCCAGTAATTTCACTAGCTACAGTGCCCTCCTACCGGAGCACAGTGATATTTGCACATCACTGCTCAGGCGGTAGAATAACTGGCACTGTAGGGGTACCCACCTAGACAACCTCCTGCAAAGGAAGTCTACCCCCGGTAAAAGAAAAGAGGTACTGTTTGGCTGGTCGGTTGCACGGTTCAAATAACTTAAGGCCTGTTTAAACCTAAGCGATACCGGCAGAGCGAAACAAAATGCATAGAAATACCCAGCATACTTCTCGCAGTTCGAAGAATTTCTTTGTTCAGGTAAAGCTATGAGCATAAACTAGTAATACAACAAAGTTTTTCATAGCAAATAAATATTATGTTTAAACTCATAATTTTGGGATAAAGACAATTTTGTCTTATTATGTAATTTTGTTTCATGTTATCAAGATACTTATTACGTATTAGTAATATGTTTACACCAAAATGATTCTTGAGTATTTAGATTCATCTTTGTAAATAAACGGCATAAACTCATTTGTATTTACTCGGCGCGCCGGCGCGTAACCACAGCTACTCCCTGAAGAAGATCCTCATACAGGATCAAAAAGGTCGGCACGAAGCCGAAATAAATACAAGTGAGTTTATGCCATTTATTTACAAAGATGTATTAGTAATATTATGTAAAGCTTACCAGAAAGGTCTCATTATGATATCTATCTTTAATAACCCCTGGAAAACGTTTCTGCATTCTCTCAGCAAGGAGTATCATTTCATCTTGTCCTTCAAGGGCTAATGTCTTTTCTTTATCTACGTCTAAACTACTCGACCAGTCTTTGAGATTTGAAAGCTGCTTTTTGTTTAATTGACCTGTAAAATATAAATGTCACTAATATCCCTGTGAAGCCAGGGTGGGATTTATCCCGCCTTCTTGGTATAATCTGTTGCCATCTAAGGTCGCATCATCACTTAACATCATGCGAGATTGTGGTCAAAGGCTCACCTATATTGAATAAAAAAATAATATGTGAGTAGAATAGGTAGAATAGGTTAAACCTAGGTTTAGCTCTATTCTAATCTTAGGTTTAGCCAGTCTGGATTACAAGCCAAACATACCATCAATGCCCAATGATCCTTAATATCAAGCAATAACTAATTATAAGCAGCACAAGCTTTATGATTATCAAGGTTTATTATTTACCTTTACCCAGTTTGTGTTGAAGTAATATATCAAATTTTATATAATTTAATGTGGAATTCATGGCAATAATATCTTTAGGACCAGGAAGTCTTGTGCCATGACGAACTATCATCCATATTTTCTTTGCCTTGCATCCTGGAAATCATAAAAAACACATCGAGTTATGGTGTATCACAAGTCGATTTTCTATTAGATTTAAATGTTGTATCAACAAAAATTTAATGTAAGATAGACCATTAATAACATTAAAATGGATTACTTACCAGGATATTTAATAATTGAGTCATTTTTGTTTGATTTAAACCTATAAGGTGTCCGTGTTCCTAAATGATTTAAAACTTCGTCAAATTTGTGTAACGCGTTACCAGGAAATATAACAAAACTAAATAATATACAATTAATAATGTGCAGCTTCATTATAAATATTATGTTAAGTATCGTGTAAATATAACTATACTTCTAATTTCTAATAATTTTATATTTAATCAGGTTCCCTTGTTTACATTTTCATAAATTTGAAATTTTAAGTTTTGATAGATGATACCAATGACAGAGACAGATGACAGCAAAGTTATTTATTTTTTCTTTAACTCCTGGTTCGGAGTTATGATTGGCGCCACACGTGGGGATTTGCCAATTTCAAGTTTTTCTATTCATTCTCATATAGTCCCTTTGAGATTCCTTATGTGAAAAGCACTGGATTTAATTTTGACAAAATAATTATTATAACTTGACATTCTTGAGATATACTGATATTACATAGTGGCAAATAAATGAAGGCGTGTGATAATCCTAAATATAAAATAAAAATATTTTGGCAAATGCTTAAAACGTGTGAAACCTCACTGTGGAAGTAACTTACATAAAAAAAAACTGACAGTGACATACACATACATGGTGACAGTGACTTTTATATATAAATGACAGTGACTATTGACATAAATGACAGTACTTGATAGTTTTTTTTTAATTAAAATGAACGGCGCAGGTCTTTTACATTCACACAAAGACATTCACATAAAAAAAAAGTAGCAAGCACATTAAAAGTAGCATCTATTCTATTCTATAAAATTTATAGTAGATCATGTTTTGATTCCTGTCTTGAAACAAACTTGCACTGTGTTTAAACTGGACTAAATGCAAATAATATAAAAAATAAATCAGTACATAAAAGAATAGATAAATTTTTTTTTTCGCCGGGAAAAAATGCATTACGTACGCATATCCTCCCATCGAGGGAATGGGAGGGTTATGTGGGACTCCCGTGCAGGACAGCTGCACGGTTTACCCACTAAAACGACCCGGCAGCGCTCCCGCATCGTCTAAGTAACGGAGGACTGGGAATCGGGAAGGCCTTGGCATCCAGTAGAATAGATACATAGTTGGATAAAAAGAAAATTTGTTTCAGTGTAAATAACACAAAAAAATCATTCATATATTATCCATTATAATTTTAATGACAAATTGAGTCTTATTCCACTTGTAAAATAACACTGGAAGGCTGAAGAGTAGCTTTCAATAAAAATGGTTTGTTCAAGCTTTCAATATTGAAAGTTTCTGATGCAAATTGTCCACCTTCTGGTTTGTCATGTAATGTAAAATTGATGTCTTTTGCATCTCCTCCATTTATGGTCTGAACATTATGTGAATAAGGTGGAGATCCTTCTTTGAATAACTGGATGGTTTGGTCCAAGTACTTCAAATAAATGTCTTTCCCTAAGAAATCTACTTCAGCATTAATGTCTTTCAATCCCAATTCAGGCATCTCTAATAGTAAACCAGCTTCTTTAGTACAACCTACTGCAATCACTTCATCGGGGTTTATTCCTGATAATACTTCAGCTTCTGGAATCAAGTTAGCAATGGCAGACTGTAATTTAGGTATTTTCAAGCTGCCACCACATAAAACAATCTTACTGATCTTTCCATCAAAGCTTTCAATAAGTTTCTGAGCAGGCTCAATGTATGCTGATATTTTAGATGAAATTATGTTCTCAAATCTTGCTCTAGAAACATTCTGACTCCAGTCTACTCCATCTAATAATGATTCAATGAACACATGGGCAGAGTTTAATGTTGATAGCACATGTTTACAGTTGTCAGCGTGCTGTAACAGTTTTGCCATGGCCCTTTTGCTTTCATGAGGGTCTAACTTCCACTTTTGCCTGAACTCCTGAGCTACATAATCAGCTAAATCTTTAGTTAGGCATTGACCACCTAAATCTGATCGAAAGACATTCTTTTCAATGGAAATGAAGCCTCCTGATACTTTTGCAATAGAGACATCACATGTTGAACCTCCGAGCCTGTAGACGAGGACATTTGTATCTTCTGTTGATTCCTCGATGTTATATGCAAGTAGAGCTGCAGCTGGTTCACTAATCACTTGAAGGACATCAAACCCTGCTAATTCTGCACATTTCACCAACCTGTCTCTGCTCTCATTGGACCAGTAGAGTGGCGCAGCTAACACGAGTTTCAAATCGCCGTCGGTACGCATAGCGTGGCTTGCTATAGTAAACAGTTTGTCATACATCTTAGTAGCTATATTGTCTGGATTTGAATACACTGTGGTCTCGCTCGTTTCAAATACGTACTCCAGTTTTTCATCATTTTGGATACGACACGATGATGAAGATTCGACGTAGGATAGGTCATCCTCGTTGAAGTCACAGTTCAAGAGACGTTTGTTGTGTTTTATTATGGACTTTGAAGATGCCTGCCCGGACTTTGCTGGAAGCCCTATTTCCCATTCTGTGCCGTTGAGGGCTAGAACAGCGGGAGTCACGCGGTCTCCAGCATCGTTTGCTATCACAGAAGGAGCACCGTTACTGAATGCTGCTAAACAGGCTGAGCTGTTTCCGACATGGATACCGTATGCTGCAGCCATTTTACTTATTACTGTTACTCACAGGCCACACACCGAGGATTTAATTACAATGATAAATTAATACGTTTTATTAGAAAAAAACGAAAACTTGTGAATAAAATAATTTTACACAAATTCTAACCTAAAATTGGCAATGTATTTATGACATTGACATTTGGTTTTGATTGACATTGACAGCCAAATACATAAGTTGCCAGTTTTTATGTGTCACTGGAGCACTGGAACCTATAACTTGCATTTTTATTACTTGCATACTGTAAACGTACCATAAAAAACGACAAATTTGATTTTTTTCAGCGAAATTTTATAAATTCAAAATTCTATGTATTGAAATAATTTATTAATAACAAAACATTTTTAGAAAATTGCATGATATATTAATATCATATATAAAGATGGACAAACCGGTCGAAGAAAAAGACATTGTAGGAGTACGCTTGCATAATATTGTTGAAGCTTTGTCAAAGTGTAAACTTGTAAGTATACCTACTTAGTTTAAGTCGTATGAAAGTCATGATTCATGATAAACTTTATAATAATATAATACAGGACTTACATTCCTTACTTTTGATAATTTGTATTAATAATGTAAATCATACCCATCATCTCAGGATTTTATAAACGAAAGAGAAGAATGCAAGAAAATACGTGAAATAAATACTAAATTAGAAGTAGAGTTGAAAGAGACCCGTGAACTTGAGAAGTCTCATCGCTATCATTTGCTAAGTTCAAGGGAAATGATCGGAAATCTTCAAGAGACTGTGTCACAGTTGGTACATCTCAAACGCGATATGAAGAAGATAAAGGACGAAATGATATCACGAGATGTTACGATATCAACCATGGAAAAAGTAATAACGGGATAAAAAATATTTTATTTATTTTATTTTTTACATAGGTAGGTATTTTTAATATATAATATCATGTAAGTATTATTACAATTAGAGACTTTCACATAATTTAGTAGGTACTAAGAAACATCTAGTTTCTTACTAATTAGGTGATTTGAGTTAAATAGGTCTTGCCAAAACCGCTGAACGGATATAATTGAAATTTGGCAAAGAAGCAGTTTGTGGGCCGAGATAAGGCTGAGATAGGATGTAGGGTGGATTTTGTTCCAAAAATCATTTTTTAAGGGGGTGATATTATTTATTTATGGGGCTTCAATAACAGCTGAAGTTAAGCTGAGTATTATTATAAGTAGGTACCTATTTATTCATCGTCCTCTACTTATAATAATAATAATATTTATTATTATTGTTGCAATAGCTTTATATTAGGTGCCGACCTTATGTGGAAGATTTTATTTGATTTCATTCGTCACTCGTCAAGAATTACTGAAAGTGACATGCATACTAATTGCTAATTAATTCTTACGTCATTTTAATGCTATCATTTTAATAATAATTTTTAAGTAGATACTTTAAGAAAGTTAAAGTATATACTAACGAGAATCGAGACTTAACTGAAAGTGGTTCGGAGAACTTGAATTTTCTGTAGCTTGGAATAACATGGTTACCTGTAAATTAATTAGGAAAATAAAAGTTTAGTTTAAACTTATGTCTAAAAGCTAGTTCTAACCAAAGATAAGTAGAATATGTACTTCCACCTGTTGTGTTACAAAAGGTGTAACAAGAAAACAAATAATTCAGGACTAAGTTTAGCCACATAGGACCAGTTAGCATGTTATGATGCGTAATGCATTTTCCCATTGTAAAAAAAAAGGTGTAACCGCACATCAGGGCTTGATCGTAAGATTTATATCTATATAACAACTCATTCCTCAAATGTTCCTACCTAAAGCTACATAAGTTAGTTATATAAGTGTAATTAGATAAAAATCACAATAGATTTAAATTTCAATAGGACAAAGAGAATCTTATTCAAACCCATAATGACGCGGTCGCTGAATTACGCAACGATCATAAGAGACAGATCGAAGAGTTAACGGTCATCAATGAAAGGAAAAGTTTGTATAATATGTAGTACTTACCTACTTATACTATTTATATCCAAATGTTATATGATACCACGGTAAAAAGATATACAGTAGTTTGACTGAGTGTGATTTTTGAACATAAATACCTACAGTCGCGCGGTACATGCGCAAGTCATAGGGCTGCCGGGCAGCCGCTGCCCGCATACAGTAGGTACCTACCTGTTTCATATCATCTACTTACTTAAGCTACCTACTTACCTATCATGTCGTGGCGGCGTATATTAAAACCCAAGACAAGATAAAAGACAAGACAAGAGACAAGACAAGAGACAAGAAAAGAGACAAGACAAGAGACAAGACAAGAGACAAGACAAGAGATAAGACAAGAGACAAGACAAGACAACCTCCTCCCCTTCCCCTCCTCCCCTCCCCCTCCCCTCCCCCTCCCCTTCCCCTCCCCTTCCCCTCCCCTTCCCCTCCCCTTCCCCTCCCCTTCCCCTCATACCCTTCCCCTCCCCCTCATACCCTTCCCCCTCCCCTCCTTCCCCCTCCTCCCCTTCCCCCCCTACCCTTTCCCCTCCCCTCCTTCTCTTCCCCCTCCACCCCTTCCCCCTCCTCCCCTTCCCCCTCCCCCCTTCCCCCTCCCCTTCTTTTCCCCCCTCCCCCTCCCCTCCCCTTCCCCCTCCCCTCCTTCCCCATCCCCTCCTTCCCCATCCTACCCTTCCCCTCCCCTCCTTCCCCCCTCCTCCCCTTCCCCCTCCCCTCCCCCCTTCCCCTCCTCCCCTTCCCCCTCCTCCTCCCCTTTTTAACTAACTGACCTTTTTAATTTTATTACCTTTCTATGTTGCTTGATAAACAAGTGAATTAAATTAAAAATTTAAAAAACCCCAACGCAATACGCAATTCGTCATTTTGTGGTGGCGGCCATCTTGGATTTTTAATTTTATATAATGGGTTGTATTCTACTAGTTAAGCCCTTTCATT
Source organism: Hemithea aestivaria (assembly GCA_947507615.1). Lineage (NCBI taxonomy): Eukaryota > Metazoa > Arthropoda > Insecta > Lepidoptera > Geometridae > Hemithea > Hemithea aestivaria. Next base: position 6,184,158 of record OX382331.1, read on the forward strand.
TGATACCCATATTGAGGGGGTCGCGGAAGAAAAAAGTAATCCGCCATTTTGTAGCGGCGGCCATCTTGGACCGATTTCCACCAAACATGTCTGAGAACACTCTCGACTAACCTTACTTTCAAACAAAAAAAACTAAATCAAAATCCGTTCATCCGTTCGGGAGCTACGGTGCCACAGACAGACACACACACAGACAGACAGACAGACAGACAGACAGACACGTCAAACTTATAACACCCCGTCGATTTTGCGTCGGGGGTTAATAATGTTATTTCTGGATTTCCTGATAAGTTCAATGATAAGTTCAAGCTACCGAAAACAGCATAATATAGTATGCTATTTTTTTGCCATTTTTATATAATTTTATATAATTTATTATATTATGTATACATACGTCAAAAGTAAATAACGTAAATAACACTAAATACTTGCAAAAAACTATCGCGACGTCCGCCCGTCGCTGCGTGGCACCCGCTTCTGGATTATATACCCACTTCTACCCACATCTACCCACATCTATTCACTTCCATTTTCCGCCCGTTTCTATGGAGTCAAACTACTGTATATCTCTTTACCGTGATGATACCAAAGCTGTCTACTTACTCGTATAAAGCATCTAATAATAATTAAGTACATTATTATTATAAATTTGCGAAAGTTTGTGAGTGAATGTGTAGATATGTATGTTATTTCTTCACACCTAAACGGGTGGACCGATTGAGCTGAAATTTGGTATAGATATAGCTTAGACCCTGGAATAACACATGCAGCAAGTTAATACCAATACAAAAGTACATATTATTATAATATTAATATGCTAGGGCTGGGGGAGTCCCACATAGCCTCTCCCGTCCCCCCGGGCGCGGGTGGTACGCGTAAAGGATTTATTACCTGGGTTACAAAAACAAAAAAAAGGTATATTAATGTTCTAAAATCATGTTACTTATCACATTAACTTTCATCTCTTTTCATAATATACCTGTGTATTATATTTCGCACACCTAGTACAATACGGGCTCAACTTAAAAGAATTTTTACAGCAATTGCAATTTTGTTTATACTTGTTTAAGTTTGAAATTATAAAAAAATATTTTTTTGAGTTAGTGCTGTATTGATATGGGAGTGCGATTTGTAGTTTAAAGTTTCAACTAACTATACTTCGTCTTAAAAACAAAGATAATTTTAGCAGGGTTCAAAGGATCAATATTTTAATCAATTCGATTTATATCGAAAATTTATCATAATATATCAGATATATATCATAATATTTATCGGAAATTACAGTTTTTGTGAATATATCAATGATATTTTCATTGATATATATAAGCTTCGAACCCTGCAAAAATTATCTTTGTTTTTGAAACGAAGTATAGATACTACTAGTAGATTGGACTAAAAGTATTCTACTTTACTTTTTTTTCAAAGTTCAACAAGTTCAGCAGGAGTCAGATACGCAAATAGCTCAATTTACTTGTGCTATTGAAGAAATGCGTACTAAGATGGCTGAAATGGAGGCTGAGAGCAGAGATAAAGTGAGTGTAGTATAATATTATTATATGTAGAAATCTGATATGATAAAAACTGATCTTAGCATCCTAAACTGCATCATAGGTATAGGTTGGCCACACAACCAACTAACAGGGTCAAATCACAATTAAATAAATAAATAAATATTTCAGGACAAATATTTCAGGACATTTCACACAGCGCCACCTTTTTTTTTTTTTTTTTTTTTTTTTTTTTTTTTCCGGGGAAATGCCTTACGCATACCACCCTGAGCCGTTTTAACGCTAGTCCAGGGTGGTTATGTGGGACTCCCCGCCGGAGAAACCGGCGGATATACCCACTAAAACCCCGGGGTCCTTCCAGCCGCTGTTCTGCAGGGACGACGAAGGTACGCTCTCGCATTCTTCTCCGTCGTCCCGGGCACAGCGCCACCTAACCCCATACTAAGCAATTTAATGCTTGTTATTATGGTGGTTAGGATAACGGATATAATACTTATATACTTTTCTTTTGTAAATACATACTTATAATAGATATTGAAAGCCACCCAGACCAGAAACAAATACCTGTGAATCACACAAACATTTGTCCCATGCGGGAATCGAACCCGCAACCTTCTGCGTTGCAGGCGGGTATTAGCCCACCGCACCACATAGGTCGTCAAAAAATATTATTATAAAAGTATAATTGTGATTTAACTCCGACAATATAACCTGGTTTCTTGGAGTAAAAACCCTAATAGGCCTCTTTATAGATACACAAAAAATATACAAATATAAACTTAAAACTGCAACACAAAAATGATAATAATAACATAATAATCTTAGTGTTACAATAATTCGCGGCATATTTATTATTTTTACTATTTATTTTACAATCTATTTTATAATCATCAACATTAGCTTCGTAGAAATAATAAGGTAGGTAGGTACTTACCTTTAAAGTTCTTGTAATATACGAGTAAGTTCCAAATCTATTTTTACATTTTAATTAACCTAATCATGTTAATTATTTCCTTTGCCATTGATAATTCAGGCAAAGAATAGATGCTATTACTACGTATTTCAGGCATGTGTTATGGTTTGAAATAGTAAACTACACAGCAGAATTTGTAAACAAAAATAAGTGTAATTTCTAAATGCCTCAAATTCTCTCGGTCTATTTTGAAATTTGTTGAAAAATGAACAAAAAATTTCACTTACTCTTACTTAAAATATCCAGTTTTATCCCAATCGTTTTTAAGCTAGAGATAATGAAGGTGTGTAAACGGACACGCATTAACACCCAATCTTCGCCCTTATAATATTGGAAGTAGGACGATGAACTATGACGATGATATAAAAATAAAAAATATTTTATTAATGATATTAATTTATACCTAAACTTTATGATAAATGAATCATCCTGGCAGGGTCAGATCATGACGGAGGCCTTGTCAGACCTTGGTGATCTGTGCTTGTAGGCAAGCGCAAATCAAATGAATCAAAATCATAGTTTGGCCCTTATTGAGCACAGTGAAAATTTAATATGCTATGGATTGGCCACATGGTGATTGGCGATTGATTTTAGCAGTACCTATTTTATAACAGACTAAACAAGCGTTTGACCGCAATCTCACCTGTTGATAACAATTATAATTAGGGTTAGTTAATCGGTAGTTTCTCGTGTTTAAATCCTGTTCTATGTACAATCAGATGAACGTAGTCGTGCTAGAATATGAAGAGAAGATCCAGCGCGGAGCAGCTCAAGTAGCTCAGCTTCAAGAACAGTTGGCTCGACAGGCTTCCCGTACGGATGCTAACATTGATGCTTATAGACGAGTAAGATATTAATTAATCTTTAAACTTATCTACTAATTACCAGTTACCAGTTTTTGCCATATTATGTTACTCCCTTCCTGCACGGTTTTCTGGTCTTCCAGAAAAATTATTAAAAAAAAAAAAAAATTATTAAAGCGATCTTTTGATCTCTTTTAGCGATAAGACCACCGGTTGCAATATCTTTGTTTTGTTTGTTAATTACTGTTGTAAATTTTTAATTTTCATGTGGTGTTACAATAAAGTATTAATAAATAAATAAATAATTTAATAATTATCTACATTTATATCAATAATTTTATTTTGTTGCGAATGTAAAAGTGTCATTAACCTGCTATAGGCTATTGAACAGATGATAATTATAAAACATATTAAGTATTGATAATATGTAGTTGTAATATAAAATTAATTCTTTTGGAACATTAGGTTCATAATATAATTCTTAATAAGAAAAATATTTTGTACATTTTATTGCGCGAATTAGAATAAAATTCATCAACATGACATAATCGATTTAAAACACGACCGATAATTAGCTGATTTATAATGATAATTTGTAGCACATATTAATTTATTTCTTCAATAAGACATTTTTATTTAATGTTTGCTCTATCTACTTCTCACTTTCTAATAAAAATCCATAACATTAAATGTTTAACATCTCGATTCACGACGTATTATTGAACTTACATTACTTTCACTTAAACTAACTTTGCAGCGGCTTGAGGAGTTAGAAGAGAAACTTAAGCGGAGTCAGTTGAAACAATACTTCGCTCAAAGTTCTTATACGCCTCAGTATGATACTCAAGGAGAAAGGCCTTATTCCGCAGCCAGAGACCCTTATTCTGATAATTGCTCTATAGACTTGGAATCAATTGAAACCAACACTACAAAATTATCACCAATGCCCACTCAGAACAAGGCACCAAAACAGAGCACTTTACAAGTAATGTATTACGGGAATAAACCTCAAATGCCCAAGCCGGAGAAGAAAGGGCAATTCGTTATTTCGAAGAAAAGGAAGCTGTATAATGAGAAGGATTTTCAAGATTTTTAATTATTTACCTACTTATTTTATCTTTAAATTCGTGTAATTAAATTCAATTATAAACCCATTAATTTTCAATTATTAGTCGTTTTATTGATTTAATAAAGTAAAGTTTTAGATTTTTGTATCAACTCGATCATACAGTGTATTCAGATTTCATCGAGGTTCAGAGTTTCGATGATCGGATGATAATTATCTTCTTGGAATTTTAAGGCCATTTTGGCAGTTTCGGTGCGGATATAATCTAGTTTTTATTATTAACGATTTCTCTAACACGAAATGCAATGTAAATATCTCGTATATACCTAATTAAATGCACTCCACTTAAAACAACACGATCTAGTGCATTAATTAGTATCACTCAAAAACCCGTCATTACATTGTGAATTGTGTCTAATTCTCGCGATGTCCCATCAGATATCGCACGATGCTACCACTAATTGTGATTATGAAAATGATTACATGACTACATAATTCATAAGTTACATCATGACCTACATTCTAGCGCTTAAAACGAGCATGTTCCCTTGAAGCGTGAATTGCTACCACTTACCTATCGAGTACTGAAACTGCTTCGTAATTATGCGCACGAGCTACGAACTAGACGAGTCATTATTATGAATTATGACACACGAAACGGTAGGCACCCACTAATTAACTTACCTTACCTTAACTTAGTTTAATATTTACCTTAATTACTGTTTTTTAGTTAATTATATTAATAGCACTGAATTTTCAGGCCAGTCTAAGTAGGTACAAAATTAAATGGTAGCTGTAACACAGTATGATTACTAGCACGGCCACCATCACTCCTAGACTATAATGTGTCACCGAATAAATTAATGAATAGTAGAATGTTCACAAAATATATTATGCATGTTACTAAATAAGCCTCTTTATGATTCTGAATGCATGATACTAAAAAGATTAATAATTTGTTGTAGTGGACTCCAATCATGTACTTAATTTTACGAAATAAATAAAGATAAAGATAATATTCTATTTTATTCTGAGTCAATATAATTATTAAAATTAAAAATTATAAGTAATATTTATTACGGCGTAAACTAATTGCAAGGGTGTATCATTATTCATTTGATTTTTTTTCATCGGATGAAATCCCATTGAAAAAATGTATATAACAATATAAACATAAAAATACTTAGGTACTATACTTGGGTATAATCTTCATCTCAATCCTGCAGCTTTCTATTCTATCATTATACCTACCTAGAGCTTAATACTAGTGACTCGTCGGTATACACGAGTATCTAGTTGAAAGTTAACCGCTACTAATAAAATGTTATCATTACCAACCATTACATAAAATTACTGTTCTTTGATCGGTTAGTAACCATATTCTGAGAAAGTGTTCATAATGGCAATGTTACCTATTTATTCGTAAAGTTGTACTATAAAGAAAAACACTAGATGCCAAATACCAAGTCAGGCATATACGGCAGCTATTTGTAAGTGTAGGTAGTAGGTAGGTATTGCAATGAAACCCAGTTAGTTATTAAATTATTAATTTATTCATCTTTGGCTAATCACAATAGAATAGAAAAGTATGGAAAGTAACATAGCATTTACTTAGTACTTATTATCTAGTTAGCATATTTTAAACTTTGGATATCTTCTCGAATAGGAGTATACTTTTTAAATACGTAATCTTATTTTATAATCACAATAAAATATAAGCATACTTACATAATTAAGTTTTACATTTTTACTTAGCTTCTACTTTTACTTAGTTTATAACATAATGTATTGTTTGAGCTCAGTATTACAATAAGTACCTACTTACTTCAGTTTGAAAATACATTCAAATACAAACCTCTACAATAATGTCTTTTCCGGATTATTAATGCATGCATTAAAAGAAAGGTACTAAATTAATTACCTACAATTTTGCATCTTTTCCGACCGTCTAGTTTTTTAAATTAACTTACTCCAAAAATTGCAGCGCTTATTAGGAAAATTTTACTGGTTGCGAATGAGCCTGTCTAATGAATGCCAGCTGAAAGAATAGTCGATCTGAAGATGTCCATATCTGGATAGGTGGAAATTGTCTGGTGCGGTCTTAGGAAACGGTCGGGCCCAGTCTTCATAATCTGGTGATTGGTTCTCAAAATGCTCATAAGCGTCCGCCAACCTGCTAATAAAACAGCAAACTTAGTATTTACAAAGTCGGTATTTGGGTGATTTACCTAAGTTCGTTTTTGCCAAAGACCTTCGTCTAAGTTACAGGAAAGCGGATATAACGAGGTTGACGTGACAATGTCCCATTCTAAAATATATTTCGTCACATCAATCCATATTCCATAGTTATGGTTCTAAAATGCATATTGTAATTGAAATTGTTCAAATAGGTGCCAATAAATACGCATGTTTACTGCTTGTCTACTAAATCTAGAGAGAATTATTTTCAACCCACGCACTGTAGTTTCTTCAAGACTTTCGATGCGTCTTTTAACCTTGGACATTTATGTGCCCAAGCACCTGTGGAATTGACTAGAATAACAGTGTACACCACTTCATTCGTGATCTCTCGGCCGTGTCAAGAGATGACCGATTAGATAACAATTTCCCATGCACCTCCAGCATTCTTTACCTCGCACTATTTTGCGATTTAGCGACTATAAAGAATGTCCAGCATGAGTAGCCTGAGTGACTTTCTAGTATCCGCTAAAACTCCACAAGCTAAGATCACGTAATACGTGACTAGAAAGCGGTATGCCACTGGAATAATTGCTCTTATGCCATTGTAGACAAAAGGGAAATAAGTAAGTAGGTAATATAATATTTTTTTGGCATATACGCTACCATATCCAATAGATATTAAAAGTAATATTATAACAGTGTTTATACTTGTTAATGTTATTTATGCACAACTGTAGGGAACTGTGACTGATAGTAATGTTCGCTGAGCAAATTGATGGGGCCTTCCGGCTTACGACTTGCGACCTTAGGGATGGAACGGTCACCGAGGTCAATGTTAGGAACGAGTTTCTCTTACAACAACAGGCGCTAGATTCTCACAAGTGCAACTTTCATTTGTAGTAAACAAAAAACTGGTGCAGGTTCACACGATGGATTTATGTACGGGGCGTTGTTATTATAATACAAAATAGCTTCGTTGTTTAACGCTGCAAGTCAAGTATGGACGTTTTTGTTGCAAATGCTTTCCTTGGAAGTTATCGTCACGCACCTTGTCATGGGAACGAGATTTGCAGAAGGTTCGAGAATAGGTAAAAACTGGAAGTTTTATCGTCATGCCAATGGCCAACAGACATCGGCATTTAAAGAGATCACATCAAAGAAAGTTAAGACTGAAGCCGCGATAGAAGAGCATAATTATAGTGGATCTACCCAAGTAGTTTCACTATAACGAGAGTGTAAGCATTTTTGCCATCATAATAATTATAGCGATTTATACCAACTGCTATAATTTCGCTGCGACAAGTATAGAATAGAACATACGTAAGTAAATGGTTTCCGTGCTTGTTTTCTATTATTATTTTTCTCATTAGCGTGAAAACATCTTCGTTATTGTTGCGGTCGATGCAGTCTCGTATCCGAGTAACTCAAGTGTTGTGATCATACCGCGTGACGTTTCTCTTTACGATATTTCATACATCGTTGTCTCTATACCTACTGCCAACTAATGAGGGAACAAAATGAGCATTTGAGTAAGTGCCTTAGTCACTTATTTCCAGCTCTCATTAGCCTATTTTTATTTTTGGTGCTATCTATACCGGTGTGCAGATAGTAAACAAGTATGTTAAGTAACATGCATAAGTTTGCTAACATTTCGTAAGTTCTACCTCTATATACGAGTACTTAGGTTTTCCGTATCCGTCAAGTTCCATTTCCGTGTCGTTGCTTAACATCAGATGAGATAGTAGGTTCTATTCCTGGTTAGGTTTGGTGCATAATAATAGTGCATGTCCGTTTGTGTCTGGCTGTTCATCAGTATCTAGGCAATGGCCTTTGATTCGTTCGCTGTCGTAGAAAAGAAAATTTGAACAAACCGACTCGAATCCATAACATTTAGGGAACAATTCACATGGAGGATCAGATTACTGTGTGAATAATAGATGCCACCATCAAATAGCCAGGAAATAACATTTTTGTATACGAAAGTTAAGCTTTAATAATAATTTATACCTGGAATGTCGTCTTTTCCCATATCCAAGGCCAGCAATAACATACTCTGGTTGGTTAGGCAAAGACACTCGGGTCCTCGGCCTTGGAGGGGGAAGGTATCCGGGAGGTGGAGGCAGTCCCCCATACATAGGCTCGTACATCATTGGAGCCATTGGATGTGGGACGTAGATCGGTTCCTCAATGTATGCGGACCGGCGGCGATCCCCTGAAAAATTAAATAGAGGAAGTTTAATAATAAACAGAAAAGTCAAAGATTGAGCGATTGACGGCTAAAATTCTGTCACAAGTTACATTGTTTGTTATCGAATTCCTCCGAGATGGTTTGTTAAATTTTTGTGTAAGTACGTTCCTACCATATTTAGATCTGAATTGATAAACAGACACATATTATTAACAGATGCACCGTCAGCTAATATTACCTATGAATACTATATTTATAAAAATTAAAGAAGTTAATGCACAACAGTCATCCGACCGATATCCATTTGTCAATATTCATTTCGAATGCTTTTGGCGGACCTAAGTAAGTTAAGTAACCATAAAATTAGCGCACTACACTACGTCCAAACCGATCCTAGTTAGAGCTACGTTTTAAGTCATCGGATACACCGATAAAAAAACGCAGTGTATATCGGTGCATATCAATGCGAGTAATTAACGAAAATCAACTTCAAAATAATGGTTATGAGTCTAATTAAAAAGAGAACTAAGTCAATAACTGACTAAAGATAAACTTAACTTATTCATTTTAACAGCTTCATGAGCAAGTTTACCAAACATTATCTAAAACGACGTTAATAGCTTAAGTAATTAAATGTTAGCGCACGTAGTTATATTTAACTCAGCTAAAATAACTAGCTTTGGTGCAATTTGGTAAATGAAAATGGCAGGTGATTCAACACCAAGATTTATGATTCTACCTAATTACTAAATAGGTACTTAGGTACTGTAACCCACGTATGTATCCATCTAACTACCTACGTATGCTTTAAGTCGGTTTCTAATCTATCATTATAATAGACTAGGTTCTTAATAATTATGTAGATACAATATAATCTGTACACCTAAACATTGGATTTCTTCATTTGAATGCATAAAACATTACTAATAAACAACAAAAATAAATGAATAGCCTTTCTAAAGTTTTTTATTTCAGAAAATTAAATTTTAACAAGCTTTTTTTTAATCCATCATCGTACAAAATAATAATATCATGTGGCTTAAAACATTTGTCCTAATTTTTTTACTTATAATAAGTTATCTACTTGTGTAAAAATATTTATTAAAAGATCATTTAGGCACACTTACTCATTTGTCTTTCGCCATAAATAGCATGTTCGGGTATATCTGGAACCACAGTCCTGGAGAGTTTTCTTCCATAAATCGCATATTCGTCTGCCTGGCTGTACTCCTCCCGCAGGGTGATCTTCCTTCTTGGGGGTGGTAGCGGCGGTTCCTCACCGGAATCATAGTTCTTCGTAGGAACGTAGTAAAAACTAGCACTGACGGGCTCTCCAGCGAAGGAATTGAGGTTTTCTTCTTGGCTGTCTCTTTCAGGAGGTGGCACGATCACTTGTGCTTCGCTATCCCAGGGATCCAGATACACCCGGTGGCTTGGCGGAGGTGTCGGCACATCGTCGCCTTCACTATCAAAGTCTACGGCCGCCCAGTACGGGCTCCCGGCATGCCCGGGCATTTCGGATCCAATCATTAAAAATTAAAAAACAAACACCGTGAGCCACGATATAATTTTGCGCACTGAAACATCAGCTACCGTTCGGACACATAGCGTTGTCGCGCGTCTACCAGATATGGTGTAATGTATTCGGTTGGCTCACTCGGTACACTGATTGTTATTCTCCGCGCGGCTCGCGTGGACATTCGACAGCGGACGATGCAATCGGCGGGAGAGTGAGGCGAACAAGCGCACGTTACCTACCTACTCCTCTACCTTCAAATAGCGATGTGCACTGCTAGGTGCTCACCGCTAGCGAAGATGCAATGATATTAAGTAGGTAGGTACCTATTACTAATGTTAATGAGCGATCTTTGCACGCAATCTTTGAAAGCATTTTGTTTTTCAAGAGGCTCGGATATTTTTGTAGGTATGTCATTAATATTAGGGATCCTATAATTAGTATAAGGATAAAAGTAGGTATAATAAATTATAATATTATTACTTAGTCTTAAACTGCCCTAACCTATGACTCATACATTATTTTATCTCATTAGAATTAATATAATTAAAAAGTCGTGGGCATTATGTACCTACCTATAAATATGCAATAAGTGGTGAATTAATGAAATAAAAAAAATATTTTCAACATAAAACAAGAGAACGTTCAATGGCTAACGCAAAAATAAACACACTACAAAATAATTAAAATCTATCTTTTAAAAATCATCTTCCCGCCTTTTAATTAATTAACGACGAATTTACACGAAGACAGTTTGAAAGGACTGCCAGTTCCATTAGCAAGTGCAGAAATTTTTTACTTATGGCAATTTGTCAGTTGTCGTTGGTAGTCTGTCATAAGTCATAAATTTTCATTCTGTCAGCTGTCATAGTTCGCGCCAGAAATCCGGAACGCGTCATTTGTGATTTTGATGAAAATGTCCGTGTATTTACTATTTCATATATTTTGTGGTGTTGAACTATTGGAATAGTGAGAAATTTATTTGTAAATAGTTAAATAATCTCTATAAACAGTAAGTACTTGTGTGCCACCTATAATCCATAGTCCATAATGCGATTAGTAGGTAGATCTAGATTTCCGTTGGTCTCCCTTGATCTCAAATTCACCAGCACGACAATGCACAATAGTCGGCAAACGGCATAAACTTTGGTTATACAATCTGTGTATTGGCTTTACATCACGTTTTATATCGCAAATCTCCTGACATACCCATAAATCAGTGATTATTTTTGTACTGACTCCACATATTCCTAATGTTGGATTATATTGCTGAGCTTGCAGTTACCGCGTTTCCGAGTGTTTTATTATGTCATGGCCAACGTGAACAAGCTTAGACCACGTAATATTATTGTAGTTGCTTCGCATAGTAAACCTGTGGTGTTTTTCAGCAATGTCTCACAACTCCATGGATGAGTGTTTGGTGACTCTGGAGGACAGGACTCTGTACACAAACAGGTCTTATGTGAAAAGTTTTGAACGTTTAAAGTCAGTGCTTGATGAGAGTGGTTATGTGAGAGTAGATGATATCCGGAGAATATTGGCCATACTACAACATTGCATTAACCATAATATGACAAATATCTCATATGCTCTAGCTGCTGTCACATCACTTCTGAAAATGAAGGTAAATATTTCAAATTTATTATAGATAATAAATATTACAAAAAATGTTACATATATATTTAGTAGTTTAGTGATAGTTCACTATTTAGAAGCTGTCCTGATGTTTAACCTGTTGAAAACTAGCAATCAAGCTTGTTCTGATCCTGAAATAGTTGCAAACAGTAACCACATCGGCAAGTATTGCTTGTGCTCACTGCTTTGCCCCGTGGACAAATGCTTTCTACGCAGAAATCTACATCATAAAATCTGTTTTCCAAATTTCAAACCAATCCGTTCAGCAGTTTGGCTGTGTGTTGATAGATCAGTATTTTCGTTTTTCTCACTGCATAGCCAAAATCGATAAGTATATGTACAGATGATGTGATGTGTGTGATGTGTGTGTGTGTGTGTGTGTTATTATATTTACAGTATTTTTGTTTTTCAGGCATTGCCAAAACTAGCTATGCAAGATTACTTGCCCACAGCATTGGGACTGTTGCATTTGATTAAAACAGTATGTGTGAAGCCAAATACAATGTCGTTAAGAAGCATAAGTATTGACTTGTTCCTGTTATATCCTGTGGAAGTATTCGCTGAGTTAGGAAACTGCTATTGTGCAGATTTACTGGAAATATTCAGTATATACAGATGTACAGGACCAACTGGTGATAGAATGAGTAATGAGGTGAGAAACATTATAATAACATATAAAATTTGACGACCTCTGTGGCGCGGTGGGCTAATACCCGCCTGCAACGCAAAAGGTTGCGGGTTCGATTCCCGCATGGAACAAATATTTGTGTGATCCACAGATATTTGTTTCTGGTCTGGGTGGCTTTCTGTATCTATAATAAGTATGTATTTACAAAAGAAAAGTATATAAGTATTATATCTGTTATCCTAACCACCATATATATCACCACTATACCTAGTCAGGTCATAAATTCTGTCACATGTTTAATATAAAATTATTGGAACAAGTTTATTTATTATGTAACCATTTATATACCAAAATGAACTTAACAAAACATAGATTCTTATGACAATAAAGTTTATTCAAAATGACCTCCGTGATTTTGAATACAGGCCTTCAATCTGCGCGGCCAGTCGTCTATCGCAGCACGAACGAGGTCCATGTCAATATCAGCTGCTGCCTTAATCAAGGATGTCTTGAGTGACTCCAAATTGGGATGAGGCTTTGAGCACGCCTTTTCCTCCAAGTGTTGCCATATCTTGTAATCTAACGGACTCAAATCTGGACTGGAGGAGGGCCAGTCTTCGTGCCGGATGAAGTCGATTTCACGCGCCGCCAGCCAGTCTTGTGTGCTCTTCGCTCTATAATAATAATAATAAAATTTTCTTTATTCAGGTAACTAATGACCCACATTACTATGAGCTGGCGCCGAATCTTGTTGGAATACCCAGTGCCTGTTATTGAACATGGTATGAGAAACAGGTTCCACAAGGTTCGTCAGGACTGTATTTTGATACACAACTGCATTCGTTTTTACACCTTTCTCACAAAAATGTACCTCTGTTAAGCCCCAATAAGAAACTCCCAACCATACCATGAGCGAGGATGGAAAATGACCTCGTTGGACACGCGGAATACAGTTGCTCGCTTCTTCACTACTGTGTGCGTACACCTTATCATTTTGTTTGTTGTAGCTCTCTTCTACGGTAAAAATTTTTTCATCCGAAAAAAGAATTTCTCGATATTTTTTTCTCGCGTACCGCTTCAACAAAGCGGGGCATCTCTTCAGTCTCAGGTCCATTAGACGAGCATTTAAACGATGTCCTGTTTTTCTTCGATATGCCTGAAGCCCTAAGTCTTCATTTAACACCCTTTTCACCGTGGTTCTGCTTAACCCCATCTGAAGGGCCAACAGTTTCTGCTTACGTTTGGGATTTCTTTGAATTCGCGCCTTCACAGCTTTTATCACTGCTGGAGTCCTAACAGACCGAGGGCGACCACTTCTTGACCTGTCATCTACACTAGAGTCTTCATTGTATCGTTTGATGGTACGATAAACGAATCTTTTGGTTATATTCAAATTTTTCAGTATGTCAAAAATTTGAATTGGCGCGTAACCGCAACGATGCAACGCAATAACTGCAACACGGTCTTCTTTAAGCATCCACTCCATATTTAAAAATGAGTAAAATTCTAAAAAGTATACATTTTTATTTTCATGAACAATTCGAAATTCGAATTCAATAAACTTTTTTGTGGCCAGCATTCTAAAAGAAAAGTTTTTACTGTGTGACAATACTTATGACCTGACTAGGTATATATAACACAAGCATTAAGTTGCTTAGCTTGTGGCTAGGTGGCGCTGTGTGAAATGTCCTGAAATATTTATATTTATTATATTTATAAAAAAAATAGCTTGCTCATTATAGGTAGATTGTCACTACATACCTACTACATACATAGTATAAAAAAAGTTTCCCGCTGTCTGTCCCTATATTTATGATATTTACTATGCAATGGATTTGGACTGGATGCCAAGGCTCTGCCGATTCCCAGACCTCCGTCACTAAGGCGATGCGGGAGTGCCGCCGGGTTGTTTTAGTGGGTAAACCGTGCAGCTGTCCTGCACGGGAGTCCCACATAACCCTCCCATTCCCTCGATGGGAGGGTATGCGTAATGCATTTTTTCCCGGCGAAAACAAAAAAAAATGCAATGGATTTTGATGGGTGTAGTTATTTTTTACAGATTCTCTTTGACAGAGTGATTCAAGAGGATGGTTTATATGTTTCATACATACATAAATATTATAATAAAGGAACACTGATAATTTTTTGTTAGGCGCTACAAAGCTTGGTTTGAATATATTGTATGATTCTAATGTTGATGATGTTCTAAGTGTTGTGTGATAAATGTTAATTTGTATCTCAAATTTGTAGATAAAAGAATGATTGGATTTGGAGGAGGATGAATTAGAGCTTGATATATCAAAAGATTTAATTTTTGTTATTTACAGATGTGCCATTTTCTGCATAGGCTGTTAAATATTCTGCCACCTGACCAAAGACAGCTGTTTGCAAAAAATGGAACAGAAATATGGTTTGGTGATCTCATTCCGACTTTAATGAAAGGTGTGGCGCAGGAAAACAAGGATCAATATCAAATTCATTTAAAATGCTTGGAGAAACTGACACAAGAACTAGTTTTTGTAGATTACCGGGATTGCACTCAATGGCAGATATGTTTAAGGTGTATTTGCCAATCTCGGGAGTGAGTACATAGATTGTTAAAATTTGGAACACATATGTTTTATGATGTAGACATTGCTAAGAAAGGATTTTGCCATGCGGGCAAAGCCACGAACCTAAGCTAGATCTTGGATATAACCAGACCAGTAGTTTCAGTTTAAAACAACAAATTCGTGTGTGCAAGCATTTGCATTTGTAATATATATGATGTTACTAGCTGCGCCCAGCGGTTTTATCCGCTTTTCTATTGCCTATATGTTATTCTAGGATCTGAACTATCTGTATACCAAATTTCAGCTCATTCGGTCCATCTGTATGGCATGAAAGAGTAACAAACGCACAACCAGACATCCCGACATCCAGACATCCATTCTTACAAATATTCATTTTTATAATATTGTTAAGATTAGTAAGTTTGAGTCTAATTAACAAATAAGTTAAAATTGAGGTCAAAGGTAGAAAAAAGTTCCTCTTAAAAACCACATTCTCATTTCCCTTTTAAAATAAATAATAAAAAAAAAGTGTGTTACATTTTTTTTCTATGGATATACTCACAGTATAGATAAGTATATCAACATATTACAATCTAGCCTTATTTAACTAATAAGTAATTTAGTTGTAACTTATATTTCTACAAGTGAAATAAATTAAAAATTTAAAAACCCCCAACACAACATTTTCAAAATTCGCCATTTTGTAGCGGCGGCCATCTTGGATTTTAAATTTATTAGGTATAATGTATGTATTCTACTAGTCAAGCCCTTTCATTTGATACCCATATTGACGGGGTCGTGGAAGAAAAATGTAATCCGCCATTTTGAATCGATTTCCACCAAACATAGCTAAGAACACTCTCGACTAACTCTACTTTCAAACAAAAAAAATAGATCAAAATCCGTTCAACCGTTCGGGAGCTACGATGCCACAGACAGACACACACACAGACAGACAGACACGTCAAACTTATAACACCCTGTCGTTTTTGCGTCGGGGGTTAAAAATGAGATAATCTAAGAAAGTGTCCAATAACACATAACAATATTCTTACTGTCTCTATCATTGTTAAGACACTTTGTTCTTGTGTTCTTTGTACACAGCACTAACACTATATGTATATGTAATTTCAGTAATCACTACACTTAAACTAACTCAAAAGGTTTTGTCCTCTTGAGTCTCCTTACTAGTCCCGTAGTTGTGATACATAATGTACATAAATTATGAAAAATATTTGTTTCAGATACCCAACTGTCATAATGAAACTCTTAAAGACGCAAAATGAAATGTGGTGCAAGATTTGGATGATCTTTATAAAACTTTTAAAACTCCAAATCACTCTCAACATAGGCTCAGGTGGAACTCCTATAAATTCCATGTTGCCAACTGTTGAAACAGCTTTTAAAATGGACGTAAAGGAACGATGCCAAGCATTCCGATGTTGGGAAGTCTTGATAGACACCTTTTCCAAAGAAACCAATGAAAATTGTTTGCCTAAGAGAATGAAACTGTTGTTGATACCGCTAAAGTCAAATAATGCAAAGCTTGGAGAGATAGCTTTGGCAAAATTAAATTGTTGGTGGCATCTGATATCAGCTTTTGCCGATCACCTGAATAAATTCACTTGTGAAGTGTTACTATCTTTTGTAGTGTTTTCATTTGGGAAGATAGGACTGAAAGGTACCATCAGCCCTGGAGTGGCACAGCTCTTTGACTCTTATTGCAGAAAGAAATGTATCGAGGCATTTGTGAATATTGTTGGACATCACAATTGCCACTGCAACACAGTTTTACCGAGGTTACAATGCACTATAATGACAAGTAAAGTCCTCCTGAACCATTGGACTGAGTGGAGTTTGGCCTTGAAATCAGTTATCTTATTGTCTGCTGTAGATTATGAAACACACAATTTTTTGGAGGAAAATAACCCGGTGCCAGTGTTATGCGCATTTAAGTTTACGGTTGCTCAGTTATCAGAATTTCCCAAAAATACCATCAGGAGAGATTTGTTCAATGGGTTGATCAAAATATTGATGGACTTATTTGACTATACTCAGGTAAGAAATTTAACCCTTTTAACCGCCATATTTTGTTACATTCATTATTCTCCTAACGCCAGCGGCACTGTCGGCGTAATAAACTTGACGTGAAATTACTTGTGTGGCGCTTGGAGCACATCTTTCATATCCTGACATATTACGGTGATGGCGGTTAAAGGGCTAATTATTAAAAGAAAAACTGGCCTGACTTATAGTGAGGTTTCATGTATATTTTATGTATTATAAACACCCTGCTGTATAAATTGAAGTTGCTGTTTTATTGATTAAATTTGTTTGATTGCAGACATCCCCTGGCCATGAAAAACTAGCAGAACTAGTAATATGCATGGTATTGAGTTTGTTTGAAGATAAAAAATATGAGGACCTCTTGACATGCAATGTAGAAGACTCACCAATAAAAAAACTATTTAAAATGGTTATGCATGATCAGAAACACGAAATATTCGGAGGGTAAAAAAAAAGCAAATATTTTAAATATTTAATTTGAGCTTTATATTTTGTATCATGTTCCTATAATTGTGAACCAATTTGAAGTCAGTTTATTCTTTAAATATAACTAATAATATGAATGTGTAAGTTTGTGAGAATGTATGGATATCTAGGTGTATGTTTGTTAATCTTTCACACCTAAACTGGTGGACTGATTGAGCTGAAATTTGGTATAGAGATGTAGATAGCTTAGACCCTGGAATAACACATAGGCTACAGCGGGTAACACCGCTGGGTGCAGCTAGTTAATTATAATTGCATAATAATATGTTTCATTGATTACCAAAAACAAATTGTTCTAATTATCTTTCTTTTTTCTAGATATCCTCCTAAAGACATGATAAAAATCTTGAAGCCGATGACAATGCTACTAGTGCAAAACCCAAAAACTGTAAGCCTTCTGGATTGGCTTATAGATACAATAATATGTAAAAACTCACTTATACTATGGACTGCCTTGGTTGAGTCGATTTTGGAGGTGGAATTGAATAATATTGGTCCAGAGACAGTTGACAAAATGTTATTGTGGCCAGTACGGAGCGCCTCAAGGATTCAGGAAGTAAGTGCACATTTACTAATACATACATACAAAATTAAAAACTGAAAATCGATTTAGTTCATCAACATTTAAAAGAGACAATCGTCATTTTGTAGAAAGAAATTACTTTATTTGCAACAAGACATATACACAGAAACATTGACAAGTGTTATATAAAAAAAAAACCGGTCAAGTACGAGTAGGACTCGAGCACCGAGGGTTCCGTACAAACCTACGGGTTTCTACGGAACCCTAAGGAAAAGTGGGTATAATATTATGTACTGAAGGTTTTGATTCCCTTGCGAGTACTTGTGAGTTTGAAAATATGCGGCTAAAATTGCTGTTTCTTTTGATTGCGTTGAAATAGAGGTTTGATTTTTTTACAGCTTAAAGTTATTATAAAGCTGAGTATTTGGTATGAATTTAAATTTAATACCTGTACGCGTTCTTGAGGAAAGGGGTAGTAAAAATAAATACAAAATTATTAAAAATATTTTTTTATATAATGTAACTAAATATTTACAGTTTTCGCAATTTTTCCTGTGCCTATAATTTAAGACGTTGCTGCGTACCAAATTTCAAGATTCTGAGTTAACGGCAAGTACCCTGTAGGTTTTGATTCCCTTGAGAGTAGTCGCGAGTTAAAATATACGGCTAAAATTACTGTTTCTTTTGAATGCGTTGAGATAGAGGTTTGATTTTATTACAGTTTAAAGGTATTATAGTCTTGAGTATTTGATATGAATTTCAATTTAATACGTTTACGCGTTCATGAGAAGTAAGGTAGTAAGTATGAAATTATTAAAAATATTTTTTTATATAATGTAACTAAAAATGTACAGATTTCGTAATTTTTCCTTTATCTGTGCTCTAAGGAGTTGCTTCGTGCCAATTTTCAAGATTCTAAGTTCACGGCAAGTACCCTGTAGGTTTTGATTTTTTGAGAGTAGTCGCGAGTTAAAAAATACGGCTAAAATTACTGTTTCTTTTGAATGCGTTGAGATAGAGGTTTGATTTTATTACAGTTTAAAGGTATTATAGTCTTGAGTATTTGATATGAATTTCAATTTAATACGTTTACGCGTTCATGAGAAATAATGTAGTAAGTATGAAATTATTAAAAATATTTTTTTATATGATGTAACTAAAAATGTACAGATTTCGTAATTTTTCCTTTATCTGTGCTCTAAGGAGTTGCTTCGTGCCAATTTTCAAGATTCTAAGTTCACGGCAAGTACCCTGTAGGTTTTGATTTTTTGAGAGTAGTTGCGAGTTTAAAATTGCGACTAAAATTGCTGTTTCTTTTGAATGCGTTGACATAGAGGTTTGATTTTATTACAGTTTAAAGGTATTATAGACCTAAGTATTTGATATGAATTTCAATTTAATACGTTTACGCGTTCATGAGAAAAGGTGTAGTAGTATTAAAATTATTCAAAATATTTTTTCATTATGATGCAAATAAAAATTTATGGTTTTCGCAATTTTTCCTTTATCTGTGCTCTAAGGAGTTACTTCGTGCCAAATTTCAAGATTCTGAGTTCACGGAAAGTGCCCCGTAGGTTTTGATTTATTTGGTAATGTCGAAAATTTGCTGAAATTTGTGACATATTCGACTATATCTTTTGATTGCGTTGGCCTAGAAGTTTGAAATTTTCACAGCTCTAAGAGGCAATGAACCTTAGTATTTCCTATAAATTTCAGCTTGTTACCTCCACGCGTTCCTGAGAAAAAGGGTCTTGACAGACAGACAGACAGACAGACGGACGGACAACAAAGTGATCCTATAAGGGTTCCGTTTTTTCCTTTTGAGGTACGGAACCCTAAAAAAAGAAAAAAAAATAGTCTTGCCGCAAAAAGGTACCAGCCATAGAGACAATAAATATGTCTCCTCAAATATTTAGCTCTGTTAATATTGAAGTATGAAATTTTCCATTTAAGTACTTAAAAACGACGTCAAAAACTCCACCAAGTAACCTTAGTGTGTAGGATCTCACCTGAGTGCCTATTAGCTATCCCCCCCACCCTCATGTAAAACACTAGAATCCATAGACAAAATTGCGTGCATTACTTGTTTAAACCTCCTCATTACTTACTAGATTGGCGTGAGAACCCAAAATGAGTTATAATAATAATAGTTGGTGGTTATACTTCTCAGGTGCATTTTTAATTTTTATAGCACACAGGGGTTAATCATCAGCTATTGTCACATTACAATTTAGAGTAAATTGTCAAATGGGCCTCTACATGTTGGCTGGGTATGTTCATTTATTTTTGTTTTTAGTAATTTCAAAACCATTTCAAGGAATAAGGTTACTGATCACTACCCATTACTTAGAAACCGAAAATAATCACGGATTACTATTATTTTAGGCTTTTATTGAATAACCTTCATTTGACCTCTGATGACGTCACAGTTGTGGAAATGGAAAAAGTATGCGAACCATCAAAAACAGAAAAAAAAAGAAAAATGACCTTGTATGTCATGAAAATGTCAAATGTCAATGTAGATTAAATGTCAGATTATGTAGGGTTGTGATCAAAAAATAGTCGATTTTGGAAATAATCGATTTTAATTGTATAAACGTGATTTTATTTTTAAGAATAATCGTTTTTACAAGCTTTATATTACTTTCACCTGTCTGTTGTCTGTCTGTCTGTCTGTCTGTCTGTCTGTCTGTCTGTCTGTCTGTCTGTAATCAAATCTTGCGAGTTTAATTTGACCCACTTCCCGGTTTCCAATTGAGCTGAAAATTTGCATGCGTGTGTAAATCAGATGACAATGCAATATTTTTATGACATCGAGCTGATCTGATGATGGAGCTGGAAGGTGGCCATAGGAACTTTGTCATAAAACAACGCAACCCCATCGAGTTTGGGCTCATTTGATTCGTCTTGACTAGTACTTTATGATGCAAGATAATAATAATAAATAAAGCTTGTTTTTAAAAAGTATTTTTAAAATTTCACTTGTTTTTATCATCATTGAATCAATTATTATACTACTGATACTACTTTATTATTATACTGATTATTGACTCAACTTACGACGCCACACCATGATTTTAAAGTTGAAACTATAGGTAGGTTTCACTATTAAACGGCTTTTTTAAAAGTTTTATATAATATAATGATAATATATAATAAAGTTATGTACATAAATGAATTTTGTTTATTTATGTGAAAAGCTTTTTAATTTGAACCTTTTATAATTTGATTGTTCTAAAATTTTGATTTGTGTTGATTATAATAATAAGAACTTACTAATTGTTGTTTATTTTTAATTAATAAATCTATTGACATCATAATATTTATTGCGTTTATTTTGAAATTAATTGACAAATTAGAAAAAAAAACTATTAATATAACAAAATCGATTATTTTCTTAAGAATAATCGATTATTAATTAATCGATTTTTCATGGTACAAAAAAAAAACGATAATTTAAAAATCGATTTTTATGTACCAACAATGTCACATACCTATCACTAATAAAATGACATTGACAGATGTGTTTCACATTTTTTTTTATTCGAGGCAACAGTCTCATCTCAATCTATAAACCCGATGATGACGTGATCATCGCGAATTATTCTAAAAACTTTAAAAATGTTTTAAAAAATAATTACGACGAAAATAACAAAATAAATCAAATCAGTTTCTTAATTTTTTTTTTTTAATGTGATTAAGTAGAAGACGAGCAAGACGCTCTCCTGATGTTAAGAGATAACGGCTGCCCATAATCAGTACAGTGTTACCTAGGATTTCACAATGATGTGAAATTTTAGGAGCACTGCACCAACGCTTCTTACTCAAGAGTCATAAGATGTTAAGACTCTTTAGCCCAGTAATTTTACTAGCTACAGTGCCCTCCTACCGGAGCACAGTAATGTTTGCACATCACTGCTCAGGCGGTAGAATAACTGGCACTGTTGGGGTACCCACCTAGACGACCTCCTGCAAAGGAAGTCTACCCCCGGTAAATGCTCTATATTTTCGTAATTTAAAATAAAAAAGGAGGTCGAGATATTTTGGACATACCCAATTGGGGTTTATACTCCAACAGAACAGGTTACCCTACTTACACTGTCAGAGTCAAATTACAATGTATAGGTTGTGTGGTAGCTTTGGCCTCCGACAATAAGAGCCTCCTCCTGCAGGGCTATGATGCGCACGTCGACATAATCTCGCGTGAAATTTTATTTAATGTGAATAATACTTTACGTGGATGACATAAAGTCGATATTTACACGCCCGTGAGATCATTTTGTCGCAAAACTCGTATGTCAAGATGATCTAACTGGCGTTTAAAATTCGACTTTATGTCAACCACGTAAAGTATTGTTCACATTAAATAAAATTTCACGCGAGATTATTTCGACGTGCGCATCATAGCCCTGCTGGTCCTGTTCTGTGCCATCTCCCGCCAGTCCTCGACTTGCAAGGCGCGCACGTCCTTCTTCACCTCATCCTTTCAGCGGTACCTGGGGCGGCCAACTGGTCTACGACCATTCGGCTGTCCCACATGATATTCTCTTTTTACGGCACGATCTTCTCCCATTCCTTCAAGGTGGCCGAGCCAGCGAAGCCGATGTGCTTTGGTTTCGCCTATGTGTGTGAAACCTCCTCATTACTATGAGTAAAGTAACATACACAGTAATGTACATTGAAGTTGTCATCAATCGTAGTGGGTGTGAATTAGCCAGTAGGCCCTCTGGACAAAAAATGTACCTACTAACAAATTTTTCAATACAATTCATCTGTTTTTAGAGCAAATATGCCGCAATGCCCTGGTATAGGCTTTACAATTATCTCGCCACAGTTACCTGTAATGATGCATTGATGAAAGAGCTGGCTACATCCAAGGACTCACTGGGAACAAATTACTTCAGACTATGTGTCACAGTTTGCCTGGTGAAAAACAAACTGTCAAATGATGAGGGTATGCAAATTTTGTTTTATTATACAGTGTCATAAAAATTTGTTCTAACCTAAAGCCAGATACTCACTAGAGTCTAGAGCGATGTTCCCTTATTAACCTGCTGCAGGTTTAAGGTTTTCAAATTCAAAATATTCAAATAGGCTGCACTGGAGAACTTCTACAAGTCAATTTTAGAATATTTTTGTACTATTTTAAAACTCTACCGCTTGTTCTCAAAGCACCTCAATCAGAAGAACAGCATGAAACTCGTAGGAATTGTGTTTTTAAATATGTTTATCTTGGTTACATAGTTTATTGTTTGTTTGGATGGCACCAGCTCGTCTATCATGCAGAAGTTTCCAGGCCTCTTTGTCTTCTATGTATTGGCTAACTTTATAATAGGCTTTATTTAGTAACAGTACATACAATGGTTATGATTATGGCTCGCTATTGAGTATCTGGCTTGCTTTAATTTGCATGTACCTACATAGTGAACAACTTGCAAAGTATGGAATTATTTGCAAAACAAAGACCCATCTTAGGTCAAAAAGATTTAAAATATGAGTTCTTGAATATTTCTGGAACTTATAAATTTAAAAAATCTCATATTCTTCTCTAGCTTCTGAATATTTCTAATTTTTTTTTATATTCAAAGTTTATTTCTTTGATAGTTACATGCAATAACCTAAGTGATTAAGGTACTTTTTATAACACTGTGGATATTTTTTCATGGAGTGAGCAACAGATGATTAGAAAGGCGTGCATAAATCATTCTTTCAATGATAAACAGCTTAAGACTCGGCCCAAGACCCGCTCACTGTAATCTTGATGGCAATAGTTTTTGATCTAATGTCCATTGTAAGGCCAGTGAGACATTAATAGCATATCAAACCAAATTATTGCATTCCAATAGCTCATTGTAAATGTCCATTCATTTTTCACGTGTAAATTTTTCATTTTTATTCTTATACAATATGTTATTAAAATGTAAAGAATATCTATTATTGAATTAAAGATTGGTATAAAGAATTACAATATTTGAGAAATAATGTTCAATTTCTCATACAAAATGTATCAGTTTGATCTGTTTTAATGGAAGATTGAATAGTTTTTCTCGAGATTTGAACTTCTTTTTTCCAAGTAATTTAATTTGATGTAGATTGCTTAATTTTTTGTAACTATTCGTATATAATCATAATGCAATAGTTTTGTTCATGCAGCGATGTTATAAAACTACATAAAATCAGGTCCCATTTTGAAGTCTTGGTGGAATTTTATTTGTATTATCGTACACAAACTATTTAAAAGTGGCAACTTGGGTAGAGCTGTTTACATTGAGAGTCATTTGATGATACTTTAGTAATATGATGTTGCTTTAAAAAATAAATGGCAATGCGATGTTTAAAGTGTTCAGTTTTTAAAGTAAGGTTATCTTAGTTCCAGATTTTGCAGTTTTGGAAACAATGCATCAGGCCCATCATGGACTTGAATTGGATGATCCACTTATTCCAGTGCTTATTGACACATTTATATTGATGCTTGATAAAGCAACAATCCAGAGTAATACTGAATTAGCTAGGATGTCTTTAAAGTTTACCTTAAATGTTCTGACTTTTCTCAACCATGCCGGCATCACCAATGAGGAAAATAACGTAAGTATATTTATCGTATTAATATTATAAATGCGTGTGTGTTTGTTTCCTCTTAACGACAAAACGGCATAACTGATTTAGCTCATATTTGGCATGTAGATAGCTTAGACCCTAGAATAACACATGCATTACTTTTCAATAGGAAAAACCACTGACCACAGTTAGTATTCAATATTATAATTCTGTGTTTATTTGTGACTAAAATCACCATTAGCATTGTCATTTGTCATATTTTTTTGCGTTAATGTCATTCATTTATATTGCTTTTTTATATTACAGGGCTGTGGCAGTATGCTGACGCCTTTAGGCAATTTATTTGATGCGGTACTCAAGATGTTTCAAACAGCATCCTTCACTGATGTTAATACTGATTTCTTGAAAGAATTGAACACTTATCTGCTTACACTTGACAAAGAGTCGCCTATGTTAACATTTATACTAACAAAATTTAAAAATGATAACTCTAACTATCCAATACAAAGTGTAATTGACTCTACAATTGATCTTTTAGTAGGAAATGGAAATAATAATAATGTTAAAACAAACAAACCTGCTCAAGAATTCACAATTCCAGAGAAAAAGAAAGTAGTTAAAACACTTAAGAAAAAGGAAGCTAATATTGTGAACACCGTTGTTGAAAATGGCGAAGAATATGTTGTGGTTAAGTCCAATTGGAAATTTAATCCAAGGAAGTTGACAGAGAATCAAAAAGAAAAGCTTCAGAGAAAAAGAGATATTCCAGCTCTATACCAAGATCTCTCACAATCCCAGGAAGAGTTTAAGCTCTCCACATGGAAAACAGATTCCCAAGATACGTCAACTACTACATCAACAAATAGCAAATCAAGTAAATCATCAAACCTGAAGGAAGTTTCAACTGCTCTGAAAAATATTGACAGTTCTGATGTCATTCCTACTATAATGGAGAATATATTGTCAGAAAACGATAAAAATCTTGCTCAGGAGCAAAACGTAATTATAAACATCGTCAGTGGAGAAAAAATTAAGCCTGTAGTTATGGTTAAATCCAGTCCCAAAACCGTAAAATCGCCTCGTGTTGCCTTGAAAGACAGAGTTTTTCGTAATGTAAGAAATTTACTTGAAAATTCGAAAGCTAAAGGTGATATGATCGAAAAAACCGATGAACATAAAATCAATCATGTTTTGACTCCTGATACATGTAACACTCCAACAACAAAAGAGAAAAATAAAAAAGACCTCCTGAACTCTGCTCCTCCTTCTTTAACTGCAGATAGACCATCTCGTCTAAGAAAAGTACCAAAAAAATTTAATGACGTGGAATTATTCGGTATGAAAAAAAGAAGGTGTTCTTTAGATAAAAATTTTCTTACTGAATCTCAAGAAAGTGATTCTATAAATAATAAAAACAGTACACGTTCAAATAAAAACCAAAATGTTGATGTTGTTGATAATAATGTAGAGAAAGTTGTTTTAATTGATAACACAAATCAGAAAATGCTGGAAAAGGATGATGTGCCTGAAAACTTGCCTGACTTGCATACAGTAGTCCAGGTAATAATTAAACGTGAAGATGATATTGATTTATTCACTGGACTTCCTCCGAAAAATACAGACAGTACCAAAAAGGACCCTAAGAAAAATACTGACAGTACCCAAAATGACCCTCATAAAAATACTGACAGTACCCAAAATGACCCTCATAAAAATATTGACAGTACCCAAAATGAACCTCAGAGAAATACCCAAAATGATAACATTATATCCTCGAATTGTGATGATGCAAATAATCATGTGATTTCGGTCTCTGTTGCTGATAGTGAAGACGCGAAAAAAAATAGAGACTGTGATTCAAACAATGCAGATTTAGAAATTTTATCTGAACCTGTTCAAACTCCACTTAAAAATCCTTCAAAATCCACAGAACAAAACTCTACAGCTAAAAAGACAAAAACTTCAAGCCGAAAGAAGTCACGGATAGAAAATGAGCTGGCTATTGACATGGTAGAAGGTCATCCATTTTTACAAATGCAATCTCCTCTACGGTTGACAAGAAAAAAACTAATCGAAACTGATTCTAGTAAGAGAAAACGAAATGTTGAAAAGTTAGATAAAACAAAAACCACACCCAGGACGACGAAAAAGTTAAAGAGTAAAGAAACAGGGAAAATAGTGTCTGATAGTCAAACATCTGCATCAATCCATGTGGAAGAGTCTCAGGAAAATAATTCTCCAGGAGTTGATCCTGCTTATGATGGACCTCCATGTTCTGAAGATGTCATAGAAAGCTCCCAAGACTCTACTTTCACTACTATTAGTGTAAAGTCCACAAAACAAACACTTAAATCTCTCAAAGTTAATGTGGTCAGATTAGAGAAGACACTAAAAGCAAATTTGACAGCACATACTCAAGATCTCCTTCAAGACTCAGATTGTGAAATTCTTTCGCAGAAAAATAAGTCTCTAGTCCAGGAAAGTAAAGATGACAGTGAATTGCCCCTTAATAGAACAGTCGAAGTGGAGAAAAATCAATCAGAGCTTACTGAAAATATGGATACAGAACCCATGTCTGCCAAAGCATTATCTCAAGAAGTAATTTTAATTAATGACGAATTAACACCTGTTGCTGTAAATTCAGAGAACTCAGTGGGTCCAGAAACACAGGAATTGGCAGAAGCTGACACTCAGCCTAACAATCCCGATTTGGAAGCATTACTCTGTGATAATACCTCTTCCCAACACCTGATCAGTAATTCTGCTGTTGCTTGTGCAGATGTAAATGGTTCTGTTACTCAGGAAGACATTACTCAAATGGATACAGAGCCAATAAACGTGTCGTCGGTAGGGGCTACTGCAGAGTCTGAGTCTCACAACGAAGAGGCGCAGAGAAAGCGAGATTTCCTGAACGACACTTCAGAAATATCGCCTATAAAGGTGCAAAGCCCGGAAAGGGAGAAAGTACCCTCACCACAAGAAACCAGCAGTGATTATGTTCTCGTGAAACTTTCTGCTCCTGTAGAAAGCAACGGGGAACCGTTCGACAAAAGTGCTTCCCCTGAATTTTTCACTGAAGACAAAATATCTCCAGAAAAACGGGAGCAATCACCGCCTAGATCTGAAATTACCGTCAATAATACAAGTCCTACGTCAGTATTATCTCTGAAAAAGAACAGACCACAAGTGCGACCCGGAGGAAGGGCAGCGCACATGCTCGGCCTCTGTGTACCCAATTCATTAAACACTATTAAGAACATGGAGAAACCAGAACCCGAAGATGTTAAAAGAAATTCCACTGTAAGCACACCGGCCAGAAGAAATCTACGATTGCTGTATAATGCGGCAAGCGAAGCCGCCGACGATGGGGCGAGGGACGACGCGGAAGATGACAATTTCTTAAATTTCAAGAAAACTTTACCATCGAGCGATTGCAGTCCCTCTGTTCCGATATTGAAGAGAAAACTGGCTGACATTGCTGATGACGCCACCGCTTCGCCAGCGAATAAAGTAAGATATTTTTATTATTAATCATTTCGTTCTCATTACTTGCGCTAAATTGAAATTGTTGTAAATGTATGTATTATTTCCAGAGAAAACGAGTGAGCTTCCACGATCCACCTGTTTCCACAACAATGTCGGTACAAAAATACATAGAGCCGGGCGGCACCAAGTCACCGAGCTCGGCACACAAGCGCCTCGAGCGTTCGATGACGCGCAGCTATGCCAAGTCTCCGAAACGACTCGAGTTCGTCAAACCGAACACAGCTCAACTCAACACTGCCCTATGCAAAGCTGTCGAAAGCTTCACCGAAGAACAATTATTGAGCCTCACAAATGATACTATGGATGTTACGCCGGCGGTAGAAATTGTAAAGACGAGTGAATTGAACGACACTGACCCCATTTGCCCTGAATTGGTAGACTGTAAGGATGAAATAGAGAAAATAGCTACAGAACTGTCATCACCTGCTATGAAAGATCTATTTGTTAAAGAGTTGGAAGGTAAAGTCGCGACAGTGGGTGATTTAGCAAAAATGACTGAACTCGAAGTAAACAGGTTGTGTATCAAAGCGCCTAAGATTCAAGTAGCAAAAAAAGTATTGACAGATTATGTAAATAAAAGAAAAGATGTTAAAATAATAGAGGATGTTTCTATTAATGAGACGGCCCTGAGTAAAGAGATGGATGAAGAAATGACTGAACCGGAGCCTAAGAGACATTGTATTGAGGTTCAAACGGATAAGGTTTCAATGTGTGATAGCTCATTACAAACTAAACCTGAAGTTAAAGTGGCTATGTGTCAGACTAACGTTGCATCTGTAGCCACCACTAGCGCACAGACGAAGGAATCTGGTTCTCAATCTACTTCCGACCTGATAACTTCATGTATCTCTGAGGTGAGTTTCATACTCTAAACCTGTTTACATTCTTCCATTTTCTAATTCATTCTCTTATTTGAATGTTCTTTGAATATCTTTGAATTCTAAATTGTGTAGGACTCAATAAAAGAATAGATAATGAACAGTATAATCACAAAAAATATGGAAATAGATGAACAAGAAAAGCTCACCATTTGCCTGTTTACGCCGGCCCATTGCAATCCCAGAGTTACCTATTCAATAGGCACAAAGTCCTTGGCAACACTGAACTACGTGCTTCATTCGATCATTTTATTGAGTAGTTCACACGATGCTAACTTGTTTATGCTTTGTAATAAAACCTTTTATTCTTTTACAGAGAAAAGACTTCGTAGATTGTCTAAGCGAACAACTCAATGAGGAATCATTAAGAAAAATGGCCGCCAGACTTTCAACAGACGCCGTTATGGATATACTAACAAATGACGACTCTAAATTAATATTAAATAAGATATTAGACAGGCACAGTCAAAATGTGCCAGCATCTGAGAAAAATAACATGGAACTAGCATTTATTAACGATTATCTACTCAACAAGTATGACGATAGAAGCATGATATTATTCTGTAGTCAATTGTTACAGAAAATACATGACAAACCGGTTTGAGACTGTAAGTTGTAAATAATATAGAGACAATATACTTCATTGAAGCAATAATATAATCAAAAACAAATTCACATGGACCATCAAAATTAGACATATGAGTGAGTGTTACAAGTGTTCAATTTTTACAATTTTCTTTTTGTCTCTAATATGAACTTAAAGAATAATTTTATAGAACAATACTCTTATTATGTACAAATCAGTAGATTGACATGTTTTATATCAATTAAATAAAATAGTCATTTCAAAATTATAGTATTGATAGGGGGCCAAAAACTGGCCAAAATGATTCTTGAATGATCCTCATACAATTTCCATCGAGAAGCTCGATTTGTAATAACAACTTAATTTTAGATTTTGAGCAAAAAAATATCTTAGAGATAGCCTAGCTGTTATTGTGCCTGTGTTTCGGTACGATGTTCTGTGAAGCCAAGTATCCTACTTGGTTATCGCTTACTCGTCCGGAAATAAGTTGGCAATTACCGACACCGCTTCGGCAACATCGCTGCCGGCCAAGCACAGACATTGCGTAGACTAGTCTAGTCAAACTGTCATCCCATACATTCACAAAAGTATGGGGTGACAGCAGACTGTCACCCCATACTTTTGTGAATGTATGGGGTGACAGTTCTAGTCAGAACTTGACAGCAAGACAAGTCTACGCAATGTCTGTGCTTGTCCGGCAGATGTCTATTATTTATATAATGGTGACTGCTCACAATGAAGCGGACCGCTTGCATGTACTCGTCTGTCGGCATATAACATAAAATAATTTTGGTTTGATTATGAGGGTTTTCTGAAATAACAGCCACCAGGAGGCAGCACTGTGACTTCAAGTCCAGACAGGTATCTGAAAGTGCCAGAATACAACCTTTTTTGTCCATATGCAAGTGAACAAGAAGGTTAGTTTCAAGGATCATACAATTTAAATTCATAACATTCATAGACAAACACCAAAAATTATCTACATCATAGATTTATAATTTATAGATTGGAATGCCAAAGTGGTGCCAGCTGGCGGATAAAATGTTCGTGAAAACCCTCATTACTTTTGATTCAATTCATGAAATAAAAATCATGATCTTTTAGATTTTAGAATACTGATAATGTGAAATAGCCTTTTGAGACTAAGGTTTTGTAATATTTTATTTCAATATAGTTCTTGTAAAAGAACATAGTACTGTGATGTCCTTACTCAAATTGAGCATTTTTTACACGTTGATTCAACACTGTAGTTTTGTTAGGTTACCTATTATTAGAATTAGAATGTTATTATTATTGCATTTGTGTATTTAATTAGTTTTTAGTGTTACTTAAAATTGTTTTAACTGTTAGTTTTATAGTGCCTTAGTTAGATAATATCATTCATTGATGACAATACTGGTTAGAACAATATTTCCAACAAATTATGTCAATGACATTTTACATAATATTATGTAGTTGTGATTAACATACATAGTTTTGAGAAGATAAAGCTAGAGCTACACTACTGGTAAGTGGCATGCAGCACGTCAGAACTTCTGATTCAGAAGCGAATTTGTTTCTTCATTCATGCTAAATGTATGAAACCAATATTATTTTGATTCGTCACTATACAGTATTGTGGCTCCAGCTTAATCTATTCTCAAAATATAAGGTTTACACCCCCGTCAAAATACTACGCAACTTTGTTAAAATATTTCTTGGATACTATAATATATATCTATTCTTCAGTTTAATATGTCATTGATAGTCTGTACATACAGGATTACTAGTAAAAAGTTAATATCTTTATTAACAAATAAAATTGTATTTTATTTTGCAAAATATAGTTTTTATTCATATGTTTTGTTCAGAGTTAGATGAAAATTATTTAAATGCACAGCAATTACCTTTATAAGATGTTAAATTAATGCTAGTAACCCTGTATATTGGGATAATAAAATACGATAGTGCTGATTTAATATTTTATTTAATACAAAACAAGTATTTACATTATTCAGTCAGCATATGACCAGATCAAGTCATAATATTGTCAAGATCAATTCATAAATTCACAGAATATCATAATTATTGCAAAAATTATAATATTCGACAAATACAAGACAGAAGATTGGTTAGGATTTTAAATAAATCAGAATCTGCTTCTGATAGTCATTTTTTTTGTCGCGTACCGTGATTTTTGTGTGTAATTATAGATTTTGTGAAAAATATAAATAAAACAGGAATGTTTTCATGGCATCAAGAAAATATCACAACTACATTTTTGTATTTACAGCTATAAATATACTATAGCACAGGTTAAAGCTTCTAAACATATAAAAACTGCATATACATAGACCACACTTTTCACGACAAAACGGCAAGTGGTTAAAAGAGTAAACTACTTGAGTAGTGATATGTTTGTTAATACATTTATTTGCTTTTTGACCTATTTTGTAACTGTAATATCATATTATTTTGTTACATGATCAAAAATAGCGTTGTTTATAATGTTTGACAACCTGGCTATATTGGCGGGTACTGAGAGTTCGTATTAAAATACTTATTACACACAATATGTACAAAACACACCCATCCCCTATAATATCACACTAGTGCGGTCGCGGAGCAGGAAGAATTGTTATTATCTGTCTCATTCTCTCACTTAGTGCGCGAATATGTGTCTGCTATTGCTTAGCTACGAGCGAGACAACAATAAAATTTTTGCGCGCGAGGAACGGAGACAGGTAACAAAAGGTACGAAATTCTTCCTGCCCCGCGACCGCGCTTTATTACAATTATATGTTTTAAATAACTAACTTTTATTTATACAGCACTTCTGTAAAAATTATATTAATTCTGACACTGACTGATACGGTACATTTTATTGTATTATTTTGAATGTTTTTTTATGCGCAGACGCGTAGTTAGGAACTAGTGTTCTAATAAATACGTAAAATGTTCATCGAAAATCTAGTCTTTATTTTTTTCCCAAATTCGTAAGAGTAGTTAATATAATGTTTAGTGGAATAATTTTGTAAACAGGAAGGTTTAAAATACTATACGATAATTTTACGTATCACACTATAAATTCTACAGGTTTTTGGTTTTAGTAATATCTACTCGTATATAAAATGTAAAACTATTCAGGTAAACTGACATGATTCTTATAAAATATGCTTTCTTATAACTAATATTAATTTCTTCGAAACCTTAACCTCCCTTAATGCAGCCTTGTACTAAGAATTCTATCTATTTACTAGGAGCAAGATGTATTTAAAACTTAAAATATGCTATTGCTCAGAGTAAAAGCATTTAAAAGACGTTACATTTGAAATAGTACACCATATTTCAACGTACAAAGTAAGCGTAATACTTTGGTCCACAAATTGAGCACTTTGTTACATTAATAAATATAAAGAGAGGTTAGAGGGTCACCGTCAGGGAAATCGCATTTCTGCAACATAATCTAAATGTTCTAGGTTGTGGTGTGAGTTGGATCTGCGCGGAGCTCGCGGTCTGTGAAGGTTGTGTTGAGAGTGAGCACGAGTCACTCGGTAGGTCCCCTCTCGAGGAGGACCGAAATCACTCATCTTGCGAGCCATCACCGCCCACTCATCATCTTTGGCTCGAGGAATTATCGGTCCATTCCTATAATTACTATCAAATATGCGCCGGTTGGCGTCATACCTTTGTCGTTGCCAATTCCGATCCAATTCGTGGGCATACATATCTAATTCCCCGGATGGTTGGAACTGGCTCCCGCTCTGCACGTAACTGGATCTCTTCCATCCGTCCTCGTATTTTTTCCTACCGCTTTCGTCGTTATTTATCTGTCGACGTTGTGACTGATTAGAGCTGCTTTCACTCGTATCTTCTCCAGAAGTCCCCAAGCCCAAATCTTTGTCATCCCCGTAGATCTTGTACATACCGTTGGGATTCAAATTCTTTCCGTTGTAAATCTGGTCATTTAACATCAGCTGTGGATGTGGAATGCAATATGGGTTCGGAAATGGTTTTTCCAGCTTAGTGATTCTAATGTCTTTCTCTTTCTTTCTCGTACACGAACCTGGTCCAAATAGTGAAAGCAAAACGGGCAACAGGAAGAGGCCGTGCATCGCTCCAAAGAAGATTACCATGAAGACCATTTTGAAGAATACAGAAAATATGTAACTGTCCGCTAGAAGGAGTGCAACGACTCCGAGGATTGTACTGAACGAGCCCTGAACTATTGGTAGCCCCAGGGAATACAGGCATTCGCTCACGCGCTCATCGGGAGTTTTCGCTTTAGATGCCATGTACGCGTAACAAATGTGAGCTGTGAAATCCACGGAGAATCCGATGCACATGATGAGGTTGATCATGGATATAGAGTCAAGATTTATATCCCAGAGAGCCATGTAACCAACGACTCCAATTTCTATGGATATTATACTGAATGCCACCCATAACGAACAAAGTATGTTTGGTATGAAGATGAAAGATGTGATCATCATCATCAGGGCTCCGTAACATAAGTTTTGAAGCGAAGTTGGTCGTACGAGCTCAAACTGAAACAAAGAAACGATAGTTATTGTAAAGAAAATGCTAAAATAGTACTTGTGCTCATGTTAATTTTATTTATGGGGACTTATCGCGTACATAGATATTTTAATTGTTAGGTTTACATTGTCAGTATTAAATAAAATTACTACCCATCATTTGGTACATAAGCAATTGAAATTAAAAAAACACCGTAATTTAAATCGAGAAGATGGTTTCAAATTGTCATCTACGTGAAATCCGATAATAAGCAGGTGTATCGTAATTCGAAAACCGGAGGATACCGTCATGTCAGTGTTGTGTGTCGTGACAACCCTGAGAACACTTTTGACCGAGTGAGGGTAGATGTAAATTTACCTTCCAGATGCCACAGTACCGTTGCCTCTCAAGTTTTATCGTGACCACGGCGGCTTATGTAACTGAGCCGAAACGTCGAGGTTGGTTTTTAATAATATTATGTTATTGTAAAACTAACATTTAAATATGTACGCGATGAGTCCCGATTAACTAAATTAACATGAGCTTAAATCGCGAAAGTTTTTGTGTTATATTAAAAAAAATATAACAAGGTTATAAAAATATTTATACCTGATCGAAGAACACGAAGTAAGGATGGAATACGGAAGCATTTAAGGGAGACTCAGCCACTACATCTCGTAGAACTTTAACCATTTCTTTTTCATGATTAGTGCCACTTATATTGATTGCCTGGATCAGGAACCTCGACGCAATAATTTGATCTCCAGCTTCATTGAATTTAACATCCAGAGAGAATGGATTGGCTGGGAACAACCACAACTGGAAAATAAGGTAAGTAAGTTAATAAATATTACTCTAAATGAATGATATGTACGAACATATATATGAGCGTATTGTTTTGTCTTTAGGTATAGTCGGACAAATTACAAGTTCCGTATTTTATGCACTGTTTCGGTTTTGAGGATCCTTTAGGTTGAGAAAGTAGGGTAGTTGTGTTAACTGAGCCTACGATCCAACGTTTGACTGAATGTTGGCTACAGACATTGAATAAGAAGAAGAATTTAGTCAACATCCTAGTTTTTGAGTTACCAATTTATATGATGTGTTCTTACGCTAACATGATAAAATAACTTACCTCTTTCAAGTTATGAATGAAATCAACATCATTATCGATTGTCACGTTCAAATAGTCGTTATTTCTCGAAACATAATCTACAAACGTTCGTAACCACGATTCAGTGTACAATGAATTCGAAATGTATGAAGTGTTTTCCAATCTTTGTGTCAATTTCTCCACCTCTGCTTGAACGGCTGGATCGGAGTAGTTATATGCGCCACTAATCACCACCTGCCAAAGATAGAAGAGTATTTGGTTAGGTGTCAACTATCTAACCAACGCAATGACGCTTTAAAATTAGCGAAGGGTATTATTAGTACGTTAGGCGCGTTGAATGCAGTCGGACTCTTGAGTAGAACGGAGATGTATTCCCTATCCACCATCCGTCTTCATGCTTCTAGCATCCGCATTAAAGTGTTGCCCTCGTCTGTCGTTTTACCGTTCAAGTCCTCCTATCTGATGTTCTGTTCTATTTTACGTACGTGTTCTAACTATTAACTATTAAACTGATCAGGAAAATATAGGATGTGGTCGAAATTGCGATATGAGTCAAATATTGTCTCAAAAAAACTGCTCAAGTTACCTGAATTCGATAGGGAAATTCTCTGTAATACAGATCTTCACGGTCAAAGAACTCAACAGAGTATGAATCAACTTTGGATAACTTTCTTCTTTCTAAGCCTTCTTGGAGATTCGTGACTCCGTATCCTGCACCCGCCAGATAAATGATAAAGATGGCTATAACGAGGGCTTTGACTGCGTTATTGTTGAGAATATCAGCCATGGTAGTTCGGAAGAATGCCATGATACAGTGCTCGTTGTTGTCTATAGGATTGTCAGGGTCTGCAGGGTCTATGCCACCGCTGCAGAAGATCCGATATAACCATGATTTTTCTTCTGCAATGAAAATAATTAGGTATGAACATGTGTGTTATATACTATTGAGAGATCAGTTCAAGATCAAAAAGCTTCATATTACCTTTTCGGGCTCTCGACTCAGGCAAAACTTTCAGCATTGTAATAGTATGACGGTTTTGCTTCTCACGGTAACCAGATATGGCTACGCATCCTGAGAAGAACGTTAAATGCCATACGAATGTAAAACATACAGCTAGACCTGAAGTAAAAAAAATATTTTCAGTACTGTTATTTACACAAAAATCATGAATAAATAGTACTTCTGGATTATCACTCACCAGAATACATGCAAAATATCTGAACGGAAGGAAACGGAGAGAAAATTCCAATGAAGAATGAGAGCATATCGGTCACCGATGTGATTGTTATTGAAACAGCTGCTTCTGACAGCATGATAGCCATTCGTTCAGGCACTGGCAACTTTGGTGATGCACGTCTCCACGCAGCCAACATCACAAATGTGTCATCAATACCGATACCTGGAAATTGGAAAATTGTATTAAGGACACATCAGATGTAGGTGATCCTATTGTAAAGAAAATCACTTACCAATCATCAAGAAGGGAGCAGCCAAATTAATACCGATAAAAGAAATTCCCAAATAGATGGCACACCCAAAAGCAGCTGCTGTAGCCATTACGGCAGATATGTTACCAAGCAGACCCAACCAAGGCTTTGATCTAACCCAGTCACCCATCATACATGTCACGATTGAGAATATTCCCATCAAAATAAACGTAGAACTGAAGAACGGTATAACTGTTCTTGTGTTTTTTTCTAGTTCGTGGTCCAAGGTTCGAGACGCGAATCTGGCTATTGAAATATGTTTAAAACGTCCCGTGTCTTCAGCGATACCGACAGCGTCCAGAAATGCATCTTCCCATGCAGCACCTCTGAAAATTTTAAATAAAATAAATTAATCAACAATCTCAACGTTCTTATGATAATTATCGATATCGTCATAAAATAACTAAGCCAAAATTACGGCCTTTCTATTCGAATTCTGGTCCAATATTACGCAGCGTTTAGTATTCGGAGCGATTTCTTTAACCGTGTCAAGATCGACGACTGTTATCTAAGACTTGGACAAAGCATGTTTTCACTTACAGATGACTATAAAAGGTACATGATTCAGAATCAGAATGAATGTACTTAATCGCTCATTGAAGCTGTAGAAACGCTCTTTGTTTCCGTTAAATACAATTATTACCGTAGTAACTAGTAACAATCATAACTTCCGTGAATCGCATGCATGGATCATGGACGCCTCTGATAATAACTTTAGTTTTGAGGATATCCTTCATTTAACTTCTGATGCACCCACGTAAGATTCAATTTGAGTGAACCATTAGGTGTATCATCTAATAGTAACGTAAGAATTGTGAACTGGAAAACAGGGTGCTATTGGTAGAGGAACTGCGAGCCACCATGGAAAATGGATAACGCATATCGATAAAGAACAGATGATATTCATATTTATAGCTAGAAAGAAACTAAAGCTGAACGCGAAGGGCCAAAGCTTTGCGTTTCTGGCTCTGGTAATCTCGGTCACAAAAGATGTCAGTAGAAAGATACCTACTTATTTACTTATAAACATTTATACGGTTGCTAACTTATTAATGTACCTAACCCAAATATTATAAATATAATACATATATATTATGTAACAAATGAACGCTAAGATCTAATTGTGCACCTCTCTTGTTGCAATTTGGTATCGGTTCTAACGAACCATACCAACTGTACGGCTGGGACTGAGACTATGGTATCGTCGACGACTTTCGCCCCACCGAAGTACACTGGGAATGCATGCGCCTCCCAAGTCACGGGGTTGAACATTATCGGGAATGTTAGGTTTAATTCACCACGTTCCACCTGAAAAATAATGATGATTTATTACATCTCACGCGATCCACGATCTCTCACTTGGTGGCTGGTGGTACAGAGGTATCATAAGTGATAAATTTACGGAGACGATATTCACGTCTCACGTAAAACGTTGCGCCGACCTATCAGAGTCACCAGTCACAGTGATATCTTCGATCAGTAATAGACAATGACAATACTATATAAACGCAATTCAAAATTTTCATAAGAATGACCCAAAATTCCAAAACAGAACAAGAATATTATAACGTCATCACGTTAACATTTAAGTATTCCTCGTTACCTGTAGGAAACCAGACTACTAATAAATATACCTACATAATAATAAATTTAATTCTAAACATATACACATAATTATTCACATAAAGTTTAATAATATAGTGGTAAATTAGCAATTAACAACTATTTACGCTACCAATAAGGTGAATCCTTGCATGGTTAAGATCCCATCGGAAAATAAATGCATGAGATGAGAGTGCTTAGAATACCAATCATGTATGACTACATGACCCACGTGACTAACAAGCAGTAGGAATAGATGAAGACGCGAGGTTTAAAATAAATGTACAATTGCGTAAGATTAATGATCCTTTGGGATCCATTATTCTTATTTACGCCTGCGCATTTTCGTGAAGGTACCTACCTACCTATGGCCGGACTAAATTGACCTACGTCGTGTCAGTCAGTCTTATTCCCAGTATTTTCCAACCAGTGTGGTCTGTGGTCAACGTTGTATTACCAACCTTCTAAGAACCTATGTCACACACATAATCGTTAAGTGTTCAGTCTTAACAACCCATTGTTTATATTAGGCGCATTGGTTTATTGCCGTGGCCTGTGAATCATGGTACTCATAACTCCTCGCCTTGACTCAGTCAACATGTTGGAAATCGATAAGAAAATCCATTGTATTAAACTAGATTTCCTGTTTGATCCATGTCAACGACACTTCGATCTATCTTGTTCAATCTAAGAACGTTTCACCAATGTTAATACAAATGTTATAGGTAGGTACATACATTTTAGGATTGCTCACCTGTCTTGTACAAAATAACTCAATATTGATCCACAATCCTTGACTTGATTCCGGTCTACATAAATTGTGACCCAACAAAGTCCTAATTATTTTAATTTACGTTTAATGAAATTGGCATTATTATTTACTAAGGTATATTAACGATCATTGCTTCAGACGCCAGTAAATATTTTGAAATACAGGTTATTTGCGTTTTGCCAGTAGGTACCCACACAAAAACATTTGCCACGTTCATTACCATCATTCATTCATTATCACAGTGGCCTTTTAACATCCATAAAATGTTTTAGCAACGTCCATTCAAATTAGAATGTGTCGAAATTTCCAGGCTCTAAGTAATCGAGACGTGAAAAGTGAATCTCACCTCGCCAATAATCTTGTCCAAGTTAAGAATGTCGTTGACGAAGCACTGGCCCTCCCATCTCGCGCATTCTTCCCTGTAGGTGAAGGTTTCTCCTGAGGGTAGGGTAACTGATACATTCTGTACAAGATCGTCGAGTTGTCTCAACTCCTTCCACACCTCTGTTCTAAGCATGTTTGTGTCGTTGTCTTTGGTTACTATGATGACTCGACCGAACCTTCCTGGAAAGTAAAATAATGGCACATTAACATTCAGTTTCGACAATTTTTGTGCAATTGGAGTTTTAATTCTTTAGGTATGAAGTTAATCTTCCCCAAGTCAGTATTCCCTATCTATTTAGCCGAATAACGACGAGTTAGAAATTTGATTTGTTGGATGTATAATTTGGGACCAGAAGTGGACAAATCGTGTTTACAATAACATCATAACATTAACTCCTTAATTTCGGAGACATTATGTAAATGTAACACTTTTCCCACAAGAGATAAGTATACTTCATGGTGACATTTCTTGAGTAATAAAAACTGTGATTTCAATGATAACACCGACACGTGTCTGGGATTAACTCTATGTAATGGTGTTAGAAATTGTGGACATTCTGAGGGGAATGGTTACGTAATACTCATGACAATTTATTACAGGTTCCTTTTCAAATATTATGGCAAACTTGTGCTTTGCTATCATAATATATGATTTACCTTCACACATGATGTGATCATTCTGAGTCCAGTTAAGTCCTGACAAAGGCTAATGGATAAATTCTTACTTACATTTCGCTTCATCGAAAATGAGGTAGAATAGACCTAATTTAATCACAATCAGGCAATCCATCTTCATCACTTCCAATTCTGGACTCTCCTACGACCTATTTCAAACTCTTTACCTACATGAATTTTAATATTTTATGCTAGGTATTAGGTATAGGTAATACCCATAACTTTTTTCTTGTTTAACATACCTGCTCTAGTTATCCTTCCAACGCTAAACCTGTGCGAGTAATTAACTTTGAAATGTTCTTCAACTATCCTCCTCTCGAGCTTTCCTTGACCACTGACTGGTGAGAACAGGTACTCCGGGTCCATCTCGTAATAGATTCGTTGATATCCGGTAACCATGAGCAACGTTAGAAGAACTGGGATGATGATGAAGTAGCCGGGATTCTTGCCGACTACCAGACCCAATTTGTAGAAGGATTTGTTGAGGACGTCATCTACGATGGTTAACCTACAGCCCCCCATCTGTAACAAAGAGAAGATATCGTTAGCAAACGCTTGCTGGATCACGAAGCATCCATTAGTTAATGAGGACATATTTTTGCGGTGATAAAATGTTGATTACTTGTGGTACTCTATAATTTATAATCGTCTAAGAAGACTTACGATTTAGTTTGATACCACAAACCGCAAGGTAATGCTAAGCTGTAATGTAACTGTAATCATACGGTTATATGGTTTCGAATGAGTTATTGCAACGTGAACCTCTTTAGAACAGCTAATGGTTTACAAAAAGACAAAAAGCGTGCCCAATTGATTGTTGTCCAAAGGCCAACGGGGGGCACCGCTATTGGCTTTCTTTGTTGCGAATTGCGAACAGCTTGATTTATTTTGTTTTGTTAGTATTTCAGTCTCGACAATTTTCTTTTTAAGCACCTTTCGGCGACGTCGTTATTCAAAAAAACTTTTTAAATTAAAATTTAACGTATCGATTTGGTCGGTGATGTAACTCGCTTTTCTTATTATAGCCATACTTGGCTGGATGGGCCCCTTAATAAATGCCATTAAGTACGTACCTAGTGTAGGTAGGTATACTTATTAATAATTATCAATTTTCTTCATTTTTTTATTAGGTAGGTAATTTTTCAAGTACTTATAGCATTACTGCATCTAGTTCTTTTTTGTAATTTTTGAGTAGGTATCAATAAATTGGTAGGTATCTATCTATCTACTTAAGGTTATGTCAAGTTGGGCGTGAATACTTGTTGAGACATTTGATATTTTTATTAAATTACTAGCTGACCCGCGCGCACTTCGTTGCGCGTGAGAGTCAATTAATAAAGCGAATTCGGTGCTGCTATTTTGACTATGATTGTATTTCCATCCCCGCGACTTTGTAAGCGTAAAATAAGGCATGGCTATAATATTTGCTCCCGCTGTGGATAGCGAAGAATATCGGGCTGGATATTTCTATGCAGTTTTGTTCGCTACCGTAGGAACCAATGCTATGTCCTTTCTCAGAGATCACACTATTTAAGTTTAGCGGTTATTGATTTCCATCACAAATTTTCACGCCTCTCCTCAGGAATTAATACTATTTGTGGTCCTTTCCCGGTAACTCTTTAACTTATCTCTATTATAATTTTTCTAAGCTAAATTATAATTATAGGTTACTAATTTCTCACACCATCCTTCCCGCGACTCAAATCAATTCCGTGGTTCCTGAATTTCCATTAAAACTCTGACCCTGAAGGTGAGGGAAGGATCAATACTGAGTCTCCTTAAAAGTTAATTTCTGACATAACAAACTATTCATTAACAGAACCAAAATTCTGAGTACTGGTGAGTTCGCAAAATCTCTTCTTATCGGTCGCCTACGTTACATAAAAAATACGTTGTCCAAATTTTAGCTTAAACGAAGAAGTGGTTACCGATATCCTACACAAACTGCACCCCCTCTTTCCTCCCCTCAAAGGTTGATTTCTGGGATAAAAAGTATCCATATATTTTTTTTAAGTCTCAGTCTACCTTTGTATCAAATTTTAACTCAATAGGGTCCTATTTCCTATACAAACTTTGACCCCCTAACGCTTCAATTCGAAGGTAATTTTTGACATAAAACTTTTTATTATTCCTCAACACATCCCCAATAATCTTATTGTGGATTTGTATACAAAAGTTTTTTAGGAATAATAATTCCCGTTCCCGTAAGAATTTCGCAAAATCCCCTCCCCTCTTACGGGTCGTGAAAGTCACATAAAGAACACGCTGTCTAAATTTTAGCGTAAAATATAACTGGTTACTGATTTCCTACTCAAACTTCTACCCCCCTTACTCCCCCGCACCCCTCCCTCTTAAAGTAAATTTCTGTCTAAAATAATATTCAGTGTTCCTAAACAAAACTCAAACCATGATTCCACAAAATTTCACCTGAATTGGTTTAGCGGTTACGGATTTGCATACAAAAGTTTTTCGGGAATAATTCTCGTTCCCGGGGGAATTTCGCAAAATACCTTCATATCGGTTGCTTACGTTACCTAAAGAATACGTTGTCCAAATTTCAGCTAAAACAAAGAAGCGGTTAACGATTTCTTACCCAAACTTGCATCCCCCCTTTATCCCGCCTTTGAGGTTGATTTCTGGGATAAAAATTATCCCATATCATTTTGTAGAACTCAGTCTACCTCTCTACCAAATTTCAGCTCAATAGGGCCAGCGGTTCTAAATTTCCCATACAAATTTTGTACCCCCCTTACCCCCTCTTAGAAGTTAAATTTTGTCATAAAAACTATTTAATGTTCCTCAAAACAATCCCAACAATCGTTTTACAAAATTTCAGCTCAATCGGTTCAGCGGTTAAGGATTTGCATACAAAAGTTTTTTAGGAATAATTCCTGTTCCCGCGGAAATTTTGCAAAATCCCTTTATATCGGTCATCTACGTTACATAAAAAATACGCTGTTCAAATTTCAGCTTTAAAAGATGGCCGATTACTGATTTCCTACTCAAACTACTACCCCTCTCTTCCCCCTTCAAGGTTGATTTCTGGGATAAAAAGTATTCCATATCATTTATTTGGATTCAATCTACCACTGTACCAAATTTCAGCTCAATAGGGTCAGCGGTTCTAAATTTTCCATACAAACTTCGACCTCCCTTTACCCCCCCTTAAAAGTTAATTTTCGTCAAAAAAAAAAACAATATTCCTAAACACAATCCAAGCAATCGTTTTACAAAGTTTCAACTCAATCGGTTCAGCGGTTAAGGATTTGCTTACAAACGTCTTTTAGGAATAATTCCCGTTCCCGTGGAAATTTTGCAAAATCCCTTTTTACCGGTCATCTACGTTACATAAAAAACACGCTGTTCAAATTTCAGCGTTAAAAGATACTGATACTGAAGTTACTGATTTCCTACTCAAACTTCTAACCCCCCTCTTCCCCCTTCAGGGTTGATTTCTGGAATAAAAAGTATTCCATATCATTTATTTTGACTCAATCTACCTCTGTACCA
This sequence comes from Hemithea aestivaria, assembly GCA_947507615.1. Classification (NCBI taxonomy): domain Eukaryota; kingdom Metazoa; phylum Arthropoda; class Insecta; order Lepidoptera; family Geometridae; genus Hemithea; species Hemithea aestivaria. The sequence goes on from OX382331.1 coordinate 6,227,894, forward strand.
TATTTCAGCTCAATAGGGTCAGCGGTTCTAAATTTTCCATTCAAACGTTGACCCCCCTTTACCCCCCCCTTAAAAGTAAATTTCTGAGATAAAAACTATTCAATGTTCCTAAATACAATCCAAACAATCGTTTTACTAAATTTCAGCTCAATCGGTTCAGCGGTTACGGATTTCCATACAAACGTTTTTCGGGAATAATTCCCGTTCCCGGGAGAATTTTACAAAAATCCCTTTTTATAGGTCGCTTACGTTACCTAAATAACACGCTGTCCAAATTTCAGCTAAAACAATGAAGCGGTTAACGATTTCTTTCACAAACTTGCAACCCCCCTTTCCCCCTTTTAAGGTTGATTTCTGGGATATAAAGTATCCAATATCTTTTTTTAGGACTCAATCTACCTGTGTACCAAATTTCAGCTCAATAGGGTCAGCGGTTCTAAATTTTCCATACAAACTTCGACCCCCCTTTACCCCCCCTTTAAAGTAAATTTCTGACAAAAAAACTATTTCATGTTTCTAATCACAATCCTAACAATAGTTTTACAAAATTTCAGCTCAATCGGTTCAGCGGTTACGGATTTGCATACAAACGTTTTTCGGGAATAATTCCTGTTCCCGAGGGAATTTAGAAAAATCGCTTCTTATTGCACGATGAAGTTTTTCAAAGAATACGCTGTCCAAATTTCAGCTCAATCCGTCCAGCCGTTTGGGCTGTGCGTTGATAGCACGAAAGTGTACGAACGATTTTATATAATAAAAGAAGATAAGTAAATCTTTAGATAGATATAACTCTTTTATTTAAAAACCGATTTAAATAAAACCAATACTATTTACAAATTAGAGAAATTTGCAACGTTTTAGCGAAAACTGCATACAATTCGGTTGTGCCGTTTTATCACACATAAGTAATAACCTTTTTACAAATTAAGCCTAATAAAACTACTCTGGTAAATTTTCGTTTATGGCCACATCGATAGATGGCGTATTTTTAGTTTGTCGCACTTTTTGCTTTTTGATTTTTTTTAATTGAATTTACTTTATATTCTATTACTTTTACTTCGAAATTTTGATGTAAATTAGGGGCGATGTGTCCGATATAAATGATTATTATTTATTTTATTATTTTATTTTACGTTTCCCTAGGAAAAATTGACAAAATGTTTTACGATCTAGATCGCGCAAGCGACTTTTTCGCGTCGTTTTGTTCATATGCGTATTTTCACAGTTCACCTTAGTAAAGGATCACAATGAATGGGGAGAAATTTCCATTCTTATTATATGTATGGATATGGATATGGATGGATGGATATGGATTAATTCCCGTTTACCTTCCTTTATGAATAATCAACTTTAAAACTGTTTGACCCAGTTGCATAGAGCAGAAGTGGTTTAGCCCAGTAAGTTGCCGGCAGTTTTTGCCGTGAATTGATTAATTTGCTAAGTACCAAGATACTAAAGTAGGTATGCATGCAGTACATCGGCGGACCTCCTTGACCACTTGACTCGCCTTAGCCACCTTTCACTATAGGTATTATAAAACTACGTATATACAAGGCAATATTAATTAATACAGTTAAAAATATCGAGGTAACGGTTTGATGATTGAAGCTTACAAGAAAATAATTTACTTAGAACTTAATCATAATACCTACTATAAGTTATTACAGTTCGAATCCTTTTAAACTAGTCGCTGATCCCATATATTTTGACACACTGGTCCAGTTTTTAAATAATTTAGCTCTACATAATTGAATATACTTTGAACTAAGTACCTACAAAAATATTACACCTAAAATGGCATTCGTCTTACAATTATTTACTTTGCGAGAGGTCAAATAATGTTAAGCAAGTAAAAGGAATAAAAATGAAAGGTGAAGAGAAACGAGAAGTGTCTGCAGTGCAAACCTTGTTTTGTGCATGCGTCAACACAGTATTACAAAAACGTGGTAAAAATTAAAAACCACCGACTACTATCCACAACCTGCCGCTACCTGTGACCGGGTTTACTTGGGAAAATATGGCAGCTGCACAAAGATTTATTTTAAAACTCATTCTTATATGTTTGACATGTGTTTTTATGCCTTCTTATTTATGTACATCCTTTAGATACTATATTCCAGTCACCACAGTCCTATTATTATATATAGGTCGCTCAATTACTTGGAGAGGTTGAACCGATTCGGAAAATTCTTTTTTGGTTCAAAAGATTAACTTCTTCGATAGTCCCATTTATTTCCAAATCAGTCGTTAGATATGAATTAAAACGTGCGTCTCACCCTCGCTTAATGAAAGCGAGCTTGAACTCAGGTTAATGTTAATATTTTCTTTAAATTCACATGTTTATGTAAAGTTTCGTGTCATTCCATACAAGCATGAATACCTAACGGTTTCACGAACCTTCGAGTTAGCACTTTTGAGTCACTCCTATTGTTCATTTGGAATATTTGTTAAGAACAATTTCGCACTATTGAAATGCATAAGTTTAGGTACCTACCTACGTGATTCTGTGAAAGTAAACAGTGTCGGTCAACGGCACTTTACGTCACGCTGCGATCGGACAAAATCCTGATTACCACAGAGTTACCTACTTAGGTAATTGCCTGGTCGATTAGCTATGTTAAGTGTTAACATTAACTTGAAAATATCAGTTTATTTTAAACAATACTTTTTAGAGTTCAATGTCTGGCTAAAAGCTCAGTTGGTATCTACCGGATTTTTTTGAGGGTTGGACCTCGGTAACAAGAACAGGTTATAGGTTAGAAACCTAAGATTTTAAACAGGTTTTTTTTCGGGGGATGTATCTGGCATGCGAGCTTCTTGCTGCCAGGCTACAAAAGGAGGTTTTAGGCCTCTGGTCCTCCTTAAATGCGCTATTAATAAAACTGTAGACATGTAGGTAAATGTAATCGTCCTAGATTCAAATGTTCTAGGACGGCGCGTTGCAGGAGTACCTATGTCTTCTTGTTACTTGTTAAATATGAATAACGGCATAGGTGTGATTAGTTAACTTATAAGTTAATTGCTCACTTACTGAATTTAACATTAACAGTATAGTTTTAGGAGTTGTCAGGTGTGCCAAGGTTACGCCGTCCTTATAGGGATCAGAAAAACATAGGTATCTACCTATTAATTTAATTTTATTTAATATTTAATTTTATATCACTGCATCGAAACCTGAATCATAACCGATGTTATTGTGCCTAATAAATCAAGATTCAAGGTTCTAGGTCATCATGACACCTAATTTATTGGATAAAACTGGGTAATTTATCATTGAATTTATCTTTAGGCCACATGTTTAATTCGAAACTACAAGCACCACTTGCGACCTACATAGTTCCATTTCTTATAAAGCCCATTAAACATCTGATGGTAAAAAATAGCTGACAAAATTACGACATCAAGTTAACTGGTAAATGCTTAGGTTCCAACGCGATTGACCCGTGTCAAGGGCCAAGGGCAGCGTCAACAGCTTGACAATGACTCCTTGCCAGCAATTAAGAAACCGTTTTAGACATAAAATAAAGAATAATGACATTAAAATTGGATAGAGCTGGCGAGATTATTGTTAAAATTATTTTTAGGCACGCCAGGTCAAGGCTGCTTATTTCTGAAAAGAAGGCCTAAGCCTACGATGTCCCGTTGGATTGTGAAATAGGTATACTGAGGCTTCCTTCCTGAGTGTCTCTATTTAACTGGTAAACTTTCGTAACTACGAGAAGAAAATTGAGTTTATAAGCATCTGATTAACTCTCTTTTATACAGAATACAGATTAAAGAAAGAAGTTAAAATATGTACCTACTTAATAAAATTTTCTTGTAAGTAGATATTATAATTCTCAACATGGTAGAAAAATAAATTGGCGAAAAGATTTTAGACCTTCCGTATGTTATAAATTAACCATTCATTAATAAGGTCACCTGTCAATACTTTATTAGTAAAATAATACTTACTTCCTTCACATATAGAGGTTTTATTGTGAACAGATCGATTAGTACAGAGTATAGATTACAAACATTATTCATTCTAAATCCTTCGGAGAGCAACATTTTGTAGGTCAGGATTACTAGTTTACTTGACGAGAAAAATGTGACGAGAATGCAAGTAACTAACACGACCTCTTTCCTCTTATTTAGTAATGCGTGTAAAATAAAAGGAAAACCAATGGAAAACACTATCAAGGCTTAGCTAATATACGCATAAGTATATCTAAATAAGACCTGGCTATTGGCTATAAAGATCTGGATCACAATAAATTAGCATAGAAATTATAAAACTACGTCGATTATGTCAGATTAAATTACAAGTCTCTTTTTTGGGTCTAAATTTAACAAAAGCAATTTTTACTAATTAATATTAAGTTAGTCCTAGTTAGTGTGGTGGATAACTAAAAGTACGAGTATAATTTTGTTTTTCTGCAATTAGCCTGCATAATTATTATAATACTTACACACGTAATTAAGCGATTACGAGTGTCTAACTGGTAATGTAAATATGCGTCCCCATTAGGAGGAATTATGAAAGACCCAGAGTTTCTAGACCCAGAGGCCGCAAGTCATCGCAGATAGCGCAGCTTGAACACGAATAATAATGTTTTTTTTTGTTATTAATATGTGCCTCTAATTAGACGCACGCGATTTGAAGGATCGTTCGAGTGTGCAGTATTGAGATTATTTAAACAGTATGCCAATTAATGAAATTTGATGTATTTTTTATTTGTTTTCTGTACAACAACGTCTGTAACTTAGTTTCATTCGTAGCAGTATTTTTATTGGATCTTGAACAAGGATCTTGAACAAGGTTTGCGCGTATACTTACTTAGGTAGGTACTTAGTTAATTAAATAAGAATCTCTATTGTACTTTTATTTTGAGTGGAGTAAGATAGGCGGGAGTAGCATTATAGGTATTAAGTAGTTCCTATAGAGCAAGAAATTGCTGAATCTTGGGCTCCGTCCGATTTTTTGCAAACCAAGAGAACACAAGGACTAGAGGTAAGAGGTATAATAGGAAGCTAACCTAGACTCTGGTTCATTTTGTTCCATAAATGTAAGTATCAATCATACGGATTAAGAGTAATTGGATAACGGTAACCGGTAACAGCTTCCTGCTAGTCTTTTAGAGGTTTTCAGCAACTCCCTGTAACTCCCTTACTTTTTCCGCAAAAACGTGGTCCCAAACTCACACCACTAAATTATAATACTCACGCGACACACGGACATTCATAAGGCATAACCATGCTAAATTTATTTTCTGTACATGAACTCGCCCATTCATTCATTTGGGGTGTCATTTTACTTAGTCGGATAGTGTTGAGTGAAACAGAAATATTTAATCAACATGTGCAAACGGGATGGACAAAACGAAGGAGTACAAATTTAATAAGAAAATACTAAAATAAAAATGGCAACATTCTACCTATTTCTTTCAAACTACTTCTGTCAAATTTGACAAAAAAAATGTAAACAACAACATGTTGTTCGTATTTTTAGTGATTATTAAGTTATTTCGAAGATTTTTCACAAAAATGTTGATTAAAATGAATAAAATAATCCGTCGCGGTGCTTGCCAAATGAATTACAAAATGTATATATACGGCGTATACAGCAGTTGCAAATAGAAAAGTGGTTGATGCCTTGACTAAGTGTTTCTAAGAGAACAGCGTATATCTCAGGTACGTTTAAGTTAGATTAACAGTACATCATCAAGCTCATTGAACCTCATCATTGAAAACGTAAAATAATCGTTATTTTGTCCATAAATAACTATTTTGTGTTATATATTTGTTTACAACTAAAGTCATAAAATACATTATAGTATGACTGAAAATTTTTGATACTTTTCATATTGTCCAAGTTTAATGATGTTATTATGTGTATGAAAAATTGCGTTTTAGGGTTCCGTACCCATAGGGGAAAACGAGACCATATAACTAGGACTTCGCTGTCCGTTCGTCTGTCTGTCTGTCATCTTACGAACCGTGATAGTTAAAAGGTTGAAATTTTCACGGATGTATTTTTGTTGCAATACTAAAAATAGAATAAAATAAAAAAGGGGCTCCCAAACAATAAAGTGCTTTTTTCCGTTTGTTTTTGTATATATGAGATGTTTCAAGAAAGAGTTCAATTCAAAAGAGTCCGACTTGCACTTGGAATTTTTATTTTGTTTTAATGTATTAGATGTCCCTACGTACAAGTACAAATACAATTGCTTTATTTGGGAATTTCTTTTAACATTATATCATGGCACCTTTTTTACTGTTACCATACTGGTACGCCTTTTTTACTTTTAAAAGATGATATTAATCTTATTTATTTTGTAATTTCTAGGCGAATCGAAATCATCAGTCAGAAAATTTGTTTTGGAAAGTATTAAAAATAAAGGAAAATGCCCGCCTACGAGACATCGAAAAGACCACCCCACCGCAAAAAATAAAGAATTGGATTACCCTATATAAACGATTTATTACTTAATTTTATGTATTTTTAATATTATATTTGTGTCATATAACACATCGTCTTTTATTATCATTTTATAAAAGTATCATTATTAGACGCATGTCTGTTTTATGTGAAGCATGTGTGTTACTTTTTCGCGCCAGAGCTACTTATCTGATTAAACAGAGGTCAGTGACCAAGTACAGTAGCGATTTTTTTTTAAATAATTAAAGTATCAAAATTGTTTATAGTTAAATTCGGTATTGCCATACGGGTAACTCAAATATATTCTTTTATGTCAGACTAGGGTAACCTTGGTATGCTTGAAACAAAACGAATATCTCATCAACCATGCGTTCGACAAGGTAATGGCAAATTTGCCAAATTTGGTACAGAGGTAGTTAGAATCCCCAAAAAGGATATGGAATAAGTTTTATCGGTTTGTACGACAAATGTCCAAAATCCAAATTGTCCAACTAGTAGATATTGATGTCCAATACTACTTTGGTCAAACACTAATTTGGTCCAACACGGCTTACGTCCAACTAGGAAAAATGTCCAACACAAATATTTTCCAACATGAATTTGGTCCAAAATGAAATATCTCCAATTAAGAATAATGTCCAACACGAATTGGTTTATTTCTGACGCTGTCATAGAAGAAATGAAAGGTCTTAGGAAGATTTACCTTTCAGATGACAGCTGTCAAACTTGAAATATCAAAATCTGGAAGATCTTCAAAGTTTTTTCATTTCTTCTATGACAGCGTCTGTGCGAGCGAGTATTTTTCGAGATATTGACGTTTCAAGTTTGACAGCTGTCATCTGAAATGACAATCTCTCCAAGACCTTTAATTTCTTCTATGAAAGCATCAGCCTAAGACGAGTATTTTCCGAGATATTGACATTTCAAGTTTGACAGCTGTCATCTGAAATGAAGATCTTTACAAGACCTTTAATTTCTTCTATGACAGCATCAGCCTAAGACGAGTATTTTCCGAGATATTGACATTTCAAGTTTGACAGCTGTCATCTGAAATGAAGATCTCTACAAGACCTTTAATTTCTTCTTTGACAGCATCAGCCTAAGACGAATATTTTCCGAGATATTGATATTTCAAGTTTGACAGCTGTCATCTGAAATGACAATCTCTCCAAGACTTTTAATTTCTTCTATGCCAGCATCAGCCTAAGACGAGTATTTTCCGAGATATTGACGTTTCAAGTTTGACAGCTGTCATCTGAAATGACAATCTCTCCAAGACCTTTAATTTCTTCTATGACAGCATCAGCCTAAGACGAGTATTTTCCGAGATATTGACATTTCAAGTTTGACAGCTGTCATTGCATTGGAAATAAAGATTGTTCACTAGGTACGTGACACTTTTAATTGGACTACGGGATTAGCTATTGATAGAACCACGGATAAAATAAAACTTTATTGGACATTTTTACGAATGGACGTTTTAGAATGGACAATTTTCAAATTGGACCTTTTTACGATTTGACATTTTTATGAGTGGACTATTTTCCGAATGGGCATTTTTATGATTGGACGTCTAAAATATTTGTCATTTTTCATAATTGGACATTAGTCGTATAACCTGGGCTTTCGATCGGTGTCGGCTCGTGCGGTGATAAAAGCGCGATGCCAGAATCAGGTCGAATCAGGCCGAGCCGGGGGGGCCGGGTCAGGTGAATTCTTCACTTTAGAGGTTTTTTCTTTCTTTCTTCAGACTTTTATAAAAGTCATCATTGATTTAATGCAAAAACAAATGCTCTTATTTATTGTACAAATATAACATTTTTGTAGCGGGGGTGAAGCCATGGGTTTAGCTAGTATACAAAATAAATATAACGTTACCTAATCGAATGCGAATGCAATGAACGACAAAGATAACATTGTTTCAGCCATGCCTAGTTTACCCTATATTTTTATGTATTTTATGTCAGCTAAAATCGAAATTATATAATTTGGTTTTAAATAATATTAGTTAGCTGTGATAAGTTTTTCCTGCTTTTTACTGCCTTCTTTCCATTTTTACACCAATTTACCACACAAGAGGTCATTTTTTTCCGTTAACTATATTATTTTGGATATTTTTAAAAATCAAACGATGCGTGCATCTGTCGCTGAGCGCGTTGTGTGACTGAGCGGCGGGTGAGTTGTACTTTTTACGCCCCGCCCATATAGTTGTACTTTGCGTTGAATCACTTTTTGAGCTGTGTTCGACTTCTATTATTTCCCTAATTCGTTGGTTTTCAGGGATAATGATCATATGCATTGTTTGACGCTTGACCGTATCGTACTAGAATCAACTGGATGACAGGTGTCAGCGGCCGTTTTTCGCTTGTTTTGATTAGATAATAGCGTTTGATTAGTAGAAGAGTGATTTTGGCGACACGTCGTGGTGTTCGGAGCTTTTTGGCAGAACACTGATTTTCCTTAATATTATGTTGGCTGTTAGCGTCATGGTGCTCGCACATTCATCCTCATCGACTGCGGTTAAAGATTTTTGTATAGAAAATCTTCCGATTCGACTTCGGCAAAAGTGTGCGAGGTTTCATGACATTTCATATAAAGAATTCAAAATTCGTTTCCTTCGGCGCGGTTGATGCGGATAGATGTGCTTTCACCATAAGACAGAAAGCAGACGACCCGCCTGGTGGGATAGCACTGATAGGATTTGCATCATCCCACTACCTGGTCCACACCATCTTGCCTTATCATTCATTTTACCTGTGATTTTACGATTTATCTTAGAGACATCACAACCTACCCTACCAGCATTTACTAGGTACTAACCGCCTAACCATCGAGTGCAATCCACGAATTACGCAACAACCCTTATATTAGTAGTAATAAAAACAAACACTAGACAAATTACGATTATAAAACAAAGATAATGATCTGTACCTAATGGCCATAGACTACCAAGCCGCTAGGGCAATGGCCATGGCATGAAAAAAATGAGATAATGTAGATATTATTTAATTAAACTTGACTCAAATGCAAATCTCGTTTTGTTTAAAAAATGCTTTATACTTTATGTTAATAGATAATAATATATTTCATAATTCATAACTTCGCATTAAAATCACTAATTAAAGCAATATTTCCAATGCTCCTCACATCCAAAATTCTGCTTGCTGTTTGCCAACTGCTCACGCCTAAGCTACTGAACGGATAGTTTATTAAGCTGAAAGGCACAAAGTAAGCTTAAACCTATACAAAAACCTAGGTAGGTAGGTTAAGAAATTTATCAGTGGATAATATAGGTAACGCGCAGGGCAGTGAACATGACGAGGTGATTATGAAAGGGATAAATTAGACTAAGAAACAAATAAGAAAAGAACAGAAAATAATAATTATTATTGGGGTTTAATTCTTTTATCTGTGGCTAAGTATATAAGTGCAGAGTGCAGTGAGTGTGTGTGTGTGTGGGTACACTGTGTACGGGTAACTTAGGGTAAGTTACCCGTACACAGGTACTTACACTGTCAGAGGCAAATCACATATTTTAGGTTATATTGTAGGTCGAGGTCGAGTTCGAGTGGAACTGAATTAACTTTATACAGTAGTGATATTAAAATCACGCTCGTATAGAACGAGTTTAGAATAACTGCACTTAGGTAGGTAGGTACTAAATAAAGTAATAAATCACTGTGACGAGTGTTGCAACTAGACATGTGCGCCGATTATAAAACGACCGGCGGCGGCGTCTGGTCGAAAAATGACCGGCGGCGGCGGCGTAATCGGCGTGAAATCGGCGTGGGGGTAAAATTCAACAAAAATCAAAATAAAATGTGCTAAATGACGTTATATCTAATGAAATTAGGCGTTATACGTTAAATCTGTGATAATTATCAATTAAATAATATGTTAATTTCGCTCCAATTTGACGCTAACGAGGTGGTGAGGAATTTAAACGATACCCTACGAAATAGTAAGCATTAATTCCACTATCGAATGCACCTTTCGCATATGCCTGCATTAAGGGTTAATAACTACTCGTAATTGTTTGTTAGTTAAGTCATCATCTCAGCCATCACTGCTGAATAGGCCTACCCTTTGGACTGCCATTTATACCGGTTGGAAGCGACCTGCATCTAGCATTTTTCGGCGAAATTTTCAAGGTCGTCTGTCCACCTTGTGGTCCCCTACGCTGAGTTTGCTAGTCCGTGGTCTCCACTCGAGCCATCCGCTTAACGTGCTATGTGGCCTGCCCATTGCCACTTCACTTTGCTTATCCGCTGGGCTATGTCAGTGTCTTTAGTTTGTCTACGGATCTCCTCATTCCTGATTCGATCGCGTAGAGTAACCCCGATTATAGCCCTCTCTATAGCTCACTGAGTGACTTTGAGCTTTGAGATGAGGCCAATAGTGAAGGATCACGTTTTAGTGCCGTAAATCAACATGGTAACACACATTGATTAAAGAATTTCGTCTTGAGGACTTACAACGACGACGCTGATGAATACTACTACGATAAAAATAATATACAACGAGGGAGCTGACATGTTTTTTGTTAGATTCTATACTCAAAGACGACTCACCGACCGGTCGTTGTAATATGGGGAGGGGAGAATTAATATGAAAGCCATGTTCATGGAGGGGTCAATCCGGACGACACGCTCGTCATGGCCCCGTGCGGGGAACATTCCAGGAGGCTGCCCGCCTTGCCACCGTGGCGGTGGGGGAGGTGGTGGCACGGATAGGGAGATTGGGACTCTCGAGTCTCGAGAAGAGTCAAGAGAGAGAACCGAGGCCCTGTGTTTTCACGGGTCTCGGAGGGCCCTGAGTAGGGGTTCCACTATCCCTATCGGGGAGGTCTGCATCGGGGTCAAGCCCTCGATGAAATATTTTGGACTCGTCCTCGACGGGCGGTGGAACTTCCGGGAGCACTTTGCCCGGTTGGCTCCCCGCCTGATGGGTGCCCGTCGCCTGTACGTGGGAGTCGTGCGGTCCATGGCTCTATATAGAGCCGCCGTATCGGTGGATGCCCTAACGGAGCAAACCATCGCCCATCTGAGACGTCCTCAGAGGGTGATGGCCGTCGGGGTAATACGGAGTTACCGCACGGTCTCCTACGAGGCGGCGTGCCTCTTGGCAGGATCTCCCCCCTGAGACCTGGAGGCGGGGCTGTGTGCTGCGCGCTACGAGTGGCGCGCCGCGCTCCACCTCCGTGGGCTCACCGCGTCTCCCAGGAAGGTAGAGAGGTGGAATGAGGAAGCCAAGGAGGCACTGCTCGAGAGGTGGAATACGCGTCTGGCCTACCCTCGAGCAGGCAGCTGGACAGTGGTGGCAGTCCGTCCACTACTCCAGCAGTGGACGGACAGAGAGCACGGGTCCTTGACCTTCCGGCTCGTGCAGGTGCTTTCCGGGCACGGATGCTTCGGAAAGTGCTTGCACCACGTAGCCGGCAGGAAACTGACTCCTGCTTGCCACCACTGTGGTAGCGACGTGGATACGTCGCAGCACACACTGGAGGAGTGCCCAGCTTGGGTCAGTGAGCGCCGTACCCTCGTCGCTGTTATGGGGGACGAACTCTCGTTGGCAACCATGGTTGCAATCGAGGAGTCGTGGCAGGCCGCGGTTTCATTCTGCGTGAGAGTGTCATCTCGCAGAAGGAGATCGCGGAACGCGAACGGGAGGTCACCACCGACCTCCCGATGCGTGCCCGGAGAAGGGGGGTCGGAGGCGTGTCTTCCACGCCCTTCTCCAGCCCCCATAACCTGGGTCTAGGCGGCGAGTACGGGGGTATTCGTCGCCGCAAGAACAGACCCACGAGGTGGCGCGCGCGGTGTTTCCGCGTGGCGCCATAGTGCTGGGGTAGCGGGAACACCGAAGCACTCATTCACGGCCCCAACGGCGTTTGGTCATAATTAACAGGAGGACTCCATCTCACTGGAGTGAAGAAGAGTTTTATCCCACCCTCCAAAGTGCACTACCTCGTGGGTCGGTTTGTCAGCGACGAGATGCCTCGTACTCGATCTAGACCCAGGTAAGGGGATGGAAAAGGGCATGGAAGATGCGTCTCCTTCTCCGGGCACTCATAGGGAGGTTGGTAGTTTCACGATCCCCTTTTGCGACAGTGTCCTCTCGCAGAATGAGACCACAGCCTGCCACGATTCTTCACTTGAAACCATTGGCTCTTTTCATGGTTAATAGTGAGAGTTCCTCCCCCATAACTGCGATAAGGGTACGGTGCTCACTGACTCATGCTGGGCACGCGTATCCACTCCGCAACCACAGAGGTGGCAAGCGGAGATCGGTTCTGTACCGGCTACGTGGTGCATGCAAGTACTTTCCGAAGCGTCCGTACCCGGAAAACACCTGCACGAGCCAGAAGGTTAAGGACCCGTGCTCTCTGTCCGTCCACTGCTGGAGTAGCGGACGGATCAGACGGGGAGACAACCGGGCAAAGTGCTCCCGGAAATTGCACCGCCTGGAGAGGACGAGTTCGAGATATTTCATCGAGGGCTCGCCCATGATGTTATAATGTGACCCCGGCGTCATGTTGGCCTTTGCTAAATCCACACAGCGCCAATGGAAGCCAACGAACCCCAACGTTGGCATTCGCTTGTTTGGTGATTGGTGTAGAACAAAATGGTGGAAAGTGGATATCATACCTCTATACAAATATCATGCTTTTAATTTCACAAAATGTTAGTAATTTACCACACGGGTAGCAATAGCAACTTGTAGTAGCAATTGCGTGCCGACCCGCTGACTAGTTTCATTCTTTTCTATTCTTTCTACCCCTTCCAAGACGTCTAAATTTATGTGGGACATTTTCTGTGTCTTTAATTATTTTATTTTTGGTTAATAATGATGATTAAAATAAGTAAAATACGTTATTAAATTAAAAATAAATTCACGCCGATTTCACGCCGATAAAATGATCGGCGGCGGCGGCGTGGCCAAAATGACCGGCGGCGGCGGCGCGGCGGCGCGGCGCACACGTCTAGTTGCAACTCGAATGAGCTATCAGTGCCCCAAACACTTGCAGAGGTTAAACATTTAGTTTCAATGACACTGACTTATGTAGGTAATTAATGGGTACCCGCAAGAAAATAAGTATTTCAGTAGGTCATATTATTGGCATCACCTTGAAAATACACGCATAAGTTTTTATTATAATTTTAACTACCAACTCTATTTCAATTTGAAAATCTGTGCTAGATTTTTATTTCATGGACGCTACCGTATTTCGGAAGGAATGTAAAACTATGGGTTCCATATTCCATATAGGTACTCTTATGTAGGTAGGACTCATGTAGGTAGGTCATGTAGGAATCTTGACGACCTGAAACTGCTTCATATACCTACCTACTACATATAGGTTGGCAACACATAGTAGGTAGTTGGCAAAATTAAAAGTTTTAACCAAAGATAAGGATAAGAGCTATGTTCACGCCATGCATGGCATAACACATGAAATAATCTAAATAAATAAAAGGAAAGGGTGAATGACTGACTGACTGATCTATCAACGCACAGCCTAAACTGCTGGATGGATTGGGTTGAAATTTGCAACTCAGGTAGTTTTTAAGACGTACATAGTCCTCCGCTAAGAAAGGATTTCGCCATGCGGGCAAAGCCGCGAGGCGAGCATAAGCTAGTGAGTTAATAAAACAAAAATTATAGAAATCGGGTTTCCGCTTATGGCTGATACTGATAGAGATCATCCTTGACAAGATTATTGAAGGCATATTCTGCAGTATTATTGAGCAATTAAAAATCCATGGCATTAATTGACCTCTACAAATCGTTTGTATTGCGAGTACCTACATACATTGCAATAGATTATGCTATACGCAATTGCATAAAATTCCTAATCAAGCACGAATACGCAATTATGGTTAAAAACTAGCAACCAGTTAGTAATCAGTAGGTACATAACCTGTTACCATTTAAAGTTAACTAAGTAACCAGCAAGGTTAACGCAAATCCAAAATATTATTATTTGAATGATATTGCTACATAAGTCCACGTAGGTACTTCTCGTATAAATCGGATAGGCCAAAATTGAAAGTGGTTTACCCTCGTATTATTCCATTGAAATAATTCAATTATTTTTTGGTTTGGTGCGATATTTGTCCAGCTAGGTATTTTAAAAATAACATTTATTACTTATTTTTTCTCAGTTTACTTTCATATTATTGTTTTTTCAACTAGTTTTTGACCACGATCTTGTCTGAAATTCTGACGAAATTTTGATGAACGACAATGTGGCTGAATATAGCAGCAGTTTAAATCGAAATAAACCCCTTTTTTTCGCTTCACTGAACATGATCCCATTTCGTATGATATATATAAGATGTATTTATCTTATGTGATATCTGAAGTAGTTGGTACTGTTAGGTATCTATTAGGGTATGAAGTCGATGGCCAACACGCTCAAACAAATTGTAGACGTGGTATATGTAAATTGTTATTGGCCATACAGAAGGTCGTTCAAAACCATTTAAACTATTAAATTGTATCTAACACAATTTAATTACAAACTATCTAAATTCACGCTAGTCTCACGTTTATACGCAATAATGGATATGAAGCAATAGGGTACGTCCGTTCCTTGTATTTTTATTTAATAAACCTTTTTGGGTGCGTCCGGTAATTTTTCAATTTTAATTTATTTCGCTTCTTAAAACTTATTTACGATCATTTACCAAATCTGAAATTCTCTAGAAACTAGACGGTAATCAGAACGAATGTATCGTAATTAGGAATTGAGGCAATATGATTGCTTGCAATAAGTGTAGTGGGATTTACCTCTCTCAAGTACTTAAGGTATAGGTCGTTTATCAGTCTAAATATAAATTTACCTTTTTTTTGACCCAGGAAAAATGCGTTACGCTACGCCTCATCACCCCACGCCGAAGATGGGCGCGGCGGGGATAGGTACCCACTAAAAAAACCTGCGGATGTTCCTGCGGTACGAATACCGAGGCAGCGGGTACGCCGAAGCACTCATCCGCAGCAAATATAAATTTACCTAATTTAACTGCAACGTGCAACGTGCCTAAACGACGTCCATTCTTAAAATTCACATCGCCACTATAACAAATGTTCCTAATGTTCAGTGGGACGGCATGCACTTAATGAGGGACGGTCTCTAAAGTGCTCATCAAAGTCGTGCTCCAAATGACAGTAGAACCTCTGAATCGTGGCGTGCTCGATCTTTGAACTACAAACCCAAGATTACAAAAAATACTCGAGGTTTCATTAAAACAGAAATGAAGCAGGCATACTAAGCCCTATATTATATATAGCCCGGATTTAGGGGGGGGCCGGGGGCCAAGAAGAAGCATTGTAGAGGTACGAATTTTGTACATATTTCATGGTCAAGATTATAATTTTATTCTCAGCGCTCGCAGAAAGCTGCTCGCGCACTTATTATTAAGGATATTTGAACTTTCTAACTGTTCAGAGCGAGCTAAACACACACTTTTCGTAGCAAAAATGATAATATTTTTGCCCGTCTGCACCTTGCTCTGGATCCTGGATCCGCCAGTGCAAGCCCGCTTTGCTACGACCACAGCCTGCATCGTGGCCTATCGACCACCTCTTAAATAATTATCTTGTTATAGATCCTACATAATATCGTGTGATAGCTTAGTATTTGTTTTAATAAAATTATTAGACCCGGGTATGATGCATTTGTCCAGATATGAGACAAATTAGGCTTAAAATATTAATAATATTACTAACTACTAGTGTCTCTGCACGGTCTTAATAATTCATAATGGAGGGTACTTTTAAAAACTGCTCCACCAACAATCTTAATAAATATTGCATTGTGCCAAAAGCGCAGTCTGTGCGTGTGCATAACGGAGGCACGTTGTCTTTGCTCCCGATTTTTCCGAACACCCTCAACATCTCAGAGGTGTGCCTAGTGATTCTGTGCCGAGCATTGTTTGCAAACCTGTAGAGGTGAGTGATAAATAACGTCACGATGAAAAAGTCACAGTTACTTAACTTCTTTGAGTATCACCGTGACTTGAAACCAAGTAACAACGTTCCAAAATAACATAGGTCGTTATCTCCGTTCGGCGTCACTCCGAGTTCCGAGTCACTTCGGAGCGAATAATAACGACAATGAACGAAGCTGCCTGCGATTTGCGATTGCAATGACATTCGTAAATTATCGTCCGCCATCGTGTATCTTCGGTTTAAGCGCGAGAGAATTACTTTTTTATTTCTGGCCTGTTTTTTTCGCGATCTTTTATTTTAGCGATAAAGAAATCTGTACATATTGTAAATTTAAAATCAATGTACATTGATGTTGTTGATTCAAAATAATAAACACGCCGCATTCAGTTACAATAAATTTGTGCGACAGTTCTAAGCTTGTAAAAGAAAATTTTCTGATCAACTGTGTTTCTTCAAGAAAGTTTCTAGTACCAAATGGAGGGTATATCGTTATGAGAGTGATCGACGCGACCGACGTGACAAAGTCACGTTAATTAATCACTGCTACTTTTTTGGAACTGGAGCGACAGTCACAGTGATTGTAAAGTAACGTTTTTCCCCACCTCTACAAACCTGTCGAATTCTACGGCGCCTCGCCCTCGCCGTACGCGTATGATTTTTTTTCTGTGACGCGAGTGTCTGTGAACCTTTGTGGTTTATTCTTGGAGTGCAGTGGTTGGCAAACCTGCAGGAATGCCGTGCTGGACTGCGCCTGCTGCTTAAGGCAGCGTGGATTTAAGGTAAGTGATGGCCTTCGATTCCATTCTTTTAGAGTATTTTGCAAAGACCTGGTCTTTCATCACTTCAATTACACGTACACACATCTACAGTCCACTCATATCTCCCGAGATATTGTGTGTATCGAACAGCGTCATTTCTTTTTTTCATTAAAACTCCGTCCAGTGATTATTGCGAATGCTGCAAGAATGCTCGATCTTAAAGAGTACGAGGTCATCTCAAGGCCGGGTCATTGGTAAGCCGCACTAGTCTCAAGCCCAAGGTTGCCTCGCATCGGGCGCTATGGGCTTTCCTTATGAGATACTTCCGTAAACCAAATCTTATTATGCCTCATTGTTATGCTGTTCAACCTACTTCGTCGACCTTTCCATTACGTGGCCCGTTCTATTTGATGATGGATAATGGCTGCCATTAGGACTGTGATTGAAATAGGCTTGTTTTTTTGTCGATTTTAAAGTTTGTAGAAAACAATTGTTTCCTAAAAGGCTCGGTTTACATGACAGGCGGTATATACATATATATACGTAACGCGCATTTATAATCAAAATCGTGCATAATTTGTACGTTTTTAACATTATTTTACTAAATGTACAAATTCGAATATTTTTATGGGACTAAATGAAAAGCCTTTCCAAATAAAAATATAGGTTTTCAAGTAAAGAATTGTTTTCTAATGACACTACCAATTAAAGAAGCTCAGGCTCAGTCTTTGGAACCAGCTTTTTTATCAGTTCTTTTACTTTACGCTTAATATAACTCTTAAAAAACTGAAAGGCTTGAAACATGAAATTCGAACTCGTCATTCGTCATCTTACGAAAGTACTCGTTCACAACTGACATGTGAACGTGGCTTTAATCGTAACTTTTTGGAAGTTTAGACTATTATGTACCTAATACACATCAACATAGCTTTAAATTTATGTCGTAGTAGGTACTCAGTAGTACATAGTACCTACCTGCAACCTACTTACACTTTTGCGTTCTTATTGAAATGAGGCGCCTAAAACAAAAAGACCGATGAAAATTGGCGAGACTAATCAATATCATAAGAATACAATGAGAAATTTTATGCTGGGCGCTAGAACACTTCCTAGAGTAATAATATTAAAATACTTATTATGTTTTACTATAGCTAATATTCTGAAAATTTATACTTAACGCTTATTATGCTACGTTGCATATAAATTCTCGAAAACATAGTTTATTGTCGTAGAATGGACCTTCTTTAAATTGGTTTAAACTGAGTTTCATCTAAATCGGTTTAGCGTCGGTTCGGTGATGCTGGACGCTAGATCGTGCAAATGAATTTGTTAAAATGTTTTGCATAATAAATTATAATCTTTACCTAAGTACTCAGGTACGAGTATCTTGAGATGACAATATTTACCAAAATTTTGGTTCAAACGAACAAAGAAGAAAATCTTTTTTTCTATATTATAATAATAATAATAATAATTGCCGGCCTTTATGGGGGCCCGTTTAGTGAGTGGCGAGTCATCACCTGCCTATATATTTCCTAATGGGACGGAAGTGGCAGGTGCCGTAGTCCTAGCAATAGCCTCATTAACCATCCATTTAGAATACACATCCATAGCCTAGGTCAAGTAGTTTCCATTAATTAGCAATAGTCTTGTCACTTGGCGGAGACTGCCTTTGAGCCCATTTTCTATGGATGGACTCACAGACAGACTCCAATAAGTGTCACCCATTACATTTATATTAAAAGCTCAAAAGGGCCTCTGCGCGTTGGACTTTTTGTCTCCGTGTACGCCTATAAAAAGGCCCGGGCTTAGCCCGTGTTAAAGAGCGACATAATAATAAATCATTTATTTCAGGCAATAGTACACTGCCACAGACGCAGTGTACCAGAGGCCCATATCATATATACCATATCATATAATAATAAATAAATTGTTTATTCAGTTAAGGCATTACAAATCACATAAATTACTAGTGAGAACCTATACCCCAAACTAGGCTCAAAGGCCCGTAATATGGGGTATAGGACTCCTTCGCCGGAGCGGGTTCACATCAATTTTTGCCTAATACAAACATGATTTTTATAATTGAGTAGTAGGATAAGAAGAAACTAGGATATGAACGAAAAATGAAACTGGTAGGTATTTAGTTCTCACATCTAGATTACGTGACTTCATTGGATGGTGCTGCAGGACATAGCGAGTTGTTTGAATGTTCATCGCGTGCAACTGTTCATCACATTCCGATCTCACAATGATAAACTTTCATTTCGATTTATTGACACGACAAATTTTAACTCTTGCTTTTGTAGAATAAAATGTTATAGAATAGAATAATAGTTACTTTATTGCATACCAAACAATTATAAAGAAACCTACTGAGCTAACCATACTATCTAAATGCTATGTAACAATCGGCGGTCTAATCGGACTAGGCAATTTCTTACACATGGCATATCTTCTTCTTTTCTTCTTATTGGCATTTCTTCTTTCGTTATATTTATCTCTTGGTATATCTACATATTTAATATTTATTAAGAGCTGTGTTGTTATTTTATGTCGCATTTTTACTGTCAGCGAGGTTAAAACTCACATTTCCATGAAAGGAAATTGGTGAATGGAAACTAAAAAAAATAATTTTCCATTTCGGTTCAGGCATTTGCAAGTCGCAAGTAAATAAATGGCAACCAAGAAGTACGTACATAAAAATGGATTTAAAATAATTCTAGCATATTGCTCCTCTTTTGAAGTCATTAATAGGTAGTTGGTTAGTGGTGGTAGTTGGTTAGTGGTTGTGGTTGGTTCTCTCCCTGCAAGATTGTCTGGAATAGATCGCTTTTAGCGATAAGACCACCAATTATTACACTTATGTCGTGATTTTGTGTTATAGTTTTATGTATTTGTAGTGTTCAATGAACAGTATTCCATTTTAATAAAGTTAATATAGATTCCTATTTAAATTGGCTGCTCCCAAGAACATATTCCAGTAGCAAGCGACGAAGAAGCAGTCATGCGCGAGAGTGAAAGTGAGCATGCACGTATTGACCTGATGCTGACCTATCATAACATGCAACAACGGAAGCCATTGAAGGAAATCATGTTGAAACCACTGATTTCATTGAATTTTTAAATGCAAGCTGTTTTTATTGACTTTTTAACTATGTAAAGGGTAATTGACATTAAAACTTGGGCATGTTGACATATCGGCATCATCAAGATATCGGGAAGAACCTGGATGTGATGCACACAAAACAGAGGACTATGGCACAAGAGGGATGAAGCTTATGAACAGCAGTGAGTTGAAAGAGGCTGATGATGATATGATTCGACAACACTTTAGTAAGATTTTTAAGCTAGCTCTGGGAAACCCTCATTAGCTGTTTAGTTTTACTATGTTAAACTTACACCGAATAAAAAATATATCAGGAATTTATAATAAGCAACGATATTTATGATTATCATATTTTTACCTTAAAATTGAAAGTCAACTAATATAGTGCATAAGTTTAAAGCTTCTTCTACAAAATGTCCCGAACAAAGACTTTCTCGCTCTCTTCACTCGTTCCCTCAATGTTGAGGATCGTGACTCCGTCCTTGCAGCACGAGACTGTTTTCTTCCACTGGTTCCTATCTTCAGCTTAGTGGAGTGCCTCGCTAACCGATATCTCCAATTGCTGTGCAACCTCGTCAGACCATCGCTTGAGGTTGCGCCCTCTAGGTCGCTTCTACTTTGCCAGTCACTATCAGTCTTTCCATTTCAACAAGCAATACAAAAACTACGCCAGTCTTTTAGCTATAATATGTAAAGTATGCCTTCATAGCATACGGCATAGTGCATAGGTTTCCATAGCCACATTTTATTATGTCCCAATATTTTTCAACTAAGACCATTCGTCTTCATTCTTAATGTTTAAACACCGAGACATCGCTTAAAACGTTGCACATAAAACAGTTTTCGGTTAAACGTCGGTACTCGTTTGTAACAGTTGGGTATTTGTGCCGATTGCCGCAAGCATGTTGCGATACTCGCTGATTACATATGTTTCCGCTGGATGGAGGGGTTTCCGTCGTCTTCAACCACTGGGTACTGACCTATTTAAAGGGCACGTGATGGAGGGACATTGCGAACGGTTTGATAGCTGGTGCCTCAAACAAATGTAACCAAGCTAAACATTGTAAAAACACATGTCTCTGTGAGTTTCCAGTTCTTCTAACAAAGGTACTTACCGAATGAAGTGGTAGAATTTTAAAATAATAAAGAAAATTAAGAACATGCTTTGTAACAATTGATTTGCAAAAGTGCTCCATTGTAACAATCCATAGTGCAATTGGGGCTCAACTGAGGCTCAACGTAATATGGGATGTCTGCTTTAAGATTAAGCTTAAAGCTTCTTCGTAAGCTTAGCTTCTTAAGCCTAATATACATTTATTAATTGGCTATTTAAACGTACACAATAATTCTATCTTTATTTTAAGTAGGTACAATTGCTTTACGGATCAGATATCTAGATTACCCATATTATTAGGTACTTCTATAGTTTCTACAGAAATTGTTTCAAGGATACAGTCTACGTCAATACGATGAAATTAACTTATATTGATATTGAAATAAATTAGGCTGGCTGGCTGTAAACTCTTAGTCATAGCTAATAAACATAAATTTCACGCCTTTTAGGTAATTTTGCCAATACTTGTCATATTTTCGTGCAGATATGGGTAAATAATTCTGAAAATATTACAATTTAAATATTTTAAAACTAACGTGATTCAAAGAACAGTTCAAAGAATTTAACATTTATGCGTGAAAACATGGAAATTGGATATAATGTAGATACATACTTATCTACCTATGCCTCGATCTGGGTAAGTACATTCTTTTATTTATTATTCAATCGAAATATAAAATTACGATTCTAGCGAAAATATTTTTGAAACAAGTGAAATTTTTAAACATAAGCTTTTATTACCATCTAGCACCAAAGTACTCGTCAAGACGAATCAAATGAGCCCAAACTCGATGGAGTTGCGTAGTTTAAATACGAACTTCTTATGGCTACCTTCCAGCTCCATCATCAGATCAGCTCCATGTCATAATAATATTGCATTGTCATCCAATTTATACATGCATGCCAAATTTCTGCTCAATCAGAAATCGTGAAGTGGATCAAATTAAACTTCCAAGATTTGATTACAGACAGACAAACAGACAACAGACAGGTAAATAAAAGTTTGTAAAAATATCGAATGGCTATAATAACGGTTATTAGCTAAGAGGAAAAGATAATCGTATCTACTTGTCGAAAATCGAAATCGCGATATAATTTTACAAATCACTTCTTCACACATTTCAATTACTTATGCGCTTGTCTGTTAATGTTTATCTGATCAAAGATGGTACAGATTATAATGATCAAGATAATTTTTGCAGCATAGTTTTTAAAAGCTTTTATTTTTTAATTTCACCTGTCTGTTGTCTGTCTGTCTGTAACCAAATCTTGGAAGTTTAATTTGATCAATTTCCCGATTTCTGATTAAGCTGAAATTTGGCATGTATGTAGAAATCGGATAACATTGCAATATTATTAAGACATGGAACTGATCTAATGATGGAGCAGGAATAAGAACTTCGTAATTAAACGGCGCAACCTCATCGAGTTTGGGCTGATTTGATTCGTCCTTTGGTGCTAGATGGTATTAATAATAAAAGCTTGTTTTTAAAAAAATTTTTTTTCATTTCGCTTGTTTATACTGATTGTCGTACCGTCCACCGACGGAAGCCAGCAGCTACTTAGCTCAGTGGAGGCGGGACCAAAGCAAATTGTCCAGGAAGACAAACTAAGGCTTAATAGCTAATGTCGCAAACGTTCTGCTAGGCCGCGTGTCGTGGTGCAACAGCTCACGTAACCGACACGTCCATTCGTACCTACTCGACTTACCACAAATTAAGCAAATAACATTATTATTAGGTGGGCTTGCGACATTTTAGATTGGTATATTATCCTAGTTAGTACGACCAGAGGGGTGATTCACGATTCAAAACGTCTGGTATGACTTTTTACAAGCTTTTATTTACTTTCATCTGTCTGTTGACTGTCTGTCTGTCTGTCTGTCTGTCTGTTATCAAATCGTGGACGTTTTATTTGATCCAGTTCCCGATGTCTGATTGAGCTGAAATTTGGCTTGCATGTATAAATCGGATGACAATGCAATATTATTATGACATGGAGCTGATCTGATGATGGACCAGGAAGGTGGCCATAAGAACTTCGTAATTAAACGACGCAACCCCATCGAGTTTGGGCTTATTTGATTCGTCTTGACGAGTCCTTTGGTGCTAAATGGTAATAATAATAAAACCTCGTTTTTAAAAAGTTTTTTTTAAGATTTCACTTGTTTCATGAAATTTAAAACTTTGTACTTATAGATTTTCAAAATCTTCCTTAGAGATTCATATGATTTAGAAATGTCTTTATATATTATCACGAAAACCGCTATTTACAGTGCATGTCCTAGGTTCCGTATTAATTGATTGGAACTCTCCCCTCCCCTACCCTTCGAAATTTAATGATCATAATATCTATGTTAAGTTTTAGCGTATGCACTAAAAATCTACTAGATGTGTGGATTCCACCTGTTATGTCTTTAATACTAAACGGCTAAACCGATGAAACTAAAACTTGGTGCCTAAGTTCACCTATACCTATGTTAGGCTCTGGACTCTGGAATAACACATAAATATTATGTGGGTAGTTTACTTTTAAGCGCGTGAGGCGTGAAACCGTTGGGCACAGTAAATATGTTACATTGTTATAAAAATAAAATAAATAAGTACACACCACTCACCGATAACCAGTTGGTCAGAAATTATTTCCGCGAATGGCACAACAACCTTTTTATGAACAATTTTGTTTTACTACGAGAACGAATATTGAATTGTTGCGGAGTTGTGAATAGTCCATCATTTATACCGCTTTGTAAACAAATTGTATAATAAGCAGAAAGTTTTCCTCGTTTAAAATTTTCTTCAATTGCCAATTGTTTGACTGTTACAAACAAATAGATCATAGTCCACTTTGCTTCGTGGAAAAACTGTTAGTCAATTTACCACTTAACTGTCCCCTAGTTTTGCTACATACGACTTTAACAATTAGGCGGGGTAAAGGCTTAACTGAACCGCTTGGTTCTCGGTTTAGTCCAATGGGTGGAAACTAGCCGCCGCCGAAACCAACCAGTACAAAAAGCTGACTGTTAAGTTTATTGGAATCTCAAAACCTGAAGCAGAGTACGATTCAATTTGTTTAAAAAGTATAATTTCCCCTAAAATTTGTTGACGAGTTTGGTATGTATTGTATATATGGTCCAACATTGGACTGGATTCCGATTCCCAGCCCTCCGTCACAAAGACGATGCGGGAGTGCCGCCGGGTTGTTTTAGTGGGTATACCCGTGCAGTCGCTCTGCACGGGGAGTCCCACATAACCCTCCCATACCCCGTATGGAGGGTATGCGTAATGCATTTTTTCCCGGCGAAAACAAAAAAAAAATGGTCCAACATTGACTTAATTGCTCATAAGCGTATGTTGTATTATGGTTGATTGTTGAATTTGAGAGCAGTATCGTAATGAGATCTGCCATTGGTCAGGAGCGCAATATCGCGTGGTTATCAGGCGGCCGATCTATGCGACGATGTAAGCGACCGTGTAATTGACTCTATACATGGTACATCTCTTTGTTATAGTATTTGTATTATATTTAATAATAATATCATTTGAGCACAGAACGGGCCAGTCATGTCATACCATATCGTCCTTGAGAGAAATGACCGATGAAATGCTCTCTCTCTAACTTTGCTAAATTCAGTATGGACAGTAATACGTATAATCCATAATATCAGCTTACATTTTCAGATATATTTCGATAAATTTAAATTTGTTTACCTACTATTAAAAAGTTATAGTGGTACAGTGTGGTGTTATTAATGAGTACATGATACTTGGTCAGATGTGGTGATGGCCTATGGTTTCTATCAGTAATAGAACTGTGGCCTTATCAGGACATAGTAATCCGTATCAACCGATAACTAGATGGACAGATAACATCTATATAGAATCTAGAGAGTGGCGGGAAGTGAATGGATGAGTGAATATAAAAGCAAAACTAGTCCTGAATGTGGTTTGGTACTTGGTACTTAGAAGATACAATGCTGGTTTCCCTAACCTATGACTCAACAAGACTCGTTCTAGAGACTACGCGACCGCTCTAGGGTAGGCTCTATAGCGTAGAAGTTCTCATTGCGTCATGAATCAAGATCTTCGTCATCGAGATGATGTTCGATCATGATTCCTCATCGATCGAGATGTCGCAAGTCGATCGGTAATCACGAACGAACAGAATGCATGTAAACTGTTCCTTTAAATCTCTCTCAACATCGAAAGCTGCATTCTACCCACGTCGATCTCTATTTTATAAATCGTAAAGCGAACGATAATGATGCAGATCAGAGAGTATGATAGTTACCAAGATTTATTTACCATTAACTTTCTCCTTCATTTACTTTCAAGTAATATACTTAATTAGTTAATTGTAAATTATCAATTTGAAAGGACTTGATATATGTATTTTATAATGGTTTAAGGATTTTTACGTTTAATTTGATTTTGATAACGTATTCATTGATCGATAGTGGACTTGCCTTTTGTGTTGAAAATCTACTTTTTCAGTAAGCCATGTCATTCAGTTAAATAGGTACGCCAAAGTGAACATGAGGCCTGAGGTTCACAGCTCTTCTCTAAAATCAAACCGAAAATTCAGTCAAATCGATTCCGCAGTTTTGGTCTTTCGCATTTATTTTAGGGAAGATTGTGAAAATGGGGACACAAAATGTCACACAATAGTCTATAACGAATTATAGTAATCTTATAATGACCGCTGGGGGCACGTATCCTTGGAAACTATGAAATTTCAAATGTGAAGGGTGCTAAAGTGCTACAACATAGAGTAGGCAGTCACTGCAACTGAGTCCATCGATTAAAACTTTAATCTAATCAAATTAAAATTCATATATTCAAATAGGCATTTAAAAGCAATTTTGCACGCTAAGCTCTAAAATTATTAATTTGTTATTCAGAAGTATATTCCATTCTAAAAGAAGTAAGACTTGACCGGTCATAAAGTGCACTTGACCTTTAAAAAAAACCTTTAAACGATTTTTTAAATCATGTGTGTCCTATCCATTACTATAAAAGTTACCACAGTTACGGACTATTTTGACGACCTTCATCAGGAGTTCACGCCTGCAGTGCCCTATGTCTATATGTTGCTAGATATGTCCCACAATAAGCAACAAGCGATAAGCAGCTTAAGAAAAATATACTGCCCTAGTATAATACCCATTAATGTTATAAAAAAGTCCGTATTGTCTGTATGTTATGTCAAAAATATAAAACTTTGTTAATTAAGAGCTGTGAATTTTGAAAAGAAATAAAAATAAAATTGAGGTATTTTTTACAATATAAGACATTGTCTTCGGTATAGTTTTGTTTTTATTATCTAATGTTCCTAAGTTTAATGTAACGTGCACTTTTAAATCGGACGATCTGTTTTTACCTTTTATAAGAGAATGGTCAAGATAATGCATATTTTTTGCAACCGTCAGTTTAGCAATGTTTGGTTATTCACCAAAACTGAAAGTGGTTAACCTCTGCTCTCAAACTGTACAGTTCATGCCGGATGATTTAAAATGGTCAATATTATTCACTTCCTAGTAACTACCGTTGATTGCTTCCGTGGAACTTTTGTTTGTTTTATATTATAATGTTGTAACTTGTAACGTTGACTGTTTGTTGCAAAAAACCCTATAAGTAGAATTCAATACAAAACTCATTATTGAAACACCACATGAAGATAAAAACTTTAAAATATTGTTACATAGTATACAAGGATGTTAGAGGTAGGTACAGTTGGCGGTCTAAACCTATAGATTTTCGACAGGATAATGAGATTTTTTAAATGCAGAGCAAATCCATTAATAAGTAAAAGATGTTGTTTGTTCTTATAGGTGAAATATTCTTTTAATTCTGGAATTTTTAAGAATAGTATTTTATCATAAATTTACATTTGAAATACAAAAGTCCCAAAATGTTAACAGAAAAAAGTTCAAGCCGGACCTTCACAGAGAAGTCATTGACAATTTCGGAGTAAATAAAGTGCTAGATTAGTAGAAAAACACCACATAAAATAGGTTTAACAGAAGCCATAGAGCCAGCTAGTTTAGCGGATGTCCCAGTAAATGGACATGTTATGAGATAATGTATGCTCGATCGTCTTGCTCGCCTTCAAGAAGCCTTGCCGGTTCTTAGCCGCTAACCCTTTTACGTTTTATTGGATTTTGATCACATTTTCATTAACTGAGTTTGATATTATTATAATATATTTTTATTGTATATTGTATGTAAACATGGGCGTTTGGTTGTTCCTCGGTACAATATGAATACAAGTGTCTACTTCTCATTTTCGTTTTGTTTTTGTTAATTCTTTAAATAAACTCATTTGAATTTAATGAATTAGTTTTTTAAGTAAGAATAAGTACGAGTATTCTTAATCTATTATAATTTTTATGTTCTTTGCAGTTAACCTAATATCAAAAACGTAAAATACACGTAGATAAGGTGCCTGAATAACTGGCTGCATTACCTCTCTTAAACTTTGGCCTTATTTGATAAGAAATGCAATTTTTTGAACTCTTGTACCTACATTTCAGTATTCCTGAGCTTGTACTGAACTAAGGTAGTATTTTTTTATCTGTGACTAAGGTAACAGGATCTTTCTCAAAACCATAGAATGCTATGTTATATGATTACGACACGAGTACAAGTAGATTCTTCGGTTACTTTCATGGAATCACTAGAATATTTGGGGATATTACATCAATTTTAGAAGTCCATTAAATAATTAGGATTATAAGAATACAATGTGTACGAACAAGTGTAATTTTTGCAAGCATAGCTATAATAACCTATACTGAAGCAGACTATTTGAATTCTAACCTCAGCGAGTCAATGTCTTATGTAATTTAGTCATGGTACAAAGACAAAGAAAAAATCTTGTATGTATAATGTACATTACCCAACAAACCATTTCATATTGTTACATTCGTAACTGAGATCGTCAGACAAGCATACAGCCATTCTAATCCATTACTGTAATTCACCGACAATACAACTACCTAAATAGGTCTGACTTCTTGTTGGTTTTAATAATCCTACTTTATATTATAAAGACGAAGTGAGTTTGAAGGTTTGTTGTTATTATACTCGTAAGCCCTATGAGTTTCTTGCTCGTTCTCCTTTTAGACGCTTTGCGAAGCACCGGTAGAGTATTAAAGTAAAAAAAAATTGTAAATTTGACATGCAAGAGTGCTTCATTGTAGTCTATTTGAATAAATGAATTGAGTTTGGGTTTAAATTTACTTTAAAAACGGTTGGATCGATAGCGATAAAATTTGATAATATGTCTTTCTTTGATTTTTTAACTTGGAATAACCCACTTTCGATCGCGACCTGTGTTAGTGAAACCGCGGGGCTCGACTACAACACAACTAAGAGGAACAGAGTCCTAAAATATTATGAAAATTATAAAATTTATATTCATAAAACTATGCGGGAATTAGAATATTTGGCACCAAAAGACTGACCACCACAGTGATAATTGCTCTAATCACTAATCGAAGGAAATCGGCTATTATTCTGAGTCCTAATTTACAGCAGCAGCTTTAACCTTGGCTCGTGAGGTTTTCGAAATAAATCCGTGTGGCAGGTGCCGCGTCACTTGCTATGTGCAAAACTACGTGACTTGGGTGGCGATGTGTTGTATTGTTTAGATTTATGTCGATACTAATAGCTGCATTTCAATGGATTAGCTGTTGAGATATACTTAATATCGTGCTACTTAGAGATTGGATACAATATTGACTAAGCAGTTTGAATAAGAATTATTTCGTCCGGCAAAGTTAACCTTTCAGTGACGAAGCCGTTAAATGACTGAAAACCAAACTATAGTTTCAAAGGTACTTTGATTGTTGAGACAGCTTTTGACCACAGTTCATACATAGCTGAATATCTAATAAGTATGTAATATGAAGAGGCGACATGACCAAAGACAATGCACAACGAGCGAGAAGTCCTCAAATTTAAAACAAAGTAAAAAGGGTATGGGGTCCGAGCATCATCTTTCTTTTCTTTTCATTATTTTCTGTAATTTAGAACCTATGAAGTTCTACCCAGACAAAAATATAATAATGTCCTACCTAGATAATAAATAAGGAAATTGTTGGCTCATCACAATAAAGACGGAGTTGAACAGAGTTGAGATGCGTGCATGGGGGAGGCCTATGTCCAGCAGTCGACGAACATAGGCTGATGATGATGATGATGATGATCACGTATTACCACCAACAGCAATCTACTGTGTTATTGAGCTTTCTACGATGTTTTTGCTTATAAAGCTTAGAAAAGGGACTCTACCTGAATCAGAGAGCAGGTAATAAAAGTCCCACGTGCTCTTCCGATTCGTCCAGGATTTTTTGTAAGTCGGCACCTTACTTAGCGGACAGGATAAGGGATGGTTTAATAACGTGGGGTTCCCCCATGGCTTTTCCATGGTTCTATTTTGTGAACATTTTGGAAAGGAATGTAGAGACATTAGACACTTTTTTTTGAAGATCGTTAAAATCTGAATCAAATAAATTTGTTCTGGTTTTCACAAAATAAAGAAAAACATATAGAGTTTATCTATCCATCTAATAAGACACAGGTACATAGGATTGGGAATTTCAAAAATCCTGCCTGTTCTTTCAAAAAGGATAATATAGGTACCAGCAGGCAGCTGTTATTTGCAAAAGTACTTACTACGGCACAGCGACCAAAAACTAAGTCTTGGCCTCCGATACAAGATCACGCCACTCTTCCCGATTAACAAAAAAATTTATTAGCGAAGCGATTTGCAAAAGTACTAACTTACTTTTAATTTAGTCGTATTTTGCATTTACAACTACACTTTCTAGCTTCATTTAGTACATGAAACATCTTTTAACTTTTATTCTCAGTTCTAACAATAGAAATTATACATGCATACAAAAGGTATAAATTATTGCTAAATTGGTCGTTCTTTACCTGCGCCCGAGTCGACTTTGTTTACAATTTCTTTGTAACATGAGAAACGTTTCGTAAAATTTATACATAATTGCAAGTATTCTATTCTTTAATTTCGTTCGTCGGTCTATTGCAAGTTGCGAGTATTGCATTTAATATTTGGGTATTGCACAAAAAGGTTTTTTTTTTTTTTTTTTTTTTAATTTCTCTCTTAGTTATTTCCTGACAGAATCAAGGCATGGGTTTTCAGTTTATAATAATATGTTTTATTCTATGTACACAAATAGGGTTAGTAAGTATAATTTAGTTTTTGTAGGATAAGAAATTAAAAGTAGGAAAACGATACAATACACACTTCATATATACGGTACCTACCTAATATTTTTTTAACGTGGCAAATGCCTTATTGCGAAAATCAAACTAACAATACTACAGCAGTAAAGATATATATAGATAATACTAGCCCGGCAAACTTTGTTTTGCCATATAAATAATTTCCTAGTAATTTCTAGTGTAGACAAAAAATAGCTTACTTATTGGAAGTATGTATGTATTTTAGAATGTGTATATTGTATGTATGTAAGAATGTGGTATATGCGTGAAATAAGCATTATTTTATACAAAAATTTTTCAAACAAAAGTAAAAAATTAAATTTTATGAAAACATTGTCTCTTATAATTTTTTCATACAACCAATATTTCCATTGACATTTCAAAATAAAGATTCATAGTGATTGATTTTTTGGAAACTATGAAAATCTTAATTGTTCAATTACATTTTTTTAATAAAATTAAATTAAAATTACATTTTTATAAGATCAACAACATTTTCGATATAAATAAAAAAAAGTATACTTACAACACAAAATCCGTTGTTATTGAAAGCTCGTGTCACGTGTTGAGTACTTTTGAGGTTATAAAATCACTTGATTAACTAATCGTGCAAAATACACTCAAAATTGATAATTTAATTATTATTGATAAAATAGGAGTGATTAAAAGTTAATATGAGAGTTACACTGAGATAGCAAAATAATAATTGTCAACGTTACTACTACACTTGATGCATAAACAATAATGATGGCCGACAACTGTGTAGGGAGTGAGAAAGAAAGGAGACCGGGTTCGTTCTCATCCCTACTCCGTGCTGTTTACTGGGTCAGAAGTGACACCTGTAGACATCTGGCGGGGATAACTAATTAAATGACGATTGATCAGTTTTCGACCGGAGAGGAAAAATTATTAAAATGGCTATTAAAAAATAAGGGTTGATCGTAGAAGGGTGAAAATTAAGGATTGTATGTATTTTTGTATGTTGTATCATAAAAAAATAGAAATTAAAAATTTTGTCTAAATAATAAAATAAAAAAATTTTTGGGGTGGACTACCCCTAACATATAGGGGGTTGAAAAATAGATGTTGGCCGATTCTCATAGATACCGGATAAGCACAAAAAATTTCATCAAAATCGGTCAAGCCGTTTCGGAGGAGTTTGGCAACAAAAACTGTGACACGAGAATTTTATATATTAGATATTTAAGATATATTATCTATATAAAGCTTAAGTACGAGTAAGTATAGCTATAAGTAGGTAAAACATGTAATTTGCTGATCAAAAATCTTTAACCCTATTCCGCAACAGTTTGAGGTCTCAACAGAGGTGTGACCGGGCGAGGGGGTGAATGTGTCCTCACGCCGCACAGGCGCTCACTTTTCCCCGATTTAAACCAAGAGCGGCCATTTTTGTTTCAAGTTATTTAAGGGTAAATCCTGAGATCGGCCGTATTTAAGTGATTCCCGTGGCAGATTTTAAATCAAAGTATTATTGAATTTTATATGTAAAACATCAAATTTCCTATAATTATAAGCACATCCATCAAATAGGCATCATTATAACTTGTTTTGTTCAAAAGATATTTAAATTTAAATTTTTGGTGCCACGGTAATCAATAAAGTGTGGCATGGGAATCAAAATTAAAACTATTTTGTATGAATTATATGTTATTATTCAAATATTGACCTCTACATACTAATCATATAAAATAGAAATGATTAAAAACGATCCAAACAAATATACACCAAACATAAAGTATTAAAAATGGTCTATATTGGCTTTCTATATAATAATTATGTAAACTAAATAAAATCAACGTATTGCTGTCTTAAACAATGTAAAAATATTGAATAAATAGTCCTAGAATATGAGATTAAGTTCTCAGTTCTCAGTCACAGTAACTGACAGGATTCACTCCAGAAGCTGTCATCAGATTGTACATTTATCATTAGTTAGGTTAATCTGGACTGAAGTTGCAGTCAGCCCATAGTTTCGTTTTATATTTTCATCATACATCATCTCAGCCATAAGACGTCTACTGCTGAACATAAACCTCCCCTTTAGATCTCCATATATAAAACCGGTGTTGGAAGCGACCTGCTTCAAGCGTCTTTCAGCGACCTTAATAAGGTCGTCTGCCACACTTGTGGGTAGACGTTCTACGCTGCGTTTGCTTGTACGTGGTAGGCACTTGAACACTTTTCGACCCCATCAGCCATTCGCTCTACGTGCTATGTGGCCTGCCCATTACCATTTTAGCTTCCTGATCCGCGGAGATATCTCAGTGCCTTTGGTTCGTCTTCGGATCTCCTCATTCCTGATTCGATCACGTAGAGAAACCCCGAGTATAGCCATCTCCATAGCTCGCTGAGCGACTTATTTTAATGTGGGGATATAATGGTACCGTATAAGCCAGAGCGGCTGTCTACTATAGTACAATATAAAAAGAAATCTGATGTACGAGTATACAATATAAAAAAAACATCAGAAATAATGATATATACAAATATAAACTGTCAAAATCACTTCCATGCCTGTGGCTTCGCTGAAGAAGGGTAAAAAGTGAAAGAATGCGCTAGAAAACTCAAGGGAAAATTGATCACCGTGGTAAAACGCCATGAGAATCAATACCATGGAAATCAAAATTGTATAGTTTTTTGTCAATATTTTTAAATACTACAATTATAGACCATTAATAATAAAATATATGATAAACAATACCCTTTTCCTAACTGCACATCCTAGTCAAAAAACTGTAATGGATAAAAACATATTTTTAAACATGAAAATGGTAATCAATGACCTAGTGAACCAAAACCACGGTAATCAATTTCGCACCTTCGTAAATCTAGTTTAAAACAACGAGAGGAGCAGCCTCTCTTCACGATGTTTAGAGCGCAATCAAAGTAAGCCAATAGCGTGCGTACAAGCTTCTAAGTCTTGTGGCTTGTGAAATGTGAGTAGTTATGTCGCGCGCCATGGTAATCACTTTTTGTCCGGGGACAAACCTAAATTTGTAATTTTTTCTAAAACTACGCTGTGTACAGCCTTCCCGTATTTTTTTGATCATATAACAGTTCACCCTTTACAGCTTAGATCACAGCAATTAATAAAATTCCGTTTATAAATTGGTGTAAAAAATATATTTTGTTCCAAAAAAGTGTAAGGGACACCCCATGGTAATCAAATTTCAGGGTTTTAACATTTTTTTTAAGGTACTTGCAGGTAAATTTAACCTTATATCTATCATGCATTAAGTAGATTAAACCTTAAACTAACAGAAAAAAAATACCCTTGGGTAGAATTTTTATGTTACGGGTAGTTTATTCCCCCAGACACGTAAAATTTTGTCTCTCAAGATTCACCCTTAAATACGACTGACTACCCACTACCCACATAAAATCACATCACTTTTTCATACTAAATAGCAATTTAGGCTACGTTTGACCACACTACACTTCTTACTACACTATTACTATTGATAATTATTTATTGATCTTATTTATAATAATTATTCTTAATAATTAATCTTAAGTACAAATAATTATAGGTTAGATGTCGGATAAGGATGTACCGTTATATTTAATGGGTTTTAATTATTAGGAACGAGTTATTTAATTATTATTCAATTAAATCAATAGTAGAGTTGACTCAGCCTATTAATTTTAAATATTTACTTGAATGATAAATACCTACTTATCGCTGAACAAAGGTTATATTATAATTATAAACCCGTTTCTAAATTAAAAATATAGATTATAGATTAGAAATGTAGGACAGAGCGTTTTACATAATATGTAATATTTAATTGATTTCTCTAATTTTTTTATTTATATAGCATTAATAAATAATATAGAACCCTAAAAAGGTTTGTCCCACTATACGGCAAAGCATTTTACTTTTATTTTTTACGGTGTTGGACTAATTTGAGAGAATGAGTGCGACTCATCCCGCTATTTCCGTTTAAATTTGTCTCGATTCGCGATGTCGACTAACGGTGCTGGGTGCTACTCAGTGGTATTTAGTCCACAATCTGATATATTGATATAATGGTTTCGTACGCACATAGCAGCTTGCAAGTGTCAGTCAGCATATCTGTCAAAATATGTACTAAATTTATATATTGACAATGTTATATACATTTAGTCGGTATAATTGCAAAGTTAATATGGATAAAGCTCGTGTTAGTTTTAAAAATTGTGTTCTTATTTTTTTTCCATTAGCACTGTACAGAACGGCTAGTTGGTTGGTTGCTAGTTGCTATACGCTGTTGAAGGTTAGAAACGTGCGGCTAGCCGCAATTACTACCAGCCGTCCGTTAAATCATCCGGCTGTCCGGATCGTCCGTGATGCGTAGAAAACCTAGGAGCTGTCTCTGTCTTCCTATTTGCTATTAAGTCATTAATTTAAACTACTAGAGCTTGTCAGCATAAACTGCATCTAATGTTTATTAACAAGGAAGATATTATGCAAATAGAATCCAAGAATAGACAATAAATTAGAACGACGCGACATCCGCGAATCTGTGATTGTTCTTGTTTGTTGTTTCACACGGGCTATAACACTTTCACGGATGATCTAACCAACAGCCAATAGGATAAGATACGTTGTTATATCGATATCAAATGCCTAAGACAAGCGCGCTGCTCACAATCCAAATCTGCGATGTAGATATGTTTGAAA
Organism: Hemithea aestivaria; assembly: GCA_947507615.1. NCBI lineage: Eukaryota > Metazoa > Arthropoda > Insecta > Lepidoptera > Geometridae > Hemithea > Hemithea aestivaria. Next base: position 6,263,188 of record OX382331.1, read on the forward strand.
AGAATTCTCAGTAGGTACCTACATAATGATCAGTTATATAGTCTTTGTAATTTGAATTAAGTAGTTTTCTACCTAGTTTACACGTGAAATAAAAATGGTATTATAAAAATTGTTTAAAAAATAGTTAAGTATATAATATTCGTTTATTTAAACGCATCGCATCAAATTCTTTTCCAAATACGAAAAGCCAATACGAAACGATCGCGATGTGATCTTCAGAAAACCATAAAACACAAAGTATGTATTATTTTATGGCCTATTGAATTGCAATAAACTATTTAATGTCCTTTATAATAATTATATTATGAGTATACTTTGCAAAACTGGTCAGAATCCAGCAGAATGCTCGTTTTAAACTCTCAGCATAAGTTACGTGTGGGTTGCTTGCATCGGCGCGGTGGGTCAGATGAGCAAACTGTTGCGTTTCTTACTGATGCAATGCAATGTGGGTAACACCCATAATTGGCACTCAATAAGTAGCTTTTATTATGAACTATTTCAAAATGTTCATGAATAATTACAAGTAAATTAAATTAAAAATTTAAAAAACCCCCAACGTAATATAAATTTATGATAGTGCGTTGTATTCTACTAGTTAAGCCCTTTCATTTGATACCCATATTGACGGGGTCGTGGAGAAAAAAGTACTTAATCCGCCATTTTTTAACGGCGGCCATCTTGGACCGATTTCCACCAAACATGGCTAAGAACACTCTCGACTAACTCTACTTTCAAATAAAAAAAACTAAATCAAAATCCGTTCATCTCTTCGGGAGCTACGATGCCACAGACAGACACACACACACACACACACAGACAGACAGACAGACACAGCAAACTTATAACACCCCGTCGTTTTTGCTTTGGGGGTTAAAAAACGAATTTATTGAAAATTGAATACATAAAACACAACTTAGGATAAAAATCACTTTTCCACAAAGGTTTTTATTATCGTCTTCGTGTCCTTAACTAATTTATTCCTCAATTTAATAGGTAGGTACCTATATAAATTTCCTAAATATTGAAGATATTAAGGAATAATTATAATGTTCGTTCTAAAAAAATCCATAACATTTCTTTTGTTTTATATATCGTTGCAGCAAGAGATTGTTTATTTACATCATATTATATCTATTGAGTTATTAACTAAAATACATACTTACAATATTACCGTTTAGTCCAAGATCCGTCAATGCCTCTAACTTACTTATTAATTAAAGTAGGTACTTATAAACGAGTATAATAAATAGATGCCGTTTGCCCTATTAATATGTAATTTAATTTATCTAAATAAATATTGAACATGTAGCCCCTAATTACTTCTTTCTTATCAAGTCAATTAGTACAAATTGTAAAGGAATCTATAATTATTTTATGACAATAATAATTAAAGGTAAAAGTACAAGTTGAACAATAGCGGATAAGTGGAACATTAACTACTGTAAATTGTAGCATATTTTTATTATTATTAGACGTAATTTTGCTTATATTGCTTTTTTTACAATTTTAATACTATATAATTAAATACAAGTAAATAGATGTAACAATTGATTTGAAATTGTTAAATTAAAACTATTTATGACAGAAACAATTCATTCAACATTTAAAAAAATAACAGCATGTAAGTGAACGTAATTCCTTGTTTTTATGCATTATATTATGTATGTTATCTAAGAATTTCTCGAAGTGAATGTGTTATTTGAGGAAAAAATAAGGTGCTTTTAATTCAAATGGCCTGAATACTTTAAGAAAATTCTGCTTAAGCTACGAGTATAGGTATATTATAGTCCAAATCAGGCTCGTTGTTTCTTTGGCTTGACGTCCTAGATATTAGAACATATAGATTTACCTATATTCGAAGTTAATTAATTTAAATAGACTTTACAATTTTACATTTTAAGGCTGATTAAAGCCTTATAACTTTAAAGTAGAACAACCATTTTTAGCTACTCTCAGGTAAGTAAAAATTTCCTGACGACTTTGTGGATGTAAAACAAAAGAACATCAGGAGTTTAACAGGTCATTCCGGAGAAATACCTGTAATAATATAGGTAGACTTTTTTAGTGTGTTCCGGAGTGAAGGGCAACGTTACCAGTGAAATTACTGGACATGATGATATTCAACCACTATCTAACGTCTCAGGGAAATACAGACAGCAAAATTTGTATTTTGTGACACTGGATCATACTGGGTCTGATTATAATATACAATCGGTCCAGCGGTTTTGTCTGTACGATGATGGGTCAGTCAGTCAGATTACCTCTTTATATAATAGTATAGACTATAGATAAGTACAGACAATCATAATGCTTACCAACGGGAACCAGCCCGTTGCTCGTCGCCATTTGGTCGTCTTGTCACTCATCATCATAAAAAAGATAGCATACTTTAATATGTAATAGTAATAATTGGAAATACTTCAACAGAATAGGTTGTCCTAATTACACTGTTAGAGTCAAATCACAATTTATGGGTTGTGTGGCCAACCTATATGTTGCAGTTTCAGGTCGCCGGGATTACTACAGGGCCTGCAACATGACCTGACGTCTGCCTCCTACATATCTTATAGGAAACAGCCGGGACTCACAGTTCAACCCAATTTCAACCCAAGGTTCCAATCACATCAGTAGACTCCGCGCCTATTGATAGGCTTCATAATTCTTGAGTAATTCAATGTCCAAATGGAACGTTCTCTATAAAGGTAGAGCACTAGTCGTACAGCATTTTACAACTTTTTAAAATAAGTTTTAAGGCTACATTACGAAACTTGTGCAGTTGGTTCAATAGATCTTGTGCAATCATTTTATAATGGTTTCAATTAGCAAGACCTGTTAAGTACGGAGCCTTGATTCTAAGCGAGGTATTTGTTTTAATATTTATTTATTATTTATATCTTCACTATTTATGCATTATTAAATGACCTACTAGCTTAACTAGTACTCGTTTTGGCAGTACGCAACCTCCAAGTTAAGTAAACAAAAAAAAAATACAGCAACAAAAAAATCACGATAAATTAAGAAGTGGAAGCTATAATTTATTTCTAACGACTCCTCAACTCCGCTCAGAGTGCGATTAGCAGTTATCTAGTACGATATTAATGCCAGTAAAACATCGAGAAAGTCTGTCTGCAACCGGACATGTCGGCGACGTACGTTATTATGTTGTAAATGCCCGCAAAACGAAACTGCACTTGCAATAACACCTCGACACCGTTGCCCGCACTTGTCGCAACCACCGGACAATACCTTAAACGACTTACCTTGAAATTTTCGAGGGTTGCTCCAAAAAAGTCCGAGATAATCCTTTTTTAAACACTGGTCACAGTTTAAAAAAAATCACTGAGTTTTTTTCACTTCACTGTGTTCGATAACATTTTGAATATTAATTAAAAATCGAATGGTATTGAAAGTGAGAGTAGCGCGGGCGCGGGCGCAGTGCGTGCGGACGACGTTCAGCTTTCGTGGTAGAGCGTGTAATGCTCAGGCGCACCCCACTATGGTCGCTCGTTCTCTGACGAAACCGTCTCAGATAAGGACCATCTACCTCCACCCGCCGCTTCCCGCTGCGAGGCCCTAATCCTTTATTACAAGTACAAAAGTCTATGAACTTTGTCACAGTTTTTGTCGATGGAATTCTGAGTGTTTTTTGGTCTTATTACCTGGCCCATTACACTGTCACCGGTCGGTCACTGGATACGGAGAGTATAAGAGATGGCTAGACAAGTGATTTACAATGGTTCTCCGGCTGACGACTTAAACTTGCCGAAAAAATACATTTGCATGATATTGCCTTTGTACGTAATTCTTAGTTTAATGTACCTAAATGTCTGAACTCGAAGTGGATATATGAACGGTCTTAACATAGGTTGATATTACTTGCGTAACAAGGAAAAATTATAACTATTTTGAAATTTTGGTTGGTAAATAATTATTTTAACCCTATCAAGTTGGAAGGCAGGTCAGAGACATAGGGCGTAAAGTTAAAAAGGTATTTGTATTTTTCAACTTTGTCGTAAAGTCGTAACCCACTTACTAAGTTAGTAGTACGACAAATTTATAAAGAAACTTCCTATTACTTTTTATTTTTGTCGGTTAATAGTAATAGTAATAGCGTACCAGTGTACGATAGGCAATAGATCCTCTGATGACAACTACTTAGTTAAATAATATTAGGTAAGTCGCGCTCATTTGGGTCATCTCTTGCCTCACAAAATAATGTATTCCATGCAGTCCTTTTGTCATAGTGCGTGCTCGAGTGCTTGTCGATAGGAAACTGATACCGAACACCATCTTTTGTAAAACATTTCCTTTAGTGTTCACACGTGGGCCGAGGGTGGTTTGGAGCAAAAAACGGGGCGGTCAAGTGGGAGTGTAGGTACGTCATAAAAGCTTTGAGATGCCGAATAGGAAAATCCTGGAACGCTTCATGCAAAATCAATCATTCTCCTTTTTATTCAATAAGGTAATAGAAGATGTACTATACATATTATACAACTACATGTATCATAATAAGTAACTTAAATTGTTATTATATTTCTATTAAATTATTATAATTATAATATCACATCGATGCATTAACCCATCACATGTAATTTTAATTAAGAAAGGGCTCCTAAAATAAAACTGATGCTGACCAGAATAGGTCGTATTGGGCAATTGACGCCGGTGGCAAGTGGCAATCACTATAAACTATAAACCGATAGAAATAAAAATAAATAAAATAGGCGTCTCTAAAATTTGCCTTATCACTAGTCGCAAAACCGAACCGTGTATTATAACTATGTTAACAAACTTCTTTTAACTTTACCATACTATGTAAGTGTGTATAAGGACATTAATAAACAACAAAAATAAATTGAGTAGCCAAAAATGTAAATGCTACGCTTTATAACGATTATGAGGTCATGAAACGAAAGTCTGAGTTTATTTACTAGAGGCATAATAATTTATTGTTAAAGTATAGACGTACTAGCTGCGCCCAGCGGTTTTACCCGCCGTACTATAGCCTATGTGTTATTCCAGGGTCTAAGCTATCTCTATACCAAATTTCAGCTCAATCAGTCCACCTGTTTAGGGGTGAAGAAGTAATAAACATCCTATCAAAAACATAAATGTGAAATTAGAGCCAAGTTCAATATTACGATATATTATGTAGGTACCTATGCGTTAGTTGTATGTTGACTTCAAAGACAAAAGAAGTGAGATCTAAATGGGTGTCAAGTTCAATAGTTAGTCCTGAAATATATTTATAACATAAAATATTCTATTACAACTTAAAATATTATTTCTTCTTATAACTTAAGATAAATATGTTATTGCCTGAGATCTGATTTGGCTAGTTCTCATATACGACATATTATTAAGTAGATACCTGCATACAAAAACAGTCACGAAAGAGCCCTATGTTCCACGGCGGCTAGTTTTATAGAGACAGTTTTAGTAGGCAAGTTAATTATAATATTTCGCATAATACAATATGAGAACAAGCCAAGTCAGATATTAAGCTATAACATATTTATCTTAAACTTAATAAACACATTATGAAATTTAGAACACAGATGTAGTTCGTATATAAGAGTATATGTGCCAAATTTGAATTGTATATGTGTAATAGTTTTTGTGTAACGAGGGTGTAAAAAGTCGTCAAAACGCGCTTCAAACGATTCTTTTGCTTGAACTTGGCTTGACTCGGGACTCGCTACCACGTGTCTAGATACACACTCACAAACTTTCGCATTTAATGTTAGTGTGATTATAATAATGCTTTAAAACCGCTGCGCTGATGTCGTGTGGTATATTTAAAGTTTAAAGTAACCTCACCAAAGGTTCACGGATGAAGCCTACAGTTACTGTTGTGGTTTAGTGGGAGTTATTTAAGGAAACCTTCGACTAATGTAGAGCCAGTAACTAAACTTGTTCTGTGACGCCGTAAACATTTTGTTTATTGTGGTGTATAATAACAAGTAGGCTGTAGATCAGGATCCCGGAACTGGTAAAATGTAGTTTGCTTTTAGATGAATGACTCTGTAATTTAAGACACTTTTTGTGTTCGATATTTTAATAGACAATTTAACTTTTTAAACTAATTTTTTTATTTTTCTTATTTATGATGTGTAGTCTTATTTCTAAACTTATTTTATTGTATGTGTGTTGTGCAATAAACAGTTTTCTATTCTTTTCTAATTTTATAAATAAATGGTTGATAATAATAATATGAAATATATTATATTCATAGGTCTAGAAAGATTTCTTGAAAGTAGACAAAAGATGTCAATTGTAGAATATAAAGTTTAAAGTTTTTTTCATTAGACACGAAAGCCCTTTGCCCTTTAGGCTAAAAATAAATGAGGTCTGACGAAGCAGGGATTTTGGACTATTAAGTATACTATTAATTATTATGTATTAATCATGTGTTACTTCCTATTATAAATTAAACATGTTTAAAGACAATTTCGCAAATAATTTTATATTGTAACATTATTCATGTTATTACAAGCTTTATATTACTTTCACCTGTCTGTTGTCTGTCTGTCTGTCTGTCTGTCTGTCTGTCTGTCTGTCTGTCTGTAATCAAATCTTGCAAGTTTGATTTGACCCACTTCCCGGTTTCCAATTGAGCTGAAAATTTGCATGCGTGTGTAAATCGGATGACAATGCAATATAATTATGACATGGAGCTGATCTGATTATGGAGCTGGAAGGTGGCTATAGTAACTCTGTCATTAAACAACGCAACCCCATCGAATTTGGGCTCATTTGATTCGTCTTGACGAGTACTATATGATGCAAGATGGTAATGATAATTAAAGCTTGTTTTTAAAAAGTATTTTTAAAATTTCACTTGTTTTAAAATTATAATTAACTCGATGGGGTTGCGTCGTTTAATTATGTATTTCCTATGGCCACCTTCCAGCTCCAACATTAGATCAGTTCTATGACATAATAATATTGCATAATCACCCGATTTATACATGCATACAAATTTCAGCTTAATCGAAAACTGAGAGGTGGATCAAATTAAACTGACAAGATTTGATAACAGACAGACAACAGACAGATGGAAGTAAATTAAAGCTTGTTATAAAGAGTAAGTATTGTCGCTCGATATTATTTATAAGGTATCAATTTAAAGATTCTTGAATCAAATGTTCTTTGCTTAATAAAATATTGCGTGTTTGCCCAATATACGATCCATGACGATGTTGAATGTTGATACTCGAAGGAACTCGGTCTACAAACGTAACTGAGTTAACAAGGCAAGCCAGTGTAATTATTGCTCCTAGTACATACACTTACTTGAGTGCTATTTTCAATGTACCTATAATATGAGTAAATGGAGCTCGAGCGAATGATACAAGTTTGCTTGGTCTTTTCTAAACCAGCCTGCGTGATAAACAAACAATAATAAATGTACGTAAGTTAAAATATAGACAAAAATTTAAAAATATTCTGCGGCATGCTCTCCCAATGAAAGCGAGTCGTTCTAATATAATAATATAATATATTTTTAATTCGCTTACACCTAACTGGCTGCGCCCATCTGATTTACCCGCTGTACTGTTCCAGGGTCTAATAAGCTATCTCTATACCAAATTTCAGCTCAATCAGTCTACCCGCTGAGGCGCGAGAGAGTAACAAACATACATCCAGAATCCTGACATCCAGACATCTTTTGCGGTAGGTCGGCTAGGTGGGTACCCCAACAGAGCCAGTTAGGTATGTCTTAACATCTTATGACTCTCAAGTGATCAGTACCTTTGTAAAATCCTGGGTAGCACTGTACTTATTATGGGCAGCGTTATCTCTTACGGTCAGGAGAGCGTCTTGCTCCTCTTCTTACTTCGTTGTATTAAAGAAATCCAGACATCCATACATTCTTACATACTTTCACGTTTTTAATATGTATTAGTAAGATTGATAGTACTTATCGGTACAGAAGTACCTCTCGTAGCTATAGCAGCGCATTAACCTCTTCAGATTTTTTCCTCTTTTCCACTTATTCTAAGGTTTTTGCTCTTTATATGAATAGTATTTTACTAACTGCCACTTTAGAATATTTTTATAACCTAATCCGTAACTTTAAATTTTTTACTAAGACCGTTTAAGTGCATACTCAGTAGGTACTCAGACGTTTATTTTTTTCTCAGCCACTTGACAAATCAGTTATAGTCAAGATGAAGAATTTATGGGCACTTCAGATTTCTGATAATTATTTTGCCAAAAACATAATATTACATAGCTCTTTCCAAGATGGCCGCCACTACAAAATGGTGAATTACATATTGCGTTGGTAAGTTTTTGGTAGTCGGTAAGGTTGAGGGAAAGAGACTTCGCAGACGGTCTCCGATGCGATGGACGGACCGAATAAAATCCCTTTAGGCAGACCCATCAACACTTCGACCTATTAACCTACCTATTATCCACCATCGTCAGTCTTATATATATATTTTTTCTTTTCCTGCTTGGTTGTCTGGAAGAGATCGCTATTAGCGATAAGACCGCCAATTGGAACACTTTTTCAATTTTATTAATTTAAAATTGGTTATTGTTTGTTCTGTAACTTTTGTGTACAATAAAGCGCAAATAAATCTATCTATCTATTATGTTCCCCTTCCTTAATGTTCCTTACTCTTTGAAAAAATGGTTAATTAAAGCGGGGATCCCACTAGAAAGAATAAAACTATAGGCACTCCTTCGGTTTTGGTTACGCAGTCCCAAGAAGGCTCTTGCATTTGGTGGCTAAGAGACTAGCTCTGCTAACTTCACCACGGGCTCTGCAGTCATTTATTAAAATCAACTTCATAGGATAAATCAATAATAATCGGGGCAAGCATGGGGTGTGGGACGTTATGTCATTTAGCATTCTCAAATTTACATTCTCAAAAGTAGAATGTATGTAAATACAAGTGAGTTTATGCCGTTTATTTACAAATATGTATGGAAAGACAGTTATTCTAGTCTTGATATTTCTGTGGGGTCCCGCAAAATCCTGCACGCTGTGCTACAAGGGCAATAAGTACAACAATATCAAAGATGGAAGCACCGAGTACAAATGCACTCACTAAACAGCCGAACTAACTATTATGTCTATACCAATAAAACTTGACCTCTCCACTTGGTGAAATTGCTTGGAGACAAGAATCAACCTTGGGACCCTGTGGAGTATCCGAGCTATGCTGGAACGTAGAATGTGTGCAAGAATAGAACATTCGTGGCTGAAAAGGGAATGAAAGTAACACTTATTATAAAATGCTTTTATTATCTCATTAGGTAGGGTAAGAAGGGCATCTCTCATCATTCTTCAATAAATACTTTTGTACTCTGTAATTAAAGATTACATTGTATAAATAATATCGCTGAAAATGCTTTATAAAAAATCAGCTCCTATAGTTGAAAACAAACTTTTAAAAGAACAATTCTCGCTAGCGAAATTATTAATTGTGAATCCAGTCTCTATAAGAATGTAAGAGATATTATGATAAAAAGATGAGGATTGCATTATAAACACGCGAGTTTATTAATTATATATTAAAATTAATAATATACGAGTATTAACCTCCTTCGATGATCCTGTGATTATAATCACACGCGCGTCTTTCTCTACGATTGTTCTCTTTCTGCGCAGCGTAATGCGAATTACATACAACATTTGGCGCGCGGGGTCGCTACACCCACATCATAATGACGGTCTTTAGGCAGAGCTCTCAACCACAAACTAATTTCAACATACAAAAGTCAGGGACCCAGAAAAAAAGAATCCTCTAGTTCTTTACACACGAATGTGCAAAATCATAGCAAAGACTGCGTATAAAACACGCGTAATCTGGCAAATTAAAAATCTAGAGAAGTATGTAAGTACGTATGTATAAAAATTAGTTACGTGTGCATTCATCATCATCATCCACAGCCATCTAAATCCCACTGCTGGGCATAGGCCTCCCTCATTTTATGCCCCTCAACCCTGTCCTGTGCCAATCTGGTCCATGTGCGACCCGCCGTTTTAATCACATCGTCCGTTCATCTGGTTGCTGGATGACCGACACTGCGTTTGCCAGTCCTTGGCCACCATTCAGTCAACGTCTTACTCCATCTGTCATCACCTCGCCTAGTCACGTGACATGTGCATGAAAATATAATATGTATTTCAAAATGTTGGATATTTACCTAGTTCTTTTATAAAAGTCGGTAAAAAACAAGGTTTACGTGATGAACAAATCGTTTGCACAAACCCTTACTCAAAGGACAAATTCCTCTTTAAAACCTAAGATTATTCTTTATCATGAGCACTTCGCCTAGCACATCAGTTCGGCTCCTATTAAACCATTATCTTAATTCCGAGGCACAGTCGCGGCCGTAAACTTGGCCCAGCATAGAGATAAAAAAGTTTACACCTGGCAAACAATGCAGATCGTATCGCGCAACTTAAGTTTTCGCTTCTAAGGAATCTTAATGCATGGAAGTAGTAGTAAGGGCAATGGCTTTATTTGGTTAAAATAATGCAGAGTTAAGAGAGTAGAAGACAATAACTTTATTTCTCTTCCCTATTACAACATGTGAAAGTTGGCTTAGAGAGGTACTATGTGTCATCTTTTTACGCAAAAATTTCGGATAATGTTTTTTTCAATAAATAGGGCAGGAAGTCCGTTCCGTGTTGACTATGCAAACCATAACTTTTTTTTTCTTATACCTACTAAATAGGCCTACGTTTGACTACATACCACCAGATGGAAATAGCATTATAAATTAAATGTATGTAATTCAATTAAGATATTAAAAACAGCTTTTAATAAAATACGCAAAGCATACCTAGTACAAATTGTTGCGTATATTATTTCGTTAAAATAATCAGAATTACATATTCATATTATAATTCATTTTATATAATAAAACATAATGTCTATAAAAATTGCAAAAGCTGTTACCTAAGTTGACGAAACGAATTAATTAATAAATTAAGCCTTTCTCTGTATCGAATTTGAATGAGTTAATTAGCATCTAGCTGTTTGCAGAAATTAACATAGAGGTAGTTATTTCTAATGCTGAAATAGATCAACAGAATATTTAGCAGTATTTATGTAAAAAGTGTTTTAAGAACGTATTTATATCGGGTGACGCTCTCTCGGTCGCACTACACAAACAAATTTTGAAATAAAATTCATAGAATTAATTTATCGAAAATTTCTCAAGACCAGGCCAGCATAATATTATATTACTCACATTTTAAAAGTGTTTTCAGTTTGATATATTAAAAAATGGCATGGGGAGCAATATGTATTATTAATAATATTTTTAAAAAATTCTCTTCACACTTTTGACAGAATATTTTTGAGAGTCTAAGGCAAAGTTTGCATAATCATTTGCCTTGAAACTTGAATTGCCCAAAGCTGGACATGAGACTCACTTTGATTTTGCCATTCTCCTCTGAATCATGCTTGTCTACTATCTCTAGTATTTAAATGCCTTTCAGCACAAATTTATAGCAGATAATAGACAACATTTCTCAACGCGAAAATTACCTCTATTTATTTCGAAAATCATAACAACTCTGGGAACATTTTCGCCTTTGAGCAATTATTTAATTTATTATTTGCGGCACGAATTTAATTGGTCATGGATATTATAACATACGAGTACATTGCGATGTTGCGTACACATTATGTGCTCATGAAGCGTTATTAAACAGATTTATTAGCATAGATAAACACTGTGTTTTCCTTTACAGTTTAGGTTTTGCAATTTTCTAAATCTTTATTATAATTTTTATTTGCTGCTTTGTACTAGTTACTAATGTTGCACATTAAAAATAAATACAATAAGAACGGCGCGGCGTCTTTAAACGTATCTCACCAAAATTATATGAGTTTGTTGTCAGTAACTCCGGAATTTCACATAATTTATAAAATTTACTGAAATTCCGGAGGCGCATAGCTAGTAAGTATGTCCGACTACGGGCAGTATGCGGGGCGGTGACAGAAGGAATAATTCGGAAATATAAATATTCATAGTAGTATGCCACCATTTTATTAATGTGGGAGCGGTTAAATAAAATAAGTTAAGTTTGTCTATTTGCCATGGCGTGGTTTTTCTTTATACAAAAAAGGCCTACGTTTGACCATATCCCACGTGATGGAAAGTAAAAATGCGGTCGACGATGGATCCCGTAAGATGCCTAGAAAGGTACCTATTCACTCGTGCCTTGAACCCATGATAGTGGTTCGAGGGATAATTCGTAAATTTAAGTTAGTTTATTAGTATTAGTCATTGCTAAAACGAATCATTTTTCAAATCGATTTCATCAGTAGCAAATTTTGTCGCGAATCTTGAAATTGTTCAACTTTGGGATACTGAAACATTTTTCTATGATGACTAATGTCTGGATGAAATCGCTGATAGCGATAAAGCCGCGAATTGTTACACTTAGATTATTTATTTATTTGGTCATAGTTTAGTTTTAAGCTTTTCTGCATAATATCTTGTGGTTTTTTTTTTATATCTCCACATTAAAATAATAACTGCTACATCAACAACTTAAAACTTACCTATGTACATTTTTAAATTAATTATAATTAACTATTATTAATGTACCTGGTATCTATTATATATTTATCGTAATTTAAGACTCTCTTTTTCCATTTTTATCTTTTTAATTGTTCTTAACTCTTTGTCCAATCTTTTTCTTTTATTTTCAAAACAAATATCTTGTGGTGTACAATAAAGAGTTATAATATCATTCATTAATAATGTCGCGTCCATATATTGTCAGCTCTGCAGTCGTAGATCACATCTACGATATTATGTTTAGTTGTCCGTTCATGAATAGTTTCCGGGTGCTGAGGCTGGATGGCTATCATCACATAGTTTTCTTTAAGTGAAGTACTTTCGACCGCAATCGCTTGTCCTTCTCTTAACGTTTCCTTTACCATTGAAACATCGGAAAGAGCTATTATTCTGCAACCTCAGAAAGACAATGTGTAAGAGTAATTTTCAAGATTGGCCGTAATTAGGATTATTATTTTGAGGGTTATTTGTATTAAAAATAACGATTATTACAAGTTACGGAGAGGAGAAATTATTTTGATTTCATGTTTCCGGTACATAGCGTGCACCCCTTAATGATATACGAGTATGTAAGTGCCTCATTTTAATTCTGCTTATTTTATAAAATATGATAGAAATTATGCGGTGATGAGTAGTTGTGAAGGTTTCTCACATTTTTACGTTACAATTAAATTATATTAAAATTTGGTTTTGGGGGTATAAAAAAATATATAAATTCGTTAGTAAGGTAGGTATTTGGTAAAGAAAAGGATACTATTCAGTGATTCTGCTTAGATTATTCCAGGAGTCTGTCCGTGCTTTATATATTGAAAAAATACTCGATTATTTCATGATAGATAATTATATCTTTTAAATCAAAAGTCTTTCCACCAAACAAAATAAAGGCGAATGAAGATTGATAGTGCCTAGACAGAGCATTGAGAAAAGCAACTCAAAATTACGGGTTATATAACAATTTTCATATACTTAGGTATCTGTACATTGTACATTATATTATTACATATTTATACATATTATGTACCTAAGTAATATTTAGGCATGATATGGATGACTAAATCTTACATTTATGATATTGGCGATGAATCATAATATGATTCATCGCCAATATTATGTTATAACATAATATATTATATATTAACATATTATATGTTTATTATGTGCTTATAAGATTTTTAAAGAATATTTGATTTTAATTGAGATTAAAATAGACAATTGTGTTAATTAAGGTACGAGCGTAAGTTAAACATCTAAGTAGATATGGCATCAATCAAAAAATGTTCAAAACAAAAATACTTTTAAATTCTCTGAATAAGGAAAGAGTGACGGATTTATCAACGCATTGGGTTGAAATTTTGGAACACAGATTTATAATTATAACAGAAGTATTTCTCCACGCGAGCACAAGCTAGTTTAATATTATAATCGTCTTAGAATCCGTTGCGATAGAATATTGAATCACGTACGTTTTGAAATGAGTGAAAGTGTTGAGGAAAATCCTGGATAGTTCGCAAGAAACTTTGTTAATGTAATATGCCATATTATCTTAGTTTGTAATTGAGAAATCAGTCGTACAGCATTTCGTTACAGGAGCTTTCGTAACAAAATGACGAATTTCGTGCTCGTTGATTTATTTGTAAAAATATGGTGATCCTCGATATATTTTTGATCGGTGATGACATACCTAATGATATAAGTAAGCCTTTTCAGTTACTTTATGTTTTTAAGTAAGGCTTTTATGTTAATTCTTGTTTTTAAGTAAGCCTTTTATGTTAATTCTTGTTTTTAAGTAAGCCTTTTATGTTAATTCTTGTTTTTAAGTAAGCCTTTTATGTTATTCTCTCTATACCATATTTCAGCTCAATCGGTCCACCCGTTAATCTATTCGTGAAAGAGTAACAAACATACATATACATACCTACATTCTTACAAACTTTCACGTCTATAATAGATATTAGTAGGACAATAAGTCAAAAAAATAATTGTTAAAATAACAATTCAATACAATATTCTTTATTGCGACCAAAAGATGACAAAAAATAGACAGAGCGATCTAAGCGATTATAATATAGGTATTGTGTTTTATTTTAAGTTTATTTCTGTATATTTTTCTGTGTTCCAGTAAAGTGTTATCAAACAATCAATCGATCAATCAATCTCTTCCAGGCAACCAGATTTGCATGGAGTGTTTGAAACTAAAGAGTAGGGTGTAGAATAACGTACTTATATTTGACTTGTTAATTAGTGAAGCAGAAAATACCCTCAATAATAATGCGGAACGAGAGCTAGTAACGGAAGCTTCTGTCGGAAAAGTAGTTATCGAGCCGATATCTGCTGGTGCAGCTTTTACTTCGACATGCAAAAAGTTACTGCGATAGGATATTGAACAATACTACCTAAGTGTAGGCATATTTTTTTATACAACGAAGTAAGAAGACGAGCAAGACGCTTTCCTGATGGTTAAATATAACGCTGTCCATTATTAGAACAGCGCTACCCAGTATTTTACAAAGATACAATCCTGGGTGCACTGCGCCAACGCTTCTTACTTGAGAGTCGTAAGATGTTAAGACTACTCAGCCCAGTAATTTCACTAGCTACAGTGCCCTCGAAGCGCAGTAATGTTTGCACTTCACTGCTCAGGCGGTAGAATAACTGGCACTGTTGGGGTACCCACCTAATCGACCTCCTGCAAAGGAAGTCTACCCCCGGTACCTACGTACTATTAGGTTACTATGGGTTATTATGCGATGTGTTGCGTTAAGGCTTTATGCACTTTGAGCTTTCTGTAGTCTTAAAAGTAGACCTGCTCAAATCTGAGGGATATTCGGTACCGCCATCGCATCGCGTCGAGAGCGGGAACTACATAAATATTTTCATGTTTCGATATCTATCTAGGAAGACTAACAGCCAACTTATGAGTGATCTTTACTTCTGAACTTCTGAAAGGCTGATTGCCAAGAGGGAAAGAGTATAAACCTTTGACTGTTAGAATGGATCTTTTTAGATATGAATCTAAAAAGAACCTGTCTTTTTAGATTTTAAAGACTGACATCAAGGCAGAGTAACCAGCCCAACCATTAGACAATATTTTTAACAACATAATAAGTGATACAAGGCCAAAGAAACAGCGATAAAGAACATTATGTTAGGTTACAAACAATACACTTTGTGGATTGTCAAGATTATGGCATCTAGAAGAAATCTTGACTTTCACTGGAGCTAATAATAGAATGAGGAATGCTTTAATCTTCTATAGTAAGGTGTGGAACATTACGAAGAATGGGAACTAGGGTATAGAAATTATAACGGTCGCACGCACTAGTGCACTGCGGTCTAGGCGTTGAACTCAAGTGAAAAGCCTGTGGAAAAATTAATTTCAACTTGTAGCATAGGGTATAAAATATCTTTCGTATATAATACAATTTTATCGTAAACAACAAATTACCTATAAGCGGCTTGTTTATCTGATTTTATCAAATTATAATTCTATGCTAATATGTTAACAATTTTTAATATTATCACGAGAAAGCAAATAACCGCTACTTCAGGGAAATGTGAATCAGTAACCTGTTCAACGTCCATAAATAGGTATAATACGAGAAAGTTCCGATCAAATATATCTGAATATTCAGTTAAAATTAATTAACTCTCACTGAATTAGTGACGGTGACATATTGGTTCAGAAATTTAAAGCTTTGTTGAAAGACTTGCCACCGCTGGCGGCCACGCTCCTAAGGATTTATCAATTCTTAGCGAATGTCCACTTCACAATATCTGTGTCACAAAATGCAATTTCTGCTAAATCGGTTTAGCCGTGTCGGCGTGAAGATGTGGCAAAAATCCACACATACTTTTGCTTTTCTTAAAATATACTAGCTTACGCTCGCGGCTTTGCCCGCGTAACAAAATCCTTTCTTAGCGAAGGTCTACCTCATTAAACCTATCTGTGTTCCTAATTTCAACTCAATCCGTTTAGTGGTTTGGACTATACGTTGATTGATCTGTCAGTCAGTCACTCTTTCCTTTTATATATTTAGAAATAGGATAAGTAGTGCATTGGCCAATTCATCTATAAACTAAAAGGACATTGCCAAAACCGAGAAAGCCAGCAATTAATTCACAATGAAGAAAGAGCGGGGTATCCAAAACACATCGGCTGACGAAAATGATGGTAGGTGATGCAACGGTGAGGCACCGACCGAATCCGGGCCACCTGGCTGCCGGCGCATTCGTGACCGACAAACGAGGCTCCGAGACAAACAGATCCAGTTAGGCCCACTTCGCTTCATTTAGATGTAGCCTCTATATTTGCACAGCAATTTGCAGAACGCTCTTAATGTGAAAATGGAATGAGAAATGGATGGAGAATTTAATGTGTTTTTGATTGTGTTTTCCCGAGATTTAGCACAGTGTGTTTGCATGATGGTATTTGCGTTATGGAAAAAAGCATATTATGTACATAATTTGTATTTATCAAAAAGAAAATATACTAACGTATACTACAAAAAATATTCCAACCACGTTAAAAAAAAATAAAGTCACACATAATATGACGAAAATAAAAATTACAAAGAGTTACCAACCTAGACAGTTCCAGTCATAGCATTATTTCATTTCAAAAAAAAAAAAAAAAAAAAAAAAAAAAAAAAATTCGTTATAGTTTTTTTAAACATTACGTTTTACCGCAATACCAAATGGATGTTTCAAGTTTCATCCAAAACTCACCCACAGGCAGTCAATAAATCACGTGCCAGTCACAGCTCGTCCTTTAAAGGGCATCCTATATTACGCCATTGGACTGACTCGGTTCACGACGCAGCTTCTACCCAATTTGATTAGAGAGAGCGGACATGCCCAATCTGTGGGCCCCCTCGGTCGGTGCAGACACGTGGGTTCGACATACCTAATGCCTAGGCAAATAGGCACTTGTACTCAAATGGATATCAAGTTACGGTTTTAGCGCTGAGTCTACATCTATTTTACATCTTACTAATATGTAAATGCAAAAGTAGCATGTTACCGATTTTCGGATAGTACAAGTACCTATTTAAGTGTTTTATATCCCTGTGTGGTTGCTTGTAAGTAGTAAAGGCAATAAAAAGTATGGAAGTGTTTGTGTCTTGTGCTGATACAATTTACTGGAATAACAGATAAGCTGCTTATTTCTATTTTAACCCCTGGAATAAAATATGAATATAATAGTATGTTTTGCGGCCAATAACACCGCGAGGTACTTTTTCATGTAAAGATGTAAGAAGACGAGGAAGACGCTCTCCTGATCTTAAGAGATAACTTAGGACCTCTTAGCTGGCCTCTTTTATATAACAATAAGAAAAAGTTTGGGCGAAAACATAGCGTGGCCGTGGCAGGCCTGACGAAGCAAGATTCCTTTTGCAAACTAAATTACCACCTACTTGAGAAGTAAAGTAAGGAAGCCAGTATTTGCAGTTGTACGACCATGGCTAATAGCAAGGTGTAAGCGACCATTAATTTAATGCTACTCGTCAAAGTTAACAACTAGCAAGAGAAAAGAGAGTTTCTAGGCAATTATTCTGGAAAATTACATAAACACAGACAGTTGATATTACACTTACAAATTGACTTGTCGATTTAAATTTTGCCAGTTGTATTTTACCGCATCTTCCGTAAAGAATTAGCAAGCAGAAGTGGCAACGAGCTGATCACTTTTGCTATAGAACCAATAACTTCTGGGGTAGACGAGTTCTGGAATGATGACCGCGTGCCGGCAAACGTGGTCATTGGCGCCCATTGGTGAGATAGAATTAAGTCGCTAGGAGTAGTTGGTGAAGGAAAATGCAGGATCGAGTTGACTGGCGTGCCTTTGGGAAGGCCTGTATTCAGCAGTAGATGAACATGGATGATGATCATGATCGATGATAACACCATTAATATTTAAATTCTAATTTAAGGTTCAACCTGCATGATCTCTCAAAAGAAAGTTTACAACTGGATGGAACATACTCGGTAATTTTTCATTGTTATGTGCGGTGTACTGTACGTACTTATAAAACTTCTAAATGAATTTGCCTCACGGGCAAAGTCGCGGGCATAAGCTATAGATTGTTTATAATAAAGCTGACGGATAAATAGATTTTCAATTAGTACACTTATCACATACTGCATTCAATAATTATGTATTCATCAGCAAATCACAATTAATTATCATCATTGAGTGCAATAACTGCTATTCACAATATTAGCCCACTATAAATGTTAATTGTTTAAGTATACATAATTAAGTAATAAATGATAACTTAACATAAGCGTTAACAGAAGGTGAAGAAAGCATTTAAAGTTCAACTGTGCACATTACAAATTTTCTAAGTAACCACGTGGGGTTTCAAAATAACTCAGTTAAAGTCGCGGCCTCTGACCCCTGACTTGTGTTAAGTTTATAAATTTACCTCATCTGAATCCGGCTATACGCAATCATTACAAGTCTTAAAAGATTTCACCATAATAATAATCTATTATATTCAGTTCTTTATATATTCGAAATACTAAACATCTGATCTATTGTCAGATACATCTGACAATAGATCAGAGATAGGGATACCAAACCATAACAGCTTTAAGTGGGTAGGTAGTCTATGGATGGAAAAAATGATTCTATGGGTGCGCGATCTGCACGATCTGCGCTTTTTCGATGATGCGGCCGTAAATGGTAGCAGACTAAACCTCATCATCATCAGCCTGTGTTCGTCCACTGCTGGACATAGGCCTCACCCATGGCACGCCACTCAACTCGTTCCCCCGTCTTCCTCCTCCACCCGCTCCCCGCGACCTTCCGGATATCGTCACCCCATCTCGCCCAAGGACGACCTACACTACGTTTGCCAAAACGCGGTCTCCACTCTAGAACCCGTGTACCCTATCGGTTATCGGTTCTGCGGCAAATGTGACCAGCCCATTGCCACTTCAACTTGCTAATCCTTTCGGCTATGTCGGTAACTCTGGTTCTCTGCCGAATCACCTCATTTCTGATGCGATCCTTTAGAGAGACGCCGAGCATAGCCCGCTCCATAGCTCGCTGAGCAACTTTAAACTTGTGAACCAATCTAACCGTAAGTGTTCACGTTTCGGCTCCGTATGTCATTACAGGTACGAGTAAGACGCATTGGTTGAAGACTTTAGTCTTCAGACACTGTGGTATACGTGACGAAAAGACTCGACTAAGTTTTCCAAATGCAGCCCATCCCAGCTGAATCCTTCGAATAGCCTCCCCTCTCGAAGTTGTTTTTACCTAACTGCACTGTTTGCCCAAGGTATACATACTCCTGAACAACTTCAATAGGCAGTCCATTAACGATAACCGGTTCCGGAGCGACCTGTTCATTGAACATCACTTTAGTCTTGTCTATGTTCATCCGGAGACCGACACGTTGGGAGGACTAAACCTAGATGGCGATAAATACCTCCCTGGCTACACTGAACATCATGCCGGAACACGGTAATATTGACCGCTTGGCGACACGATTTTGTCCAGTCAGTGGTAACTAGACATGGCCGAAGCCTACCACCAGTTACCGAGTGGAAAATCCGCACGTATCTAACTAATCATAGTCATGGGTGTGGGGCCGGGACAACCTCGGTTTTTTTTTTTATGTGATGAAGTAGAAGACGAGCAAGACGCTCTCCTGATGTTAAGATATATCGGCTGCCCATAATCAGTACAGTGCTAACTAGGATTTTACAAATATGTGAAATTCTAGGAGCACTGCATCAACGCTTCTTACTCAAGAGTCATAAGATGTTAAGACTCTTTAGCCCAGTAATTACACTAGCTACAGTGCCCTCCTACCGGAGCACAGTAATGGTCCGGTCGGTGATCCAGAATGACATCTGCACCACATATTCCCTTGGGTACACCGCTTCAACAGTGATAATGCCAATGGTCTGAGTCTGACATTTATTTATATTATTTATAAGATGAGCAGAAAGCTTACAGAAAAATCCAAAACGCTTTCTACCTTAACTAAATTACACTAAATACTACAATAATTATTTAAAAATAATCTTAGTTTAGCACACAACACACACACACACACACATGACATAGTCATTAGCTGCGTATAAACAACTCACTAACACTATGACATAAGTAATAAGGCAATTCTCTTGAAATATTGAGCTGGTAGCGTAACAACTAACAACATAATCATAGGTACGTAACACTTTATCATAATGTGTGGACTCATTAAACTGTTCGCCTGTATTGGATATCTGTTGATGAACTCGACCTGGATACAGGACGTTACTGACCATAAAAACATTAGTTTTAGGGCTTAATGGAATTTTCCAGTTAAGTGCACGTAATCTTGTATGTGATCCTCTCTACTAAACCAAATATCCTTCAAGTGGAACTTTAGGAAAAGAATTGGTGTATTTCGAGACATGAATCACTAATATAATTATAATTATGACTTAATTATTAAGGTTGGTGACCTCTTATGCATAAAGGGCGTATACATTTTCTTGCTTAATAAGTAGCCAAATCCACGACGTTTTTTCAAAATATTGCGTTGAAAGTTGAAACTATTGTGTCGCCTGAAAAAATATTATCTAAAAAGTTTGTAATTTCGCGGGCGTGAAAAGATGGTCAGATTGTAAACTATCGAGTAGGCACTGTTATTTTATACATTTCAAAATTTAAGCACATTAGATAGTTAGTGTAGAAATACGAGCGACGACTAATGACTAAATATGACACAATAATGAAAGTCCAAGTCGGTCTGTTATTACAAAAACACAAGTGTTATGTTCAGGTGCAGTCTTTAAAGCGTAAAATATTTTTATAATGAGTATATCTATGATCACATTGTTTCACATTTACAAAAGATAATAGACTTTTTTCTATGAAGACTTGATCTACTTGGACCACTTGGACGTAAACATAAAATCTTTCGAGGCTACCGAACTACACCCGAAGCAAACGTCCACAGCCCCGATGGCGTTTTTATTATTATTAAACGGTTTTATTTAGCTTACTCTGTTTGTTTTATTATTCTTTTTTCTTTTTTCTTGGGTCAAATTTAGTAAATGAAATTTCACCCTCTTCCTGTCAACCGATTGATTTGAAATTTGGTATACGCCTTTGGTTCTGGTGACAATACAATTATGTATATTCAATATTTTTGTAAATCCAAGATGGCCGCCGCTACAAAATGGCGGATAACGTATTTTTTTTTGTATCATATCAATATGGGTATCAAATGAAAGGGCTTGATAAGTAGAATACAGTGCACTATACAAAATTAAAATCCAAGATGGCCGCCGCTATAAAATGGCGGATAACCTATTTTTTTTTCAATTTTATCAATATGGGTATCAAATGAAAGGGCTTGACAAGTAGAATACATTGTACTAAAAAGCCTTAAAATAAAAAAAGTAAAAAAATGTTTTTAAGTTAAACGGTTTTATTTTAAACATGTACTAAAAGCTAAAAAATAAAATCGTGAGGCACGTCAAATATCTACAATTGTCAGAGAAAATGTTCATTAGAGATTTAGATATTTGACGTGCCTCACGATTTTATTTTTTAGCTTTTAGTACATGTTTAAAATAAAACCGTTTAACTTAAAAACATTTTTTTACTTTTTTTTTCGTCTGCATTAACAGGAGAAATTGAACCCCTACGAATTGAGGTTAAGAAGAGTTTCCACGTTAGTAAAGGGCACACTAGAATCCTATCCTATTTCCTACTAATATTATAAATGCGAATGTTTGTACGAATGTATTGAATGTACTCTTTCACGCCTAAAGATGTAGACTATTTGTGCTGAAATTTGATATAGAAATAGGAATAAATTGTATTATAGGCTACTGTAAAGCGGGTAGGGCATAATAATATAGACTATTTTAAGCAGGCGAAAAACCGGATGTTATTATTATTATATACCTATTTGTTACAAGTCCTCATAACGTGTGCAAATTACTATTTTATCATCGTGCGGATGAATATTCATTCGTTATACAATGTCTAGGAGACTATAAAACTAATTACAATATTTATATTATGGACCTCGATTTTGAAGGTTCATTTCAGATTCAGTGCATCGCACTATTAGCTAGTTATTCTTCCGCCAAGCGGTAATCAGGTCATACTGTTGTCTGAACGGAAGAGCGATGTTACCAATAAAATTACTGGACTCAAAAAAAGTCTCTTGGAAATCCCTCAATAATTATTCCCTCAATAATCCCTCAATCATTTTAAAATAGCTATTCAACCCCATATGAAGGGATTAACTAGAAAAAAAATCATCTGCATCTTACGGACCTATTGATTTTAATTATTTCTTATATACCTACCGTGATCTTACTGTGATAACCCTACCTACGTGTGCAAAATAACAATTTTCTAGCACTTACCTACTCGGTAAAGCTGCGGACGAACGGACTGACAAAGCAAAATTATAAGGGTGCCTTAACTACGAAATACGAAAAAAAAAATCGGTTCACCCAGTCCAAAGTACCAAGGTAACAAACAAAAAGTGCAACGTGTTTCGCATTCAAATCACATACGACCGATTATGGAGAGTATATCAACATTGCAAAGGTCAGTATATTATCTAACAGTATTGCGGTGCACCTACAGCGGCTGAGAGTTGCGCACGCGACGGACCGCGAGAAAGGTCCCACTGACACACTTCTCGGCGACGAGGTGTAGGGCTGCCTCTACTAGAAAAAAAAAAGTGAATTAAAATAAATAAATAAAATAAATAAAAAACCATTTATTGCCCAATAAAAAAAAAATACAGCTTTAGTACTTAAGATAATATTATTACTACTAATAATTATTATTTCTACTAAAAAAAAAAAAAAACATAAATAAACAAAACCACTAACAAAATAAATAAATAGTGAATCTCATCACCTGTTAACTTATGATGAATGAAAACTGATAAATTATATATTCAGTAGATTAGAAGTTACACATTTATTTACCTAGCTATGCTTAACCTACACTTATATTTTTTCTTAAGGTAGCCTCAATAACGCAACGCAAGAAGAAATGTGACATTATGTGTGTAGATTTTGGAAAATAGGTACCAATGCACATTTTTTTAAATAACTAGCTGCGCCCAGTGGTTTTACCCGCAGTACTTATGTAGCCTATGTGTTATTCCAAGGTTCAAGCTATCTTTATACAAAACTTCAGCTCAATCGGTCCACCAGTTTAGGCGTGAAAGAGTAACAAACATCCAGACATCCCCACATACATTCTTACAAACTTTCACGTTTATAATATTAGTAAGATACATAATTCTATTATTTTCCTGTCTGCTGTTTATAACGCTTTATTAATTTATCACCTGAGGTGGTTTAAATTATTTAGTAAAAAAATATTCTGTCAAAGTAAAATCAAACCTGTTATGGCTTCGGTTTAACGTTAAAAACTTCATCTTCAGAAATAATGTCAAGCGCGACAACCCTAAGGCTTGAGGCTATATTTTAGGAACGCGCGACCAGTCAGCCTAGTGACCGGCTCAGCCCTTGGTTATGTAACTGTCACACTATTACACATTTATTTTGGTGGTCATTATTATGATGTCATGTATAATATGCTTTTGATGTCTATGATGGATGGAACCAACGGAGGCTGTGCGGTAAACACAACACTGAAGCAAGAAATATGACGTCACGGTTGTTTGCCATCTCACTCATACTGAATACGTAGGTTGACGATAGTATTTTGTTTTTAATTTGTGTGAGGTAAGTGAGATGGCAAACAACCCTGACGTAATTTTTCTTGCTTTAGTTTGGTGTTCACGCCGCACGCCGCCGGCTCCATTCGACTTTAAGATTCTTGATTTTTACTTGAGTGAAACTAGGCAGTGGGAGACGAAAGATATTTACAAAAATATCACAAATGTGACTACGTAACATTGAGGCATCCAGAATATCATAAGCATACAAAAGAAAAGAGTGACTGACTGACCGACCGATTTTATTAACGCAAAGCTGAATTACTGAACGGATGTCACATATAAAGCGTAAGCGGGCAGGAACAAAATGAAGATCGCGACCGCTTTACCGCTCTGTCCCGCCTCGGTCTGTCGTAACCTTAATAATTACGGAATCCATTTAAAATCTATAACATCTTGTATTATTTAGTCACGTCACAAGGAAACTTCTAAGTACCTAAATGTTAAGGATGATTCGTGAGAGGTAATGTAGCCTTACTAAGACAATGTATGCACTTAGAATTCATTATTTAGAAGGTAATATCTCAGAAGTGAATTAAATTAAAAATTAAACAAGTGAATTAAATAAAAATTAAAAAAAAACCCCAACGTAATATATATTTATCATAGTGCGTTGTATTCTACTAGTTAAGCCCTTTCATTTGATACCCATATTGATGGGGTCGCGAAAAAAAAAGTAATCTGCCATTTTGTAGCGGTGGCCATCTAAGACCGATTTCCACAAATCATGGCTAAGAACACTCTCAACTAACTCTACTTTCAAACAAAAAAAACTAACAAAATCCAAAAATCCAATCTAATCAAAATCCGTTCATCCTTTCGGGAGCTACGATGCCACAGACAGACACACAGACACGTCAAACTTATAACACCTCGTCGTTTTTGCGTCGGGGATTAAAGTACATAAAACCTTTACCTACCTATATATAGCTTCACTGGTTCACCTGAGAGTCTCAGGCTGAGACTAAACATTGTTGGAAGCAGAAATAGGTACCTACCTACCGTGTCAATAAGTTTCCTGAGAAACGCATAAAACAAGATTTGCATATAAACATACTGTACTACGCCAGGTCATTCTATGTTTATAGGGTAAGTGATGAAGCGCTAATCCCTGCTTTACCTAAATCTTCCTGATTGTTGAAACTGATATTTACCTCACCGCGGAGTACCTATACAGAAACAATGTATAGGTTATAGGTATTTAGAAGATCATTTTCCGTATTTAATTACCCTGACACATATTTAGAATCATACAAAATTATTATTATGCCCTGTATCATTCCACTGCAGGTCAAAAACCTGCCTACTCTCTTTCCACTACTTACACTGGTTTAGGGCCAATCCATGACGTAGGAGTCAAGTTCAAAGGTATGTTTTAAAATTAAACAAAATAATGTATAAATGGGGTTTTATGTCTGATAGGAAGTTTGACCACCGTCTCTAATAAGCAGCACTTACAAGCCTAAATTAAAACAAATTTACTCTACAAACTTACTTTATTACTCTTAAACATTCACTTCTTTCCCTTTCCTTTCCCCTTTCCCTTCGCCTCAGGTTCGGGCTCCGGTTCCGGCTCAGGAGTGGGAGGCGGCCAGTACTTGTCGAACAGTTCATCTGTCGCTGCGAAGCCTAGGGGTAGGATGTGACTGCGCCTGTTGTAGTCCTCACGATCACGCTCTTCTATCTCCTCTTGTTCACGTTCTTCTTTGGCTTTTAACTGAAATTCATAAGTTTTGTTAGTATCAATTTGCTAGTTTTTATTTTTCAGTTTATTGGTTGGTCCGTGTTTGGAAGGCTCGTAAAACTGTGGCTCCCGGCTGTTTCCTATAAGATACTCGTATGTAGGAGGCGGTCATCAGGTCATGTTGCAGGCCCTGTAGTGATCTTGGCGACCTGAAACTGCGACATATAAGTTGTACCTATAAATTGTGATTTCACTCTGACAGTGTAAGTAGAGTAACCTGTTCTTTTGGAGTATAAACCCCAATTCCCAATTATTATTATTTGACCACACATATTACATTGTTCATGTAATATGCCTGTTTAATTAGGATAACCGGCTGAGTTGGTGTGCCAACTTGAACACGTGGTCTGACAAGAGGCTACACTGGTTCAGGAAATGTGGAGGGATTTGGTGGAAGTCATTGCCTAACAGTGGAATACCATAATTATCTTCTATTATGTATTTCTGGGGCAGGAAAATAACTAGAACTAGCTTTAAAAGAAAATAAATGTCAGTGCCAGTTAAGCCATCTTACCTCCATCAAAGCCAAGAACTCCTCAGTGTCTTGTTCTTTCTTTTTACCTTTTACTGCTGCTGCCTTTGCATCTTTTTTGGGCTTTTCTTTCTTTGGCTTAGCTTTTAAAATTGTGTAAATACGTTTGGGGTTTTGCAGCTGGTATGGAGAATCAATGAGAATATATTCTGGAGTGAAAGTGAATACAGAACGCACCAAGTTATATTGGTAGTCTGAACTGAATCTGGAAATATATGAATGATCTTGTTAACAATCATCATTGTTCAGCGTCATAGTTCTTTACAAAGTTTAGTATGGGCCATTTATGCTAAGTTCATCAGTATTTCATCATGACTTTAGGATCCATAAATACAGATGATTCAGCTGATTGGAAATAAAATATATTAATCACTAGCTGACCCGCGCGCACTTCGTTGCGCGTGAGAGTCAATTAATAAAGCGAATTTGGTGCTGCTATGTTCACTATGATAGTATTTCCATCCCCGTGACTTTGTAAGCGTAAAATAAGGCATGGCTATATATTATTTGCTCCCGCTGTGGGTAGCGAAGAATATCGGGTTGGGTATTTCTATGCAGTTTTGTTCGCTACCGTAGAAACCAATCCTATGTCATTTCCCAGAGGTCAAATTATCTCAGTTGAGCGGTAGTTTATCGCCTTCATAACTTTTCACGCCTCTTTTCAGGAATTAAAACTATTTGTGGTCCTTTCCCGGTAACTCTTTAACTTATCTCTACTGTAATGTACCTCAGCTGAATTATTATTCGTTACTAATTTCTCACACCATCCTTCCCGCGACTCAAATCAATTCCATGGTTCCTGAATTCCCATTAAATCTCTGATCCTCCTTCCCCCTCCTTTAATACTTAGTCTCCTTAAAGTTAATTTCTGACATAAAAAAACTATTCATTAACAGAACTTAACAAAATATCAGCTCATTTTCGGTTCAGCGGTTACTAATTTCCATGCAAACGTTTTTGTGAAAAAATTCCTGTTCTGGTGAGAATTTCACAAAATCCCTTCTTATCGGTCGCCTACGTTACATAAAGAATACGTTGTCCAAATTTTAGCTAAAACGAAGAAGCGGTTACCTTTCCTACACAAACTGGATCCCTCTTTCCTCCCCTCAAAGGTTGATTTCTGGGATAAAAAGTATCCCATATCTTTTTTTAAGACTTAATCTACCTTTGTATCAAATTTAAGCGCAATAGGGTCAGCGGTTCTAAATTTCCCATTAATTTCTGTCAAAATAAATATTTAATGTTCCTAAACACAACTCAAACCATGATTTTACAAAATTTCGATTCAATCGGTTTAGTTGTTACGGATTTGCATACAATTGTTTTTTGTAAATAAATCCCGTTCCAGTGGGAATTTAGCAAAAGCCCTTCTCGTGAGTCGCCAAAACCACCTAAAAACACGCTATCCAAATTTCAGCTCAAATAAAGAAGCGGTTAACAATTTCTTACGCAAACTTGCACCCCCCCCCTCCCCCCTTTCCTCCTCTTTAATGTAGATTTCTGGGATAAAAAGTATCCCATTTTTTAGGACTCAATCAACCTCTGCACTAAATTAATTTAAGCTGAATAGGGTCAGCGCAGCGGTTCTAAATTTCCCATACAAACTTTGACCCCCCCTTATAAGTTAATTTCTGATATAAAAACTATTAAAAATTTCCTTAACAAAACTCAAACCATCATTTTACAAAATTTCAGCTTAATTGGTTTAGCGGTTACGGATTTGCACACAAAAGTTTTTTGGGAATAATTCCCGTTCCTGTAAGAATTTCACAAAATCCCTTTTTATCGGTCGTCTTAGTTTATGTAACTAAGAACACGCTGTCCAAATTTCAGCAAAAACAAAGAAGCGGCTAACGATTTTTTACACAAACTTGCACCCCCCTTTTTTCCCTTAAAAGTTGATTTCTGGGAAAAAAGTATTGCATATCATTTTTTAGGATTAGATCTACCGCTGTACCAAATTTAAGCTCAATAGGGTCAGCGGTTCTAAATTTCCCATACAAACTTTGACCCCCCCTTTACCCCCCTTAAAAGTTAATTTCTGACATAAAAACTATTCAATGTTCCTAAACACACTTCAGACAATCGTTTTACAAAATATCAGCTCAATCAGTTCAGCGGTTACAGATTTGGATACAAACGTTTTTTAGAATTAATTCCCGTTCCCGTGGAAATTTTGCAAAATCCCTTTTTATCGGTCATCTACGTTACATAAAAAATACGCTGTTCAAATTTGAGCTTTAAAAGATGGCCGGTTACTGATTTTCTACTCAAACTTCTACCCCCCCCCCCCCCCTCTTCCCCCTTCAAGGTTGATTTTTGGAATAAAAAGTATACCATACAATTTTTTAGGACTTAATCTACCTCTGTACCAAATTTCAGCTCAATAGGGTCAGCGGTTTTAAATTTTCCATACAAATTTCGACCCCCCTTTACCCCCCCTTAAATGTTAATTTTCGTCAAAAAAAAAAAAATTAATGTTCCTAAACACAATCTAAACAATCGTTTTACAAAATTTCAGCTTAATCGGTTCAGCGGTTACGGATTTGCATACAAACGTTTTTCGGGAATAATTCCCGTTCCCGGAAGAATTTTGCAAAAATCCCTTTTTTTACGTCGCCTTCGTTACCTAAAGAACACGCTGGTTTAAATTTCAGCTTAAACAAAGAAGCGGTTACCGATTTCCTATTCTAACTTTGACCTCCTTTATCCCGCCTTAGAGGTTGATTTTTGGAATAAAAAGTATACCATTCAATTTTTTAGGACTCAATCTATCTCTGTACCAAATTTCAGCTCAATAGGGTCAGCGGTTCTAAATTTTCCATACAAACTTCGACCCCCCTTTACCCCCCTTAAAAGTAAATTTCTGACAAAAAAACTATTTGATGTTTCTAATCACAATCCCAACTATCGTTTTACAAAATTTCGGCTTAATCGGTTCAGCGGTTACGGATTTGCATACATTCGTTTTTCGGGAATAATTCCTGTTCCTGAGGGAATTTCAAAAAATCGCTTCTTATTGCACGATGAAATCTTCTTACGAATACGCTGTCCAAATTTCAGCTCAATCCGTCCAGCCGTTTGGGCTGTGCGTTGATAGAACAAAAGTGTACGAACGATTTTATATCCATATCCATACATATAATAAGAATGGAAATTTCTCCCCATTCATTGTGATCCTTTACTAAGGTGAACTGTGAAAATACGCATATGAACAAAACGACGCGAAAAAGTCGCTTGCGCGATCTAGATCGTAAAACATTTTGTCAATTTTTCCTAGGGAAACGTAAAATAAAATAATAAAATAAATAATAATCATTTATATCGGACACATCGCCCCTAATTTACATCAAAATTTCGAAGTAAAAGTAATAGAATATAAAGTAAATTCAATTAAAAAAAATCAAAAAGCAAAAAGTGCGACAAACTAAAAATACGCCATCTATCGATGTGGCCATAAACGAAAATTTACCAGAGTAGTTTTATTAGGCTTAATTTGTAAAAAGGTTATTACTTATGTGTGATAAAACGGCACAACCGAATTGTATGCAGTTTTCGCTAAAACGTTGCAAATTTCTCTAATTTGTAAATAGTATTGGTTTTATTTAAATCGGTTTTTAAATAAAAGAGTTATATCTATCTAAAGATTTACTTATCTTCTTTTATTATATAAAATCGTTCGTACACTTTCGTGCTATCAACGCACAGCCCAAACGGCTGGACGGATTGAGCTGAAATTTGGACAGCGTATTCTTTGAAAAACTTCATCGTGCAATAAGAAGCGATTTTTCTAAATTCCCTCGGGAACAGGAATTATTCCCGAAAAACGTTTGTATGCAAATCCGTAACCGCTGAACCGATTGAGCTGAAATTTTGTAAAACTATTGTTAGGATTGTGATTAGAAACATGAAATAGTTTTTTTGTCAGAAATTTACTTTTAAGGGGGGGTAAAGGGGGGTCGAAGTTTGTATGGAAAATTTAGAACCGCTGACCCTATTGAGCTGAAATTTGGTACACAGGTAGATTGAGTCCTAAAAAAAGATATTGGATACTTTATATCCCAGAAATCAACCTTAAAAGGGGGAAAGGGGGGTTGCAAGTTTGTGAAAGAAATCGTTAACCGCTTCATTGTTTTAGCTGAAATTTGGACAGCGTGTTATTTAGGTAACGTAAGCGACCTATAAAAAGGGATTTTTGTAAAATTCTCCCGGGAACGGGAATTATTCCCGAAAAACGTTTGTATGGAAATCCGTAACCGCTGAACCGATTGAGCTGAAATTTAGTAAAACGATTGTTTGGATTGTATTTAGGAACATTGAATAGTTTTTATCTCAGAAATTTACTTTTAAGGGGGGGGTAAAGGGGGGTCAACGTTTGAATGGAAAATTTAGAACCGCTGACCCTATTGAGCTGAAATATGGTACAGAGGTAGATTGAGTCAAAATAAATGATATGGAATACTTTTTATTCCAGAAATCAACCCTGAAGGGGGAAGAGGGGGGTTAGAAGTTTGAGTAGGAAATCAGTAACTTCAGTATCAGTATCTTTTAACGCTGAAATTTGAACAGCGTGTTTTTTATGTAACGTAGATGACCGGTAAAAAGGGATTTTGCAAAATTTCCACGGGAACGGGAATTATTCCTAAAAGACGTTTGTAAGCAAATCCTTAACCGCTGAACCGATTGAGTTGAAACTTTGTAAAACGATTGCTTGGATTGTGTTTAGGAATATTGTTTTTTTTTTTGACGAAAATTAACTTTTAAGGGGGGGTAAAGGGAGGTCGAAGTTTGTATGGAAAATTTAGAACCGCTGACCCTATTGAGCTGAAATTTGGTACAGTGGTAGATTGAATCCAAATAAATGATATGGAATACTTTTTATCCCAGAAATCAACCTTGAAGGGGGAAGAGAGGGGTAGTAGTTTGAGTAGGAAATCAGTAATCGGCCATCTTTTAAAGCTGAAATTTGAACAGCGTATTTTTTATGTAACGTAGATGACCGATATAAAGGGATTTTGCAAAATTTCCGCGGGAACAGGAATTATTCCTAAAAAACTTTTGTATGCAAATCCTTAACCGCTGAACCGATTGAGCTGAAATTTTGTAAAACGATTGTTGGGATTGTTTTGAGGAACATTAAATAGTTTTTATGACAAAATTTAACTTCTAAGAGGGGGTAAGGGGGGTACAAAATTTGTATGGGAAATTTAGAACCGCTGGCCCTATTGAGCTGAAATTTGGTAGAGAGGTAGACTGAGTTCTACAAAATGATATGGGATAATTTTTATCCCAGAAATCAACCTCAAAGGCGGGATAAAGGGGGGATGCAAGTTTGGGTAAGAAATCGTTAACCGCTTCTTTGTTTTAGCTGAAATTTGGACAACGTATTCTTTAGGTAACGTAAGCAACCGATATGAAGGTATTTTGCGAAATTCCCCCGGGAACGAGAATTATTCCCGAAAAACTTTTGTATGCAAATCCGTAACCGCTAAACCAATTCAGGTGAAATTTTGTGGAATCATGGTTTGAGTTTTGTTTAGGAACACTGAATATTATTTTAGACAGAAATTTACTTTAAGAGGGAGGGGTGCGGGGGAGTAAGGGGGGTAGAAGTTTGAGTAGGAAATCAGTAACCAGTTATATTTTACGCTAAAATTTAGACAGCGTGTTCTTTATGTGACTTTCACGACCCGTAAGAGGGGAGGGGATTTTGCGAAATTCTTACGGGAACGGGAATTATTATTCCTAAAAAACTTTTGTATACAAATCCACAATAAGATTATTGGGGATGTGTTGAGGAATAATAAAAAGTTTTATGTCAAAAATTACCTTCGAATTGAAGCGTTAGGGGGTCAAAGTTTGTATAGGAAATAGGACCCTATTGAGTTAAAATTTGATACAAAGGTAGACTGAGACTTAAAAAAAATATATGGATACTTTTTATCCCAGAAATCAACCTTTGAGGGGAGGAAAGAGGGGGTGCAGTTTGTGTAGGATATCGGTAACCACTTCTTCGTTTAAGCTAAAATTTGGACAACGTATTTTTTATGTAACGTAGGCGACCGATAAGAAGAGATTTTGCGAACTCACCAGTACTCAGAATTTTGGTTCTGTTAATGAATAGTTTGTTATGTCAGAAATTAACTTTTAAGGAGACTCAGTATTGATCCTTCCCTCACCTTCAGGGTCAGAGTTTTAATGGAAATTCAGGAACCACGGAATTGATTTGAGTCGCGGGAAGGATGGTGTGAGAAATTAGTAACCTATAATTATAATTTAGCTTAGAAAAATTATAATAGAGATAAGTTAAAGAGTTACCGGGAAAGGACCACAAATAGTATTAATTCCTGAGGAGAGGCGTGAAAATTTGTGATGGAAATCAATAACCGCTAAACTTAAATAGTGTGATCTCTGAGAAAGGACATAGCATTGGTTCCTACGGTAGCGAACAAAACTGCATAGAAATATCCAGCCCGATATTCTTCGCTATCCACAGCGGGAGCAAATATTATAGCCATGCCTTATTTTACGCTTACAAAGTCGCGGGGATGGAAATACAATCATAGTCAAAATAGCAGCACCGAATTCGCTTTATTAATTGACTCTCACGCGCAACGAAGTGCGCGCGGGTCAGCTAGTAATAGATAAGTAAATCTTTAGATAGATATAACTCTTTTATTTAAAAACCGATTTAAATAAAACCAATACTATTTACAAATTAGAGAAATTTGCAACGTTTTAGCGAAAACTGCATACAATTCGGTTGTGCCGTTTTATCACACATAAGTAATAACCTTTTTACAAATTAAGCCTAATAAAACTACTCTGGTAAATTTTCGTTTATGGCCACATCGATAGATGGCGTATTTTTAGTTTGTCGCACTTTTTGCTTTTTGATTTTTTTGAATTGAATTTACTTTATATTCTATTACTTTTACTTCGAAATTTTGATGTAAATTAGGGGCGATGTGTCCGATATAAATGATTATTATTTATTTTATTATTTTATTTTACGTTTCCCTAGGAAAAATTGACAAAATGTTTTACGATCTAGATCGCGCAAGCGACTTTTTCGCGTCGTTTTGTTCATATGCGTATTTTCACAGTTCACCTTAGTAAAGGATCACAATGAATGGGGAGAAATTTCCATTCTTATTATATGTATGGATAGGGATGATTTTTTTTTACATAGAATAGGACTGCGTTTGACCACAGTCTCACCTGTTGGTAAGTGAAGACGTGGTCGAAGCTGTTACACACAGACCTAGCAAATACCCTCGACTTGAAGACACCCAAGTTGTAATTTTCGGGAAACACTGAAGCGGGTAGGGAGATACTTCATAGATTACTAAAAAATATTTAAAGCTCTAAACAACCAAAATAACTGTTTACTAACAAATCAAAAATGTAGTGGATAATCTTGGATAGATCCATCAAGGAACATTCAAAGGCCGTTCCTTCAAAAGTGACCGTATACTTTCGTTCTACTTCAGAAGGTATTTTACTCGTTGTAGGCGCAATTATTGGGTTGTCGTACTCATCAGTAGCCTTGTATGATATGCCTATATCTGCAGGTACTGGTAGTTGGTTCTCCTCGGATATGAACTTAGCTGCTGATAGCATGTTGTCCTGGTGAATTAATGATAGAGGTTTATATTCCTAGGAATATAAACCTCTAACAATATTTTAATTATTTTAAACTACCCGCGAGATACTTTATTAATGTAGTTTTTAAATCTTGAATTAGTAAGAGGCTAATCATCTATCTTACACGAACATATGTTATCCTATCTTACTAATGTATTTCGGCGATGTACACGTGTATTATGTAGGTACCTGAAATCTTTTTAGCATACGTTCGCGATCTGCCGCATCGAAGTGTTGCATTTCCTTCATCCATTCGCAAAACCATAAAATTAACACCGTCTGCGTTGCTGAAAAAAAATTAGTACAGTATTGTAAGCAAGCCCTATAATGATTATGGATAATAATGGAAGTTTAGGAAAAAATATTACTTTATATACTTATAGGAAAAGAGAAATCGTCAATACTTTAATAATATTATATCAAGCTTTAAAGACTATCCAGAGTAGACTTTTTAAAACGTCTCAAGTCCTATATGCATGTTATTTTAGTGTCAACAAATTTGAAAAACTTACGGCGATCCATTTCATCGTCTTGTGCCCTCCTCAACAAATTAGCTAACGTGTCCAAGAACCAGAACTCAGCCAAACTGCTCTTATAATTTCTGCAACCTAATATCTCGGCCAGAATATCAATATACTGTTGCTGAGCAGTATATGCGATCTTAGGAATCATAGCCGGGTCTATATTATTATTAAATTCTTTAGGAAGTACATTAATTCTATTTTGTTCTTCTATTTTCCTTATTCTCTCTGGAAGAACTTTACGCAGTGATGGTGTTGGGAATATATCTGATATTTCTTCTTGTACCTCTTCTACTGTTTCATTTGTTACTTCTTCTTCAAGTGCGGCCTCTTCTTCTGCTTTTGTTTCTTCTTCTACATCTGTTGAAAGACTCTACATAAAGTTATCTAAGAAAAAAAACTCAAAAGGTTCTTATAAAAAAATCCTGTCTAGGTATTCATTAATTAAAATCTTTACGATGGGATAATTCTATAAAATTGTTCACACATTCTTAACGACTCTTTTATAATGTTTAAATTAGCGTATCTTCGTGAAGTTTCTACAAAAAAGTAACTGAATGGAGAAATTCCTTGTGCCTACTTATTTGCTTAGATATTTTAATTGAAGATTTTATCAAAGAATGTTGAATAAACCTAGTTCCTCGGCCTCTTCGGACAATGTCTCCGACTCGAAGGATTCCTGCGGCGATCTAAGACATTCCAATCCAGATTTTAATAACAGTTTGTTTAAATGATCTCTATGTACGTCTTCTATCCGTTTAGAAGTCATTTTATACAATACTTATATTTATTTTCTGTACTTAAAGCAACTATAAAACGTAATTTTTAATAATGAGACTTTGTATTACTTCTGTGAATGAGACAGTTAAAATTTTATTTCAACATTGACAGAGACAACCGTTTAGACACTACTAAATAAAAAGGTTTGCATACCAAATTTAACTCCTATCGCTCCAGTTACAGCTTCTTTCAATAATAACTTCTTATATTGATTTCACAGGACACAAGGGTCTAAATGCAGAGATGCACCACTGATTTGACGCTAACATAGGTAAATTATATAATAATATTATGAAAACTCACATTATATAATATTACGTATATTCACACGATAAAACATGAATGGAAGAAGGAACCCCTTTATACCTATACATTAGTATTACTTTTATCCGTGCCTATACCTAGTTTTTCAATCCATAAAACATTGTTTGCAAACGTAATGCAAATGCAAACTTACACTACTGAATACTAAGTAGCACTTAGGAATCAAAGTAACAAAATCCCATAAAATTCAATCGAGTACCTAACTACTAACTACCGCATGCGAAGTATATATGGTTTTCTTTGCGTTTTCCTAACACAGCAGCATGATTGTATATTTTTGCAATATAGTGAGTTAATCTTTAGCTAACTCGTGGTCTTTAAAATAATTACATACCATGGAAAATAAATGTTTTTCTGTGACACTTAAAATTATTTATTGTATTAAAATTGTATGTTTATCATTTAGCCCGTATGGGCTCCAAGTCCCTGCAGGGCAAAGGCCCCTCCCTCCTCTTTACAAGCTTTATATTACTTTCACCTGTCTGTTGTCTGTCTGTCTGTCTGTCTGTCTGTAATCAAATCTTGCAAGTTTAATTTGACGCACTTCCCGGTTTCCAATTGAGCTGAAAATTTGCATGCGTGTGTAAATCGGATGACAATGCAATATTTTTATGACATCGAGATGATCTGATGATGGAGCTGGAAGGTGGCCATAGGAACTCCGTCATAAAACAACGCAACCCCATCGAGTTTGATTCGTCTTGACGAGTACTTTATGATACAAGACGATACTAATAATTAAAGCTTGTTTTTAAAAAGTATTTTTAAAATTTCACTTGTTTCATTCATCTCCGTCTGTTGAAGCACATCTCCCCATCGCATTCTGGGCCTGCCGCGGCGTCAATTTTGGTTTGGTGGGCTCCAGGCCCCAGGCCCACCGTTCTTGAATATATAATTATATAATAATATTTTATACCTACTTATCATAATATTCAGCCTTGCCACATAGTAAGGGCCAAAGGAGCAAGTGAAAGTAGATGTTACAGCTTAACTTATTTGTATTTCACGATTTTATAAATAAGAGAAATTCGAAAGGGATCACATTATTTATTTAAGTATCGTGGTAAGGTTGGTGAAAGTTGTTTAAATTCATTTACATTGGAAATAAGAAATTTGTAAGATCTTACAAAAAAGGTACTTTACGAGAAATACATGCGGTAATATTAGGAAGATGATAAAAACAGGAAATCTGGGCTAAAATCCTGAAGAAACAAATTTGGTATAATTCTTAGATCCTGAATAGCAGATACGTACTTTTTAGCAAGTAAGAGCAGCTGATGTCCAATTGAAATCACATTTGTAAATTGGATAATAGTTCGCGAAATTCAAATTAAGCCAAGTACCAAACAATTTATCTTTTATTAGCAATCAGGTCATGACCGAGTTAAGACTTCTTCCTAATGGGGTCTGATAAAGTAAGTGTGGACTAATTATATCATTAGCTGTACCGGATAAGTCCCAGACAGAAAGAGCACACGAGAAAAGTGTCCTACTCTTCCTTAGGCCTATCAGATTGGACGTGACTATAGTATGGCGAATTTGTTGCGAAGTAAAAAGCTACATTGGAAAACTAAGAAATAAAAATTGAAGTTGGATTTGATTTTGTACTGGCATGATGTTTTTCAAGATTTATTCTTAAATTTTTGTTAAAATTTGAAGAGTTTTAATTATATTAAAGTAAGCGAAAAGAGAGGCGATTTTGGTTGAGCGCCCCTTAATGAGTCAAAAGTCAAAGTGATCTTAAGACTTATCCTGCTGTCGTATTGCTACCGCATCGTTTTACATATTACATAAAATACTGAATAATAAACAGTTTGGGCTGCAATTTACGACACGGATAGCTCTGAGGCCAATGTTACGATGTTGTTTCCAAAGTCGTAATATGACATAATACCATAGGATTCATAATTCGAGGTGACCATGACTTTATTCATTTTAAGAGCTCTTACCAGTTGCCAACAACGTATCGTGTGTTAGAGTAATAGTCTGGTAAAAGAAGGATTGTGGATCGAAAAGTCGAAAGCAGAAAAATTAAATTAGGAACTTTGTTTAGACTAGTTAGGAGATAAACATACAAGAAGTCCCCACCCCTCTGAGGTGAGCCCAGGGGGGGGGGGGGGTTCGAAGAAGGTTCCATTTTTAGGTTTTTTGCTTATATATGTCAATAACTGTGCGTCATACGATACGAAAAAGTACATTGTAGGCCAAAGATTTTTAAGAAATAGTCTTAGGGTGTCATCTGCGGTAACAGCTCATGTGTAAGAGCCCTAATTATTAATTAACGTTTTGTGACCAAAAGTTCGTAGCAGTTTCGTAGCACTGCAACTCTTGTCTAGTCATAAAATAATTTTGCTACCTAGCCTTTAAAGATTTTAGTTAATTTCTTATATTATGACCGCTTGGCGACACGGTTTCGTCCAGTGGGAGGTAACAAGCCACGGCCGAAGCCTAACACCAGTACAGCGAGTGGGAAAACCGCACATAACTAATTAATGTCATTGGTGCGGGGCCGGGATTCGAACTCGGTGGTCCAGATTTGCATCCGCACAACATAACCTTGGCCACCACCGCTTATAAAAAAATCTTTGTTTTAAACTATGTATGTACTCACCACCCACCCATGTAAACATCATTATTTCTCTCCCTGCAAGATTGTCTGGAAGAGATCGCTTTTATTTTTATTTATTTTTTATTTATTTATTTCCAACACATGTAGGTAATTACATTGCACAGATCTTGGTGTGTAAATTTAGGTACTACTACATACCCTGTTAGGGCACTTGTCGCTTGTGCGAGCATGCATTATACATAATAGGTACTATAGTAAAATCTAGTAGAAACAAAATGTATAGATGGTTTAACAATAAAATAAATTCAATTGCTTAACACACATTACAAATCTAAGTTTAAATAATATACGAATTAGCGATAAGACCGCCAATTGTTATACTTATGTCGTGATTTTGTGTTATAGTTTTAAGTTTTCTGTATGTTTATAGTGTTTCAATAAAGAGTTTTCTATTCTATTATATGTAATGAATAACGTCCTCAGTTTAATCACAGATCGGTAATACGTATATCTAAAGTAAGCATTACATAACGCAGCAAGACTGCAATGGAACTGGTACTGGAGCGCCAAGTTTGCGAAACGAGTCTTACGTCACTTCTGTGGATTCTGATACATCTGTGCAGCGCGGCCGATCAATGCGACTTATGAGGAAAATAGTGGAGTCACTAAGCGACAAAAATGGGTCAAACCTGTTTTTTTTTTTTGCAGAAGCATGAAACTTGGCATATTGATTCCTTATGTCAAAATAAGCTGTTTTCGATCGGTAGCCCTCGATAGCATCCCCTCTGGCGGCGTGGGGAGGGGGGAAGGTGCGCAGGAATCGTTCCCATTTTAGTGGAACACAAGGAGTCAATGTGCCAAGTTTCAAGCAAAAAACAGGTTTTGCACTAAACTCCCCCATCAAAATGGTAACGATTGTAATTATATTATACTAGCTGCGCCCAGCGGTTTTACCCACTGTACTATAGCCTATGTGTTATTCCAG
The DNA here is from genome assembly GCA_947507615.1 of Hemithea aestivaria. NCBI lineage: Eukaryota > Metazoa > Arthropoda > Insecta > Lepidoptera > Geometridae > Hemithea > Hemithea aestivaria. The sequence goes on from OX382331.1 coordinate 6,302,574, forward strand.
GGTCTAAGCTATCTCTATACCAAATTTCAGCTCAACCGGTCCACCCGTTTAGGCGTGAAAGAGTAACAAACATACAGACATCTGACATCCATTCTTACAAACAGCCTTATAGTTTCGCTTTGTCTGTCCGTCCATCCGTCCGACTATCCGCGGCTTAGCGAAGAAACACTATAAGTTGTAGAAGGCTGTAATTTTGCACAAATAAGGGCATTAGTAAGGGAAAGAGAATGGTATAAAAAAATAATATTAAAATTAATTATCCATTCGATAAATATTCCAGTTTAAAACTTTTTAAATGTAATTTTTAAATTTTGATGGCGGAATATATAAGACAGTTTTTTTTTATACAACGATCAACGAAGTAAGAAGTAAGTGCTACCCAGCATTTTGCAAAGGTATAAATTCTGGATGCACAGCGCCAACGCTTCCTACTTGAGTGTCATAAGATGTTAAGACTCTTCAGCCCAGTAATTTCACTAGCTACAGTGCCCTCCTAACGAAGCACAGCAATATTTGCACATCACTGTTCAGGCGGTAGAATAACTGGCACTGTGGGGGTACCCATCTAGTCGACCTCCTGCAAAGGGTCCAGTTTACCGGGGGTAGACTTCCTTTGCAGGAGGTCGTCTAGGTGGGTACCCCAACAGTGCCAGTTATTCTACCGCCTGAGCAGTAATGTGCAAACATTACTGTGCTTCGGTAGGAGGGCACTGTAGCTAGTGAAATTGCTGGGCTAAAGAGTCTTAACATCTTATGACTCTTGAGTAAGAAGCGTTGGTGCAGTGCACCTAGAATTGCACATAATTGTGAAATTCTGGGTAGCACTATACTGATTATGGGCAGCGTTATCTCTTAACATCAGGAGAGCGTCTTGCTCATCTTCTTACTTCTCCACATAAAAAAAAAAAAAGTGATTTGGACATTACACTAGAAATTGTATCCACTCGTGGTGTATCTGGTACATCTGTTCCTCTATATCTTCTAGGTTCATTTGTATAGCTAGCACTATTGTTAGAATACGAATTATATCCCATATTATAAGCATTACAACACTTGAGTTTATAAATCAAATTCATCATTTTTTTACAAGCTTTTATTTACTTTCACCTGTCTGTTGTATGTCTGTCTGTCTGTCTGTCTGTCTGCCTGTCTGTAATCAAATCTTGAAAGTTTAATTTGACCCACTTCCCGGTGTCCGATTGAGCTGAAATTTTGCATACATGTATAAATCGGATGACAATACAATAAAAGCTTGTTTTTAAAAAGTTTTTTTTTAAAGTTCACTTGTTTCATTCATTGTTTAATGTTTTAATTTTGCGTACCTACTGTTTTTATTTCTCCCATAGTGTTTTTATTTTATTGTAACATTGTTGTATTTTACATGTATCTAAGATGTTTGTACACGAATAAACGATTTCATTCATTCATTCATTCATTCATTCATTCATCACCTCCATTCTAATCTCACAGTTAACATCCTTACCTTTCATCAATGATATCTTTTAAACTAATAAAGATATCTTAACCGCTATAGTTTTCCTAAAAAGTTCATGGTTGAAGTCATATTCTTGATTTTCTTTCAGATTTTTATAGCTAGTAGCTTAGATTTTATAGGGGGCGCTCAAAAAGAGGAGATTTTATTACAGACAGACATATACAAAAAGACAGACAAATGAAAGTAAATAAAAGCTTGTAATATTAATAGGTAAGTGGGAATTTCATCCAGAATAGAGCGTCATAGCATTTTCACACCTTTGCAACCTACAAAGTTTTTTTTTACAATATTTATTATTGTGACGTTTTTCGCAAAACTTACAAAACTAATTCACGGAAAGCCTAAAAAAGCTATATTACTTCACCTTGTCTACGATCTGTATAAATATGGATAAAATGAGAACTAATATCCGCCATACTAAAACCTACGAATAAATAATAAGTCCTAAAACATATTATTTGCTTTGTGAAGAAGCGGTAGAGTACTATTAAAATAATATCGATATAATATAATATAATATATCGAATATAATATAAAAAAATCGTTCCTATTGGGCAGCGTTATCTCTTTGACATCAGCCATCAGGAGAGCGTCTTGCTCGTCTTCTTGCTTCGTTGTATAAAAGAAAAGATTAATTTATTTTATTTGACCCCAAATCTCTCAAAGACGAAGACACTAGCGCCACACCCTGTTTCGTCGGCGCTTATCCGGTTTGCTTTGCTCTACAAACAGATGACCAAATTGTTTCCTGCGATAGTAACAATCACCAATAACCTTAAATGGTCTTTAAAGTTGTCTTATTCATATTTTAACGATTCTTCGAAGTTGGTCTTTACGCGTTACTAATTAGGCATTAGGCATAGTAGGTGACACATAATATTCAGGTACTTAGGTAGGTACCTAAAAATCCTTGGGTACCTATCTACTTACACATGTAGGTTTTCACGAAAGAGGTCCCGCGGAATTTAGCGGAACTTAATTTAATTTTATCGAATATAACTGTTAGATAAAATAAATACGCATTTGATTAAAAAAATAAATATGAGTAATTGTGAGGAGTTAAAATGTTAATAGTTATTTTAACTTTTAGAATGTGCGATAGTGGCGCCCCGCAAAAAGGACTCCTTTCGTGAAAAGCACTCTATTAGGCAGTCTCAACTAGGGATGAAAATGTCCGAATATTTCCGAAACTTTCCAGGAAAACTTCCAATGTTTCCGGAAATATAGGGAAACATTGCAGGAAACTTTCCAAAATTTCCAGATTAACACTGAATTTTTGAATGCGTTTTTTTGACTACTACGGTCTTCTGGGTTTATTTTTGTTTTGTTATTATACTTATCTATCTCAAAACTATAATAAATGATGGTAATTGCCATGAATATTTCATTGACGATGGAAATATACAAAGAAAAAGGGAAAACTATGATACTGGTAAGTTATGATAGCTGAACCCATCATTTTTTTTAACTTAAAATTATAAAGATTATAAACAACCAAAGAGGGCATTGATACCGACTTATTTAAACATAATTCATATAATTCTGTTTTAACATTAGCTCACCAAGCAGCCAGGTTATTAGTTGAGAATCAGTCATTGCACTGTTTCACCCTTTACATAAAGACACGTGTATATACTTTCATATGCACAAGAATTAGTCTATTTAACAAAGTAAAACAAAAATACAATGTATTTTTGGTAATTGGTATGATTTTTCAATCAATGAACAGCGTATTTCTTTTCCTTGGTATATCAGTTCGAAATTTAATTTTATAGTCAAAATTCTTGATTGAGTATTGTAGACAGGCACTAAGCCTACTATCCTATCAGCAGTAATTTTACTTTACTTAGCATTTTCATTTAAAAAATCAGATTTCTGATTTGGGGTTTATTCCCCATTGTTTCTGTCAAATTTGGAAAGTTTCATGGAAGTAATGGAAACTTTCGGAATATTTCCGGAAATTTTCATCCCTAGTCTCAACTCTCAACTCGCATTGTACGAACTTGCTTGTAAGACGTCGTCTTGAGTCTTGACGTTAGACGTGCACTTTATTTTATTTAAATTGAGGGCCGCTGACAAAAAAATGTGCAATAATATTGTGCAGGGCTTCTCAGAATTTTAAAAAAGTTAATTCCATGAATTTATATTTCAAATTGGATCAAATAGTGCCAGCGAGTGAGCGTCCCGCGCTATAAGCGCTCTTCATTTTACAAGCTTTGAATTCTATTTACGTAAAAAAATTGACACATTACAGCCAATGACCTATGTAATAGATACCTAGGTTTTCTGTAAAAGTGAACTAGTAACGCCATCTAGTTATTTGTACAAACAACGTTAAAAGCAAGTTGCTGTTGGCCGCTTAATTATTAATGTACACACCCGTCATGCTAGGTCAGACTTTACGACATAGATGGCATTAAATTTAAAAGATTGATGTTTCAAAAGGTGTTCCTATTGATGATTTTGTTCCCTAAAACATAGATATTATGGTATACTACTCGTAGAGTAGTATATCTATGCCCTGAAATCATAATAAAAAGCGCTTTCAGCGATAAGACCTCCGGTTGCAACATGTTTGTTTTAATTGTTAATTACTGTTGTAATTTTTTCATGTGGTGTTACGAGTACAATGAAGTATTAATAAATAAATAAATAATAATAATAGTATAGAATCTGATGTTCTATGGCTTTATAAAAAAACCCTGTAATTAAGTTGTGTATAAATTTATTTAAGAAGTTTTTTTCTGGTAAAATATCAAAAGTATGGATATTTTCTATATGGATTATACCTACCTAGATGTTCTTAAGTACCGTGGCTGAGTACTTTTTAAAAAGAAGTTACTATTTTTTTGTAAATAAGTAATTAAAGTTGTTAGTGTATATTTTTAAGGCAAGAGTCTGTTTTGAAAAAGGGAGAAAAAAACCATTTAACTACATCGGTACTTACTCTATGTGCCCAATGTTTTTGCTCTAAAAGTATGATGAACTTAGGGATTAGGGAGTATCTCAGCGCTTTATTCAATATTATACCTAATTATGACACCCAATACCTTCCTACGGTAAGTAGATCACGTAGCAAAATGTAATACACATGTTTACAAATAAGTATACCTACCTATCGTATCCGTTCATCAAAACAACAAAAACACGTTTATTATTTATTTCTGTCTCCCTTTGTTACCACTATAATGGGTTGCGATGGGTTACGTCGCTCCAACCCCCTGGCTTTCACCCCACAAGGGGGGGTTCGTCAAGGGTGCACGTTGGAGGCATGTTTCTGGGGGTGTGAGGGAGGCCTAGGCGGTCGTCCTATTTCAATGTCACGCGTTCATTGTCCGAGCCTAAAGGTTGCTGTAAAAACCAATACTTCAGCTCCTACACAACCTATTCTCAACCTTAAACACCAGCATTAAGACCGATATTAGCAGCAATTCATTGCAAAAGTGATAAATGCATTGAAACGTCGCGCCGTCTTTAGCAGTTGATGTAGGCACAGACTGAAGTCTTCATGTTTCCAGCGCTTAGTCATTCTAGTCACTCAAGCGTGTTTATAAGGGGCTGTGTTGAAGTAAACTTTGCAATTAATTGTAAAGTAATTAATGGTAAAAGTTTTTTTCTAAATAGGCATAATATGCCTTTATTGAAAAAAAAAAAACAAATAAACAATGCTACAGCTACTACAGCAGTCAATAACACTTGTTTTAACCACAGATCGGCAACACGCCAAACTTCAGAATATCCAGTTTAAAGTAACTGGAGAATTCAATTAGGTTTTGCCTCGTCAGGGCAGTAACAAAATATAAGTCAACCGTTCAAGGCACGAGTAGGGTAATAGATAAATCTAGCAAAGCTTCATCTAAAGACTTCTGTTGAAAAAGCCATGTAGAATTATCCAGTATTTCGACACGAAAATCGCTTCTAAGATATCATTCCTTCCACTGAAATCAGTACTGTGACGAAACTTTCTTGGTTTTTAAATAAGAACAATGAATTCCGTATTGAATGGATCCAAATTAACCCTCTGAACTTCAGAATCTATTTACTTTAGCTATTTACGTAAGAAAAAATCTCAAAAGTTTTCTGCGAATCGATAATCGATTCGACTATGTGAGGAGGTTGTTTGCGCAAGTTTGTGAAGGATGATTGAGTTTCAAGAGCTCCATTACATGGACTCCGCTTTTGAGAGGATTTCTCCAAACATTTGAGATGGTAAATAAAAACTTGGTAACGGCAATAGCTGAAATTCTGTGATCAATTTCATGTAATTCGCATGGTGCCTCTACTTCTTACTAATATTATGATAAAGTTTGTAAGAATGGATGTCTGGATGTACTACGTTTACTCTTTCACGCCTGAACGAGTGGACTAATTTAGCTGAAATTTGGTATAGTGATAGTTTAGACCCTGGAATAACACATAGGTACAAGTACAGCAGGTAAAACACACGTTCTGTGCGTATCTAGTAATAAAATAAATAAACCATGGAATATTATGCTATAGCAACCTTAGTTATACATTCTAAGCCATAGGTACGCTCACATAATTCAATCACTCCCTTATTAAAAAGTTTACGCCTATAATAACAATTCTATTACGAACACAATAAAAGTTTACGCTAGCATTATTGAAATTTGAATATCGATCCCCCCATTGTCACCTCCCCCCATTCCCTTTCTCCACTCCAGGCCTCAGTCGGCCGCATCGCGCGTAATTCGGAGTTTCAGGACTACGCGTAACGCTATGCCACAGTGACTAAACTTACACTTCTCCTTCACCAGGTTTATTTCATAGGGCAGAGTAGTGTTCAGTTTAAACTTTTGGACATCTACAGTTTAAAAAGAATTGTCACTTCTCTCATTTGCACCAATTTACAACTCGGTCCTCTGTCTTTCTCCACCAACGGCTCCCAGCGGCCTTCTGGATATCGTTGCTCTACCTCGCCCAGAGACGCCTTATTACTCGTACGTGTACACGCCTACCTTATCGGTTATCTGTTCTGCGGCAAATTTTACCAGCACATTGCCACTTCAGCTTTGCTAATCCTTTCGATTATCTTATATGTATGTATTTGTTTCTGGTCGGTAACTTAGACTTGGTAGTTTTTTTTTACCCAGGAAAAATGCGTTACGCATCGTCACCCCACGTTGGGGGCGCGGGGCGGTATGTAGTACTCCCAGTCGAAGATCGGCGCGGCGATATAATCACTTAAAAACCTGGTAGTGCACCTGCGGGACGTATATAATACATAATGCTGGGGCAGCGGGTACGCCGAAGCACTCATCCCATTCCCGACGGCGGAATTTAGTACAAGTCTAGTAATGTTAAAGTAATAGACCTTTTACCAGCAAACCTGAGGTACTGTCGCTTCCTCCACGTTTAGTTTCAGCTTCAGACGACCCTGGGCAAGGTCGCAGACGCACGCGGACTGGCACAGACACGCACACGCGTGCATTTATACCTGCAGTACGGCCGTTACTCTCAACAGCCTGCGATATATATCATGCTTATTATAGTAGGTATATAGGTGTTTTGAAGCTAACATTGTAGTTACTTAGTGAAATAAGTAAGTTTTGAGTTAGATGGATATTATTGTTTGAAATTCTGAAATTTTTTTCGCCGTGCCATATTTTTTGTTTTGCCACAGACACGTTTTTTTTTGTTTTTGGTATTACAGAATGTTTTTAAATATCTTTTTAGTTTTTTTCACCCTCTCTTTAGGGGTTCTTTACAATATACCGGGGGTAGACTTCCTTTGCAGGAAGGTCATCTAGGTGGGTACCCCAACAGTGATAGTTATTTTACCGCCTGAGCATTGATGTGCAAACATTACTGTGCTTCGGTAGGAGGGCACTGTAGCTAGTGAAATTACTGGGCTAAAGAGTCTTAACATCTATGACTCTTGAGTAAGAAGCGTTGGTGCAATTTGCAATACTCCTAGAATTTCACATCATAGTGAAATCCTAAGTAGCACTGTACTGATTATGGGCAGCGTTATCTCTTAACATCAGGAGAGCGTCTTGCTCGTCTTCTACTTCAACACATAGGCCCATTTCGCATCGTTCCGAAAAAAAAAACCTTCATTTATTTTTCGGAATATTGAGTAAAAAGCCACAAAGAGCTGAGTTAGCTCGGCGGTTGCAAGCGATCTCGAGGGCCCTTCAGAGAACAGTGGAGAGCTTTGCTGCATCCCTCCCCGTCGAGCCTGTATCCAGGTCAAACGATGAAACTTTTACATTCTATTTACCTATTAGGAACGAAAATAATTATTAATATGGTATTATTGTTCACTAATATTTATTTGAATGCTATTATTGGACACTTCGTAGCACCTAACAGAAAAATGAGTATTTATCTACTATATTATATTCATGTATTTTAGATTTATACGTAAACCATGCTCTTGAATCATTCGATCTGTAAAAAAATCGCATCAAAATAGAGGGACAGACAGACAGACGCGGAAAGCAACTTTACTTTTTACTATGTAATAATTAAATAATGATAAAGTAATACTTATGTGAAACAGTTAATTTATTACTATAATTTAAAACTGATTTAACTGTTGGTGTTAATGTGTCTTTCAAAAATATTGTTATCAATATAGGACATATAAGCCACCGTCATTCTAAAAAACTTGTATTTTTCCTTTCCTGCTTGGTTTTCTGGAAGAGATCGCTATTAGCGATAAGACCGCCAATTGTAACATTGCTTAACTGAAATGTAATTTTTAGTGTTAATTGTTTTCTTTGTTGCAATAAAGAGTTATCTATCTATCTATCTATAATTATTATTGAATTTTAATCTGTTTGAATTTTTATGCTAAGAATTATTCTGTTTTATTAACTTTGAACTTTGGTTATCTTATAAGTTAGCATCAAATGATTTGTATTAACGCCTACATAAAAAAGTGGGCAACGGCATGATAGCCAAAAGTCAGCGTTGACTTTGTTCATAAGAGCAGTAAAGTATCAAGATCATAAAGTATTAAGACATTGCCCTAAATCACGGATTAATTAATTATCTATTACAAATCATACCGCCATTACTTTGCGCGTTTTAAGTGCTAGGAAAGTGGACCAGTGCTCTTATTCAGTTAAAAAAATGCAAAAATTGTATGATCTATTTTCTTGGTGAGCATATCCCCACTAATGCTCACTCTAGGATTGAGTCCTCTAGGGTTGTCGATGCCGATGACACGTATTTGACGCATAACTCATAACATCTTACTAATATTATAATCGTGAAAGTTTGTATGAATGTATATTTGTTACTCTTTTACGCCTAAACGGGTGGACCGATTGAGCTGAATTTTGGTATTGAGATAGCTTAGACCCTGGAATAATACACAGTACAGCGGGTACAACCGCTGGGCGCAGCTAGTACGTCATATATTCTCGGACCAAAGAATTTCTTCTTTGAACGACCCAATCAAAACTAGCAAACCGCTCTCCCGCACTTTTCTGTGCACCCTATATGTTTTAGTGATTTTGTTTTCATTGGTCTCGAAAGCGGGGTTTATTTTGTTCTCTTGTCTCTATGCACTTGTGGCATATGTACTCGTATATCCTATCACACAGTCCTAAACAGTAGACTGTAGACAGCAATTTAGCGTCTGTGAGTGCAATTGCAATTAGTGACGTGTCGCGGGAACTGCGCTTGCACATGGGGACCGATGACATACGACTAACATGGACGTGTTATGCCGTATGTGACCATTTTCCAAGCTTTTATAGCCACACCTATCGCTAATGGATGTTTTCATGACCAGCTTTAATTTAGTAAAGTCCTAATGACTTTATACAAAGTAGTCTTAAATGGTAAACTAGACAATTCCTGTGGCTTTACATGGGTAAGGGTCAAATTAAAAAAAAAACCGTTAACTACTGATATAAAGAAAAAAAATTATACATAAGAGAAAAAACTAACCGCAAAAACCTAACCACCTCAACCACATCACGTACAAGTAACACATACATAAAATAATTTATGGAACTAGGCGTTACTTTGCGGAAATCCATCATAACAATTATTAGTTATTATTTAATATTTAGTGTTAATTCCGCTTTAGATTTCTGAGTCTAACTAAGTTATTAAGAGATGGCGAGGAATTCAAACGAACCAAAATAGTAACTAGTATTAATTCCACCAACGAGTGCACCACCCGCCCTCCCGCATAATATGCATGCATTAAGGGTTACACGTGTTTCGCCTCTACACGAGGCATCCTCAGAGAGATGTTCACTCGCCGACCGCTGGACAGGGAGTAAAACCCCGTGAGTGTGGGAGTTTTCACTCCCTGTCCAGCGGTCGGCGAGTGAACATCTCTCTGAGGATGCCTCGTGTAGAGGCGAAACACGTGTCAGCGTTGTAGTCTATTTTTGCGTAGCGTCCGGCAGCGGTTTGTCATCGTTGTCGTCGTCGCTTCGTATCCTTTGTTCTAGCTAAGTTTCGCGTAACCACATAACTATCACTAACAAATAGTTGTAACCCTTAATGCATGCATATGCGGGAGGGCGGGTGGTGCACTCGGTGGTGGAATTAATACTAGTTACTATTTTGGTTCGTTTGAATTCCTCGCCATCTCTTAATAACTTAGTTAGACTCAGAAATTTAGAGCGGAATTAACACTAAATATTAAAAAATAACTAATAATTGACATACATAAAACATAATATTGGTATATGTATTTTTAATAGCATTTTCTTTGATGATATAGATTAAATTTCGTAGACATTAGACTTCTACGAGTACGTAGCGTAGGCGGCGTGAAGTCTACGAAACTAGTAAAACTTTCCTAGACGATACTTTATATTAAATTAATAGTTTTTGTCGAAAGAATAATTTATCGTAGTAATAATATTTGATCTTAACTAAACAAAAACATTGTCTTTTTTATGTATCAACTGTTCTTATAGCTACTGGTCTAGACTAAACCATGTTGTGGACTAAATGGTCATTATATAATAATAATATTATATCTGTTCCGAAATTATGTTCAGCGAAGACAGGTACAGGTAGACTATTTATTGTCGCCAATGACCGCAACTGCAACACTACTCACTACTGGGCCTAAATTCTGCACAAAAAAGAGACGACGGCGCAGCAAAACGTACGCAAAAAATTACCTATATATAACATTTATATTTTCAAAAACGCCACTGAGAGGCGACCAAAAGATGCTAAATAAAAAAAATTAAGTTGCATTCGATTTTGTACTGGTATCGTAAGAATTTTCAAGATTTTTTTCAAATTTTTGTTAAAATTTGACAGTAGACGTTAGCTAAACGAGAAGCAATTTTGGTCCGAAATAACCCCGCTGGTGTTGAAGACATATTATTATTATCACATCACACTAATATGCGAAAGTTTTTGAATGTGGTGTTTTGGGTGTGGTGTGGTGTGGTATGTTTGTTACTTCTTCACGCCTAAACAGGTGGATCGATTAAGCTGAAATTTGGTATAGAGATATAAGCTATCTCTATACCAAATTTCAGCTCAATGGCCATGGAATAACACATAATGTACAATACAGCGGGTAAAACCGCTGGGCACAGCTAGTTTATTATAAAGGCGGTAACCAGGGCCGGTTTTAACATTACCAGCGCCCTGGGCGAGATTTCTACGGCGCCCCCTAAAAAGCAATTCAAACCCATACTAAAAACGAAAAAGGAATAAATTCCAGGATTTTTTTCTGGGCCGAATCCGATGGGCAAAATCATGGGCGTATCTAGAAAAAAAAAAACACTTTTCCAGCTAGCTGCGAGCTCCGAGAAAATTTTGATTTTTTCAGCACGAAGCACGAGCTGCGTTTAGCTTGCTCCGAGTGGCAAAGAAACTAAATAAGTATTCTTATTTATAAAAGCGCGAGCAGCTGGCTGCGAGCGCCGCGAAAAATTAGATTTTTTTAACACGAATGATGTGCGTTTATCTTGCTTCGAGTGGCAAGGAAACTAAATGTCCTTATTTATAAAAGCGCGAGTAACTCACTGCGAGCGCCGAGAAAATTTTGAATTTTTCAGCATAAATGATGTGCGTTAAGCTTGCTTCCAGTCGCAAAGAAAGTAAATGTTCTCATTTATAAAAGCGCGAGCAGCTCGCTGCGAGCGCCGGGAAAATTTTGAATTATTCAGCACGAATGTTGTGCGTTTAGCTTGCTCCCAGCGGCAAAGAAACTGAATAAGTATTCTTATTTATAAAAGCGCGAGCAGCTCGCTGCGAGCGCCGAGAAAATTTAGATTTTGTTCAGCACGAATGATGTGCGTTTAGCTTGCTTCGAGTGGCAAAGAATCTAAATGTCCTTATTTATAAAAGCGCGAGTAACTCGCTGCGAGCGCCGAGAATATTTTGAATTTTTTAGCACGAATGGTGTGCGTTTAGCTTGCTTTGAATGGCAAAGAAAGTAAATTTTCTCATTCATAAAAGAGCGAGCAGCTTGCTGCGAGCGCCGAATGAATGAATTTTTCAGAACGAATGGGGCGCCACGGGCGCCCCATTATAGAGCCTGTGGCGCCCCTTTTATCCGGCGCCCTGGGCGGTCGCCCAACCGCGCCCTACCCTAACGCCGGCACTGGCGGTAACCGTTCACCATCAGGAGGGCCGTCTGTTGGTCAGCGACCATAATAGGCAAGAGCACCGAATAGACTCCGCTCTCGTGAGTTTCTGTATAAGTTTTCTGTGTGAACAAACTGCCAAAAATGGCGGTAAATTTGACTATATTATGCAGCGTCAATGCGTATCGTCGGCGACAGCATACCTCTGATATAATGCGTGCTCTACGGTTGAGTACTGTATGTCAGTGTCTAGGTAATGAAAACATCATCTTTTTTGGGAGACATTTACTTAACTATATTTTAAGCACTTAAATTATACTATCCGGCCTTTTCCTTCAGAATATATTACTTGTTTTGCACTAAGCTAACACTAATTAAAAGTTTGCCTAATAAATCTCAGTTAATCTTGAGCATTAAAATGGATGCGTCTACGGAGGCGTGTTTACATTTAGATGAAGCAGTAAGATGGCTGGTTAATGATCAGTGGCGGATTTAGGGGGGTGGTTGGGGGGCTCAACCCCCACTCTACAAATTTTATCCATCAATATCATGTTCAACGCGATGTCTTGGCTACGAAACGCATGAGCTTCCTTGGGACTGCGTATACCAAACCGGAGGAGAAAAGGTTTCTTCCTCTTAGTGGAATCTTCACTTTATTAGACCACATTCTTAAAAAGTAAAAAAAGTTAAGGTAGGGGTGATCACTTTAGATCCCAATGAGTAGAAGTAGCATAATACTTCCTGTTATAAAAAAAACAAAACAGACAATTTTAAAACGCCTCGGTGCTCACTGTAAAAGTACCTTTTCAATGACAAATTTTAAAATTGTTCGTTTACTCCATATTGTGCTTAGATTGTTAGCGTGTATCCAAGTTAAGCCAAAAAATCCAGGGCCAGGTGCAAGTAATTTTAATGTACGAAAAAATTCGATTTCTTTACTCTGTTGGGGTTTGTAGGAGTGCAAGGTCCACAAATAAAATCCTGGAACCGCCACTGTTAATGAGGCAGGTTGTACTTTCCTGATTGAGGCATAACACCGTCCTCGGACGTGTCATGCGATACGAACCAACGTTTCCAAACTCATAAATATCAATCAGGGACCATTAACTTGTATAGGTACTTGTACAACCAGTTTATGTGGACCTCTCGATGTGATGCCTATCCTTTGCGACCACGTAATGAATATAGGAAAAGAAATGGCCCTGGTAAGCTTCAAATGTGCTAAGTTTGGCTATACTATAGTCTAAATATTTTAAGCACCACCTCAGTTCCCTTTGGCTTATAACCGGCTTTAAAAAGGGAGGCTATCTTATCGATATGTATGAATATAAACGTTTGAATAATATTTTTTTTTATAGCAGACTAAACAAGCATTTGACCGCAATCTCACCTGCTGGTAAGTGACGATGCAGTCGAAGTTGTAGCACGCTTGTTCAGTAAGAACCTATTTCACTCTTGATTTGAACAAACCCACGTTATAGCATGCGAGTAGATCTTAAAATATCAAACTTGAAGTCGGTAATTTTTAGGGTTCCATAGTCAACAAGGAACCCTTATAGTTTCGCTTTGTCCGTCCGTCCGTCCGTCCGTCCGTCCGTCCGTCCGTCTGTCTGTCCGCGGCATTGCGGAGAAACTATAAGTCCTAGAAAAGTGTAATTTTGTATACAGGTAAATAATAATAAGGGTAAGAGAACGGTGACAAAAAATAATTTTTAATTAATTAATTTAGGCTACCTCCCGTACACGTAAGATGGGGATGATTTTTTTTTTCTGGCTGATACCATCGTGTGGGGTATCGTTGAATAGGTATTTTAAAATGAAGGACGGTTAGCTAAGAAACTTTTTCGATTTCATGTTCTGTTTGAAAGATATTCAAGTTTAAAAAAAAAAATTGAGCGTCCCCCCCCCTCTAAAATCTGAACTACTAGCTTTAAAATTCTGAAAAAAATCAGAGGTATGCTTTCAACCATGAACTTTCCAGGAAAACTATAGCGGTTAAGATAAAATTATTAGTTTCGGTAAAATCAGCAAAATAAGAATACCTAAAGCTAACCTAGCCTATAGTTTATTAATGCATAACTAGATGGCGCTAGTAGTAAAATTAGATCGCACAAGCGAATTGTTCATGGTTGTATTGTTTACGAGTTATAGTTATCACAAATAAATCACCATATTACAGTGTTACTTAGCTCATAATTTCTAACTTAAGTTTTTTTATTATAATTTGATATAGCATGGTCAAGGCTACTTGTGTGAATGATCCGGATATATTTTTTTTAATTTGCGGAGAATATTATGCTCAAAGAATTCCGTTTGAATGTGACAACGTTCATAATTTAGGCTTACAAAAATTACTTTGGATACTCCCTGGAAATTAACGACAAGCCTTGGATTCCCCAAAAGTTATGCAAAACGTGTGTTGAGTATCTACGTTTGTGGACAAATTAGAAAATAAATAGATTTTGGTACGAAACCGCTATAATGTGGAAAGGACTCGAGAACCATCACGATGACTTATTTTTGCTTAGTGTAAACATAAAAAACTATTGTTTTGATTTTATTAAAAATTAAGTATGCGGAACATAACTGGCTCATAATGTGTTCATTTAAAAATGGTTTACTTTGTTTTAGGCCAATGGTGGTTATATTTTTTTTTGTAAAGTAAGAATTATTTGGACTTTTCTCAACACGTCCAAAAACTAATGCGTCACTTTCAAAGGCTCGAATGTGACATAACCATCAAGTTACACTCTCTCCACGACCACCTAGACTATATTCATGACAATCTTGGGGTACTAAGTGAAGAATTGGGCAAGCAATTCCACCCGAACTTTTGTTCGATGAAGTAACGCTATCAAGGCTTCTGGAACGCACATATGATGGCTGAATATTGATAGAGCATTTAGAATAGCCCTTAGAATAAGAATAGCATTTAGAATAGCTCTGCCTTCAGTTTCAGCAAGAAAATCAAATAACATAAAGAGTTTTTCAACTTAAACTTAAATTAATTAGGATCATCTCTACATTGACCACCCACAAGGTGGACAGACGACCTTATAAAGGTCGCCGGAAGACGCTGGATGCAGGTCGCTTCCAACCGATACATATGGAAGTCCAAAGGGGAGCCTTTGGACTTCCATATGTACCGGTTAAAGGCAACTATTACAGCAATGTGAATTAGCAACTAGCTGACTTATAAAACTTTGCCCGCTGCCAAACTATTATTGGTGTAGCTTGCCTATTTTATTTAATAAGGCATGTTTGATGTAGCTATTGCATTATATGTATTAAACAACTGGTTGCCATTGCTCTTCTTGGTTACCTATGTTCAGCAGTGGACGTCTTACGGCTGAGATGATGATGATGAAGATCTCTACATTTATAGCGTTTTATTACGAAAACAACATAATATGTGTCATATCTTTTTAACTAGAGCTGGTACAGAAATTTCAGTCACAAATTTGAAATCGTCGTCAAAAATCATCCAAAATGCTGTTGTGCAGTGTATTCAATCTACTAGAACTACGGAACCCTACATTGTGCGTGGCCCGACTCGCGCTTGGCCTATTTATTTAATATAGGTATTTCTGATTAAATATACAATGAAGCCAGTTTTATATTACGAGGACGCAGATTAAATCTTGTTACTCGTGTACCTACAACTCGTAAAGTGAATGTAGGAAGAAAGGGTTTTGATAAAGTAGCCGGTGTGTATGTTTGCCTTGGACAATCTCCATCTTAGAAGGAGTGAGGTTCGATCATAATTTATTTTGTTGTTGTGCCAATAAAATGGCATGCAACACATATATGTATAGCTGCTGACGACAAGCAGAGGTGGGACTGACCGAAAAAGCCCGCGTTCGCTTTTTATAATACTAGCTATGCCCAGCGGTTTTACCCGCTTTTCTATATAGTCTATGTGTTATTCTAGGGTCTAAGCTATCTGTATACCAAATTTCAGGTCAATCATTCCACCCGTTTAAGCGTGAAAGAGTGACAAACACACATCCAGACATCCATTCTTTCACGTTTATAATATTAGTAAGATGACAGGTAACGTACAAATTCGAACATAACAACAATTACGTCCCTTACGTCCTGTGTGTGGCGTAAAAGGCAACTATTACAGCAATGTGAATTAGCAACTAGCTGACTTATAAACCTTTGCCCGCTGCCAAACTATTATTGGTGTAGCTTGCCTATTTTATTTAATAAGGCATGTTTGATGTAGCTATTGCATTATATGTATTAAACAACTGGTTGCCATTGCTCTTCTTGGTTACCTATTTTTTTTTGTTTGTTGACAGGCACTATTACTATACTATAGCTTAGTTTTATTACAAATTATACCGGGTTGATATGTATACCGGGGGTAGACTTCCTTTGCAGGAAGTCGTCTAGGTGGAGGTGGGTACCCCAACAGTGCCAGTTATTCTACCGCCTGAGCAGTGTTGAGCAAACATTACTGTGCTTCGGTAGGAGGGCACTGTAGCTAGTGAAATTACTAGGCTAAAGAGTCTTAATATCTTATGACTCCTGAGTCCTGAGTAAGAAGCGTTCGTGAAGTGCACATCATTTTGAAATCCTGATCCCATTGTACTGATTATGGGCAGCGTTATCTCTTAACATCAGTAGAGCGTCTTGCTCGTCTACTTACTTCTTCACATAAAAAAAGATTTAATACCTAAGTAGTTGTTAAAGATCATAAAATAATAAACATAATATATCAGTAATTACAGCGGTAGCTTTTAAACATGAAACCGCATCCCATTTGGCTCCCGTTTATCAGAGTTTCTTGATCCTACCGCCATTAGTCGCAAATTGCCAAAAAGGGTAAAACAAAGTCTGAAACATGTTCCTCGCTATTCGTCGGGTTTAGACAGCGTGACAAATTGTCTGATCTTTTTTCCTGTGAGTGCAAACAGGTGAATAATAATAAATCGTTTCTAACTTCTAAAACTTCAGGAAAACATTTTAAATATTGTAGCCGAAACATGCATGGAACAATTTTAAAGCTATAAAGATCATAAGCTATACATATTGTTTTACTAAGCTCTGATGGTGTTAAGTAATCTAATGTAATAATATCATTCCTATATATACTTACATTAAGCCCGCTACAAACCATAGCAGCGAACGTGTGAAACGTAAGGTTCTTGTGAGCATCATTGTGAATCTTCTCTCGTTCACGGTATCATTTTGCGATTATAGTGTGGAGCAGGCTTAAAAACATTTTATTTACCTAAAATGTTTAATTTGAAAAATGTTGGATTATACCAGACACATTTTTAACAATCAATCTACAAGTAATCACTTGGTTAGCACGTGAAATAAAAAAGAGATGTTAAAATATCAAGACATGTAGATATGTAGGAGGCAGTCGTTAGGTCATGTTGCAGGCCCTGTAGTAATCTCGGCGACCTGAAACTGCAACATATAGTAGGTTAGCCACACAACCTATAAATTGTGATTTGACTCTGACAGTGTAGGTTTGCCACACAACCTATAAATTGTGATTTGACTCTGACAGTAGGGTAACCTGTTCTGTTGGAGTATAAACCCCAATTATTATTATCAATTTATGACTGAATGACATTAACCTGTCTTACAGCAGTACCTATATTTATCATCTCAAAAAGAAAATTCAGACTTGTCGCAACCAACCACGGCAAATGTGACAAAAGAAATAGTAAATCACCGCTGAAGCACCTGCTCACCAACTCTTACAGTCGATCCGTACTTACAGAACCTAGGGGGAAGGGGGTATGTCCCCCCTTAGGGAGAAAGGGGGAAAAAGCGAGTGTGAGTGCATCTACTTCTCAAGGTCGCTGCGTCTCGCCGCGCCACTTCACCTTTCGTATTTACCGACCGTGCAGATAGCGGTACCGTTGCTTTTTTATTTTTTTTCTTTATAGAGCAAGAGCCTGCGATCGGGAAACCTTCGTCATTTTATAAAGGTTGTATGGATGGTCCAAATAGGTATAAGAACGATCCCCAAATATGAAGCTTAGGTTTTAACCGATATTAGACAATTAAAGTGTATAAAATTGCTTCTCAAATTATTTTATTTTTTTATACTAATAGGCCTGCGTTTGACCACATCTCATCTGATGGAAAGTGAATATGCGGTCGACGATGGATCACGTTTCCAACGATGGATCAGATGCCTAGAAAGGTACTTATTCACACGTGCCTTGAAGACACCCAAGTTGTACTGCTCGGGAAACACGGATGATGTCAAAGTGTTCCAAATGTGACCAGTTCTCATTCAAAACGATGAGGTAAAACGCTAAAAAACGCTACAAATGTAATTACGTTAGGACGTGATTCCTAATGTTATTACGATAAAAATATATAAAAACTAGTTTTCATAAGAGATTTCATATTTGGGTATAGTTTTTACTTCTATTGGGGCAATCTATAGGTACAGAAACTTTCAGCTTTTATAAAATAACTAAGGTCTGCCAATCGTTGCCTCTTGGGCCTGAAGGACTAAAATTCTTTTAAAAACCAGTAGTAATTAAACCTTTTACGGTAGGCTAGGTGGACTTTATTATGGAGCATACATTGTAAAGATAGTTATCGGTTTAATATGGAACTTTTGCGAAAATAAAGACATTATTTATACATAAATACTCGTAATGTTAAACTTTATATCATAAGTTCCAGTCAGTTTATTTTCCTTTAGTAAGTTCGCTCTCGCATGAACAGGTAGATTTTGATGTTGATAACGTTTTTAGCACATAATTTAAAACACTTTACCCTTGATTAAGCTCTCGGTAGAATACTTGTAATGAATATCTATAATCATTACATCTATTAATATAGGCTACATACGAGTATATAACTTTTTAAAAATGGTTTTATGTATGCTTACATAATGACACTATACACTAATAATTATAAAGGCGAAAGTTTGTAAGTGAGTGTGTATGTTTGTTACTACTTCTCGTCTAAACGGGTGAACCGATTGAGCTAAAATTTTGGTATAGAGATAGCTTAGACCCTGAAGAAACACATAGGCTACAGTACAGCGAGTAAAACCACTGGTAGATAGTTAGATAAGCAATTATCGACTGCCGTGTCGGCAATACGGCTGGTGTTGCAAACGTCTACCTCCAATAGGCGGCGGAAACCATCAGGCTAGGCGGGTTGCTATAAGGCTGACTACGGAATCCAGAAAAGGTAAATTTCTTCTATTTCAAATGTATAATAATCCTTTGTGAATGGAAAGCTTTCTAAAACAGCGTCACCGCGATCTCGTGGCTCTCAATAACACATCCCCCCAGTCGTTCGCTATTATTTTATCTAGTCCTTGATTATCTAATATCCGATAGCTCGGGTTCAAGGTTGGTCGAACGGTCGCGTCAACAGTCAAGCGTCAAGCGAACTGTGAGTGCGTATAGTAGGCACATAGACAGTAACAATTACAGATACCGTGGCCCAGTAAAACAAAAGTGACATGCATTTTATAATGTACGTTTTCCGATCAGCGTAAACCCGACTGTACCTATATCAGCAGGCACATGTGCGGAGATAGTTACTAATAACTCTTAAGCTAATAGACTCTAGACACTGATTATTAAAGTATAATTAAACTTAACATTACTAAGGTCTAATTTAATGTTAAAGTGGTTTTGCGTGAAGTAGTGCAAAGTCATTGTTATTGACTGTGCTTCATTTGTTATTGGTAAGGCATCTGCCTTGATTGTACACTGAGTAGAGCTATACCTAGGTACCTACTCTAGTAGGTGCAGTGAAACAACTCGCCGCAGCCCCGGGCCGCGCCGCGCGCCCTTTGCGCTTTTATCAATACGAACGCAGCGCCGCCTGGCGGCCCCTCCAGTACCGCCCCGGCCTCCACTGCGCACGCTCCGTGCACACCGCATTTACTCTCTAAAAACCATCCCTCAAAACAATCCCACCAAAATAAACCGTAATTCACTCAAAAAACGCGAACCGTGACGTATCCGATGCGTCTTGCCGAGTTCCCTCAAAAGCAGACTAACCCGAAACCGTGTTCCGATTACGTCAATAGCCAGAGATATCCCCCGCCTGTTTTGTTGTTGTAATCACAAACATTATCAGCGAGGAGCCGAAGCTGGTGAAGACTCGGTGAGTTTCATTTTCGATATGCTTACGAGTGGTTGTTTATATCTTTTTGGATCGGTGTTATCTAGGCGATGTGAGCGAGTTACTTTCGCTGGGCGGCGCGCAGGAATGAGGGCACTCTCTAAATAAACTCTGATTTTTAACGCCTCGTTTCAGACGCAATGAAAACATCTGTAGTTACGTCAAATATGCAATCACATCGACCTAGTGTAACATTCGATCTAAGCTTAGTTTAAAGTAAACGTTAATGCAGTAAGGTCCTCCTATTTGTAGGTTAGGAATGCATCTATGGAGACATGCCTTAAAATACGCATATACATACACCTAACTAGCTGTGCCCAGCGGTACTGTAGCCTATTTGTAATTCTAGGGTCTAAGCTATCTTTATACCTAATTTGAGCTCAATCGGTCCACCCGTTTAAAAAAAATAATAATTGGGGTTTATACTCCAACAGAACAGGTTAGCCTACTTACACTGTCAGAGTCAAATCACAATTTATAGGTTGTGTGGCGAACCTATATGTTGCAGTTTCAGGTCGCCGAGATTACTACAGGGTCTGCAACATGACCTAACGACTGTCTCCTACATATCTTATAGGAAACAGCTGGGACCCACAGTTTTGCGTGCCTTCCGAAACACGGTAGCGTCCAGGCGAACTTTTTGCCACACACAGATTTAAACCCAGGGTCTCCGGATTAAAATCCGGATCACTGGGCCACGGACGCTACAAAACAGGTTTAGGCCTGATGAAGTAACAAACATACACACTCACACACAAACTTTTGCATTTATAATATTAGTGTGCATTAATAAGCTTACGTACTTAGTGCTACGCCTTTTATTTTACGGGAATCGTTCCAAACCGCCCTACGAACTTCTAAACTCTAAAAAACATAATTTGTATCTGCAGCGAATATGAAAGCAATTGTAATTGTGTGTGTGTGCCCAGAAAAACAACTATGAAAAGTTATTGTAGCTATTTTGAAGAACTTATATTTAGTATCTTTACCCTAAAGGCTGCAATATGCATTTTTTAATATGACGGAAACGCAAAATAATACGTCAAATATGTATACAATACGCGCATCCAGAATGCGCTCCGGTTGCATTGTGGTTAGGAGTGGGCGTTAATTCAACGAACGGCTTTTTTTAACTGTTAATCTAATGTTAACGAATTAACAGCTTTTTGTTAACTGCAAAACCCGCTAAATCTATCAACTGTGTCATTCAACGATTTTGGCTATGCGCTTTTTTTATTCATCATCAGCCTGTGTTCGTCCACTGCTGGCCATAGGCCTCCCCCATGGCACGCCACTCAACTCGTTCCCCCGTCTTCCTCCTCCACCCGCTCCCCGCGACCTTCCGGATGTCGTCACCCCATATCGCCCAAGGACGACCTACACTACGTTTGCCGAGATGCGGTCTCCACTCTAGAACCCGTGTACCCCATCGGTTATCGGTTCTGCGGCAAATGTGACCAGCCCATTGCCACTTCAACTTGCTAATCCTTTCGAGTATGTCGGTAACTCTGGTTCTCTGCCGAATCACCTCATTTCTGATGCGATTTCTGATGCCTCATTTTTTTATTATCTCAACGAAAAGGTATTAAAAAGTCGCTAACGTAATCTGAAGCTGCTAACGCAAAACCAGCTAAAATTATCTATTTCTTCTGCGTTGAACAAAGTTTCATCTATTAACTGCTACGTTGCCGTTGGTACAAATCTGTTACATTAATGGAAACCTGTTAATAATGTTAACGGCTTTTTTAACAGGTTAACATGATGAATTTAACGGCTTCGTTGCGTTAACCCAAAAATCGTTAACGACCCACCACTAATTGTGGTACCTACTCGTAATAAAAGCATGTGCACTGCACATTATTTTGGGGACCATTTCAGTGCATCTTATACAGAATGTTCCAAAAAATAATATAATCTACGAACAAATTTCGAAATCAGTTAGGCCATTTTTAAATTGCATGTCTTTCCCATAGTCGTCAAAAACATTTAGTGTAGCTGTCAGGTACAATATTAAAACGGTTTATTGTAGGTGAGTTAGGTGTCTTCAAAATCGAGAGTAGGTTCGATCGTAAAAAAATAATAAACGACTTTATTTCAGCTTTACGGGTGAACTGTTTCATTATTCAGTTTTATTGTGCGCGGCTCTAAATGAAAGGAATTATGGGACATTTCAGCTTTAATATTTTTATAAAAGGTACCTACTACTAAAGCTAGAAACTCAGTGGTCTCATCCGCGAATTGAAAAGAGTTTTAATAGAATATTTTAATAACAGTGAATGTGAATATATAAATAAAAGTTGGTTAGATAATTTATTATTATAAGCATGGGTGCATGGAAAAGATCACTTTGAGTGATAAGACCGCCACTTGGACAGATATTTTACAGACTTAGTGTTTATTTATAGTATCTAGTTTCAGTTTATCTTTTCTGTGTGGTATTTATTAAAATAGGGAGTCTATTTATTTTTATAAGTAGTATAAAACGCTAATATAATATGTATAAGTAGCTAATTAACTAACAAGTGAATTAAATTAAAAATTTTAAAATCCCCCAACGCGACGCTTTCAAAATATGTAATTCGCGGTATTGTGGTGGCGGCCATCTTGGATTTTAAATTTGTTATAGCGGCGGCCATATTTTACCGATTTCCACCAAACATAGCTAAGAACACTTTCGACTAACTCTAATTTCAAACAAAAAAAACACACGCACACACACAGACAGACAGACACGTCAAACTAATAAGACCTCGTCGTTTTTGCGTCGGGGGTTAATAAGCTCTAGTTCGGTATAAAATCAGATTACCAACAACTAAATGCATGTTAGGGACTTCAATAGCGTATCGGTGCGTGAAAATAATTCACAATAAATTAAGAACACCCTGTATAAATTTGCATAACCCTTTTGTCCTTTGCCCTTCATGTTCCGTGAGAATATAGGGCAAGTTCAGGGTCGATGCAGCGATTGTATGCAACCAATGCGTGTGCATTTCCGATCAGGGGCATTCTTTGGACACGATGGTCGTGAATTTTGCACAATAAGTTCTAATGTTTGATTTTAAAAAACAGGGAAGATACGTTACAGCCGTCTGACAAATGGGCCACTCAAATTAGGTTCAAGCACATAATTTAACGTCGGTATGAGTCGCCGCGGCAGGCAACACTTTCCGCTCAGCAGGCCCCAGTTTGGCTATAGCAACGATATGTCTTTCCTTTTTATTTTAAGCTGATTAACCAAACTATTGTTTCATTAAAAAAAAGTGATCAGTGAAGTTTTAAACCTATTATTGCTGATGGTGGCAATAATATGTCTGTTACCGCGTTAAAGAAAAGTTGTCAAAGCAACCACAATTTTCTTTACGAATTCCTATTTTTAATTTACAATTAAATAATGTTTCTGCCAGTTAAAGGGTTAACCCTATCCATAGATTTAGATAGAGCTACATATATAATCAAATTTTTATATTAAATTACAACATAGAAAATCAGTGTTTTGAGGGGTATATTATCTCTATAATTCATTATGTAATCCGTATTTACCTCAATAATTATTCAAACAAAGAAGAATTCCAACTTTATACTAGTAGATAAAATAGGAAATAGTACAGCAGGATTCACCACTTTTACTCTCTATAAGTATTCTCGTCAGTACAGCCCTAATAAAGTTCTATAAGGAAAACGTCGAGATATCAACAACGTTTGGGAATTCTAAAATGACATCCGACATCCACCCGCATTAGCCCAATGTATTATTGTAATTTTGTAATACGAGTACCAACGCAACGTATGGAATTTGTAGCTACAGAGGCCGTGTAATGCACTGCTGGCGATATAATATTATTATGTTGCCAAAAATAAAATGTAATAGACTTAAGAAAACAGAAATGAGGAGATCCGTAGACGAATTAAAGTCACCAGCATAGCCCAGCGGATTAGCAAGCTGAAGCATGGGTAGGCCAAATAGCACGCAGAGCGGATGGCCGATTGGGTCGAAAAGTGCTCGAGTGGAGACCACGGATTAGCAGCATAGAACGTCCACCCACAATGTGGACAGACAACCTTACAAAGGTCGCCGGAAGACTCCGGATGCAGGTCGCTTCCAACCGGTACAAATTATGGAAGTCCAAAGAGGAGGCCTATGTTCAGCTGGACGTCCTATGGCTAAGATGATGATGATAGACGTAGAACGAATGAGCTAATAGGTGTTTCTAAGCTACATCAAACACCCATAATTCTACCGTTTTGCGCTTCGATCAAAAATAACTGACTTTTTGTCTCTAAGAATATTTTATTATGTCGTCTTATAGAGTATGCAATTATTGTTTAATAGTTGCAATAAGAACTCAGTTATCCAGTCTCGGAGTAAGATTTAGCCCTATTTACAGAAAACCAGTTGTTACTAGTTTATCTCGACTAGTTTATATTATTGTTCGAGGATTTTTTTATTTGCCTTTCTTCTGATGAGAAGCGACGATGTTGAGAACTTGACTTTGTCTATTTAAAATGAATAATTCATAATAGATTTGCGGAGCAGATGTCTACATTTTACAATTTCTTTTTTACTTTTATAGGTCAGCCCTACTTATGAACTTATTCCTTACATGCGACTCACGCGCTTGGACGTTGTGACGAATTATGAAAAATAAATTCGTTGAATTTGCTTTTTGAATAAAATATATTTTAAAATATTTTTAAATTGTTTCCAGTTCTTAACCTACTACGAAAAATGGCAAAGGGTTTTCAAAATACAAAAATGTAGGTATTATTCGTCATACAATTGTACGCTTTGGGTTAAACTGTAGGACACAGAAAGGCAAAAAAGACAAAGCCCCTTTAACAAAGAGCATATTATTATAAAATGATGACGATGTTTATTTTTTTATGCCCAATATCACGCATGTGGAAGCATCATATTAAGATACTTAATTTGAAATCAAACAAAAACATCCAATAAAGAATTAAGTGCCAATAAAACTGAAAAGTTCTCGGAAGACAATGACTGTGACTTGTTTATGTGAACTTTGGTAGGTGTTTAAGAATTTCCGTTTTGTTGAACAATACTTTTGTTGGTCAAGCAATTAAAACTAGTAATCGGTCCAGGATACGCACTGTTTCTTGTGCGTGTATTACTAATGGAAAAGTGTTTGTTGTTCAATCACTTTTAAAATGCAGATCGATCGATATAGGTATTGATAGTATTGATTTTAATGACAGTTAAAAAAATATATATATTATTATTTTTTCTGACTTACCATTTATTATTCTTAGATTACACAGTAAACTAATTAGCACATAACAGTAATTTTATAAATGAAGAAAGTGTACCTATGTATTATGTGAATAATAATTCTATTGATTGTCTAAAGTAGCACATAGCTAGAAAGAGCTTCAGGCATAAATTGATATACTTTATTAAAAGCTCTTAATTTTATAAAATGTGAAGGCTATAAAAGTGGGTCTCATTTACCGACTACCTGCTGAGATTTCATGGGCGTATAAAATGCTTCGATGTGTGGGCTTCTTGAATTAGCTAATAAAAAAACTCTATAAAAATATATTTGTATGGATAGAAGGTTAATAAAGCGTAGTGTAGTAAAGGGTTAAAAAGTACCTTCTTGGTATCATACAATAAAATACTTAATATTTTTTGTATTTATATATTATGTTAACAAACTGATATTATCATAATCATCCTTTTAAGTGTCGTGAGGTCAATTAAGATGTGCAAGTTTCAGACCGCAAGGCATTCAACATGAAAAATTAGAAACGGAAGTGTAAAGCAGCGAGCAAATGAAAATTCCATACAATGTAACGAGACTCAAATGGAAAACTCCTGCTGAGTTACTGATGGTACAAAAAAATGATAAAAATAACACCTAAATGTGCAAAGCTTTTACCTACTTAACAGGAATATAACACAACCTGTGACCTGTGACCATTGTGATTTGACTCTGACAGTGTAAGTAGGGTAACCGGTTCTGTTGGAGTATAAACACCAATTATTATTATTGTTTGCTAGAAATTTCTCAGCCTCAGTTTCTTCAATAGTTACTCAGTCTGCAAAGCGCGTTCAGTAACACCTAACACTATTTCAGTATAGATTTTTGCGTGAGCACCCTAAATAGTAATTCTAAGTAAAACCCTGTCAAAAGTGAACAGTCAAGAGTCGTCGGTCAACGGTACAGAGTTTAGGGTGTCACCTAGCAACAATGTATATAATGCGAGTGCGAGCTATAAATATGTAAATGTACTAAGGGTCAACCCGGCTTGCTGCTTTGAGCCTTTGTGTTCCATTTTTAGTGACGAAAAGTATCAATATTATAATGTAAGAGGTAGAGATTTTATATTGCTAGTAAATTTATGTTATACGTAAGAATTTAATTATTAATTATTGTATAATGAAGTTTTGTGGAGAGTTACTTTGAATAGGCTTCACGCAAATATTCGCATTAAAAGTCATATTCTCAAACAAAACAATAGCACTTCTTGTATGAACATTTTCACGAAGTTGAGTGTCATGGTCATGTAATTAGGGTGAGCTTAGTAAACTGACTAATGTTGCGTGTGCTTTCTTCTTTCTTTCTTAAGTTATTGAAAATTTACTCAAAAACCACGGGAAAACGGTTTTTTTTCTTGATACGTTTTTGTATTTATACTTTCAGCAACATTACACAATTACAAAATCCACTTTTTTTATACAACATAGGCCTATGTTTGACCCCATCACACTTGATGGTAAGTGCTGATGCGGTCCACCATGAATCACGTATAGTGCATAAAAAAGAACCCATAAACTCGTGCCTCTAAGATCATCATCGCGCAATATCTTTCAGTTTCTCTTTTCTATTCAATCAATTTTATTCCCATTATTTTCCTATTGTCAACAAAATAGCACAATCAATTTTCACTCGGCTTCGTCCGCCCACAGGCGCCGTCTGTTATTTCATACAATTTCCATCAAAAGGAAATACACAAAAGATATTTTCTTTGAAATAGTCTTCAATACGAAGCCTTTCATAATAGTTAACAAAATGACGATAACTTTGATCATGATTATTGTCACTTTTCAATAGAGACGCGATTTTCGGCCTCGTGGATATTGTTCACAAGAGCCAGTGGGTCCTTACCCTTAGTTTGGCTTTTAAATGGATTCTTTGGCTGTCTCGAAGGGTTATTATTTCCTCAAACTGTAATATTCTATTGAAATTTATATAATCTGTTAGATTTTGATACGATTCTCGGTTGCTAGAGCTCTTTATTAAACTAAATGTTATCAAAGTTGTTCACCATCTTTGAAGTTATCGATTATCATGATAACTGTAGAACTTAAAGTTCTTCCATTAGAAATTGTATGAGAAAAGTAATATAAACTAAAAATCTATTTTTATACGAGGTATTATCGCAGAATCTGTATAATTGAAAGAAAATTCTCGTCCAGTTTTAATTGCATTCTCCAATCGGTGTTCCCACTTCAACAAATTTCCATCTACTCCAATACAATTTGCTCCACATGGCAATAAATTCTAGTCTAGATGGTCCTGATTAATCCCAGAGACAAATTCCCTGCAATAAGGGAGCCTACCGGTGATCCATCTCTAGTGAATAACTTAATTGGATTCTACGGTCGACGCTCGCAACGTCAAGGTTACCGAAGAAAGTGTTTATGAAATTTCCTTAGACAGGTAAAATTACGTTATATTTTGATTATAAGATTATTACCCTTTCTTCCACCCTTCTCCATTTAGTCCTGAGATACTAACACAAATGTGCCGAAATAAATTTAAATTGTGTCGATTTACTGGTCTTAGACTAAGGATGGTTCGTAAAAAAATGTAAAATTTATCCACGATAGAGACACTGTTCAAAAGACATTTTGTTTAGGACAGACGAAAGGAATGTTTCCTGCTTGAATCTTTAATTATGCACTCGGAATGCGATAGTGCTGTACCTACTTCTTTTATTAATGATATTTTATGGCACTGGTCTGCTTGTTCGTTCGGAACTCCGGTCGCCAGAACCACAGATAAAACGAAACCTTCATAATTTAAAATCAAGTCTACCACGAGCGTTTCAAATGTAATTTAAGCCCGAGGGTCCATACAAATAAAAGAGCATTAGTTTCCCGGTGTTAAAAGATCCGCCGGCCCATTAGGACTGATACATTATTGCATGAATTTATCTGATCATTCTTGTGCCTAACTTCGTGCTCGGAGCCATCGACCTGTCCGCTAATGTATTCCTTTCAAGCACCATTGTGAGACATTATGTATTGAGGCAAAAACTTGCAAACAAAAAAATTGAAGTCGTCCTCTGTGGCACAGTCAAGGTTGCGTTTGTATGAAACAATGAAGGCTGAGATCACACTTCCATTGCCGAATAACAACTCCGCAACCTAATTGTAGTTTTGACTTTACTAATGACGAAAACCAAGTTTTAACGAGTGCGAGGCGTGAGGTGAAAAAATTAAAATTACGAGTTCACCGGGCCGTAGCAGTGACTGTTTCGTTTTATTAAACGCGTCGGACTTTGCATAGTAATGAGCATTTTAATCAGATGAACAATAAATTACCAAATAAAATTTATCTTTTTATATATATTCTTCGATTTTATATTGACTACGAAACTCAAGGGCTCGAGAGCAATTTCTAATACACTCTCAACGCCAATACCAAAAATCTATCAGAGAATAGAATAAAAATCAAGAAAA
This sequence comes from Hemithea aestivaria, assembly GCA_947507615.1. Classification (NCBI taxonomy): domain Eukaryota; kingdom Metazoa; phylum Arthropoda; class Insecta; order Lepidoptera; family Geometridae; genus Hemithea; species Hemithea aestivaria. Next base: position 6,331,459 of record OX382331.1, read on the forward strand.
CAAAAAGCCTTCGGTCAACGCACCGAAATGCTTGAAATCCTTTCGAGAGATTGTGGTTTTTGTCGATACCCGAGTGACTGAAGAATCCACATAAACAGCTCAATTTAATCTGAAATGATTTACTGAAAGAACCAAAAAAACTATTAAAAAACTCGTAAATATAATCCGATTGAATTTATAGTCGTCGTATTTTCTTCGAATTAGTTTAGCATGAAAGAATTTAGGTTACAGAGTTATAGGGTCTCTTGGAACCAGTTCATCAGATCTTGATGTGTCACTCAGTGTTCTTTATTGCTGGGACATTATGACTGATTTAGGTTTTTATGGCTTTTTGCTCAGAGATCGTCTCCACGAGCAACTGTGTTGAGACAACTATTAAAATATTGGGGTCATATGTAGATTCCTTTTCAAAACATAATATTTATTATAATATTATCTCCAATTTTTGCAGAGAATGGTTCATTATCATGTGTCGCTATTGTACGATTATGTATAATATAGGATACTTTGACTAGACAAATATCTACTTGCATTGATTAGAAATTAAAAGTTCTTAATCACTGGGCCTGGCTGAGGCGAGGCAAACAACATTATGTTTTATTATAATTAAAATAGAAGTATCTTGAAATAGGTTACGCATGTGGGATCTGTGCCAGCCCTAGTATTCGCGTATTAGCATCCATCAGTCATCGGCCTTGTTTCCGGCACCATACTACAGTTCAATGGCTTACATCAGTTCCAACGCACGACCTTCGGAGTATCCACCCCTACCAACTCTTTACCAAACTTCTTAATTCAAAAACTATTTCTCCTCTAACCTTATCTAATTGAAAAACAGTTCTAGGTGAGGCAGCAATGGTCATAAACATTGCAGAATAGATCAAAGTTTTACTATGTTGTTCCGAATTCGGGGCGTGCCAAATTAATTGTTGTATCTGATTTATTATTTCAGTTATATTTCTATACCGATTGTTTGAATAGACTAATATTGTGATCAAGATTAGGCTGGATTCGTTTTGACTGTGATAAAGAATAAAAACCTTATACATACATATATACCTTAACGTTTTCAATAAACATTTGTGTTGAACTACTTATCGTGATCTGGGCTTGATCCATCATTATTGACGGTAGAGTATTTGAGTATGAGTTCTTAAATTTGTTGGTGAAAGATTGTACGAAAATTGGGGACCCTAAAGAAGTACCAAACACTTGTGGATAACGCCAAAAATGAACTAAGATGACAGAAATTTTCGTTCGTTTTTCCACAACGGCTATCATCCCGGTACATTTGTTTAGCGTAAGTAACAAGCGCTTGGCGCTTGTCAAGAGCTCCTGTTTGGCTTCAGGAACCCCCACCGGCTAGTACAAATTGTTCATCTGTAATGCAGTCTATTGGATCAGGAATATTATGATCTGCAGCAGATTCTTTCACTGTTCCACTCCAAATTCCAATCCACTCGCTGCGGAAATTAAAACGATGATAGGATCTGATGGAAACAGATCGACACACCAAACTGTCGTCGCACTACTCGTACAAATTATGGTACCTATAGTTGTCCAAGGGGTGGATATTGAAGGGCACAAAACGATCGATCTTCCTAAATGGCATTTTGTGAAAGTTTATGTGATTGATGGCAACAGATGTCATGTCTTTCGTTTAAGTGTGCTCAAGAATACGAATATCGTAACGTTACTTTGGAGTCTCAGCAACTAATGCTAATATACGTAACTGTAATAGTAAAATAATAGAATAGAATAGAATAATACTTTATTGCGTACCAAATAATTACAGAACACAGAAACTTACTAAACTAGATATCTAAATGCTAGGTAACAATCGGCGGTCTTATCGCACTAGGCAATTTCTTACAGGCAACCTAGGAATGGAACAGGACTGAAATTACAATAATAGACGGTGGTGCGCAGTATCTCTATAACTAGTTACAAAAAAAAAAAAAATAAGATGGTTTACATATTATTACACATAATAATTGGGTTGGGTTTGGTAGTATAATAATGCCGCGGATGAGTGCTTCGGCGTACCCGTTGTCCCGGCATTATGGCGTCCCGCAGGAACACTCCCAGGTTTTTTAGTGGGTATCCCCGCCGCTCCCATCTTTGGCGGGGGAGTCCCACATACCGCCCCGCGCCCCCCGGCGTGGGGTGATGATGCGTAACGCATTTTTCCTGGGTCAAAAAAAAAAAAATAAAAAAAATGGTAGTATAATAATTGGGGTTTATACTCCACAGTTACTTACACTTACCATACTTACACTGTCAGAGTCAAATCACAATTATAGGTTGTGTGGTCAACCTATATGTTGCAGTTTCAGGTCGCCGAGATTACTACAGAGCCTGCAACATGACCTAACGACTGCCTGCTACATATCTTATAGGACATATCGGGGATCCACAGTTTTACGTGCTTGTGTTACTATAACACTTTTTTATACAGGTAACTCTTCAAAATAGGTTTGTGTCTACGGTTAACAGGATCATGTTGAATTGGAAACTGATTGCGTTCGTTACAAAAAATCCAACAAAATAAAAACTTGAAAAATATTGTCACATCGTATGAGTAAATTGAGGAATAAATGCGTATATTTTGGAAAAAAATACCTTTTTTTTAGTGTAAAAATATTCAGAAGGTTAATTGAAACTGCCATCACATCGCGAGCTGTCGGAAACATTTCCAAATTATAATAAACGTCTCGCTTTTGGCACCCATCCAAAAAAACAAAATTTTATACAGCGAGATTAAAATACCTGCTGGTTCCTGAATTTACTTAGCTTTGACCACTCTTCAATTGCATGTCGTTTCCATGGACATCAGAAACATTTAGTTAAGCGGGTGAATGTAATTTAAAACTGGTTGTTCTACCTAATTTCCATTCAAAATTTCAATTCGCACCATCAAGTTATCACTGAGACGCTAATAAATCATATTTTTATTGTGTCGGTGCAGCAGACGTAGCCGATCATTGGTTTGACATTCAGACAGACTAGCTAACTCATTGCAACGATGTATCCACTCGGACAACTGCATCATTGCAACCTGAAATGAACTTAAACCCACAGTGTAAAGAGCTAATTTTGCTTGATACGACGTTTCGGGAGACTGCATTCGATACTTGTTCAAACGACCGTGCATTTCTCACTCAAGGGCAAGGGTACGAATTATTCGGTCGGATTTGACCGATTTGACTCTGAAAGACTTATTCGCTATTGTTAGCTGAGGGCAATATGAATACGCGGTCAGGCCCATTGTTTCAAAGCCGTCGTGTTCAATATTAGTCGGTTCAGGACCAGTAATAGTCTGAACACACATTCGCCTTGATTAAAGGAACCGCAGAATGTTCCTCATGACATTGAGCGTTTTGATTTTATTATGCGGTCTGTACGGTATTTGTTTTGTTTTATTTTCGAAATGGTATCGTGACTGCAAGAATCATCTTCATAAAATAATTATTTTTGTTTTGTTGCAGGTCTAAAGTCCAGCGGATTGACGCAATCTACGTAGTGAACTTAACTTAAAACTAAATTATAACAATAAAATCCGTGTTTGGTAAAGTTTCTAACTGATTGTAAAGTGAAGTGAGAAAAGTGGAGAAAATAACGACAACGAAAAACACCGGGATCACCCCGGTCACTGACAGGTTAGTAATATTCTTTTGAAGGATTATGAAAACTGTACGACGGATATCTTTAGGAATTTCGATAAATTTCTATTGGTGGTTCACCTAGGAAGACAACCTTTTTTGCAGTAAGTCGTCGGTATTTACAATCGGAATTGTTAATTCTACTAAATGTGGTGTTTTAATCTAATCCATTTAAGAAGTCTCCATTTTATATAAATTTATTAAATAGGTTTTTTATTCTGGTTGAGCTTTAATCCAGTCTTAAGTTTAGGAATTTAACTAAACAAAATAAGTATCGAATTAGCGCGTGTAAACATTTTAGCTGTAGTTTAATTAAGGAAACCTCGGTCCCACAGGGTCCAGGTGGTGAATAATTAGCCCCAAGCCACGTATTCCCTATCTATGTTCATTATCTAGGCGGGAGAAGCACGATTCACTGGTCTGTGCAAAAACAGAAGAGTTGGAATTGAAATATCATTTGGATTTCAGTAAAAATTTAATAATCACGCTAATGACATGAATTCCACATGTTTTTTCACCTAGGTGTACCTACCATGGGAAAGAAAAAATATTCATGGTCCATCCGGGTGTATCACGGTTAATTTTTTTATAGGTACCCGTGGTAAAATTACACAAGTGGGAATTTAACTATATAATATAAGTATCACCTCAAACATCGCCTTAATTTACGAGTATCTGTGATATGGTCCTACATAATATTATGTTTTTGCTTTTAGTTTATGTTTCTACATTTTTGCTTGTTTTTGCTAACACAAGTCTCCAAATTCGAAGATTTCAGTCTTCAACCGACTACCGCGGACGGCGCGGCGTCTACAAAAAATCATAGATGTTCGATCGCGCGTCCTGATCGTTGTCTCTAAACTTGTTAGCTTGGGTAACTAAAATTAGTAATGTATATCACGTGTATAAGAAACTTTTATTGTCTCAGTGCCCGTATGAGGTAAATTTGAACGTGTGCCTTATATTCTTAAGACTCTTGTCTTTTCGCACAAACTCTAGATTTACTTTAAAAAACTTATTTGCATATCGCTCATGCTTTATTCCTTTGCAACTTATATCTCAGCTATTTTGGTCTTTTAAGTAAATTATTTTGATTACGTAATTACTAGGATTGGTACGTTTTTTAGTGCAAGCAATTTGTGAACCCTCCTACGCACGAAGATATTTTTATTTTACGACTTGCGAATTAGGTACCTAAATTCGGTAGGTAGGTGTGGGTAAATTTTGAACCGTAGTATGTAATCATCTTTTTATTTTGGGAATCTTTGTAAAATATCTCTAATAAACACATAAGTACCTGCTACCGTGATACTTAGAACTGTTAAAAAATCAACGCATTAAACATACATTTAAAAAATCAATAAAAAATGTAAGAGTTTTCAAGTAAGAATGTTTGTTACCTCTTAAGAATAAACTAATTAGGCTGTATATATAACCCGATACACATTGGGCGCTTACAAAAGCGCGCTTTGCAAATATGCGTCTATTCAGTATCAGGAGTTCTATAGAAAGACTAGCTTATCTCGCGACTTTGCCCGCGTGGCAATATCCTTTCTTAGCGGAGGTCTACGTCATAAAACCTATCTATATTCAATATTTCAATCGAATCCGTTGAGTGGTTTGGGCTATGCGTTGATTGATCAGTCAATCAATCACTCTTTCCTTTTATATATTTAGATTTTTTCCAACTCACCTTTTTCAACTATTCACGAAGCGAAATTTGTAGTTCCATGTTCCACATTATTACGTAGACTGTGTAAAATTGTGTTCGTATTTCAGCTGTCGCGTAACAATGGGTGTTCCAACACCGGCGCTACTAACAAACAATATGAATGACAAGAAGTGGCACGCCATGCCATGCCGCAGTATATTGTAACGATACCATATCACTGGACGTAGAGACTTTGAACTAAATTTACCTACATGTGGTCATAACATCTTTACGCTTAATCAACGATGAATAGAATTGGCTGACTACTTTATTTCTAGCAAACAGTTAGGTTTGGTTAGAAATAGAATTATATACTATCGAATTTCTCTTTATTGTACAACGCAAAGCGACACAAATGAGAATCGTTGACAGTTTAATGTAGAAGTAACGGTTTTTTTTTAGTACAACGAAGTAAGAAGACGAGCAAGATGCTCTCTGATGGTAAGAGATAACGCTGCCCAAAATTAGTACAGTGCTACCCAGTATTTTACAAAGGTAATGTTCTGGGTGCACTAGGCCAACGCTTACTTGAGAGTCATAAAAAGTTAAGACTCTTCAGCCCAGTAATTTCACTAGCTACAGTGCACTCCTACCCAAGCAGGGCAATGTTTGCACATCACTGCTCAGGCGGTAGAATAACTGGCACTTTTGGGATACCCACCTAGTTGACCTCCTGCATAGGACGTCTACCCCCGGTTAAGCGCTGAAGCCCACAACATAATAAAATTTCTATTAAGACATGAAGACGAAATATATAAAGTAACTTTACAATATTTGAAAATTAAAGTGTACCGCTCTACACTTGATATAATGCAGCCTTTTTTAACGCTGTTGCGATATCCCGGGGTTTAATAAATCAATGCCGTATTCAGAACAATTACATTTCAGTGACTCACCTCACCGAAACTTCAATTAGGACACATAAATATATCGTCTCTGTTTTGTTGCTGTAATAAAAATTAAACGTAGATTAAATCGGTGTTAATAAATTGTAGGTAGACATTTAGATTTTATTTTATGTGCTACATTATAGTTTTTTTTAATGGACAAATACCTTTATTAAGAAATCACAAGCAAACATACTACAACTACTACAGCAGTCAAGAACACTTGTTTTAACCACAGATCGGCATCACGTCTATCTACGGAAAATCCAGGTGCATTTTAGTTGATCCAATGTTATAGTAAAAAACATTGGCACATCTACGTCCAGAATGGAGACGTCACTTTCATGACATCATTAACCTTTTGGAAAAGGGCCGTTTGAAGAGCTCGACTGAAAATGCGTAGAGCTCAAGGTCCGTCCACCAGCGGCCATCCCCTATATTTATGTCGACGGGATCTGCTAAATTATAACTGATATGTATGCTTAATATGTTTGGAACCCATTGCCGGCATCCGTCTTTCCCGAGCGTTAGTCTTTATCAATAAAAAAGGAATCGGGGGTCCTCCGGGAAGGGTACCTCGGGGAACGGAGAGCTCTGGGGCGAACCCGATATAACTTGGGCATCTTCAAGTCACGAGGGAATGTGGTCAAACGTAGGCCTTTTTCGTAATAAAAATGTGCGTGATTGACACAAGAATACTTGTTGCAGTTCTAAGCCTTGCCTATCTTACATACTTAGTACACAGGCTGTAAATTTAAACACTAAAATGTAAATTCAAGGACTATCGCACATCTCGACGCAAACCGTCTACCATTAGCGGTAACTAAAGCTACTTACTAGAAGACTAAGAAACACATTTTAATAAACACGAGTATAAAATGTATAACCTAAAATATGAAACTGACTTCTTACTCATTCGTTTTAAAGCGTGCAGTTAGTCTAATTAACCAGGCTCTACATTTTAAATTTACAATACTTAAAAAAAGCAAAAAAAAAAAATTAAAAGTCCGATTAATAAAAGTTGTGGAGAAATTCTAAAGCCGCGTCTTCTGTTTTGGTTCAAACATTCAAAACATGAGCATGCCAACGATTTTGATGAATATTGATATTATGTTTTGTTGTACGTGCTTTCCATCGGATATAGAAAACAAAAAATATTGTCGGAGCAAACAAAAAGTCTAAATCGCCGAGATTTTTATTGGATGTTGTCATGCTCATGTTGAATGTTTGAACTAAAACAGGAGCTGGAGACGCGGCTTTACACCATTATTGAAGTTTTTTGTACTTGTTAAGAAACCTTAAAGAAATGTTTTGGTAATAAACTTGGAGATTTAGTAATGTTAGGTACGAATTGTTAACCTCTTTTTTTAAAGTCAGTAAAAAATCAAGGATATAGTAACCTCTATCGGACATACAACGGGAAGCGAATTATGTCGAGGCCGACCTCTATAAACACCGTCTGATCTTACTTTACAATAAGTCTGCACACCATAAAAACTGTGGCCTCTATGAGATAACGCACATATTTAGATACTAGAGATTTTACATTTATCACTGTGTTTTCATGACTCCTAAAAACGGTATTGGGTTTCTACACGGTTTTTGTAGATAGGAATGATGATAAACGTGTTAGAATTTCTAACACCACATCGGATTTCATTAGAAAGGAAATGCGCCAAAGGAGATGCGGCGTTGGCGTTGGCATACCACTAGCCTGATAGAAGGAACATTGGTGGAGGTTCAGCAGAGAAGGAATGGGAGGTTAGCATAGTAGTGGGCTGAAAAGGCTTGAGATAAAGGTTGGAATAATGATAAGAGTATTTTCGTTTAATTTGATAGACACAGAGCTCTTCACTAAAACCACATTTGAGTTCGCAGTAGAAGATAGATTTCTACGTTATCATTTTGAACGAATTGTTGGTTTTAAAGCGAGGATTGTTTTACATCGTCAGATTCATTTAGAAACTTTTCTAAGAAAAAAAAAGGCAAATTTCAAAAGGCAGTTCATGCATCTCCGGCGCCTAGGTACACAAAACAACGTATTGGAATCCTACGCTTATTAGTTCCACCGTATGAACAAAATCCAGATAGATTTCGCTGAAGAAAAGGTGATGCACCTATACCAAAGGTGATGCCTAGTTTCTGACAAAAGGAGTGAAATCTTTTCCAGTTATTTGGGTGCATATGTTACCGGCCAAACCCGATTTCCGGACAAACTAGTTCAGCCTAGGCTAAACTAGTTCGTCCTATACGCGATAGGATAAACTGGTTTAGCCTAGGCTAAACTGGTTTGTCCTAAGGCCGATAGGATAAACCAGTTCAAACTAGGCCAAATTTTACTTTTGGATTAACTGGTAGATATGGCCTAGTCTAAACAATATAGTATATCTAGAAAATCAAAATAGATAGCTATCTGAATGGAATACCTAGTCATCGCACATACGAGTACTGTCGTAGACTGTTTATTTTTGATGACAAATGAAACACTGACAATCTTTTCCTGGCGCTTAGCCGGCCGCTGCCGCGGCAGGCTCGTTTCGCTCGAGCTTTTTTTATTCATAATAATAATTATAGGTAAGCATTTGACCACGATCTTGCGTGATGTTAAGCGACGATGCGGCCGTAGATGGCAGCAGACGATACCTAGAAGTCGTGATAAATCCCTTCCTGGCTTCACAGAACATCACGGCGGAACACGCTCACAATTGACCGCTTGGCGACACGTTTTTGTCCAGTAAGTGGTAACTAGCCACGGCTGAAGCCTACCACCAATAAAGTGAGTGGAAAATCCCCACATAACTAATTAAAGTAAGTGAGAGTGCGGGACCAGGTTCGAACCGGTGGTCCAGATTTGCATCCGGACCACATAATAACCCCTTGGCCACTACCACAGCGTTGTTCTTAAAGAAAATCTAACAACGTATAATAATTGACATTTATTATAATCAATTACGGAGTATTATAATATTCAGTTTATCTATTTAATTTTTATTTTCTAGATATAATTTAAAGTTTATACTAGGCTATATCAGTTTATCCCAGAGTGCGCGTATTTATATCAGAATCAATAATTAGTTTTGCCCAGGCTAAACTAGTTCGTCCTATACGCGATAGGATAAACTAGTTTGGCCTAGGCTAAACTAGTTTATCCTAAGGCCGATAGGACGAACTAGTTTAGCCTAGGCTAAACTAGTTTGTCCTGTAATCGGGTTTGGCCGGTAACACATACAAACATGAACTGCACCCAATTAAACTATTGTATCTCACAATTTTGCCATTTTCTGTTATAACGGTAGAGGGTTTCACATTGCAAGTTTAACTCTGGGTTACTTACCACGACCTTACCCAATATTCTTTCCGGTTAGCATGGGTAAGGCGGTCAGCGAAATCACTGGGGTTAAGGAGACAATATCTTATTTATGTCTTTAGCATACCCCGTGTTGTGTAATAGGACTCCGTATTTAGTATGAGAGTAGAATATCATACACTGCTACGGTGTAAGTGTTTATGTGCTGGCATGTATATTATGCGGGCTTACTAATAGGTGCTTCATTTCTGTTTTAATAAAACTACTTCTATTTTTTTAATTCTTTGCCCTACATCTACATTTTGAGGTCCACTAACGGGTTTAAAGTGTTTCTCGGGAATCGCGTGCGATGTTATTGCGTAAGAACGGTAACTATCAGTCACTTCCCGAATCGTCGGTGACCTTTGCGTTCGCAGGAAACTGGGTCGACGGCTTCTGACCTTTTTGTTTGTATTTACAAATACTGTATCAAAGTAGATTCCGTGTGTTTACCGCGCGTGTGAAATATGTGAAGCAATATTCCAATTAAGACATAATATCATGTGCCATCGCAGTGTCTACAAAAAATACACAACTTACTTATTGTAAAGTCAGTCAAACACAAAACCAAGTATTAACCACCTTTCTTCAACTTTGTAGTATAAATATAGTGAAAAGCAATAGTGAAACTTTTCGAACATCTGACGCTAGAGTAGACACATATTTTACAAACTATCTCTTACACAGTTCCTCCAAACCTTTTTCGTACGCCCCTTTCCCGAATTCCCAGCTATCACCATAAATATTTATAGCATCGTTTATCAATTAACGGGGCAAAGTGCGTTCGGCAAGAGACATCCCAGTTCCATGCGGCTGTCTGAAAAATAAAGGTACCGATGATCGTTGCCTACCTCCGGAAATAAGAGATGGCACCACAAGGAGAAGAAGAAGACTTCAGGTGTTGTCGTATGCCACTAATGCTACAAAAAAGCCCTCACAACATCTATCCCAACAGGTTATCCATCTAATCTTTGCATCTTGTATTGAAAAATATCCGATCTAGCCCGAGCTCACATGAGCACGCACGAGCTCTATTTTGGTTGCAACTGGCCTACAAGAGATCAACGAGTCGTGCGCGATTTATCAATAGGTATGCAGTGCCGCTTGATGTAGGTCGTTAACATCCGATATAAACACTGAGGACTGGTTATATTTTTTTTTAAGGTGGCATGTGCCTTATTTGAGAAAAACAAACTAACAATACTACAGCTACTACAGCAGTAAAAAACACTTTTACTCGTATTAACCACAGATCGGCCACAAGCCAATCTACAGAAAATCCAAGTGCTCCAAACCACTGTCAGATGGCAGAGTGCCCCAGAGTGCCTGGTTATAATTATATCACACATTTACACATAAAATGGTGTCTAAGCGAATCTCCGGAGGTAGACTTCCTTTGCAGGTCTATACTCTGGTCGACTAGCCTAGACGACCTAGACGGTCTTGGTGGGACCCCAACAGCAACAGTGCCAATGTTATTTTACCGCCTGAGCAGTAATGTGCAAACATCTTCTGTAGGAGGCCGCTGTAGCTTATGAAATTACCGGGCTAAAGAGTCTTAACATCTTTTGACTCTTAAGTAAGGAGCGTTGGTGCAGTCCTCCTAGAATTTCACATAATTGTGAAATCCTAGGTGGCATTGTAGGTAAGGTTGTCTTTTAACATCAGGATTAGGGTCTAGCTCGCCTTCTTACTTCTTCGCATAAAAAAAAAAACAAAAATCGACTAATTCTCGGCAATTAGTACCTACTCGGCTATTCGGTAAGTCAACTTGTCTCTTACCTTTTTTACAAATCCTTGCCACCAAGCTAGCACTATTACTAATTACTATCGACTATCGAGCCATTAAAGCTGGATACATCATGTCTGACGAGTTATGGGCCCAAAGCACCAACTTCACCGCAGATCCAAAAAGGCCGAAACGGAGATGGCGAGGTAACCTGAATTCCTTCTGCATAAGCTGAACAACTGCTATAATAATAACGCTCTAAGTCGAAAAAAAATAGAAAAGAAAAGGCCTCCCCTTTTCGCCGCGCGTTGAGGATTTTTTTTTAGGAGGTTTCTATTGAAACAACGTTGGCGGTTCGCAACAGACTGGCTTTATTTCAAAAAAGAGGTTTACACATTCTGAGCATAGATGGCGCTGCTAGTTTCTATTTCAACAATTTTGATACATTATTACTAACACCCCCACTTATCAAAATAAACTAAATTATACCAAAACATTACATTGATACAATACCAAGTAAATTCATAAACTTGTAATGTTTTATGTGACACAGACCTTTAGTCAATAAATCTGCAGGCATTTCCTCACTGGGGATGTACATAATTTTAACATATTTATTCTTTACATCTCGAATATAATGACAACGTACATCTATATGTTTTGACCTATTATGACTGTGACTACTTAAGGCTAACTTTAATGCACTTTGGTTATCTCCATATAAATCAATAACATAAAGAGTATCTGTAATTTCATACATTAAATTTCTTAAGTATACAGCTTCTCTAGCAGCTTCGGAGAGAGCAGTGTACTCTGCCTCCGTACTAGACAGTGAAACTACTTTCTGTTTTCTACTTTGCCAAGATACAGCTGACCCAGACAACATAAAGCAAAAACCAGTGTAAGATTTTCTATCTAGAGCATCACTTGCCCAATCACTGTCTACAAATCCTTTTAAATCACTACAATCATTACTATATTTTAAACAATAATTCTTAGTACATTGTAAATATCTCAATACACGCTTTGCATAATTCCAATGTATCTGGCTATAACAACTGTTGAATTGACTGAGATAACTTACAGAGTATGCAATATCTGGTCTTGTTAACACGGCTAAGTACATTAAACTTCCAATTAATTTCTGATAAGGAACATTAGGTACACATTTTTCAGATTTATCTAAATTTAATTTAGGCTCAATTGGAGTACTTTGTGTTTTACAATCTGACATTTGAAACTTGGAAACTAACTGTTCAATATATTGCTGTTGATCTACAGTTATAATATTCCTATCTTTATCAACATTTATTCTCATGCCAAGATATTGTCTTACAGGTCCTAGGTCTTTCAACTTAAATTCTGAACCTAATACATTTTTTAATCTAGTAGTCTCAGTTTCATTGTTTGAAAATATCAGAAAATCATCTACATACAATGCCACTAAAATCTTAACTTTACCGTTGGTTTTTGTAAACAAACATGGCTCATATTTACTGTTTTTAAAATCTAATTTATTTAAAATATCTTTTACTCTATCATACCATGCTAGGGATGATTGTTTTAAGCCATAAATGGCCTTTTTTAATTTTAATACCTTTCCCCCACTTTTGTTTACAAAACCATCAGGTATTGACATATAAATATCTTCATTTAACTTCCCATTCAAAAATGCTGTAGTTACATCTAAATGAGTAATACTCATTTTTAACTTAACACTAAGGGCAAACAAGAGTCTCAGGGTTGAATGTCGCACTACTGGCGAAAAGGTTTCACCATAATCAATACCAGGTTTTTGTGAAAAACCTTTTGCTACAAGCCGAGCTCTAAAACGCACATTATTGTCAATATCTAATTTCTTATTAAGAACCCATCTACACTTCACTATTGTTACATCACCCGGATTGTCCACAAGCTCCCACGCATCACTCTCCTCAAACGACTGAAGCTCTTCGGCCATGGCTCGCTTCCACTGCTCCCTCTCAGGCCCCTCCAGAGCCTCAGAGAGTGTCAGCTCCTCTGGTGCTGGAACAGAACTAGTTAAGCAAATATTAGTGATGCCGTAGCGCTCTGGCTGCTTCCTTTGTCGCTTGTCCATGTGTGACAATGGTTCTGGTGTATCAATTGACTGTTGTTGTGGAGTATCTAATGCTGGATTTTCTATCAATGTTCTGTTATTCGCATCATCATATATAGAGGAATCTGAAGAGTAATCTAATTCCCCCACTGAAAGTGGTATCTCTTCTACCTGGCTTTCTGCCGGTGCCTCCTCATTAGGAATCCAAATAGCTGTCTCCTCTTCTTTATGTTGCTTCTTAATCTCTGTTTCATCCTCCATTACTATAACATCTCTGCTGACCACAACAGTGTTATTGGCAGGATTGTAGACACGGTAACCTTTGACATCCTCTCCATATCCAACTAAAATATGTTGTGTAGCTTTTTTGTCCCATTTCAAACGTTTCTGTTTGGGAATATGTACCATTACTTTGCTGCCAAACAAACGTAGGTGACTCATATCCGGTTTAGTACCATACCACAGTTCATGTGGGGTTTTTTCTAATCCCGATGCAATGGACCTGTTTTTTAAATATACAGCTGTATTGGCTGCCTCTGCCCAATATTTCTTGTCCATCTTTGCATCATATAATAAACATTTTGCTTTCTCCACCACTGTACGATTAGCCCTCTCACAAAGTCCATTTTGTTCTGGAGTGTAATAATTTGATTTTTGGTGTATTATTCCCTCCTTCTTCAAGTAACTCTGAAAATCCTTATTACAAAATTCTAGTCCATTATCTGACCTCAATATCTTTATTTTTTTACTGAGTTGATTTTCAACAACTGATTTGAACTCTTTAAATCTGTTGAAAGCTTCATTTTTGTGCTTCAGAAAATATATGAAAGTCATGCGACTGTAATCGTCTATAAACAGTAGGAAATATCGAGCACCATTCAGCGAACTCGTCTCCATCGGGCCACAAATGTCAGTGTGAATTCTGTGTAATGTTTCTGTACTTCGCTCACCTACATGAGAAAAGGGTAATCTCATTTGTTTTCCTTCACAGCAGGTTGTACATTGAAATTTGGTTATGTCATCGGAGCCTTCATATGACATTCCATCCACAATTCCATTTTTCATCTTGTGCATATCTTGACTATTTATGTGTGCTAGCCTTCTGTGCCATAACATTCCACTATTCACTGGAGTTGTCAATAAACAATTATTATTATCATGTGATTGCAATCTCAGCTTATAAACTCCATCAGTTAAATCAGCAGTCGCAACCAAATCATTGTTTTTGTTTCGTATATAACAATGGTCACGATCAAATATCACATTATTTCCATTTTTAATGAGCTCACTTACTGATAATAAGTTGGTTGTTAAACTTGGCACGCACAGCACATCTTTCACTGTTATGTAACAATCTTGTTCTGAAACAATATTCACGTCCCCGGAACATACAACTGGAACTTTTGTTTCGTTGGCGACAACAATTTCAGGTAAACACGGCGTTTCATTCATGTTCTTTACCCAAGCCTTGTTCGGCGTCATATGCGCACTTGCGCCGGAGTCCACGTACCATTCGTTCTTGTTATACTTTCCATTCAGAAAAACAACATTAAATACGCATTTACTTGCACTTTTCTTTAACATTGGGCATTGATTTCTATAATTTCCTTCCTCTTTACATTTGTAACAAGTTATTGTTTTCGTTGTTGTTGTACTATCTGTCACTGTCTTTTTGTTTGACGTTTGCGAGGATCCTCCATATTTGTTTTTCGATTTAGTGTTGCCAGAGGTATATTTATTATTATTTCTTGCAGAGAACGCTGCACTACCTCCTTCTAAATCAGTAGGTACCTCCATATCGAGTAATTTCGATTTTATAACATCTGCTGTTATCGAAATTCCTGAATGTTCTATTGCCATAATCATTGGGGAATAACGATCCGACAAACCTGCTAATAATAATGACCCGATCCATTCGTCCGTGATCGTAAATCCTGTGCCATTTAACCTTTGAGCGGTTTCGACCATTTGAGTCACATAGGTATTCATTGTATCATAATTTTCCAGTCTTATTGAGATCAAATGACGAAGTAAGGTTATTTTTCTTGTAAACCCAGAGTCATCGTACATGGTCTTTAGTTTGGTCCATAATTCTGCTGAGCTCTTGGTGTTCTTGATATGCACATACAATGCTGGATCTATAGTTAATATAAGCTTTGCCTTCGTTTTGGCGTCGTCCACTGGCTTTTGTTGAAAATCTTCCGTTGGTTTGATATACTTGTCCATTCCTTCGAGCACCAACAAGTTTTCGGCCGCGAAGCACCACTCATCATAATTCTCCCTGCCTTTTAACTTCGGCACACTAGCAATATAGTTCGTAGTCATGTTTCCGCGAACAACGTGCACAATTTTATCTATTTTCTACTAAAATCACTGATAAAATTATAAATCGCCCATAACCTATTGAAACAACGTTGGCGGTTCGCAACAGACTGGCTTTATTTCAAAAAAGAGGTTTACACATTCTGAGCATAGATGGCGCTGCTAGTTTCTATTTCAACAATTTTGATACATTATTACTAACAGTTTCTAAATGTAGGATAAACCAGCGGAAAGTCCCGCTGGGATTTTTAGTGGGTATACCCAGCCGTGCCATTCTTGGGCGGGTGAGCCCCACATACCTTTCTATAGCCCCCGGCGTAGGGTGATGATGCGTAATGCATTTTACCCAGAGTAAAAAAAGGCTGAAAATAATAATAAGTAAACAAGCAAGCACGGGCTCTATTTTGGTTGCAACTAGCCTAGAGAAGATAAACGCGACGTGCACGATTTATCAATAGATATGCATTGCCGCTTGTAGGTCGACAACATCGAATATAAACAACTGAAGACAGGTGGCATAACCTATCACTTTCGTTCGGTTCGGTGTTCGGAGAGCGCATTGCAGAGTATTTTTTTTAATCTAAATGTACTAGTAGTTCGCCTCGAACTGGGACCTCGCAGCCCAATTTCCGTGGTAAACCTTAGACTTTAGGCCTCGACTAAATATATCCTAATACAAGAACATTAATATTAAAACTCAAAATACAAAAAATCAGAGAAATTAAAACTCAATAAACCTACGTACCGAGATTTTTAGAATATAATGCTTTTTACAGTTTCGTTCCTCGGAAGGAAAAAACGAAACCCTAATAGGATCACTTGGTCATCCGTATGTCTGTCAAGATCCATTTATATATACTCTACATCCCGTAGAATTGTATATTTTTACCATAATACACAGGTCTATGGCCGCTTGGTGCCCGTAAAATTAAACTTCTAAGTTAACGTAGAAAAAAATACACCCGTTTATCCTTCAAAAACGTACCTACATTTTTTTGACCCTCTGAATAAATCAATATTCATAGGGAACTTGCCGTTACCATATATTTATGAAATTTGCCAGACTATAAGTACATTTTAAATTCGGGAAAACTTCTGAAAGCTATACATTTGAATTAATTCATTTAAAAATAGCTCTATTTAAAGTACGTAAACATCGAAGTTAAGCAATATTATGTGCGTACGTATTTGGATGGGCGCGTACGTAGTGATCTCAACATTTTGCTGACTTTTTTGGAGAGAGCCACCAGCGGCCCGCGATGCATTACAGTGTGCTCGTGCACCTTTATTATTGAATGTGCCGGCACAAACAATTACTCTAAGTTTTAAAAAGTTATGCAGACAGACTACTCAAATAACCTTACCGCCAGCGAAAAAGCAGAGGCTCTCAACTCTAAGAGTTCGCTTTGCTCGGACCGAGCAGAACGGTCGATGATATATGTATGTATGTATTCATATAAATTATGTCTTTTAATTATATATTATAACAAAACGATTCAGCGAGTTTTTTTATTCTATCACCACTTCCACAGACATTGTTACCTGCTTATTATTGTTTATGGTCTCCACTTTCGTGTTTTGCCAGTGGCCGTAGCATGCCACACAGAATCCCGACCAAACTTCCAGAGTAGAACTGTCATCCCATACATTCACAAAACTACAATGTATGGCATGACAGTTCTACGCTTGACATTTCAGCGGGATCTCGTTTGGCATGCTACGGCCACTGTAAAATATTATTTTACTTGACAGCGAGTTATAGTCCGGTACATTGTGTTCGGGATAATTTATACAAAATTTTAGGCGATGTGACGTAGTTATGTCGTCATAATAATATTATATTATAATTATGCCTATACTACTAAATCCAACTTTGGTTGCTTGCCATTAGCGATGGGCATAAAATAACGCTTTTAATAAGGTTTTTATTTTAAATAACTATTTTACTTTATTTTTATTTTACTTAAATTAAATAACATAATATTTTATCGATCGAGCGAAATGAGGTTTATAAAATGATTAAAAAAACAGCACAAAACGTGTACTTACCTACATGTATGTGACACCTATCTCAATAGCAAACTTTAGGCGGCCGGACTATAATTGACGCAATTATTGGTATAACGCAATGTACTAAAAAATAATGTTATTGAAAATAAGATAAATTGCTTGAAATTCTCGAATTATTGGACTTTATCGCTATTAATTCTTTAGCTTGATCTACTTGCCTGCTCTTTCTTGCCTGTAGGATCTTTCTCAAACTTAATGTACCTAACAAATTGTGCAAAACATTATAATTTAGTCATCTTTATAACTCTACAACCCTTGGATCGATTTGGCTCATTTACGAACATGAGAATTCTTTTAGCTTATACTACCTGATCGCAAAGTTCCATTAAGATTGGAACTTTGGTAACGTTGTAATTAAGCATTTTCTATAACTTTAGAACCCTTCAACTGATTTGGCTGATGTTCGAACTTAAAAATTCTATTGACTTAAACTACGTATTTGCAAAGTTTCATAAAGATTGGACCATCGGTTTTCAAGTTATCGCGTAACAAACATACATACAAACATACACTTTTGATAATATATTTATGTAGGTTATAAAAAATGTGTGTAAATTAGAAAAAAAATTATCAGAGCACCAGTTTTGAAATTATCGTCAGACCTATCGTAAAGACTTTAAGTCACCTATATCTCTGCAACCCTAAGGTCTATTTCGCTATTTTTTTCACTTATATTATTCTATTAACCTATCTAACTTGTGTGTAAAGTTTCATTTAATTTGGATTAACCGTTTTCGAGTAAATGTCGATCAAACCTAAGCGCCAGAGGTCAACCGCTAAACTGGTTGAAACGCAGGCTTTTCGCGGCTCTCGACTCTAAGACCTCGCTTCGCTCGGTCGATAAAAGGAAAGAGTGACTGATTGACTGACTGATCTATCAACGCACAGCCCAAACCACTGAACGGATTCGGTTGAAATTTGTAATACAGATAGGTTTATGACGTAGACCTCCGCTAAGAAAGAATTTTATCACGCGGGCAAAGCCGCGAGCATAAGCTAGTCTAAATATATAACAGGAAAGAGTGATTGACTGACTGCATCTATCAACGCACAGCCCAAACCGCTGGACCGATTGAGTTGAAATTTGGCACACAGTTAGGTTTCATATTGACCTCCGCTAAAAAAGGATTTTGCCATGCGGACAAAGCCGCGAGCAAAAGCTAGTCGAATATAAACAAGAAGACAGGTGGCATAGTCTCCACTTTCGTAGTTCGGTGAGCGCATTGCAGAGTTTTTTTTATACAACAAAGTGAGAAGACTAGCAAGATGCTCTTGTGATGGTAAGAGATAACGCTGCCCAAAATTATGGCTGCTGCCCATAACTAATTTTAATTAGTTCAGTGCTACCCAGGATTTCACAATTCAATTACACTTCGCCAATGCTTCTTACTTAAGAGTCATAAGACCTTTCAGCCCAGTAATTAAACATCACTGTAGTTACAATCAGACTTTGTATCATAGACTAGAAGCTACGCCCTGATCTTTTATCCGCATAGAAATTGCTTCTACTATGTTTACCTGCCCACCATATTCTAGCTTTATCAGTTCACGCACTAATCATTCATCCTTAAAAAAATAAACCTAGGTATATATTTTTTTGAGTTGCAAAAGCAAAAGAGGAAGCAAAAGAGGTGTGTCAGGATCGTTCTAAGTAGAGGGAAAAAGTAAAATAAAAGTAGTCTCTGCCTACCCCAACGGGAACCGGGAAATAGGCATGTATGTACGTATGTATTATTTTTGAGGATAATAATACCAATAGGACAAGCTCAGTGAAGTACTGTATACAAAACTACAAACTAATTTTCTAGATAAGGTCACTTCTATTTATCGTAAAAAATATAACTTTAAAACAATAAATTTATCTGACGCTGAAGTTATAGTACCCCTATAAGCCCCTATACTTTTGTATATTAATAATACTCGTATAAAAATCTTATTATTTACAAAAATACCAGTTGCCCTGTATTTTTAGTGGTACTTTTTACCAGTCACCCTGTTTTCATACTTACGTCTTCTCTGCTCATATTAACTGGCGCTAAAATACTTATTAATTCTAGAATATACGTACCTAAAATATCAAACCCTGACCAAAGCACATAATAAAATACTTGTAGCCTATTAATAACGAATCTCTAGAGGTCTTGTTTTATTGTTCTTTTGTATTAAGTTGTTCTTTTGTTGGACGATATCCTTTTTGGGTTATAAATGAGGTATGTAAATTGATTTATTAAGATAAAAAAATGATAAAGAGCATAAGGTGTTTGATTTTAATGATGGGAGTTTACTATTAATTAAAATTTTGCATAAGGCTGTGTGTACATGATAATCTATTGAACTTTTTAAATTATAATAGAATAGAATAACACTGTTTGCATACCAAATAATTACAATGAAACCTACTTAGCTATCTTTTATATCTTTAATGCTAAGTAACCAATCGGCGGTCTTATCGCACTAGGCAATTTCTTACAGACGACCTGGGAATGGGACAGATATAATTCAATTAGAAATTATGTTAAGTATGTACGTTAGATAGTATCTATGTACCTAGTTATAAAATACCATTTAATTTACGCAGGTATTATATGTAATAATGTTCCTAATGACAAATTTATTTTAATTAATTTTACTTTAACTTTACTATAAGAAGACTTTGTCCAGAAAGGGCGAATTCTTTTGAGTCTAGGTCAAGTCTCAGGTACAAGGCGCCTATACATTGCGTTCACAAGCATCGACCGAATAATAGCTTATAATTTATAAAATATAATGGAAGATGGAAAGTGGAAGGATTCCTTTATTTTCCTTAACATAAAATTAATAAGAGTATCTAGACACGCGGCAGCGAGTCAAGCCAAGTTCAAGCAAAGGAACTGGCGACCGCGCCGTGTGTTATATTACACGAACCGTCCAAAGCGCGTTTTGACGACTTTTTACACCCTCGTTATACAAAAACTATTACACATAGACAAGTCAAATTTGGCACATATACTTAAATATATGAACTATATCTCTGTTCCAAATTCCAATAACACAGCTCAAACAGTTATTTAGATATAAACATCCAGTAATCGGTGAAGTTAATACATACTGAGGGATAGATCAAAAGTAATATCCCAGTTCCAGATGACCTAGAAAGCTGAAATTTGGCATCCCGATAGGTAATGTCATAGTAACAAAGGGAAAAATCAGAAACTAGTATTTTTTTATCATTTTAAATTATTATTATTTTTTTAAAAAATGTATGATATTAAAGTTTGGGACGCCTAGGAACGCATAAAGCAATACATGTTGCATGTTGCTATAATTTTTGTATAGGCGGCTATTTTCTGTTAGATACTACGAAGTGCACGCGAGTCCACTATTCCTACTAATATAATTATAAATATAAATACAAACTTTATACCTACTGTACGTATGGATATATGTTTTTTACTTTTTCACGCCTAAACGGGTGGGCCGATTGACTTTAAATTTGGTATAATAAAAAATATAGCTTAGACCCCTGGAATAACATAATATACACTACTGTACCAAACTAATAAAAATAGGTTCCTGGTACCTACGTAACAATTGTATAACCTATGTAAATACTTATCAATATATCGACTTACCAGCACAAGGCGGCTCAGTAACATAGAGGTAATAATATTAACATTGTTTACAATAAAAATAATGTATGTATATCGCCTTAGGTGCTAGTTTGTGTAAACATTTTAGATACCTACGTACCTGTAACGTATAGTCATAATATTATAGGTATGTGGCGGTATCTGGGGGCACGGTAGTGCCCCCGCCAAGTCGTCGTCATTACAAGTCTTGTCGGCTTAGGTTACTTTTGATCGAAATTCTAATCCAGTTCCAGATGATCTAAAAAGTTAAATTTCCATCCAGGTAGGCGGTAGGTATAAGATAGCTGGGTGAATATCGATAAATTTATCAGTAACTAGTATTGTTTTAAAATCAATTGATTAGGTACAATATTCAAATCAATAGTGCACATAAATGCTATATATAAATAAGTACTAAATTAATTATAGATATAGGTATATCGAAGCACGGCGAGGCTCACGGGCCGCGGTGCGACGGCCGTGCCATGGAGCAGTGGGGTGGGGGGAGGTGCAATAAAATAATCATTTGGTATTAATCTTATTATGACTGGGTGTCTTAAACCTATTACATACTAAAAAGTACTGTACAAAAAGCAATGATATCCCATCAAAAACATAAATGTGAAAAGAGAGCCAAGTTCAATTTTACGATGTATGTACTCATAGTTACCTATGATTTGGTAGTTGACTTCAACGACAAAAGAAGTGAGATCTAAATGGGTGCCAAGTTCAATGGTCAGTCCTGAAAAATATTTACAACATAAAATATTTTATTACAACTTAAAAGATTATTTCTTCTTATCACTTAGAATTAATATTATTTTGAAGCCCAAAGTTTGACTTGGCTAGTTCTCATGGGTACCATACGACGAAGTATCATTAAGATAAGACAATAGATACTTTATTGTACACCACATAATGTGACAGAAACTACATAAGTACATAATTAAAATTAAAAATTACAATGTAAAAGTGGCGGTCTTATCGTTAAAGAGCGATTTCTTCCAGACAACCAATGGATGGAGGGGACTAATTTACACGATAAAAGACGGTGGCGCACTAATTAGCATTAAGTGCGTTTAATAGTGATCAAGCTAAAGTTAAGTTACCTAGTATATTATGAGAACTGGCCAAGTCAGTCTTTAGGCTTTAAAATAATATTAATTCTAAGTGATAAGAAGAAATAATCTTTTAAGTTGTAATAAAATATTTTATGTTGTAAATATTTTTCAGGACTGACCATTGAACTTGGCACCCATTTAGATCTCACTTCTTTTGTCGTTGAAGTCAACTACCAAATCATAGGTAACTATGAGTACATACATCGTAAAATTGAACTTGGCTCTCTTTTCACATTTATGTTTTTGATGGGATATAAATATTACCTTAAGCTGCGTCCAGTGTTTTACCTACTGTACTATAGCCTATGTGTTATTCCAGGTAAGGTTCTAAGCTATCTCTATACCAAATTTCAGCTGAAAAGCGCAAAAGAGTTACAAACATACATCGAGACATCCATACATTCTTGCAAACTTTCACGTTTATAATATTGGTAAGATGTACACACAAAAATTCACATTCTTTAATATCTACGCTACATATGTGCCAAATTTCAACTCAAATTGGTTTTGATGTTAAGGCTTGAAGAACAAACACACACATCCATACTTTCGCATTTATAAAACTAGCTGCACCCAGCGGTTTTACCCGCTGTACTGTAGCATATGTGTTATTCCAGGGTCTCTATACCAAATTTCAGCTCAATCGGTCCACCCGTTTACGCGTGATGAAGTAACAAACATACACACTCACTCATAAACTTTCGCATCACACTAATCACCGATTGAGCTAAAATTTGGTATAGAGATAGCTTAGACTCTGAAATAACATATTAGGCTATAGAACAGCGGGTGAAACCGCTGGGCGCAGCTAGTTTTTAATATTAGTGTGATTAGTAGGACAATTATTGTCCTACTAATTGTCTATACTTCGTTTCAAAAACAAAGATAATTTTTGCGGGGTTCGAAGGTTATATATCGAAAATATCATAGATATATTCACAAAAACTGTTATTATGATAGATATCAGATATACCGACGGACGTCGCGGCAGACGGCAAAGCGGCATCCTTACTTAGTGGCTTTACCTACTCCCCGCACCAAGCGTTTTGCTTCGTCGTTCTTAATGAGAACTGGTCGCGTTTGGAACACTTTGCCGTCATCCGTGTTTCCCGAGCGGTACAACTTGGGTATCTTCAAGGCACGAGTGAATAGGTACCTTTCTAGGCATCTTACGTGATCCATCGTCGACCGCATTTTCACTTTCCATCAGGTGGGATGTGGTCAAACGTAGGCCTATCTCGTAAATAAAAAAAAAAAATCCAATTTATTAAGATATTGATCCTTAGAACCCTGCAAATTAGCTAAAAAATTATCTTTGTTTTTGAAACGTAGTATAGTCCTATAATTCGCGCTGGTTTATGCGATCATTGGGTAGTCACTAATTTAATTGTGTATCCTTCACTTAAATACAGATCTCTTTTTATTTTTTAATGTTCAAAAATAAAAAGCAACACAAAATAATTTGTTCATTAGACGAGCGGATAATGGAGCAAAAAACCAGCGATCAATTAAGGCTGGGTTTCAATAAACCAACTGAACCGACGCTGAGTTACCAGTTACGTAACAAAATATACCACAAAATCCTCATTATACAAAATAATGTTTTATTTTTAAAACGAAAATTTATACAATATTTTAGTAAAGGTCCAAATGAACAATAACAATATGAATTATAATTATAAAACCCCAGACGCGCAATTATTTTAATAATACTCAATATTTGCCTACTGTCTGATATAATTTGCCATTTTGAATGTTTAGGGCGTATTTCGTTTATTCAAATAAATAAACGAGTGTATATTTAGTCCAGTAAAAAAAGAAATGTGGATCGAAAAGTCGAAAGCAGAAAAACTAACTTAGTAACTTTGTTTGGACTAGTTAGGAAATAAACATACTAAAAGTCCCCACCCCTCCGAGGTGAGCCCGAGGGGGGGAGGCCGAAGAAGGTCCCATTTTTATGATTTTTCCTTGTATGTCAAAAACTGTGCGTTGTACGATATTTTGTTGTACTACATTATTAAACCTCATAAAATTTTCTACAACTTCGGCCTTGATACTTTTCATCTATCTCCAATCGTTGTCCAGCTATGAGCTTCCAAACATGGTCTATTTTGAAGACGCTTAAATTGATTTTCCATATAAAGTCGGTAAAAAAATCTTACAAATAAAATTTGACCAACTTCTGGTTGTCGTATCATAATGAAACTTTGCAGATATCTAGAAATCTGATGACAGTTTAATAATCTGGTACTACTGAGCTGATCTGATGATGGAGCCAGGAGGTGTCTACTGAAACTCTTCAATGGCTATTAGTAAAACCGGCGAGTTTAGGCTCATTACATTCGGATTGATGAGACGTAGGCACCTCCTGGTCCATTATCAGACCCTCGACAGCAAGTGTTATGAAAAAGTCTCATCGATTCGAATGTAATGTGCCCAAACTCGACGGGTTTACTAATAGCCATTGAAGAGTTTCATTAGACACCTCCTGGCTCCATCATCAGATCAGCTTAGTGGTACCAGATTATTAAACTGTCATCAGATTTCTAGATATTTGCAAAGTTTCATTATGATACGATAACCAGAAGTTGGTCAAATTTTATTTCTAAGATTTTTTTACCGACTTTGTATGGAAAACTAATTTAGGCGTCTTGCAAAATAGACCATGTTTGGAAGCTCATAGTTGGACAACGATTGGAGATAGATAAAAAGTGTCAAGGCCGAAGTTGTAGAAAATTTTATGAGGTTTAATAATGTAGTACAACAAAATATCGTACAACGCACAGTTTTTGACATATAAGCAAAAAACCTAAAAATGGGACCTTCTTCGGCCTCCCCCCCCTCGGGCTCACCTCGGAGGGGTGGGGACTTTTAGTATGTTTATCTCCTAACTAGTCTAAACAAAGTTACTAAGTTAGTTTTTCTGCTTTCGACTTTTCGATCCACATACCCTTTTTGAGCACTCATTGACTAGGCTAATTTGTGTTTTTGTTTGATGTTTTAAGCCATACGCCGAAATACATAATATGTAATGCATAAATTCTAATTCAAAGCAACCTTTTAGCTATACTGGTGTAAGGCTTCGGCCGTGGCTAGTTACCACTTACTACCCATTGGACTAAACCGTGTCGCCAAGCGGTCATTATGACCAAAACCAAATTTCAACAAAATTATTTAAACTAACTTATTAAAAGATTTCAATCATTTTTTGTCGTAAATCTAAATATATAAAAGGAAAGAGTGACTGACTGATCTATCAACGCACAGCCTAAACCGCCGGCCGGATTAAGTTGAAATTTGGAACACAGGTAGGTTTTATTATGTAGACCTTCGCTAACAAAGGATTTTGCCACGCGAGCAAAGCCGCGAGCACAAGCTAGTTTTGTATAAAAGTGAATTTGAATGCGTAAAAACTTTTTATTTTGCCTAAAAATACTTTTTACTGGAGGAAATTCTCGTCACCTGGCAACACAGGACGACAGTTTCATCGCTTGATCGACGATCAGCGACGGATTAACAGCCCTCCAATTACTGCGTTAACTGAATCTCACGGGACAAACACTCCCGAACATTGTTCCAGAACTTTCCACGCTCAGCTTTGGGCCATCAATCGATTGAATTGCTACTTCAATCGAATTTGTGAGAATCTTTACGTTGTTACTAGCTGGTTTTACACGTTGTTTAAGATTCTTTATTTAACCAATAAATAACAAATGTTGTTATAATGGCAAGTCAAATTATATATAGACACAAAAACATTAGCATTCACATAATACATTAAATAATAATTCACAAAGTTGTACATATAAAGTTGAATATAGCCGATGTGTTTTATAGGATGTAATCTAAGCTATCTAGATACTAAACATTAGCTTAATTACTTAGATGAGTTATTGTATCAATGCTTACCATTACTGGATATCTGATTTGCTCATTTTGTTGCTTATAGGTCATAGGTGCACATATAAACTTATGTATGTACCTGTCAGGTCATAAATTCTGTCACATGTTTAATATAAAATTATTGGAATTAGTTTATTTATTATGTAACCATTTATATACCAAAATGAACTTAACAAAACATAGATTCTTATGACAATAAAGTTTATTCAAAATGACCTCCGTGATTTTGAATACAGGCCATTCAATCTGCGCGGCCAGTCGTCTATCGCAGCACGAACGAGGTCCATGTCAATATCGGCTGCTGCCTTAATCAAGGATGTCTTGAGTGACTCCAAATTGGGATGAGGCTTTGAGCACGCCTTTTCCTCCAAGTGTTGCCATATCTTGTAATCTAACGGACTCAAATCTGGACTGGAGGAGGGCCAGTCTTCGTGCCGGATGAAGTCGATTTCACGCGCCGCCAGCCAGTCTTGTGTGCTCTTCGCTCTATGAGCTGGCGCCGAATCTTGTTCGAATACCCAGTGCCTGTTATTGAACATGGTATGAGAAACAGGTTCCACAAGGTTCGTCAGGACTGTATTTTGATACACAACTGCATTCGTTTTTACACCTTTCTCACAAAAATGTACCTCTGTTAAGCCCCAATAAGAAACTCCCAACCATACCATGAGCGAGGATGGAAAATGACCTCGTTGGACACGCGGAATACGGTTGCTCGCTTCTTTACTACTGTGTGCGTACACCTTATCATTTTGTTTGTTGTAGCTCTCTTCTACGGTAAAAATTTTTTCATCCGAAAAAAGAATTTCTTGATATTTTTTTCTCGCGTACCGCTTCAACAAAGCGCGGCATCTCTTCAGTCTCAGGTCCATTAGACGAGCATTTAAACGATGTCCTGTTTTTCTTCGATATGCCCGAAGCCCTAAGTCTTCATTTAACACCCTTTTCACCGTGGTTCTGCTTAACCCCATCTGAAGGGCCAACAGTTTCTGCTTACGTTTGGGATTTCTTTGAATTCGCGCCTTCACAGCTTTTATCACTGCTGGAGTCCTAACAGACCGAGGGCGACCACTTCTTGGCCTGTCATCTACACTAGAGTCTTCATTGTATTGTTTGATGGTACGATAAACGAATCTTTTGGTTATATTCAAATTTTTCAGTATGTCAAAAATTTGAATTGGCGCGTAACCGCAACGATGCAACGCAATAACTGCAACACGGTCTTCTTTAAGCGTCCACTCCATATTTAAAAATGAGTAAAATTCTAAAAAGTATACATTTTTATTTTCATGAACAATTCGAAATTCGAATTCAATAAACTTTTTTGTGGCCAGCATTCTAAAAGAAAAGTTTTTACTGTGTGACAATACTTATGACCTGACTAGGTATATAAAAAATCTATTTGTTGAGATAATACAGTGGGTATTTAAATATATAAAGCAAGTAAATTCGAGGATTACAACTAGTGCGGAATAATAGAAGAAACCTTTATGTAATAGATAAGTTTGATTTGAATACGAGTTGTGGGCGTTATTGAGGGCCTAATAATATCTCATTAATTAAATTTATTTTAGGAACTAAATAAAGTTTGTTTGATCTCAATGAAATTTAAATACTTCTATCTTACATGTTATATTTGAATAATTATGAGCTTTTAAAGTGTTAAAATCCTTGTAAAAGCAACCAAAAAAGATATCAAAGTCATAATCCTACCAAAACAGAAGTTTCGGGGAAATTCGATGACAATAAAAAGTACTTAACTATAACATATTTGAATAAATTGAGTTTGACGAACATAAGACATAAATAATTCCTTTTTCTGTATTCTGTGTTTGTTGTAAATTCGTATTTAAGTGTTTTTTTTTCAGACATTATCTTGTCGCAGTAAAAAAAAATCACACCACCAAAAGCTTTCGTAGGTTGATCATTGAATCTAAAAATGCAGATATAAATACTTATATTAAGTTTATTGATTCACACATATTTTTTGGCAATAAAAGATTAAATAAATCATTGAGGTCGTTTTATCTTGTTAGGTGCATGCACAATTCAAGTCCTTTATAATTTTGTTACAGATTTTTTTCTTTTGTGTGTTACGATTTATTGTAAGATTCATTTGGTATTCGTCTTCCTGAAAATGTCTTTGCAAGGCTTTTTATACCTATTCGTTATGTTAATGAGAAATAGGCAAGTAGGGAAGGATTTACCCTTCCTTCATGACTACAATAATACCCCGACTTAAGCTACCCCGTTTTTTGATTTTGGAGATACGCGGTTTTCTTTTTGAAAACCACGCGCATTGTGTGTTCGATTTAAGACAAACTCGCGTTCATTTTTCTTGTGGAAAGTCAACATTCGCATCTAAATGAAGCTATGAGACCAACTAACTGACCAGATTACACAAAATGTATGTTTATTTATATGAAAAGTTGAACCCCGACTTACGCGAATTCAAGGTATTGCTATATATCGATACGTGTGTATAAGTTTACATAAGGAGAGTTTAGGGTCAAGCAAACGCCGTCGGGGCCGCGGACGAGTGCTTCGGCGTACCGCAGCCCCGGCAATATGGCGTTCCGGAGGAACACTCCCTTGTTTTTTAGTGGGTATCCCCGCCACGCCCCTCTTCGGCGGGGGAGTCCCACATACCACCCTCCGCCCCCCGGTGCTGGGTGACGATGCGTAACGCATTTTTCCTGAAAAAAAAAAAATTTTGGGGTTTTACTGGTAGTAAGGCTAGTTACCATCCACTGGTCAAAACCGTGTCGCCAAGAGGTGATTATGATCGTGTTTCGGCCTCAGGCATGATGTGATTTACTCAGCCAGGGAGAAATACATACCCCCATCTTAGTTTTAGGTTAAAAGCTAACCTATAATGTAAAAAAAACCGAGCGTAAATTTTTGTTGTTACCTGTGTAATGTCGCTCGCGTAATTTCAATTGCAGATTTCATAGAAAATCCTGCCTAATTCACACGGCTACGTAAAATGGGTCACAGTGCGTTGCCATGTCAATATTGTTTTAAAAATAATAAGCCAAACCAAGTCATTGACATATTATGGATTATGGAGGCATTTATATCAGTTTAGGTCCATTGGGTCAACGGCCTGATTTCACGAATCGGGGTATTTCTACCTAAGAATATAAAATTCCAACCTTAACCTACCTACCCTTTAAATTATATGCATTTAAATATGTACTTTAAATTTATTAAATTATTATATATCGAGTTAATCTTATTATTATTTACTGTGACATCTAAATTATTATTGTTTCTTTACAACTACTCTGTACAACTTGGTAAATACTCTATTTAAATAAATTCATAATATATAATGTACCTCCTGGGTAGTTAAATCTCGCCATCTCAAGAAATCAGGTCATCGACCCAGCGGTCCCCAAACTGCAAGTACATGAAGAGAGGGTACATATCCAGGGCAGGGCTGGAGCCTTGGCAGCGGTGACCCAGTTCCGTGACCTGGCCCGACCGATCAGCTGACGACCCACGAAGATGCTCTGGTAATATCCGCTACATGCGTACCAAGCATAAATCTTGGCGTTTCTTTAGTAGGATAAAAATATAGGATAAAATTCCTACAAGCAAACGCTACGTTTAATATTAGTTATAAATTTTGACGTACATTTTACGGAGCCTTTATTAAAAAGGAGAAAATGATGTACGAGTACAATCTGATATCTGACGTAGAATAATTGGCTTATCTCTATAGGTATATAGGTATTTATACAGAGATACAGCATGAAAATTCCGACAGAATCTCCCTTCGCTCTCTCTTTCTTTCTCTTCAATTACAGCCCTTTTTTAGGGTTCCGTAGTTAACAAGGCATCCTTATAGTTTTGATTTGTCCGTCTGTCTGTCCGACTGCAGCTATACGGAGCAACAATAAGTCCTAGAAAGCAGTAATTTGGCACAGATAAGGGCAACACTTAGGGTAAAAAGACGTAAGGGTACTGCAAGTGAATAAGCACATCATCTAATTAACATCGTACATCAAACTACTATAAGTATATTTGGTTTAATTCCTTTATTAACTTTATAGTAATTAATCCGTACTCAATTTAAGCATTAACTTGAACGTGACGTATAAGATAAAATCATCCATCGTACCCAATTTGCATATTAACTTAACTGTCTACTTGTTCATTCTCATGCTCACCTTCAAATGTTATTGAGTGTCAGCTCATAAATCCGTTTGATGGGATCGCATCGTACACGGTCCCGTCAAAATATTGGGAAACTGTCGAGGTATCAAATTGGTTCTCGTCTTGTAGTCCGCGATCCCACCGTATATTTTTCCATGGTATGTATATTCAATTCAATTATATCTGTGTATTTCGACCAAAGTACAAAAGTCATATGGGTAACATAGGATTTTATATAAGTTCATTAAAAATAAAATTTATTCATTAAATTAAAATTAAATAATATTCAAAATTTAAAAATATAAATTAAAATAATGTCAAAATAAAATTACATAGGATATTATTATCCATTTTATAAAACATGCTTGCATAAAACTATGCTTTCTAAACTACGCATGGTAGTTGTAGTTATCAAGCTAATATTATGTTGAGCACGACTGATATAAACGCAAACCTTAGGTAGAAAAGTGCCACCAAAAGTACACCAAAAATCGATGCTCGATTTTTTTTAATATACAAGATTTATAAAACAAAAATACTTTCATGTATTTGTTTTATGTGGCCATAGAATATTTTATAAATTTTTAAAAAAGTTCAACTTTTCGAACAGGATGGATAAGGCAAGCAAATAGGGATCGAAGATTTCGTAATTTTTTTTTTTGTGAATTTAGATTTCTTACGTTGATGATCTGAATGATGAGTAAATCTTGATTTTAATTAAGTGACACTACACCTTTTTGTAACAAGTTGTATTTTGTGGTTAATAAAATATAGGTTATACCTTTTTTACCTCAATAAAACCAGATTTTGATTTACTTGTTTTTATCGCTATAAACCGACCAGCAATAAAATGTTGCAATTTTGATAAACTTAACAAATTGAGGATCGTATCACTTTTTTGTATCAAAGGATTAAAATTATGTATGAAAAATAAAAATATCGTGTTTTATGTGTAATTTCAATTGATTAAAATTGAGATACTAAATTTTAAAAATAAATTAATTCAATTTCAGACTCATAATAGCAATCCCCTGCAAATTCATGTAAGAAATAGCAATAATCACGTTGAAGAGGTTGAATCCACAATATTCCTGGGGCTAATAATAGACAAATATTGTAATTGGAAAGAACACATTTATAAACTGTGCTCAAAACTGGAGCGCTACGTATACGTCCTAAACAGGCTGGGACGAGTAGCCTCAACTCAGGCAGCTCTAAGCGCTTATCACGCATACGTGTCGTCACTGTTACGTTATGGTCTGATCATATGGGGAAATTCTACGGAAGTAATCAAAGCATTTAGAACGCAAAAAAAGTGTTTGAGATCTTTATGCAGTGCCGGCAGTATGGACTCTTGTAGGCCGTTATTTAAAAAACTAAATATCTTACCGCTTCCCTGTATGTATATATATGAAATAAGTGTGTTTGTCCATGAACACCGTAATTTGTTTAGTTCAGTAGATGCAGCAGCTAGGCCACGTCGCAAACCTAACCAAATACCTGTACCTCCACAACGTATCCAACTATATAGCAAAAATGTCTATTGTATGGCCATTCGCATATATAATAAGCTGACAGAAGAATATAAAGTACTAACTCGTTATAAATTCAGATCAATGTTATATAAATTTTTAATAGATAAATGCTACTACACTGTTAATGACTTTTTGAGTGAAAATAACAATTTTAAAATATAATAATCATTTTGACATTTTAATCTATAATTATAATTGGACATTTTCATTATTTATCATTATTTTTCTTTTTATCCTAGCAACACACGAAAGTCATGACATTGTTTATTAGCTTTTTTCTTTGGACATTCTTTTTATTTATGTGTAGTCAATCTAATGTTATTAATTATATAGGTTTTACTAATGTGTGTGTGCCTAATATTACTAATATTAATTTAAGAATCATGTAAGTTGTCCACAATTTTATATCTCATATCTAAATATTTGTACACCGGTAATCCGGTAGGGTATTTGAGACAACATTATTGTTTATCATCTTTTTACAATACTCGAACAAATAAATAAATTTCATTTCATTTCATTTCATTTCATTGTGTCATAAAATACATATTATAGAGGTTAAGAAAATGTTTTGGTATATTTGCGGTTTAAACAGAAAATAAATTCTCAGAAGAGGGCATAGAAGACTTCTGTAAACTTACTTCGTCTTGATTTGACTCATAATATGTAGCATTTACAATTTCACGTACATTTTTGTATGTACAGTAAAAACCTGAGTGTCTAAAATAAAGCAATAATTTACTCTTAGAAAAGAGCAAGAAAGCAGTGTTTGAATGACACTAAAAAGCTGTTATATAACTGCTGAATTAACACCTTATTAAATAATAAACAGATAGTTAAAGTAATTGCAAAATTAGGGCCGTCGTCGCGCGGACTACCGTACTCATCCAACGTGACGTGTTAGCACGAGTAACAAGATTAAGTTCTTAAGGCTGCGCAGATCGCTTAAATTATAATTTTCCAAGTCGCGAGCGCGGAAATTTCTTGCTACAAACGATTTTGTTTATCTTTGTAACTTAATTACACTCTTACTTGGCTATTTTAGTTATGCGCGGCGGTAATAGAGTTGTTTTCGTCGAGCTCGCCGTAGAATGAGCACGTAGTCGCCACCTTTTAGATTTTACACAACACGGACTGAGAACATTATTTATACTGAATTTCTACACGTATTTCGTGAGAACACTTTTCTGTTCTGAGAGAATTACGTTTTAAGATGCCAAATACTAACTGGATAAATGAGTTTGGACCAGATTTTTTATTAGCTTTGGCTTGCAGACATTGATTTCTCCAATAAGCATGTGAGCTTTTTTTTTGTTTCACCTAAATTCAGATAATCAGATAAAATAGTAGGTACCTATATCAAAATAATAAGAAATTGTTTATGAATTTATTTCAGGCACGTAACAAAATCCTTAATGTAAAGCATAGTTCTGCTGATATGAACAATACAGTTTTACAATATGAAATATCTCTAAATATATTTTAATTACTACGTATTTCATATGGAGTATGCATGACAATTTATGTTCTATGAAATAACATTACAAAATTCTGACCATCGAATTTCTCAACTCTCAATCTACGCGCATCAAAAATAACCTGTCGCAAAAGCTAGCATAAGTTACGCTCAGCACTCTAGTCCTTGGTTAAAGACTAAAGTCGCCTGACTCACATTCTATTTCTTATTTTCTAAGAATAAATCGAAAACTGCATCCGAGTGAGTCACTAGCACAAATGATACAGAGAGGGCGATGACCTGATGATCTTGGACACTGTCTGTGTATGCTTTACATGCGATTAAAAGTATGGATTCAAGCCTTGTTTGGTTTACGCTGTTTACAGGACGCCTGTTTAGCACTAAAAGATAAAGGATTTTAGTGCTCGTGCGGACGTGATAGGTATTCGTACTGTAAACATAACTTTGTTTTTAATTTTTGTAGGAACAGACGAGAAGAGCAGTGTTCACTTCAACACATATTTAAAAATAATCCCTAAGAGTTTCTTACTCATTCTTCTCATAGAGGTGCTTTACAAACGAGCGGTAGGAGCGGTCTTAAAAAATAACAAAAAAACTGTAAAATTGACTTTCAAAATTGATATTTTAGCCTATTCGAATAAACTAATTTTGATTTTTTTAAATATTGCTAACCAGGATTCAACTGTTTTTTTAGGTTTCTAATATAAAGCCCATTACACACGTCGCTATATAGCGCTATAAAGCATCTTATAGCGCGGCATAGCTTCAGTACAAATCGGCATCCGTCACACACGTAGCTATAAATGACATATAGCGCTATATCGCGCTATATTTTACAGTTGATGCGTAGAATCCGCCATTTTTCATTTTGACTAGGTGATAAAATGACTAAGCCGATTTGTATTACCGAGATAAAAAAAAAACAAACTCCTATTACCTACGCGATATATTAAACTAAATAGTAGCAAATGTTTAACCGCTGTGTAACAAATTAGAAAAAAATGTTTTTTATTTATATTAAATATTTTCTTGTGTTTGCAGGTCTTTTTGTTAGCATTACGAAACAAAGTAATATAATTTGTATTTTAAATTTCACCTCCTATTTACTTGTAATAGGAGCTCTTTTTATGCATAATGATTATTTGTCCGAATAACTTAGACCTTTGAATACCTTGCAGTAGACTTTCGCTTAACCGGCTAAGTCATGTTACAAAATGGCTACGCATTTTTTTTTAATCTAGTTCATATGGGATTTGCCAAATTGTATGGTTTTACAGCAACATGTCGGTTGACAATGTCGATTTTGAGTCTTATACAGGATGTGTAAAAAACTCATGATTTTTTTCTCAAATTTTTAAAAAATACATACCAGGTCGTTTGTCTAGACATTTTTACTAGGAAACTGAACGTTTGGAGTTCTTCTTGTCCTTGTCATATTGCCTATTACTGGGAGTCATGGCCCCTCCTTTGGAGGATTTGATATCTGATGATAGATCGCTATCTGGGTTGGTTGGATGCGATTTTCATAGCCAGGAGCCAAAAGACAACAGGACAACAGCAACTTCAAGGGTGGTGCGGATCTGATCTGACCAACGCATCGGACTACGACCTGAGTCCGCTTTC
Organism: Hemithea aestivaria; assembly: GCA_947507615.1. NCBI lineage: Eukaryota > Metazoa > Arthropoda > Insecta > Lepidoptera > Geometridae > Hemithea > Hemithea aestivaria. The sequence continues at coordinate 6,366,691 of OX382331.1, forward strand.
CTTTGATTTTCCGGATGACAATGAGCTTCTCTTCCTATGCTATTTGGCCGATGTAGTCGAGAATCCTCTGATAAAGTCGGTCAAATCCAACATGAATTTATCTTATTTGATTAACGTAAGTCATACTTTTAGTAAACGATGTTAATTTAGAATAAAATTTTCTGGATTTTTTGACGAATTTTGAAACGTCATTTTTTTTAAGTTTACCAGGAGCAGATTTGAAGGAAACCAAAATCTAGGAAAAAAAGAAACATCCTTTATGTAGAAAACATTGTCAAATTCATTTGTTTAAGTAGTGTTGGGGAATCATTGGAACTATATGCAATCAAAGTGATTGAATCTCCGTTCCTACTCCTGGTACTCCTGGTACCTACTTCCTAAAAATATTAACAAGGAACTAGCTTTTAAATGATGAAAAGTGGTAAGTACCTTTAACGAGTGTGCATATATGAAAGTGCATAGGAAGGAGAAATAAAATAGACCCCGTTGTCGTGATTTTCTGTTTATCAACAAAATCTCCAAAACCTGACGGTTGGTTAGTTTTGATTGGCTTGTTTATAAAAAAAACTCTTTTTTAAGACCAAATGACCTTAAAATCAAGAGAGAAGAGAGAAATAAAGCGAAAAATATATAAAGCGTTTTCTTTTAAGAATTCTCGGGTGCTGCTTGCTAGCGCAAGCATAAACAATACATTCCAATTTTTCGGATATAAAGATGTACAGTACAAGTCCTGCACAGATGCAATAGATATAAATAGCAGATAACCACATGAAATAAATACGTCTAGTGAAACAAACGTACGAATGTGATTTGATTTCGAACAGGAGAAATGATTTGGATACGCAAACTCGATCACCTGCTCGCATTAAGAACCACTTTGAATTTCTTCCAGTTAGACTGCGTTCGTTTTCTGCTTAGATAGGATATGTGAGTCACTTGCATGCCTATGTACGTAAACACACATGCGCCTATGTACATGCAATAACGCTCATCCGAAATCCTGATAAAGTTTTACACAGTCACCGTAAAATAAATCGGTGGTAATATAAATAACATACATTATCATTTTATAGGTTTTGATATAAAAATATTCAACTTATTAGTGCCTATTACTATTAATTATGTACAGAAAAGTAAGATAATAAGATTTCAGATTATTTCTCTTATTAATTTCGATTAGATAAAAATAAGTTTTATCACTAATTTATGACGATTTTTAAAAGCAGTTAATTATTGTATATATTAACACTTGTATTTCTTTTAAACAACGGTTTTCAACTTATATCATTCATCGCAGGAGGCACAAAGTGGAAATTGTGCATACACTTATTAGGTAAGTAAGACTGGTGATAATGCTATATTTTGGTAACATTGAATTGATCCGATAATGAAGCCGTAATGTAGCAACTGGAACTCCGTGAAGGTTATAGAACAGTTGAAGTATAGCTAACATATATTAAAAAATAATCTACATAACATGAAAATAAGTATATAATAATTATTTTATGAGTAATTTTCACTTTACATTAATGAAACTTTAATAATTATCATTATTGTGTGGGATAAAAGAACCTAAACTATTAAAATACGTATTTATTCGTAATATATTATGTTAATAACATTTTTCCACACAAGTATATGGCAACTCCAAATTGCACTTGTCCGTTTTTATTTTTTAATAATATAATTTTTTTATATATTTGTATTAATATACCTATTCTAAACGCTCTCAAAGAAATTGTTGACAAGTTATTCCAAATATTTGAGTACGTTTGTAAATATGAAAAAGTAATGTTAGTAAAGTCACTTGATTTGATTTCAATGATCGACTTAAGATTCAATCACAAAGAATGAACTATTAAAAAATATAGTTCCGATCAGTAACCTGGCCATCACTAAAAATAATATAGCAAGGTATAGCGAGGTATAGCAAGGCCTTGCTATGCGATGCTATATGGTACCAGGAGTCAAATAGCAAGGTATAGTATAGCGTCGTGTGTAATGGGCTTAAAATTCTATGCATAGTGTCAAATTCTCTAACAAAACAAAATGTAAAAGTGTGTGAGAAATAGATACTGCACTAACATTTTCGCAAAATTTTGCGACGGCATAGTACCTACATAGGTAGGTATATGTCGAAAGTTCATATGAATAAATGTAGAAGAAAGAGTGTGAGTGTAGAAAAAAAATGGTGACATGAGCTATTTTTTGTAAATCTTGATATCATAGGTACCTACATTAACAAAAATAGAATTATTAAAGCACAACTTTCCACTTTACTTGATAAAAGTTAGAGAAAACTTCCAAGTCCGCCCTTGAAAGCTTATCAAACGAAATTACGTAATATTCTTGTAAAAGTAAACGGGAAACTTGTTTAATTAAACATCTGGAATGAAGTCACGTTGAGAACCATAACCTCGGTCCGCTGCTGCAAGCATTTGCATTCTGTCCTTTAATTATTACAACTAACAACTTTCTCTGGAACTTTGTCGGGTGTGAAATGAACTAGTTTTGAATTGCTGTAACCGCTGTAAGTAATAAAAATTAAATCTCGCTACTCGCAGCTTATAACAACGCTAGAATGTGAAGTTAATCTTTTTTTAACATTCGTAAAACATTATCTAGTAGATCTGAAAAAATCTCACTATTTTATCATTATATAATAGAAGTTTTTTTTTCACAAAAAAGCAAAAGTTGGTGAAGAAAAGAGGAAACCATTCATATTTTCTGTCGTCACTTATGCAACTTGTAACTTGTAGTCATTCCCTCTGAAATGTGTTTTTGAAACTTACTACTTACTCGTTCTAAGGACCACTATCGCTCTTTTTAGGGTTTCGTACCTCTAAAGGAACCGCTAAATGGATTCAGTTGAAATTTGGAACATATAATTTTTATTGTGATGTAGACCTCCATTAGGAAAGGATAGATCCATGTGCAAAGCTGCGAGCATAAAACAAATACCTACAAGTACTATCTTCTTCTTCATCGTTGCCTCACTGCTGAGGATCGATACCACACGATATTCTCCTCCAGAGAGCACGGTCACGGGTGGATTGGACCGCTTGATAGATGCTGCCACCCCCTGCTTTTTTAACGAGGACCATCGAACCGGTGCCTACAAGTATATCTTACAAAAGTGAATTAAATTAAACAATTTAAAAACCTCCAACGCAGTATGTAATTTGCCTTTATGTGGTGGCGGCCATCTTGGATTTTAAATTTATCATAGTGCGTTGTATTCTACTAGTTAAGCCCTTTGATTTGATACCCATATTAAGGGGGTCGTGGAAGAAAAAAGAAATCCGCCATTTTGTAGCGGCAGCCATCTTGGACCGATTTTCACTAAACATGGCTAAGAACATTCTAACTCTACTTTCAAAAAAAAAATAGATCAAAATCCGTTCATTCGTTCGGGAGCTACTATGCCACAGACAGACACACACACACACACACACACACACAGACAGACATGCACGTCAAACTTATAACACCCTTCGTTTTTGCGTCGGGGGTTAAAAAGTGTACATTAATGTAAAGTTTAGCTGCTAAGTACGTGGTCGCACAATCAGTAGATCGCCGGTAGTTTAGCAAGCATATCTCATCGTATGTCGCCTAGCAAAGGTCACGTTTGACTATATTTATTTACATTGAAGCTGCTAAACCTGCTTCGTGCATTTATACAGCTTATTTAGTTAGGTATTTCGCAGTTTTTAAACAGAAAATTAAGTTTTTGCTTTACGTTCTTGCTAACGGTTTTTACTATATAGGCAAGAAGATAATATTTAAAACAAGTGAGATAGCGGTGGGTTAAAATTAGGAGTCAAATTATGAAATAATCTAGATGTAATGAGGTGAATCGGACACTGCATTAACAGAAGGTATTTTACACAATACTATACAATACAATAATACTTTATTGCAAACCTGGTCACAAGAAATTGTTTCATAAGTAGACAATACATATAAAGCTAAAGGTTGCGGCGCGGGGGGCAGAACCCCCAGCTTTGTTAGAATTAAACCTATTCCTATCAGTATAAGACTGGCTTGGCCCAACAGCGCTACGATAGGCATTATTATTGTTGTACCTATAAAACGGTTTATGCGAAGTTTCCTGAGGCCTAGAAAAAGCTAAATCAGGTGCCAACGTTCCTGTGGTAACCCTAGGCGGTTCCCGAAACTGAGCAGATAAGGCTTGGATCTTTTCATAATTACGGCACAGTGTGCGCAGCGTATCTATTGAGTTGATGCTACTACCGTGAGAAGCAAGCACGTTAGCATACACTGGCCTAATATTGTGAAGCAATATTTCCAGTTTTTCGGCTTCCGAAATAGGTTTCGACAGCCTCCCAAATAGTTCTGACATAATAGCTAAGTAAATGACAATATTCTCTGTATCACCCTGTGTCCGGCTACGAATCTCAGACATTAGGCGGTAGTCATAATCAAACTGACTGAAATCGGCTACTAGCTGAGCGGTCAGATCCTCCCATGTGTTAACCTCATTTTTAATACTGCGATACCAATGCAAAGCGTGATCAGTAAATATTTCAGTAGCATAAGTGAGTATTTTCTTATGTGAGATATTCCTCGAGACACAAAACTCATTCACTCTTTGTATAAAAACATGCACACATGACTTCCCATTGAATCTTAGTTTTTGTAGATCAGATATGTGATTGCGAACGCAGCCAAATGATTCATTAGACGGAGCACTAACATCCGTAGCCTGAGCAGTGTTTTGCTCGTCTACACCTACCGAGCGTAAGGAACTACCTTGATATGTATGGAATATTTTAGTTAGTAAGCTATATTGACTATTGTAGTCTCTTTGTAATTTTGCGACTTCCTCAACTATTCCAGATTTATCTATCCTAAGTAGACGGTAATAAATATGATGAGCCAGAGCTTTAGTACGGTCAAAAAGATTTTGATCATATTTATCTTGCAAGGTTTTTATACGCGTAACCATCTCCTTGAAAGACAACAAAACGCCAGAAAAATCAGTCTCTGAGTCAATTCCCGATTCCTGTATATCGTTAGAGGGTATTAACGCGGTTAATTTGTTTATCTGATTCCGTAACTTAAGAACTGTAGTAGCCGGTTCATCACCTCTAATGAGTACTTCGTAAGAAAGTTCATTTTTATTTAATAGTAGGAATTTTATAGGGTGAGTTTCCATTTTGTATTTAAGCGGCCAACAATTAAAAGCAACTAACTAGTACAAACTACAATGATAATATAATAAGTGCGAGTAAAATGCTAGAACACTACTGCATTAACAAAATAATTAACAATAAGGCCTAAATTAAATACACCTGTGTTTTTATTTCCGGCGAGCAGCAACTGCCGAGCACTAAAGAAAAAATTGGCTGTCTGTTACAATAATACAAAAAAACTAATTACGGATGGCAACTAATGAAATCTACACTAAGTTAAATATCTACTTGCGAACCGTTACAGTAAAAGCAAAATAAAGCACAAAATGTGGGTAGATAAGTATAAGTTAGCAAATAACAAATGCGCAAGTACGTACCAGTTCTGTTGGTCACCTCTCCGTTTACACCATTACACGAAAACACCGGGCTAACTGCAAAATAATAAGTACGGAAGTGCTTGGCTGTGTAACTATAACCACGTTTGGGGCGCCACTGCGGCGCGGGGGGGGGTCACTCCCGACACACGCAGATAGGTAGATAGGTAGTTACTGTGGGTGTGTGGATTAAAAGACAGCTCTTTTAAAACACAGCTTTAATGTCCTTAAACAGTTACACAGCCGCACACGCAATTCCGCACTTTGGTAGGTATAGGTAGCACTGGGTCACTGGCCTGAACACTGGGACACTCGCGGCACGACGCAGTAGGCGTCGTCTCCTTCCTCGTCCTCCAACAGCCCTCAGCGACTGCCCCGTAGGTAGACCGCAGTAGCAGCGCCGCGTAGGTAGCGGCCAGCCCAGCCAAGGTCCAGGCAGCCGGCAACGGTGGCTCTGGGCAAGGCTAGGTAGAAGCCGAAGAAGCCCGTAGAATCTAGTCGTAGAAACTACCCCGAAGAATCTAGTCGTAGAATCCTGGAACGGATACAGGTATCCGAGTGATTTAAATACCGACCGTTAGCCGCGGTGAAAAGCTAGGCAGAGCAGCATGAAGATGTTATAAAGGTTCTATAGTGCGTGAGAAGCTAATAGGTGATAGTAAAGCACAATAAAAACTCACCCTAGAGGGATTCCGTAAAGTTTTAAATATTTGTGACGATAGATAGACCGGCCGCACGTATGCTTCGTAAGGGAGCGAGCGGCTTGGACCGCAGCTGGTCGCGTAATGCCGGGTCGGTTGCCCCGCACTCCGCACCTCACCTGCGCCCGCGCAATGACGCATCGCGTCGCCGGCTTTTGGGGTCCCGTGGTGTTTTATTCAGTTATTAGGAAACCCTTGTGTATTAATATTTTTATGAAATTAATTTATATATTAGTTTTATGAAATTGTAAATAGTTATTTTAAGCTTTATTAATTTTTAGTTTTATTATTGGTATAGTAGTTAGGTAGTTATTTGTGTTAAATTGCGATTTATTTGTCGTAGAACGGAATATACGTTAGTGTTCCGTCTAATATTTTTAAATTTAAGTAACGTGCTAGACGCAACGTTACAAGGTATAGGTACAACAAATCACACATCGGGTATACATCAAAATTTAATCAGACTGTGTTAAAAGACACGTGTTCTTCGTAAAGGTACAAGTAAATAAACAAAACTGACTATAAACTATAAGCAGAAACAAACAAAAAAGAATTGAAAAATCTAAAGCGGTTCAGGTTTCTTTTAAGTAATTAGCAAACATTTACACTAAATGATCGTGAGTGTTTATATTCATCATTGTAAATAAACGGCTTAAACTCACTTGTATTTACTTCGGCTGCGTGCCGACCGTTTCGATCCTGTACGAGGATCTTCTTCAGGGAGTCGGTGCGGTTACGCGCCGGCGCGGCGTCCGCGCCCCGCTTAGCACACCTTGTGCTAAGCCGTTTATTTACAATGATGAATTAGCAAACATATCTACATATAAAGACTAGCTTATGCTCGTGGCTTTGCCCGCATGGCAAAATCCTTTCATAGCGGATGTCTACGTCAGAAAACCTATCTGTATTCCAAATTTCAACCGAATCCGTCCAGTGGTTTGGGCTGTGCGTTGATAGATCAGTCAGTCAATCAGTCACTCTTTCCTTTTATATATTTAGAAAAAGAAAACAATGAGGTGTACCTAACCTTTTTGGAAGTCGGTTAAAGATTAGAGTAAACCTTACAGCTTTTCAGCAGTAAAACCGTAGAACGTAGCTTGTGTATAGTATAATTGCAACAACGCGCATGTTTGTAAGTAATGAATGCACAAGTAGCTAAACTGGCGGTACTCCTCTATTCCCTAATACGCCAGCGCACATCGCATTATACCCACTGTTAGCGCTACTTGCATCAGAGATACTGTGGAAAACAGTGTTCGAACTATAGGTAAAAACTGTATTTGGGTCATTCTCATTTTAGCTCCAATTTGATGGTCACACGGTTATATTTCCTAAACGGTTTAAATAAGGGACATAAATTGTAGATAGGTGGATAAAACATATATTAAGCTACAAAAAAAAATAAAGATTGTCATAATTGACGCAAAAAATAATACTAAAATTTAACATGAAAGGTCAAAAACGGGGCCATTTTTCGTATTCTCATGGTGTCACACTCTCCGATGCAGTTAAACATTTGGGCACTACATTAACAAATTTCGATGTATTTGTATGTAAAATATACCAAAATTATCGCAAAAAAAATATACTTTAAGGTCTACAGGCTAAAAAAAACTTTTCAGTATTATTTTGAATTTAAAATAACTTAATGTGGCGGTCACACGATTTTAGGTGCTTTAGATTTGCGTAGTTTAACGGCTCCTGTTAAACACAAATCAACAATCCAATACAGAGTTTGATTCATTTCAATGATGACCATGTTCTGCAATCGTAGAAGTAGGATCTAGGACTTATCGAGCCGTGGGAAAAAATATAATTCTTAAGTTTCAATTTATTCATGGGTGTACCGATCACTTGCATGGACAACATTTTTATGCATTGTTTTTTAGTTATTTAAATCAAAGCTAGCTTTTCAAAACCCCAAAATGTGCGAGATAAGGATGTAGTATTTGATTTTAAATGTTATACCTAAACTTTCCAGAATTTTACTAAAAAGGGATATTTTCGTCACCAGCGTGGCATCACCTTCATGGTGTTTTTACCATGAAGGTGATTTTTAAGCCACGAAGGTGATTTTTTGTATTGTTTTATTAAGAAATGGCTGCTTTACCCACTAAAAAGTACTTTATCTGTTATGTTAGGGTTTTACTACATACATACTAAATTTCTAACCAATAAAAGAGTAAAGTGAAAAGTGAAGTAATATCTTAAATTACGTTTATTTTCTTCTGTAGTGAGGTTTATTATTACGTAGAATATCGTTTTATTGTGTATTTAGGTAGATTTAGTCTTTTAAAAGTCTTTCTTCTTGAAAAAGTTGTGAAAAAATAATGACTGAATCACTTTCGTGGCATCGAAAATTTCAAAACCGTTTTTCTTCGAAATTAAACGTACGATTTAAATAATTTATACAAAATTTTACTCGTGTTATTAAGCACTACACAATATTTTACATAAACATTACAAATAAGCAATAAATAAGAATTGCCATGAAGGTGACGATGAGAATCGATTCAATGAGAATGAGCCATTTAATAAACTAGCATTACATTGCAGGATCTTGGTAAAATTTGTGTCATGAGCGTGTAGGAAAAAATAAGAATTTAATCCTAAGGCTCTATCCTACATTGGGCGACAGTGACTCTCGAGCGGATGACGAAAGTCATCGGAGAGCCGCGACTTCATCATTGCGATGTCGTGGCAAACAGTCGCTTACACACGTCTATCCCGAATCCCGAAGAGTCGCGACGACAAAGCCGTTGAGCCGTTGAGTTGTTGTAGGTTGTGGCGAACTCAGCTCTGCGAACTGCAGTCTTTAAGTGCAGCCCGTTCATCTGCTAACATAAAAAAAAACAAGTAGTCACCTTGGCAAGCTCAAAATCAACTTGGTTCGTCTCCCTCGTTTATTGTTCTTATCATTCTCCTCGTCGTTTATATTCCTATATCTTTACATCCAGAACATAGTTTCTGTCAGCAAGTATACAGTAACAGAACTACACCAGGATTATTTTAATGAATAGCCGCTTTGTTCCACCGCACCAAAGGGTTATTTGAATAAGAAAGTTCCACTTTCGCCACTGGTATTTTCTTTAGTAATTGAATTGGATGGATGAACATTTTGTTTTAAATTGAATCCCCCGAGAGTAAGTTGCATGTATTTTTAAAATTTAAAGCGCAGTTGAGTAGATTAGTTGTCTGTATTGGAGCAGACAGGACCTTGGACGTTATTATATAAAGACTTTAATATAAAGGATTTAGCAGACATTCTTTAGAATGACTTCAGACTACCAAAGGTAGGTCTGGAAAATAAATAAGTCAATTGCAAATAGTTTTTTTTTTCCTATTCTACTTCCCCCGTGTGTGGTCGCGGGGACATTGGCATTCGGTACACAGTTTCCTCTCAGTCTTTCATTCTTCACCTTGCGTGTCATTCACGCATTTTACTTTTATTCATCTTCTTTCATTTCCGCGCGTGCTATTCCTCTCAATCACAACTTTCATAATCTTCTCAGCATACTCCAAAAACACCCCTAGTTTCTTTCCTTCTATCACACTCACTACATTTTCTCGCGTCACATCCACTCTTTCTAATTTACCATATTATGTTAGTGTTTGACCACGATTTCGCATAATGTCTCTAAAAAAACTATCGTGTCCGTCAGTACTAAAAATATCTAAAAGAAGCCGGTCTGAAGAAAGCCTTGCGTAGTCATAAAATTTAATCAAGTTCTAAATTCCAAGCCAATCCGTCCAAGTTCTGCATTTGGTTTTCATTTGTATCTATTTGGCAGTCAATCAGTCAGTCATACTTACCTACAGATTTAGAAGATTGGATACTTCCATACAGATTTAAAAGATTGGATAATTCCCACTTTTCCTGCCTTTTAACCTTTATCATCAGCGCCCTTGACTCAAAGTCTCATCTACTGGTATTTAACTATCCCCGCAAGGGAAATCAGCGTGTATTCGCTTATCTACCCTCATTAAAGGAGGCCGATGACAGCGACAAGGGCGCCGGAATACGAATCCGTTGGGAATGTTCAATGTATGCCTATCGACAAGAACCTTACCAAAAACTAGCTGACAATTTATTCTAGGGTACTAGTTTGAATTATTTCCTGGCTTGTATGTTAATTTTGGGTCATAAAGTGCTCTACTCTGCTCCCTGACGCTTCAATTTTGTAACTTTCGTAGCCGCAATTTAGTTTTGTTTTTTTGCCCTGACCTGGCTCCTACGTTTATAAATCCTGTAACTTTTTACGTGAATCAAGTGCTCTGTCGGGACACAATATCATGTTATGGTAATAATCATTTTGAGTAAGTACCTACTTACTTTCTTAGTGAGATCATAATGATGATGATGATGATGATGACTACATCATAATATATTATCATTAGATTAGATTCATCACCATAATTACAAAAATATCGTATAGTTTTACTGTTGAACTGTTAAGTGTCCTCATGTCTTTTTGACTTATAATTCTAAAGCTTTAAACGTTCACTATCGATTCCTCAAACTCTTTATTATGCGGAAGTGAGTAAAGATTCTAACAGAATTAGTGCGCAGTTAATTATCTTGCCTCCACTTTATCCGTCTATCTAGAGCTTAATATCGCCCAGCTAGTGAACAAATCGTTTAATTAAGGCTATGTAGCACTTAGAGCACATTTACTGGAGGGTCAGGGCCGTACCTCCGATCCTGTACTCTGTACCCTTCGGCGATCGTGCAGAGAACATTTTATCTACTTGCACTGCAGACGGGGAGAAGGGGGTAACTACCTACCAAGTAAGAACTAAGCTTAGGATAAGGCGCACATGGCTTCGGGCCATCCATCCGTCTCACTGATAAAAAAAACCCTGTTTCAACGAAACTATCCTTTTACTTCAACTCCAGCCTTCAATTTATTTTTATGATTGCACCGCAGAACCCTTTGTGCTTTTAGGAAAATGATGAATGTGTTTAATACGAGCTGGAAATGGATATTGCTGCGTGAGGATAATTTATTCAGCTTTACGGTGCAATGACTGGTTCAGTCAGATGGAATTTAATATTCCGTTTATGTTAAATATTGTGAGATATGAAGCATATCTCTGGGGATAAAGCAATAATGATTTATGTTGTAGTTTGGAGTCGCAATCATGTGACGTCTCCATTCTGACGGCTAAGGGATTAGTGTCGTCGGGTAGATAGATATACATAATATGTATAGACGTGATGGTCTTCATATATCATGTCGAGTTCGAATCCCTTATAATACACGTAATAATCAAGTTCCTAGAGTTCAACTTCAAAGGAGATGTCATTCTGGCCCAAGAGTCATCGACCGACCTTCGTCATTTCAGTTTTATAAAATGACGAAGGTCTGCACATCGAAGGATCTTACTCTATTCTAGGGAGTAAAAATAGAGATATTTGCGCTTTAAGATTCACAAAGGAACTAAGCTAACCTTGACTATATAAAAGAACCGATTCTTTTCCCGATAACCATAGAAGCTTCAAGTAGTTTCACTATCATTTTTGTAGGTAAATATCTACTCTGTGGACCTTATTTACAGGCAACGCCTTCTAAGCTATATAAAATGTGAAGGACCAAGAGATCGTTGCAGGACGTTGCAGCAATTCACTCGTAAGTCATAAGTTATATGACTATATCAGGAAATAAATAGAGAAAATGGAACGGTAACAAGCTTTTTAACAAGTGTGAGCCAACCACAAGCCAAAACATTAACTAATGCTGACTAAACTCGTGGATATAAATGTCGGAGCTTATACCGATCTTGGGTTTTGGTCGATTTCAATGTCCTTTATCAGAAGTTCACGTTGAAGTTAGTAGCCACAATGCCGACTCAAGACGTCTAGCACCCACGTTCGTTTTCAAAATCTTACAAGTCCGAAGTTTACACTTCGTTAAATAAAAGAAACCGTTGTTCAGATATTCTATAAATCGAATTCTCATTAACGTATTAGAAGTGAGTTTGTCGTTTTGTTGTTTTAGTAAAATGTATCAAATGCCTGGTCTTCTGTATATACGCCCAGTCTTTTTTGAACCGATAAATGGCCAATCTAACCATTAATGTAACTTGTGGGCTATACGATGTGACACGTTAATAAAATGGAGGATTTAGTATCCATCGTTGGAAGACATCAATTACCGGCTTAGGAGATAATTTGTGGTGCAGTTGATCATTACTTCATGTGCCTTACTCAACTGTTATAATAATATTCTGTAGTTAAATAAAATGATATTAAACTTGTGGTTATATTTGGCGTGAGGACTTAATCTTTGGCTAAATAGATCGATAACTCATTAACCTTTTTTACAAGCTTTTATTTAATTTCATCTGTCTGTTGTCTGTCAAATATCGCAAGTTTAATTTGACCCACTTCCCGGTTTCCGATTGAGTGAAATTTTGCATGCATGTATAAATTGGATGTCAATGCAATGAGATTATGACATGGAGCTGATCTGATGATAGAGTCAACCCCATCGAGTTTAGGCCCATTTGATTCGTCTTGAGTATTTTGGTACTAGATGGTAATAATAATAAAACTTGTTATTAAAAGTTTTTTTATATTTCACTTGTTCGTATCAAGATTTTAAACAGAAATAAAATTTTTGCCCCAAAGCAAGATTGTAACCAAAAGTTAATAATTTATACGAGTGTTTTACAAAACAATAAAAAATATATAAAAATCATACAGATCCGTGAACATCCAATATTAATTTCAATTTGATAACTCGTTACTGAGATGAAGGGGCTTGATTCTTGACAGACAGACAACTGACTGAATCTTTACGGACGTCGCTTTTTCTCAATTTTGTTTTTAATAAATTCTTGTTAGTATAACTACTGGAATTAATAATGCTATCTAAAATATTGGAAAGAAAAGTATGTCTTAAATTTATTTATATTTTATACATAATATTCAAAGTTTATTAATAAAAAAACTTGGCGTAAAGGTACAACCCGGTCACAATATCGGTCTATCAATATCTGTGCACCTGACCTCGTGACGTCATATCGGCGGTCTGGGTACGGTGTGAAAAAAGTTTGTAGATATTGTGTGACTCCACGTTAAGAAAAGATTTATTAATACTTATTAGTGCATTTTCCGGTATACGAGTATATAGTTTATGCGTCACCCAAAATACACATTTATTCACAACAATTTCGCGCAAAATAAATAAAAACACGACATTATGTTTGAATTGGACACTTCGCGCGATCTTGCGCTAAGTGGGACTAGCTCGTTTTTAATATCGGTCTGCTGATTACGTAGGTACGCATCTAACATTTTTAATTTCGTTTCTTGTCCAGTAAATAGCCAAATCAATATTCATTACAAAATTCCAATAATGTCGGTATCGGGCCTGAAATTCATTACTCAAAGGGCGGACAAAACGACCAAATTAATCAGTGTAGCCTGGGATCTGAGCGAGAGATCAAAGAGTCGCTCATGTATCGTGTTTCTGTACGTCATCACGGACGCATCTGCCGGCATCCGGTGCCCTTCTGTGCCCTATCTGTGTTACTATGGCGAAACAGAACGCTTTTCATGAAATCGTTCATTCATTACTAAATGCTTGTCATTGAAACGAGTGTGAGTACGCGTACTAAATTGTGATGACTGTTAGGTGGTGTGTTTCATGAGACATGTCTTAGAAGCTTAGACCGATGCAATGTTGGATAAAACTGCTTTGTATTTTAATTTAATACAAAACTTATTTGTATTTTTATAACAAAAGAAGAAGTCTGGTAAGGTGGTAGTAAGGTCTGCGTAGATAAGATCTTACCGGCTCTTTGCTATTGTTATAATAAACGCGAAGGTTTGTAGGAATGTATAGATGCCTAAACGGATGGACCGATTGAGCTATTTATAGAGTATAGAGAGAGCTTAGACCCTGGAATAACATATAGGCTACTACTGTACAGCGGGTAAAACCACTGGGCGCAGCTAGTGTACATAATATATGGAACTGCTGATATATAGCAACTCATGCAACTCGCAACTGCAAGTTGCTGCTATCTTAATAGCAAAGTTGTCACGGATGCTGCAATAGTCGCTATATCTGCAAGAAGCCCAAATGATTTTTTGCAGAAGTTTTGTCCCTGATTGCTTGCAACTGACATCGTAAAATCTTAGTTCTTAACTACCAGTTATTTATAGCAACATTAGCGACACGGTACGGCAACATAAAAGCACAAGAGACGGCATTCCGGTTAAATAAATTAACAAAAAAAGGTTAACCTACTAGAACCGGATTGCTGCAAAAAATGTTTCAACTAGCGAAACAGATCTGATAAAATAACCGGTACAAACTAGCCCGAGCATCTATGTGGAGAATATGCAACTTTGTAGGATGCCCATGACTAATGAACAAAAAGATGGATAGAAAAGTAAATGTAGTTTAACGTTACTGATACAATTTTATTTATTTCATTTTGAAGTTTTAATAAAATCTCTAGATTAAAACTACTTAACTTAATTAGGTAGTAGTTGGATTGAAGTGTGTGTATTATTCGTTGCCTCTATGTCAAAAAATGCAACAACTTATGTTTTAATATGACATTTTATTATATTTTCGTGTTAAAATAACTAAACTTGCGCAGTTATACTCGTAATATGTGATTTTGTGTAAAGATTTTTATATAAATTTAAATATAACGGATAAAGTAAATTTAATTAATTTTTTTTTAAATGTACGAAAAAATCCTTAAAACAAATACATGGTGACCATCTAGCGAGGGAAAAGGCATAGTACGAAATCTTAGCAAGCCCGCTCGGAAAATAAAACGCGAAGGCATCGCGGCACATTTATGAAGCCTTGTTTGGTAGGCGTTGTATATGTGGGCAGAGCTTTGCACTGTAATTGCACACGAAATATTGCTCACGTGATTCAATTCTTCTACTTGGACAAACTAGAATAAAATAGACTAGCGATGCTCTTTGATGTTCACATTGAATAGATTCAAGAAATCCTAATGGTATTTTTTTTGTCTCTGACAATTTTATTCACGATCTACTTTATATTTTTTGGTAGTTAGGCTGTAGTTTACGACTTTTTGGTCTCTTAAAATATATTTTATTCAGACTTTTATCGAGTGATAGACTTGTATTTAGCTGACTTAGACCTGCCGCACTTTTAAAATTAAAACTGGTCTATTTACGCATCGCCTCAGTAGCTGAACAGATGAAGTTGAAATTAGGCACATATATAGAGGCCTACCTCTACAAAAAGTTTTCTGTCCTAAGTTCTAACATTTAATAATTAGAATTGATATAATTTTATTAATATTAACATAATTTATATTAACTATTATTACTAAACAATCATCTAAAATTATTACACAAACTAGATTATGCTCGCATCGAGAAATTCTTTCTTAGCGGAGATCTACACCGCAAATCCTGTGTTCCAAAATTTAAGCCAATTTATTGAGTGTTTTGAGCTGTGTGTTGATAGATCAGTAAGTTAATCAGTCACACTTTCCTTCTACATATTAAGCTGAAAAACGTCCATAGCTCTGTTCCCCTGTTTTTCTTGTTCTTTAGTTTAACTTAAATTTCAATAACCTTATCATTTGGTCTACAGTTCATCTCTTCACGAAGTGTGTTTATCGAAGTTTGTCATTGACTTAACGCGCTAATTCTACCAACAAATTGAGAGGCACGTAACTAATTAACATAATAAAGGGACTTACTTTTGTTTTTCGAAGAATATTCACAACGTGCGAGGCATTCAGTGGAGGTTACGAAACGACGCGGCGTTTACTTGTATTTACAATTTAAACTTGACTGTAGAATAGAATCTTACTAAAATATTATAAGACGCTCTCTGCTCTCATCTCTGGAATGGAGCACCCAAATATCAGCTTGACCCTTTTGATGCATTACAGCGTAGAGCTGTCAGAATTGTTGACGACCTCAAGCTCACCGAACACCTAGAACCGCTCAGCTTTCGTAGGGACGTTGGATCCCTTTGTATCTTCTACCGTTTATACAATGGGGAGTGTTCTGAAGAATTATTCGACCTGATTCCGGCGTCGCGCTTTTATCACCGCACGAGGCCGTCACCGCTCGAAAGCGCATCCACACATTATTGATGCTTGGCATTCTCGCACTGTGCGATTCACTCGCTCCTTCTTGCCATACACCTGCAAAATGAGGAATGAGCTTCCGCCCGCGGTATTTCCGATGAGCTTTAACATGGGACTCTTCAAAAGGCAAGTGAATAGAGTCTTGAAAGGTAGGCAACGTACCAGCTGTAACCCCTGGTATTGCAGGTATCCATAGGCGACGGTAGCCACTCACCATCAGGTGGGCCGTCTGCTTGTTTGTCACCTATTACATAAAAAAAAAACTCGAAAGTTTGTAAAAATCACATCACACTTATATTATAAAGGCGAAAGTTTGTGAGTGTGTATGTTTGTAACTTCCTCACGCCTAAACGGGACCGATTGAGCTGAAATTCGGTATAGATATAGCTTAGACCCTGGAATAACATATAGGCTCCTGTACAGCGGGTAAAACCACTAGGTGCAGCTAGTACTTATATTACACTTTTTTATAAACTAAGAAGTAAGAAGACGTGCAAGACGCATTCTTTATGGAAAGACGCTGCCCATAATCAGTACAGTGCTACTCAGGATTTCACAATGATGCAAAATTCTAAGTGCACGGTACCAACGCAACTTATTTAATAGGCATACGATGTTAAGACCTTTCAGAGTTGATATTTCACTATACTATTAATAACTTAATTAAATAACTTACTTTATTTTCAGATACAGTGTCATCCTGACGATATCCACAAATGCTTCAGACGGGTTTCCTCTGACGAACGGTATGTCACTAATCATTTAATTATTATTGAAGAATTAAATTGTATCAATTCAAATGTCCATCTAGGTTCTGTCTAACTACAATATTTGTAAAAACTGTAATATTTGACCGACCCCTGAGGTGCGATGGCCTAATACCCGCTTGAAGGTTGCGGGTTCGATTCCCGCATGGGGCAAATGTTTGTGTGATCCACAGGTATTTGTTTCTGGTCTGGGTGGCCTTCAATATCTATTATAAGGTATTTACAAAAGAAAAGTATATATGTAAGTATTATATATCCAATGATGATGATGACTTTAGGGCAAAGATCATTTGCGTATGACACCGAAGCGGACGATTCCATCTCATAAATTTCACCCATACATATAGGATTTTACATCACTTTTTAACTCTACCATTCTGAATACTTCAGCTACTTTTACGTGTATGCCCTTTTACCCAGGAAAATACATTCCGCATCGTCACCCTACCGGGTGGTATGCCACTATAAACCCTGGGGGTGTTCCTGCGGGGCGCCATAATGGTGGGGCAGCGGGTACGACGGCGATTAAACGTTTGGCCGCGCTTAAGAAACAACGTATCTAGTAAACACGTCTCAACAGTGCCAATATGAGAACGTAACATTATCCCATCAGCACATGTCCATTATACATGTAATTAGTGATCGTGTACCAGTTAACCGCGACCGTCTGACATTCACCGCCCTCCAGTCCCGGCACATCTCAACATAACCAGCGGTCACTTCATACGACACTTATCGGCAAGCCTTACTTTACAGTGATAATATGGGACTGGATGCTAAGGCTCTGCCGATTCCCAGTCCTCCGTCACAAAGACGATGCGGGAATGTCGTCGTGATGTTTTAGTGGGCATACCTTGCAGTCGTCCTTCACGGGGAGTCCCACATAACCCTCCCATACCCCCGTATGGGTGGGTACGCGTAATGCGTTTTTACTCGGCGTAAACAAAAAAACACTAATAATATAATAATACTTGCTTATGCCCGCGACTTTGTCCGTGTGGCAAAATTCTATCTTTGCGGAGGACTACGTCATACAGTCATTCTGTGTTCCAAATTTCAACGCTACCCGTTCAGCGGTTTAGGCTGTGCTTTGATTGATCAGTCAGTCAATCAATCTTTTCTTTTATATATTTAGATAACATGATAACAACTTTAATACTTTTAAAACCCTTCACTACATACAGTATGTAGTGAAGGGTTTTAAAATATATGTAACATGGTACATAGCATAAAACAAAGTCGCTTCCCGTCTGTGTGTCTGCCCCTGTGTGTGCTTAGATCTTGAAAACTACGAAAAATACACACTCACAAACTTGCGCCTTTCTAATATTAGTCTGATAGTATGAAGTGTGAAACACGCATTATGCATAATATTGTGGGAGAAACACTGATAATTTTCTGTCAGGCGCTACGAAGTGCGCGCGGTCCACTAGTGAAGTGGAGAGGAGCTTGGTGGATCATACGGAGTTGATCGTGCTCGATCGTAGGGAAGTGCAATATCATTTTCGCTGCTCGGTTCTAAACGTCCCTTTAGTAAAATAATTTTGACACATGTTAGTTGAGAAATAAACAATGTACGAAGAAGTGATTGTTTGTTTTGTGCCCGCACTTTACCCACTGACGCCCACAACGGCTATATATATCCCGATGTTGAAGCCTAGGAAACGATGTCGCTTCGACATCAGCTTTTTCTTCAGATAAAACCTAAATAAAATGCCTAATAACTAATAAGTCTTTTTAACTACAAGAAGTAATACGTTAGTCAAAAGTGTAAAGTGAGTGCACCGCGGCGGCTGGGCGAGACGCGCGGGAGCGGTCCGTTCGCGTCAAGGTCATCCGTGACGTCACTCCGCGGGCGCAATGACCCCCAAACTTAGTGATGGGGTTACACTGATACTGTTGCAATCGACTGTCGATGTTTTTAACTGGTAATTCTAACCATTGTCCCTTATAATTTGGTGGTACATACAATAAGTGAATTTATTGCAAAGTATTTAATTTTTTTAAGTACCTAATATTTTTTTTTTTTCTTAGTTACAAAATTATTAAGGTGATATTTCGGTACTGAGCAAACTATTGTGTTTCAGATTTTTCGGCACATATAATATAGTTTATGTGCATAGAGCTCGTTCTATTAATCTTCTCATGTGTACATATTTATTATGACTCAACTTCTTATTTATTAATGTTATTTAAAAAAAATACAGCACCACTTAAATATTAAAATACAATAAAATACAATTTTGCTATGTAAAAGTTTTGTATTTCAAAGTTAACAAATTAGTCTAGGCGGGTAATATTTTCTTTCGAATAATTGATTTTTATACATATCCTAGTAATTTTCTTTGCCTCTTTTTACTTCTATGTTTTCGTCTCTATTTCCATTTTCTGAGGATAACTAACTCATTTTTACGAGTATTTTCCTCAATGGCACTTGTCGAGTAATTTTGTTGACATGACAACTGAACAAATTCTGTGATTGAGAGTCGATTAAGTTAGTTTAGGACTGATAGATATTTCCTACATAATATGTATATATCAATCTAATATACTGAGTGCCTCTCAAGAATATTAGAGGTATGAAGACAAAAGTTTACCATCATGTTAAACATAAGTACTTATATTTTATTGGACGGGTTTTTTGCCCATTCGTACTAGGACTCTACCTGATACAATTCACTAAAATATTACAATGGATTGTACTTGATCCAGAAAAAGAAAACTAAATTGTCTTATAAATCCTATCCTTTAATATCCTTTAGAGGTTGTAGCCCTGATTTAGAAATATTTCATAGTATGGAGTAGATTTTAAAGTGCACGCGATTTCACTAACCTGCATTGAAGCTAAATAAAAGACATACTTAACGAACAGGTAACAACTAAAGGTTCCTAATGTAAGTTAAAGAAACAATTGAATTCGAAATTATATTTATTCATAATTCATCGGGCGGTCATGTGTTACAGCGATTTTTAGGGTAAATTATTAAATTTTGTGTGGAATCGCTAGACACCTAAATTTTTACATATAACCTAAATTAGCTATGTACTCTCGCCAGTATATAACGGCATTAACCACATACTTAAAGTATAAGTAACTAAAGAAAAAATAACACACGACCAGCCAAGTTGCTAAGCAATATTTGAATACAAACAATAATATTGGATTGTCCAATATTTGTTTCGTACAAATGTATGCGTGGGTAAAAAACGGGTCATTCTAGAGGTTGTTAGTTGTTAGTCGGGTGTTTTTTGCACGGTAACTTGGTCATTTGTACATGTCAGTGTCAATGTGGGGCTGTCAGATCAGAGATAGGCCAGCTGGCTTGGCTAGAATCATTGTACCTAATATTCAAAACCTATCAACAAGTAAACTTGGTTATTAACTCGTGCCGTGATCCGACCATAATAATTACGGACGCTGCTTGAATCATCTTTCATAGATGTAAGAGGCCAGTGATGATGATGATCCGACCTATGCTAAGTAAAATCGCGCAATTTACATTTATATTAACTGAAATAACAAAACGGCACAACTTACGTCTAATTTGTTGAGAATATACTTAGCAACCACGGTTATGGCGAACACTCGCGACAAATAAAAAAGGTAGCACTCCGGGAGTGCCGGCAGAAGTGAAAACTTCAATATTAACGTTGTGTTTAATTATAAGTATAAAAATACTATCATTTATGAGGTAGAATACAATGTTTATTTATTGCGCTATCGTACACAAATATGACAATTTATATGTTGTTATTTATAATATTATATCGTTATTTATATATAACATTAAATTTTATCTCTCAGAAAAATCAACTTCCATCCATAATTTCGACGACTTTTACACCATCGTTATTATCAGAATCATCATCGCAAATTTTTACAACTGATACAATTGGTTTATGATAACTGAAGTAAGAAACAAACAGTTTTGATTCGAACCTATTTAAGTGTCTAATAAAAAAAATATAAAAATAAAATATAAAAAAAAATAGCACTCCGGGAGTGCCGGCAGAAGTGAAAACTTCAATATTAACGTTGTGTTTAATTATAAGTATAAAAATACTATCATTTATGAGGTAGAATACAATGTTTATTTATTGCGCTATCGTACACAAATATGACAATTTATATGTTGTTATTTATAATATTATATCGTTATTTATATATTACATTAAATTTTATCTCTCAGAAAAATCAACTTCCATCCATAATTTCGACGACTTTTACACCATCGTTATTATCAGAATCATCATCGCAAATTTTTACAACTGATACAATTGGTTTATGATAACTGAAGTAAGAAACAAACAGTTTTGATTCGAACCTATTTAAGTGTCTAATAAATACCGCATCAATAGTAGTTTTGTATTTCGTTGTGCTAAAATTGCGATCATTTGACATAGTTAAACCAAATTCATTATTTAAAAATTCAATTAATGATTGATTTTTATCGTCTGCAAAATTTATATTGAAATCAAAATTAAAAAATAAAACGGGCGCGCGCTTGTCTAGGCCCCCTGTGCCGCCTAAACAGAGCAGCACACTCAGGCACGGTAGAAAGAGTGGGAGATACTAGTTCCTCTCCCTTCCCCTCGATCTTACGCTTTTTCGATCAGCATCACGTGACCCTGACGCGATTTTTAAAGTTTTTACCCATACAAAAAAAAGTGCTCAGCGCCGCTAAAGAAGTTTTCACTTCAAAAAAATATCGGGCGCGCGCTTGTCTAAGCCCCCTGTGCCGCCTAAACAGAGCAGCACACTCAGGCACGGTAGAAAGAGTGAGAGATACTAGTTCCTCTCCCTTCCCCTCGATCTTACGCTTTTTCGATCAGCATCACGTGACCCTGACGCGAGTTTGAAAGTTTTTACCCATACAAAAAAGTGCTCAGCGCCGCTAAAGAAGTTTTCACTTCAAAAAAAAATAGCACTCCGGGAGTGCCGGCAGAAGTGAAAACTTCAATATTAACGTTGTGTTTAATTATAAATCATCACTGTGCTCCGGTAGGAGGGCACTGTAGCTAGTGAAATTACTGGGCTAAAGAGTCTTAACACCTTATGACTCTTGAGTAAGAAGCGTTGGTGCAGTGCTCCTAGAGTTTCACATCATTGTGAAGTCCTAGGTAACACTGTACTGATTATGGGCAGCCGTTATCTCTTAACATCAGGGGAGCGTCTTGCTCGTCTTCTACTTCATAACATAAAAAAAAAAAAAAGATAGCACTCCGGGAGTGCCGGCAGAAGTGAAAACTTCAATATTAACGTTGTGTTTAATTATAAGTATAAAAATACTATCATTTATGAGGTAGAATACAATGTTTATTTATTGCGCTATCGTACACAAATATGACAATTTATATGTTGTTATTTATAATATTATATCGTTATTTTATATATTACATTAAATTTTATCTCTCAGAAAAATCAACTTCCATCCATAATTTCGACGACTTTTACACCATCGTTATTATCAGAATCATCATCGCAAATTTTTACAACTGATACAATTGGTTTATGATAACTGAAGTAAGAAACAAACAGTTTTGATTCGAACCTATTTAAGTGTCTAATAAAGACCGCATCAATAGTAGTTTTGTATTTCGTTGTGCTAAAATTGCGATCATTTGACATAGTTAAACCAAATTCACAGAGCAGCACACTCAAGCACGGTAGAAAGAGTGGGAGATACTAGTTCCTCTCCCTTCCCCTCGATCTTACGCTTTTTCGATCAGCATCACGTGACCCTGACGCGAGTTTGAAAGTTTTTACCCATACAAAAAAGTGCTCAGCGCCGCTAAAGAAGTTTTCACTTCAAAAAAATAAGTATAAAAATACTATCATTTATGAGGTAGAATACAATGTTTATTTATTGCGCTATCGTACACAAATATGACAATTTATATGTTGTTATGTATAATATTATATCGTTATTTATATATTACATTAAATTTTATCTCTCAGAAAAATCAACTTCCATCCATAATTTCGACGACTTTTACACCATCGTTATTATCAGAATCATCATCGCAAATTTTTACAACTGATACAATTGGTTTATGATAACTGAAGTAAGAAACAAACAGTTTTGATTCGAACCTATTTAAGTGTCTAATAAAGACCGCATCAATAGAAGTTTTTTATTTCGTTGTGCTAAAATTGCGATCATTTGACATAGTTAAACCAAATTCACAGAGCAGCACACTCAAGCACGGTAGAAAGAGTGGGAGATACTAGTTCCTCTCCCTTCCCCTCGATCTTACGCTTTTTCGATCAGCATCACGTGACCCTGACGCGAGTTTGAAAGTTTTTACCCATACAAAAAAAAGTGCTCAGCGCCGCTAAAGAAGTTTTCACTTCAAAAATTGTTCAGTTGCAGGCTGCTAAAGTTTGCGCCGCGCCGTGTGCCAGTAGTTGGTAGTTCTCAAGTTCTCATGGCTTCCAGATTCGAATACAATATTTGTGACATAATGTGATCACAATCCTTAGTAATAATATCTAAAAGAAGAGATCCCTTTTGAGGACCCGCAAGAGCCGAGTAGGTAATCATAAGAAGCGTAGCGTAAAGTGTATTTAAATATGAAATAAAGTTTGTTCATGACGTCATGGCTATTTCGGTTGAAAATGTTGCTATACATGCAAGGAACAATAATATCAATTTAAGGATTCCTACGACCTTACTTATTAAGTTGATTAGCATAGTTTTTATTGATTGGTCCCACAGCGTTGGACGTTGGTATAAGAAAAATAACATTTATTTTATTAGCTTCCGTATATTACAATCGAGCTCCTTATTATGATCTCTGAATACTTAAGGGCTATATCAATATCAAACATGGCGAAAGGACCGATGTTAACTTAGGACATTCGTCCGTAAAATTCCACTGAGTTTGTGCAATAAAATGACTTGTCGATTCAAATCACACTGTGTTTTATTATTCACGTCGATTCTCTGACTTGGGATTTCCTTCCACTCGCGGTCACGCAGGTTTATGAATGTTTGCATTCTGTCACCATTCACTTTAAATATTATAATCATTTATTTGCCTTTAACTATGTAAAATTTTAACTAAATTAAATGTAATATGTTTAATTATTTCATCATTATCATTAAATATTTTGATTTCATAACATTTAATAATTGTCATGTGATAAATTAGATTTAATTTAGTTAAAATTTTCCATTCAGTATAAATATTATTTATAATTTTTTTGTTGTTCTCTATTACAATCTAGCCTATGACTTAGGCTAATAGGTAATTTACATTTAACTTAAATTGCTAGGTAGACTAAAACTAAGTCCAGGGGAAATTTAAATATATTATTTGCAAAAAAAAATAGTAACTGTCTCTAATTTCACTTCATAAACCTTCGGTTTAAAGATAACAGTTAAAAATTTGTCCGTTTTTAGGGTTCCGTACCTCAAAAGGAAAAAACGGAACCCTTATAGGATCACTTTGTTGTCCGTCTGTCTGTCTGTCTGTCTGTCTGTCAAGACCCTTTTTCTCAGGAACGCGTGGAGGTAACAAGCTGAAATTTATAGGAAATACTAAAGTCTATTGCCTCTTAGAGCTGTAAAAATTTCAAACTTCTAGGCCAACGCAATCAAAAGATATAGTCGAATATGTCGCAAATTTCATCAAATTTTCGACATTACCAAATAAATCAAAACCTACGGGGCACTTCCCGTGAACTCAGAATCATGAAATTTGGCACAAAGTAACTCCTTAGAGCATAGATAAAGGAAAAATTGCGAAATCTATAAATTTTTATTTGCATCATATGAAAAAAATATTTTGAATAATTTTATACCTACTACCCCTTTTCTCATGAACGCGTAATCGTATTAAATTGAAATTCATATCAAATACTCAAGTCTATAATACCTTTAAACTGTAATAAAATCAAACCTCTATGTCAACACATTCAAAAGAAACAGCAATTTTAGTCACAATTTTAAACTCGCAACTACTCTCAAAAAATCAAAACCTATAGGGTACTTCCCGTGAACTTAGAATCTTGAAAATTGGCACGAAGCAACTCCTTAGAGCACAAATAAAGGAAAAATTGCGAAAACTGTACATTTTTAGTTACATCATATAAAAAAATATTTTTAATAATTTCATACTTACTACCTTATTTCTCATGAACGCGTACAGGTATTTAATTGAAATTCATACCAAATACTCAGCTTTATAATAACTTTAAGCTGTAAAAAAATCAACCATTTATGTCAACGCAATCAAAAGAAACAGCAATTTTAGCCGCATATTTTCAAACTCGCAAGTACTCGCAAGGGAATCAAAAACTACAGTATATAATATTAAACCCACTTTTCCTTAGGGTTCCGTAGAAACCCGTAGGTTTGTACGGAACCCTCGGTGCTCGAGTCCTACTCGTACTTGACCGGTTTTATTCGAGTTAAACTTAGTTCGGTATTAATTAATAGGTACTTTTCTAGGCATCGTGATCCATGGTCGACCGCATTTTCACTTTTCATCAGGTGGAATGTGGTTAAATTTAGGCATATTTAGTATAAAAAAATAAAAAAAAATCGTTTAAAAGGTGCATAGCATAGTACTAGACATAAGCATAATATGGAGTTTAATATACATGGTTACATTTAAAACACCAGCAACCTCACAGGACCAAGCAGCCAATGTCATAAACAACAACATGTGGTATGTGACTTTTAATAATTTGTTCCATTTTACTTTCATACAAAAAGTTTTAATAAGTTTAGAGCAGTTGAATTTATGTAGATTGGCGTGTGGCTGATCTGTGGTTAATATAAGTGTCCTGAACTGCCTTAGGAGCTGTAGTATTGTTTGCTTGTGTTAAGGGTTCCGTTCCCAAAGGGTAAAAACGGGGCCCTATTATAAAGTCTTAGGTGTCTGTCCGTCTGTCTGTCACCAGGTTCTATCTCATGAACCGTGAAATTTATATAGTCGAAAATTTCACAAAAGATGTATTATTTCTTAGTCAAGATATTGGGGCTAAATAATGGCCACATAAAAATATTAAAATACTCCTTATTATAAAGTAGTACCGCAAATCAGTACAATCTGATTGCAAGGGTTGTCACGTACCCGAGATGGCGGTTAATCTCGCACTAGTCGCCAAGAATATTAATGTGTCATTAATCATTCAACCACGCAACGTAACCCCATCGCTCATGGCACTGACATACATGATTTGGGTTCCTCCGTTTGATGGGATCCGTGAAAAGTGTCATGAACCAACTAAAAATTATAATTGAAATAACCTAGTAGGTAAGTAAAACTATTTTTTTCTGGTAGCAATAGTATTATCTTTTTAATTATCTTTTCCTACCATAACATTATTATAAATGCGAAATTTTGATGTACGTTATTGTTACTTCTTTACGCCCAAACGACTGAACCGGTTGAGCTGACATTGAAATTATTTAAAAAAATAAATTTGAAAAATTAGTAGTTTAGTTCCTGAAATAACACCTTGACTACTATTCGAGCTGATAGTGAACTATAAATTTTAAATAATCATTTTCAGGTACTGGTACTTATAGGTATGAAATATATAATTTATGATAACCGTTTTAGAAAAAAAAAACAATAGCTCAGCCGCGCCCATCTTCGGCGGGGGAGTCCCACATACCACCTTGTGCCCCCCGGTGAAGGGTGTCGATGCGTAATGCATTTTTCCTGGTATAAAAAAAAGGATGAGTAAAGATCTATGCTTGTTACGATAAGTGACGAAGACGCAATGCAATAAAAAACAATGTGCAATCTACTCATATTTTATTAATTAATACAAAACTTATATCAATATTGTGCTTATAAAACCTCAATTAAAAAAAAAACTATGTGTATATTATAATTTAATAAACTCAAATAGTTATTTAAACAATGTACTATGAGGTGAATTATCTACCTCATTTCTGCTCCACCTGCAAACTACAATGTATTTATTAAATTCGTCCTCCGTTTAACAATTTTCATGAAACTTTGATAAAAGAAAATTACTTCTATTTTGCTTTGGATTTTCTGCCCGCAGGATGTGTTACCACTGTTTTTGTAGTGTCGCAGACAGATAACGTTGTTATTCTAATCTTAATAGTTTCTTTCATGTGGCACTAACGCAAAGTAGATTATGTGTCCGAAAACATTACGTAACCGGCTAAAGTTAAAAGGGATGTTACTCGTTGATCTTATTTTCTTCTTTGTACTTCTAGATCAGTTTCTAGATCTATTATTTTAGCTTAGTGCCTATATCTCGTGACTATAACAACAACCTCAGGCATCTAGTGCTTAAATGATATTTCGGAATACGAGCTCGTTCCTATTCATGAATTCTCGCTCTCTTCTTGGCAAGATAATATTTCTCTGTTTTCCTTAGTGTTCATTCGCAATTCTCCTTCAGTTCGCTCTGTCTTCACTCCGTTCAAAAATTATGTTTTGGATTCCTTATCTATCTTTTATGTCATTTATCACTTTACTTGGGTCTGATTTGGTCCTAAAAGTATAATATATCTATCCTTCTTATACAATGTACGAGAAATATGGATATTTCTGTAATATGTGTGGATGAATGCTTCTTTCTACTCTTTACGGCTAAACAACTGAACCGATTTTGGTAAATTTGGTATGTAGCTAAATATAAATACACACACGCTTTTCTGCGTGTAAAACTGATAGTAACTTAATCGGTTAAAAAATATAAAAGGGCATTGTATCAAAATTCCAGTATTTTTCAAATAAGGCTCGAATCAATAGGGCGTTGTTCTTCATCAATATCCGGTCGGACGTAATTATTTCAGATCAAAAGACACCAGTTTTCTACCCAGCATTTTAAGGGGTGAGATAAAAGTAAATTAACAAAGTAGAAAGAAAGAAATTTGTAGCGAGCACCGAGTAATATAAGTTCCGCAGATAGTTTGATTTCTTCTCTTCGAGAGAAAAAAAGTTTGATGTGAGCGCCGAAAATGAAATAAAATTTATTGAAATGATCGAGATCAGACAGCAGGGTTTGCCCCACCTTGCTTTACCGTGACTACGTCCATTTTGATCCCAAAATTCTAAACTCAAACAAATAATGTGTACCTACCAATACAATGATGCGAATTCCATAACGCAGTGAAATCATAGCACGCCACTTGTTCGGCTTCGGCCGCGGGCGCGCAAGTCACGTCCACTTGCTGGCAGTTAGTCACAGACGGTTCGAATTTAAATAATATATGCACGGTACGTTCACGATGACCGATAAAGGGGTCATCCACATACAAATATATGAGGTAACGCCGTCAATGTCGCAGCGCACCGCTTTAGAAGTCGTCGGTGCTATATTTTGCACCTGTAGGTGTGCCACACTTTTGCAATCATTTATTATGTAAAAATGCTTGTGTTCTGAGATGCTTTCGTATTTTAGGTAGCTAGAAATTTTGGTAATAGGTTACATGAGGATTACGAAATGACTTTATGCAATTAACATAGTTTATGTACCTCAAGATACGATCAAGGAATTTATAAAGTCATGGTGGGATTTGGACCAATTTATAAGCGTAGTTTATTACCATCTTCTGCCGCATAATCTCTTAAGACCAGGTATCAGGATCGTAGTCCAAATCTTATTAAATTCACGTCTGTATGTAATTTAAAAGAAAATCGTGATTTATTGAATGACTCTGTTCTGTTCAAAAGTATTCTTTCTTCTTTATTGAAAAGTATAAACGGCTGCGCTAAACGGATTGATTTAACATTTGGCACAGGGAAGATATTTATAGACTACAGTAAAACATTTTCTCAATGAAAGCAAAGCCGCGAACTTAAAATTTTAACATACAACACCTCGATGACAAGTCACACCAAACAAGTGTTGAAAACACTTGAACTGAATAACTCAAGATTTCATAATACGAGTAGTTTATACTAAATAGTGATCTTTAGGTAATTTCTATGTAAGTTTTCTGTATGCATCATTACCTTTTTCCGCACACTACATTTTCCGATAAATTTCCACTAACTCACGCAAAGAAATAGAAGAGAAAATACCACTGTCATTACGTTGATATTATTCACAAATATCATATAATCCAACATTATTGTAAATAAATAATTTCCAAATGAGAGCCGGTTAAAATCAATACGATACAAATACATAGTTCAAAGCAATTTGTTCATTTACCGTCCATTCATCAGCTTCGTACATAATTCAGTGCTGAGGCTTCTATTGAAAGCATCGGCCATGTCGGGTCATTGACCGCCCTTGATTAGGACTTTTCAAATTTGTTGTTTTACAAATTTATCGTTCTTGTCACGTAAGGGTAAATCCTGAGATCGGGCGTATTTAAGTGATTTCCGTGGCAGATTTTAAATCAAAGTATTATTGCATTTTACATTTAAAACATCAAATTTCCCATAATTATAATTACATCAATCAAATAGGCATCATTATAACTTGTTTTGTTCAGAAGATATTTAAATTTAAATTTTTGGTGCCACGGGAATCAATAAAGTTTGGCATGGGAATCAAAATTAAAACTATTTTGTTTGAATTCTATGTTATTATTTAAATATTGACCTCTACATACTAATCATATAAAATAGAAATGATTAAAAACGGTGATCCAAACAGATATACACCAAACATAAAGTATTAAAAAGGTCTATATTGGCTCTCTATATAATAATCATGTAAACTAAATAAAATCAACGTATTGCGGTCTTAAACAATGTAAAAATATTACAGTCACAGTCACTGACAGGATTCACTCCAGAAGCTGTCATCAGATTGTACATTTATCATTAGTTAGGTTAATCTGGACTGAAAGTTGCAGTCAGCCCATAGTTTCGTTTTATTTTTTCATCATACATCATCTCAGCCATAAGACGTCTACTGCTGAACATAAACCTCCACTTTAGACCTCCATATATAACACTGGTGTTGAAAGCGACCTGCTTCAAGCGTCTTTCAGCGACCTAAATAAGGTCGTCTGCCACACTTGTGGGTAGACGTTCTACGCTGCGTTTGCTTGCCTGTAGTAGCCACTTGAACACTTTTCGACCCCATCAGCCATTCGCTCTACGTGCTATGTGGCCTGCCCATTACCACTTCAGCTTCCTGATCCGCGGAGATATGTCAGTGACTTTGGTTCATCTCCTCATTCCTGATTCGATCACGTAGAGAAACCCCGAGTATAGCCCTCTCCATAGCTCGCTGAGCGACTTTTTAATGTGGTCTGTCTACTATAGTACAATATAAAAAAATCTGATGTATACAATATAAAAAAAATATCTGAAATAATGAAATATACAAATATAAACTGTCAAAATCACTTCCATACCTGCGGCTTCGCTGTAGTTGGGTAAAAAGTGAAAGAATGCGCAAGAAAACTCAGAGGAAAATTGATCACCGTGGTAAAATACCATGAGAATCAATACCATGTAAATCAAAATTGTATAGTTTTTTGTCAATATTTTTAAATACCATAATTATAGACCAAAATTAATAAAATATATGATAAACAATACCCTTTTACTAACTGCACACCCTAGTCAAAAAACCGTAATGGATAAAAAAA
Source organism: Hemithea aestivaria (assembly GCA_947507615.1). NCBI lineage: Eukaryota > Metazoa > Arthropoda > Insecta > Lepidoptera > Geometridae > Hemithea > Hemithea aestivaria. The sequence continues at coordinate 6,397,346 of OX382331.1, forward strand.
TATTTTTAAACATGGAAAAGGTAATCAATGATCTAGTGAACCAAAACCACGGTAATCAATTTCTCACCTTCGTAAATCCAGTTTATAACAACGAGAGGAGGAGCCTCACTTCACTATGTTTAGAGCGCAATCGAAGTTAGCCAATAGCGTGCGTACAAGCTTCTAAGTATTGTGGTTTGTGAAATGTGGGTAGTTATGTCGCGCGCCATGGGAATCACTTTTTGTCCGGGGACAAACCTAAATTTGTTATTTTTTCTAAAACTACGCTGAGTACAGCCTTCGCGTATTTTTTTGATCATATAACAGTTCACCCTTTACAGCTTTGATCACAGGAATTAATTAAATTCCTTTTATAAATTAGTGTAAAAAATATATTTAGTTCCGAAAATGTGTAAGGGACAGCCCACGGTAATCAAATTTCAGGGCTTTTACTTTTTTTTTTAGATACTTGCAGCTAAATATAACCTGATGTCTATCATGCATTAAGTAGATTGAACCTTAGACTAACAGGAAAAAAATACCTTTGGGCAGAATTTTTATGTTACGGGTAGTTTATTCCCCCAGACACGTAAAATTTTGACTCTCAGGAATCACCCGTAACATCGTAATTTCTAATGAATTTAATACAACGTGTGTTCGTAGGACTATAGAAAATACATTAATTAAATTATTTTTTAGGTTGGAAAGGATAAGGTCGAAAAATGGAAACTTTGATTTTTTTCTTTGCGTCAGCCACAAGCGATTGGCGCATTTCTAAGCCGCTGTTCCATTTTCGGCCTTATCTTAAGATGCCCGAGTGTATTCTTATAAAAAAAAAACGCTGTTAAAATACTTTAATCTTTAAGAGTAAGGAACTTAGACACTGGTACCGTTACCATAAAGTAGATAATTAAAATTAGGTTTCTAGGAGTGTGTAACTAATATTGTAACTAGTATATAACTAATATGGTAGAGAGCCTAAAAATAAAGTTCAATTATACTGCAAATTTCATCGATACCTTACATTTTATCGATATTTTTCTCCCACGTATATCCCATCGCTGAGATTCAGTTGTCTTTGTACACGAATATGAAAAACAGACATCAATCTGTTTTCCATCTTCGTTATTTTTATCAAATTTATGGTTGGTAATGACCAATAAGACAACCAATCCGGGAGACGAACCAGAGGTTTGTTTTCTTTCAAAACTTCAACGTTCAAATCAAAGAGAAATCCTCCTACTAAGTTACCCGGCGGTTTTACCTGCGGTACTATATAGCCTATGTGTTATTCCAGGGTCTAAGCTGTCTCTATACCAAATATCAGCTCAATCGGTCCACCCGTTTAGGTGTGAAAGAGTAACAAACATATACATCTAGAATGTAACAGTACTCGTACTTATGTAAGTTCCAAGCAAAACAAAATAGCCAAAGCACTTTTAAATGACAATAATTTTGACATTTCGGGCGAAAATTTGCACGAAATTGCCGCTCCATTTCGTACAAATAGCTTAAAAGTTGTCTTACAAATAGGTCTGATAATAGATTTACCAAATCTTTTACCAAAAGATAGAAATGTATGTGGAAGATTTTTTTTCTAAAATGTCCCATTTATAATGCATTTGCTTAGGCGAAAAAAATATGCATCAGTCGCTAGGCGAAAAATGAATGCAAGTCGCCATGCAGTCACTGTCACCTATTGAACCTGAAACTAAGCGTTTTGACCCCGACATCTAAATAGGATGAGGTCATAGATGCAGTTTTACGAGCTCTGTGTCTGGGTGCTGCAATTTGGTGCGACGCGGCAATTGGCGCGGCAGACGACGCATCGGATGTCGCAATTGTCGCCCGTCTGTGTCGTCCCACAACAAAGATTATGATGTAGTGGATTGCTTTTGAAATCTTCGAGTGCAGATTTGTATGCAAGCGGAAGCTAACAATGACTTAATTCATCAAAATAGTACTAAATTCGCAGTTGTATAGGAAGGAGGAGGGTAATCGATCCTGGGCTTAGGTTTCTTAATCGCGGGAAAAAAACGATCTATAGGTATTATTTCAATGAGAATTTGCCACATAGTCAATGCTGCTGGTTTTAGTAAACTTGTTACAAAAATTCTTTTAAATATTTTTTTAGTGACGCCAAATAGCTATTATGTTCGATCGGGACGTGATAGAATAGAATAGAAAACTCTTTATTGAAAAACCACAATAATTAGGTATACAAATTTGGCCAAAATTGGCCGAAACTTTTGCCGAAACCGAAACTCCCTTCGGAAGTTGTCGTGCACGCTCGCCTAGCTTCGTTTCTCGCGACAACGCTTTGGCGGACGACTAATATTAATAATTGTAATATAGGTTTGTTAATTTTAAATATGTGATTTGATAATATTATCTTTGTTGAGACTGGAACTAAGCGTGTATTAGCAATTTTAGTAATTATTATTTTTATATAGAGGTACCTAAAAGAGATTGATGATTCTTGTAAGTACAAATAGGTACAAACCAAAGTATTAATAAGTAAGATTTCAAAATACTAATACTTAGTATTTTACCCGTATATCCCCGAGCGGCTCAATTAAGCCGCACCTGCGACTGCGCATGCAAATTTGAACCTCATTTAAAGAAGCTAGAAATAATAGATGTCAATTTTGATTTGAACTGGAAGTTTTTCCTGGATCAAGGGGTTAATGAAACAGTAACAATTAGTGTTTTGATTATAATTGATAACTAATAAACATTTTGCTATAAGAAATTAATTTAAATAAATAGGCTAAGCGCTATTCAGACTACACGCAATGTAGGCTTCCGTAGAACTGGCAAATCGTATATCTACTGCCTTAATTTTCATCAACAATATCTTTAAAACTAATAAAACTATCTTAAGAGCGTATATATCGAGTGACGACTCTTTCGCTCGCACAATTTGACAAATTTTGAAATATAAATTCAAGGAAGTAATTTATTGAAAATTCCCCTATACAAGTCCGGCATATTATTATTGCACACATTTTAAAAGTGTTTTCAGTGAGATATATAAAAAAATGGGATGAGGAGCGATGTCGAAAAAGATTTTTTTTTTCAAAAAATCTCATTATTCCATTTTTTAATATATCTCACTGAAAACACTTTTAAAATGTGTGCAATAATATTATGCAGGACTTGTATAGAGGAATTTTCAATACATTAATTCCTTGAATTTATATTTCAAAATTTGTCAAATTGTGCTAGCGAGAGAGTCGTCACTCGATATATACGCTCTTAACTGCTATGGTTTTCCTGGAAAGTTAATGGTTGAAACTATATTCGTGATTTTTAACAGTGTTTGAAAGCCAGTAGTTTAGATTTTAGAGGGCGGAGGGACGCCCAAAAACAAAAAAAATTAACTTGAATATCTTTCAAATGGATCATTAAATCGAAAAATTTCTTTAGAAATATGTCCTTCATTAAAATACCTATTCAACAATACCCCAAATGATGGGATCAGCCAGAAAAAATATCATCCCCATTTTACAAGTTTGGGAGGTACCCTAAATTAATTGATTTAAATTTATTTTTGTAACCGTTCTCTTACCCTAATCATTGCCCTCCTCTGTGCAAAATTACAGTTTTCTAGGACTTATAGTTTCTCCGTAAAGCCGCGGACAGACGGACGGACAGACAAAGCGAAACTATAAAGCTTCCTTGTTAACACAGATCATAAAGCTAGAGATGGAAGCTAAAATGAGGTAACAGTCGCCAAGTCATATGCCTGAATCAACATAAGCTCGTAGCTCCGCCTCTTTTTCGTGTTCATTCCACGGCCGACATTGACAGCGTGACATTCACATACTTAATGAAAAATAATTAATAAAAATGCCGTATTGTTCAATAAAAAGGCGCGGAAAGACTAGCGCTACATTCAGTTACGCAAAAGACGAAATCTTATTACACAGGCAAGTTATTATTCCGATAATAATCATTGAAAAATGTTTAACATAAAATGCAATATAAAAATGGCCAAGTTTCTTTTCGTCTCATTCTTTCTTGGTAAATTTGTATAACATTATCTCGTTCTCTCTTACGCCCGGATAAACTAGTGATAAGACACAAATTTAAATTTACACCACAAATTTTATCGACAAAAATGTTATTGAAATTTTTGAAGTAGGTAGGTATTAGGTATATTAAGGTACCAAAATTATCGGGGTTTAATATTATACAGGGTTACTGGTATTTAATTCATGAATGGTTATTATGAAGCTTATAATAAGAGAAGTGTAACGAAGCTTTTAAAATACATAATGTTAAATTTGTCACTAATTTAAAAACAAATAATTCGCTATCTAACATTTATTGTTTATTCTTATAGGGTGCGTATTCGCACGCATAATTTTTTAAAATTAGGACTAAAAATTTTATGCGAGCGATGGACCTATTTATATTTTAGTGAAACCATATAAAATGTTTATTCGGGTACTTTGGGAGGTAATAGAGATGAGAAAACATTTAAGCTATAATAAAACAATAATTGAAGTTATATTAAAATATCTCTCGTATACAATACAACGAACTTTCTCATTTAACTTAAGAATAACAGTAACTTATATTTTGTTATCGATACGATATAGCGACTTTACCACATCACTAGAAAGTCATGTTATGCCTCTAACTATTACCTAATCTGTGGCGTAACTGTGACGTCACCTTGAACGAGCCAATCAAATCTAGCCACCCATCCCCCGCACCCCACCATGTTTTGGTGACTTTGTTTTCATAAAAAAATGACCTAAGCGCGGTATATATCTCTCTTGTATATGCTTGTTAACCACGGAAGCCTAAATTTTTTTTAAATATTATTGTTATATTTTTTATATTACAACTGATGCAACAAACTTAATATTATGCTGTGCTTCCATAATTTTATGTTCTAATAATTAATGCAGAATAATGGGTAAAATTCACCAAATTTCAGTATTTTAAAGATTTTTTTACTTGACCACGTGAGTTTCGGTTTCGGTTTCGGTTTCGGCCGAAACTAAAGCCTCGGCCGAACATTCGGTTTCGGTTTCGGTTTCGGCCGTAAAACCAGTTTCGGTCGGACTCTAACAGAAACATTATAACTAAAATACAAATACTTTATGATATTGTTATTTCTTGTCCTAAAATAGCTTAGGGACCAATTATGTACACATTCTATCTTACGCAATCGATATTCAGCTTGGAGTTTCCATATTATTTCTCTCCCACTTCATTCTTGTATCAGCACTTCTTAAACTGAAATTTAGGCGCGGCGATCCGACATAAACCCCAATTTCCCACTACTTATAGTTTGTAAAAACAAGAAAAATGACCACTTATTATTATTAGCCACTAAATACGGCCGGTCTCGTGAAAAATATCGTTGCGTGAGGCAAACAATAAAATATCTCAGCCATTCATTCTAATGTAATATGGCATGGAATCTACGCCTGCCATTAATACTTGATGTACAAATGCGTAACTTTACGACTAGCCCTAATTCATTACATAAATTGAAGTTTTGTGTGTATGCTTGGTTTTGCAAATCACGATTTCGCATGACCTTTACTCTTTACCTCGAATACGCGTAAACAAAACCAAATGCATGTATGTGCAGGTATACCTACGAGATACATACAATATCATGGCAAAGGATTGTGCGCCTATCTCACGCTGATATACCAAAAATGAAGCTCTTGCCTTCTAATATGTCCTGGTATATAATAATCTCTTGTCTCAGTGTTTCGGACTCTTGCTAAACGACTTGACAATGTTTCTGAGTGTGTTAGGTTCTTCTCCTACTTATTATAAGCTTTTTATTAACACTAATTCTAGAAATTTCCTCTCTCCTATCGTCCAACTTCAATTACTTTCAGTAATAAAGCCGTATATTGCTGCATGGAATGCCTTTACTGTCCTAGTGTTCGTCAAACCTTAAAACGATACGTTTGTTCAATATTATGTAGGTTTAAGGGTGTCTTTCCACTAGAGATGTGCCATTCTTCGTGGGTAGGTATGGATGCGTTTAATATCCACCAATCATATTCATTGGTGCACATAGCTTAGCACTGGTAGAAACGGATTCAACTAAGATATGTATTTTTTTTTGTATTTAAGGATGCATGCTATGGATGTTTGCTATTTGTTGTGGATGTGTGCTATGGATGGTCGCAAGTAGTGTAACTAAGTGCCGCCGCCGTCACTTTCCTACTATGGCTACATCGCATAGCTCTAGCTTGCATCTTCCTCGCACAACTACATAGCTAAGTATTGGTGGAAATGGTCACATAGTTTCGTAGCTTAGTTTTTATACATCTTCGTAGCATAGCTGGATAACAAAACTCTGGTGGAAAGGCACCCTAAGGCCCTTCACAACGTCATCTCCGTCTCGACACTTGCAAATAAAATATCGTTTCTGAGAAAGATCACGGTGGGTGGTGCAGATGCGTTGGTTGAGGAAATACTTAAATTAAATGTAGAACAAAACTGTTATGTGAAAGGAATTTTGTTGATATAAATATATTGCAAACCCCGCGCTCAATAAATGTGCGCGCTGTATCAAAATCTCATCAAATAATTTTGACCTTTTTTGTTTGAGAATTTAACACTGCGGCGCAAAAGTGGAGTTAATGCCCGATCCACACTCGCCACGAGGCTAGGCGAGGGAACGCGAGTGCGAGTGAGAATTTTACAATACTATATACAATACACAACTCTATGGAAATTCCACATGAAAACAAAGACTCCAAAATATTGTTACATAGTATTTGATAATATACAAGGATGTTACAATTGGCGGTCTTATCGCTAAAATCTCTGATTGTACCTAAGCTCGTGTCTCCCTCGACTTCTCATTTTCATTCGCTAAGCCTCATGGCGAGAGCTTCTACGAAGCCCCACGCGAGAGTCTGGAGCGGGCACAATAATAGTGTAGAGTGTAGAGCTACCAACTATCTAGGATTATACGTAGATCAACTGACATTGGAAAAGCGTGACCATTTATACTTTTAAGCGGGTAAAACTGTTAGGAGCAGCTAGTAAACAATAGTATTCAAAATAAGCGTACGACAATCCAACCTAGATACATTTCACCGAAATCAGCATTAACATAATCGTAATGTGTTAATTCAAGGTGAATGCGACGTCGGTGACCGCGATATACGCACATTTTAAAGGTTATTGGTGTAATTATTTTTATTGTAGGTACTTTGGGTACATACTACGTGCCTACTATATAAACTCTATACTAACAACTGATTTATAATTATAATAATAATTGGGGTTTATACTCCAACAGAACAGGTAACTCTACTTACACTGTCATAGTCAAATCACAATTTATAGGTTGTGTGGCCAACCTATATGTTGCAGTTTCAGGTCACCGAGATTCCTACAAGGCCTGCAACATGACCTAATGATGGCCTCCTACATATCTTTTAGGAAACAGCCGGGCCTCACAGTTTTACGTGTCTTCCGAATTCCGAAACACTTTGTTAATACCTATAAAGTCAGTTACAGATTTAAAATAGATAACTTTCTTAATGTGGTCTCAACTCACACAAAATTAGACGTAAAATTAGATGGGCTACACGAAAATAAATTCAGAAACCTTCTGATAATTTATAGGTAGTATTAACCTAAAACGTGTTTATCATTTGATATCGACGCTTATCGGTCATCACCCGAAGCCAAATCAAATTCAAAGCACAAAGCTCAATAGAAACACGTTTCCAGAATAATCTATTTCATTGCGTGTCTCGAATCCTATCCTGAATAAATATTTGAAAACATTCCATTTAAAACTATTTTTATGATAAATATTTCAGCTTCAAATGAAGTTCAAATCAAAATAAATTCACATAAATTTATTCATTAATAATAATAGATACTAACAAACGCAACTTCGTAACAATTATTGACGTGCAAAAGTGCTATTTATATGGCTTATTTGAATTAATGATTAGAATTTTGAATTTTGTACGTCTGTTGAAACTGCGACCAACTCTCTCAAAGAAACACAAAAAAATCATGACATGCCAAACACTTTCGAAAAAGATTGATAACAAACTGTAGCACTAGACTTTTATATATTAAATAGGATCAAACTTATTATAATATTATTAGAAGTTGTACTCAGTGACTGTGGTTTTTACCTGGAAAAGCCCATGTGTTATTTATTCTATGGTTTAAGTTATCTGCCCATAAAATTTAAGCTCATTCAGTTAAGGCGTTTAGGTTTACCTATGTACATTTAGACGTGAAAAGTGACGTGACGCGAAGTGAAGTGGCGTGACGTGTTAGGGTAACAAACTCAAAAAAAAACAAGTGGATTTCCATAATAAATCCTGAATTGAAAATAACTTTAATTTTAGGGCATACTTTTGGTTTTCTTCAGTAACTTGTTCTCGGTTCTAACTTGCTCCTAACAATGTGTACTTCTCATTATCCTGCCACGCAAGTTTCTTTCTATAAATATCTAGTGACCAAAGCATCTGCAAATTACCATAACTACCTTAAACATACACTGAAAAACAACACTTTACTTTTAAATAATAAGGTTTATTTTAGAAAGTTGCGAGTCGTTTTGCAATATTGCAAGCCGGCCACAGTGGGCCAGTCGCAGCGCAACTAGAAGGAATGAATTTCGTAGACTGCTTGCACTTTCAATATGAGTTTATGAGAATAATTATTGCCACTGTGAATAACTTTGAACCATTAAACATGTTTGGCTTAACGAATATCAAAGAACGATTCTTGGAAAGGCGAACGATCTATAAATTCGTTGTCAACACATATATGAATCGGAGAGTTGCCGAGAGTTCATGATTTTGTGTGTAAAGTAGACTAATTCTCGTTATGACACTTTTTAACTCGACTATCTAAGCAGGGGCACGTCGAAGGCACTCCTACACAAATATTTTATTTGTATATAATATTTAATTTGTCTATAGGTGTTAAACATACAGACGGTCAACTTACAAGTAATTACCTGAAATCTGAATTACCATGGGCATAAATTATATGGGTACGTTTCCAATTTTTCATAACATCAAATTATTGTAATAACAGTTGAAGCTCAAAAACAACAAAATAATTTTGAGCATAAATTAAAAGGAACACCGAAAAGAATGTTGAAGGTACCAGGTACACGCCTGGTTTTATAGGGCCTTTTTTAAATTATGATTTTCATACGCTGGATGCAGGTCGCTTCTAACCGGTCCAAAAGGGAGGCCTATGTTCAGCAGTGGACGTCCTATGGCTGAGACGATGACGATGATTTTCGTTCAATTTATCTTACGGTATCAACCCTAACACATAATCTGTGGTATTGACTAATGGTCTCGCTTTTTAATATGGAGCATAAGCTGTTATACACACGCTTTTAAAATAAACATTCACTCGAAAATACATTTTTATGATTATCACAAAAATTCAACACAAATTTTCCATTATGAAAGTAATTCGAATTCAAAACATTAAACTTCAATTTCATTATGCTTTATTGAATAAAAATACTTACCAAGATCAAATAATATAACTTAATATAGAAAGATTATTTTATGGTGAAACCATATCTATCCGCATCGACCGCGTTAAATTGAATCGAATTTTGAATTTTTTTATATGAAATGTCATGAAAGCTCGCACATTTGCCGGAGTCGAATCGTCCAAATCCTAAGAAGAGAAGATTTCCTATATAAAAATTCTTTCGGTGCGGTCAATGCATATATATGTGCGAGCACCATTACAGTTAGTTTTCGTGGCTCAGTGCTCGTACGGGTAGGGTAGATTTTTAGAGCCCCTGGGTTCTCAATGTGGCAAAAATTTTGCCTAGCCGCTAGAGCCGCTACCGTGTTTCGAAAAACACATAAAACCGTAGGTCCCAGCTGTTTCCTATAAGAAATGTAAGAGGCAGTAATTTGGCCATGTTGTAGACCATACATATATTTTTTCCACACAACTTTTAAACGTAGATGTAGACTCTAATTGTGAATTAATAGGGTATAAACTCTAATTAGGAGTATATATTTTATTTCAAATTTTATGATCGCAATCTTCACTATTTCATGTAATAATTCAAATGCCAAGTTTTTAAATTAATTTCCACAGAACTTTTGGTAAAGAATCGTAAAAGTTTGAAGAAGGATTTAGGGGCATCAGAACGTCTTACGTACTAAAGTGCTAAAACTCATTATAAGTCATCTTTGTTTTTGTCAATAAAGTTTAAATGGGACTATTTTGTTTATAAGCTAACACTATAAATTATTTAATATAATAATTAATATGTCTAAAATACGAATGGTGTCTTTAATTTTTACTTTAATCGACTTGCATACGATCTTGAAGGGACGAAAGTTGAAGAAATTTATCGATATGAAATAGAGACTAATGCCAGAGACTAATGCTAGAGACTAATGTCTTTAGCCTAGACCAGAATTATTGTGTAATTCGTTAAGTAAGTGCGAATAATAATAGTAGTTAATAAAATATAATAGTAGGAATAATAGTTATTTAAAATCAAAAATACATAACGTATTAGTAATTATAACTATATCCACCCAAGAAAGTTAGTAAGTAGTTAGCAATAAGGTTGGCAGCCATTATATGCCTAACATGTTGTATAAGACAAAGTTAGCAGACGTGTATTGTAATATAGTATTGGCATGGATCATACACCTAATAGACATGCCCTCGGCAAAATAATTATTACCAATATTTATTACGACGAGCTTGAAGATCGCTGCTTTACCCGCGTGGCAAAATCCAGTTTTAGCGGAGGCCTACGTCATAAAACCTAAGGTTCGGTGATGACCTGTGCATTAATAAATCAGTCAGTCTTGTATTCTTTTTAAATATTTAGACTACTAAATAAAAGAACTACTATCAATAAAGTGTTATCTAATCTAATCTAACTTGGTTGTCGGGAAGAGATCGCTATTAGCGATAAGACCGCCAATTGTAACACTTCGTTCTGTGTAACACTTCTTTCTGTCTTTCTTTAGCTCTAAGTTTTATAACATTCAGGTCCCGAAGGGAAACCCTCAAGTCGTAGTAGGCACGGTGTCCCTAGAAGAGGGAACAAACCGTAAGAGTGGCTAGGCCCAGAGCATGAGTCAGCAAGTAAAGATGGTAAGGCTTGCTGGCAGGGCGTGAGACGATGCGAGCCAGAGGGTGGAAGGCACCAAATTTATGTAAGAGCGCCAGGCGACTTCCATCACAAACTGAGACCTCAGTTTCATTAAAACAACAGGTTTTCCTTTCAATATTCGTTTATTAGATCAACGCTGTCTGAAGGACATACAAAATGTACACACAAAGAAATAAACTTAGTTTTGTACTATAAAATTATACTAACCACACTTTTTATACACCTAGATTAAATTACATTCATGTAATAACACAGAGAATTATTTATAACATAAAGAAGTGTGAGTGTTATGTTGTTAATGAAGTGTTGATCACAGGATTATATTCTGACGTTGTTGAAATTAAAAAAATTATATGTAGAAGGTTCCAGACAAAAAGAAAATAAAGAGGTTATAAATAAATTTAGATGAAGCTACCGGAATCTGTAGTCCAAAGTACGACCAACAGATTGCTGTCGGGCCCTATCAGGTACCGTTAAGGTCAGGCCGCAGAGAAGCGCCGCTACACAAAGGTAGGCAAGACGTCCCCGCTGCCCGAGGTCACGGCTGTCACCCACTAGCACCGACGTGGCAGGCAATCCGCGGTCGTATCTCCACGAATCGGGAAGACTCGGCGTTACAGGACACTCCAAAAAGGCTGGGGAGCTTCCGCCGCTCCAAAGAAATGACTGGAGAGCTTGTCGCCGCTCCAAAAAAAGACTGGAGGGCTTTCCGCCGCTCCAGAGAAATGACTGGAGATTTTGTCGCCGCTCCAGAGAACCCTGAAGTGAACAAAAGGTTACACTTCAGTAACGTTAACGAAAAGAAATCTACTAGATTAAAAAGAGGGTAGATTTTATGTTGAATTAACCGAAATATGGCCGGGGATTACTAAATATGAGCCCAAAAACTCACCGCTTGCGCAGGCTTGAAGATTACGTTGTTCCGTGCTGCGAACTGGTGCGCCGGTTTAAGCTGTTAAAGGCGATGAATCCTCGCCGCTGTTGTGGTTGAGTGTGTGAAGGTCCGAGGCTGATCACAAAATGGCTGCGGACGCTCCACCGCCACGCGCACCGGCCCGGAGGCGGTGCGTGGGGGTGAAGCGGGCATACGTCCAACCTCTGGTCCAGAATCAGTGACACCGACTCACAGAACCAAGCCAGCTAAAGAGGGGACACTGCGCTTGCTCACATCGATTTTCCCTCACATGATCGATATTTTAGTCGATTACCGTATCAAGCGGCGGCGACTGTCATCGGGTTCCTCTGATGTTTCTCCAGCTGTCAAGGCTACCAATCGGGTCTCTGACTCCAGGATTGTATTCCTTCAACTGGAGAAATATTCTAATGGAGGAAACTCCGGGATCCTGCCCACTTGATACGACATCGAGCGAATAAATTATCGATACCGGTGATATAAACAAGATCGACTAAAAGGATCGATAAAAAAAAGAAAATGTCAGATTGACAAACGAAAAGTGACGTTGACAGATCATCATGAGCGACTTTGACGTCTGTCAGGTTGATAAAATTATAAAGGTTATTTTTACAAGTTTGAAAGTGTAGAATTTTAATCTAAAAGTTATGGAAAATGAAATATTTCTTTATGAAAGGAATTATTAAGTATGAAAAGAGAGGTGAGTGTGCTTCCTGGTGGTTTAGAACACCTCAAAGTGTTACAGTTTATGTTATTGTATTTGTGTGTGCAATAACTATTCTATTTTAACTATCAAGGTCTACAATGACAAAGTTTTAGAAAGTGAGCATTAGGGACAGAAAAATAGTTGGCTCTAAAAGTCCGACTAATTATAACTTAATTACCTTACGTCTTCCCCGTACTGAAGAAAATTTCCTTGAAAGTTCATGTACTTGACCGTTACGAAAACACCTATATAGGCTCGACAAAAGACCTTTATAAACGGAACACCTTCACATCAAAGGCAAATTTGTAACTTGCGAACCCATACAAACATGAATTATTCATTGTGTAAATAACTTCTAATATCCTTGTTGCCAGTCAAAAAACATTTTACCTATTGTTGCGTGATTGTGTATTTCAGTTTCAGTTTCTATTGAAATCGACACCTTGATCTAAATGGGCTTCATTTTGTGGGCTTGTATTTATAATGGGGTATTTCTGTATACTGGTTGTCACGTTTATTTGTGTTTTTTGGCGTGGAGCCACGCCATTTAGGCATATGTCAATTATGCGAGCAGCATTGCTAGAGCGTGTGACCCTTAAAATTAGGGCACGGAGGCGATGTGTCAAGTGTCAACTATCTTCCTGCCATAATCCCACTGACGTGTGCCGACTATTTCTATTCTGCTACATTTAGATACATCTATACTTTATTAGCAGGACAAGTGTTTAAAATAGATTTTAATGGATGAAAGTTTTTTTGTGACAATGCACTCATTGGCGAGCAATTCACCTCGATGGTAAGCAGTATTACCTATGTATCTAGTTTTTGCTCATAGCAGACAATGTGCCATCTATAATTTTGTAATACAAAATTCTGTGCGACACTGCACTGCGCTTGTTACACTAAGATATTAGTTCTTAAATCTCGCGTCCAGCCAATGTGTGAATCCAGGGTCTAAGCTATCTTTCTACCAAATTTCAGCTCAATCGGTCCGCCCATTTAGGCGTGAAGAAGTAACAAAATTTTTGCATTTATAATATTAGTATGATATTCCTTTTCCACATCCGCGTTCTATGTATTTTACCACATCGCTCATATTATAACCTTTTTGCAAGTTATACAGGTATTAAATATGCTAAAATTACTATTTCTACAGTTGCTTCAGAATTATTCTTTAACGTTATGTCTAATTCCATCGCAAACCTATAATTGTTTAACATAAAGTGTGATTGTGACCAAAAGTTATTATTATAACCATCATCATAAACCTAAGTTTTATCGTCTACTGCTAAACATACCAGGGGTAGACTTCCTTTGCAGGAGGTCGTCTAGGTGGGTACCCCAACAGTGCCAGTTATTCTACCGCCTGAGCAGTGATGTGCAAACATTACTGTGCTCCGGTAGGAGGGCACTGTAGCTAGTGTAATTACTGGGCTAAAGAGTCTTAACATCTTATGACTCTTGAGTAAGAAGCGTTGGTGCAGTGCTCCTAGATTTTCACATAATTGTGAAATCCTAGGTAACACTGTACTGATTATGGGCAGCCGTTATCTCTTAACATCAGGAGAGCGTCTTGCTCGTCTTCTACTTCATCACATAAAAAAAAAAAAAAAAAAAAAATATTGAGAACAAAAAGTTAACAAAAAAACTAAACTTCACCAGGTGTAGACTTCCTCTGCAGGAGGCCTGCCTAGGGTACCCCAACAGTGCCAGTTATTCTACCGCCTGAGTAGTGACGTACAAACATTACTGTGCTTAGGTAGGAGGGCACTGTAGCTAGTGAAATGAACGGGCTGAAGAGTCTTAACATCTTATGACTCTCAAGTTAGAAGCGTTGGCGCAGTGCACTGGGTAGCATTGTACTAATTATGGGCAGCGTTATCTCTTGCCATCAGGAGAGCGTCTTGCTCGTCTTTTTACTTCATTGTATAAAAAAAACTATAGGTATACCAAGTCTACAACGAGTGGTTTTATGGCTTACAGCGATCTCATCCAGGCAACCAGCTTTGCATTTAGTGTTTGCTACTACGTATGTAAGTAATATCAAAATCCCAATATGTTGAACCGTTTAAGAGTGAAGGAGTAACAAATATGCATCAAACTTTCACCTTTATCCTAATGTGATGATACTTTCTATCGTTTCTGTATCAAATTTATTCCTTTGACAAAGTCCACAGCCTTCGTCAGTTTCTCCAATTCCCGTTACGATAAAAGAAAGGCTACAAACAGGCTGCATTCTTGGTCTTGTTTTATTTGTCTATCGGAGCCAATGTTACGTCAGTGTGGGTCGTTAGCCCACCGCGGTTCGTTTTTACGTTGAATCGGGTCAAAAATTTAGGTTGAACTCGAGATATGGGCCGTTTGTTCACCTCTCTAGGTCGCCTTCTATGTTCTGTCTTACTCTTTTGTAGTAGATCGAGGCGTGTGGATGATTATTTTTACAATGAAGAGGTAAGCTTCATAATCCAATAAGTGTACCTACTAAAAAGGAAATTGGCTCTAAAAATTTAATTTATTAAGTTTGTATTTATTTAGTTATATACATAGATACATAGACACACACATACACACGCAGATTAAGATAACAACATATACTTAATTACAAGTGTAGTTGTTTAATTTTTTAATAAAAAATCTAAATTTAGGATTATTCTTGATCTAGTCGTACAACTAAATATGCATACTTTACCTCTGATATAAAATTATAGCTGAAAACTTAATTTTGAGTAAGGGGAATATAAACGCGATGATTACGCATTACGTTAATTATGTAGAGTAATTAGATAAATTGAGTTTATTAGATTGTGAATATCTGTAGTTAAATTGTTAATTACTTGAGCTTATTAATGTCGAAGTAATTTGAATTAAGGTAATGTACCTTAAAGATATTATGTAACATTCCTTGTAATCTATTTATAATATAATACTTCCTCTTACAATGTTTCTATACTGAGCTTTACCAGATCGCTCGTCAAGTCAGGCAAATTCTACAAAGTAAACCATCTTAAAACTCAATATCTCTGCGTTTTTTTCACAGAGAGATGCGAATATACCTATATATATGCCACTATTCTTAGGTGTAACCAGACACTGCTTATCCTAGGTTTCGCCGGCTAATCTTACTATGTTAATTTAATTAATCGGGTACGCGAAGCCTCTGCAGTCTGCTCGTGACCACGGTGCATATAACTGTGCCGAAACGTCGAGGTTGGTTCTATCACAATTGTGTAAGACTAACATAAAATAATTACGCGAATAGAACCAATTAATAAAATTAACATGAGTTTAAATCGCGAAAGTTTAAAGGGTAATAATCTTACTATGTCATTGATGGCATTTTGGCTCACGTGTGTAGTTGTAGTCGATAAAATTAGATGTAATTATAATAAAAGAACCTCTTTCTGGATATACTTACATGAGATTAACCAACAGTGACCGGCTATATCTAAGAAAAGCAGGTTAAATCTAGGTTTAGTCGGCACTTCGGGCTTTAGCCGCAACATATAAAAAGATCAAAGTTCAATGCAGAAACTCATTTTAATTGTCACAACCACTAAAATAAAACGACCAATGCGTTTTGGCTTTGCCGCCGCCACGAAGAGCCAAAGGCCTGCAACTGTGTTGCGTACTCATTATTTAATTAACAAATTAACTATTTCAATTAATTAGTGTTGAGGTTTTATACACAACAATGTTCACATTAACTGGTAGTAGTTATCATAAAGTAGTTGTTTCATTTTATCTGTTCTCTTTGCTTTGAAAAAGCTTAATAATTATGAAGAATTTGAATTTCGTTCAACGATGAAGACCCTAACGATGTAGGGCTCATTCTCATGGAATCGATTCTCATCGTCACCTTCATGGCAATTCTTATTTATTGCTTATTTGTAATGTTTAAGTATAATATTGTATAGAGCTGGATAACACGAGTAAACTTTTATATAAATCATTTAAATCGTACTTTTCATTTCGAAGATAAACAGTTTTGAAATTTTCGATGCCACGAAAGTGATTCTGTCATTATTTTGTCACAAATTTTTCAAGTAAAACCCTTTTAAAAGACTAAATCTATCAAAAATGTACAATTTAACGAGATTCTACGTAGCAACAAACCTCACTACAGAAGAAATTATGCGTAATTTGAGATTTCACTTTACTTTTTTATTAGTCAGAAATTTGGTATGTATGTATTAAAACCCTAACATAACAGATTATGTTCTTTTTAGTTGGTAAAAAGGGCCTTTCAAAAGAAAAAAATACACAAAAATCACTTTCGTGGCTTAAAAATCACCTTCATGGTAAAAAACGCTATGAAGGTGATGCCACGCTGGTGACGAAAATATCCCTTTTTGGTGAAATTCTGGAAAGTTTAGGTATAATGTATAAAATTAAATACTACATCTTTATCTCGCACATTTTGGCATTTCGAAAAGCTAGCTTTGATTTAAATAACTAAAAAAACCAATACATAAAAATGTTGTCCATGCAAGTGATCGGTACATCCATGAATAAATTGAAACTTAACAATTTTATTTTTTTCCACGGCTCGATAAGTCCTAGATCCTACTTCTACGATTGCAGATCATTGCCATCATTGAAATGAATCGAACTCTGTATTGGATTGTTGATGTTGTGTTTAACAGCAGCCTATAAACTACGCAAATTTAAAGCACCTAAAATCGTGTGACCACCGCATTATGTCATTTTAAATTCAAAATAATAATGAAAGGCTTTTTTTTAGATTGTAAACCGTAAAGTGTATTTGTTTGCGAAAATTTTGGTATATGTTATATACAGATATACCTAAATTTGTCAAAGTAGTGCTCAAATGTTTCACTGCGACGGAAAGTGTGACACCATGAGAATACGAAAAATGGCCCCGTTTTTGACCTTGCATGCTAAATTTTAGTATTATTTTTTGCGTCTATTATGACAATCTTTATTTATTTTGTAGCTAAATATATGTTTTATCCACCTATACAAAATTCATGTCTCTTACTTTAACCGTTTAGGAAATATAACCGTGTGACCATCAAATTTGAGCTAAAATGAGAATGAGCCGTAGAATACTTTTAATTATTTTTTGATACAAGAAAATATATGTATCATTATATCGTATAGTCTCAATTCGCATACCAATCAACTTTGTATTAAATCAGTTCTTAAAAATAAAAAATTAGAAGGAACAATTATTATGGACATTTTAATAAGGACAGAAGTTTCTTTAGATTTTTTAATGAATTCAATTTTACTGTTACCTTTAGTTCTTTAAATTAATAAATTAATATGACTATGACTTAAAAAAGAAGTCCTGTGATCACAATTATTATTTACTAGCTGCGCCCAGCGGTTTTACCCACAGTACTTATGTAGCCTATGTCGTGTTATTACAGGGTCTAAGCTATATTTATACCAAATTTCAGCTCGATCGGTCTACCCGTTTAGGCCTGAAAGAGTAACAAACATCCATCCAGACATCCATTCTTACAAACTTTCACGTTTAAATAATATTAGTAAGATTGTATCACAATTATTAAAAAAAATATAGAGCTTTAACGTAAAATTATTTTTTATAACATTATGTTGAAAAACAACACAATTTTCGAATGCATTGGACTAAGTTATAATTTGCCGTCATTAGGTACCTCGTCACGTCAAAAGTATATTATATAAGTGAGATCATGAACCGGTGGTAAAGTGCAACTACATAGTCTTTATTAAATATTTATTGAAGAGGTGCAGGAAACCAATCGACCAGTCGCATACTGACTACTGACCCAATGATGGACGGGATCGAGTACGGTCTAAAAAGGAAATCCTACTTGCGCCCGCACAACCGATACGCGAGTCTACCCCATTAGCTCTACTAAACTATTAATATTGAAATAGTGGACTACTTTAATAGCTAGGTACTACTACAGGCTAGTATTGGAAGCATTGGAACTTCGAAAACAGTGGGGCGTGAATTAAAATTTAGGATTTCATATAGTCTATTTACCTAGCAGATTCAAATAATAAAAAGAAGTTACGAAAAGCAATTTACCTAGTACATTTTCTAAAAATACTACTAACACTAATTGAGCACGGGAGCAGACTGAAAACCAGCAGTCAAGATAGTCGCAGGGTTATCATGGCGTCACACTGAGTCTGCGCCCTTTGGCTGCTGTTTTTTTTTTATTTTCTATGTCTAGTATATAATATTATCACTTTTGTTATTCATGTATGTATTAAATATGCCAATAAAACACATTCATTTACTTTTTTTTTAAACTTAAATAATATTTAATTTAATATTTAAGTTATTCGTTCTGGTCACTTTTACAAATTATACAAATGTGCTTTTTCAGTTGCCCGGTACATTTTTTTTTCTAAAAGCGCGTTCTACGTAGCTTTTCATATAAAACAAGTCTGATAAACAAGTACCTATACGCAAAAGATAACTGTACTTTTACTTCTTCAAATTATACTGTTTCACGCAAAATTTAAAATGCCACAGTCGAGGTTTTTCATTATTCATTTTAATGACTCCATGTTTTCGCCACTAACTTGTTTATTGTGATGATGATTTATGACCATCAAAATATTTGTTTTATTATGCAGCTACTTGTTTTAATAATAAAGTGTGCAGAAACCGTCAAATATACTTCGAATAGGTATTCTTTTATGTTGGTATTAATTAAATAACAGCTATTATAACATTTGCATTAATTCTCGTCTAATTTTGTTGCTCAGCTCGGTTTTTGTCCATTCTTTTTCTCGTTTAATTATTAAATTCCTCCCCCAACGTGTTAATTGAAAATTTATGTTTTTTATCCGTTTGCAAGTTCAAAGACTTCGTATCGATCATGTCCAACCCAAGTCGTAAATATCAGAGAATAAAGGTGTTGTGTTGTGTTAAAACCGTAAAATATGAAGGCATAAATCATACGAACCAAGTTGTAATTAAAGTTCGTTTTGTAGAGGTGTTGACATAAATTCGGTGTGAAATTCCTCGTGTGACATTGCTGTGGCTAAAGCGATGTACGCCACTTTGGGCAAATGTTTGCGTCTATTGTCTAATTTTCACTTAAAAGTGCTTTTGTCATTTGTTTTGTTTAAGAATAGCAGCGTGTCCAGAATCCTGGTAGCATTTGTCTCGTTGGATAGTACACTTACTACATACGTATGCTTTTACGTTGGGACAGATTCTCCAGGATTTTGTTCACACGATGCAATGACCAAGAGCTTAGATAATATAGGTTTTGAATATGCTAAGAACTCCCGGCCCCAAATACCCTTTCTCTCTAGCCCCATAGCCGAATATACGAGTACCTATTCAAATTCAAATTACTGTCACCTGGATCTTTATCGTCAGCCGGTAATATTCCATCTCTTTTAGTTCTCTTTGCAAGAAATACCTAAGCCTCCCCCTCCTCTCTTCTCTTCGTCCAATTTAAGTACTATTATTTTCCAACATCCTGATCACATAGATTTATTTTTCCCTGAGAATCACTATAAGACCAACCAGGATCCAGGCCCTAGGATAGTCCAGGATCTAGGTCTAATAATGCCTTGTAAAATATTGTAAATTTTCTATGAAACATTTTCACTCTCCAAAGACCTGGTAACTGGTAACTAAACAATACCTCTCAAAGTTGTCTCTATTAGACTAAGCTCCCCGTATCCTGATAAAATCGCTTAATATTCTGCCTTTGTTTATTATCAAAGAATTTAATATCAAATTATTACTCTTGACTCTTGAGAGTTTGACATTTAAATACAGCTATTGACACTAACATTGCGTGGGAGGAGTGGGCTGTACTCGTAGATTGTAGCTCCACAAATAGGACGAAAAAACTACTGGATTGAGATTGCTAAAAAAAATATGAGCACACTTAATAGTAAGCCCACTAGGTAGGTATTCATCTATACTATTCTATAAAGAGGTAATCTGACTGACTCATCATCGAATGAACCTACAATGACGAAATTTAGAGCATTGGTTCCATTTACTATCTAGAGGAAGACAAGTAATAAGAAGGTATTTTGTGAAATTCCCGCTGGAACAAAATATTATACGGAAATCTGTAACAACTAGTTATTAATAAGACAAACAAATAAGCCATTTACATTAAATAGGTAAGCTTACTACTTTGTATATTGTAACACGAACACACAAACATATTATAATACTCGCACACTTCATCATTAGTTACCACTGTGATAGCGTACTCGTACTTTTGCAATCGCACACAACCGAGCGAGTGAGTGAATAGAATAAAATAAGTGCTCTTTATTGTCGACCAACATATTTACAAAACACTAATAAAAATATACACAAACTAATACGACATATTATAATTAACTTAAAATTAGAGAAAAAAAAAGGTCTCCAATGGGCGGTTTTATCGCATTAAGCGAACTCTACCAGGCAACCGCATTTTGAATGAATATAGTATGCAAGGAAGAGTAGAGTTCTCATACGAAATAATTATAAATATTAGGTACTTAAATTAGTGAGTTAGAGTGAGTGAGTTTACTTTGGATGCCTCACTTCTGTCAAACGAAACTATTTCCAGGCGTAGTCATTTTAGTGTTATTTCCTCAACAAATAGGCGTTTTGTGAACATTTTTGCAGGTGTTAATTACGCAACACCCACTTGTTTAAGATAAGGTGCACTATGTTATTTGCGCATTAGCTATCTGTGATCCATTTAGCGATTATTTATGACTTGATTACAGCTTAAAGCTACCTAGAGCGGTGCTTTGTTGATTTTGTTGCAAAACATCTCTATATGTTATTAAAGAGTTGTGGCAACTGGCTGAGAAATAACGGTCCCGCCCAAACTGGTGATTGTAAAAACTCAAAATATGTGAAGGTTTAGACGTCATTTTGATGAGCGCACGCGGCGTGAGCCCTTTTCGGAAAGATGTTTTGAAGGACAGTATGTATGAGCAGCACTGATGATGGAGGCGCGAAGCGCGTGAACGCGCATGCTATGCGAAAGATGCAAAATAAAAAAATAAAAATGCATTTTATTTCGAAGCGGTATAGGGTATTTCAAGGTTTTTTTCAAAATGTTATAATTTGTAGCGAATAATAAAATATATTTAGTTGGGACTATGAACTGGGACTATGTATAATGATACATAGTCCCAGTTCATAGTCCCAATAGTGATATCAACATAATTTGCAAGCACATCTCACATCGGACAAAATATTCAAACTACGCCGCAGGTTCAACGAGTTCTCTAATAGCTCTAAGCATCATTGAAGTAATACACTCTTTCGTTAAGGCACATACATACCTATAATTATTATTCCGTTCTTTCTTCACACATTGCCTTGCGTCTTACGACACTTATGCCACATTGACGTCACAAATGTTAATTTATTCTGAATATTTTATCACTTCCATGATTGTAAATTCAGTTTATGCATACACGTGTTTTTTTCTTTCAGTAAACTGGATTTTACTGGATAAACTCTAAACTATCATCGTGGCTTCTAGACATTTCCAAAAGAGGATTATAAAAAGCATTGGGTTTTTTGGGATTTGCGAAGCTCTAGAATAATAGTTAGTTTATTGTTTAGTTCTATATAATTTCAGTATTGTATATTTCCTCCATGACTGTCTGGAAGAGATAGCTTTGAGCGAAAAGACTTTCAAATGTAAAACGTTTTTTTACTGAATTGGCTCTGTAGCTAGTGAAATTACTGGGCTAAAGAGTCATTAAGTCTTGAGTAAAAAGCGTTGGTGCAGTGATTTTCATATTATTGTGAAATCCTAGGTGGCATTATACTGATTATGGGCAGCGTTATCTCTTAACGTCAGGAGAGCGCCTTGCTCGTCTTTCTTATCTTCTCAGTATTTTATTTCAAAAGTGTGAAAGGCATCAATAAAAACAGTAGGACCATTTATTAGGGTTCATGTTTAATTTAATCTCAATTACATATAAGCAAATTTTAATTAGATTACCATATTTAGGTTTACGCCTCACGCGAAACCTGTTTGATATCAAATGTATGAGTCAGCCCCCCGAGGTGGTTTAATGAGCGACTTTATGAAATAACCAAATCGACATCCTGAGATCGGTCGTTGACTCAACGATTCAATTGTTTAGGGCATTCGCACACTAGACGTAGATCAACCTATGTTCTTCTTCTTTTCGAGTCGAAATGGCTTTATTTTATTCTATAGCTGCTTGGACCAGTAGGTGGACAGAGCTATAGCTCTGTCATTGGCCTCGACGAGATCCTGCTTCGTACATATGACAGGGCTGCTGGGACATTGGAGAAGGTGGTCCATCGATTGGATAATCTATGTTTTGTATAACAATACATAACAATTTAAAAGTTTATTAAAATTAGCAACTTTTTACAAGCTTTTATTTACTTTCACCTGTCTGTTGTCTGTCTGTCTATAATCAAATCTTGCAAGTTAAATTTGATCCACTTCCCGGTTTCCGATTGAGCTGAAATTTTCCATGCATGTATAAATCGGATGACAATGCAATATCATTTGGTCATCGAGCTGATCTGATGATGGAGCTGAAGGTGGCCATAGGAACTCTGTAATTAAATGCAACCCCATCGAGTTTGGGCTCATTTGATAGTAATAAAAGCTGGTTTTAAAAAGTTTTTCTTTTTAATTTAATTGTGTCCTATATTATTATACACACAACTTGCAATTTTACACATATACAGTTCATAACCCTGCACTCGTAATATAGAATAGGTCGTACAAAATCGGCCGCGGACGAGTGCTTCCACGTACCCGCTTCCCCGGCATTATGGCGTCCCGCAAAAACATCCCCAGGTTATTTGTGTGGGTATCCCTGCCGCACCCATCTTCAACAGGGGAGTCCCACACACCACATTGCACCTTTCGGTGTAGGATAACGCATTTTTCCTAGGTCAAAAAAAAAATCAATAATATGGGAGTTATCATAATTGCGCTTCGTGTACGAAGCCTCTTATAATTTAAAGTGTTGGCCCAATACTGGTATATTTTACAAGGCCTTGAGGTTAGGGCTCTTGCGGCTTGTTTATGATCATCTTTGAGTTTTGGTCATTTTGGCAGGCGTTTACTACTCGAATTATAAAAACCAAGACAGATGATCTAGAAGAGAGAATATATCTAAAGACTAAAAAGTTTCATCTGTACCTCTAAAGGTATGAACCTTGATTCCTTGAAAATGTGCTTTTGACATTTTATTTGAGTATTAGATACTTCGCGTGAATTTTCCTATGTGCCTATTAGAACAAATTATGTGAAACATTAAATTTGACCTAAATTTGGATTTGACACACTAGAGGTGTTATATTTAGTATACAAGAAGCGAAATCTGTTCTTCAGGCAAAATAAAATATAGGGTATGATTTGTAGACAGAATCCTAGTAAAACTTTTTAAAAGTTGCCACAAACACTAAACATTTTATGCAAAAATATTTTCATACCCAACAGTCTTAAACTTTTATTTGGCATGCAAATGTTGCAGTACCTATTCATCTCTTCCGCGCTGAACGTTCTGCAGTTACGACGCGTTATTTTAGCGCAGCACCAAATGTTCCATTCAACTTGAACAAGAACAAACTATTATATTGCAGTCCTACAGAAATGTACAAATGTGTACTTTGAAGGTAAATAAAGTAGCTTACACATTAGTTATTTTTATTATTAAGTCTCTGCGCCCAGTGGTTTTACCCGCTATGTGCCATCACGCGCCGCCTATGTGCTATTCCAGGGTCTAAGCTATTTCTTTACCAAATTTCAGCTCAATCACTCCACCCATTTAGGCGTGAAGAAGTACCAAACATTCACACTCACTCACAAATTTTCGCATTTATAATAATATTAGTGTAATTAACGCAGCAACGCAGCTTCTATAGTCTTCTTCTTATTTTCGAATGGCTTACATTTTTTTTATTTATGTTTTTTAAAATTTAGGATCTAAAGTTGCTTAAACCAGTACTCAGCCAGTTCCAAAGCTATTTTGTTCTCTCCAAATAGTTCGTCAACTGTGCAGGGTCCTATATGTCAGAGAATAAGATGAGATGGTGGATATTATTTATATTTTGGATCAGCCAACATTTTAAAGGTGGATGGACTCCTTCAAATCTCTTCACAATAATTAAAATCATTACTAAAATAATAAATCGACTGCTCGACCGTTCTGACAAATTATGTCTGTCTTCCATCCACCTCCTGACCCAAGGAGAGCCATTGGCTACTACGTTGCCAGTATTAATTCAAAATAAGGTTGCAATAAAACTTATCAATATCCTCCGCGCCGACACGGCCATTCTGCAGCAGGTCGCGCTCGACATGCTCTACAAAGAAAACCAGAAATCATCAACAGTTCAATACACAAAACTAAATTTACTCAGTTCAATACCGACATTAATTACAGACCAAACTATTCAATTAAAACAATTGTAATAATTCAGAATCCACTGTACACAATATTCAAATCTCAAATAACTTCTTTAACTAATTAATCACACAACTATACAAAAGGCGTATCGAGGACACGTTCCTCCGAGATACCCTTCGCTAACAACACCAAAGGCGTACCGAGGCCCACGTCCTACAAGGTACCCTTTGATAACTAAAGGCGTATCGAGGACCCGGTCCTCCGAGATACCCTTCACTACAATAACAATACCAAAGGCGTACCGAGGACCCCGTCCTACAAGGCACCCTTTGCTAACTAAAGGCGTATCGAGGACCCGGTCCTACGAGATACCCTTCACTACAATAACAATACCAAAGGCGTACCGAGGACCCCGTCCTACAAGGCACCCTTTGCTAACTAAAGGCGTATCGAGGACCCGGTCCTACGAGATACCCTTCACTACAATAACAATACCAAAGGCATACCGAGGACCCCGTCCTACAAGGCATCCTTTGCTAACTAAAGGCGTATCGAGGGATACCCTTCTCCCTAGCTATTTAAATAACACAACACAAAACAGAACATAACCAACAAATAAACTGCAATACAATATCAATGATAAAAGCACCATATTCTTACAAACAAAATATTTCACTAAAATCAATAACGTCTTAAATACATACAACTCGCTACAACGTACTACTACGACGAATTATTAGGTCACTCAACTTAAATGTAGTAATTTCACGATCTGTCCAATAGGAGTAAGGTCATTTCCAGCCAGTTCATCATTAACACCGCCGACACGAGTATGCCTGGCATATCAATGTGGATTTAATCGTCAACATCTCTGTAATGTATGTCCATGGCTTCTTGGTCTTTATTGTGACCATATCTAAAATGAACTCAAAATAGATAAGTATTTGATAAAGATACATTAAACTTACCGTTACTCTTCTTTCGTTTATGAATACACATAACTGATTGATTGCCTGACTGTTCTATCAACTATCAACGTGTGGTCCAAGCAACTGAACAGATTTTTTTTTTATTTCGCTTATAGATAATTATATTGATGCAAACATCTGCTTAACAAGAATTCTTTGAAGCGGGTCAAGCTGCTGGTATCAGCTCAGGGTTGCATTCATGTCCTCTCTGTCGCCCAACAGTTGAAACTCCAAATTAACTAATGTGGTAATGTGGTTTCACATTATTAAAGCGACTCTATATAGGGATTTGCTAAATAATAGGCGTGTGCATAATATCATTATTATTCATCATCATGAAACTGCTTCAATATTATCCTATTCTGCATGCCGATTAACTACTCGTTACAAACATCAGATTAAAACACCAGGTAAGTATATCATGTGAGAACATTAGGTAAGAACATCAGATAAGAATATCGGGTAAGAACATACAAACAATCATAACATACATTTTAAGTATAATATAAATATAATAATGGTATCACATCATCCAGCCATGCTGCCAAGATGGGAACAGCGCAGAGGTCAATTCCAGGTCCTTTTCCTTTCCTGGTATATATAAATGTTCTCCCATATACGGACAAAGGCCCAGCAGCCAACGATAACTCGTCGATTTTTAAAGTGAATAGGAGAGATAGTGAACTTGTACTTGTTAATAACGCTCCAGTAACAATATCTAAATGGTTTGCAGCCACAAATCTGTTATTAAATGTGAAATGTCACGCTGCAAAAGTGTGCAACTCGTGCCATTCATGAGATGCACCCTCGAGATCCTTTAAAAGAGGTCTTTAAAGATATCAATATACTGATCTTACCATACTAGTACAAAAGAATCCTGATAAATTCAACCTAAATAGTGACAATCACAGCCTTAATACTAAAAATACGCTGCACCCAGGTTCAGACTGTCCAATACAAACCAGAAATCATTCTAAAGAGAATTGTATACCTACATTTTTATAATAAAATCCCTGAGGAAATACATAAGGTTAAATTTAAAAGCTATGTTAAAGCCATAATATAATAAAAGAAAGTCTATTTTATAAAATTAGAAAAGCAATCCCTATGAGTTCCCGCTCAGTCCACTCATAGAGGCGCCCTGCGAACAAGCGGCGGAGTATCCAAATTGTAAAAGTGACCTGCAAAATTGCTCCGTTGACCAATTTTGAGTTTGAGTTATATTCTATCTTTATAATATAGGATTTATTACCACTTTATCCATACAATTTCTTCCATCACTCATTACCCAATAACACCAACGAGAATTGATCGTTTGCTTCACATTGCGACGAGAACACGACAACGTCGTAACGCCAAATTGCTTATCGTACTCGTACAAAATAGTAAATGTAAATAAATTGTTTTACCTCGTCTCCGCAATCATATTTGTAAATCAGCAATCATTAAAAGAAATTGTGCCTCACTGTTAGCAATCAAAATTCCACGAAATCTTTAAACCAATTTAAATGAAATTTTAACCATAATATCATTTGTATATATTAGATAAAATATCTCCTTTTGTAGGATTATCATCAAAGGTAGTCTGGAAGAGATCGCTTTTAGCGATAAGACTGCCAATTTTTACACTTATGTCGTGATTTTGTGTTATAGTTTTAAGTTTTCTGTTTGTTTGTAGTGTACCTAATAAAGAGTTTTCTATTCTATTCTATCATCAAAGTCTTTTGTATCTTTAAAAGATAATTCAAACGGCGTTCCCGGCTTTAAGATGGGCTACCAATAAATAGCAAAACCTTTCAAATTATATATATATTTTTTTTTTACATACATTATATTATTGTTTAGTTTGATATAATATGTATATAATATTTACCATTGATTTCCTTAAGAAATCGATCTTCACCGATAAGACCGCAACTAGTACCTTACCTTTAATATTATTCATGTATGTACATCACTTTATATCTTAACTTATGTTACCCATGTTTACAACAGCCTCGAAAACAACACAACCTACACTACGCATATCAAATACAGTTATCATTTTTGTGTGTATGCATGTATGTTTGTCCTTTAATCTCTCCAAAGCAAAATAGACGAATCTCCTCACTTTTCGTTGACTTAATTCAACATCCAAGCCAGCCCATGACTCATGACACAGTCTGATCTCATCAAAATCAAAATCGGCCCAGTAGTCCTCAAAATATTAATCAAAAATTACCATCGCTTATTTTCGTGACCATTCTAGGTCAGTTTAATATACATGGAACCTCAAATATATACAAGAAAACGCGTTATTGAATATACTCACCGAGTTCCTATTCAATAAAGCTTATATATATATATATATATAACGTTTGCAGTTCATTATTGGACATTTCCCTTTTTATTAAAATTAAACTAAATCACCAATGGATGTCCCCCCGATGACTTACGACTACCTTCGTATGTAGACCTCTGCTTGCCTTGTTGTTCCATTCCTTGAAATCAGTTCACACAACAGCTGGTAACTACTGCCAGACACCTTTTGTTATGCAATATAAACTCCCCTAACAGTTTAGTTTTGACCCAGTGTATTATCACCATAATATTTTATAAAATCTATTGTATGCTTGCAAAGAGCTTAGATTCTGCGTGACATAAATACACCATGTCATTTTGTTACTATTCCTTCATCATTGTTTTGTTTATTATTATCTTGACGATAGGTAAAAAAAAAAAAGGTACTGTTACCATGGATACCATTATCGCTGAATTTGATAGATTGTCAAATAAATTGTAGAAACAGACATGACAATATAATGATAATATAATATACACTTACACTTTCATTTCCATGATATGAAATTAAGATATTATGGCCAAAACTCGTCCCATAGTACGAGCTACGCCCCTCTTAAGACTCTCCCAACATAAATCTATGGCCGTTATCCCGATCGAATCCGATCAAATTTCTACTTAATAACCTGTCCCACGTACATCTCTTGCGTCCAAAAGTGCAGGTGGCTTTCCCAATATTTTCACAGGCAGCGACATCATCTAAACTTCGGTTTGGTAGTGGACGAGACAAAAATGACTTACTTTGCGTAACACATACAAATACCAATCACATTTCCAAATTATAATAATTAAACAATCCAGATCAAGTAGGTAGGTAGGTCCACAGGAAGCACAGAGCGATCAGGAGGGTGACGGGGTAGATCAATGTGCTGATCGACATTCAATCGTCTCGTTATCCCACTTCTGATGTCAGAGAATAAGATGAGATGGTGGATATTATTTATATTTTGGATCAGCCAACATTTTAAAGGTGGATGGACTCCTTCAAATCTCTTCACAATAATTAAAATCATTACTAAAATAATAAATCGACTGCTCGACCGTTCTGACAAATTATGTCTGTCTTCCATCCACCTCCTGACCCAAGGAGAGCCATTGGCTACTACGTTGCCAGTATTAATTCAAAATAAGGTTGCAATAAAACTTATCAATATCCTCCGCGCCGACATATAGTAATAAAATAAAATAATAATTGGCGTTTATACTCCAACAGAGCAGGTTACCTGTTGGTCAACCTACATGTTTCAGTTTCTACAGGGCCTGCATCATGACCTGGCAACTGCCTCCTATGTAATCTCTTATAGAAAACAAACGGGACCCACAGTTTTACGTGACTTCAGAAACACGGTAGCGTCCAGGCGAAAAGATTATGCCACACTGACATTTGAACCTCTTTTTATAAGGCTCTATTCACTTTCGTTTTCCCAAGAACTCGATGTTGCAACAATGATTGAAGTGCATAATATATCTGTTGAAATAAAATATATTCTTTGCTAATATTCTGATATTAAAAATAAAATACAATTTAGTTTTATCCACATAAAGCAATTAGTCAAAAGCTAGTCTGTGCTCATTTGATTTAATTGCTAAATCATGCAAGAATTACCAGAAAACAAGTCTTCAGTCTATTTTTGGCAAAGGATCCGAGTAAGTCTGAGAAGATGGATGAGATCTTTAGCATTAAAATATGACCGGCTGAATTGGTAATGATTTGCGAGTCTATGGTTCTAAAACCTATAGTTTTTGTTTATTTATTATCGTTTTATACGAATTAACATAAAATTATATTAATTTAGACGCCAATTGCTACGCTACTGGATTGAAATATAGAAATAAATAAAAAATGCCAGTTCCTTAACAACTTAGAAGAAGTTTCGGACACTACCGTTGCCAGCGCATCACTTTAATTGCTTAGTTTTAAAAGGTCATATTATCATCTTTTTACAAGCGTTTATTTACTTTCACCTGTCTGTTGTCTGTCTGTCTTTCTGTAATCAAATCTTGCAAGTTAAATTTGACCCACTTCCCGGTGTCCGATTAAGCTGAAATTTTGTATGCATGTATAAATCGGATGACAATGCAATATTTTTATGACATCGAGCTGATCTGATGATGTAGCGGGAAGGTGGCTATAGGAACTCCGTAATTAAACGTCGTAACCCCATCGAGTTTGGGCTCATTTGATTCGTCTTGACGAGTACTTTATGGCGCTAAATGGTAATAATAATAAAAGCTTGTTTTAAAAAGTTGTTTTAAAATTTCACTTGTTTAGAATTAAATTAAAAAGACAAGTTTTAACAGTTATAATTAGTGTTTTTAGGGTTTCGTACCTTTATACCTCCTTTATACCTCTAAAGGAATAATCGAATACCTTATAGGATCACTCATGCGTCCGTCTGTCTGTCAAGACCCTTTAACTCCAGAACGTCGTACATTTATACCTCTAAAGGAATAAACGAAAACCTTATAGGATCACTCATGCGTCCGTCTGTCTGTCAATACCCTTAAACTCCAGAACGCGTAGAGTTACCGAGTTGAGATTTTTTTTCAAACAACTAAAACAAAACTTATCATTATGACTACAGTTTACATACCCTTAAAGGCACACCAAAGCCACCATGACACCGATTCTTTCATTTTCTTCCCTATTGAAATGTGCAAGCGCCTTTACGTTACGTTTATGTCGCATTGTATAAGGGTTTGCTTTGCCAATCAGCTGGCATTTGCTACGTCGGCTCGACATAAAAGACACCAACTCTATAAAACAGAATCGCGCATTCAAATATACGATCAGATGTAACTCGTTACGGACCACACAGGGCGATATCTCAGCAGCCATCTCCACTGAATAGGCGATATAAAAGTTCGCGAAAGTACTACATTGTACTGATTAAATGGTAGATAATTCTGAAAGGAAAATGAAGTTGCAGTGTATCTTTTTGATTATGGTCCGAGAATTATTGTCTACGATTGTTAAACATACCGCGTTATTGGATTCATTTAACATTTAGATGGTGTTGAAGCTATATCAAAAAGTTTGTTTTACGCGTAAGTAAACTGATTCTGAAAAACATAAGACATAACATTACATAAGTTACTGTCAAAAAACCACAGGAAGCATATAAATAATGTCACCATAATGTGTGTGTAGAGCTAATGTTGAGAAATCATAACAATTTACTAATTTAAACTAGAGGCTTTTAACTAACATTTAAATTCATCTGAGTGGATGTGGAAGGTTACGACATAAAATCATATCTACATATATATGAGTAGGTATCTGAAAATTTTAACCCAATTTGTTTAGAGGTTTGAACAGTGCATTTGGAGACCAGTATGTCATTCACGGTTTCCTTTTTAACATACAGAATAGAAATCACCTATGTTTATTGACCCTGTCATGAAGATGCGACCACTGCTGTTGCAATTATCTTCGACTAGAAATTGTCCAGTTCTGTTTTTATTTCTCAATTTGATATCATGATGGTGGTAATAGTTCGGGCGCCGGCGGAAGTGCAAATGGCTCGTCGGCCGTCGGTCGGGCGACCACCTCTGACGAACAGTGGCGTCCTTGTTTTGGAATTCGGTGCTTCATTTGGATCCTGGACATTTCGTCGAGAGTGGTGTGATTCCATTTCCTTTGAGGATAGTTGTATTTTATGTCATTAAAATTATTCCTATTTAACTCTTTGTTTCTTTCACTGAACTCTCCAAACCATTGAATTCCAAAGTATCTTTACTTATCAGCAATTTATGAACTCTCAAATTGTCGCAGCACAAAATTAACTCTTGCATGTCTCTGTCGATTACTATTAATATTGTTGTCATCATTAAAATTATGAACGAT
This sequence comes from Hemithea aestivaria, assembly GCA_947507615.1. Lineage (NCBI taxonomy): Eukaryota > Metazoa > Arthropoda > Insecta > Lepidoptera > Geometridae > Hemithea > Hemithea aestivaria. Next base: position 6,429,602 of record OX382331.1, read on the forward strand.
GCGAAGGAAAAAGAGCAAGATAATGAACCAGACAGTTTCACGCATCAACAGAACCGCTTCAAAGATATGGAATTCCAATTAAAGTGAAAGAAATAAAACAACTTGTAATATGCCAGTTCACTTCAGGATCTAAAATATACACTAATGATTCTGCAACTGATTGTAGCAATATGCATCTAAAGGCCGGATGCACAGAAATATACATAGTATCGGATAATCGTATAGATGTAACTACGTGGGTCGTCAACATTGTTATTCCTATCTTGTCGGTGTATGAATCCTTGCATCCTTTGTATCTTGTGTACCTACTTCATGTCAGGAAAATAAATGCTTTGCCACCTCAACGCCTTAACGCTCATGCACTAAGCTCCAAAGTGGCTTGATAGCATATACATTGCTATAAATTTAGTACGAGACTGAGGCTCGAGTCTAGACTTGGTAATCAATGAACGGCTTGCTTTATGGATGAAAGTTAACATTATAATTTTGAAATAATTCACACCGATCAAGGATCATAGTGATGCAGTGTAGTTTGAGTCCAAAGATGAGATAGGTTATTGATCAGTAAAGATAAATTGCCGAAAAGCAAAACTTTGTTCAAGCAAAACAAAAATAACAGCAGCATAACGATAATGATTTGTCCATTAATCCGTACCAAATTGGAAGAAATTTGGCATGAAAATGTACTCAAATTATTATTTCCTCTCAAAGTATCTCCTAAGTCCTGTCTCCATACTGACACGTTCAGACTTATCTATATCACGTTACATATTATTTTCGTTACACGAGAAGTCCGTACAAAGTTTGTTTTAATTTTGTTCCTCGGAAAGATATTTATTTGCGCAAAAGTTGATGTCGCGTGACGGCACGGCTTGCGGCGATGATGAGAGCTCTTTTTGTACATCGTTCATATTTTCAATGTCATTCCTAATTACAGTCAATTCAATATGTACGGCACATAATTTGTTGTTCAATTTGTCAAGCCTCACATTTTTGAATCCATATACGTAGTACCAGTTTATAAAATGTTATTTATATCCAATGCTATAGAAATAACCCATGGAACGACACTATGTTTCGTACGTTGGCACCGAATGCTATTTTAAATGTTATAGAATGTGATACATAGAACGTTGAACTGTTAATTTATGTAATCGTTTTGATTCACGTTATGACATTTTTCGTCAACTAGTATATAAGATGGGATGACGTCGCGTCGGCATTCGCTGCAACCTTGAGCTAGCTTGCGCTCGCTCGTGCCATGCTGCTCGTAGTTACTATTCTACTCGACTAGTAGGTATTTCACTCAGTGACGCCTTCGCTTCGCCACATACACGCCCGCTATTATTGAAGGAGTTCATTGGAACATCTATTTGCGCAATTTGTAGCATCGTTGCTAAAGCATTCCGATGACCTCTCTGTGTTTACTATTGACAATAGATACTTCGGATTCAATTAAGATTTTTATTAAATACAAGTTGACTTTATTTACGTTTCTAATACTGTCACTTCTATAATCTACCAAACTAGATTGACTGTTTTCGCCATTTTATTTGTATTATTTTTTCAGGCTCGTCAACTTCACTTTTCCAACCACTACATAGAAACCGCTCGGATTTCAGCAGTTTGCAGTATACAGTATAAGTGGCTCAAAGAAGTGTGCGTAGCGCATGCGTTGTCAGTATATCCACTGTTCATTCACTGCGCAACCAATGCGTCCAGTGAAATAGAGGCAAATAGATATTTTACCTTCCCCGAGCAGGCACGGTCTTCGACAAGCTTGGTGATTTTAAAGTCAAATTTAGTATGAATGTTTAAAATATGGGATGTTTGGTGAGAGGCGCGGAGATCGGTGTGTCGGGGCGGCGCGGCAGCACGGCGGAGTGGTGAGCGGTGAGCGGCGGCGCGACGGGTGCGAGTGTGCGCGAGTGCGCGTGTGGTGGTGAGCCGAGGTTCGCCGCGGCGCGCCCCGTCAGTCGGCGGCGGCGAGCCACGCGCGTCGTCTCGTACAGCTCTCTCCGCATCAACGCTGTATTTCACGCAGCTTACCTGCCGACGTTCAGGCTTCGCCGGCTCTCACGCTCTCGAGCGTGGAGGTCGCGCCGACCTCGCGCAGTTTCGGTCCTCGGCGGTTTCTCTTCGCGCCGACGGTCGCGTGATTAGCTCCACTGCAGCGATATCCGCGGAACTCATCTGTGCTGTGACTCCGGCGGTCCGGTAGCCGCCGCGTGCTGTGACAGTGAAATCGTGTCTCGCAATACAATATCGTGCGGATGTGCAGTGATGGATGAGTAGACAGAGGCGCTGTTAGCACGCTGACGATCGTATCTAGGAATCGACAGTTTTTGTGGCAGTGGTACGAGAGAGGGTCGTCAAAATTGAGCCCAAACTGTATATAGGTGGGTATCGCGTCGAGTGAGAGCCGTTGCGGCTGGTGGCAGAGTGGATGTTGAATATTTATAGCGAGCAAGTTGGAAAGTTGCTTGTCGACGAGTTGTGGCGGGTGCCGCGCCGCACCGCGCCCGCGCCGTCATCACAACAGGCTTCCCAATGCTGCATCGTTGCACCACACAGCTGATCGGTTTAATCAAATAAGAATATCAGAATTGTCACAAGTGCATGTTTACTAAAACTTTAAGCCTCATCCTCTTTTAAATTGAGTTAGCGAGATTATCAGTTGTTATATACTGTTGTATACTAAGTAATATGCCCCATTAAAATAATATGAATAAATCTGGCACACTATCGTAGCTTTTCAGACGACATGACGGCAAATCGTTGAATAGGTTGACAGACATAATGAGGACTTGGGCTGTTTAGAATATTTATTGTGACCTATTTTAGTTTACAGCTTCGGTTTTACTTATAATAAAGATACAATGATTAGAATATGCGAGTAGGTACTATAGCTACGGTCAACAACATCAGCTAAAGGGCTTAGAAGGTAAATTGAATTAGCCCGACTGCCAAGTCCAATGCAATAGCACTTCAAACCCTCATTGGAGAACTGTTTATAGACTACAAACAACTACTTGATAATACAATTAAGATAGAAGAATTACAAAGCGCTAAGCACGTGTCCGAAAGTTATTACAAAATTGATGAACAATTAGAACAAGAGCATGTAAAATTTTTAATTTTTTTATCAAAATACTTACCTATATAAAGCCAGAGTTGAACATATACCTACTAAGAGAGTTTTTTTTTCTTTGAGGATTAAACAGAAAACGTGGGCAAATTAAACAGTTTTTTACTACAGTAGAGTCCGTTTATAATGACATCGAAAGGAATTGACAAACACGTCATAATAAGCGGATGTCATACAAAGCATTTTGTGAAATGATAAACCTTTTAATTTAAAAATGTATGTACTTAAGTATTTTAATACAGAAACATATCTAGTAATTACATATGTATACATACATATTAAATCAAAATCAAAATTGCACGTAATCAGCACATTATAACACATATAAGAGTATTTTTTACTGTAAGTAATCTGTAATTTTTGTCTGCTTTTTCTTTTCATTTTATTGTAAAAACAGTCTCTAATACTATTGTGTATAGAAGACATAGCTATGGTCAAATTATCATTTTCAATATTGCTGTGAACAAATCGTGATAATAATTCTGCAGCTTTTAATGCCTCTTCTGCGGTAGGTAATAGTGCTTCCTCGACTTCCTCTTCTCCATCACTTTCGAGTTGTTTCTTAGCACTAATGTTCTGTACGATATTTTCATCGGTGGGTTCTTCGGATGTGAGGAGAGTGCTATCGATGTAAAGATTCATGTCGGTCATTATAACCGGACATAATTTATTAAAAATGGGTCATAATAAGCGACATGTCACTGTAAGGAAAGTCATTATATCCAACTTTTTTATAAAGAATTTTATATGAAAACCAAACTTCGTAGTGTAATTACGTCATAATAACCGGTTGGTCAATATAGGTGGAGTCATAATAAACGGATTCTACTGTATTTTATTAAATAGTACATAGCGTAAGGAAAACTATCTACTTAGAATCTAATTAGAACAACTTCATATTTAAAAAAAAGTCCGGTTTAATAACCTAGTAATTCTAGGAAGATAATGAACTACCTTCTAATGACTAAATTCACAAAGCTTTTAAGTTTTTGGCAACAAATCCTGATTAAAGAATATTTACAACAAATCAGAATATCTCTTAGGGCATTGGTCAGCAGTTTCTGCGCTCCATCAATCAAATCCCGATGCTATTTGAGTTTGGCCCTAGTTCAAAGAGCAGATAAAAATGTGCCAATCTCAAAAGGAGGACAAGGCCGCGCACTCAATTCCTCACGAGAATACTGGATCTTGTAATAAACTTACTATTGTAAACTCATCGTCTTTGAGTAACTTGATATTCTTATCTATTGGGAATCCAAGTCTCTTTTTTTCCGTCGTGTTTTCAATCAACTTCTGTTTTTATCTAACTTTTTAGTTCTTATAATAAGCCGAATCAGAAATATAACTTTACAGCAATTTTGCATGTGAAATTTGTTTCTCGGTCTCTCATTAACTAGACCTTGATATGTTAAGCCAGCGATGGCCTTGTAGTTGTTGTCTACAACATCTCATTTCGTCAAGTACATTGCACCTACACTCATTATCACTTGGGAGGCGTCACGAGGCGTCAGTGGTTGCTTGTGTCAACAGAGACGCGATTGCAGGTGCCTGTGAACCAGCGAGGTCGTTCACCCCACCCGCTACCGATATTTGGATATACAACACCCATACACTTATAGAATGTGTTGACTATAACGATAACGGAACGCTCTACCGAAGGACGGCGTACACGTGGCAGCCCGCCACGCAGAAAACTGGATAGGGGACGTGCCGGGCCCAACCATTGTTATGTTAATTAGGCAATTCATTCCAAAGATTAAAATTATGGATCTGTTGAACTTGTTACTCGATATAATTGGTCACGTAATGCCTAAGCTGAATATGGCAACAAAAGCATTTAAAACTCTAGTGATTATTATGATAATGACAAGTTTAAAATTCAGAGCCAAAAATAAAACACTCAATCTCACAAATGCAAAAAATAGAGGAAAACAGAACGAACACTGGAAATGAATTATGTATGTGATCACTAAAGCACCTCGACAACGGACTAAATGTTAGAGGCGAAACACTTATGCTGTAATGATGGCAATAATTGAATACCGTGTATCGCACTGCAGGGGAGGGGGGCCACTGAATCTGGGACACCGCATGTTATTTCGGTACCGAATTGGGGCGGCGCGTTAAAGCATCGGGGTTTCCAAGCCGTCGTGAGGATGAAAACAAATAGTTTGTTAGACGAACACCTGAGTGGGCGGACCTCCGAATTGATGAATAGTAGACTCTGTATTCGTAGGCGTAAAGGTGATGATGACAAAACAGATAGTGCGACGGACGCCGTCGAAAGACATCGATTAATGATCTGGATGGTTAAGGTGTACATCGAATTAGATGGATCAGATACTTTGGGTGACACTAATGATATTGAATAACAGATGTCTAACATTATTCCATTATTTGCATCTTTATGTTCGACAAAGAGATAAAGTCGTTAAGAAATGGAAACGAAGTGAAGCAATCCAGCTTCTTTGCCAGAAATATTCTTTAGATAAAAGAAGAAGCAAATTAACCAGCCTCTTTTCTGATCATAAGCGTCTGTTTCTCTCTTCAAGCGACTGTTCATCACATAGGGTTCCCAAAATGATATCGGAGTTAATTGCTTTCTCAAGTGTTTGCAAAACACATTCCGTGTTATTAATGGAATCATTTATTCAGCTTTCATATAGGCTGACACAGTCATTTAGGAATTAGGCCGAGCCTACATTACTCGGAATTGTGCTCAATTTATTAAAACTTCTAGGACTGCGATTTGTGAAATTTAAACCCAGTGTACACAAACTTCAGGGTTCAAATTACTCTGAGTCAGGGATTCAGTAACATGGTTGGCTGTTTGGATTTGCCTAATAGGTCAAACTATTATGCCGTGTTTGGATTAGAATTATCAAATGCTTAGTACCTATTTCATTTATCACCAAAAATATTAAACTTCATCTACATATCTATCGAAAAAATATTATAGGTACTTAAAAATAAAAGTTTTGTCGTTTTATATACCTAACAGAATGTAGTATTCTATACGTATGAAGTATGTACGTTATTGCGTAATATGAGTACATTGTGAGGTTCAACGAGCTAGTATGAATTATAAATAGGATGACTAGTATCTATGAGGCTATACTTAGCAAACAATCAAGCTTATCAAACCATTAATAAGCCTAGTTACGGCGACATAACAATTAATTTCAGCTACTAAAGGATAAAAACTTAAAGACTATGTCCTAAATCGTGGAGTGCTACAAAGTTCATAAAACGATGTATTTTTATTAATGATCTAGTTCGAATTTAATATAAACTATGTCTTATAATTACCTTCTTCACAAATAAAAACTAACATTATCTCATATCAATATGATGAAATTTTGTTTAGTTTATGTTTTTACCTAAAATAATGGATTACCACAGGGTCCACCACTAGGCCCGCCCGTTTCACACATGCTAAAAGCGGTTTGCAGTTTTATACACAGCAAATTGCACCAATTGAAATCCGGCAATAAAATTGCCGTTTTTGTGCTTCATAAAAAACACTATAGAACGAAAATATTCAAGTCGATAACCGACGTACTCAAATTGAATACACTTTCAAATCACGCCGTCTCAGTTCGTCCCTTGCATTCCACAACTCGCTCACCCACAGCAAGCAGACCGGTCTTCGAGCATTGTACCAAACTCGCCACTCGACCAGTTCGAGTGGTATCCGCATCACTCGACTAGCAACTCCACCCATCGCCATCTTTACTTGTTAGGTTTATACGAAGCGAGGTGCGGTCTCAAGGTGAATCGCCCGGTCAACACACGCTCGATTCGATCGAATGCCTAGACCAAACACTGCCGCGTGACCTAACTATAAATGAAGAACGTTTACTATATTTTTTGATGGGGACCTCCTTTATTGTTCAACGGGTCTTTAAACAATGATCGATAAAGTTCGGTGAAACTGACGTCAATCAACTCCGTTAAGTTTTGTTACTTTCTTGATCTCTGCCCAGTCTCAATTATGAAGATTCTTCGATCAAAAGAACATGATTAGTTAATAAACTTCTGACATCTAGTGAATAACGTACATTGTGTAACTTGTAAGAGAATAAAATTTTAATATAATGATACAGACATTGTAATGCGTTGTACTTTGGACTTGTAACGAACAGAACTTAGCAATTTAAATGATTGGCGTTGAAATATGACAAAGCTTATTAGACATTTCCGTCACCAAACACGCCATGACCGCTCCGACTCTGAATGGAACGACCAAATGGGAACCTATTTCAAATAATGTTCGTATAAAAGAACGGTGTGATGGGCGGAGTCCTTAATTCAGAGTAATAACAACGCTGATGCCCTGCGTCTGCGAATGGAACTCACAAAGCAATTTTTCGTTATTACGCCTAGATCCTAGAATTGCCCGTAATGACGCCATAATAAAACCTTGAGAATGAAAGATGACTATTTGAATCAAGACACATGACTTCGACGAGTAACGATTGATGCTAGTTGGTACTGCACTCATAGGCATTGGAACTAGTAGTTGAAATACGGAAGCTATTTGATAATGTACATTCATACTTTATTTAAACGAAACTTGCAACTTCAACGAACTGCTGCTCAGAACAAATATTTAAACAGAACGTGTATGAGAGAACGAGGTTAATATTCTCATTAAATAAACGTCCGTATAGTTTTTACTTATCGGTGCCAGGAGTTATCAGATTGTACTCGGTTTCGATTCATAATAAAAAAACCTTGAAAAATGAGTACCTAATGCGAGCGTGGGTTTCGAAACCTGTGCTCGAGTCGTTTGCGTTAATATAATAATAGTTTACTGGCGTAACATTTATTCAATTTTATTCTCATTTTACGACTGTTAATTCCATTTGAGATTGAATTTCATTAAAGGCTATAACAGTCTGTTTAAGAAATAATTTGCATTGGATGATTTAGGAGGTGCTCTACCTATATACATACAAAAAATCCCCTCTTATTTAGCACGTGTCTGTCACTGGATTTAAAAGACCAAAGATCCGTGTTCGCTCGTAATATTTCTGGATGTACAATTTTGACCGCTTTAATATTAACCCTAAATAGATGTCAATGGAGCGAGCACAATGGGGCCGCGGTCGGCCGTTGACCGAAATAAAAAATAAACATAAGGTCGCTTAGGAATTAGAAACTAGATTCATAAAAAAATTGATCTATATTGGTTTTTTATTCGTCAAAGGTTTTAATACCTCCAAAGTTAGGAATTAGAGTTAATCTGAAAGGCAGGATTCAACTCCTCGGTTTTTCTGTAAATCATAGTGAAACACGATCGCAAAAATGAAAACGATTTTAAATTAGATTTTAGATAAGAATTAAGATTTTCATAGAAGTTTATATTAATTAGTGCTTATGATAATATAGAATATGCTTAACAGGTGACAGTATACAAAGTCGAGATGTAGAGAATCCGGTTTGGTTAAATATTATTACGAAATATTCAATAAATCGGATTAGCAAACCGGTTTGTCGTGGCGACATTAAAGTGCTTGGATAAACTACGATTACAACTCATATATTAACGCTACTGCAATAACAAATTGAAATTAATATCAAAGGCTGTACGTAGAAAACAAATATTGGAATTTAAAACCTTGGAATGATCTAAACACATAATGACATACTTTTTTTGTCCAAAGTTGGTATTCGCAACTTTCAAGTCTTTAGGAAGTTCACAATGGGTGTATAAAATAGCAGTCTTCAATACTGCTGGGCATAATAGCAATTGGCAGACTTATCGCTCAGAGCGATCTCTTCCAGACAGCCGTGCAGGGAGAGAAAACCACCATCACACGCGTGTCACACGTGTTATAACACTGGAGGATGGGGGTTTTACATATTTAAATCTAAAATCATATCTCGACGTTAGAGCCATAGGGCTGGATGTCCATCAACAATTTACCCTATGTTGGACCTAAGGTCCGAAGTCGATAACCAAAAAAATCTTACATCCAACCCTATGGCTCTAAAGTCGAGATATTATTTTATATCATGATGACGCTCTTTCAAGAGTGAAAATTACTGGTCAGTTGATACCAGCAGGGCACCGCTCCGGCCTGCTTGACCATCGAACCGACAACGGGCAGATGTGAAACTGTGAAACCTGGCCAAGGCGACCACGCTCAGCGTGACCTGATTTCTCATGACACACCAATTTAGTTTTTGGCAACGGTCGATAGAAAAATCACAATATACTGACGCTAATTAAAATCAACGTGAAAATTTGCTTTGATTGAGATTATTTTTGCACATCAATTTTATAGTGAAAGCTTTCGAGATTTTATTTAATGCAAACAAGAGAGCATAAAATCTTGATTGATTCCTTTCCTTTTTTAAAAACAAGAAATCTTGATTGATCTCTGCTTGAAGTATGGAAAGCCGATTAGATTAGAATGGATAAATAATTTATTTTTAACAATGAAAGCAGAATAAATTAACAACTCGTTTAATTGCTTCTATATAATAATAATAAAGCCTTTATTCAACAATCTTACAAAACATAAATAATTATTTACTAAATTATATAGACACCAGTTTCTTGAAGACTGTCTTGCTGCTTAGCATAGGCCTCCCCTAAAGCTTGCCATAGTTTCCGATCATGTGTTTTCCTTCTCCATGATGCTCCTTAATTCCTTAATCCTTCTCCATAATTGCTACTACAACCGCGTAACACAAAAAATATCAATTTTTGGAAAACAGATTTTATATCAATACAATTTAATTATGTTTTTTTTAATATTTTATTTTATACACAATTAAGCGAATTTTTTTTAAAGTTTTCTTGTATTCTATTCTTAATAAATAAATACTTACATGTCTCCAGATGACAACTAATTAATGCTTCACCAAATATGAGTGTACCATAGAATTGATTTCAGATAAATCCAATCAGACTAATTCGATTTCGTCGAAGAAGATATTATTTTCTGTTACAAATTTATATTAGTGACACGTTTCAACTGTTCTATGAAATAAAATGAACTCGAACACGTGTAAGATTCTTATACAAATATGTTTAGAAAATATCTTATTTGTAAGCAATGCTTATACATATATTAGCTTATAATTTTCTGTGTATTTTGTATCATGTAAACAGATTGTGTATTTTTTATCTACATAATTATTAAACTTTATAAGAAATATAGGTATTGCCATCACTACCCAATATAGCTGCACATCTCACTGCAGTTCAAAAGCATCTAACTGCAATATTTTTCGAACTTGAACCATTATTGTCCAGTTTTTGCAAAAAAAATCTTAATACAAACAATTTTTAATTTTATAGACAAGACAAATAATAAAATTTTGTTAAAAATATAAGTTAGTGTGTATGTGTGATACTTTTTCTTGCCTTTTAACAGATGAACAATGAACAGATTGAGGTTTAATTAGGTAAACCTATCATGCTGATAGCTAAAACTTTACAAAATACCGATTCATGCAGGTCGCTACATACCGGTACACATGGAAGTCCAAAGGGGAGGCCTATGTTTAGCAGTGGACGTCCTACGGCTGAGATGATGATGATGATGATTTATGCTAAATATGATTGTAACTCAATTTATAAATGAAAAAAAATATTTTTTTAAATGAAAAAAAATTACATGAAATTATTTTAAAAAAGGACTTGCAATGTTTTTCATTGCAGGTTAAATTTCAGTGGGCGAAATTGTTGAGGTCTATATTTACGATTAATTATTGTATAATATCTCTAGTTGTTATACGCTTTCAATTAACAATCCCATGAGAAAATAAATTAATTTAACCGGCATAGAATCATCAGTATACTCAGTCAATTACTGTAATGTGTACATTATTCTGTGATAATATCGAAATGGCGTGACAGACCGTGTTTAACTTCGCTGTCCACTGAAAAAGCGGAAATATGTTTTATAGTTATTATATTGCAAAAACTTCGTGAGAATCTTCAAGATAATAAATGATGTTCTTGTACTATAGGTTCTTTGATCGGATATTTCAATCAAGTCTTTGAAAATACCCGCTTGAATTAATTTAGCTTGAAACGTTTTATAAATTTTAAAAATGCACGCCTTTAAAAAAAGCTCACCTTTAAGCCGGCATTTCTTAGTAAAAATATAATATAGTAATACCTTTTTACAGGCAATGCAAAAACAATTTATATACTGGTTAAAATTATAAACTTACTATTTGAGTTTAGATGAATGATATCTGTTTCAATTGTGTTTAAATAAATTTTGTACTCTTATTACGTTGTTTAATACTTTATTGAGTTATCTATTTGAAAAATAAGACCGCTAATTGTTGTATTCGTTGATAAGTCAATAATTTATAATTTTAATTCCTGTTTTGTGGCATAAGGAGTATTCGTAAATGTGTACTGAAATCTACGAACAAGGGATGTAATTATTTCTTCGTACACTGAAATCAATAAGCACTGGCGTACAGCCTACAGCACGTTACAGGCTTCATGAAACAACACAGCCTAGGAAACGAGGCGCCATAGAGGCAGGAAGCGTGCGAGTAGGAAGTTAGCTATCGATCAGGAACGGTGAAGTGGGGGGGGGGGGGTAGGGAAGTGCGGCGAGAGGGGAGACGGGGGAATGATGGGGCAGAGGCGCGGCCAGTCGTTTGGGCGGTGCGTGCCGCGTGCGTTCCACCCGGGTTCAAGGGCAAGGTCTTCGCCCATTCAGCTCCGGGCACGTGCCCCAAAGTAAATATAGTACTCCAACGTTACGCCATCGCAGCCGTAATACGGCCGCCAAATGTTCCCCGATCTCATCGGATTCTGTGAATCTCGTGGCGGTGCTTTTCCGGTCAGATTGTGACGAAACGGTGAGGTAATGGAAGGGTTACACGTTTTCGGAGTTTGACACCGGGAAGACCTTGACGTAATTACGGAGTTTGAGTTAACTTTTCACGCAACGAATTAACAAATTTTTATGTCGTCTTATTACACCATTTTTGTAACTTTCCCTTCACGGATACCTTATATATATATTTTTAAAACAGTCCAATAATTTTAAATAATCTCAGACAATCAAAATGGTTTTTATTATTACATGTATTAATTTTTTAAAAGTGGTGACACTGGCTCTAGGCCATTCCTGATGTAAAGAATATCCATCGCTATACAACGTGGAAACGCAGCTCTAGTGTATTGGGCACCTTTCCACCGGGAACAAGCCGGAGTGGTCTTTTATATTGTATGTTGTTATATGAACCGGCGAGCGTGTATGAAGAATGTGATGAAAGTTGAGGAAGCGAAAGAGATGTGCCAGGATCGTACTAAGTGGAGGGAAATAGTCTTTGCCTACCCTAAAGAGAACCTGGCGTGATTATATGTGTCCATGTATGCTATTATATTCTTAGCAACCCTGTTATTAATATTCTGTGCCATATTCATTCAACGTTACAAATAAATATACTTAACTTACCTAATTACTTATCAAAATAATAACAACACACAAAAGAACAATAACACGAGAATTCGCGTAAATAATACGCCGATATCAACGTCATAAATTGCCCGCAATCACCCTAACTTACACCGGTTTGTCACATAAACCCAACTAGATATTGCCTCGGTGAGGGGACAAATATGAAATAGGAAACCTGAATACCACCCATGGTCACGTCTAATGTACACCTTCAGTTCTGAGTTGTGACATGCTATTTACATAAACTAGCATTCTTAGTTATGCGTAGATTTTGTTATAGTAGGCTAAATACTTCATGTAGTTTTTGTATCAAATCATAGTTTCTAATATAGGCACTTCAAATATACAATACTAGCTTATGCTTGCAGCTTTGCTCACGTCCAAAAATCTTTTCTTATCTAAATTAAATTAATTACGGCAATACGGCACGGCGGCAACGGCTTATTTCTAATATTGTTAATACGTAATAGGTATAAATAAATAGGGCAAAAACTCGCGATAGTTTTAAAAATCATACTTATATCCATTTTTAGCAGAGGTTTACGTCGTAAAACCTATCGCTATTCCAAATTTCTACCCAATCCATTCAGCGGTTTGGGCTCTGTGTTGATAAAAGATCAGTCACGGTTTCTATTTCCTATTGTATATTCAGAAGATTATGCCCTGTTTGATTGTCGTTCTGTCGAAACTGCTAATGACAGCAATGATTCTAACTTCACTGCGCCCTATCACGATTATATTCTCACTATATTTTATGTTATTATGTTCTTACTTAGGTAATGTTAAACAGAAAATCTTTTTAGGCTTGGAATTCTTCTTTACATAAAAGCCGGTGAATGAAACTAGTTATTATTTGTTCCTTCGCTGCAATTATCTTAGATAGATAGCATTTCAATTAAAAATATCATGTCTGCATTGGTCTGTGAGACATTAGGTATATCGGTATATAGTGATTAAGTCTCATAAAATGTACGGCCACTTATATTCCTTTAGCTTTGAATTCCACTACATTTCACACAATAATTATGCTCGTAAAGGAAATATAAAACCTAGCTCCAATATTCAAAGCTTCTGTCTTCAAACCGGTCTGCAATTTGTCTCAGCAATATAGCAAGTAACGCTTCTGTGATTCCGCACAAAAAATACAGATACCTACGTATATAATCGCGATTTTCTGCATTCGTTCCGGCGAACCGTATCTATTTTATCAGGCCATTGTACGATTAAACGACTGGTTCCGAAAACCTTGACTTGTATGTCAATTGTCAATTGTAATTACTTGGGTATTTAGATTGCGCTATCAAACGACTACATAGTAACTGAAAACATTACCACAGATATTAGTTTATACATTAATATCGAACTAGCTGCGCCCAGCGGTTTTAACCCGCTTTACAGTAGCCTATGTGTTATTCCAGGGTCTAAGCTATCTCTATTCTCTATACCAAGTTTCAGCTCAATCGGTTCACCCGTTTAGGCATGAAAAAGTAACAAACATACAACCAGACATCCACACATTCTTACAAATTTCATGTTTATAACATAAGTAAGATACCATTAAAATATCCTTTTATACAGTGCACCATAGTACTCGCACGTTGAGTAATAAATATAATCATTCCAAGTAGATAATATCGCGTGCAATCTAAATGTAGAGGGATCCGTAACACCGCACAATATAAATACAAGCACTGAAATAAAAGCAAGAGCATCGCGGAATTTATAACCACACAGCGAGCAACCGGCGCTCAAAGCACCCCCTGTACGTGTTCTCCTATAAACATAAACAGGGAAAACGCACAAAAGCCTCTCGGGCGCGGGCGTCGCGACGCGTCGTAGTCGCTCTCAGATAAAGTTGTAGCGTTTCTTTTGCGAGACCGGCCACAATCCAGCGAGTGTGAAAGAGAAGGAGCATGTACGCCGATCGTTAGCCCTGATCTTCAGCGCGCCACAAACACAGAGCCCGACCGAGAGCGAAATTGCAGCGAGAATGCACCTAGCTGTGTTATTACCGCCGCATCTCAAATCTGAAACGGCCTTCATCCGCGGATCCGATCAGCCAAATGTGGTCTCTACTTCGACGGCAGTTGGTTTAGAATTGTTTGTAGCCGTAGAGAAACCGGTTATTTTCTCCAAGCAAGCGATTGTGGACGTTGTTGCGACATAAGTTCCGTTCGGCACGGCGCAACGCAGGAACGCAGTGGGCCCTGTATATTTAGCCCGCATTGCATGCGGTCGCCATAGTGGGTGTATTAGGTCGCTCGCACGCACTGCTGAACTAGTCGGAGGGCTTCCTATTATCGATTTACGTTATTGTGCAGGACGCGATGTCACGTCTGCCAACTCACGGCATGTTTCATGAAGTTTTTCTACATTTCCTGCCCTCCTACGCTAGGTTTCTCTTTGCAGAAAGCTTTATCCGAGTGAAACTGGTTGGAAAATATGATTTCACTTGGCATATTGTTCCGATCACGTTCTTCGCGAGTCGGCAATACTTCAACATAAATTAACTGTTTTTTATAACCATTTGATACAAAGACGAGTATCGAGAAAACTTCTTATATTAAATACCTACGTTTCTATACCTCTAGATCATCATTACGTTGAGCAAAACAGCCATTTGTTAATAATTGTGTCTGTCTGAAGTTTCTGATGAAATAGCTACGATTCCAATTAAGTTGAATCGTGTTTTGGAACATGATAATATCGAAGACTTGATTAAAGTGGTACACGTGCGAAGAAGGATTTCAAATTTGAAATTAGTTGGACATTATTGAAGTAAACTTTCGAGCATCTTCACTGAGTAATTAAAGATGATTGATCTTACGCCGACACAAATTAATTAATTCCTGGAAGGGCTTTAGAAACTATGAAACTGAAACGTGACTAAATCTTTTCGATTAGGTGAAGCCTCTGTAGGTTTCAGGAAGGGCTTCGAAGGGTGTGAGGGGGCAAGGGGGTGTGGTTACACCCAGTAACGATGGCACCTTCGTATGGTGACTATAACGCAACTAGCCGCAGTGCCAAGTTGTTAAGGCTGATGTAATTGAATGGTCACGGTGCACGCTTGTATCTAGAAACATCGACGGAAATTAAGTTCCGTCGGAGAAATTCAAGAAAACGTTTATAGCTTTTCGTCGCTGTCTCACATTGTAATAGACCTGCCTTGTCGCACGTCTTAACTTCGATCTACCTTCGTCATCATTTTGTAACGCTTTACAACCTCGCGTATTTTTATTTCAACATTTCATAGTACGTAGGTAGTGTTTTGGATTGCAAAAGTGTCATTGCGAAAAAAATGATTTTTTTTTTAATTTGGGATTAGTTCAAATCTTCGATCGGGGATGGGAAGTTGATAGTCTAATAATGCAAAAAATTACAAATTTTCAACATTTAAATTGAATTTATCTAATTTTTTTCTAAAAAAAGCTGCTAGCAATAATGACAGTATTTTTGTAAGTTACCAACTGAATTTTAGCATCTTCTATTAAACTCACTCTTGGTGTGTTAGTTGCATCGGATACTATTATTATCCCTCTCCCTATTTAGAAAATAACACAGTGCAAAAGGAAAAGGGAGTGAATTTAACACAGTTTGATTTGAATGAAATAAGAATGAAGGAATTGCATAAATCGTCATATCCTTTAAATAATGTTATGTTACGCCATGGCTTCATTATATCAGAATATAATGGTTTTGTAAAATACTAGTAACGCCTCGCAATAAAAGTTTCTATCCCGTGGGATAAAAAAGATTTTATCCTATAGGATAAAAACTATCCTATGTCCTCTCCAGAGACATGAACTATACCAAATTTAGAGGTAACAAACGGACAGGCAGATTAACATTTATAATATACAAGTAACCCCTCGCGATGTAACCCGCGGTAAAATAGTTTCTATCCTGTGGGATAAAAACCTAAATTTCATCTAAATTCGATCAGTGGTTATCAGTGGTTTGTGGAGAGATAACAGACAGATAGAAAGACAGACAAAGACACTTTTGCATTTATAATATTAGTACAGATATAAATATGCATCACATCGTTTAAATAAAGACTAAAAGCGACCTTGTTTTTAATAATATTTTTCTTCAAAGAGAAAAAAAACTTGGCTTGTAATTACAATTTGGTAATGAGGAAGAGGCGGTAACATTTGAACGTCTTTTTTAAATGACTTCTTTTGTGATACTTCAACCTTACATAATATTCACAAAGGAAAGAGGAAAATGACATTGGTTAAAAACGTCCTTTAATTTTTCGGGTAATTTTGTTTGGATCTAGGACAAAACCTTTTGTTGAGTATACCTCTATAAAATAAACCAGCAGTACCTAGGTTTTACTCGCTAAAAGTAGGTCGTGTCTTTAAGATTTTAGCAACCTACACATTATATACCAAAGTCCAGCTTAATCAGTTCAGCTGATTTTTTTTGGGCGTGAAGCAAAACTTTAGTTGTAGTATAATAAACATGGAATACGAGTATTATTAATTTAGGTTAGCTTTTGACCACAATCTCGCGTGATCTTAACCGTCGATGTAGCCGTAGATGGTAGCAGACTTAACCTAGAAAGCGGGATAAATCCCTCCTTGTGAACATCATGTCGGAACACGGTCACGATATTACAATGACGGCTTGGCGACACTGTTACCTTCTAAATATATAAAAGGAAAGAGTGACTGATTGACTAACTGACTGACTGATCTATCAACGCAAAGCCGCGAGCATAAGCTAGTTATAAGTATAAGTAAAACTTGCAATATAAAAACTGACTATAGAAAGCTGTCGACGGAGGACTGGATGCAAGGCTCTGCCGATTCCCAGACCTCCGTCACAAAGACGATGCGGGAGTGCCGCCGGGTTGTTTTAGTGGGTATACCCGTGCAGTCGCTCTGAACGGGGAGTCCCACATAACCCTCCCATACCCCCAATGGGAGGGTATGCGTAACGCATTTTTCCCGGCGTAACCAAAAAGAAAAAAAAACTATTGAAAGCTTCCAATCATAGCTGCTACTATAGTGCAATTCTGCCTTATAATTCAATAATAGTATGAAATGTGTATATTTACTGATAATAGTAGAGTGCTCGGTAGCATAACATACAATCTGCCGCCTTACTCTAATTGAAATAGACTTGACAATGAGATTATAACCGCTGCGTTTGTTACAATACTTTAACTATGGGTTTCCCTTTATTCACAATGCAGCTTTTCTAATAATATATCGTCACACTTATTTGTATTCTAATTTTTTTTTTTAACGTGGCAAATGCCTTTATTGAGAAAAACAAACTAACAATACTACAGCTACTACAGCAGTAAAGAACACTTTTATTAACCACAGATCGGCCACAAGCCAATCTACAGAAAATCTAAGTGCTCCAAACCACTGTCAGATGGTAGAGTGCCCAGAATGCTGGCAGCATGGCCACGTTGAATTAAATTTAATACCATTTATAATCTTCAAAAGTTCATTTCTATAAAATCATAAAAGAATGGGACAGCTTAACGGGTTAAAATTTCACATATTTTTTCTATATTAGTTTCCTGAACAATACCTATTAAAAGTTTTGTTTGTATTGAGGTTCGATTGGCATTTTCAGTGACGGAACCCTAAAATAGCTGAAACCTAACCACGATCATGTAACCCATAAACCTAATAGCGAACACGCGATTTCAAATAGAAAAACCAGTACCAGACTGAAGGTAAACACAATAAAAATGGAAAAAATACAACTCTACGAGAGTTTAAAAAGTACAAAAAACATCCTTTACGTTGGAGCTGGCTCGACGTTCATAAATATAGATCACCTAGGTCCCAAGGGCGCCTGTTCAAATCGCGTTAAGCACGGTCTGAAGCACGCAGCTTGAGGCAGGTTAGGGGTATATAAATAGGGATGTCGAAAATCATCGATGCGAGTATCGATATTGTTGTTAACGCTCTATTTTTGACGTAGAAGTCATCCATGACATTTTATCGAATTTCCTGATATAAAACTGAATTTGTGAGAATCACTTTTTTTTTATTTGCAACACGCCCAAACCAAAGCCAAGTATTCTAAAGGAAGTGATTTAATCGGTGGCACTGAGAGGTTTAGTTAAATCCATCCATCTTCTATCAGATCACAGCCTGACAAATTAGCCACAGGGCTTATAAGGACCATTTATAATAAATTTAACTTGAAAAATAACATCAATTTAATTTTGATTCTGCTAATAATTAATGCCCAGACATCCACTACTTCGGTTGGTTTTTTCGGTTAATTTTGGTGGTTATAATCAACAAAGCCAAGTCGTAAAATTTATCGAATGGCCAAACAAAGGAATATCGATATATTTATTCAAAAGATTGCATTTCATCGACAGCGGGCATATCTAAACTGTAATATGACTGGAAGCGTTCCAGTACATGCGCGGTATGAATGTGATATTGATTCGGTAGGCCCTGCTGCGCTGAGCCCAGGCTTTGTATCTAGATTATCTGGAATCTGAGCTCATCTAGATTTAGCCCTTTTAGCTTATAAATGAAGAATACATGACAAATAAGAGGTGATATTTGTTGACGTTAAGCAACCTCTATTATATACTACTTTCTTTAAGACGATTGGTAATATGAAAATTATACATATCAGTTGGCGCTCAGTGAAATCACGCAGTTAATGATCATAAGCCCAGAAAAAGCCAGAAATTAGGTTTATTTTATCTGAATTATCTATATAGAGTATGGAGCGTAAATTAGTATTAAGATATTTTTAAATAAATGGATATTTTACCCAGCGTTAAGTACAAATTGACAGTAATTTCGAATATCAATAGCAAAGTTTACCTACGTCACTTGTAAGAAGCAGAAGCGATTGATTTTCAAATTAAAATAGCATGACCTATAAAAGAGCATCCAACAAAGTACCCACTGCCCCTAAATCTGCGTATATAAACTAGGTTTCATTACTTGGCAACCCTACGTTGTTACATAAGGGGGGAATAGGGGAGAGTGCGTATATAAGGGCTCGTGGCGAACGTGTGCGTTGCACAATTTTGCATGCGCTTTAGAGTGGGAACGCATAAATTAGGCCGGAATACTATCGATATAATTAAATAACAAGATTATGATCCCGGCTATGCCCTTATTACGTCATAAAATCTATCTCTTTGCCAAATTTCAATTCAATCCAAAAAGTGATTTGGGCTGTACATATGTTGTTAGGTTAGTCTGACGTCAGATCGTTGACAATTATTGTACAAATGATAATTTTCATTTGCTAAAAAGAAGGCCAGTATTATAGATTAAAAATGGCGATATTTTAATTTTTCATAAGGTAAATAGAAAGATTATACATTGTCATAATTAACTGTCGTACAAATTCGAACACAAAAGCAAATAAATATGTATACTTACCGACGTTGCGTTATGTTATTACAAAGACATACAATAAGTGCTTACTCTATAAATAAATTGTGCCACATCTGCTATCGATGTCGATAAAAATAGCCTCAACGGACGTCGTCTATCCATAGAAAAACTCAGACAAACCGGCTAGCGACGAAATATCCCATCTCTACCTCTACGTTGCATTGCTCGTGCACGCACTATGCAAGTGTGTATGCAGTGTTATGCACCTATATTGTAGTTATATGTGTGTGTAAGTCTGGAGTACGGTCATTCGGGCATCGTGTGGGTGAATATTTCAGTGACATAGGTCAGGAATAACAGCGATGTAGATAGTGGCTTTTATTTAGAGCGGTTAACCATTCGAGGATTTGAGGACGTACTTTTGTCCCAGTTGACATTGTTTCATTTGTGTTGCTTCATAATGCGGGTTTTTGTTACATTTTAGGATAAACATCTGAAATTGTTTGGTTGTTATTATAACTTTATTTGATTCAGAGTTGTTGAATTAAGAGTGAAATGTATTTATGAACTTAATACTTGTTGATCAATATTAGTGAATAAACGCGCAAGCCATAAGTAACTAAATTTCAAGTTACGTTTTGTAGATTTTTCAATAAGATAATGTTAACTTTTCTCCTCAAGAATAATGATTTCACCTCCTTGCATTACACTCTTAGTCCCAATAGTCTCCGTTATCACGTAACCTGACTCGAAATAATTAAGTGTAAGATTCATACAATTTTGTCATTGGCAACGGGAAGTCACCTTGTAAAATGTTGACCGTATCGACATTCAGTAAATAAAGCCTAGTCATGGACAAAGAAACAAAATGCTGAATCTCGACTTTATTACTTTGTACCTACTCCAAGACTCTTGATAGGATATCATAATATGATCTGTCTAGACTTGGAGACTTATTGAATTAGGATATTTCCAATCTGTTACTCCAAATCACAGTCTTATTTCGAGAGAAACATTCGTCATTCGTTCGCCACGTTTTCAAACTAAAATAACTTTTGTAAGCAGGCATAGGCTTGTACGTAAAGAGGCCGCGAACTCACAAATACATTAAAAAGAACGCGTGTGTGCGTAAAACCTGTATTAGAATACAGTCGATGTGTAAAGTTAACTGGCTACGTTAATGTGCGGGTGGGTCGGTGTGATGTGTGAAGCATACATACATAAAACATTTGCATTCAGTTGGTGTAGCCACTCGTATGGCCGATGGAAGTACGAATAGTTTCAAATATTCGATCAGTATGTCATTTATCAAACAACGGAGCATTTAACATAGTTATTTAACTACCAATATAACATACTGTTATGTATTTATTATACGATTTTGCAATGTTAAAAAACTGTTTGTGAATATCGATGTTTAAATTTAGCAATATCTATTCAGTAGTCGTAGTATATTGATAGGAGAATTAAATTGTATTTCTTTATTGTTGCAGCAATATCGTAAAGTACTCGATGTGCAGTGCGAATTGTGTTATTGAATTTTTATCGATAGTTTTTAGATGTCGAATAAAAATGTTCCCATCACTAAAATATAATATTATATCGGTACAAGTAGATACTTTTTATGAAATTGTATCCGCTTTTGCAATTTGCATGTTATTTCTAGAAATTTGTAGTGATTTTGTGGTTTGAAATAAAGTTATGTATAGGTATTGGGACAATTCCGACTTGACAATTCAAGGAACTTGCAAAAATAAACAAAATTTGGAAAAGCCCCACCACATGTGTGATTTACCTGTATATCGCAGTTAGAAAATTTATACCTAATTTTAAATCATTTCTTCCAGTAATACAATTTAATATAGAAATTAAAAATTATTATATTTAATTCTATAACATGATTGGGGTTTTGAAATAGTTTGGAGTAGGTACTTGGATATTCTGTAAATTGGCATGTGGCCGATCTATGGTTTAATACAAGTATTCTTTACTGCTGTAGTAGCTGTAGTACCTATTGATTGCTTGTATTTTTGTCAATATAGGCATTTGCCATAAAACAAACAAATAGACTATGTATTTAGATAATTATATTATTATGTCATAATATAAAAATCAAAAATCGTTAATTTTAATCAATAATACATTTCAATACATAACGTTACCATAATTAAACTAATTTACATATAGAAGCTTGTATCACAAAAAAACTAAAATTCCTCAACGACCAGTCTATTTAAAACTCTAACTTCAATGATTATGCAAACAATTGGGGTTTATTATTATGTCATAATATAAAAATCAACAATCGTTAATTTTAATCAATAATACATTTCAATACATAACGTTACCATAATTAAACAAATTTACATATAGAAGCTTGTATCACAAAAAAAACTAAAATTCCTCAACGACCAGTCTATTTAAAACTCTAACTTCAATGATTATGCAAACAATTGGGGTTTATTATTATGTCATAATACACAAATCAACAATCAACAATTTTAATCAATAAAACATTTTAATACATAATGTTACCATAATTAAACTAACTTACATATAGGAGCTTGTATCACAAATCGACTAAAATTCCTCAACACGACCAGTCTACTTAAAACTCTACAAACTTCAATGATTATGCAAACAATTGGGGTTGAGAGAGGTCACGCTAAATTGGTGACAATCACGGTGGCAACAGTTGCGCAACTGACAACGTGTCGTTTACCTCTCGACCTTCGTAATGCTTCCCACTTGACCACAGTTCATGGCATAGTTGCATGTCTTGTTACGTCAATACATATACGTATGTATATTATGTGTAAAATATATATGAGTCATTCCAACAGGACACCACTTAAACGTTTGGACAATTTGCAAAAACTGTTACAGTATTTTTAATTTATTATAATAATAATTTTAAACAATTTATAGATTAGGTTCTTATTTAAAAATTTGTCTAATTATTTGTTGTGTCCAAAGTCCAAATTGGTGTCGACATCTTATTCAACTTTATTCGCTTCTTTTCGCTTAGTATTTTAAACGACTTGTAGATTAGGTTTGTATTTAAAAATATGTTTGATAATTATTTGTTGTGTCCAAAGTCCAAATTGGTGTTGACGTTATTCAACTCAGTCTTCACTTGCTTCTTTTCGCTAAGTTATCGCAAAACATTTTATAAAATTTTCAGCTTGATTTTGCATAATTTCATGAAATTCCAGCCTGATTTTCAACTCTGAAAATATACTTCTCGCGTCCTCATTTATTATGCTATTCCTGTCAAAGAAGTTGAAAATTCAAAAAAATAAAGTTACCTTAAAGTTGGAAGCGCAGAACTTTACCTTAGAATAATTTAGCAGGCTTTATGCCTCGTAACTGTTTGCTGTGACGTAAGTGGGACTGAAGCCTTAGTAAAGTCAGGCAATTTACTAGACTAGGATCAACGTAACTACGGACTTACTAACTAGCCTTTATATACTTCGTGGCGTGTTTACATCTAACTACTGCAATATAAAGTGTGGTCTTGCGTCTCCCAGGAAAAAGGCAGTTAGTAGAGGTTTTTGTACGGTCTGATTTAGGGTTGTGCAAAATTTGAACAAATAATATTGCCTTTTTATTTGTAACGCCAGAAATAACAGATACGACATAGAAAAAACATTCTATACACGCCTCATTGAATATTGAAGATGCGTGTGTCAGGCCTACCAACTTCGATACGTTGAAACTTATTTTGGACATTATATCGTCATGCACAAGTGGAGGCGAATCGCGAGGGCTGTTTTAGCCAATAATGAAAATGCAGCATCATCCACCAAGACCACTCTGTCAAGAGTGAACGACTAAGGAGGAGGAGTCACACACCTTTAATCAAATCTATGTTTCAACCGTATATCGCATTCAAACCACTTATATTTAATACCCACAAATAGATACAGACACATAATACTAAATAGTAGGTACAGACCAAATAAACTAAGGTTTACGGCAGAAAGCAATTTTACCACCAATTCCGCCTTTACCAATAATTGTTTTCATTTAATAATTTCCGTGTGTTTTCCATTCACGTCGTGGTATACCATAGAAGTAATTTACAACTGACTATTGTCAAATTAACAATTTCAATATTTTCTATTACAGATTACAACGCCGCGCCGCTGTTCGCCTCTGAAAACGCCTCCAGTGGTAAGTAAATTCCACGCATTTCTTGTCCATAAAGTTCTTATTTAATTACTTTAAATTAGTAAACTGTCTAAGGCCCATAGAAACCCATACTTCCTTGACTGAACACTAAATCAATTCACTGCAGTCATAATGCTCTCCGGTTTAATTTATGGTCGAAGATGAATCTCAAATCGTGAATCGCCGCGAGGAAGAAATTTAAGTGCAACCAAAAAGACACTGTAAATAATGGCAACGCAAGTAAATTTTGTTAAAAAAACTCATTTAATATAATATTAAAATTAAATTTAGTGATGATTGTGAATAGAAAAAAGTTTGTTGCAAAACATTAGTACCTTACAGCTACAACTTCAACAATGCCTTTTATATATATATTTTTTTTATTGACGCATCAAAAAAAATTACCTCTGCTATCGGTGCGAAGTGGCAAAATTTTCTTCTATTTGCGTATTTTGAATAAACGATGCGTCAAGATAGTGAATGTATTTGATAATAGGCAATGTTGAGACAAGTAGGCAAATTTGCAGCAGTTTACCGTATCAATATTTTTCTGCTTCATCTCTGCTTGTGTAAGAAAGAATCCTGAAGAAAATAGACTCAATTCCTTCCTACGCTACATTTATTTCTATTGACCTCAAGTACAGTCACAAATTTTCAGTGACCAGTGAGCGAAATGATCGCCTATAGTTTAATCTCGGATGCATTTTGAATGAGATATTGCAGTGGGTGCCGCGTTATTTCCAAACTAGTTCCCTTGACCCGTGCGACCTGTTTTAATCGGGTCAAGTACTAACGTTCCAGCTTGACATACTTTTGTCCGAATTGTATAGAGATTAGGTGAACATTCTAGATCTGCTTCTTTAAAATCACTGCAGCAGGCTAATCACATGAGACAAGCGCTAATCTTAAATCCTAGTGCTAACAGTCGTTGTGGAAAACCTCAGATCAGGTGTGCAAAACGAACGATGACAAGTCTTATCCCAATAGGTACCATTTTTTCGCGTTAGCCACAAGCGTTTGACGCTTGTCTAAGCCTACTTTAAATTCCATGTCGTGTATTAGTGTCAGTGAATGGATTCTGTGCAGAATTTAACTGTCTTTCAAATGCTAGAGATTAATTATAATCGTTATAATATTAAATTTATCTAACCGAAGAAATAAAAATCTCGTATCGATGAAAAATGGATCTTAAAAGCCATGCTAGGCCCATTGGAATAGAGCGTGAATGATAATACAGACATCAACAGACATTCTAAAAAGAAAGTTCCTATATGTACCTATAGTCTGCTATTTGAGAAGTCTCTTAAATTTGGTTATTTTCCTGATATTTGGAAATCTGCATTTATTTCACCTATACACAAAAAAGGGCCGAAAACTGAAGTTAGCAATTATAGACCTATTTCCAAACTGTGTATAATTGCCAAAACTTTTGAAAAGATAGTTTATAACCAACTTTATGCAGCTATAAATTATTCTCTTGATTCGTTTTTCTTTTTTTTTTTTTTCTTTTTTATGACCTACGCTGTTGGTCTCAGAATGAGACCTCTACAGCTTTACCGGGCGTGTGGTGAGCGCAGGAGGCACTCGACCCAAAGTTTTAGTGGGCGACTAGCTCAAGGGCGCCTCAGATGGCACGAACCTCGGCTTGGGCCGTCACCAGATACGGGGACTAGACTTGCCCTGGCACCCCTGAAGGGGCGTGTCCTAGGGCCCTAACAGTATTTTGATCTGTTTGATTATTTGGAGAGAATCTAACTGATCTGAAGGATCTCAGAGGTCTTCGACCGCGCCGGCGCGGTCGGTGTCGTGATTGTGTTGGTTGGAGGATCTGGTATCCGGGACCAGTACCGAAAACGGAGCGACTGTTGCGCATGGTTGGCGGATTCGGCGATCCCAGCGCCGCCGATGTGACGGCAGCGATGGGATCGTCCGGATCGTTCAACACGTTTTTAGGGCGACGACGGAGGGGAGTGGAGGCCTGATCTACAGAGTAGTTCGAGGCTTGGACAACGAGGGGATTGGGGTGGTGGGGGGCCGCGTCAAAGTAGCGGCGAGAGCAATCCTTCATGAATTGAAGGATAGAGGGGAGTTCGAGATCGCAATGCAGATCGGAATTGCGCTGATACCATTCAGCTCCGACTGCTTTACGGAGAAAGCGATTTTGAATCACTTGAAGCATGTCTAGGGTGGAGAGAGGGGAGTGAGCGAACACCACGGAGGCGTAAGTCATGACGGGTCGTATGCAAGTTTTGTAAAGTGTCAACTTATTTCTAAGTGACATTTTACTCCGCTTGCATAGGAGGGGACTGAGTCGGGCCAAGAAGAAGGCCGCTCGGTTGCGCACGGTTGTGACGTGTTTTATGAAGGAGAGTCGACTATCAAGGGTCACCCCGAGATATTTGGTATGGGAGGCCCAAGGGATGGGTCCGTTGAGGAGTGAGAGAGATCGCTCCCTGCGGGGCTGTTTGGTCGGATGAAAGTACATTGCTGTACTCTTATCCGGGTTTACCGTGATAGCCCACTTCTTGAACCAATCACCAAAAAGGTGAAGGGCTCTTTGAAGTGCTTCTATCTGACGGATCGGTCGCCACCCTCTAGAGTAGAGGGCGGTGTCGTCCGCGAAGAGAGCGATCTCTACATTCGGGGGGCGTGGGATGTCGCTAGTATAAAGCGAATAGAGGAGAGGGGAGAGCGCGGAGCCCTGAGGGACTCCGGCTCCGATGGGGTGGGGAGAAGAGCGGTCTCCCTCGACGCGATAGCGAAAGCTTCGAGCCCTGAGAAAGTCTTGTATTATGAGTACAAGACGGTCCGGCACTCCGAACTGATACAACTTGTATACCAGTCCGTTGTGCCAGACTTTGTCGAACGCTTTAGCAACGTCCAGGAAGACAGCTGTTGTCCCCATAGGACGGCCAAAGTTGCCGGGTTTCGAATTGAAACCTTCGAGGATGTACTCCGTGATGCGGTGTACTTGTTGGACGCATGAGTGTTTGGCTCGAAAGCCAAACTGCTCGTCTGGAAGGAGGTTTTGGGACAAAGTTATGGACCATAAGCGCTTCACAAGGAGGCGCTCGTAGATTTTCCCCAGAGTACTGAGGAGACTGATGGGGTCTCTGAGGAGACTGATGGGGTCTCTTGATTCCTCTCAGCACGGCTTTTTAAGGTGCAAATCTACTGTGACCAACCTGGTTTTGCTCAATGACTTCTTGACAGAGACTATGGACGCCGGTAGTCAAGTGGACGTTGTGTATACAGATTATAGCAAGGCTTTTGATCGTATTGACCATAAATTACTAATTATTAAACTGGCTAATATCGGTGTGCGAGGAGATCTGCTGCGGTGGTTTTCGTCGTACATCGATAACCGGACACAAGCTGTAGTCATCAGTAACTACATTTCCAGCTGGATGAAGATACCTAGTGGTGTACCGCAAGGGTCACTCTTAGGGCCGCTTCTATTTCTTATTTTTATTAACGATATCTCGCAATGTTGCATTCATTCTAATATATTATGCTTTGCGGATGATATGAAAATTTTTAAAGCCATTAATTCTTTACAAGATACTAGAGACTTGCAAGCGGATCTGTTACGGTTAGATAATTATTGTCTTCGTAAAAAGTTAGATTTAAACCCTCTAAAGTGCTCTGTTGTTACTTTTACGCGTAAAAAGACATATATATCCTCTCAGTATGTTCTCAAAGACCAAGTTCTTCAGAAAGTAAAATTAATGAGAGACCTCGGAGTGGTCCACGATTCCAAACTCGTGTTTGATGAGCATATCGATGTTATTGTGAAAAAAGCTTCGAGAGCGTTAGGTTTTATAATGAGGAGTTCCAAGAGTTTTAACAGAGCCAAAACGTTTAAGATTTTATATTGTTCTTATGTACGAAGCATACTTGAATATTGCTCACAAATATGGAATCCCCGTTACAATAAGTATATTGACCGCATCGAAAATATACAGAGGAAGTTTATTAAATACATTTGCTTTCGTCTAGGTATACGCTACAGATCTGAAGATTATTTACAACTTTGTAAAAAGTTTCACTTTCTGCCTTTATCTACCCGACGTGATATAGCTGACATCTCATTCCTATTTAAAATAACTTCAAATCGTATTAATTGCCCAGAACTTGTTAGTAAGATAAAGTTAAATGCCCCTGGAATAACTCTGAGGTTTAATCCTCTTATTAATATACCTTCAGTTAACACATATTACCGGCAAAATAGTTATATGACGCGAGCAAGCAGAAAATTCAACGAGCTGAGCAAACTTTATAATCTTGATTTATTTTGCACAAGTGAAGCGACAATGAGACGATGGTTGAGTACAGAATTTTTTTCTAAGACTCCTTAACCTTTTGAACGCCACGGCACAAACGCATTTTCGTGCCCTGTGCGCCAAGGCACAATTTAAAAAAAAAATCCTACGAAAGAACTAGTGTTGCCAAGAGTCGATAAATATTTTTATATCACTTTATTAAGACTGGGTTTTTTGTCGTCTATAGACGTCGTTGGCGTACAGGACCCGCAAGTGCTTGTCAAGTATAGGTGACTTTGGCGGTCAAAAGGTTAATGTTTCTGTCTTTATCTTAATGATTTTATACTTAAGCTCACAGTTTTTATAAAATACTTTGTATTATATACGTGTGAACCTATAATTGGCTGTATGTTGTATAAACTGTAAATTATTAAGTTTTATTTTAAGCTGTTGGTTTACCTAATAAATAAATAAATAAATAAATAAATAAATAAGTATAAAAATATACAAAAAACAGCTACCACAATAATTCATGAATATCCCCAAGCATCGCTGAGACAAGATGCGAGCGCAGCGCGATAAGAGCCGTGATTGCAACGATATTTTCCAATACTAGGGTATAGGTTGTTAACCCACTAAGATACTGCTTATCAACCGCCGACATGACCAGCCTACATACTTCCGTGCGATGTTGTTAGTCGGCTAACGTATGCTACAGAATATTCAATCTTAACTCTTGTGCACAAAGTTGAGGTTCTAATAACAGTTAGTGATTGAAGCATGTGTTATAAGTGTGCTAGTTAAAAATTGGTCAAGACAAATTGTACAATGGTGGTATTCAATATGACCTGTATATACTCGTACGTAAAGATGGAATTGGTGATTCTTGTTTTGAATACTTTAACGTGCAATCTAGAGCATTGTAATGCACAAACAAGATTTTCGCAAAGAAAGAAGCTATACTTAATTAAATGTTCATGATATTTTTGCTTTCGCTGCTGTAAGAAGGAGCTTTTGTTCTGTCTCTGTTCTTCAGAGTTAAAGAATGTATGTATGTTCTGTACACTTCAGCCACAAAATCTTTCCAAGAACCATTCAAGAAGTGGACGCTCCACTGAATAAGCGTAACATAAGAACTATGAACGCGAAGTCTCTTATCATCATCTCTCTAAGAATCATCTTTCATTCGGCGTTCGCGGTGTAGTGTAAAGCGGGCTTTAAAGATAGTTAACGTACAATAGAGCGAACTGCTTACGCCTACTCCACACTCCCGTTCCGCAACTTTTCAAGCCATAGTGAGGAGCAGACTTTAAATACAGTTAATGTATAATGCTAAACTATACAATGACTGATACTTTTAGCAGATATCATGCCTAACTATAAATAATGAATGTAATACATCGTCTGATTGAAAAGAGAAAGTTTTATTATAGACTATTGATTGTATTTTATGGTAGGTACCTAATCTTGCTTGTTGAATTACAATGTTATAATGACGAGAAATCAAATAAGTACTTTGAGAAAATTTAGAAATCTAAATATAAATTAAAGAGTGACAGACTGATCTATCAACGCTCAGACCAAACCTTCACGTTGGTCAACAGTCAACATATAGGTTGGCCACACAACCTATTATAATTATTGTGATTCTATAATAATTTATTGAATATTTTCCCCAAATTCTTACATATTGTTCATTAAAAAATAAACTGTTGTATAAAAAATCGGCAAATCCCCTGGCAGTGTAAATAGGATAACCTGTTATTCTGTTGGAGTATAAAGCCCATTTTTTATATAACAACAAACTGAACAATATGTAAGAATTTAGGAAAGATATTCGATAAATTATTATCCCACCAAAAACATTCTGTAAAAAACTAGCCAAGTCTCGATGGAGCTGCTTGTTTATCTCTAAAAAATAATGAAATCTAGACAAAGTCGTGCCAAGTCTAAGATTTCTTACTGCGATTTCTTTATTATTATAGTTGATGTTGTGTGACTTGGCCGTTGAAAGGTAGACAAGGGTATTATACCAGGTGCTCCATGACACCATTGCACCAATCTGTCCGCTAACCATTCATGATAGAAAATTGCCACTTGGAAAACGTTGATTGAATAACCAGTCAATTGTAGGCTTGATAAAGCTGCGTATTTCAATAATACTTATGTTTAGGCGATCCAAGTGTCATGAAGCATCTGGTTTTGTACCCTTGTGTACCCTTCAACGGCCAAGTCACACAACATTAACTATAATAATAAAGAAATCGCAGTAAGAAATCTTAGACTTGGCACGACTTTGTCTAGATTTCATTATTTTTTAGAGATAAACAAGCAGCTCCATCGAGACTTGGCTAGTTTTTTACAGAATGTTTTTGGTGGGATTTCACTTCTTTTTGTAGAAACGCTATATTATAAGGTTACTATAAGGCCGACAGGCAGACAGGCGAAAGTAAATAAAAGCTTTATACAATTTTAACCATTGACTGCAAATGTAACTTTGTAATCCTATACATTTATATGAGATTACAAAGTTAGTTATGCAGATGAATTATCTCGAAAACGAGACCGAAATTGCATGTTTTTTTAGTTTTCCTATGGCTTATACAATAAATTCTAAGTATATACCAAATTTCAGCTCTCTGAGTTTATGGGAAGTACTAGTTCTATTTTGATGATCATGAGTGAGTGAGTGAGTGAGTGAGTGAGTGAGTGAGTGTCGAAAATGCGAAACTTTGCTTTCGCTTAACTTCAGAACTTAATGACCTACAGACTTGAAATTTTGGATTTTAAGTATGTAGTTATAGCTTACTGGATGACGAAAATTTCTGTGTTCTGGTCTTATCCAGAGGTTCTCAAATAGGGGCCTGAAAATGCGGCGAAATGGTTCCTGTAAAGGATGGTACGGCAGTGCTTGCTTCGCGCTCGACTTGGCGGGGGCACTACCGTGCCCCCAGATAGATTCATCATCATCATCAACATGCACAGCCCTCTCTCTACATCCCACTGCTGGGCATAGGCGTCCTTCATGTTGTCTCCTCCACTCTACCCATTATAGATTAATTACAAGTAATTAATCTAAAACCCTTAATTACTACCTTTGCAATTAACTCACAGATCGGTCAATTAACCTAATTTTCATATAAAAAAGACGCAATTAAAATAAATCTGTTTACATAATAAAAATTTCTAGGACGTTTCAATTTGTTACTTATACTTTAATTATTATATCAATATACACCAAAGTCCAAATGGCCGCGACTCATGCAAATAAGTCATATCATGAAACTTCTCGAAAAAATTCAGTGTGCAAAAAATTTTGCCTTTGTCAACGGCCTCGTGGTATTTTAAGCGACGATGCGGCCGTAGATTTTTTTTTTTATGTGATGAAGTAGAAGACGAGCAAGACGCTCTCCTGATGTTAAGAGATAACGCTGCCCATAATTAGTACAGTGCTACTTAGGATTTCACAATGATGTGAAATTCTAGGAGCACTGCACCAACGCTTCTCACTCAAGAGTCATAAGATTTTTAAGACTCTTTAGCCCAGTAATTTCACTAGCTACAGTGCCTCCTACCGGAGCACAGTAATGTTTGCACATCACTGCTCAGGCGGTAGAATAACTGGCACTGTTGGGGTACCCACCTAGACGACCTCATGCAAAGGATGTCTACCCCCGGTAATAAGATGGCAGCAGGCTTTACCTAGAAGGCGGGATAAATCCCTCCCTGGCTTCACTGAACATCATGCCGGAACTCGGAACACGGTCACAATGACCGCTTGGCGACACGGTTTTGTCCAGTGGGTGGTAACTAGCCACGGCCGAAGCCTACCACCAGTATAGCGAGAAACTTCACATAACCACATAAAGTCATTGATGCGGGATTCGGGATTCAAACTTTGAAAGTTGTCTCCATAACATTATTAAAATACCAACTCTACACCAAATTTTTGCTCAATCAGTCCACCAGTTTAGACGTAAAAGAGAAACGAATATACATCCATACATTCTTACAAACTTTCATGTTAATAATATTAGTAAGATCGTTAACCCTAGTGGCAGAGAAAACTAGCTTTGTAGGTATATAGTTGTCTAGTTAAACGGATATAACAAGCTAATAATCATCATTGAGGTCTTAATAAACCTAGATTCTTGTTGTTCTTGCGAGTAGGCTAATGAAAGTAATGTCTGCATGCATAGAGTACTATCTTAATAGATGTGACTTTCTCTGGTTAGAAACTTGTTTATCGATAAATGGCTGTTTTAAGACATGGTCATTTCTTGAACGTTCAATAAAATAAAGATTACGATGATGTACAGTCAACTACAAAGAGATGTATCCATGTTAGTCTTACAAAATGAAGGAACTTTTAGTATGCAAAAATTATAATATTTACCCTTACTTCGTGACATTTTCAGTATCCACCAAATCTTATACTATATTCGATTCATTTTAAATGCCATTATTATGTATCACCTAAGGAAAAGTAGTGGGATACATCATTGTTGCATATTAAGCGAGTCGATGATAATATAAAGTTTGATTGCTACTAGAAATGTCACGAATCAAGGGTAGTTCATTGTGGCAAATGAAAATTTACTTCATTTTGTAAGCCTAACATGGATACATCTCTTTGTAGTTGACTGTACCTACATATTATATTGTATGTTTTATATAGGAGTGGATCTAAGTTATTTAAAATCTAGGTATTAGGCAATTTTACATTTTTTAGGGTTCCGTACCTCAAAAGGAAAAAACGGAACCCTTATAGGATCACTTTGTTGTCCGTCCGTCTGTCTGTCTGTCTGTCTGTCTGTCTGTCTGTCTGTCTGTCTGTCAAGACCCTTTTTCTCAAGAACGCGTGGAGGTAACAAGCTGAAATTTATAGGAAATACTAAGGTCCATTGCCTCTTAGAGCTGTGAAAATTTTAAACTTCTAGGCTAACGCAATCAAAAGATATAGTCGAATATATCGCAAATTTCAGCAAATTTTCGACATTACCAAATAAATCAAAACCTACGGGGCACTTCCCATGAACTCAGAATCTTGAAATTTGGCACAAAGTAACTCCTTAGAGCACAAATAAAGGAAAAATTGCGAAAACCATACATTTTTATTTGCATCATATGAAAAAAATATTTTGAATAATTTTATACCTACTACCCCTTTTCTCATGAACGCGTAAACGTATTAAATTGAAATTCATATCAAATACTCAAGTCTATAATACCTTTAAACTGTAATAAAATCAAACCTCTATGTCAACGCATTCAAAAGAAACAGCAATTTTAGTCGCAATTTTAAACTCTCAACTACTCTCAAAAAATCAAAACCTACAGGGTACTTCCCGTGATCTTAGAATCTTGAAATTTGGCACGTAGCAACTCCTTAAAGCACAGATAAAGGAAAAATTGCGAAAATTGTACATTTTTAGTTACATCATATAAAAAAATATTTTTCATAATTTCATACTTACTACCTTATTTCTCATGAACGCGTGCAGGTATTAAACTGAAATTCATATCAAATACTAAGGTCTATAATACCTTTAAACTGTAATAAAATCAAACCTCTATCTCAACGTATTCAAAAGAAACAGCAATTTTAGCCGTATTTTTTAATTCGCAACTACTCTCAAGGGAATCAAAACCTACAGGGTACTTGCCGTTAACTCAGAATCTTGAAATTTAGTACGCAGCAACGTCTTAAATTACATCATATAAAAATGTATTTTTAATAATTTTGTATTTACTACCCCTTTCCTCAAGAACGCGTACAGGTATTAAATTGAAATTCATACCAAATACTCAACTTTATAATAACTTTAAGCTGTAAAAAAATCAAACATCTATGTCAACGCAATCAAAAGAAACAGCAATTTTAGCCGCATATTTTCTAACTCGCAAGTACTCGCAAGGGAATCAAAACCTACAGTATATAATATTATACCCACTTTTTCTTAGGGTTCCGTAGAAACCCGTAGGTTTGTACGGAACCCTAGGTGCTCGAGTCCTACTCGTACTTGACCGGTTTTATTTCTATTTTAACATTCTACCATTCGTTCGCAAAGCACGTCTATGAGAAGAACTAGCAATAAACTCATAAGGATTGCATTTTTTAAATATGTATTTACAATTTAGACATTGATATAAGACTAGCAACTCCCGTCCCACTGTCAACAATGGAACAATGACATTGGGAGTTGGGAGTAGCTACAAATTGT
This sequence comes from Hemithea aestivaria, assembly GCA_947507615.1. Taxonomy (NCBI): domain Eukaryota; kingdom Metazoa; phylum Arthropoda; class Insecta; order Lepidoptera; family Geometridae; genus Hemithea; species Hemithea aestivaria. The sequence goes on from OX382331.1 coordinate 6,464,204, forward strand.
ATGCAATGACAGTCCGAGTAGCAAGAGTAGCGTCTTGATATATAGGTATGTCAATTTACTCTTGACAGTGGGACGAGAGTTGCTAGTCTTATGTCAATATCTTAACTCTGGTTAACTTTTATGTTTCAACTGAAATAGAATTTACAGTAAACCTCAGGCACTGCCATAAAACGACTGATTCGTTCCACAGCGTATTATTTATTACGAGTTATTTCTAACCTGCGCCTTTGGTGGCCTGTGTTATTTTGCCAAGGATACAACACGGGCCTTTACAATAACAATATATAGCCCCTTTAGCCAAACGTTACACTTTTGTGGCTAACACCAAAATAATGTACTGAGGTGACAGTTGTCAAAAGAAGTAACCAATTGAGGCTACGCGGTGAACACCAAACTGAAGCAAGAAAAATGACGTCATGGTTGTTTGCCATCTCACTTATATTGAATACGTAGGTTGACGATATGTATTTTTTTTATTAATTTGTATGAGGTAAGTGAGCTGGCAGACAACCCAGACGTCATTTTTCTTGATTCAGTTTGGTGTTTACGATGCTAAATCCAATTGAGTTTAAAATTCTTGGTAATTTCAGTACCTACGACATCTTTTGACGTTAGCTACAATCGTTGGACGAAATTTTAAGAAACTCATTAAGATTGCATTTTTTGAATAATATGTGTTTAAAATGTTTGTCTTGGTTACATAATTTATTGTACGTTTGCGGGGGCACCAGCTGGTTCATCATGCAGAGGTTTCCAGGCATCTTTGTCTTCTATGTATTGGCTTATTTTATAGGCTTCTATAGGTGAAGGTAACCATCGGGCGAGACCCTAACATAAAAAAAATAATACATAAGTTAACAGCAACTACATAATATCCTCAAGCTTATAAATGAAATATTATTGTGACCGGATATCCACTGAATAAATGTAGTTTGGATTCATAAACAAAAATGTTAAACGGTCTTGAGTCCCTTTAACCCTTGACTTATTCAAACTTTTCAAATTTGACTTTAAAAATGTCTGCCCAGGTGTGACTTCTTGACTATTCTAACTAGATATTGTATGTTATATAACATGATAACTTATAATAAATGCTTGTTCTTACATAGGGCGTTCTGCGTAAAAATATGCAAAATTGCATAGAACCCTACTACGAGCAAAACCATAAAACCCCTTACTAAAACTTCGTTTTATTTTATATCATGTTTTCTTACTTTTTATCTTACTAAAATTATACATGCGAACGGGTGGATGTATGTTACTACAGTAGTAAAATTAAATATATTAACAAAGTTGTCCATTTCTGTGATATTTTTCTTTTTATACATACTTTAGCACATAAAAGGACATTGCTTTCAATTTAGTGTAATAGAACTTCTAGAAGTACACAAAATTCATCTATGTCAGTTCCATTATCATGTTACGACATACGGGGCATAAATTATGTACTCTATTTAAAGAGTTCTAATAAATAGTTCACAATTCCGCACAAATAAAAAAACTAAAATAACCCATTCTGTTGCAAGAACACGTTATTTCAGAAAATACAGACCTAGGCAGGGTTTTCCCCGCCTAGGTATTTGTCTGACACCGACTTATTATAATAAGTCAACAATGACTACTCCATGGCATCGTCATTAGTGTTTCAGACATTTATATAGGTGACATAACCGCTCACCATCAGCCGGCCAAGCACAGACATTGCGTTGTCTTGTCTTGATGTCTAGTCAAATCAAACTGTCATCCCCAAGACATCCCATAGTCCCATTCATTGTACTTTTGTGAATGTATAGGATGACAGTTGACTTGACAGCAAGACAAGTCTACGGAATGTCTGTGCTTGGCCGGCTGGCGGGCCGTCTGACTTTGTGTCTGACATAAAATAAATCCAAAAATATAAAAACTTTGACGAAACCTCTTATGCATTTTAACGAACTTCTGGGACATTTCTCAAGAAAGATTCACGGGACGCATTTTGTAATAAGTTTCAAACAAAATTTTCAAGTAAAGTAAATTTCAGTTACATAATACTTTATGCCAGAATAGGTGTGTTACAAGCAAGTTACAAGATATTTATTGTAATAGATTCATCCGCCGCTGAAAAGTGCGTCAATCGTCGGTATTGAAGACCGAGATGCATTCTAAAATCTACTGTACTTTGATATTGAATCTATATGATTTTATTCATTAAATTCGAGTCACATTACAATAACTGGGCTTGGTTACTTTTTGTTTTGAATATAACTACTATTATACATCTAAATATTCAAAACATACATAGGACTTAAATATGTGTCTTAGGCTAAGCGCGCACTACGACAACCGTTTGCATTATTGTTACGAAAAAATATCGACAGTCTGCTAACAACCGTAACAGACATATTATACTAATAAACGAGGGGCACTGCAAAAATAATTAAAAATCGTAAAAATAAATCCATTTCTATATAAAAATCCTAACTTTAGCGTTGTTACGTTTTTTATATACAATTTTTTTAGCCCATTTGATTTTATAAAGATAAATGTATGTCTATGTCGGCTGCATCGTAACGACTAATATCTACCTATAGATTTACTAATAACTAATGAATAACATATATAAATTCTTAGTAGTGCAAGTTTTAAAAGTAAACTATTCCTAGCATTATCGATTTCAGGCGACTCTCGGCGACAATTGCAACCGACACGCGATGTGACGCGACTATTGTTTTTACTCGAATTTCGCTTTATAAAACGCGGTCGTGGGTGGGAATGTGGGTTTACAGAAGAATGTTAAGGATATCCTGGAGAGACCAAATACGAAATGAAGTAGTGTTGCAAAGAATGGGAAAAAAGGTTGAGGTTCTTAACACCATAAAGAGACGTAAACTGGAATACCTAGGCCACATAATGCGTAGTCCCAAATATGAGCTATTACAGCTCATAATACAGGGAAAGATACAACGAAAAAGAAGTCCAGGAAGAAGGAGAACATCTTGGCTTAAAAATCTGCGCCAATAGTAGGTACTACAAGAGCACGCGTTCCCTATTTAGAGCTGCTGTGTCGAGGGTTCAAATTGCCATGATGATCGCCCACCTTCGTTAGAAGATGGCACCCAAACAAGAAGATCATAATATATACGTTTGAAAATCAAAATACAAGTGGAAATTCTCACATGCTGACTCATCATCTTAGTTAGCCTAAATTAACGTATTTGTGCATTTTTCTAATAAACTTATTATTAACATCGTCATCGCGATTTGATGATCTTATAAAGCACTTCCAAACTATATACGATTCGAACCCGATCAGAATTCTAAAAAAGGATGTTCGACGTGTAGTCCTTTTTAGACGGTAGGTCAACGACAGAGCACCTTATTTTTTTTTCTCTAAGTTGCTCTAGCATGGAATGACTAATATTTAAAGCCAATCTACACTTTACAAGTTAAACTTTTTAAACGATGGATTTATTGCTCTTTTTAAATATCTACACACCATTACAGGGTTAATAACACTTGATTTGCATTAAAATGCAAATGAGCGTAATTAATGGTTGGTAAATAGAAACAAAAAAATTGTTAAATGGTCGTTTTTTTATTTACCGCCCACATCCTGAACTTCTTTGAAACCATTGGTCCAAACTTGCTTTCTGATAAAAAATTTATCACATAATAATTTACGTTATATAATTTCACACATTTTGTTTTATCAAAGATATAATATATACCTCAATTTTGAATATGCTTTAAAATCTTGTTAATACTGAATACTGAGATCGCTCTGAGCGATAAGGCCGCCCATTGTAAACCACAGTTTACTTGACTTTCGTTGAATTTGAAGTCTTTCCTGTTATAAAGAATATTGTTATTGTATTATAAGATAAATACTCGAGACAAAGCTAGGATGCAATATTCGGTATTTAGCAGAGAAAGAAAGAGGGCGCTCTCTCATGTGAAGGACGCATAACTTAGGACGACTAAAAGCGCCAATCCAAATGGCTATTATTATGGTTGCAAAAAACATCTTTTCTTAAAATTTCTAAACAGAAATGTAGTACTTATAATGTTCACCAATTATAAATATTAATATCCTTATAAAATGGCCAAAAAAAGACAAAAATTACAAGTGTATTAAGAATGGGGTCAGAATTAGAGGACACAAAATAGCCGGGTGTCAACACTGAATCATAAAATACATTTAATATGAAGTACACTTACTACGTCCCCAAGATATAATAACACAAATTAAAACAAAAGATTTTAATCAACACTGAGCTACCTACCGTAATGAATTCGTTTCATAATTCGCTTTATTATTATTTGGACTGAGAAACTTTGTTTATGCAAATTCAACTCGTATATTTCATTTACCTAAATGAGCAGCCGAGCAACTGAAAAGTTTTCTCAAATTATATTATTCTATAAAATAAGTAATAAATTAAAATCCATTGTGAGATTTTATTCAGTTAATTATACAGAATACAGACTTTAATAAAATGAATATGAAAGTCCTGCGGGGTTATTCACAAACAAAACGACTCGTCGTCTACGTGTCGCTTGCGAGTCGCTTGCTGTCAAATTTCTACTAAAATTATAAGTATTCCTGAGAAATTAAACGTAAAGAAAGATGTTAAAGGTCTTATATTATCTTCTTAATACATATAAGGAAAGAGTGACTGATTGACTGACAGCATAATCTATCTACGTAGAGCCCGAACAGCTTAAACGGATTGATTTGAAACTTGGAACACAGATAGGTATTATGATGTAGGCCTCCGCTATGAAAAGATTTCCACGCGGGCAAAGCTGCGAGTATAAGTTTTTTTTTTTTTTTCTAGTCTATACTGTCCCACTGCTGGGCAAAGACCTCCCCCAAATCCCTCCACGCATCTCTATCCTGCGCCACCTCTGGCCAGTCAGCCTGATGCGCGTCTAGATCGTCTCGCCACCTTTTTCTATGGTCGGCCTCGGCGACGCCTTCTGTCTTGTGGTGCCCACTCTGTAGTATAAGTTACGAGTAGTTATATTATGTATCTTATTACAAATACGACATGGCTGTACCTTACTTTTATTTTGTTGAGAATTGTCTCAACCACTGTTTCGGACAATTAAGATGTCCTTCATAAGGAGTAACAAAATAAATACGTGAGTACAGCCGTGACGTATTTGTATTGGAAATCACTCACGGTAGTTACCAAAATCGTATGTATCTTATGTTTCTCAGAAATATGGAACACAATACAAACCATAAAAGGAATAATCTTGTCCTCGAATTGGTAACAAAATAGCTTATCGATAACGATACCACGAAACCTCCTATTTATCTCCGCTGCCTATTCTATCTACCCTTTTGTACCCTACATGTGGGCATATTGTAGAGGCATAATATGTCAAACATTGACAAACACGCCCTGTGACCTTTCACCTTCAATTATGACGCCTTCTCCGTATCGTGAATAAAAACGTAATGCCTCCCTTAGGTCGACGCCTCAGAAATATAATATTCGGCTTTTTCTCTCAGACAATGGTGTTTATTTGTTCTGTAATATGAAACTGGAGCATTTTCATTATCTTATACGGATCGTTTTTCGTGTGTCAGTTTTGTTTCTTTTGTGCAACTGTGTGTGACGTTTTCTTACATCTCTCCTTCAGCGGGTCGAATTATAATGATTGTCTTCATAAGATTTTAATTACTATGTAGATATTACTAATAAGTAGCCTATAATATATAAAATCAAATATATACAAAAGCCTTTCGTAAAAATAAAAACTTTTTTAAATTATTTTTCTTATTTTACGTTGCTAGTTACCACTACTGGACAAAATTGTGTCACCAATCGTTCATTATGACCGATTCCGGCACGATATTCAGTGAATTCAGCGCGAGATTTACCCCGCATGCTTGACTGTCACCGCGTCGGCAATACCTCTAATTAAATGTATTTTTTTTTCTCCAAAACAAAATACTTAGGAGCAATATACTTAATAAAAAATCACAATTCATGCATACTTATCATGTATTACACAACCATAGATATCTTGATCATTATTCATGTCAACAACTCAATAAGTCTTCGCTCGAAGATAGCAAATATTTCAATTTATATACAGATTATCTGATTTCAATCGGTGAATTATTATAGATATTTATTCAAATTTTCCTAGTAGAGGCGTTCATCATGATATAGCCGGTTGATAATAAAAAAGTTGTTAAGAATGAATAACAATTATAATATTGGTTATTTAAGCGAACAACCAAAAATCTAATGAATATCTAATCTAAACGAAATCTTCTCATTTTCCCAAAGATGGTAATATCATCCTAATAAAGGCCAAAGTTTTTTGTGTGCGTGTGCACCTTTTTGACTGCTAAACCATTTGTGCTATAATACTGTAGATAGGTTATCCTAAAACACATACCTAAGGTGCTTTTTAACGTAAAAACAGCCTTGCGCAGCTAGTCGTTCGTATTTTTAATAGATATGTATTAGGTATACTTTCTTATTATAATATTTAGAACTTGACTAATAATAAAATATCTATTTTAAGCCTATACGAATAAATTCTTTTTTAACATACGATATCGGGTTTTGAATGAATAAATAAACGGTTTATATGTAGTTATACCAATAGTAGTCTCTACATGGAGGAAAACGAAAACCGGCTCCGAACTACTTCTTGGTATTAAAAGTTAAAAGCCGATGAATCACGCAGAAAGTTCCAGGCAGGTTTAAATGTTAACTGATCGAGCGTTTTTGTACGCTTGGAGGAAGCTCGCAAACAAATTACTTTTAGAAAACTGTTTCCTGTGGTTTTAACTGTTTGAAAAGTGTGTTATAAAATATCTAAGATACCAAATTTATCCGAACCTTTTTTTATATATTCAACTAGCTTATGCTCGCGGCTTTGCCCGCATGGCGCAATCCTTTCTAAGTGAAGATCTACATAATAAAACCTATATGTGTTCCAAATTTCAACCCAATCCGTCAAGCGGTTTAGGCTGTGCGTTGATAGATCAGTCAGTCAATCAGTCACTTTTTACTTTTCAATGTGTGCGCGACCTTTCAACAATAAGGTTGGTTTCGCTAGCCATCACAGAGCGCACCTGAGGGTACGACACCTAACAATAGTCATCTGAGTTAAAAATGCCTGTCCAGAAATTACAGTCGCCGAGGCCGAAAACGGTCAGGACGACATCATCATCACTTTTTACTTTTATATATTAAGATAACACAGCAAAATATGGTTGAACAAAATATCTATTATATGAGCGTTAGCACTTATATAAATTGTTTTTTAAATAAAATTACTTTCAGCGTTTCGTAAAATATATTACAATTTTAATCTATAGATCAAATTCCTAAAACATTAAAGACATATCTATAAGAATTTAAATGTTAAAAGTGATTTATTTTTCACGCTCTTTTACGAACACGCTCAGAGCACGTGCTCTGGATTAAGCAAGCTAATAAAATAAAATCTAATAAAAACCGAAAATAAGTTAATTTAAAATATACATTTCTTTGTATTTTTTCTCTCCTCTATGATATAGTAGTCCACTTTAGAATGGTTCTTTATAAATATTTATGTTATGTAACTATATGAAGCGACCAGCAAAAGTCGTTCTTTTCTTGAATATTTATGAAAATATAACCTGTTTTCGTGCATGTAAATTGGTATAATTTTATGTTTTTAATCTTTTGTGAAAAAATGTAATTTATACGTGGTATTAAAAGGTATAAGAGGAGCCTGAAATCATAATTACCTACGAAATGTCTGCTAAAACACTAAATATAAAAGTACAATGTTGGTTTTGTTAAAAAAACATTACAACACGAGCACTCTATCAGTATTTTCTTTACTGTGTAAAATGGAAAAAGCATAATATTATATTAAAACCGTTTTACCCGCTAAAAAGTAGCTTAGTATTTCTATGTTAATCCAGGGGACTGGGTTGTCCGCGCGCCCCTTGAGAGGGTGGGGTGAAACTCCTCTTCACCCCACCGCGGAGGGGTCCTCCTGTCAGTGAGGACCAAACGCCGTCGGGGCCGCGGATGAGTGCTTCGGCGTACCCGTTGCCCCGGCATTATGGCGTCCCGCAGGAACACCCCCAGGTTTTTTAGTGGGTATCCCCGCCGCTCCCATCTCTGGCGGGGGAGTCTCACATACCGCCCCGCGCCCCCGGCGTGGGGTGATGATGCGTAACGCATTTTTCCTGGGTCAAAAAAAAAAAAAAGGGGACTGGGTTGACAGGAGGCACGGGGCCACCTATGTACAATATTTTAGCTCAACCAAACGACTACTTCTTTGGCTAAACAGCCGAAAATATAAACACGCACTCACACATCCATACTTTGCGTTTGGAAATTTAGGGTTGGTAATAACTATACAATAATGCCTAATACCTACCAAATATTTAAGCGCCAGCCATACCACTGTATGCAGTCATTTCGACTGTATTCCGGGTAGATGTTCTGTGAAACCAGGGAGGTATTTATCCCGCCTTCTATGTTGAGTGTGCCATCTTCGGCCGCATCAGCGCTTAAGATCAATTTTGAAATCGTGGTTCAAAAGGCTAAAATCTATAATGAATTTAAAAACTAAACCACTATTGCAAACATTCTAAATTTAAATTCATTGGCTCAGCCGGCCAAGCACAGACAACGCGTAGACTTGTCTTGCTGTCAAGTCAACTGTCATCCCATACATTCACAAAAGTACAATGTATGGGATGACAGTTCTCCTCTTGAAGTTTCGTCGGGATCCCGTGTACCTACGGCCACACAGTAGTTTCTCTGTGAGGTCACAGAAATACACCGCTGTCAACTTTGGCATTAACAAGTGGGACACAGATTAAATTAATATTCTCGTGAAATAAAAACAGTGACATTTTAAAAACTTGTTTTGAAAAGAAATGGTAAATACGAAGTGAGTCAAGTGAATTTTGAAATGTTAATTTTGAAAAAGTATTCGCAGCTTATTTAAAAATTATAATGAATGAAAGTTATTCTGAAAACAAAAAGTTTTCGAAATTGCATAAGTACGGCTAATGAACCAAATTGTCACCAACGATTTTACATTTAATATTTTGGCATAATTTGACTGCTATTTGGTGTAACGTCACCTTCACTATGTGTGGTGTAAATTGATCCAACCTTCTTAAAAACCAACTCCACTTGCATACACTCTGTGTCGCAGTGTCAAATTCTTAAACAATACAAAACGTCAAACGCATATTTTGATGAGAATTTGACAATGCGCATGTACATTAGTAAAATGTACGAATTTCATTCATTTATATGTTTTATTTATTCCAAATAACATAACAATAAAAGTAATTTGGAAGAGGATAGAGTACCCGTGGGGCTAATAAAACTCCTCTCCTTCCGATTTGAATTGATAAGAAAGACAAGAAAGAAAACAAAAACACATCATACATCGCCGGTTTCCATCCACACGCGCCCAATCAAAACTTTTAATGACGGCAATCGTTATCGCAGAGAACATTCGCACTCGCACCGGCCGGCGAACACGTATCGATTGTCCCGATGTAGGTCACAGGCTTCGGGTCAAGGGTCACGGGTAGGTCACCTCAACGTAAATAGTCTGAAGACTCCCTCCTCCCCTCTCCTCTCAAGGAGACTTTGCCTTTGCTTCAAACTCTGCCCTTTCTGAATAACTCGTAAAACCGCCGTAAAAATACAATGTAAAAGCAAGTCGGCTCAAGACGGGTATTAATTTACACGTGCCTAAGATCTGCGCAAGAATGTTAAAGTAAATATTTATGGGCTAAGTAAGTAAACGGCTTAAATGCGTTTTATTGGTCATTATAAATTTTAGTCAAAATAATTCAATCTCTATATTTAACGTATTTCAAGTCGCATGAATCTTAAAATTAATCTTTTCCATCGGTAGACCGCATCATCAATTAGATCCAGTAAATAAATAAAATAGCTAAATCCTACAACAGGGATGTTATTATTTATTAGGATTATATTTTTGCCCATCAAATAGAATTAATGAAAAGAGAGACACAAACAGTCAAATGACTATAGAACAGCAACATTTTAGCCAGTAATTAAATTTTCAGAAATAATAAGACTAAGACAAATATGAAACCTAATTCTATTATCTCTCATATCTCCGACAAACACTGATATTGCAAACTTGTAAATAACGAACTTAGAAGATGATCCTGCTAAACCCGTATTATTTACCGAAGCCGTACGAAATAGCCAATAATAAACTCCTTGAACAACAAAGCTGCAATGTGCGGAAAATCAGAGTTAACGATCACTCACAAATCACAAAGTAAATCTAAAATGGTACATAATAAAACAAGAATAGTTCATTATTCAATCTAGGACAACTGATCATTTTAATCTTGCATTACAATAGGCACAGTTTGGCCTAAGTTTTTATTGTGAAAAAGCCAAAGGACGTGCCTCATTTATACAACGCCGCTACCACTTAGAAAAATAATATTCCAAGAAGTCAGCTCTAATTCAGAGTTTTTTCTTTGAGACAAGATATTCGATTACAAAATTAGTAGACAGTGCGCTTACCGCCATCGTAGCACCTGATGGTTAACGTCTCGTTTACCGCAGAAGCGGTTTTGTATAAATAAGCGTCAACCTTTATTTCAAACATCTAATGTATAATTATCGTGCAACTTTAGGTGAGATTTTGATCCAAGGCTAACCCAGACTTTACGAAATAGGACCAAGTTTTAGTTCTAGTAATAGTACCGAGTTCAGGTCAAAAGCTAATTCCCTAATTGACCCGTACATTTTCTGAACTATAAAGCCACTATCTTGGCAGACATCTCCATCCATTTTCTAATAAGAAACACGCTGTAAATTCAAGCCAGTTATGTAAACAAGTTATGCACTCTCTCACGCTCGCCTCGCGTTCAATGCACAAAGCCAATTTTCCGCCAGAGTAAAAACAACACAAATTCAATTAGGGAAATGGTTTCTGTTTTGCAAAACAGAAGGGTACGATGAAATGTATACGTTCAGACGTTCGGAGCATAAATAGTGGTGTGAGATCCAATCACCAGATGGAAGCATGCACCCTGAGATAAGCAAACAAATTGTTGCTTAACGGAAGGAACGATTTATGTTTACTTTTATGCTTCCGTCGTTAGCTGCTTTATTCGTATGATACGCTTTTAACGTTGGAATGTAACTTTAAATACAGATGCACAAAATGGTTTTAGGTGCTTACCGTAGTTCTTTTCTTGGAAAAAATATTTTCTTCAGGTTGAATACCTATGTTTATAACAGAGTTTACCCATATATTTTTTACATATAAGGGTGAACTCTCTACTTTTAAATTATTTTTTTTATAAATTTGCCTCTTTCATGTCCTATTTATATTTCACTAGTCTAGTAGACACTCCACTTTCAAGGATTAGACTATCATGTTTCCACTTTTACTGTAAAAGTATTCGAGTATAAAGCATTTTTCCAATAACTATTGAAGTGTGAACATGATATCTCGGCAATAAATAGAATATCCTTCAATAAACTATCATCTGTAAAGAGACCAGCAATACGTCCAGGATCGTGAAAGTGTAAACAAGATTTCAAAGGAAATTGGTTGGTTCTAGAAAGACAGAAACAGTCGCGCAGGATATCGAAATCCGCAAGAATGCACTTGAAACAAATAACGACTTCAGATTTTATATCCTTTGTTCACTCTGTCCTACAGAATGATAAAATGTGATTGTTCTGAAATTATTACTTGGCAATAAATAGTATCTTGGAAAAGAGTTGTATGTAATGGAGAATTTGTAAAAAGTGCTCCAATGTAGCCTATTTGAATAAATGAATTTTGAGTTTGAGTTTGAAACTAACTTTGCTGTAACATTTGCGTATGGTGGCGTGCAATGGAAGATGCCTATGATGAACGTTGGCTGATGATGATGTTTTAGCAGGCCTAAATAATGTTTAGAGTGGACCAGTAGGTTAAAATTATACATAAAATATAGATATTTTATGTAACTAACTATCTATTCTAATTTTCTTCTTATTTATTTACAATGAAATTTAAACGTAAACGATCTAAATTCACGACATTTATACGCAAAATTATAAATTATACGCAATATCTAACACTTCCAGGATGCATAAATCTCGTCTTTAGTGTTATGAGCCATAAATATTATTCATTGTGTTCTTGCTTCTTCATTCGCTATCTATTTTAGTTATAGTTTATATTGCCAAATGTCTATATTATGAACCCATGAATATTTTAGTGTGATACTGATAGAGTTTGTCCAGACGTAAGTCCTTCCAATAAATAATAATAAATCACACTAATATTATGAAGGCGAAAGTTTGTGAGTGTATGTTTATTACTTCTTGACGCATAAACGGGTGGACCGATTGAGCTGAATTAATTACAAATTTTAAATACAAAATTTTCATACAAAATGTTGTAGAAAATTTCAAATTTCTTGCGAAAATTTGCGTTATGTGGGGCGTTGGTGGGTACTTAAGTCATGCGTTGACTTTAAATTATAATACATACTAGCTAAAATACTCTCGTCTAAAAACTAAAAAGTAAACTTAAAAAAATTATCATCATCATCATAAGCCCGTACTCGTCCACTGCTGGACATAGGCCTCTCCTAATACGCGCCACTGAGCCCGGTCCTCAGCTCTTCTCATCCAGTCTCTGAAACCCATCTTCATCAGATCATCCCTCCAACTGGTCGCAGCGTCCTACACTACGTTTACCTAAGCGTGGTCCACTCCAAAACTCGTCTGCTCCAGCGGTTATCGGTTCTACGCACGATGTGACCAGCCCACTGCCACTTCAGCGTGCTCACTCTATTCGTATAATAAAATCTATTCAACACTCCACAATTGACCACAGCCTAGTAAGCGTTCTTTATGAATTGATGAAAATGCGCCAATTTTACTGCAGCGAGGGAACTTTATTATTTAGTATGTAGTCGGCAGCTATTATAATAGGCTTAAGGCTAGGCGGGGCCTACTTTCAGCGCGTCAATAGCTGGAGTTCTTTACCTACTAATGTTGAAAAACCTTTGAAAAACCAAAAGAACTTTTAAGCTCTATTCTTTGTTAGACATGTTTTATTCTATTATCTAGTAAATTTGTGTGTCGATAATTGCATATGTACTCGTATTTCGGCTGAACGCGTAGTATAAAATTGAGTATGAAAAATAATATTGATCCTTGGTAAATTTAAGTACCTACCTCTAAAAGTTTCTTCAATTATCAAAAGTGATTTGATAAAATCATTAATTTTACTTTTTTTTTATTGAAAAATAACAATTTCGTTTTTTGATTCAACTTGTCTGTCATTTCATTTACAACGTTTATTTCCACGAAATTTGCATGCGCACTTGCATAGCTGGTATGAAAGCAATCGGTGCGACGATTCAAGCATCTCCATTCTAACGTCTCCTAGGACAAAAGTTTGTGAAACAATGAATGTACAGTCTGCTACAATAGTTTACTAGCCGACAGTTACTACCAAGACTGTTTGTTCACGTGTAACTTGGTACATCTGGACAATGAGGGCGATGGAAGACAGTGATGAAGATTACAGAAGTGGACATTATGATTATACGATGAAAAAAATGAATACCGAAATCTTTTCTTACTAATTTTAGGTTATCCTTAAACCACGACCTCGCGTGCCGTTAAATGACGATGCGGCTGTAGATGGTAGAAGACTAAACCTAGAAGGCGGGATAAATCTCTCACTAGATTTACTGTACATCATGCCGGAATAATTCAAAATGACCGCTGACCTTGACGAAATGTGGCTGTATTTGGGCTACGTTAATGGCATCAAGAATTGAGCTAAAAAGTAAGATAACTTCACCATTATGTGAAATATAGAGATATAACGAAGAAAAGAAATATAAAATGAATTAAAATACATATATCTCTGTAAAACAATTGTAGAAAATCTTTATTGTGTAATGGCGGACTTTAGATCAAGACCCTCATCAGCAGCATCTTTTACGTGGTCAACAAGATCGATCAGTAAACTTTTCCAAAAAAAAAAACAAAGCATCTAACGTAGCTTTATATTTATATGACTACGTAATTTCTTCTTATCAATCTATAGGTAATACCAGAACACGTCTTAGGCTTGACTAGTTCTTTGTAACGTAATTGCTTGCTATCAATCTCGTAGTTACCAGTAAAAAGCACAACTGCACAAGCTAAGCTCCTGTAGCACAGTTGTGTGCAATGGGCGCAGTCGGCTCGGTGAAACGAGGGCGCCGGATCGATACCAGACTGGCAGACACAACAAGCGGAGCTCACTAGCGCCGAGCCTTTCAACTTGAGTTTTTTACTAGCGTTTGACCACGAACTAGCTTGACCAACGACTAAGGGATGATGACAATTTTTTTGTTGTTGTGGGTACAGTCTAGAATCTAGATTATACCCCTAGAATAAATTCCACATATCTAATATTTTTAATCATCTAGATGTATTTCGTTTTATTCGTATTATTTTTTCGTTATTATATTCGTATTTATTTTTGTGTAATTTTAATAATAAAACGAGTAAGTTACAGCACCCTAAAGTTGCTTTACAATCGTAAAAATAACAACATAAAAATTAAGAACAAAAAAAATTTTTGAACTAAATAAAGACAAAAATAACACATAGCTTTTGTATTGTTTTAGTTTATAAGTTGTTTTTGTACATTTTCTTTTGTGTTCCAATAAAGGGTTATCTATCTATCTATCTAAAGACAAATAAAATATATCCATATTGCAAAATATTCCTTAAAGTCTCATAATAATTTTGTAACATTAAAACTCAGTTATTATGTAGGTAATTCAGTTGCCTTCTCACAAAAAAAAATGCAAAGATACATTTCTTGAACCAAAATCAGTCCTGTGTAACGAATAAAAAACATTTTAATTATGCTAAATATACCTAAAAGATTATGTTAATATTATAATTACGCTGGAGGAAATCCAACACCAAGCTCTATTTAAAGAATATTTCAAAAATATAATAAAAACTCTAAGTAATACAATACAATATTCTCAGACCAAAAAAATATGTTTCTAATATTCTTTATTAATCAAATAACGCACTAATTAGATTTCAAATTATTGTTTAACCTATTCAACATTGATTAGATATCCAACTGGATACGTCACTGTTAAGCGACCCCCGCTGCCCGCTGCCAAAAACTAGACTGCCGGGCATGAAACTTGTAAAACTACACAGGTTAGCCCTGTGTGTGTATGTTATGTACTTGTGTCAGTATATTCTAATACATATATTTTTTCCTTTCCTGCTTGGTTGTCTGGACGAGATCGCTATTAGCAAAAAGACCGCCAATTTTTACTCTGGGTAATTTCAAATGCATTTAATGCTGTATATTATTTGTTTTGTAATTTTTGTGTGCAATAAAGACGCACATGGACCAGATTGGCACAGGACAGGGTTGAGTGACAAAACATGAAGGAGACCTATGCCCAGCAGTGGGATGTAGAGGGCTGTGGATGGTAATCATGATGACGTTATCGAAAATTTATTATTTATTAGCCTGACATCATTATTGGTGCGCTTTGCTTCTAAAAAAGTGGCAGACTTTTTCACATCGAAATTAGCACCCTGGTCCTCTCCTATGGTGATTTAATACTCAAAGCTATTCCATTAAACGAATACTCTAAATATAATATTCCCGAAACGCTATTTTTCTCGGAAGCGGAACAAATCCACCTAAATTGTGTCGGTAGGTACAACAAAGCGATGGAAAATTGTTATTTTAAGCACTTACCGAACAAGTAATTTGTGAAAAACGAAGACCTTGAGTTCAATAACCCCGGCCAAGGATGTACGGTTGTTTACTTCGACCGTACGTAATGAATACATGATGCTTGATTTTATATTTTTCAATAAGTTAATGTGTTTTGCCGAGATTTTATCGTGAAATTTTCATATCGAATACAAATCCGACGCAGGCTGTGTCATCCCACACGCGAGTTATATAGTTATTCGATTAAAATTTGTATTTTTATCGACTTTTTTGTAAAATTGGTCGAAATAGCAACGATCTATATTCGCCTCATTTTAATAAATAGAAGTTATTTGACGGAATACTTTGAATAGGTAACACCCTTCTCGTATATAGGTATATTTCACCAGCCTATAAGAAGCCTAAAAACCTGGGAACGTTGCCTTTAAGCTTAGTTAAACTTACATGTTGGCCGAGTCAAATATACAAGAGTCATATTTTGGATACACGTAGTATCTACATAATGAACCAGATACGCTTGGATAACCCCCTGAATAAAAGTACATTCAAATGATCCTCAAAATAGAAAAAGCAAAGTTCCCTGTAGTTAGGGATTTTAACGATACTCATTTAAATACCGGAAGAAAAACGAGATCATTTTCTCGAAAAAGCTTACGGTTTTCGCATTATTTATGATCTCATAATGGACTGATTTTCTATTGTTAGGATTTATGGAGATTTTATTTTATGTTATTGACATTGAAATATCTTTCCGCCAAAACTTATTCAGTGTCGTTCCAATAAATTGAGATCGCTAACGATTTCCGCGTTCTGATAAAATAGCTCAACTTTTTATTTTATTTCTGGGGAATCAGTTAGAATATACATTTATATAGAGTTAACGAAGGGATTTCCAATAAATTCATCTTTCAAAGGAGATAAAATCTATTGCAACATTTGATATTACGATTTTGATATTTTATGTATTTTAATTCTCTACGCTTTGGCTGCGTTTACATGAGTTATTTTAAACGGTCCACGTATTTTCTTTATAGTGTTGGGGTTTTTACTTATAGATTTAATACTCGAAGTTTGTATTTTTTTATGTAAAGAAATAAGCGATATTATCATGAACACCTAAACTCTGTACACTTTAAGTCAGCCTTAATGTGCATGTCTTACTAGAACATAATAATAATATTTACATATACCTACTTGATTTCTAGAGCTCATTCTGATACTGCATCAGCGTCATCTAGACATTTTCTCTGAGACAACTCTTGAAATAAGAATTCAGTTTTATTGGTGCATTGCGCTTTGTACCGTCTGCATGCAATTTGTACAGAGATTTTCGATTCTTTGTTCCAAGACTGGAATATCAAGCACTTTGCGATCAGTACATAAATTTCGATATTTGTTATTCCTTGTTCTGTTAAAGCTTTGGGAAATACGAACTTAATAACTTTGAGAAACTTGACTTAATTAATGACGTTCTCGCAGACGCATAGTTCTCGTATAATGTTAATATTTAGTAACTAGCTGCACCCAGCGGTTTTACCTGCTGTACAGTAGCCTATTTGTTATTCCAGGTGCTAAGCTACCTATGCAACAAATTTAAGGTCTAGCGTTTCACTCTTTTAGGCGTGAAATAATAACAAACATAATATATCCATCCATGCATACATAGGTTGTAATATTAAGAGATAAGTTTCGACAAAAAACTCGACCACAATAAAATATTACAAAAGAGTTTATTACTATATAAAGTTTGCTCCAAAAAGGTGTGCAGGTCAGATATAACCCTACACTGATCTTTTCATTTTGAATCCAACTGTAGAGGTGTAGTGTGGTAGAAAGGTCTTATAGAATATAGCATTAATTTAGCATTTAATGACCACTATAAACTTTGTTGGTTTAAGATAGATTGGAGCTTGCGTCTTGTAGTTACTCAAGCTCTAATCTTCTTCATTAAATTTATGAGGAAGTCTTGTACAATAAATAGCAAACATGTATTTCCAATCAGATATTGGTTCTCTCAATCACGTCTATGCAGATAAAGCGTAGGTCTCAGTTATATTACCTATCTGGATCTTAATATATAGGTACAGAAAGTGTGACTGACAAACTGATCTATCAACGTTAAACTCTAACCGCATTATGACGTAGAACCACTTAGAAATTATTTTTATTTGGAACGTAATAATGAGTTATTCCATATGAAAAAGACGCATACCGCGGTACAAACAGATATGATGTGCCTAGTAGAATAAATAAAATACTGGACAAATTTTTATAAGGTTTTCAGCAATAAATAGATACATTCACGGAAAAGGTTTGAATTTTTATTTTTTAAAGTTTTCTGTAAATTAGCTTACTATGACGATAACAGCAGTTGATTTAAAAATATAGTGCAGGTCGCTTTAAATCTCTTATTTCGAATAATACGAGTTCGTGCGACTTATAAGAGTACAAAATCGGGTGCAAAAACTAGTTATAATAATAATTACATTTCTCAATACAGGGTTGTGGGCGTTAAATTATGGCTACCATAAAAAGGTACAAAGGATTGAGGATCATCCTGATAAGTCAAGCAATTACGACCTTCTGCAGATTGACTCGATGATTATGAGCATATCTTATATTACAGTTCTTAATAATGTTTTGATACAGATTTATGTGTCGTTGACGTGACGAGTTTTCAAGAGCGTTTTTTGCGAGTCATGACTGTACTGTCAAAACGTTTTATAAATTACAAATTACATGTCACTAGGTATTACTTTTATTTAAAACTAACTAATGCTCGCGGCTATACTTTTTATGCAAAGAAGTATGAAGACGAGCAAGATGCTCACCTGATGTTAAGAGATAACGGTAACCATAATCAGTACAGTGCAACTCAGGGTTTCAAACCATACTTTACTTCTTTCGAGGAATACTTTTTTTCGAAAATGACGGGACGGCGTGAGGAACTGAACACCTTCTGGTAGCTGGATAACTTGACAGCCCACAGCACTTAACGAAAATATGGGGAGAGTGGACAAAGTTTCAAATAATAATTAATAAGCATTTAAGAAATTGCTAAGTTAAAGACAGCCACAATATTCTACATGCATCAATGGTTTATTTAAGTGAAATTTGAACAAAACTTGAGCCAAAATTAAGCTTTGTAAAACTTCAAAACTTTGTGTCTGGCAACCCACGATGCTACACGTGTTCTTATATTATCATAAAATAAATGCTAGGTAGGTATAATGTTTTTCAAATAGTTAATATTATATTTAAAATTAAGTTAATAGACGCAAAAAGATTTGAATCGCTGATAAAACTAACTACATCCAGTAATGTGAACGTAATAAACATCGAGCACTCAAACAAGGAGTTCCCAAGCGAAAATTTTGTCCCTATAACTTTTTTGCAAGTATCGATAAATCTATACAGCTTTCATTAACGTAAAATGGAGTTTCATTTTAAGTTATATTACAGTCGTACGAACGATTTATTTAATAATGGGGCATTATACTATTTCGTAAAGTACCCGGAAAAAGACTTGCTTTGAAATTTTGCACACTATGACGTCGTGGCCCTATGCTTTATATATCAGCCTGTGTTTATTAAAATTGTAAGTAAATAATATATGTCCTGTATCTAAACCTGGCGGCGTAAAAGAAGGCGGAATAAATCCCTCCCTGGCTTCACCGAACAGTATTAATTTTCCATGTAAGTAGATAACTAAAAAATACAGGATATAATTTTTACTTTAAAATTTTAAAAGCACATAGTATTCTGCTACCAACTACGGCCGACGGCCCCATTGTCGCTTAACATCGCGGGAGGTGTGGTCAAAGGCTAGTCTAAAAATATATTTATAAAAAAACGGATACATCCCCCTTTGACATTCGCATCTCCCCTTGTTAAAGCTCTACGTTGATAAATGATAGTATACAACCAATAAAGGATGTGATCAATCTTCGTTAAATCAATACCAGTCATGCGAGTTAAAGTATTTTGTTAACGCTGCTTATCCTTGGAATAAATCATTTTACAATGCCCCTATAGCTTTACGATGTAATAATACAATGTTATAGAGGTAAACATTTCACGTAATATCCGCAGTTGAGTGCAATATAGGTATTAAAATGATCGAATTTAAAGTAAATAAAGTAAGTCACTTAACATCGCGCGGGATAGTGGTCACAGGCTAACCTAAAATGAATATAAAAAAAATGCTAAGGTTTTCATTATAATTAAGGCATATTATTTAAAAAAAAACAATATTTGATGTTTTTGAACGCACTTTTTTTTAGACCACAATTTATTGCAATATTTCAGTATAATTCACACAACGCCATAATATCTTATTGTTATGAAAAGTCAAATGAGAATAAATAAGGATAATAAATAAGGAGTTCAGGAGTCTCTGCAATAGGACAATGGCTGAATATATAAAACGTACTACTGAACTATATACAATATACCTATACATACATATATACGATTGTACGTAATATTATGTAACGTACATTTTAAAATAGAAGCAAACAAATGTATGCAAACTTTGCATACTCCTTTATATTCAGAGATAGCAAAATCGCTTACTCGTTTCGGAAGACAGTTGGGTCGTAAAAATCTATTGGACGCAAAACCATTAAATATTACACATACGAATGGACTATAACTCGAAATACGAATCACTATTATGCAAACTATGGCAAACAGTCCAACTTGAGCGTTTGAACCTTAGAACATTAACCACGAGAATAGAAACCAGTATTAATTTCTATGCGAAAGAATGTGCCATTTTAGCGGGAGGAGAGGCAACGCACACAACACACGAATAAATTTTCGGGTACCACACTGAAGATTTGTTATTGTCACTAAGCACGCGAGCACAAAATTGTTAAACACCTGCATAAATATACTCACACAAGCACATACACACACAGGAATAATATACATTGTGATAACCTGTTCTGTTGGAGTATAAACCCCAATTATAATTATTATGTCGCTCTTTAACACGGGCTAAGCCCGGGCCTTTTTATAGGCGTACACGGAGACAAGAAGTCCAACGCGCAGAGGCCCTTTTGAGCTTTTAATATAAATGTAATGGGTGACACTTATTGGAGTCTGTCTGTGAGTCCATCCATAGAAAATGGGCTCAAAGACAGTCTCCGCCAAGTGACAGGACTATTTCTAATTAATGGAAACTACTTGAACTAGGCTATGGATGTGCATTCTAAATGGATGTTTAATGAGGCTATTGCTAGGACTACGGCACCTGCCACTTCCGTCCCATTAGGAAATTTATAGGCAGGTGATGACTCGCCACTCACTAAACGGGCCCCCATAAAGGCCGGCATTACATAGCCGACGAGAAGGGCAACGTTGGTGTAAGTGGCTGGAGGGGGAGAGGTGTCCCTGGACTTTAAACACGTAGGCCAACTCGCCACTTATGCTTCACATCCTCCCTCCGAGCGAAAAGCTCTCGCGACTCCACTCTGGCCGGCCAATCAAGGCAAGCACAGAGGTGGGGGACTGTTCCTCGTCAGTGTTCACTCCGGCCGGCCGGTGAAGGCAAGCCGGAGATGAGGAACAGGATCCTCCCCCGGGAGCACTCGGGTCCGTGGGGTAGCTACTCCCCAACAGCTCGTCATGAGCTGCCCTGCGGTTTAATTATTATTATTATTATAACTCGATGTACATGAATTAATGAATGAATGTTAACTCTATATTGCTCTATTATTACACCACAACATGGTAGAACTTAAAGAAATGACAAAAGCCCGGCGGTTTTTTTTTGCAGCGGGGAGCGACTGACAATGACGTATCCAGCTGGATGTCTAATCGAAGGTTCGAACAATGAACAATTTGAAACTTCAGTTTATTTGCCAAGTTTAGAGCTTTGTCGCCGGTGGTGGAAACTCTGGGTCCTTGGAAGCGATAAAGACATTTCATTTTCTTTCATGCTCTATATTAAAGTACTAGAGACAGTGGCTTCGTCCGACCGCAATTTTGTTCCTTTGAAAATTGATTTATAAAACTCGGCAAATGTACCTTCTACATTTACGCTAATAACCAAATATAATTTTGAATTGCTAATTAATACAATACCAAAAATTATAGGACTAGGCCTATGAGACTTTAAATGTTTGTCTCTGCTACGTACAAGTTTACGCATAGATTTAAGATGTTTTCAGAACTAAAAAAATTCTATAGGTAGGTGAATTTTAATTATTTTTAAACGTAATTTTAGTGTTCCACATTCACCCATGTTTATTTTTTACATTAAGTTTCTGAATCAAGTTTCAGGCTCTTATGTTTTCTATCCATTCTGTCATACACGAGACAAAGAGCTTACTTAGATAAATAACACATATTTATTTGGAAAATCTTTGCCTTTGTAACGTGTTTTTGGCTTCACTTAGAGCGGCTTACCTTAATGAGCCCTATTATGTTACTTCTATTCATCAGCAAAATAACTGAAAAGAGTTATTGACAGTTCTTTGTGAAGGCGAAGTAAATAAGGCACTCAATACATTGTACAGCCTTAGTAAAGATACGGAGTTTTTCCAAATTGATTTCATTGTTATCGCTCCAAATATGTTTTCTTTTAGATACTAACAGTCCATGTGACTACATGATATGTGATCTACCTAATTATGTGCCCTAGTATTAACATCGTTGTAGCTGCATTTTTTTATAGCAGACTAAACAAGCGTTTGACCGCAATCTCACCTGTTGGTAAGTGACGATGCAGTCGAAGTTGTAGCACGCTTGTTCAGTAAGAACCTATTCACTCTTGATTTGAAATTTGAACAAACCCACGTTATAGCATTCGGGAAACACAGAGTGCGTGTACCATAGTTTCGCCGTTCTCATAATGAAAGACGAAGCAAATCGCTTCGTCCGAGCTGTTGGCATATTCACCAGATATTGGTGGCGCAGTGCCGTTTGCCTAAACGTTCGGTGGTAAAAGGGTGATTAAATTAAATTAAAACAATAAGGACCTATATTTTTATTTAAGGTTACAATTCATTACATTCTCAAACGTTTATTCTGGAGAAGTTACTATAGAGTTTTCAGACAGTTTTCAGATCTTAGCACACATATAATTTCGTCTCTATTTTCCGTTTTTGTACTTTGTAAAATGATTATCAGGCTTTCAAAATAACCTATATTGTAATCTTACTTAAATTTCATTTTATTTTTCATGCATATTTTCTTTTACATCTGTTCTATTGGGTTAACTTTTGGTGTCAATTACTATTGTGTTGAGCATTTTAAATACGATCTTTGCATTATACAAAATGTCTCCGATTACGACAAATAAATTTTACATTTTCTACTATAAAATGCTTGATTTTATAAGTCACCATTTCTAGATCGCGTGAGATGTAACCTCATAATCAAGAGTAACATAATACCGAGAGGGTGGCCCGAAGGTCGGATGCCGTCCTTGCTGTAGCCTCGCTTCCAGATTTGTTTAACTTGTCAATGCATTTTATTTTACAATAGCACTGTCGTTGCAACCAAGCCATTGTTCGGAGTTATTCATGTGTTGATGGCGGAAACTCGCTGTTCTGTAAATTGTTTCATTTCATTGTTCGGATGGGTTTACAGGTTTATATACTCTAGTTATTTATCGCCAATCCACCCGTGATGTTATCTCAAATTCTTTATTGAATTTTCTGGATAAATCTAGAATATTATTATATAATCAGTAATTGGATACTCACATAATATTACACACTAAACCAGATCCCGTAAATATGTAATTTTCTGTATGAAAACAAATTCGCCAAACCATGGTGGAACACGTGGGGCGGTTGGCTAGTTTTGATTGGCACGTTCAAAGTAGAAACTCTTTGGTTAAAAAAACATTTGACGTCAGTTATGCAGCGTCAATGCGTATCGTCGGCGAGAGCATACCTCCGGTAATACACACTCTTATGGTTGAGTCCTCTTTTTATTACAGCTATGAAAAGTAACTAAATATATCATAGCAAATCTGTATCTCACGATCTGTTTTATCAATTAAAAATTCTGAATTATAATTTGACAAAAAATAATATTACAAATGCAAAAGTATGGATGTGTGTGTTCTTCACGTCTAAATGACTGAATCAAATGAGCTTAAATTTATAATAATATACTCTACTTAAATGATTTATTATAATTTACCCATAGTATCTATTCTTACCAGAGGGCCTATTGGCTAATTCTCACCCACTACGATTGATGACAACTTCGATGTACATTGCTGCGTTTGTTATTTTACTCATATTAATGAGGAGGTTTAAGCAAGTAATGTACACAAAATTGTCTATGGATTCTAGTGTTTTACATGTCGTTTGGCGATAGCCAATAGGCCCTCTGGTCGGCTGGCCTGAGGTGGCGCAGGATAGAGACACATGGAAAGACTTAAGGGGCGAAGTGACACAGCATAGACTAAATAAAAAAGCTAGTTTTAACGGGTAAAACCGCTAGGTGCAACTAATATTTCCTACATAAAATAAGATTAAAATAAAATTATGAATGGCTATGATGTTGAGCTTATGTAACGTATTTACATAATTATGTAGGGCTTATGCAAATTGATGAGAGAACATGGTTTCTGGTTGTGGCATACCCACATTAATTCTGTATATTATTAAATTTAAATAACTATTGTACTTGTTAATCATAATGAGATAATATCATTAATAATATTCAAGCTGGTTCTTACCTTTGAAACAAGTTTGGCCATTCAGAGATATTAGTCGTTGAATCTCATTACAAGCTTTTATTTACTTTCACCTGTCTGTTGTCTGTCTGTCCGTCTGTCTGTCTGTCTGTAATCAAATTTTGAAACTTTAATTTGACCCACTTCCCGGTGTCCGATTAAGCTGAAATTTTGTATGCATGTATAAATCGGATGACAATGCAATATTTTGACATGGAGCTGATCTGATGATGGAACTGGAAGATGGCCATAGGATCTCCGTAATTAATGACGCAACCCCATCGAGTTTGGGCTCAAACGATTCGTCTTGACAAGTACTTTATGATGCTGGGCAGTAATAATAATAAAAGCTTGTTTTTAAAAAGTTTTTTTAAAATTTCACTTGTTATGCAGTTTAACTTCGATTGTAAGGGCATTAGTCCGCAACACAGTATAACCGGCATACCTGCTACTTGGCGGATATACATCTGCAATAATAGACCTACCTACATTAAAAAAAAACAAACTTTTAAAAAACTTTTTGATAATTCATATATATTCTAAATATATAAAAGGAAAGAATGACTGACTGATCTATCAACGCACGGCCTAAACCGCTGAACCGATCGGGTTGAAATTTAGAATACAGATAGGTTTTATGACGTAGACCTCCGCTAAGAAAGGAATTGGCCCCGCGGGCAAAGCCGTGAGCTTAAGCTAGTATATAATATTTATCTAATTATAATTAAAAGCATAAAATATTATTCCTTTAACCTGTGGATCTAAAATATTTTCTAAAAAGTGTTTCACAAAGAGTACTTTCTAATTGAAACTTAAATATTAATAGCAATACAATTAAAAAATTAACACAACTTTTATTCATTGATACACAATATTTTTAAAAATCTCAATTGATTTTATAAAAACAGGCTTCATTACTTATGTTTCCAGGAAGTCCAAATAACGCAATTACGTCACTTCTCAAAAAACTCCTTAATTTATTACAAGAATTGAATTCAGTAGGTTTCTAATCTCCATAACTTCCCAATTTTCTTTGTTCCATTTTCTTTACTTTGAAACTTTTCCGTGATATTTTCGCGTAAATGGCTTTATTGGCGCTTAACTCCGTCAACACCCCAAACACTTTACTTTCTATTATATTAATAACAAACAAAGTAAATAACACTTTTATATGGTAGAAACTTAGATTACATAGAAGACAAATATGCCTGGAAACCTCTGCATGATAAACCAACTGGTGCCCCTCAAACGAACAATAAATTATGTAACCGAGATAAACATTGTAAACACATATAAAATGCAATCCTTATGAGTTTCTTGCCCGTTCTTCTCATAGAGGTGCTTTGCGAACGAACGGTAGAGTGTTAATAATTAATATAATAATAATAAAAATTCGATCTCTGATGATGGAGCGCCATCTGGGTCGGTTGGATGCGATTTTCATGGCCTCGTGAATAGGAGCTTCAAGGATGGTGCGGATTAATCTAAGGGTAGAAAGCATTAATCATAAGTACCAATATTAATGAGTAACTGACTGTTACCTCTTCACGCCTAACATAACCGGTTAAGATGAAATTTGGAATAGAGATAGTACCTAGATAGAAATCTTGGGAAGGGAGATAGCTATAGGATACTTTTTATCCAATTTTCCTTCCACACAGGATAAAAACTGTTTTATAGCAAGTAATACCGCGAGACACTACTAGTACTGTAAACTGTTTAATGCTCTCTAGCGATCAAATTGGTAAAGCTAAAAATAAAATTAATTTAATTCTTTGATTGTTGCCTTGAGCCTTGACAAGATCAGTAGTAGACAATCAAGACAAACAGCCCACAGTCAATCTACCATTTAGTTCACTGTCACTTCTCATTTCATAACATTCGAAGCTGTCAAACATAATCAGTCCGCCGGCTCACTTCTTAAATAAATCACACCCATATTTGTCAAGTCTTATAAAGGAGATGAGGTTAAGCAATGTTGATGCAACGGAATCATACCATTCATCCTTTGAATTTGATTGATCAACATATGGTTGGCTTTGCGTAATTTTGAGCATCTGGCTGGACTTTTTCACAAAGGTAGTTAATGTACGGAAAAAGTTTTCTACAGTTTTTAATCTAAAATGGCACAGTCCTATTAAGTTTTTCTATGATGCAGATGTTGTCATATCTTGTCTTCTATGTTGTTTCTTTGTCAGTAATTGTTAGAGCTCAGAGGAGGTCTAATATGTCAAATTAGAAGAAAAAGAAATAGTTGTCATGAAGTGTCAGTGAGTGAAAAATGTAGAACAACTTTTGATATCAAAATATACACGTTATACAAATATGCTCTCTTTTTTATGGATATACAGTCCCCCAGTTCAAGGGCGTTTCATTTACGCTCCAAAGTCTAGGAGTGATCTAGACATTGGTCCTAGCGAGACGGATAAGTACTAGTTCAACCAAGTTCAACGACTCCATGTCGTCATCCCCGTGCTCGCGACTGACGAGCAGTGGTGGGAAGGAAGAAGAACACTCCTGACAGTTCATCAGTGCTAACTGCCAGTGAGAAAGAGAAGATCTGCCGACAGTTCATCAGTGCTAACTGCCGGTAAAGTTCAAAGATATGTTGACAGTTCACGAGTGCTAACTGCCAGCGTACTGCGATGATCAGGTCAAAATAGAGAAAATAAGAGGAGAACAACTGACAGCTCTTTAGTGCTAGCTGTGACAGTTTAAGAAGTTCAAAACAGCGGAAGAAATAAGAACATGAGATCACTGCCTCTCTTCTAGAAAAGTAGGCAGTTCCCTTAGGTTGGGCGGATACATGTCAACTACAGCAAGCAGATTCTCAGTTCAACGCACCCTACAAAATGGACATCTTGTTGGGCGCAAACATTTATGGCTTCAAGACGAAGGAAGGATTGGTCATACAAGCGGATTATAAACACATAGATCACCATTCCTACGTGGTTTCCTTCAGATGCCTTAAATGAGGATAACCAGATCAACTCATCATCAGTTTCAACTAGGCTTGCATCGGTGAAACAGATCAGCACACCTAGCTAGATGTGCAATGCAGCCTTGTCTATATTATAAATAGTTCATTTAGGTCAAACACGTCTGCTAGTTCATTTGTTTTAATAGTTTCGGTGGTAGACTGTGTAGTTCATAATATGTGCGTTATGAGAACATAATAAGTTGGATGAAGTATTGGTGATGTTTGGGCAGCAGTGCGGAAGGCTACGACTTACATTAGTGCTTAAGGCGGGTCAGAAGTACTTGCTGGGTAGAGGATCATCCTTTAGGTCAATGGTTGCTCGGTTGGTTACTTTGCGGTATTTTAGATCAAACCTCCCGATTAGACACATCACTCACCAATAGTTCACTCTGGTTTATAAGGTCAATAGAATAGAAACAGTGTTAGAGACATGTTTTTATGTTAGTTCTTAGGTCAAGATTAACAAACAGTTCTTAGGTCAACGCACATTGGTGTGTTCATGTGGTTTTGATTTTAATGAGATAGTTTTATTGTAATTCGGCGGTTTAAGTACAATTTGGATATCTTTATGTTTTGGAAGTTCGTATAGTTTTATATTGTTAGTTCATAAGTTCTAGTTCGTTCTTTTTGAGAAGTTAGTTCAATGTCAGTATTCAGTAAATAAGATCAAATGTTTGTCAAGTTCTCAGTTCATATACAGGTCAATTAGTGCTTCCTTGTATATTGCCCCTCACCAAGGACATTGTACCTAGACTCAGTTCAGCCACGGTGGGCGGTTTTCAGGCATATTTGGAAGGACATTTCTGCATGAATGTCCTTGGTGGGCGGTATGTTAGAGCTCAGAGGAGGTCTAATATGTCAAATTAGAAGAAAAAGACATAGTTGTCATGAAGTGTCAGTGAGTGAAAAATGTAGAACAACTTTTGATATCAAAATATACACGTTATACAAATATGCTCTCTTTTTTATGGATATACAGTCCCCCAGTTCAAGGGCGTTTCATTTACGCTCCAAAGTCTAGGAGTGATCTAGACAGTAATAGCACATATAAAAGAATACTAGTAATAGTATGGCAGACTTCATAACAACTTCATAATTTTAAAATTGCAACGTGACTTAGGTACTTGAAATCTTTTTATTTGTACTCGTACATACCTACCTATACCATTGTCACTTATTTTCTACACCTTTCTTTTCGTACTTTGCAATTCTTTCATTCTTAATACGTAAGTTACGTTGTATGTATGCATTCTGCTAGAATAGAATCCTTTTTGAAAATTCCTAAAGACGCGGGACGCCATCTCGCCAGCGCAATATGTCCATAAACTAGATACGTGATTTCAGCTCCAATCTTATACCTCCCAATCCGCTCGAGTCTCGTATTCCACGATGCAGTAAACAGACGGTCTGTCGCTGTCATCTGGTGGGAATATCCAGGGATTTTACATTTGCACTGAATCTAGAATCGGGTTATTGAAGCACTCTCCAGCGGGTATTGATACTGCTGCGCAGATACTATGCACCTATAGTATCTTATGTAGGTACGATTCGACTGACTTGACAGCGTATCGAATTGCAATCTTGATTCTTATGTGGTGTAAGTTTTCGATTGTGTTCTCAATACCATTCGATTCTTGATTCCTTTTGATACACCTACTAAATTACTTACAAAACGAAAACTCCTACATGTTCTAATTCACGTAACAGCTCATAATCAAATGAACTGCGTAACACTATGCACTATTCACAAACATGGCGGCAACCCATGGGAACTATAACAATTTGCTGGCAATCACCTTAGCAGCAGCAGCACGCGCGACTCAATAATGCATGAGGCATGAGGGCAGGCGGCAGGCAGACGTCCGCTTCCACCAACACTCTAATTACGGCAACACAAACGGTTTATTCCCACCTCGGGGCACGGTTATCGAACCCAAAGAAAACTATACCTACCTACGTTGATGTATTATAATATAACAAGGCCATTAGTCCACTGGTGTGACGCAACCAACGCGGCCATGCCGAGGCGGTGACCTCGTGTATACCACGAATCGCGGGGTCACGACACTCGTAAATTCTATTTCCGCGTCATCGACGAGGTCCAGAGCTTTGCATTTAGATAGCAAACATGAGTCAAACGGTAGCGCCGAGCTGGCTACCGCTAGATCACCGGCGACGATAGCTCCATTCCGGACGTCGCATCGGGTCGGTATGCCCGATGCCCTGGAGTCCTATCGCTCCGGTAATACGCTTTATATGCGGCGAATATCCAGTGACCGCATCGAGGATACTTTATACGCGCGTTCTCCGCACGAACCACCGAACCGCATTGGATTTATTTCACTCAATATTTTCTACTACAGTATAGGATCGCACATAAATCAGACGATCGCTATCTCGGGACGTTGTATATTTCCCGAAAGGAAAATAGCAAACGAGCTGGTGCTTACAATCTTTCTATTGCTGTTGGCGTATTTTACTCTAACGTTATCGTAATGAATCGTAAAACTTTATTGCAAAAGTCGTAAAAGTGTATTCTCTATTGGTCTGAGGTGGATAGTTCGAGGCGAGAACTAGTCGTTAGCACAACGCTGCAAGGACAATGCGATGCATCGCCTGGGAAACTGCAAATGTGAATCTTTGCTCTGTGTTAGCTATCCTAGAAACTAACAGCGTGATCCTTTTAGATCAATCGACTATTTGGAAGAAATCACTTCGATTTCGTGAGAGAACTTTACTTTTAGTACCACACTTCAAAGAGACAGAACAAAGAGCAATATTCAGAAGTGGTACGACAAATGCACCATCGCAACTGGAAGTGAGTCAGTGTAAAGTAGAACTACGTGGAAGTCCGCCGTCTCACTGTCGCGCTCGAGGCCTACTTAAAACCGGCGGCAAACGAACGCATTGATGAAGGGAAAGTGGTATATCTAGACGAGCCATAACATTATGAACTGGGTAGCCGCACTAACCTTGTATAGAAAGCTTTATATATTTGAAGTCAACTAGAAGAAAATATTTGTTGAACCACTCAAACTTAACCAGCGATATGCAGAGTTTTATTGGTGTTTATGATTGGGTACAACAATAAATAACATTACCTATTTTGTATTGTATATCAGTCGCAATTTATGTCAGTTGATCTCTGCTTAAAAATATACAGCATGGGCAAACTAGGCTATACAATAAAAATAAATTGTAATTCTGTTAGTCTCACTAAAACGAGAATGGCTGTACCGATTTGACTAATTTTGGAATGTTTGTCATAGTCCAAGGAAGATTTAAACGATGAGGAAAAAATGCATAAATTGCGAGGAAGATCGGTGATACGAAGTTCGCCGGATCAACTAGTCTAAAATAAATTTATATTCCTGTTAAGCAAAATAAATAAAGTCTTTGATGTAATTATTACGAGAATGGAAACCAAATTTCGTTTTACTCTGCTAAATATTCTAGAAGTAGAAAAAAACTGTGACATACTTATTCATTCTTACAAGTCCTCAACTAACAAGAAACTCATTCTCAATCGACTTATTATGCTTATTACGTACGTGAGAAAACACACGTAGTCAGAGAAAGCTGATGACTGATGGCTGATACAAAATAAACAGTTAAGAGAAGCTTTGCACGAGAATTCACTTAAATATACGTATATTGCTGAACTCTGATCCTAAACCAGGCTTTAAAACCATGTTGTTCTTACCGGGAAGCTGATATACTTACGTATATCATGCATTTGCTTATTTATTCCTAAGAAAATATCATACAGACATTTACGCTCACAAATATCTGATCTAATAACATATTGATCTACGATTTAAGGAATAGGTGTAAATTTCAAGCCTATCTCTAGATTTGTCTAATTCTTCTTATTTTCGAGTCGAACAGGTTTTCTTTTTAATAAGTACCAAAAAAGTCTTGAAACATAGTCAGACCAGTCACTACGTGGTCAGAACTATAGCCCCGTCATTGCCTTCAGCATCTAATGCACCAGCTTCTAGAATCGTCTAAGATCGTTGTACTGTGAATGAGTTGTGCGACATTGGACCTGTATCGGTGGAAGTGGGTTGGTGCAGGCGCGCGCGCAAGTGGGTGAGCGTGTCGAGGTCGTGACGTCACTCGCTTTCTCTGCGCCCGCACGGATTGTGCAACACCGCGGCAACTGCATAGGGATGAGCTGCTGTATATCGACTGTCGACTATTCATCTATCATAGGGAATGAATTGTCGAGGAGTTTGCTCTGTACTCTGTAGTAGAATCTAATATAGGCTTATTATAGTTATGGATTATAACCTCAGATGATTAATATTATGTTTTATGAGTTCAGCTCCTCAGTTTTACTACAACTGATATGTCAATCAAGAGTTCGTTTCAAAGAAATCGGTTCAAGTTAATCGGTTTATTTTAATTTGATATTTTTGTCTACGTATTTATAATTTATTTTATTTCCAAAAACTTTAATCAACTGTCAATCAAGTAGGTTATTTGTATTCCATGAATATGAGTCTAAATATAACTTAATATGACACGTTATTAGATGTTATTTTTATAATCCAATTCACGATCAAAGACACCAACAATTTCCAGAAACACGTATTATATTATAAATCTTGTCGTTTGGATAAAGTAGGAACACATAGGTACTCCTAAACACCTACGGGATCCCCAATTTATATGTTTTTTCCTGAATCATGAAGGTTTTATTTGATTGGTGACCAGGTGGCGAGACCGGTGCAGGGTAGCCGGCAGCAACTCGATGAAGAGAGCCGAAGACCGGGCTCATTGGCGCGCCTCGCGAGAAGCCTATGTCCAATTGTGGGCTAACACGGGCTGATGATGCAACAGTTTACTATATACGAGATAGTTGAAAGTTAGTCCTTTTATTTTATTTTTTTGCATTAAGTACAATCGACGCCCATGTCTAGGCCCCGAATGGAAAGACTGAGCTCCTCTTTAAAGGATCAGTCCAAAAAAAGATAAAAAAAATACTCTATATTGAAACTAGAAGAAAATTTATATTTTACTTACTATTATTAACTAGTACTAAACCACAGTTTGGAACACATTGTGTCTTACTTACGTCTTTCTTAAGCGATGTCTCAAAGTAAAACCTTGAGAAAAAAATGGAAAGAGAGCCTTTGCCCTGCTGTTCAGGTTGAGAATAATAAAATTAAAAAAGGAGATTACTAAATGGATGGACTTCAATGAGACTAATCTTTGGGAATAAAAATAAGTGGAATGCCTTTGCCCAGGATAAAGACAAGCGCTGATCACATTATAATGATGATGCGATATGGCGTTGGAAAACTTCAACTTCTGTTTTTGTTTGTCACAACGTTGCATGTGAAGTTATAATGGCTAATAATGTTCTTAGTAAAGAGTTAAGTCCTCCTTCATATTTTAACATGTACCTAGATTGTAGATGTTATACACCATGTGTTCTAGGAACCTAATGCGCCCGTATAAAAATCTCATGTCACAGTATTTATTATAAAAAAAATATATATATATTTCAGGACGTTTCACACAGCGCCACCTAACCCCAAACTAAGCAACTTAATGCTTGTATTATGGTGGTTAAGATAACGGATATAATACTTATATACTTTTCTTTTGTAAATACATACTTATAATAGATATTTAAATCACCCAGACCAGAAACAAATACCTGTGGATCACACAAACATTTGTCCCATGCGGGAATCGAACCCGCAACCTTCTGCGTTGCAAGCGGGTATTAGCCCACCGCACCACAGAGGTCGTCAAAAAATTATCAAAATCCTCCAAACGGTCTGACCAAATTTTATGTTTTTTTTTGTATAATTTGGTAGGTCGTGATCGTCTTTTCCACAGACGTAGACGAAGTTGCGTCGGTTAGCTTGTATTCTTTAAATTGTTGCCAATTATGTCTTAGAGATCGGAAACATGCCTCGATATTTTCTTGATGCACATCACTATCGCAGTTGCGATGTAGTTTTAAATGCACTCTGCCCTCTCGTTGAGTGACGAAAGAAAAGCATAACCTCACACACCATATTCGTGAGCATGCTTTCTGGGGTCAATGGTTTTGTAACTATGTGAGGTTTTGTCAAGATTTAGTGCAGTGATAGTTTGATAAACGCTGTCTATTTTCTCATGAACCTTATATTCATAATTCATAAGAACGAGTCTCAAATCAGCAGTACTTTCCTATTTCTGTAAGAGTTGACTACAACATCTCTTAGTCATGTATTAGAATGGATTTGAGAAGTTCTTCTCTGATTTAGAATTCTTTCTGTTTGCCCCCATAAACATCTTTATTCCTTTCTTGTTTCCATCGTTGAGTTATTTTAAGTTCCACATCAAATTTATGTTCCCAAATATTCAACGTAAATTATATTAAATTCTCTATTACCGCTTTCGTATTATTTTTATTACCAGACATTTCTATTTCATTGCCTCTATCAAGCACTATTTCTTGAACCACCAGTTCTAGCGTGTTTCCATCACGAATCCATTTTATTTCTAGTTTTATGAGTGTTTCTTCTATGCAGTCCGTTCGTACAATAGCCACATGCAGCGACCGTTCTTACAGCGAGCATATTTTGCATATTTATATTTTACGTTTCGCCATAAAATGTTTAAAGTAACAAAGTTTAGTGTGGAACATAAAACCCTCCGACACACAA
This sequence comes from Hemithea aestivaria, assembly GCA_947507615.1. Lineage (NCBI taxonomy): Eukaryota > Metazoa > Arthropoda > Insecta > Lepidoptera > Geometridae > Hemithea > Hemithea aestivaria. The sequence continues at coordinate 6,498,303 of OX382331.1, forward strand.
GTATTTTGTTAGTACATATTTAATGCTACAAGTATTCTTAGAGGCACTACATACCTAGACATAAATGTATGAAATAATATTAGCATTATACATTCAATGACAGTGCATCATGGGATAGATTTATTAAGTCTTCTAGGTTTAATTTGATACCATCGTTAGGAAGATTGAAGTCAAATAACTGAACTAACCTATAGTAAATTACCCAAGTGAATTAAAAAAACCGACTTCATGCTTGTTTTCAATAAGGGAAAGCGAAACGCGCGTTTTATTTCATAACAACTCGACCGATTTGGATAAAAGTATGCTCTTTAAACATTTTTTTTTAATCGATAGCGAGATGAGGATTTAAAGGATTTAAAGCTCACCAAAAATGAATAAAAAAAAAATCCGGCGTCTTAGGAAATTGGCAATAATGCATTAAAATATTGCAACGAATTTTTGTGAGTATAAAGTTAGCTACAGCGATGCAGTGAGATTCGCTGAGCTAATAAAGTCCAACAAAATAGTATAGCAAAAGTTCCGGGCCTCCCCAAGTAGATACAGGCAAAGCAAATGTACCAGCCCACCTAATTACAGTGTGTAGCACCATTTGGTTCTTATGACTCTTTTTTCCCTTTAGTGTCCAAACAGATTCCAAATTCAGATTTAGTGCGGCAACCAACCTCTATTAATCATTCAGAGCCTAATCCTTGGATTATACCAGCCTGTTCTGGTTGTGCGCCTGTCTGTTCTGTATTAGATTTGCTTTGAATAATGTTAAGCAAATTATCGTCTATCTTACTTATAAACAACGTGGCTTAACAATGTCAAAGTTTAAAATTGGTGTAAAATCCTGACTGTGATATGTAACTATTTTGAAAAATATTTGAATTTAAATAAACTTATAACGCCTTGATCACTGAAGCATTTAAGCTATATGGAACTAGCTTAAAATCTTGATGATTATAAAAGGTAACAACTATCTAGCTAGCGGTTTTACGCGCTTAACGTTATTAAAAAGCTTTTATGTAAGGAAGTCTATGCTAATCTTGGGACTTGGGACTAAGACGCCTACATACATAATATTATCAAATTTCAACAATTGAACCCAAGTAGGATTAAATAGATACGATAGTAGGATTATCAGAGCTCTCAGCCAATATTATAATAATAAACCTATACTAAGACTGACCATCTTACTAATGTTATAAACGTGAAAGTTTGTAAGAATGTATGGATGTCTGCATGTATGTTTGTTACTCTTTTATTTTTTCACGCCTAAACGAGTAGACCTATTGAGCTGAAATTTGGTATAAAGATAGTTTAGACCCTGGAATAACAAATATGCTATAAGTACGGTACGGTAAAACTGCTGAGCGCAGTGAGTAATAATATAATCTAATTCGAAATGTGACGAACGAAGAAAATGTAACACCTTAAGAATGTTTCTTAATTCTGCCAAGAAAGGACTTTCCATCTCGCATACTTTCGCAAAGAAAGCTTTTAAAGGCGACCATTCTTGGTCAATTGGTGTCGTGCAAATCCTCGGGCGTCGTTATCCGGGTAAGATCCCGTATAATCCCGGTTATACAGTAGTTTATGGCCACGATCCCGGGAACTTACAGCTGAAACTTAATCTCTGGTAAAATGTTACGTAAAACAAACATACTTAATACTTGTACAGTTTATTTTCCTCGGAGAATTATTAGTAAAGTTTCGGATAACTTTGTTCTTCATCTTTGTTTAGAAATCTAATAGCATTGCTAGCACAAGTACCTCGCTATATAATATGTATGTACGTTAGTAATTACTTTCAGCTTCTATAGTCATAAGATATTGTGATTTTCGTTTAATTGCGAAAATATACAAGTACCAATGAATATGGTGATCAGTGGTTATTTGGGAAGGGGTGCCTGAAAAAGGTTTGGATGAATTGTGTGGAAGAGGATAATGCGCGCTAGGGAAGTGAGTGAAGATACAACAGATAATAGAAAGGAGAAGAAAGACGTGTTGTGCCAAGGCTACATAATGTGGGATAAGTGCAGGAAGATGATGACTGTCGGATGTATGACTGTCAAAGGTCTGGTACATTCCCAGGCAATAGAGGCCTACAAGACACGACCCTAAAGATCATTTTCTCTTGTTACAGAAGTGTGGAGCGCGGGCGGCGGCGGCGCGGGCGTTGGTGGCGGGCCTCCAGCATGCGGTAGCAGCATGGACTTGAAGCACGAAGTGGCGTACCGCGGCCTGCCTAGCCAGGTGAAGGCCGAGCCGGGCGTCAGTCACAACGGCCATCAAGTCAACGGCCACGTGAGGGAGTGGATGGCTGGAGGCGCCGGGGCCAGCTCGCCGTCTCCGGGCGCTCCGGCTCAGCAGCAGCCTAATGGATACTCCTCGCCGCTGTCCTCGAGCAGCTACGGCCCGTACAGTCCTAATGGGAAAATAGGTCAGTACTAGAGTTGTTTAAGCTGATAGATAGTTACGAAATCTAGTAGATTTATTTATTTTTAAAACGCTTAAAGTGCTAACAGTATACAACCAAAGCGCACTAAGAGATGTTCTGGTGGTATAAGTTTGAGTAAACTAAGGCGTGCTCAGACGGCGGTTAAAAATCATTGCTGTGAAATAGTTTACATGAAGAATTCTTTATTGATAAGGTTCCTAAAAAAACGTATCTACCTAATGCTAAATAGTTCAAAAGTAATAGGTTAAATTAAAGATTGTTAGGTACGACTTAGGACTAATATTGATATTTATCGAACAGTAGATTATGCATTTAAGAAACCGAATCAGAAGAAATACCTTACATTATAATCTACAATATTGAACCCTTTCCATTAAATGTAAAACAGATTGGTTTATGATTTAAGAGGAAACTGCCATATCCAGCGATTATGAAGGTTACTTTAAGCTTAAATCAAAATATAACCAGGACAGGCAGTGACGCGATCAAATATCAACCACTACTTTCCATTCAACATTTTAAATTAATCGTACTTAAGTAGACATAAACTCCCCAAGAAAAGAAAGTGACCGCAAAAGTAGAGCAAATAAGAACATTTCTGTAATGTAACAAAAGAAGTAATGTATTAAACGACTTGTTAAGAACTAGGAAAGTCCATTTCCCCGCAGCCTTGGCATTAACGATGGCCTCGAAGGAAATGCATGTAAGCTTGTCACACTGTGAACAGTTTTACTACTACATGAGAAACGGTTATTAGACGTTGCTTTACTTGTGCATAAAAGAAGAGACGTGGGAAAAGATCTATAATAGAATAGAAGACACTTTAAACTTAAATGCAAAATCATTTATTTACAGAAATAACTTACAGAACTAGATATAATATCAGCAGCAGCGGTCTCATCTAGGGATGAAAATGTCCCAATGTTTCCGAAACTTACCAGGAATACTTCCAATGTTTCCGGAAAAATTGAGAAATATTGCTGGAAACCTTCCAAAATTTCCTGATAAACAGAGTTTTTGAATGCCATTTATTTATTACCACGCCCTTCGCATTTTTATTGTGTAATTTTACATCTATCGCAAAACTATAATAAATGATGGTAATTGCCATGAACTCAAGTCTCAAAATATGAGCGAATGTATTTATTCTCCCCATCAATTCCTTAAACCCCTTAAAAAATATCTAGCCAAAGACGACTCCTGACAAGTGCATGATGGTACATATTTAGTAGCTCCACCTGATGGTTCGCCGTATTTCCACGACTCTTTTATTATTGCACAGATGCTACAATGTGTTAAAAATAAAAGTGAAGACAATATGAGTTTGAAAGTGAATGATGCAATGTTACCGCGTGTAAAGATAATTTTAATTAACATTTCTATAAATATTAAATGTTAGATATGAAGTCTTTATATAACATAGACACTCTTTATTGCATATCAAATTATTGACAATTCTAGAAAATAAATAAAATGTTAATTAGATATGCTTAGACGGTTTGTCACTAGTATGGTAATCGGAGGTCTTACCTCATTGAACAATGTGCTACAGTCATCGATTTAATTACCAAATCATAGTTAAGTAATGTGCATTATTGAATTGCTCGGTATTGGGTTAGATGTTGAATGTTGATGTATGTCATGTCTTGTAATATTTTTTTATTAGGAAAATATATTCGTGTAACGAAATTAATACAATCATGATATAGAATAGAATAATATCTTCTTTATAGCATACCAAAAATATTGTATTTATAAAGAAACTTATAGAGATAGATAATTTCAATGTTAAGTAATCAATCGGCGGTTTTATCATACTAGCAGTTTTTACTGACATTTTAGGAATGGATCAGGGCATATAAAACAATAATAGTTGGTGATATACAATCTCAGCTGTAGGTATATATGATCATATAAGCTATCAATTTTATTTATAAAACATTAACATAATTTTAACGTAGGTACTGTAAGGGCGTAGCGCCCTAAGCCTATCGTTTTTTTTTCTTAGTAAGAAATGCATTTACTAAACGACCTGCTTTATCTCTAAGCAAATCAGAGTACCAACAAGGGTAATTTAACCAATGAAGCCAATTGAATGGTTTAACCTGCGTTGATGTCACCACAAATTAAGGTTAAGTAATGCAAGAACAAACACTTCGTAACACGTCGATTTTGTACTCAATAACAAATTCCTCATAATTATTCTAGCTTGAATATTTATATCGCGACCTCTGGCAGCTTTAACTACCCGACCAAGGACGAAAGAGCTAAACACACAATCACTTTATTTTACGCTATTTATGCTCATGCTCATTACTCATTACCATCCTATTGAACACGCCAATTCTTAGCTTGACCTCATTCGTCTCGAATTCGGTGAGCTCTGATAGCTCTTCATATATTGGTCAGTGTTTATCAGTGTTAAGGATGGATTTTTTCCAGTACGTTGTTATCGTACGAAGCGATAACGAGGGCAACGACCTCGGTTGCGTGATTTAGATAGCGACGTCAGTACAGTTCGGTATTCCAAAAATTGCAGATAGAGCGAATACGTTTGAAAGTGTTTGCATAATTTATGTCGTTCCTGGATGATGCAATTTTGTGTTTGTTTCTGACGAAATTCTTTAGCCCGTATGCTTTTAGTATTCGGTGTATGCTTCGTATTTAGATCGCGATTAAACAGTCTACGATTATGATGAACCAGCTTAAACTAGCTTACACTCCATACTTCACTTTTTTTTTTATGTGATGAAGTAGAAGACGAGCAAGACGCTGTCCTGATGTTAAGAGATAACGCTGCCCATAATTAGTACAGTGCTATTTAGGATTTTACAATGATGTAAAATTCAAGGTGCACTACGCTAACGCTTCTTACTTAAGAGTCATATAAGATGCTGAGACTCTTTAGCCCAGTAATCTCACTAGCGGATTTACATCACAATCTTTAACACTGTGCAAAATTTCATTATCTTATATTTAGCTGTTGGAGCTATGCCTTAATAGATCAGTCAGTCAATCAGTCCTTTGTTGCTTATTATGACCCTTTTTTCATGATAAGAAAGCAACTTATACCGGGGGTAGACTTCCTTTGCAGGAGGTCGTCTAGATGGGTACCCCAACAGTGCCAGTTATTCTACCGCCTGAGCAGTGATGTGCAAACATTACTGTGCTTCGGTAGGAGGGCACTGTAGCTAGTGAAATTACTGGACTAAAGAGTCTTAACATCTTAAGACTCTTGAGTAAGAAGCTTTGGTGCAGTGCTCCTTGAATTTCACATCATTGTGGAAATCCTAAGTAGCACTGTACTGATTATGGGCAGCGTAATCTCTTAACATCAGGAGAGCGTCTGCTCGTCTTCTACTTTATATAAAAAAAAACTGAAGTTCAGTCATTCAATATCAATATTATATTCTACTACACAGACACTAACGTTCTCGCATCCATTAGCGATTGAACAAAACAAGTCTTCAGAAAAATATATTATATTCTTAGAACAATGTAAGCGATCGCGAGACAAACTTATTCACACGAAAACACTCGAAACGAGTGAACAACAATTAACTAAGTTAAATTACGTAAGTGAGGAAACACGCCAAAGGCAATTCCTAAGAACATTAACCCCATTAGCACGCCTGTAACAATTCAGAACAAGTCTTAAGTCCTCCGTTATGGCATCTCATAAATCGCTGTAATACCTACGGAGGTGATTTTCCATTGCCGAATTTGAAGGAACATTAGCCTACGAGGTGAGAACGAATTCGCAAGCCATCGCTAACAAATAGGAAAACGCGCTTTGAATACCTAAATAGAGGTACAACATCAGAAAACTCGTGCGTACATCAAACACATGTGCTTGTAAAAAATCACACGATTCTAATCCAATCATTTGCTACTTTTTGAACTTCACTTATACTAATGATAAAACCAATAAATCCTGAATACAAAATATTTTAGAAAAATAGATAGATACAGAAGTCAAACTTAACTAATTGAAACGTGTATGAAAATTTACTGGAAATCTTACAAAATCCAGAGGAACAGGCCACCAGTGCACGACTTAGCAAAAAAAATATGAATACAAGTATGACATTATGTTACATGTAGGTATACACATAGGCGTACCCAGGGGGGGGCAGGGGGGGGCAGCTGCCCCCCCCTGGAAATCGAATGTCTTATAATATATCTGTAGAATAATAAAAAAAAATTTCTTGGCGCTCGCAATAAGGCGATCACACACGTTTCATAGTCTGAATTATATTATATTTTTTAGTAACAATATTTCATTTTTTTCACTACTTGCACACTTTTTGTCATCACATTTATAAAATTTCTTGAAAGATTTAATTTTCCTACTGCTCGAAGCAAATTAACTGCACTTTTTCGTTGTCCAAAACTTTAATTTCTCCTATATGTCACCTCAACTTTAATCGCTCCTATATGTCAGAATATTTAAATTTCTAACCCTCAACTCAGCGAAAGATAACTTCACTCTTTTCGTAGTCCAAAATATAAAAAATTCTCGGCGCGCGCAGTAAGCTTCACGCGCTGTTTTAAATAAGAATAATTTAATTTTCCAACGTAGCAGTTAACTGCACTCTTTTCGTTGTCAAAAATATAACATTTTCTCGGTGTTCACAGCAAACTGCTGACGCAATTTTAAGGAAGATTATTGTAATTTTTCTACCGCTCGGTGCAAGTTAACCGCACTTTTTCCTTGCCAAAAATATAAAATTTTCTTGCGCTCGCAGCAAGCTGCTCGCGCTTTTTTATGGAAGCATATTTTAATTTTTCTACTGCTCGCAGCAAATTTACTGCAGTATTTTCGCTACCAAAAATATCAAATTTTCTCGGGGCTCGCAGCAAGCTGCTCGCGTGACTTAAAGGAAGAATATTTTAATTTTCTTACCGCTCTGTGCGAGCTGAAATCAAAGTATGGCGTAGGTACCTTTAAATAGGTCCTATCTGCTCAACGTTAAAACATATCTAATACGTAGATACATAACAGCAGGCATAAAGTTCAAGTTCAGTAAAAAAAATCTGAATCCGCCCTTGCCTGCCCCCCCCTAGGCCAGAAGCTGGGTACGCCTATGGGTATACAGACACCACTTTTGTTTATATTTATTTTGAATCACGACTCATGACACTATAATTTCAAAATTCAAGTGAAAGACAGAGTTCCGAAAACCAATTAAGAATAAATTGTCGTGGGGAACACATTTGCAGCAGCGTTCCGCTAAATGGATGATGCTGCATCCCGTTGCACCCTCATTATTTTCTCGTTAAGATTTATTCCGGACACCAATGTCTGCAAAAAATATAACCAATTAAAATCTCAGACTAGAAAACGAATGGGAATAAAACACGCGGTTATGCCATCGATTGTGTGCAAGGTAACGACAGGAAATTGGTCCGATTATACCACCATTTATTTTAAAGTGAGTCATAGCGAAAAATTACAGTAATTATAAATATGAAAGAATTTGTTTGTGTGTTTATGTTTACTTCTTCACACCTAATATGTCTTAAATAGTAATCTATGGTCCGTTGCTTTGAAATTTGGTACAGTGTACGTTAGACCCGAGTTTAGATGCGGCCGTAAGGAAGGCATATCTCGCCACCCAAGTCAATTTCACTTGCAGTCATACGCACTGCGATTTTTATGGCCAAACCCCCTCAAATAATATGTCACAATGGAGAGACTTATACCTTGCAGTGAATAGATGAGGTCTTCGACCCTACAATAAAACATGGGTTAATTCAACTCAACTACATCATCATCCAACAGGTGAGACTGTGGTCAAACGCAGTCCTGCAATATAATTCTGCATAAAAAAACGACCGTAAAACCACTGGCCGTAGCTAGTTAATGTATATTAGCGTATTAACGCAAGGCTTTACATAATTTACTACGCGCATAAATTATGTCAAAATAACAAATTGTGAGAATTGTGATTGCGCTGAATTGGCGCAGTTATTTCCAGAAGTGTGCTAAATACCTTCAAGCGAGAATATCGCGACGCGTACGCACAAGCTAATGTTATCGTGAAAAAATAAAATGCGACAGCTGCATATATCACGCCACTTTTCTGAAAAGAAAAATATTTCGGTCCCGGTATTTAAAGCATCCTAATTTGATTAATAAAAAAGGAAAGACCAGCCGTAGGAGGATGTGAGAAATCTTGATTTAGTTTGTGTTTTTGTTGTAGATCTTTTTGTTGGGTAAATAAATAAATTCCGGATTGATATATGGCTGTATGAATGTATCCGTTTCTTTATTGTGAATTTGTTCCTCACATGCTTTCAGTAACGTTTTCCAAAGGTACAATATAAAATGGGAGTTATTAATGCTTTAAAATGTTGATCTTGCCACCACACTGCTTATTGAATAGTTTTTAGGACTTTATTTTATTCTATTAATTTATTCAATAAACTTCTTTTTTATTATTTTAGCATATATTTACAACACCTAATAAACCATATATTTACCTAAATTACGTACATTATCACTAAAATTCCAATAATTACTAATTAGCACGATCATTAAGATTATCTGCCTAATCTATGAAGCGCATAACATTCAAACTGCATTCTAAACCTTTAAAAGTTCGTTTGGCATCCAGACTAATTTTTCAACCTTTATTTATAGTCCAATTTACACAGCTATTAAATCTTATGAATAATTTATGGTCGTGGCTTTGACTGAGGCTACATTTTAGTAAAATATAGACGCACATTTGTCTGGTGTAGACTGCACGTGATTTACGACGTATAGAGCCTCAATTTTCATATGACCTTCCTTTGAGGCGTAATTCTTTGTAATGCGTTCCAGCTTCGTTTTATTTTTGCGAGAATATTTGAAACCTTTCGATTTCAAGTAAAAAAACATTTTAGTAGGTGTAATAGGTGTACACAAAATATTCCTAATGACATTTTTTATTACCTAATCTTTATAGACATATCGGGAATAATTAATTATCCTTTAAAAAATCACTTGCAAATTTCGTTTTAATATTATTATTTTGCAATTGTAATTTAAGTAGGTTTGTAGTAAGTTTGTATAATCAAGTATTAATTTATTAATCAGAATTAAGTGTTAAACTTGTAAAACTACTCGTATATGTTAAAATAAACATAGTTTCATACTAGACTAATATTAATATCATTGCATTTATAAACCCCAAATAGAAACAGAATAGGTCAAAACACTACTCGCATTGAGTTCATGTGCCAACTTGGCACCAACACTATTTCATTCAGTTGTTTTATTGCATTGCATAATAAAAGGACGTATAAAGCTGAACGCACATGTATCCGAGCCGAACGCGCCGATCGAATCGAATTTTGGATTCTGTATATGAAATCTCATGAAACCTTGCACACTTCTCCACGTCAAATCGTCCAAATCGGAAGATTTCTATTATACAATATCTAAAATTCGATTCGTTCGACGCGTTCGCCTCGGATAAATGTACGTTCACCTTAAGCCCGTAGTCACACTACGGATATAATTAAAAAACTTAAATTTAGAATACACGATTCTAAAAACCGAGCAAACTATTAAAATTCTTAAAATTTTATTGTCTTGAACACGTGTATAGTGTACAGGTGTCCTTCATTAAACCAGCTAGAGCTATTCAATAAAAATAACAATCATTTTGTATTCTAAATTCAGTCGCATGATTTCTAATTTGCATCGTCTCATTTGTCTATGATTTTTTTTTGTAAATTTTGTAGGTTTATGTATAAAATTAATTTAAAAATTATCCTCTTGAAAAAGCAACATTTAAAACCAAACTAAAAATGAAGGACGCTGTGTAAAGTTTGAGTGTTGTAAAATTTGTAATTATTGCTAGAAAAATGTAACCATCTTCTTTACAAATCAATAGCACAGCTTTCTCGTCAAATATCAATTTTTCCCCTTAAGGTAAGATCTGAAAGGTACAAATTGTACTACGAGGTCGATATGCAAGTTACGTACACGCGCCTTGTGCGTATTGAGACTGCCTCATTTCTCGAACCAGTCCTGTAGCTACTTAGGTCTATGCAATGTCAAACAATGTCTCCCCAGACGCCTTAACGATCGACCAAATATTTACTAATCATTAAACAGTGCGATTACGCTGCAAACAGATCGCCAAGTCATCGGAGCTTTCCCCGTTGGTTTCGTAATTGCATTGTTTATCGCCGGGGCCAAGGCCGGCGATATCGCAGCCGTGTGAACGCGGCACAATCGACGCCTGTATCTCGGATCTAGCTCGTTAGTGTTATTACGCCCCTATAGTCTTATTGACGGGACTGATGGCTTTTCGTGTGATGAATGTTGAATTGGAAATCTTTTTTTGAATTTCGCGCTTGTCTGGTTGTTTTTTGTTTGTGTTCTTGTGTATAATTGTGGTGTCTTTTTTTTAATGATAATTATAGACTAAAGAGTAAGCTTTGACCTCGATCTCGCGTGATGTAAAGCTAAAATGCGGCTGTAGACGGTAGTAAAGTAAACCTTGAAGGTAGGATAAATCCCTACCTGGCTGCACTGAACATCATGCCGGAACATGGTCACGATGACCGCTTGGCGACACGGTTTTATCCAGTGGATAGTAACTAGCCACGGCCACAATCTACCACCATTACTACTAATGTGGTGTTTCAATTAAGGGTATTTAGTTATCTATCATCCCAACCCTCCTTCTCCCTTAAAGGGATGACCGGAATTACTGTCTTTTACAATAATTACAAAATTAACATAATCATGTTGCCTACTTGTCCCACAATTGTGTGTCCATATCACCACTGGTGTCTAAGACGTACTTTTGAAAATGTTTTACGATAAAGTTGTTGATAATGATTTTTATTACGCGTTTGTATATTATATATAGAGCTTTCAAAAAGTCAATTATTCAAAATTCGTTAAATCTTGCGAGCGAGAGAGTCAGTCGCACGCAGTAGATTTATGAAGAGTCGCATCGCGTCGTGTGCAAGACCATTGTTTTTATTCTACTTTACAAATATTCTCAGGTATTTTTTATATTTTATTCGTACAGATATGAAATGGATACCTAACATAAAACGTGTAACGTTATCTGACATTTTACATCAAGTTCTGCGCCTACCAGTCTGTGAATGTCACATTATAACGAGCCAGCATGAATGAACAGCATACGAAATGATGTACCGTAGACCGTGCATGATAGGGATAGGGTAACTACGCGTTCTAGCTTTTCATAAAAAATAAAATAAAAAACAGATAAGACACGAAAAGTGTATATAATTTGAACAATTCTATTGTCAAATAAGATAGACTAAGTTTTGTGCGGCACAGGAAGAAACCACTGTGCAGCGCTGGTTTTCAGTCTATCCCATACTCGAGCGCCGGATCATGGATATGTAGTAGCGTCTGTGGCCCAGTGGTCATACGTCCGGCATTTAATCGGAGTTGGGTTCAAATCTCAGTGTGTGGCAAAAAGCTGGACGCTACCGTGTTTCGGAAGGCACGTAAAACTGTGGGTCCCGGCTGTTTCCTATAAGATAATATGTAGGGGGCAGTCGTTATCATGTTGCAGGCCCTGTAGTAATCTCGGTGACCTGAAATTGCAACATAATAGGTTCGCCACACAACCTATAAATTGTGATTTGACTCTGATAGTGTAAGTAGGGTAGCCTGTTCTGTTGGAGTATAAACCCCAATTATATTTATTATTATGTTTTTTTTTTTCAACATTTTCTTTTCATGATTTCCAGTACGATACTGTCTTATAACACTTTAGACTTTCGCAATTTGAACTCATGTTTAACATCAGCTGAAATCCACACATCCAACCTGAAACTGACGATGTTCACCAACTTGATTTTGAGTATAATATGTAAGTTCACAGCTTCGATCCTTTCAGAATGAATATCCCATTATCTTATCATTTTTTCCAGTAAACAGGTAGAAAATGCTATGTTAGCATTAAGTTAGCCCTAGCCTTGTGCTGAATAATAAAATAAATAAATATATCACTATGTCAGTCAGTCAGACGTGACAGATCACGTGACGCTTTTCTATATATTATAATTTATGAAATTCAATTTATTGTGGATAAGATGATGAATTTGGAACTTGAATTGGAATCTAGACGTATTAAATTTCGTAATCCATAGCTCCTAAGACGTGGTTAAATTTATATAATATAAAATGCACGAATACGAGATATAACAAAAAAAACCTAAAAATAGAGAACCCTACCCAAATCGCATCGCTCATTCGGGTCTTCTTGGCAGATTGATGAATGGGATCGTTTTATACAATTTTCCTCTTATGAAAATAATGAATGATGGTCGTACTAGTTGGCATGTAGAATCTAGATAGTGTTCGGTCCGTGGGCGCGATTAGCAACCTTGTGGCGGAGGATACACGCAACATTGCACTAATGTCCTACCACCGGTGACGTACGCTCGTTACACTGACCGTACTCTTATTGTACTTGGCTTTGTCGAGATACGAGTATTTACTTTTGTTTAGATAAGACTATATTCTATTTATACCTAAGTAGAATACAGTTAAATTATTCAGTCTGCTTCGGTACCTGGGTGAATCTTCGGGCGCGGCGTCTTTTCATCATATCGGTGGGATTTTTTTATTTAAATATATTTTCATAAACTGATATGCAGCAACGTAGACAATGAAGTTACCAACACTAAATTAATACATGAGGCACCTCTCTAGCACTTCCAGCGAAATTTTGTATGAAAAATCATATTTCTTAACATTAGGCGGTGATTCGTTTCGTTTAATTTACAAGCATAACACAATAATTTGTACACCTACATTTCATATTTTTAGATAAATTTAGTATTTTGTCCTCAATTCAAAAGCTACAATTTCAACACAAAAATAAGCATTCAATTCATGTTTCTTAACAGTTTTCCCAAGATACAAGTTTCACTGAATAAACAAGTCAAGAGTGTTCGTTACTAGATCATTAGAATAGCACTAGATTATAATATGTATCAGGAGAGATGCCGCAACTTTACATATTGTGTGTCTAAAGAAAACTAACACTTGTATTTTTACTCACGTCCTCGCCTTCGACTCTACTCAGACTTTTTCTAGGAAAAGGGCGAATTCGAAAAATATCTTCTCGGCATTTTTTTTAAATCTAAAATATTTTTCCTTGAAAAAGGTTGAATAGAGTATCTATAGTGTCGAAGGAAAAAACATGATTGCAAATACGGGTGTAAAGTTCCATATTTTGACCCATATTCATAGTTTTGGAGAAATTTGGAGAGACACATAAACAAACACCTTTAAAAATTGTATTTTGTTTGGAAACACATTATAAGATTGCTCCACGTACCTCAAATATCTCGCAATTATTAATAGTATTACATACGTATCGAATTAATAATCTTCTTGTTTAAAGTCGGTTTAAAAACTATTAGCAGTTATTGCGTTTTCGTAATTATAAAGCTGCTTCACCTAAATTCTCATTCAAAAAGTGTTCTGACATATATGTATGTATGTTTATGAAATTTGACTAATTTGATATAGCGCAAATTGGAACTGGCGTAATAAACCAGAGAGCCTATGGGCTAATTCTCACCCACTGCGATTGATAACAACTTCAATGTACATTGCTGCGTTTGTTATTTTACTCATATTAATGAGGAGGTTTAAGCAAGTAATGTACGCAATTTTGTATATGGATTCCAGTGTTTTACATGTCGTTTGGCGATAGCCAATAGGCCCTCTGTAGTAGATTTGCGAACCACGTTCACACTATGTTTTTTGAAGTGAAAACTTCTTTAGCGGCGCTGAGCACTTTTTTTTGTATGGGTAAAAACTTTAAAAATCGCGTCAGGGTCACGTGATGCTGATCGAAAAAGCGTAAGATCGAGGGGAAGGGAGAGGAACTAGTATCTCCCACTCTTTCTACCGTGCCTGAGTGTGCTGCTCTGTTTAGGCGGCACAGGGGGCTTAGACAAGCGCGCGCCCGTTTTATTTTTTAATTTTGATTTCAATATAAATTTTGCAGACGATAAAAATCAATCATTAATTGAATTTTTAAATAATGAATTTGGTTTAACTATGTCAAATGATCGCAATTTTAGCACAACGAAATACAAAACTACTATTGATGCGGTATTTATTAGACACTTAAATAGGTTCGAATCAAAACTGTTTGTTTCTTACTTCAGTTATCATAAACCAATTGTATCAGTTGTAAAAATTTGCGATGATGATTCTGATAATAACGATGGTGTAAAAGTCGTCGAAATTATGGATGGAAGTTGATTTTTCTGAGAGATAAAATTTAATGTAATATATAAATAACGATATAATATTATAAATAACAACATATAAATTGTCATATTTGTGTACGATAGCGCAATAAATAAACATTGTATTCTACCTCATAAATGATAGTATTTTTATACTTTTGAAGTTTTCACTTCTGCCGGCACTCCCGGAGTGCTATTTTTTTGGTAACAATACATGCAACAGGTATAGCTACGGTTCGCTAGTGAATATCCGTACAGAAAAATTGACGTGCTTGGTTTTCACACAAATGGACGCACTCACGCTATCTATCGTAATACATATCACTTGAATAGGGCTAGATCATGGCATAATGTGCGTTCTCACGCCGAAGGCCTTGGTCGGAATTCTGTTGAACTCAATTGTATGGATGTATGGCTCGCTGGGAATTGCGTGTTAACTCGCCACTCACTGCCAATATTGCGGGAAATTTCACTTCATTAATTGAGCTGATGAGAATTGATTTTGGACTATAAAATATGCGAAAATCTGTTAGGATACAAAGTCAGAGTTTTTAGTTAGAGATTTTTCATATCCCAGCGTCGAAAGGAGACGCTGATGAGGAGACGAAATGCTCGCCTGACGCTCGCCTTGTTATATATTAAGGTTCTTTTCCAAGTTTTATTAAAAATTCAATGGTCTAGATTCTAGAGCAATAAGGTCGCTGATTGTTCATCTAACTTCAAATACTATAATCTACATAGCTCTCTAATCCCCTCTGTCTTGTATGTACATAATATAATGTTTGTTCATCGATTACTCAAAGATGCCTGGATTTGGACATTTGAATTTTTTGTTTCAAAGTTGTGAATTAAAACGTGCAGTACGTTATCGCTTGTTGAAAGCAAGTTTGAAGAAATTGTTAATAATATTTTTTATTAACTTGTATTATTTGTAAATATCTAAGCTCAGTAAGTTTCTTTGTAATTATTTGGTATGCAATAAAGTATTATTCTATTCTATAAATATTCACGAAAATATGTAAAAAATAAGTAAAAATGGAAGGTATATGTATTGTGACAAACTTGCTAGTCACCTCTCATCCACCCACACGTTCATCTCGTATGAATGGTATCGAACTTCAGTTATATCACATATCAATTCAATTCTTTTGAAAGAGACTATTTTTATCTCTGCTAGCACGTCTTTTACCTAATATAAGTGATATATCGGTCTATTATTGTCACTTTATCAATGACTTTGTTACGTAGTTCTACGCAAACCTACACTTAAATATTATATTGATCATCTGGTCGTATGTTGTGGGCTTACAAAGCCAGCAATACCCATTGGGATCTATTGTGTTTACCCCTACTACCTAATGTTTTATCTGAACCAATATAAATTATTATTTTAGATTTTCTTTGTGACCAAAAAGGACCGGAACCAAAAAGGAAAGGACCGGATTACCACCTATCACCATATTCATGGTGAATATGGTAATAGGTGGTAATCCGGGAAAGGGGCGCCCGAAAAAGGTTTGGATAAACTGTGTGTAAGAGGATATGCGTGCCGCGTGCTAGGGGAGTGGATGAAGATATGACGGATGATAAAGTAGAATGGAGGAGAAAAACGTGTTGTGTCGACCCTACCTCGTGTGGGATAAGGGCAGGAAGATGATGATTTTAGATTTTCTTTTACATAGTGCGAACTGCGAACGCAATGGAAATCCCTGCTGCTCGTAAAAGTTATGTTAGCTTGGAGTGAATGAAAGGCATGTTTCAATTTGAAACAGACGGAAAAGCAAGGACTTTATTTAAGTGAAAATATGTGCGAGCAGAAAGGAGAAATCAGTCTTCAGTAAATGTTGGCTAAGAAGTGATTCGGATATTTCAAAATTCTTGAATCAACCACAAGCAGAGCGTAGAGCGGATCTTCTTGTTCTGAATGGTTCAATTCAGAGTCTCCACTCCACCCAGCTCCATGTGTGTGGAACCCTCATAATGAGGCCGAAGAGACATCCCGTGATTAAAGCTTAATACACAGTCACGTCGTATCAAGAAACTGAACGAACAATGGCGAATCATTGTATTGTTTATTTAATAGCAGCGGCCCGTGAAATTGGTTACAATTTAGTCTTCATTGCACACTCGTATAATCATCGATTTGATGGCATTCGTCGAAACAAAGCTTATGTTGCGAAAGTGAACTAAAATGTACTCCCAGACCGATTATTATCGAGTTCCATTTTTAGGTCGTCAATTTCAACAAGGAGACATAATGGCAACAAGGTCAGGCGCTCTAAGATTATTAAAATAAATGTTAATTTTGGATACTCAACCACAACTCATTTTCAAATAGTTCAATTAAAAATATCTGAGAAAGATTACGATCGTGTTCCGGTACCATTACCCAGCTACCATCTATGGGCACATAATGAACTCATCTATGGACAGATAAGAAACTCTTTATTGATCCATATATAAAGTAAATTTATAAACACAAAAATTGAAACTAAAGATTCGGTCATATCGAGTCGGTCAGGTGAAATGTCGTGGTCATGTCTATACCCATAACAATAAAAAATATGTCTTTAAACATTAAGTAAATACGAATTCCATATAAAGCACACATATGCAAGAAATGTTTAGAATGACCTTTTTAAATTGCTTCTAGCATACAATTGCAGGCAACAGTCCGAGTCTCGGAAAGTGGGGGCACTTAAGTTTAACAGTCACGATGCTACCCGAGGCCTGGTAACACCACAAATGCATAGGAATTCTAAATCTATACTATTATTAATATAATATTATTATTAGTATATAAGAATTATTTCCATTAATCTTTTGCATACTACAAACTTACCACCTACCTTTCTCTCCCTGCAAGGTTGTCTAGAAGAGATCTCTTTTAGCGATAAGACCGCCAATTGTTACACTTATGTCGTGATTTTGTGTTATAGTTCGAAGTTTTCTGTATGTTTCAATAAAGAGTTTTCTAGAGAATTCAATAAAGAGTGTTTGAGAGATGTTATAAAACCTATCTGTATTCCAAATTTCAATGTGTGTTGGTAGATCAGTCAGTCAAAGTCAGTCAAGAAAGAAAATTATGACACTTTTCTTATAAATATTTAGATGTATTATGTAGAAATTACCCAATTAATGAGCTCTTTAATACATTTTTTACCAATTGAGATAATATCGATGGAGTCAATAAATCAAATCTTGCATTAAACAATAAGATGGCCATATCCGATGGGTTCTGACCCTAAGTCGTGACGTTGCGTGCTAAGGGCCCGATCGTTAGCTTTCCACTCGTGAAATTGTATGCCATTGTCTTTATATGGCTGGGTGAATGTCATATTCGTAAATTGGCTTGCGCACTTTATTTGACTTGACTTGAACTTCGTATAATGGAATTATTAATGCAGATAACCCTTAAACTTCCGACCGCAGCGGCTCGATCGGGCCGTAACCCGCCATTTGAATATTATAGGCTTTAATTTAACAATGCTAGAAACTAATTCAATCCACCCCCGCTAAAAACTAATTGAAGTGATAGTAGCTGAGGAGTTTAATTATTTTTGCTATAAATTTTACTTGGAGTTCATTTGTTTTTTTTTCTTAATTTGATTTCATTGTTTTGCAAGAAGTGTAGTTAGGTAAAAGAGATATGCCAGATGCTTTACTAATGTTAGGGGTAATAAGAAATTGGTAACAAAATCGTACGCAATTAATACACTAGGTACATTACGCTCGCCACTCTGAAGCAAGATGTTGTTTGTTGTACCTATTATGTCTTCTTAGCCCACTTTCCTTGGCCACTTTGTATTTCTAAAAAGAACGAATCGCTACAAAATAAAGTAATATTATTTTTGTTTATCTAGAATATTAAGTAGGTACTTAGCATTTTTGTTTGCGACAGAAACACAAGCCTGATTGAGAGCAGTTATGTTGCACATTCTTAAGTGTTTGCTGTTTGCTTCAAATTTCCAACGAATTTTTAAAATTGCGAAAAAAATTACTAAATTATATAGTAAAACGTATACTTGAAATAACTTTTGTTCATCACAAAACTTTTTCACAAAGCAAGGCATCATTGCCGACGAAATGTACAACGAAAGAAGGCTTGGATGAAAATGAAAAAATATTTTCACTGAATGTAGGTCGAGTATGACAGCCTTTTAGACCACTTGTTAACACCATAGTCCATAGTGCTACACAACACTGATTGATGACCATGTCTTACCGCGCAGAGAAACCCATAAATTACGGTGAAAAGGCCCTCAAGGGGTAATGTGGGGAACCTCGAAAAACTGTCATAGTGAGAGAATATCTTATGGTTACGGTCTTAAGTAATAAGGTTTGAATATGTAGATTGTGTATGTTACTTTGCTACCTTTCACGCTAAAGCACTGAATAGATTAAGTTGAAAGGTATAAAGACGTCACAACGTGCAACATTTCAGAGCAAAATAAATTGTAGAACGTTACAAAAAGCGTTACATGTCAGCCATTTTTAGTTTTTTCATCAACCAAAAAAAATATTTTACTATAATATTTATCTTTTTTCAATGTCGAATTAATTAGACCGGCTGAAGCGGTAGAGCTGAAATTTTGCATGAAGGTAGTTTCCCAAAAATAACACTCAGCGCAGCTGGCTAAACCTAACAGTTAGTTACATAATATATCAAACTAATCGATTTACAATCCAAAAAATGGCAGTCAAAACTCAAAAAATCAATGAGCTAACCCTGCCCCGGGAGTATTCCAGTAAATCTCCGCAAAGTGCGGGCGTTCTCGAGTCGATCGTGGGGCAGGTCGCGGCATGACCTCAGGCCGCAGGATGCCCCAGTTTACGCATCCAGGGTACATTGTAACCCGGTTGCGAACTGTGCCTTCGAGATGTCAGATGCTCTATATTTCATATCGATTAGTAATCTGTGGGCGTGAAAAAATGGAACACAATTTCGTTTCTAATACAGGGGCTTTGTATGTGGCGCAAAATTAAGCATTCGGTTTGCAGCAAATATGAAAATTTTAGCTCAATCGATGTTTCTTTAATACTATTGATATTTCTGAAGATTCCAACGATTAATACCTTTAGTTTATGGTTCAACCGAAATTGAAAAAAATCAATAAATATTTTAAAATATAGATAATATTATATATTGAAGAAAATTCTTTTAAATATTTTGACCGATGAAATAGTATTATTTTTCTGTTTGCTACATTAAATATTAAATTTGGTTAAGAATAATAATTAATAACAACAATTAATTTGAAAAAGGTAACATAATTAATGTTGTTTTACCCTATGTAGGTATAGGTTTAGAAGTCGCCTATATTTTAGAATATTATTATATTTATAAAAGGATGCCGAAGATTAATTGTGCTACATTATACTTTATTAGCATTATAAGAGGTGGGATCCTTGACATTTTACTAAATTATGTTCGCAGTTGGCTGATTGTTGATTTATCTCCACTTGAATAGAAAGAAATCAACATAATGACTATATTATTAGCGCTAGCCGCGCCCAGCGATTTTACCCACAGAAAAGCTGTATATTACGTTCTTCACTCTTCTCCTACCTTGCCAAAAAAATAAGGTAAAAAAGCCCTTAAGTGAACCTGAATGAGAAAAACCCACAAAACATCATAGTGATTGAATGTCCTATAGAGAAATAGATGCTTTGTCCCACTTTACGAAATAATGCAAAATGATTATGTCATCCCGAAAGAAAACTGTAAATTAGAGTAAAAAGGCCCTTGCCCGTATGTGGAAATTCCGGAAAAACTGTCATAGCGAAACATTATTTTAATACATTATGAGAAAATAGTTGCTAAAATCTTTGTCCTACTTTAATTATCATACCAAGAGAAACCCTTAAATTAAAAAGGTTCTTAAAAGGTAAAATAATACCTTATGGAAAAGCTGTTGCTAAAATCATTGTCCCACTGAATGCACCCATTTGACGTAAAGTACAAAGCTTAGTATTGTAATATGAAATGTTCGTTATTAGGTCAGTGTGCCAACCGGGCAACAGGTTGACCCGGTCATGCCCGTACCGGTTACGGTGACGCCTTTACTAACTGAACCCACCTTGTTCTGTGCTCTTTAGCACTCTTATTGTATAAGAGTGCTAAAGAGCTAGATATTTCTTTTAACTAAACAACTATAGCGAGCTGCTAGCTATACTTTGTAGTACCGTCCGTGGCCCAGTGGTGGTTGGTCCGGTTTGTAAGCCGGAAGTCCTGGGTTCAAATCTCAGTGTGGCATAGATTTTCGCCTGGACGCTACCGTATTTCGGAAGGCACGTAAAACTGTGGGTCCCGGCTGTTTCCTATAAGATATGTAGGAGGCACTCGATAGATCATGTTGCAGGCCCGTAGTAACCTCGGCGACCTGAAACTTCAACATATAGGTATAGACTCGCCACACAACCTACATATAATATATACATTGTGATTTGACTCTGACAGTGTAACTTTTTCGGTTGGAGTATCCAGTTATATTATTATTTTAATTATAACCATACTATCATACTTCCTAGAGGCATTACAGTAGTCTTGCGACGTGATTCTGATTTGTCTCTGACTGGAAATTTGTTCTTTTTGACCAAAACCTCACTTATTTCTATAGAATTACTCTAACAAGATGAAAACCGCATTAAATTAGTAGCATCATCATTATCATCTTCAGCCTGGAAATAGTCCTCCTCATGCCACTCAACTCGGTCCTCCGTCTTCCTCTTCCAACCACTCCCAGCGACTCGAATTAACAAATTAGTAACGTAGTTTTAAAGATCTAACACTTACAGACAGTTTTATGCACCTATTGGTTTTATACAGGGTCTTTGGTTATTCAGTACATTGGTGTATAGGGCCTTATTGGGGAGGTCATTGGCCATGTTTTGAGGGCAATATATGTTCCGCGAAAATTAACGGTTTTTGAGATATTTGAATTTTTTCGAAAAATCAAGGTGTCCATTTTAAAAATTCATAAAAAAATAACCCTGTATAAATATTTATTTTTTATTATCTCATTACGTGGACAAAATATCAGAATATTATTTTAATTAATCAAATTAAATCTAATTTGTCACAATAAATGAATAAAAGAGGAGAAGTACCAAATTTTGGCAAATTCATGAATCCGTTGCACCTAAATTGCAAAATTTCTCAAAAAATTCATAGAATAAAATTTCAGGCAGATTTTTTAAAAAACATTTTCGTTTCAGTGGCTTTATTTGGAAATATCAAAATTAAGAATCGAATATGGGATTACAGAAATATTGAGGTCACAAGTGACCAAGGAAGCTCTAAACACTGAGATTCTCCTTGAAAATGCTTCATACAAATTGTCTCAAAAAACTGAAATTAGGTAATAATATGAAATGTTATGGTTTGGTCATAACTTATCTCACTTATAGCTTCATTTAAACACATACAGATAATATTTATCATCGCTTTAAATTTTCATACATTTTGTATGAACTATGTCGTTTCTAAGGAAAATTCAATATTTAGGGCATCCTTGGTCACTTGTGACCTCAATATTTCAGTAATCACATATTCGATTCATAATTTTGATATTTCCAAATAAAGCCACTGAAACGTAGATGTTTTTTCTAAAAATCTGCTTGTAATTTTATTCTATGATTTTTTTGAGACATTTTGCAATTTAGGTGCAGCGGATTCATAAATTTACCAAAATTTGTACTTCTCCTCTTCTATTCTTTTATTGTGACAAATTAGATTTAATTTGATTAATTAAAATAATATTCTGATATTTTGTCCACGTAATGAGATAAAAAAAAATTAATAATTATACAGGGTTATTTTTTTATGAATTTTTAAAATGGACACCTCGATTTTTCGAAAAAATTCAAATAACTCAAAAACCGTAAATTTTCGCGGAACATATATTGCCCTCAAAACATGGCCAATTACCTCCCCAATAAGGCCCTATACACTAATGTACTGAATAACCAAAGACCCTGTATATTGTAGGGATTTCAAAGAAATGCTGGACTTGCATAACTTCACATAATTTCAGTCAATAAAATAGCAGGACGTGATCGCAGGACGCCGATTAGAGGCACTCATGTTTATAGTTTACCATTCATCAAGTTGTAATTTCTTTCTATATTATTATCCTTAAAAGGTGGTTAGAATTTATGACACTATTGAGCCTGACCACTTGCAAATTTCAAACGTCTTTACATTTCTTGTAACTAGTGAGGTAATACCAATAAATTTAATTTCAAGATTTGTAATCACATGAAAGTTGAAAGGAATCGTCGCTCCTTTTATAGCATCCGGAGACAACCTGAGCGTTTTTACGACATCTATTCAGTGCCAGACTTTGATTGAACGACTCGGTAATATATTTTTTTAAATTATCTTTTGAATTTATATTTATTGGATAAGTGTGTAAATTATATTTACGAATGACGTTTATGAAGTTGCTAAGCATCTATACAGGTACTAATATTTTATGTTTTATGAACTGTTAAGTTCTTTACACATAGGTTATTAGTTATTAGTAAACTTTTCAATTTCAACTCTCTTCATCAATTACCTACCAAAATTACAGAATCTGAACTTCTAAATTATGGCAGTTGACATGTTAAGTTAACATTTTAAAAATTTCTTGTAATTCAAAAGAGAAACAAAATTAAAGTACTACTATACATTCAAAGAAATCATGAACTGCGACCGCATTATCGATCTGAACTCGTGACTTAACAAAACACGGTCATGGGCCTACGAACAAGTAATAATAAGCGAGTACCTTATACCCATCAGAGTGCGTGACCAAAATGCTGGCCATGTCTGATCGGGCCCAACAATATAAAGTATAGTTACGCTGTATTGCAATTCAAAGAAGCGATGCTGCCAGGAATAATGCGTTACATTATCACACTGTAGGGCATAGAGCGGCATGTTGGCCCTACCGAAGGTATTGCCGTCGTTTATTATTTCCCGAGCAACTAGGGACCTTCATGGCTTGAATGAATACGTATTTTTCTATCTGGGGGCACGGCAGTGCCCCCGCCAAGTCGAGCAAAAAAAGCTGCACGGCCGTACCATCCTTTTCTGGAAGCAGTTCAGACCATTTTCGACCCCCTATAACTTAGTTGTGGAAAAAACTAGAAGCTTCAATTTTTAACAACCGAGTATGCATTGTATAAACACGATTTATTCCAAATTTCATTCAATTTGAACTAGTCGTTTAAAAATTATAACTAGTCAAAGTTTTGTAATTTTGTCACTCACTCACTCACTCACTGACCGATCATCAAAAGTCTAAGGCACTTCTAGCAAACATAGAAGGTTCAAACTTGGTATATACTTAGAGTTTATTGTATAAACCATAGGAAAACTAAAAAAACATACAATTTCGGTCTAGTTTTCGAGATACATAAACTGCATAAAGATCACTTTGTAATCCCGTATAAATGTATAGGATTACAAAGTTACATTTGCAGTCAACGGTAAAAAATGCATAAAATCCCAATAATAATGCCATAATATATATGCCGTAATAATGTATAAAGCCAGGGAGAGATTATCTCGCCTTCTAGGTTTAGTCTGCTCCCATCTACGGGCGTCGTCACTTAAGATCAGGCGATATCGTGAGCAAAGGCTAACCTATAACGAATAAAAAAAAAACAAAAAGTAGTGAGATGCCATCAAAAACATAACTTGTAAAAAATACCAAGTCTCGCAACTGCAGTTCTTCTACCGTAAAAAGTTGTGAGATCCATGTACTACCAAGTCGGTAAAATCTTTTGTGTTTTAAATTAATAGATTGACTTGGCAATCGCACTATTATGTCGGTATATTACTTGAGAGATACATTGTTGTGTTTTCATGCGATGGCCAAGTCGATCTATTGATTTAAAACACAAAAGATTTTACCGACTTGGTAGTACATGGATCTCACAACTTTTTACGGTAGAAGAACTGCAGTTGCGAGACTTGGTATTTTTTACAAGTTATGTTTTTGGTGGCATTCATGTTACGTGATCGCATCAGTACTTTTTTCAACAAAAAAAGGTATATCCACTAAAAACCTGTGGGGTGCCAGTGACTTACGCTGTCCTTTAAGAGTGGTTCGAAACTGAAACACTTGGATTTAAAGCAGTATATGAGCAGTAGATGAGAAGAGATTCAAAGAATAAAAAGATTGTAAAGAAATCCATTGTTCATCTGGATGCTACCGTATTTCGGAGAGCACGTTAATATCAATCTGAGTCCCGGTCTTCGATCAGGAAGTAGGTAGGTACAAAACGGGTAGTCTTAAGGTTCCATTAGAGACAATGTATGAATCTTAGTGACCTGAAACGCCAAAATACCTATAGGTTGGCCACACCACCTGGAAATCTGAGTCTAGCAATAAAGCAAGGATAACCCTTTCTGTTAGAGAATACCTTTCATTATATTATTAATCGACGAAAAAAAGGAGAAAGTTTCTTAATTCAACCGTAATAAATTAACTTTTTTTTTTTTTTTGATGGCCTTTACATCATTCGCTAAGACCGTAATACATGTTTTATTTTAATGGCCTTTACATGATTCACTATTCACTAAAAATATGTATGTACGCAACCTGAAAGTAATAAAGTCGTAGTTACCTACATCTCGGACGGCCGAGGGCGAGTGCAGTTCGCATACATAAAGCATGACCACCTCATCCGTATTCAAGGGCAGACCAGCCGCCTGCATCGCTCCAGAACATTCGAGGAGCTGACGTCATGCAGCTGGAAAACACTGCAATATCTTGTAAAACTTTAAACATTCTAGTTCATGGTTATAACTTCAAGGATCTGTGCTTGGAATAAAATCTATGTTCTATAGATTCAATAGGTTGTATAGGGTATCTGTAGGTTTGTTAGTGACGAGAGTTTTTACTTTTTGATTGATACCGTTATTTTACTGCTAGAGTCAAAAGACAATTATGTAAGTTGTTTTTCCGGCAGTTTTAGGCCTCCAAAATGTCTCTCGACAACCGACACCTAAAATTTATTTATTTATTTATTTAATAAGTATTTCAACATCACATGTATTATAGAATTTTAAGTAGCATATTAACATTGAGTATAGTATCTGATACATATGACAATTTAGAAATACATAACATTACCAAAAGTTTTATAGGAAAATTAATTAAAACTAATTAAATCTAATTTTAAACAAAAATAAAATTCTATAGATATTAAAAACAAAAATCAAATTCTACACAAACAAAAATTAAATTCCCTCAGACAAAATAAGAAAAAAATATATATAATAAAATAAATATAGTATATTATAATTCTGGGTTTAAAGTTAAGTGACTATCTATTTGTGAGATTGCATGATTTTTAGTGTATTATTCTTAAATTTGTTCAAAGTATTGTTAAAAATATCCATATCTATATCCATGTCTTGTGCTTGCCTAACTAGTTGGTTATATTCTTTGCATAGCCTTGTGGTTGGTGAATTAAAATATAACGTAGTACAAACCATCCAAAACACGTTTGCGCTCAGTTGATAAAACTGCCACAGGAATTTAAATTCAGGGTTTCCCGATTATTATAAGCATGCGACTATCGGCTACCGGGCTAAGAACTCTATATACATCTAAATATATAAAAGGAAAGATTGACTGACTGACTGATCTATCAACGTGCAGCCTAAACCGCTGGACAGATGGGGTAGAAATTCAGAACACAGATAGGTTTTATGATATAGACCTCCGCTACGAAAGGATTTCGCCATGCGGGCAAAACCGCGAGCATAAGCTAGTAATATTACAGATACATCGCTAAATTTGTAGACCTTAGTATAGACAAAACCTGAATAAGGCTGGTAAGAGCCGTAAGATGTGACGTCTGACGTAATCATGAGGAGGCCTATATTCAACAGTGGGTGAACACGGGCTGATTGAATACCTCGTACCTAATCTGTAGAACAATGTCTTTTCTGAAAAAATTACTCAACAAGTTAGCGATTTTAAGTTTAGATCGTAAAAAATAAATGACCTAACTTTTTTGACCCTATAAAGATAAAAGATTTAAAAAAAAAAATTATAATTATCAGTAAAAAGATACATATTTTACCTATTTTTTTGTATTTTTGGTGTTCGATACAGAGTTTTCTATACTATTCTATTATGTATGTCTTCTTCTAGGGTCAAAAAAGTTAAGTTAAATTACTATTTGGTTGGTCAGGTTTGGTTAGGTCATACTTACAATTGCTCTCCTCTAAAATAAGAATTATTCAAACAAGACTTTGTTCTACGGATAGTTCGACCAATAGCCACACAATAAGTATCTCTAAATTACATGATTTAACACACTGTAATACAGCATGTGGGACATTCTAACAATAGACTGGTCATAAAAGCTAAACGACTACATATGCAAGGTCTCTTTACAAATTAAAGGACACACATAATATATGTACCTACGACCTACGTACATCATAGTTCACGTTTGTGTCAAATTAGAGAAAATAATAATACGTATAGCTTAATATTTAATTTTGCAAAATGTCCTTCACCTATATACGATTATGGCCATATTTTACAGTATAGTATGAATGGTGAATACATAATATTCATAATAGAGGTGCAACTAATAGGCACGTAAGGATTCCTCGTAAAAAGCCATTATTTGAATTTTGTATCATAAAACTACTAATCTCATATTATATTGGTCTGCTTTCTCCACTCGTAAATCTTTCTTCATTCCGACTATAGGTAAGCGATGTCAATAAATAAATATTGCAGGACATTACACACTGTAAGCTTAGCAAATCAATGCGTATGAATGGAGGCTAGGGTGATGACTAATTAATGCTTTTATACTATTTGTAAATACATATAACCAAAAACAAATATCTGTAGATCATACAAATTCTATTTCCAGACTGGAATCAAACCCGCCTTATTCTACGTCGCGTCGTAAGCGAGTAACCGCGCCACTGAAGTCATCATCAATGCAAATCTTAATGTAAATTAAAATATTCAACTAATTCAAAATAATAATTATTAATTCTTGTCATAAACCACCGCCAACGTATTATTATTTCAAATTGCATTAAGATTATACAGCAAAACAACATTTATTGTCTTACCTACTGGATGTGGGTGTTACAGCTAATTTTGCTCGGCCATTGTAAAATACCGTCATAAATCCAATTACAGTACTTTATGGTGCCCATTTAATTGTGGTCTTCATTTTATAGATGACTTGCTGTATGGCTAGATGTATGGAACTTAACATCTTAGTCATCCAAAGTTAAGTGCGTCTGTACATATATAGATGTACATAATATGTATATCTATCATTAAAACATACTACCA
Source organism: Hemithea aestivaria (assembly GCA_947507615.1). Taxonomy (NCBI): domain Eukaryota; kingdom Metazoa; phylum Arthropoda; class Insecta; order Lepidoptera; family Geometridae; genus Hemithea; species Hemithea aestivaria. The sequence continues at coordinate 6,526,338 of OX382331.1, forward strand.
CTATCCACTATATATTTTTCCTTTTATATATTTAGAATGTACGTATATTGAGTTAATTAAAGAGTTTTCTATTCTATTCTATTCTAAAGTACAATTTTTACATTCGCAATCATTATTTAACTGTAAATTATGTTGTTGCAGTTATAAAATATTTTCTGGCATAAAAGTATTGAATTCAATTAAATTCAATTCATAATGGGTTAACCCATTATGACCTAGCGGTGCCGATCGGCACCCATTTTTACATGTTTAAACTTTTGCGCGTTAAGTTCATATGAATGGCTAAATTGAACTAATTATATTTTTTCTAAGTGCCACAAAGTAGCTATTAATCGTATTACTTCGTTTTAATAAGTGAAGATCGTGCGACCGATACAAAAATATAACAATCAGTGTTTGGAAATTGTTGCACAAAATGGACGCACCTCTCAAGTAAAAAATGGCTTATATTTTGTAAACTACTAGTAATTTTGCATCGGAATGTTATTATTTTCTTTTTTATAAGAGTGTTCTTGTTGATAATACATAAATATAAGTTAATTTTGCATCAGTGCTCAGTATATAGCTTGAGTAATATGTCGGGTGCCGTTCGGCACCTCTAGGCTGATATGTATTCGGTTCAATGGATGTGTACTAAATGTTGTTTTAGTGTTTACAAGATTTCTTTTTATTGTAGGAATTGTAAATGGTATGCATAATTAGCTATATGAGCTATCATAGTAGAAAATGAAGAGCTGGAGCCTCAAATGTTATTTATCAAGCCTCCAGACCCTGCAGTTCGTTCAGATTAGGACTCGGCCGGTGAAGACGAAGGTTTTGTAAACAATCTTATAGGACGACAGGGAAGGCGAACAGGAAGGCCAGGTGCGAAGTGGTACTGGCATCTACATCTAAAAATCCACAAGCACCTGCTGACATTGAACCTGAAGCAGGGCCTTCGTAAATGTAAATGATGTTCAAGTAAAAAAATTAATTGAATGTAAATGTTTAAAAAACGCTTTATTTAATATTCATTATTTTAGTATCATTAAATAATAGCAATACAAACAATAAATAATTATATTACAACAATTAATTCTTACGCCCAGCCTAAACCTATCGGTCACCATTAGACAAGGTAGGAGCCTAGCGGTGCCAATTGGCACCCGGTGTTTTTTCCAAAAGTAATAATCAGAGCAAAATTTTAGGTATCAGGTATGATTAAGGGAACCCCTAACAACAACATATTGAAATATTATAGAAATCTGGAACCCTAAAATAATTCAGGTCATAATGGGTTAAATATTGTTCTTGAGTTCTTTACAAAAAACGTTCAGCTTCAATTAAATAAAATATCACTTTACATAATATACGTAGGTTGTCTAGACTCAAGACATTATGCTTTATGATCTTAAAATTATTTTTTTGTGGGAAATGCCTATGTTAAATCAAAAAGGACAATGCTACAGTTCTAAATCATTCGCTTGTAATTATTCAGAACACAATTCATAGATCGACCACTTCAACATCTAAGATATTACTTTGACTAACAAACAAAATACCCCAGAATTTAAAATATTTACTTGAAAATTCTTTTACATTTGCGCCATTCAATCACTCTCAGTTTAGTGCACAAATCTAGCTCACAATGCAGCCAATGTCCCTGAAAGTTAAGGTACCTACGTTACCTATTGTCCGACACAATGCTCCCCAAGGAGTTGTTTACTTCTATTCTATTCTACGATAGAATCAATTGCAGCGGCGACATAATCTCCTAGGGGATGCGTTGTTTCCACCCACTACTTCCAAGTTCCAAGAGATGCATTGTATTGTTCGCTCAAGAATTTTATACCTTACTGTCCAAACTATAAAGTCGAAAATTAACTTTCCAACATTTTTATTTCAGTTGCACAATTTTGAATCTTATTTGTACGATTTCAGTGTTAAATTCAGAATTTTTATTCAGAACATGAAAATTGTAAAATTCTGAGGTTTCAGTGGCTTTATTTTGTAACATTAACCAGTGTTATAGCTTTAAATGAGAACACATAGAAGGGAGATTAGATATTTCATACAACACGTTTAAATTGCTTAACTTGAGTTTACAGTTAAAACTAGTTTTAGGGATCTTTTGTTTGATAATTCTTTTTCTAGGTAAAATAAGGTTCCTATTTAGTTTATACTTTATAGTGAAGATACTTTTTGGTATGTTATTTATAGTGTATATTTATTGTTTATTAATTTCTTTCCCTTTTGTTACAGGTAAGTGTCGCAGTAATTACAATGCATTCTAAAATTTGGAGCTGTGTCACCGACTGCTGTAAGTTATCCTATGATTTTAGTCTTCAGAAGTGTATATTTTAAATCTTATATGGAATTAAACTTTGGGAAGACTCAATAAATATATTTATATCTAAAAAGATAAATAGTAGAGCCTCAGAAATAAAACACTTTCAATACTTTTTGGGTACTTTAGAAGGAACTTAGAACCTAAAAACGGCTCACAATGTTTAAACATTTTTAGATTTATCAAAATAAAATTTTCATTTAGGTATATTTCTATATCATCTTCCTGCCCTTATCCCACACTAGGTAGGGTCGGCACAACACTTTTTTCTCCTCCATTTTGCTCTATCATTCGTCATAGCTTCATCCACTCCCCTAGCATGGTATGCTTCTATATAATTACATTATTATTAACTACGAAACAGAAAAACCAACTACAATAATTTGCGTATACCAAAATTGGCATCATTGCTGTTCGGCGACCACAAGGCTCAGGGAAATCGCGATAGAAAGTGTCGTGGTTAGCCACCAGCGCCCTCTTTAAACTAGGTATCTGTATACTTTCATATGAAAGGGCGTTCTATGGTAGGGTGAAATTTAGGAGAGATCTTATTAAAATAGATGTAAACCACAGATGAATCCATATTCTTATTATAATAATAGAAATGCTATTGGTACTTTAATTTGAATTAGATCATTACTAACTACTAAGTCCTTATTACGTTGCATTTTAAGCATTAGCATTTTTAAAAACAAATTATAAATACCCATTACCTATTTTTTATTATGTTGCAAATATAAAATTTGATATCATCTTGAAGCCAAAAGTTTCACACGCATGATTTTAAATTTTATAAAGTCTTTTTAGATATAAGTTTTAGTCCCTAAATTACACTTGGAATAGGCTTATAGAAAGGTTCAACTTATACTTTTGAGAATTGGTTTTAAATAAGTTTTTTTGTGAAACTAACTGAATAGGCAAGGTTTTCAGTGCCATGCCAAAATGTCAAGCAAAAATCGAAAAAATGTTCCAACTGCATTCACAAAAATCCACTAATTGCAGTGTCCATTGTCTGCCGTGACGGCCGCTAGAGGGCGCGGTATTATACCAACAATGGATGCAACGCGATCGTAATCTGTGGCTAAGGTCGCTTCTACGGATATGCATCGAGATTGATGTCGCGAGGAGCTTATTTTTGATCATCTTCTACCAGCCTTTATCGCTCTCTAGATATCATCAGAGCATGCAGCATTCTCCCTTCATTAATTAGTAATGTCAGTTAATCCATCATTCTCTGACTCCCATTTGATTCGCATTTTCTTAATCATAGCTCATAAGCGATGTGTAATCTCCAATCACTAAAAGTAAACTTGCTTTTTCTCTGCTACAAATTGTACCTAAATAAAAATGTTTTGCTTTCAATAAACGAGGTCGCGACGCATATTTTATAATTCATAACATGAAATCTATTCGAGTGATTTCGTTATATTATATTACAAAAAGGGCTTACTGGAAAAAAAATCAAAACGGTTCTGCAGGGTTATTCACTTATCCTTGTCGGGGAACCGAACCGAAGACCGAATTGTCAAAAATGTATAAAATGACGTATTGAATCGATACGACGTGATACGTCATTTCATACATTTTTGACCATTCGGTCTTCGGTGCGGTTCCCTGACAAATTAGTGAATAGCTCTGCAGGCACAAAACATGCGCCTTGCGGCATCTAACCCCAAACATTACCTATGGTGAGTGGTAGCACCCATCGCGCCCTCCATTGTGGAGTGACCTTTGCTGTGATTTCAGTAAGCTGTTGTATTTCAGGTACAATATGACCCGGCTTAATGTCACGAAGACTACCCATCATTTAAATATAAGGCTTTAAAATACTGTAACTTAATAAGGAGGAGGAAAGATGGATTTGTCCTGCCTTCTAGTCTAGTTCGCATCGTCGCTTAACATCACACGAGATCGTGGTCAAAGCCAATAATAAAAAAAATATAAAAAATCGCTGTTTGTTTGGAAGCGACAATAATGACACTTACAAAGTTTTTGTTGAACTTATAAGGAAGAATAAACCTACCTTACACTTTACTCTTTACCTATTTCAGTAACCGGAGGACCTATGACCTAAGAAAACAGTAAAAAAAATCACTCGTCCTTTGTCCCAAAACTCATTTTAAAGTCCGTCACTCACACCGTCACGCCAACCGTCGATTAGCGTTGATGTAGTTGAATTTGTTAAAATTGGCCACTTCTGGTTGATTGATCGTTGTCGTGTCAACCTCATTAGTGTAGGACATTGAGCCAATGCCAATTCTAAACGGTTTTTTCATAGGTCAGTGACTGTTGACTGATCGATGTGTCGTATATGGTTTGATATAAATGACGTTAAATCAAATATTAACCAATGTTTTTTTTCATGAAAATTAAGCGAAATATAAAACGTCATTGATCGTGTAGTCCAATTTATTAACTTCTTAAAGGATTCTTCTATCTTTCGTTAAAGTTCTTTAGTTAAGGCGGGGCTTTACGAGCAGATTAGGTATTTAGTGCGGGCAAAAGTTGCTCAGAACGCCCGTTGGAAACGTGTGGCGTACGCTTATCGTAAAACGTGCGCGGTCATTAACCCTTGGTGATGACTACATGCAAAGATGCATGTAGTTAGCACACACACATTCACAAACACGTCAAACTTATAAAACCCCGTCGATTTTGCGTCGGGGGTTACAATGTGCTAAAATTTTTGGACAAGATCGAAAAAATGAGACACGAGATAAATATTATAGATACACGTATTTTTTGTTGAAAAAAAAAAACAAAATTAGATTACATTTAATTGATTAGATTAGATTAATTAAATTGGACCAATTAATTAAATTAAATTAAAACAATAATTCAGATAAATTCAGAAAAAATCTGATAAATTCAAATAAATTCAGATAAATTGAGAAAAATCTGATAAATTCAAATAAATTCTAAAAAAGGTCTGATAAATTCTGAAAAAATCAGGTAAATTCAGATAAATTTAAAAAAATCAGATAAATTCGAAAAAAAAATCAGATAAATTTTGAGAAAATCTGGTTAATTCTGATAAATTCAGATAAAATCAGATAAATTCGAAAAAAAATTAGAAAAATTCTGATAAATTCAGATAAATTCGAAAAAATCAGATTAATTCGAAAAAAATTGATTAATTCTGAAAAAATCTGGTAAATTCAGATAAATTAAAAAAAATCAGATAAATTCGAAAAAAAATCAGATAAATTCGAAAATAAATCAAATAAATTCTGAAAAAATCTGGTTAATTCTGATAAATTCAGATAAAATCAGATTAATTCAGATAAAATTAGATAAATTCAGATAAAATCAGATAAATTAAAAAAATCAGATAAATTCGAAAAAAAACAGATAAATTCGAAAATAAATCAAATAAATTCTGAAAAAATGTGGTAAATTCTGATAAATTCAGATAAAATCAGATAAATTCTGAAAAATTCTGATAAATTCATGTAAATTCAGATAAAAACATAAATTCTGAAAAAATCTGGTTAATTCTGATAAATTCAGATAAATTCAGATAAAATCAGATAAATTCTGAAAAATTCAGATAAAATCAGATAAATTCTGAAAAATTCAGATAAAATCAGATAAATTCGAAAAAATCAGTTTTTTTTTTTTTTTTTTTTTTTTTTTTTTTTTTTCGGCGGGGGGTAGTTTAACGTAAACACGTATTTTGTGTAGCTTAAATTTAATATACAAAAATAAAATAGTTAAAAGAATTAAAATCATAATATTTACATGTGTAATTAAAAATAAGGCTACAGTACCTGCTGGGAAGTGTTTTCCACTGTTTATTGTTACAAATCACAACACTGACACATCATGGAAGCAATTGAGAACTCTGTGGCACAGATGAGCGAGATGTTCCTACAAAAGCTGTCTGAATTTGAGGAGAGACAATGTAAACTGGCTGCTGCACCTTCCAAGGACTCTTCCTCCCTTGATGCTGAGTATAGGACTTTTAAAGAATTTACATTAAATGCTCTCCGTGCGCTACAAAATCAGGTGGCAATACTGAGCAGAGGGTACGATGATCTCCAGATGCAGAGTAGGCGTAAAATCCTTCTTCTTCATGGTTGCCTCGAGGACAAAGACGAAGATACCTCATCTGTTGTTGCAAAGGTAGTTGCCGAAAAGTTTCAATTAGTTGCCTTTAATCAGACAGATATCAGTCGCTGTCATAGGATGGGCAAGGCCACCTCTTCTCGTCCCCGGCCAATACTGGTAAAGCTTCGTGACTTGGCAGTGCGCGGTAAAATCTGGGCCGCCAAAACAAAGCTCAAAGGTACAGGCATCACTGTTTCCGAATTTCTAACAAAGGCACGTCACAACACCTTTATGTTGGCGAGACAGAGATTCGGTGTTACAAAGTCTTGGACCCGTGATGGATCCGTCTACGTCGTGACTGAAGACGGTAAGCGGCATCGTGTGAACTCTGTCACTGATCTGGAGAAGCTTGGAGTGCATAAGGAACATGCTGTTGCCACTACCGCAGCAAAACAAGTTATTGCAGGCGCTAAGGAGCCCTTGCCGGCCCCCAAAACTAAGCGCGCGGCTGCAATTAAGAAATGAATCGTCTGCGGAGTCTAGGCGCCGGCTGGTAGTTGTAATTTTTATTATTTTTGCTTTAGTTCCGTTTGATGTACAATGCATGTATAGATATGTTTCACTTTATATTACTTCTAACTTCAATATTTATAATTTTAGGGTAATATCTGTGGGTAATATTTAAAACTTTATTTTTATTTTGTCATAACCTCATTTTTACTTTTTTTCACGAAATTATCGATTTGGCATTTGACATTATTAAATGAGGTGACATTATGACAGCTTATTATTTCACCACAGACTAAAAAGCATAAAATGTTCCAATATTTTGTTTCTTGTCTTAGAGTCTTTAGCATGGCATTCTATTTTATTGTTTTTCTCTTTATTATAACTTAACATGGAACATGTATTTGCCATTGCAGTCTTTGAAGTTTGGAGTTTACTTATAATTTTTTTGTTTCAAGTTTTAAAAATAATGTATGTTTGTTGGTTTGTATATTAATCAATATTTTTATTGTAACTCAACAGCAGAACCCGGCAGGTATAGTGTATTATTATTTTATTTAGTTGAATCTGTTTTATTAAGGTATCTATATTTTTTAGTAGTATTATATTATATTTATTATATATATATTTATTGTTAAATTAGATATTATACATATATTAATGTTATCCTCTGATAATGATAATAGTGACGATTATTTAACCCTTTCTTCGTCTAGCAGTGACGATAGCTTTATTAGTATACCTTCTCTCTCTGAAACGTTGGGTTCTCATTTCTCCGATGTATCTAAAAATTTGAATATTATCCATATTAATGCGCAGAGTATTCCGGCTCATTTTTCTGATATGCTGACGTCGTTTGACAACAATAACATTCATGCTATACTAGTCTCCGAGTCCTGGCTTAAACCAACTCTTCCATCTGCCTCATACGCTCTTCCCGGATTTAATCTTATACGCAATGATCGTACTTGTGGTCGTGGTGGAGGTGTCGCTATTTACCTTCGATCTCATTTTCCATATACTGTAATTAGCACCTCAGCCCAACCACCGCCCGCGAATGCCGGCGAGCATTTAATTGTGGAAATCCTTTTCTCTCACACCAAAATTCTACTCGGAGTATATTATAGCCCTTCTTCTAGCATTAATTTCTTCTCTTCCTTGGAAACTATTCTCGAAAATCTTACGCCTTCTTATAGTCACACCATAATTATGGGTGACTTCAACACATGTCTACTAAAACAAGATCACCGCTCTTTCTCTTTGCAAAACTTAATTAATTCATGCAACATGTCTATCCTCCCACTAGGTGCCACCCACCATTTTCCTAACTCATTGCCGTCTCTTCTTGATTTAATGTTAGTATCTTCCTTACAACATGTTGCGAAGCATGGCCAGTGCTCTGCTGATGCCTTTTCTTATCATGACTTGATTTTTCTGTCCTATAAGATTCGTCCTCCCAAACCAAAACCTACCGTCATTCTGCAGCGCAATTTTGGTGGTATGAATCAAGAGGCCTTTATGAGTGATGCGAGTAATATTGACTGGTCTCCAGTCACGAATGCTTCGACTATCGATGATCAAATAGCAATATTTAACTCTATTGTCACACAACTTTATGACGTCCATGCACCGTTCAGATCTATAAAAATAAAACATGTGCCCGCACCTTGGCTTACAGATGACATAAAGTTGTTAAAGCATAAAAAAGCTGCTGCAAAGACTAGGTATAAGATGTGTCCCAGTGAGGCGAATAAGTCTCGATATGTCAAGGCGCGGAATCGTTGCAATGTGGTATGTAGAGACGCTCAAAGGCGACATATATACGATTCTGTTCAAGACGAGGACCCAGCAAAGGTATGGAAATTCCTCCGGACTATAGGAGTCGGAAAAACCCGCCAGGACACTATCTCTAATAACTTGGATATTGATGCCCTTAATACTCACTTCGCATCACCTAGTAACATCGATGACGCCACTAAATCCAACACGCTAAACTATCTCTCTTCTCTAAGTTCTTCTACTGTCCCATCTTTCACCTTCAACCCAGTTGCCGCTGCTGATGTTCAGAAGAGCTTACTCTCCATCACTTCTAATGCTGTGGGTGTCGACAACATTAGTCGCAATATGCTCATTCCAATTCTAGACTTCATCCTTCCCGTCTTATGCCATATTTTTAATTTCTCAATTTCAAACTGTGTGTTTCCATTATTGTGGAAACAAGCGCAAATTATTCCCCTTCCCAAAAAAAATAATCCAAAATCTTTCAGTGACTACAGGCCTATCTCTATTCTTCCATTTCTATCTAAAGTTCTCGAACGTCTCATCTATAATCAGATTCACTCTTACCTAACCTCTAGAAACCTTCTCAACCCTTTCCAATCCGGTTTTCGTCCAGGGCACAGCACGGTTACTGCATTAGTCAAAATCACGGATGATATTCGTCTTGGGATGGAGATTGGACAGTTAACTGTGTTGACGCTCCTGGACTTCAGTAACGCCTTTAACACTGTCGACTTTGATATCCTTCTTGCTATTCTTCGCTCTCTTCACATATCTCCTGCGGCAACTGGCTGGCTTTATAATTACCTGTTCGGTCGCCGGCAGCGAGTTCGCCTTGGAGATTCCTTTTCTTCATGGTGTAACATCGACGCCGGTGTTCCTCAGGGTGGTGTCCTCTCTCCTCTTCTTTTCGCTACCTTTATAAATTCTATTTCCTTAAATCTTACTTCATGCTACCACCTCTATGCGGACGACTTGCAGGTGTATTGTCAAGCACCTCTTGATGAGTTACCTGAGGCAATAGCTACGGTGAATCGTGACTTGCGCCAAATCTCCGATTGGAGTAGGGCGCACGGCCTTAAAGTCAACCCGTCCAAAACCCAAGTCATTGTCATGGGAAGTTCACGAACAATTTGCAGAGTTGATTGGGACCGTCTCCCTCAAGTGATGTTCAATGGGGTGTACATACCGTTTAGCAGCACTGTGAAAAATCTGGGTGTAACATTTGATAAATGTCTGTCATGGGACCCGCAGCTAGCTACAACTAGTCGAAAGCTATTTTCTTCGGCTGGCGCACTTCGTAGGCTGCGAAACTTCCTGCCCACCGCCACCAAAATTGCACTAGCACAATCTCTTCTACTCCCTGTACTCGATTATGCTGACGTCTGCTATCTTGACCTTAGGGAAGATCAGCTGAATAAACTTGAGCGCCTTCAAAATTTCTGTATTAGGTTCATATTTGGTCTTCGCAAATATGACCATGTCTCCGAATTTCGCTCTAAGCTCAAGTGGCTTCCTATTCGCCATCGCCGGAATGCTCATATCCTATCTCTTCTTTACAGTGTTCTGTTTAATCCCTCTTCCCCGCGCTATCTTCGGGAACGTTTTGAGTTCCTTCATGCGACCCATTCACGCTCGCTCAGATCGTCGGAGAACCTAACACTGAAATGCCCAGCGCATAGCACCGGCTTCTATGGTGGATCATTCACCGTGGAATCTGTCCGCCTGTGGAACAATCTCCCTGTGGAGATAAGACGCGCTCCTTCCCTTGCTTCCTTCAAAAATCGCGTCAAAGCTCACTTCCTTTCATTATGATATCTATATACTATATATATTATTTATATATCGTATAGTATATATGTAGTATAATAATATGTATGTTTATTATTATATCATTAAGTATGTATTATTTATTCTATTGGTTTTAATAGTATGTATTGGTATATTTATATAGCTATGATAAAAAATATGTACTTATGTCTCCTTATATATCTTTATAACCACCGTCGCTCTATTTTATGTATTTCCTTTCCCTGCTTGGTTGTCTGGAAGAGATCGCTATTAGCGATAAGACCGCCAATTGTAACACTTCTTTCTTTGTAATCTTAGTTCTAAGTTTATATTGTTGTATTTGTGTGAACAATAAAGAGTTTTCTATTCTATTCTATTCTATAAATTCGAAAAAAATTCAGATAAATTCTGAAAAATTGTGATAAATTCAGATAAATTCAGATAAATTAAAAAAATCAGATAAATTCGAAAAAAATCAGATAAATTCGAAAATAACTCAAATAAATTCTGCAAAAATCTGGTTAATTCTGATAAATTCTGAAAAATTCAGATAAAATCAGAAAAATACGAAAAAATTCAGAATCCAGATTTTTCTGAATTTATCTGACTTTTCTGAATTTATGTGATTTTTCTGAATTTATCTGTTTTTTCTGATTTTATCTGAATTTATCAGAATTTACCAGTTTTTTTTTTAATTTATCTGAATTAATCAGAATTTATCTGATTTATTCGACGTCCGCTTATTATGACGTGTTTGTCAATTCCTTTCGATGTCATTATAAATGGACTCTACTAATTCTAAAAAATCTGATGAATTCTGAAAAATTCTGATAAATTCAAATAAATTCGAAAAAATCTGGTAAATTCTGATAAATTCAGATAAAATCAGATATATTTAAAAAAATCAGAAAAAATCAGATAAATTAAGAAAAAATCAGATAAATTATTATTTGATTTTTTCGAATTTATGAGAATTTTTCAGAATTTATCTGATGAATTTTCGAATTTATCTGATTTTTTCGAATTTATCTGATTTTATCAGAATTTTTCAGAATTTATCTGAATTTTTTTTCGAATTTATTTGATTTTTTCGAATTTATCTGATTTTATCTGAATTTATCAGATTTTTTCAGAATTTATCTGATGAATTTTCGAATTTATCTGATTTTTTCGAATTTATCTGATTTTATCTGAATTTATCAGAATTTATCAGATTTTTTTTCTAATTTATCTGATTTCATCAGAATTTATCTGTTTTTTTTTTTATTTATCTGATTTTATCTGAATTTATCAGAATTTATCAGATTTTTTTTCTAATTTATCTGATTTCATCAGAATTTATCTGATTTTTTTTTATTTATTTGATTTTTTTTTATTTATTTGATTTTTTCGAATTTATCTGATTTTATCTGAATTTATCAGAAATTATCTGATGAATTTTCGAATTTATCTGATTTTATCTGAATTTATCAGATTTTTTCAGAATTTATCTGATGAATTTTCGAATTTATCTGATTTTTTCGAATTTATCTGAATTTATCAGAATTTTTCTATTTTTTTTTCGAATTTATCTGATTTTTTCGAATTTATCTGATTTTATCTGAATTTATCAGAATTTATCAGATTTTTTTTCTAATTTATCTGATTTTATCAGAATTTATCTGATTTTTTTTTATTTATTTGATTTTTTCGAATTTATCTGATTTTATCTGAATTTATCAGAATTTATCTGATGAATTTTCGAATTTATCTGATTTTTTCGAATTTATCTGAATTTATCAGAATTTTTCTAATTTTTTTTCGAATTTATCTGATTATTTCGAATTTATCAGAATTTTTCAGAATTTATCTGATTTTATTTTAAATTAGTTCAATCTAATTTAATAATTAGTTTATATTAATATTTAATGTAAATTAATTTAATCGTATTTAATAATTAATTCATATTAAAATTTAATTTAAATTAATTTAATCTAATTAAATTATTAACTTATAATAATATTTAATTTAAATTAATTTAATCTAATTTATTTTATATAGTACGTGTGTGTTATATTTTTTAATAATCGACTAGAAGGACAAAATAAGGATTATAATATTTATTATCTAATTACAAATAAATTAAACCCCCTACACGCTTCTGAGATTTGGAAATTCACAATATATGTAAGTACTCCTAAATAATTCAAACGCGCGTGTGTAACCGTAGTGGAGGTGAGATCGAAGTGCACAGGTCCGACGCTGACAGTGGTCACCGGCGTTCTGAGTGCGTGCGGTAATGCTCCGTGGGAATTAAAATTCAATTAAAAATCATTAAATAAACTTATCGATAAAATACCTATATATAGCCATCCGTTTGAATGTTATGTATCAAATAAAGTACTCTAAATGTTTATTTTTGTCCTAGTTTTACAAATATTTAAATGGAAGGAAGAAAATTAGGCATATTTAAAAAAAAAAAACTATCGAGAAAAAAAACAATTATCATGTTTCTGTTAATAAAGATCTCTTGTTCAAAGATTGAAGTTACACATACTAAAATATAAAGTAGTAGATCTTCTTAAAAGTTTGCTATATTAGGCTTTGAAAAACATACATTTCACTTACCATAGCGCCTTAAAGTTTTCTCTATTACTGAATCTAGTTTTTGCAAGTATGATACTTGTCTATCATATACATTTATACATATTCCATTTTTATTTCAAAATACTACCTCTACATTACGTCATGGTGTAAACGCATCCCAACATGCAATGACTAATGTTACGATGAGATCACCCCCAGTGGTGATAATTCACACCGCACGGTACTCAACCCTGAGTCGTTACACTTTGTTGCTTCGTTCTTAGAACATAAATCCAACTGGATACGTTGCTCCTCTCCTGCCAAAAGTACGAGACCTGGCGGTCTCGTACGTACACAGAGAGGAGCATATCGTCATTCTTTTCTTTATATATATAGCCTTAGACCACAGATAGAAGTAAATTTACTACTCCCTGGTGTAAAACTAGTTGTCACAATACAAGTTATCCCTGTATACATACAAGTACTCTAGAGCGCATATTGTATGCCAGACTTTGATGATGTTGTCGGCGTAATGAGGTTATCTGAAATTCTTTATTAGTGTTCGTTGCCTCTCCCCCAGCAGACATACAAGGAATTAAGAAGATGAGCAAGACGCTCTCATGATGTCAAGAGATAACGCTTCCCATAATAATAATCACAGTGCTACCCAGGATTACACAATGATGTAAAATTTACGGTGCACTGTTCCCACCAACCCTTCTTACTTCTTTTGAGTAAAAGATATGTGTATAAAGACTCTATAGCCCAGTAATTTCACTAGCAACAGTGCTCTCCTACCGAAGCATAGTAATGGCTGACTTATTCGCATATTTTAGTACTAGCGCCGTTTCCAGTTGGTTTTATATTCTACGTTCGTGTTAGACTTGGCAATCATTGTAGCCCAAATAGGCATGCTTTATTTAGCACTTGCTATTTTAATGGCCGCTTGGTGTTGAAAGAAAAACGAAAGATTCTGTCGTCAAGAGCTGAAAGCAACATAACTACACTTTGCTGTGTCATTTGTTACGAACATAGGTAGCTAATAATAGAAGAACTCCAGTTCGCCTTATATTTGACTTTGCACTTTATTTATTGTATGATATTATGTAAAATAATAATATGAATATTTCTACTGAAATATTATTATTTTTCCTTTTATGAATCTTAGTGTCTATAAATTTACCGCGTTGAAGTCTTTTATATTAATAAACTATACTGTTATTTGTTTTTATGTTCTATCATTTATACTATACTAGCTGCGACCCGCGGTGTTACCCGCGGCACAGTTGTTGCCAATAAAACTTGGTTGATTTTTCAAAATTTCTACCATTTGGTAGATTTATTAATATTTCTACCATTTGTTGAACCTAACACTGAAATGCCCAGCGCATAGCACCGGCTTCTATGGTGGATCATTCACCGTGGAATCTGTCCGCCTGTGGAACAATCTCCCTGTGGAGATAAGACGCGCTCCTTCCCTTGCTTCCTTCAAAAATCGCGTCAAAGCTCACTTCCTTTCATTATGATATCTATATACTATATATATTATTTATATATCGTATAGTATATATGTAGTATAATAATATGTATGTTTATTATTATATCATTAAGTATGTATTATTTATTCTATTGGTTTTAATAGTATGTATTGGTATATTTATATAGCTATGATAAAAAATATGTACTTATGTCTCCTTATATATCTTTATAACCACCGTCGCTCTATTTTATGTATTTCCTTTCCCTGCTTGGTTGTCTGGAAGAGATCGCTATTAGCGATAAGACCGCCAATTGTAACACTTCTTTCTTTGTAATCTTAGTTCTAAGTTTATATTGTTGTATTTGTGTGAACAATAAAGAGTTTTCTATTCTATTCTATTCTATAAATTCGAAAAAAATTCAGATAAATTCTGAAAAATTGTGATAAATTCAGATAAATTCAGATAAATTAAAAAAATCAGATAAATTCGAAAAAAATCAGATAAATTCGAAAATAACTCAAATAAATTCTGCAAAAATCTGGTTAATTCTGATAAATTCTGAAAAATTCAGATAAAATCAGAAAAATACGAAAAAATTCAGAATCCAGATTTTTCTGAATTTATCTGACTTTTCTGAATTTATGTGATTTTTCTGAATTTATCTGTTTTTTCTGATTTTATCTGAATTTATCTGAATTTACCAGTTTTTTTTTTAATTTATCTGAATTAATCAGAATTTATCTGATTTATTCGACGTCCGCTTATTATGACGTGTTTGTCAATTCCTTTCGATGTCATTATAAATGGACTCTACTAATTCTAAAAAATCTGATGAATTCTGAAAAATTCTGATAAATTCAAATAAATTCGAAAAAATCTGGTAAATTCTGATAAATTCAGATAAAATCAGATATATTTAAAAAAATCAGAAAAAATCAGATAAATTAAGAAAAAATCAGATAAATTATTATTTGATTTTTTCGAATTTATGAGAATTTTTCAGAATTTATCTGATGAATTTTCGAATTTATCTGATTTTTTCGAATTTATCTGATTTTATCAGAATTTTTCAGAATTTATCTGAATTTTTTTTCGAATTTATTTGATTTTTTCGAATTTATCTGATTTTATCTGAATTTATCAGATTTTTTCAGAATTTATCTGATGAATTTTCGAATTTATCTGATTTTTTCGAATTTATCTGATTTTATCTGAATTTATCAGAATTTATCAGATTTTTTTTCTAATTTATCTGATTTCATCAGAATTTATCTGTTTTTTTTTTTATTTATCTGATTTTATCTGAATTTATCAGATTTTTTTTCTAATTTATCTGATTTCATCAGAATTTATCTGATTTTTTTTTATTTATTTGATTTTTTTTTATTTATTTGATTTTTTCGAATTTATCTGATTTTATCTGAATTTATCAGAAATTATCTGATGAATTTTCGAATTTATCTGATTTTATCTGAATTTATCAGATTTTTTCAGAATTTATCTGATGAATTTTCGAATTTATCTGATTTTTTCGAATTTATCTGAATTTATCAGAATTTTTCTATTTTTTTTTCGAATTTATCTGATTTTTTCGAATTTATCTGATTTTATCTGAATTTATCAGAATTTATCAGATTTTTTTTCTAATTTATCTGATTTTATCAGAATTTATCTGATTTTTTTTTATTTATTTGATTTTTTCGAATTTATCTGATTTTATCTGAATTTATCAGAATTTATCTGATGAATTTTCGAATTTATCTGATTTTTTCGAATTTATCTGAATTTATCAGAATTTTTCTAATTTTTTTTCGAATTTATCTGATTATTTCGAATTTATCAGAATTTTTCAGAATTTATCTGATTTTATTTTAAATTAGTTCAATCTAATTTAATAATTAGTTTATATTAATATTTAATGTAAATTAATTTAATCGTATTTAATAATTAATTCATATTAAAATTTAATTTAAATTAATTTAATCTAATTAAATTATTAACTTATAATAATATTTAATTTAAATTAATTTAATCTAATTTATTTTATATAGTACGTGTGTGTTATATTTTTTAATAATCGACTAGAAGGACAAAATAAGGATTATAATATTTATTATCTAATTACAAATAAATTAAACCCCCTACACGCTTCTGAGATTTGGAAATTCACAATATATGTAAGTACTCCTAAATAATTCAAACGCGCGTGTGTAACCGTAGTGGAGGTGAGATCGAAGTGCACAGGTCCGACGCTGACAGTGGTCACCGGCGTTCTGAGTGCGTGCGGTAATGCTCCGTGGGAATTAAAATTCAATTAAAAATCATTAAATAAACTTATCGATAAAATACCTATATATAGCCATCCGTTTGAATGTTATGTATCAAATAAAGTACTCTAAATGTTTATTTTTGTCCTAGTTTTACAAATATTTAAATGGAAGGAAGAAAATTAGGCATATTTAAAAAAAAAAAACTATCGAGAAAAAAAACAATTATCATGTTTCTGTTAATAAAGATCTCTTGTTCAAAGATTGAAGTTACACATACTAAAATATAAAGTAGTAGATCTTCTTAAAAGTTTGCTATATTAGGCTTTGAAAAACATACATTTCACTTACCATAGCGCCTTAAAGTTTTCTCTATTACTGAATCTAGTTTTTGCAAGTATGATACTTGTCTATCATATACATTTATACATATTCCATTTTTATTTCAAAATACTACCTCTACATTACGTCATGGTGTAAACGCATCCCAACATGCAATGACTAATGTTACGATGAGATCACCCCCAGTGGTGATAATTCACACCGCACGGTACTCAACCCTGAGTCGTTACACTTTGTTGCTTCGTTCTTAGAACATAAATCCAACTGGATACGTTGCTCCTCTCCTGCCAAAAGTACGAGACCTGGCGGTCTCGTACGTACACAGAGAGGAGCATATCGTCATTCTTTTCTTTATATATATAGCCTTAGACCACAGATAGAAGTAAATTTACTACTCCCTGGTGTAAAACTAGTTGTCACAATACAAGTTATCCCTGTATACATACAAGTACTCTAGAGCGCATATTGTATGCCAGACTTTGATGATGTTGTCGGCGTAATGAGGTTATCTGAAATTCTTTATTAGTGTTCGTTGCCTCTCCCCCAGCAGACATACAAGGAATTAAGAAGATGAGCAAGACGCTCTCATGATGTCAAGAGATAACGCTTCCCATAATAATAAGCACAGTGCTACCCAGGATTACACAATGATGTAAAATTTACGGTGCACTGTTCCCACCAACCCTTCTTACTTCTTTTGAGTAAAAGATATGTGTATAAAGACTCTATAGCCCAGTAATTTCACTAGCAACAGTGCTCTCCTACCGAAGCATAGTAATGGCTGACTTATTCGCATATTTTAGTACTAGCGCCGTTTCCAGTTGGTTTTATATTCTACGTTCGTGTTAGACTTGGCAATCATTGTAGCCCAAATAGGCATGCTTTATTTAGCACTTGCTATTTTAATGGCCGCTTGGTGTTGAAAGAAAAACGAAAGATTCTGTCGTCAAGAGCTGAAAGCAACATAACTACACTTTGCTGTGTCATTTGTTACGAACATAGGTAGCTAATAATAGAAGAACTCCAGTTCGCCTTATATTTGACTTTGCACTTTATTTATTGTATGATATTATGTAAAATAATAATATGAATATTTCTACTGAAATATTATTATTTTTCCTTTTATGAATCTTAGTGTCTATAAATTTACCGCGTTGAAGTCTTTTATATTAATAAACTATACTGTTATTTGTTTTTATGTTCTATCATTTATACTATACTAGCTGCGACCCGCGGTGTTACCCGCGGCACAGTTGTTGCCAATAAAACTTGGTTGATTTTTCAAAATTTCTACCATTTGGTAGATTTATTAATATTTCTACCATTTGTTATTTTTTTCTACCATAAAACTATTTTACCAAAAACTACCAATTAATTTTCTACCATTTGGAAGATTTTTCAAAAATTCTACCATTTGGTTAATTTTCAAAACTTCTACCATATGGTAGATTTATTAAAATTTCTACCATTTGGTAGATTTTTCAAAATTTATACTATTTGGTAGTTTTTTCTACAATAAAAATATTTTACCAAAAACTACCAATTATTTTTCTACCATTTGAAAGATTTTTCAAAAATTCTACCATTTGGTAGATTTTTTAAATATTTTTTTTCCTACTTAATTTGTTTGATATTTTTTAACATGCATATAGTCGAGAAGAAGACGAATCTAAGAAACCATAGATCATCAAAATCGGTCCAGGCGTTCTTGACTTATGAGTATTGAAACTTTTACGAAGTACCAGGAGACCAGAAACATGTAGGAGATGTTCGGCTCATTTCGTGAGATTCCGGTTTATGTTCGGATTTGACAATTACGTCATTAGACGTATTCGAATTTAAAAAAAAATTGAAAATCGAACGCGTCAAATTTGTCATTTGTCATATCCGAACTTCACCGGAATTACACGAAATGAGCCGAACATCTCCTACATGTTTCTGGTCTCCTGGTACTTCGTAAAAGTTTCAATACTCATAAGTCAAGAACGCCTGGACCGATTTTGATGATCTATGGTTTCTTAGATTCGTCTTCTTCTCGACTATATGCATGTTAAAAAATATCAAACAAATTAAGTAGGAAAAAAAAATGAAAAATCTAAATAAATTTGTCAAATCCTTCACGGAAAACCGAACCGAATCGAATCCGCATCCGAATTAAAAAAATATATCAATCAAATTAACTACTAAAAAAAATTGGAAATCGAAATAAATTTGTCAACTCCTAACTTCATCGAAAACCGAACCGAATAAGAAACCGAATTTCACAAAATGAGCCGAACATCTCCTACATGTTTCTGGTGCCCTGGTACTTTGTAAAAGTTTCAATACTCATAACTCAAGAACGCCTGGCCCGATTTTGATGATCTATGGTTTCTTAAATTCGTCTTCTTCTCGACTATAGACCTCCTTAAAGTTTCTGGTATCCTGGTACCTGGAGGTAATAGGAGCCACCATTGAGACGCCAAAAATAAAGTTGTTTTTTTCATTTGACATCAATTCTCTCAGATACTGTTTTATTTATCAAGATAAAAAGTAGCCTATATGTTATTCCAGAGTCCAAGCTACATTCGTACCAAATTTCAAGTCAATCGGTGCATCCGTTTAAGCGTGAAGAAGTAACAAACATACACACACACACACTCACACACTCACACACTCACACACTCACGCACTCACACACATACACACAAACTTTCGCTTTTATAATATTAATAAGATTTATTACTTGTTTACAACAATAAAAATCACTAAAACGCGAAGTCAGAAGTAGAAACAATAATACTAGAAATATTCGTAAAGGAAAGTAAGTTATGTTTCATATACAAATCCCACTAATTATTTAAAAAAATATATAAAGATTTTTTCGAGTAAAATCTTATAACACTATGAATCAATCGACGCGAAATAATCACCAGATATCAAAAATAAAATAAAAAATCTCAATAATATGATTCACAGAAGAAATGCGAACAAAAACAACTTTTCCATTCGCTTTCTCTGACACAGTTATTTCGAGACGAGACTGGTAGCGCCATCTGTGTCGCGGCGGGGAGACTAAAGTACAACGTCATGCCGAACTTGACCGCTAGATGGGGTTACTGGTACACGCCATGAATGACGCGCGCGGTCGACGAACGTTCTTGACTGAGCGTGCAAGTTCGCCGTAACACAATAACACAAACTCAGTTCGCCCGCTGTCTTGATAGAGGAAAGCGTTTCGTGGGAAAACGTATGCCATTGTAGGTTTTTTAACTGGAAATATTGTAATAAAATATTTGAACTTGGAACTTTATTTTTTTTGGAACTCATGACTATTTTTTTTAACTAGATGTTGGAACCGTTTACCATTCTTTTAATAACTTATCAGTACCTATTTGTTAATATTTTAACAGCCACAGCCACTAGAACTTTTATATTGTGTATTCACAAACTAATGAAAAATATCTGAAAAATCTTTATTCATATAAATAAATATTACCATAAATCACCTATTTAATTAAATTCTGATTCTAGTTAAAGAAACAAATTAATATTAATACTTTTTAGCCTAAGTACCTATTTTACCAAACTTTGCGGTAATTATTAACATATTTAAAGAAATAAAGATTTTTCGTGCAATTAAATCAAGTAGGTATTATTATCGAATTAAAAAGCCTTATTCGTGTATAATCAGTAACTTTAATTGATAGGTAGATTATTTTAATAAAAATTATGTATTATACATACGTGTCTATTAATATAATATTATAATGAATTGTTTTGTAGTGGTAGGTATATAATATATACGAGTATGTATATTACACTTATTCTTGATGACGTCACGATGACCTTACCAGTAGGATCATTAACCTTTGACGGAAAATGTTAGCTCGTAATTTAGCTATTATTATAATTACATACTATTATTTACCTATCCTTTACGTAACTAGTTAATTTTAACAAGATTTACTACGAGAAAAATAAAATAACATCATTTAAAAACAATATATTTGTTCTAGAACATTTTTTAATAGGTGAAGTTCGGAATTTTCACGGCAGGTGGTGCTAGGTGTTTGATTTTGAAATATTGTGTTTAAAAGGGAATCATCTAAAATAATAAAACGGTAAACACATCGAAAATTAAACTAAAAGATCTTAGCCATTCTTAAATTGCACCAAAACTCAAAAATCAATAAACAAAATTTAATGTCATTAAAATGTTTTTCCTGTTTTTATTACTCAGCATTTAATAGCCATTTCGACTAATGGTAAACAATGAGCAGTTAAAAAGGAATTATACGAGTATATATAATAATAAAATACACACTATTCCTATGGATAGAGGTTATTTTGTTTTCTATAATATTTTATATAGATATAACTCTTTATTGACATACAAAAAAAATAACAAGAACTAAAACTAAGGGTTACAATTGGCGGTCTTATCTAATAGCGATCTCTTCCAGACAACAGGACCAGACAGGGTGCAGGAAGAGGAGAAAATTAAATTCACAGGGCTTTTTATCCATTAAATTTTAATCTATTGAATTGGGTATACGTGTACTTCTAAAGAATCATTTCATAGTAAATAGGTTCTTACAATAGATTTTATTGTATTTAGAACGATAGGCATCAAATCAATCGATATCGAAAAACGTGACTCACGCAAATACGCTTCCAATGAACGAAGATATTTTTGTTTGAAGATACATTTTGTAATAGTCGCTTATTTTAGAATTTGATGGATAATAGAAATAGAATAGACGAGAAAAAGTATATATTCTAAATATATAAAAGGAAAGAGTGACTGACTGATCTATCAACGCACTGCCTAAACCACTGGGCAGATTGGGTTGAAATTTGAAACATACATAGGTTTTTTGACGTAGACCTCCGCTAAGAAAGGATTTTGCCATGCGGGCAAAGCCGCGAGCATAAACTAGTACATTATATTTAGGTAACTCATGTTTTTTTTTAAAGTACCTACCTACCTAATAATAATTTCTTCTAGGACACGAACATTTGAAGACTTAACATTAACATAAATAAATTATAAAAATATTTTCTTTCTTAAAAGCTACGCTAAAACACGCTAGTTGGGTAAACTAGCTTAAATTAACTTCCGCTATTTTTCATATTTTATTAGGAAATTGGATTTCCATGTCTTACATTTTTCCTTTAACTTTAATGCGATTTCGATTGTTCGACAAATTTTGTTAGCAAACCATTTCGTTGTTTGTTCTACAGATTGGAATTAAACGATGTAAATAAGAAGTATTGGATGGCATCAGAAATCAATTTGTCGAAGACAACGATCTCGTCGTCCGAAATGACATTGACTCGTCAACAGTGTAAACAAAAACACAAGGTTTGTTCGACGACATTTGAAATTATGTAGACAAGTACTGTAATAAATACTCGTACTTCTAATAAGATAAAAATAGAAGACAAACTAGATAAAAATTCTAAAATATAGTTACAGGGTTCAATCATTTCGTCATCAAATGGTTAAATTTATTGTACGTACAATAGAATAGAATTACTCTTTATTGTGGCCATATAACAAAATGTACTTAAAATTACTATGACAATATTATAACATATTGGCCCACAATGGCCGGCCTTATCGCTCAAAGCGATCTCTTCCCGGCTAATTTTGGACGGATACATTTTCTACATTTCCTTTTCCTTTTTGGCAATAGTGAGGGACTAAGGTCAATCACCTTGCGTTAATCTTACCAATAAGGGTGCCTTAAAATGCATCCTTATTATTTAAATCGTCAACGAAGTTTATTGTACACTTATTATATGTATATTATACGTACAGCCAACTAAAAAGAGATGTATTCATGTTAGTCTTACAAAATGAAGGAACTTTTAGTATGTAAAAATTATTTACCCTTACTTCGTGACATTTTCAGTATCCACCAAATCTTATATACTATATTCGATTCATTTTAAATGCTATTATTATGGTATCACCTAAGGAAAAGTAGTGGGATACATCATTGTTGCATATTAAACGAGTCGATGATAATATTAAGTTTGATTGCTACTAGAAATGTCACGAACCAAGAGTAGTTCATTGTGGCAAATGAAAATTTACTTAATTTTGTAAGCCTAACATGGATATATCTCTTTGTAGTTGACTGTACATACCTAGTCATACAGCTTAGTAACAATAACTATTTTGTTCAGTACATGAAGAATTGATTACAAGGAAAATGCATCGATATATAATGATATTATGTTAAACTGGTTTTGCCAGTACCAGTGATTGGCGAACAATATGATGATTATTTATAATTGTATCATTGTCATTTGTATTATATGTCAATTATTGTAAGTCATTATGTGAATTGGAATTAATAGCTTGGGTATTCATTTTAATAAAGTTTTGCTTAGTGATAGACTTTGGCCTATCTATGCATATATAATACTAAAATATACTCGCAGCTTTGCCCGCGTGGCAATATCCTTTCTGAGCGGAGGTCTATGTCATAAAATCTATCTGTGTTCCAAATTTCAACTCAATCCGTTCAGCGGTTTAGGCTGTGCGTTGATAGATCAGTCAGTCAGTCACTCGTTCCTTTTATATATTCCTTTATTTTTAAAAGTAGTACTAGCAGACTGCCTACCTGATATCATCATCTTCCTGCCCTTATACCACACTAGGTCGGCAACACGTTTTTCTCCTCCATTCTACTCTATCATCCATCATATCTTCATCCACTCTCCTATCACACATTATCCTCTTTCACACAGTTCATATTCAAACCTTTTTCGGACGCCCCGAATCCCGAATTCGAGATTACCAATTACCACCTATCAACTTTTTTTAAAATCGAATCTCTGACAGAGGCAGTCTATAAGAAGCGAGTCGAAAAATAAGAAGTTTTATTGAAGGGGTTTAATAATACTAAAATAATACTAAAGATAGCATATTATTATGGCAAACTAGTCTTGTAGAATTCGTAAACATTTAAAATACTTTATAAAATACTTTAGTTAATCTACCCTATTTTAAAATGAATCTCTCCTTGATAAAACATCTAGTTCAGCAAAACTTGATTTAACACTTAAATTAAAAGATCGGACATTCTTAGTATGACTAACTACAAATTACCAAAGTTCTTGATTTAAGCATAATATCTATTGTTAAACCTGCAAAATGACGTTAACACCTTCCCGTCTGCATTACATCCGGGCATTTTAATTAGTGTTTAATTTATTCTAACACCTAAACTAACTTATAACCTACCACCTCTCGTTTTCTTTTATTTGCACACTCCATAAAGGTTAGAAGTAGAATTAATATAGCCATTTCGAATGACACTTTTACGTCGGATTTTATATTTAAATTTACTAGTTGCTGCAGTTTTACCCGCAGTACGCCTTTGAGTTATTCCTATACCAAATTTAAATTTAATGGTCCACCCGTTTTGGCATAAAAAAGTAACAAACATACATAAGTAGGTACATACATTCTTAAAAACTTTCGCATATATTATAATAGGTGTGAATATGTCTAAAAATACTAACGGTTTTTTATATAATATCAAGCGTACCTTGTTTAGATTTCAAATATAAAAAACAAGGGGGGTTCACCAGTGGTAGACTTCCTTTGGAGGAGGTCGTCTAGGTGGGTACCCCAACAGTGCCAGTTATTCTACCGTCTGAGCAGTAATGTGCAAACATTACTGTGCTTCGGTAGGAGGGCACTGTAGCTAGTGAAATTACTGGGCTAATGAGTCTTAACATCTTATGACTCTTGAGTAAGAAGCGTTGGTGCAGTGTACCTAGAATTGCACATCATTGTGAAATTCTGGGTAGCACTGTACTGATTATGGGCAGCGTTATCTCTTAACATCAGGAGAGCGTCTTGCTCGTCTTCTTACTTCTCCACATAAAAAAAAAAAAAAAAACAAATTTTAAACGAAATATAAATAATAAGACTTCAGGGTTTATACTTAATTGCTTCATTCATAATTATTAATGCTATTTTGATGCCTAGTTTTTTTCGTTTGTTACGTTACACGTTAATGACCTTACAATAGGTATATAATAAAACAGCTACTCTAAAATTCGTCTTTGACTAACATCCAAAAACAAGGAAAACATACGTTCATTTAAAACTATTGTTTCTCTAAAACGTAATAAATAAATAGTCTTGAAATTAGACCACATTTACATACTGGCCGTTAAACTTTACGCGCACTGACTATATTCTTGATACAGAAAGATTATAACAAACACAGATATCGCGTCCCAAAACATCACACTGAAGCCTAAAACGTATGTAGCAAATTTAGTGTGTGTCAATAAAACAATATTTTGATACGTGGCCGGGACGTGGTCTCCACGGAAGCACGGTTCTGGGGCAAATGTGACCAGCCCAATACTACTTTAGGCCCAAGTTCGCCAATTCACCTAAAACAGTTAATTACCTAAACGGGTGATCAAATTATAATATCAACCCATATTTAAACAGGCGATCATCATAAGAGTGGTCACCACGTAAATTCAACCATTGATTACATAATTTAAGGTTTTATAGTTTACTAGCTGCGACCAACTGTTTTACTGTAGCCTATGTGTTATTAAAGGGTCTAAACTATCTCAATTCAAATTTCAGCCCAATCGATCCACCCGTTAAGGCGTGAAAGAGGATCAAACATACAGACAAGTTTGTAAGAATGTATGGAACATTCTTACAAACTTTCGCGTTTACAATATTAGTAGGACTAATTCGGCAACGTCGGAGCGCAATGTCTGCCATTATTACAAAAGTGTGTAATATTCTAAACGATTTTGTCGAGTTGTGAGAATAATACGGAATCATCTGAAATAGACCCATTCATGGTTGGAGCTCTGAAACAATAGTAAAAGTGGGTACTATGATAAATATCTGTTCATTTGAGACATTTGGGTGCGAATATTATGTATAAAATACATATTTAGGAGTTAATTATATTATATTTCATTATGATTATTAAAACTATGCTTCAGTTTCGCCTGCATAAGTCTCAATCCTGTTTAAAATCAGGAATTAACGTAGAATGTTCGGGGGTAATCGTTAAGGTATCGGGGGGTCTAAAAGCAAACTACATTTACATTTCATCTGAATCGGTTTAACCCTTTTCCGTGAAAGTACAACAATCAAACACATACACACTCACACAAACTTCCATCGATACTTTAAGTTTAGGATTACGTAATTTTGTTGTATAATAGGCTAAAAGGTTTTCCTGCTTGTATGCTAGCGCTAAATAAATTTTCATTTTGTCTTAAACAAAATTGGATGGTAAATTTTCCACCATCCTATAATTTTATTTAATTTTGCACCTACCTTACCTTCATTATGTGGGCCCTTCATATGCCCTGTCACAGCTATTTATTGATTGGGGCGTTGACCATGCGGCTGACGTCTGACTACAGCTTAGTAATCAATACGCAGAGCTCAACCATTCTTAAAGTGCACGCCGATCTCCTAAAGGAGGAATATTTTGTTTGTAGCACAATTGTGATTTATATTGATGAACTACACTTGCTTAATCTTTCGGCAAACGTAGTGTAGGGTGTGCTTGGGCGAGATGAGGCGATGATATAGGTACGAGTACGAGGGTCGCTGGGAGCGGTTGGAGGAGAAAGACGGAGGATCGATTTGAGTGGCGTGCCATGGGGGAGGCCTATGTCCAGCAGTGGACGAATGTAGCCTGATGATGATGATGATGAATCTTTCTCAGCGGATCTCTGCATCACAATCACAATCTATCTCTGTGCAAAATTTCAATTTAATTCGTTCAACGTTGATACAAGTCAATTTATCTCTCAGTCAATCACGATTTCTTTTTATAGATTAATTAGACATAAAGAGATAGTATGGGGGTTTTAATTAAAGTTTTTAATTAATATTCATTATCATTAGCTATTGAAGTAAATGATTTGTTACTACCCTTTATAATTAAACGTTTTATTGTTGCACTGGTCAATACGCTATCTTAGATGTTAAAATGTAATGGTTATCGCTTAACATCAGGAGAGCATCGAGCTCGAACTCTTCCATCGGCTTACATAAACAATTGATATTATTTTATTTTTTTTAAAAACAAGCCTTTATTTTTATTTCCATCTAGCACTAAACTACTCGTCAAGATAAGTCAAATGAGCCCAAACTCGATGTTGCGTCGTTTTATTACGGAGTTCCTATGGTCACCTTCCAGCTCCATCAGCAACAGTGTCATAATAATATGGCATTGTCATCCGATTTATACATTCGTGCTAAATTTCAGCTCAATCGGAAACTCGGAAGTGGATCAAATTAAACTTGCAAGATTTGATTACAGACAGGCAGAGGGACAGGTGAAAGTAGAATTTGGCAATAGGTACCACTGGTATTGCAGACGTCTACCGGCAACGGTAACCGTTCACCATCAGAGCCGCCTTCCTGCGTCTTTCTCTAAAATAACCCAATAAATTCAAAATATAACCCGTCTATTTGCAATTGTCGCGAAATGACCTCACCACTCACCACATCCATGCAATAACATCCATTATGAACATTGTGATTAATGTCTGTCTGTCTTCGCTTATAAATTACGCGGCGACGCTATCCGTCGATCTGTAATTGAAGGAATTGCGGCAATTCCAAGAGACAAAGCCATTGAATTGAGCAATTAACGTAGTAAGAATTTTCTTGATTAAAAAATAATGGGGCGCAGTAAAAATCAATTAAACGAAACGATCGGTGGGATGGCCGTTGGGGAAAATTTGGCTGTCGTATCGATGCTGTAAATTCCCAATTTAGCAGATTTGCGTTTGATAGGTTTATTTAGCGCGGATAAGTTCGCGTTTACAATGGAATTAAAACCAATCCTACTTTTACTCTTATTGGTAAATAAAATTTACTCTTATTGGTAAATAAAAGCTCTTAGTTTTTTTTTAAAAGAAGTAAGAAGACGAGCTCTCCTGATGGTAAGAGATAACGCTGCCGTGCTACCCAGGATTTTACAATGATGTAAAATGCTATGTGCGGAGTGCAACGTTTCTTACTCAAGAGGCATAAGATGTTAAGACTCTTCAGCCCAGAAATGTATGGTCACTGTAGCTAAAACTAATTCATTGAGGATGATATTATAATCAAGCATATAAAAATTCAATTAATTACTAATACTTTCTGTGTTTCGGTGGTTAAAATCGCAAAACGCAGATTAATATTAGTGAATGTGTGATATTTTAGGTGTTTTTATATTTAATAGCTTAGGAAATATTTAATTTTAAATCAGGTATAAATACTAAGTCACAGTTATTTATAGGAATGAATACAGGTACCATGCGTGGGTGGTATTTTAAATTACATCAGCAATGAAACTTTCCATATACCTAAGTTATGGTACCTAGGTACTAAAAAGAGTTATGTAGATATATAGATACTTTATTGGAACACAAAAATGTACAGAAATAAACTAAAAAATAAAACACAATTATAATATCTATGTGTTATCTGTGTATCTAATAATCTAATAAATGTGGATGTCTGTGTGTGTTTGTTACCTCTTCACGCCTAATAGGCTTAACCGTTTGTGCTGAAATTTGGTTTACAGGTAGCTAAGAGAGAGCTTTTCCGAGTAATCGGTGAAAAAATATTTTGCTGAATTGAAAAGTCCCCTATTTTTGTAGCCGGTTAATATATCAAGTTCGTAGATTACAAATTCAACAGTAAAATAATAATTAATTCTGGAAAAGTATGTTTTACGTTGTAATTTATACACTGGCTACAAATACATTCATTATAGTGTTGCACCTTTAACTTTTTATGCGAATAACCGTTCCTGTTAATCGGTTAGCCACGGTTATTAAGGCTCTTTGTTGTAAGTTGAATGTCACGGACTATGTCTTCTTTTACTTTGAAATAAAACCAAACTATTGCACCGGTGCACGAGCCCGCTCGCTTATTCTGCGAACCCTCACAGCTCTCAACGATATCCTTCTCCTGGACATGATACTAGCAGGGCCATTGGCTAATTCGTAGCCATTAAATTTGATGCCCACATTAATGTACATTACTTGCTAAACCTCTTCATTAATATGAGTAAAATATCAAACGTAGACTATGAATGACCCAATAACCCTGCAGATTTTGATGATTTCAACAAAATAATGTCGGTGTTTTTGGAATCCTATGAGAAGAATGCATGACACTTACCCACGTCTTATATGATCCCTAATAAAAAATACGATTGAGGGAAACGAGTAAATAAATTCGTAAAATACGCAAATCAAAACCTTAGCATTTAAAATATAATAGTAGCACAGTATCGAGGTTTTTGTATATACGTAGGTACTTTAGTGCTGGAGAAACCGCGATGCAGCTTTTTTATCAAAGACCAGAAGAAGAAGAAGGCTTTTTATCAGACTTCATAACTTAAAGTTATTCAAGAAGATGTGTCTAACATTTTGATAAGCTAACACAGTCAAAAGGTAAGTGTCTACTACATTCTACATTTCCCTGGCTTAGAAATCTTTACAGGAAATCTCTTTAACGACATTTTGACGACCGTGATAGCATGGTCACAGGGTACAAAATGAACTATAAAATGATATTATAGTGTAACTAAGACATCAGCTGACCTCGAGTGCTTCCGGCGGCAAGTCTTTGATCTGCAGAGCGTAGACTAGATACATGAACGTAAGTGTAAAACTGTGACCAAGTACCGCTTAGTAGAATGCAATTGCAACACTGAAACTGAAGTGATTTTCTAATTTGAATTAAAATTTATAAAATGAAGAAAGAAGAAAATAAAATACATTTATTTGCGGCCAAAACTGGACTACATAAATTGATTACAAACAAACTCGTGACTATAAAGTTTGCCGCAAACTGGTACCAGCTCAGCATGTGTAGGTTAGATTTAACCTACGCTGATCTTCTCCTGGTACCTTACTGCAGTGACTTCAAGGTAACCTATGCCATATGTTTTAAAGGTATACTAGCATGACTGGCTTACGTTTAAAGCTTCGCCTGCATTTTTTTTCTTGGCGTATGCCAACGTCATTAAACCTACCTACCTGTGCAGTGTGTCCGTTTTTAATACACTGGCACATCAAGAAATCCTTTTAGCAGTTTGAGCTGTACGTTGAGAGGTCAGTTGGACACGTTTTCCTGTTATATATTTCGATTTGATAAAAATAACTCGTTTTAAAGTCTTTAATAAGGAATTTAAATGCTATACAGCTTTACATTTACATATTACATACACACTAATAACACTTACTATGCTAGTTAGTGTTATTATAGGTATAATATTCTCCTCTCATCGAGCTAGCTTCATAAACTTAAAAATTTGGTCTAAAATTAATGCTGTGTGCTGCGCAGGGTTTTTAATTTTTCACTTTTCCCTGTTTTAGATAGCCTGCAAATACTGACTTTATAGATTATAAGTAACACTTCATAAATAATCCATAGAGAGGAACATAATGAGAAAGCTCCGTAAGAAATTTTACCTTTTCTCTGTTTTCTTACAATAATACAATTACATAGGTAGAATACTGTATAAGAAGAAAGAATACTGTATCAAGTCATATTATCCGGATTATTTAAATCGATGCAAAAAAATTCACATTTTACCTTTAGAAGAGAGAAGGCGTATAGCTCACGTTGCGTATATTATTAACATAGCGAATGGCTTAGTTGATTGTCCTGAGTTGCTGCAGCGCGTCGGTCTGCGGGTCCCGTACGCGTCACTCCGGAGACCATGTTCCCTGCATGTCCCCGGAGCCAAAACAAACTATAGGCAAAACAGTTATCTGCTGCGAGCGAGTCGGTGTCTCAATGACTTTGTTACTAGACTCGATATTGATATGTTTAACACCTCTGCCAGTCGAGTAAAACGCATACTCACCAATGATTTTTTTAGTCAGTAGTACGATATGTTGAGAATACGTTGTTATGTTATTTACCAATTTATATATTTGTTTTAGTAGATAATCTTGCATGCTTTATGTTTGCCGTCCACATGTAGTTTAATATTATGTCGCCTATATGTGGAAACTTGTAATTGTCCCTTAATAAAATATTTAAGTACTATACTCTTAGACCTAGATGTAAGTTTTCCTAAAATTGTAAAATAAAAATAAATAAATAAAATAAATAAGAATCGCAAAAAGTGGTGAAGAAAAAATGTGAATCGAGCCGCATCCAATGTTACTTCAAGACAAAACCTCATAAAACTAAATGTCATGGAACAACTTGTAAAATATAAAACGCTTCTCTTTGTGGGAAACTGCACATTAAGACTTTTATGTAGATGTTTTAAAATATAAATAACAAGGAGAGCGCAGTAACTGCAATTTATGGTACCTATTCTTTATCCGCTTTACTACGAAATCAGGCTTTACTTTAACGTTGTATAGCAGAATTTTAAATAAATTATATTGTTGTTCTTGTTGTTCTGTGTTATTTCAGTGTCTAATCTATCTCTATAGCGAATTTCAGCTCAATCGGCCCACCCGTTTAGGCGTGAATAAGTAACAAACATACACGCTCACACACTTTCGCCTTTACCTCTATAATATTAGTGTGAATTGTGAAATAAAAGTGAACAATGAATGACTGATCTATTACATAGACCGCTGATCGGATAGGATTGAAATTTGGAACACAGATAGGATTTATTACATAGACATAGACCTCCGAGAAGAAAGGTTTTAGCCAAGTAAAAACTCGTGGTTTTTTAGTTAACGTTATAAAAAACATACGATACAAGTGAATTTTAAATTAAAAATTTAAAAAACCCCTAACGCAACGCTTTCAAAATATGTAATTCGCGGTTTTGCGGATCATCTTGGATTTTAAATTTGTCATAGTGTTTTGTATTCTACTAGTCAAGCCCTTTCATTTGATACCCATATTGGGGGGTCGTCGAAGAAAAAAGTTATCCGCCATTTTGTAACGGCGGCCATCTTGGACCGATTTCCACCAAACATAGCTAAGAACACTCGACTAACTCTACTTTCAAACAAAAAAAAACTAAATCAAAATCCGTTCATCCGTTCGGGAGCTACGATGCCACTGACAGACACACACACAGACAGACAGACACGTCAAACTTATAACACCCCGTCGTTTTTGCGTCGGGGGTTAAAAACATTGATATTGCCTACAGCTGCTGGGAATACATAGGTCTCTTTATCATTTTCCCCTGTCCGTTGCTGTTCAGGAGATTCGGCTGATTTTTTAAATGTCAATATCCTTCCATTATATGCCATCGACAACAGATTTTTTTTCGGGAACTACGATTACATAGGTACATTCAATACCTATATATTTATCTGGTGGGCCAAAGAGAAAAAGAATTCTGAAAAATTAAAATTTCTTATGATTAACTGAAGGCTGAAGTAAGAGTTGGCATTAATCTTTTTAACTGCACCTAATAAGAACGGATTCGTGAAAATCTTTTGTTCTTAAAATGTACAGTTATTTAATTTACGTCAGTTCAATTACATATGCAAATTAAACTAAGTGACAAGCTGCGTACTGCGTATACCCACCAGTTTAATATAAATCAAATACGACGATTTATTGTCAACTCATTACAGTTGCAGTCCCACCAAAGTAGATTTTTATAAAGTACTACAGAGTTTGACGTCTTTTTAGAGGGTAAAAATACCTTCGGACACCTTTTTCCAAAGCATTAGTTGTTATGTCCTTGAATAGAGAGAGAGAGAGAGAGACTTGAGTGTCCTTGATTGAGATCGCTTTTAGCGATAAGACCGCCGGTTGGAACATCTTTGTTTTGTTTGTTAACTACTGTTGTAAATTGTTAATTTTCATGTGGTGTTACAATAAAGTATTAATAAATAAATAATAAAGTGTAATATACCCAATAAAATTTAAAAAACACACCTAAACATGTAACTTCATAATTTGAATAAGCATTTTCGAAGTAGGCACCATACATGATTACAATATTTTGTAGGTACCTATAGATATTTCGTCATTTGATTAAGTCGTTATGTATAATTATATGTTTTAACAGTCGTAATCCATATGTAATTGGAAACCATCCACTTCTGAGAATAAAATGTAACTTCCTTTGGAACCGGAAATCTTAGCACTAGCTTAAGCATGTGACGAGTCGTGCTTAGCATGTTTACTTATTGGAACGATATCAGATTATATATCTTAAAGAAAACATACATTTATCTGTTATCTATATATCTATCTACATACATTTAGTGTCAATACAATTTGATACCTAAATGAGAATCTTAAATACATTGCCTAGATACGAGTATTATTATGTTCAATAGAGGGTGTCTTCTACTTCCAACTAATGATAATGTTTTTTAAAAAACATTTTATGCTCGTTTCAAATTTGCAGTAAGTACATTTTCCTGGTGATACCTCAATAATATACCGCTAGCCCATACTGAAAGCAGAATAGGAGATGATCGGTTGCAGTTTAAATGTTACTTATCCAATATAATATAAATCCTCGCAAATACGTACAAATCGCAACATTGTAATAATCTTATCTAGGGGCATATATACTAGAGATACATCTGTGTCTAGGGGTGACAAGTGACAATTTTAATGAAAGCATAATATTAAGTTTATAAATATTAACCATAAAAAAATCAATACGTCACCACTTTGGACTTCCAACCGGAATAAGTCGTAGCAGTATTATTGAGCCTACAAGATACCTCGCGAGATTAAGACGAATGCTAGTGGCAAAACCTTGATTCGAAATGATTTTAATCATATAGATTTATATACATAGTCAAGACCCAACGCATTGGTATTTACCAGCCTCACCACCATGGCTCCATAAAATCACGGAACTGGTTTGAAACCTTGGCATTTTATAATCTCATTCGTTCGCGGCCACTTCGACTCCATACCCATGTTTTAACACGTGTTCATGGGAAATCATATTTTATATCATTGATGCTTTGTCAAATATTATCTATGATGGTATATATTAAATTGATTAGGTACCCGCTGAGATCTGGAATACACATAAGATAAATAGATATACTTTATTGCGCACAAAAAAATACAAACAAACAATATACAGTATTAAATACATTTGAAATTGAACAGTGTTGCGATTGGCGGTCTTATCGGTAATAGCGAACTCTTTCAGACAACCAAGAAAAAATAAAAGAAAAATATTAATATGCATGTAAAGCAAGAAATAGAGGCTTTTTTATTTTTATTATTAATATGCAAGATGTCAAGTAAGAACTCTAGGGTTAAAAAAGTTAAGGTAAAATTTGTTCAAATGAAACTTTAAATTGCTTGCCTATAAAGTAGACCAGGTATATTTTTCACATGTGACTTTTTATCAATTCATATTCCTAATGTATGTATTATGTGTGGAATATTTTTTTAATTACGAGAAATTTATATGGAACAATCGTTTGAGGAGAAATCTTTCACAACAAAGAATGTGTTGGGTGATGGGTGTAGGTATATTCAAAATTGCGTCTGATTTGTTATGATCTAAATTATTCTAAATAACTCAAAATAAAGTTATACCTAATTATGATATTTTTCTCAGTAAAGAAATATGCCACAAAAAATAAGTGAAGATTTTTACAGAATTTAAAATAGCTGGACACATAATTTACTCGTAAATCTATACTTCGAGCAAGAAATTGCAATTAAATATTTCATATTATGTGCCACAAATGTCTTTAATATACCTACCAAATGGTAAAAACCCACTCAGAATACTTAAATCTTAAGAATATAAAGTTTATTATTGGGGAAAAACATAAATTAAAATACCTTAAAAACTAACCTATCGTCTAAAACTTAAAAATACTCAGAAAACATATTATCTAAATCTAAATTATAAAAACTAAACTAAATCTAAACTAAATCTAAAAAGGGCCCCCGCGGCATCGTGCCCAAAATGCTGGCAGCATTACCTCTCTGGATAGCAATACTGATACGCTGTCCGAGGTAGCTGCCAGCCCTTTGGTCACCGGTCGCTTCAACCAAACGCTCAGATAAATCTTTAAATAACTTCTGAGCGCTTGGACCCCACGGACCCAGGGTCTCGACACCAAAAGGGACAAAAATGTATTGGTTGCCGAGACCCAGGTATTTATTAATTTTTCTTGTTTCAGCCGCCTCAGCAGCTGAGCAAGCTCTTTTTGTGGTACCGGGAAGATGTGACGGGGCCAATGTGTCTACGCAGGTGGCATCCCAAACAAGCACCCGCCCCATCCTCCACGGTACCAGCGTCATTCCGTCCGGTCTCTTGCCATCGTCTCTCGAAATCCCATTAGGCTCGAGAATTGCGGGAGCATTGGCGGTGGCAAGAGAGCGGCGAATGATGTTGTTGAGTGCGGCATGGCGTGATAAACGGCCGGCACTCAACTGGCAAGAAAGTCCGTGGTGTCCAAGTTGGTCGACGACCGAGCCGCAGGGACACTTATGTGGCACACAGACCGGCACCCCTAACCTGAGACTGATCGCAATGCGGAGAGTTTCTGGGTCCAGGAATGTACCAGCTGCCGGAGAAGGATAGGCATTGAGCCAAAACCCAGCCTCCCTCCTGGCGACAGCTAGTATTCTTGCGCGATTAGGGCCGAAACTTGAATTTAAAATATTATCAAAAACAATTTTACAAAGCGGATCATCCCAGCTCCGTTGGAATTTTACAGTTGTAGGAAAATTTTGGCCCGGACAAGCATCTGCCCAAGCGTTCCTAGCATCGCTCAAACCCGCTACTTCGTAGTTTGAAGGAATATTCCTTAAAATATTACCTACGAGAGTAGCAGAGCTATGAACAGAAGATAGGAACGCTGGGAGTGCCACACTGGAAATTTTGCGAATCCCGAGGCCACCGTATCTAATAGGCAAAGAAGCCTGTGACCAAGATTCGTCATTCAGCTGAAGGTTTAGAATCGATGTTAAACAATTTTGGATAATAGAATCTATAGGTATCAAAATGTTTTTGTAATTCCAAAAAGGGCAACAGCGAAGGAGGTAGGTAGATTTTGGAACAAAAAGGCAATACTTTAGGATAGTAATAGCTGAATGCGAGCTGATTTCTAATAAGCGATCAGAACAGTTTTGGAATTTTGAACTGGTTTTGGATATAATATCCGGTAAGGCATCATCGAAGACGGGGGCTCCTAGGAGTGTTAATGTTTGTTTTGTCACTATTTTTATCTGAGGAGCGATTTCCTCAAATTTTTGAGTGACGTCATTTACGTTGTAAGCCAAATTATGGAGGTATAGTTCACATTTATTGAAATTTAATTCTAAACCAATAGAAGCAAATTTGGATTTAATTTGAATAAGGTCTGATAGAACTGTGCATACATCACCTCCTAGGGTTCCGTCGTCTAAGTACCATACATTAAATTTCGATTTTAGATTTTGAATTATAGAGTTTATAGCCAAACTGAAGATAGCAGGTCCGAGAGGATCACCTTGCTGACAGCCGACTTCCGAAGAAAGTTCGTTGCTTCGGTACAATAATTTTGAAGGTTCCGCATAGCAATTTAGTAGGTAATTGTAGATTTCCGGAATATTGTTTCTGATTTCTGTCAGCAAGATATCCCGGTTTACCGAATTAAAGGCATTTTTTACGTCAATCTTGAGCAACACCTCACAATCGTCATTTTTTAAGTAAGTTCGGAGGGCATGAACTGCGGCTTCACAACCTCCTTTCGTACCAAATCCCAACTGAACGGGTTCAAAAAGACTTTGTAATTTAGAGATTATATAACGAACGGAAATTTTGGAAGCTAAACGCCGAAAAGTAGACCCAACAGCAATAGGCCTGACTCCGCCGTCTTTTTTTGTTAGAGCAATCAGATTGGCTCCATATAAAACTGGTAAGAAATCTGCGTGTATGTTTCCGGAAAGCATTAAATTTATTAATTTTGAAAGAGCGTCAATTAGGCGTTTACCTGCATCGCCGCAACTAAAAGTTGAAAGGTCCTTGAGGTGTTGGGGCGAAATACCGTCAAGGCCTGCCGCAGATCCAGCTTTAAAAGAAAATATCGCGTTAATTACATCCTTGTTTTGAATTTGGAGGCAGGAGTCGGAACCGGTGGGTGGGTCCAGAAAGTAAGGTGTCGCTGGAGCTGGGGGATGTTTGGACTGTAGGGCCGAGAGAGTCTCCGCATTGTCCGGTGACAGCACATCACTTGAAAAAAGGTGCCGCGCAGCACCCTTCAGGTCCCCGTCGTTTATTTTATTTTCTACAGTTTTCCTTAAACTGTAAGCCCTTGATTTTTTGTTGTCTGCATATTGAACCAAAGGCTTACTACAGTTGTTTTTTAGTTTTTGAGTCAGAGATAGCTTACTATTGTCGGCGGGGGCATGAAGGGTTGAATATGAAAATGTAAAAAGCTTTTCCCATGAATCTGGGGTATTGGATTCCACGCAGGTATTAATTAGATTAGTAAGATGAGTGGCTATTGTAATTCTAGCCCCGCGTGGAATGCGTTTAACTATTGATACATTGTTTTTAAGGTAACTCAGATGTATATGAAAATTACTTTGGTTTTGTTGGGTAGGAGGAAAACTGGGTAGAATGGGTATATTATCGGGTGTAGTGAGAGGTGATGCAGACTTATGAACTTTGGAAATGTGAATGTGTAAACCGCGGCGGGTGAGAAAAGATTTATTACACGAAATACAAGGATGATATTCTAAAGATGTGCTGCCAGCGGACTGAGTACCGGTCTGCATTTAAAAACTAAGAAAATAGAATAATAGAAAAAATAATAAAGACTAAAACTTACAAAATAACTGAAAATAAACTAGGACACTTAAATACACACAAAATACAAAATTTCTGCAAAATAAATAATATAAATTTGATTGACAAGTCCTGTCACTGTCTGCCAAAGGAGGAGCTCCCTACTCTCTGGAGCTCCCACAGCGCACGCCGCACGACGCACGACGCACACGACGGAACGCAGACGTGTGTTCAGGAATATAAACGGCAATGGGGCTCAGGTACCAACTGTAGATGGAGGCAGCACAGCGTAGCTCTTTGAGAAGCTACAATGGATCACTATGGATGGAGCGTCTCGTTGTTGCCTTTCCCAATAAGGCTAATATAATGTGTGATCGTAAATGACGGTAGGATCGATAGCCCATAATAAGGGTCCACTTGTATAAATATAATATAATAAATAATTTTTATTTTTGGTTCTTCATATTATTTATTAATCTTAAGTCATTCGGTATCTTATTTTAATATTAAAAATTAAGTACAATTTATACATCAAAAAGTGTTATAAAAAGCAATTTTTATCATTATTCAAACTAGTTTCATAGCCAAAATACTATCTACCCAAATAAATATACCATTTTCAGAGGCGACCGATTTCAAGGACAAAACTCGACCTTAGAACATTTAACCACTGGAATAGAAGCCATTACAATATCAATGCGAAAGTCTTTCAGTTTCTGCGGTGGAAGAGGCAACCCACACCAGTACCAATAATGATTGGTATTGGTATTGGTATTGGTATACGGGCTGTTTTCCGCAATTAGGCCGCCTGGCCCATTTTGCGTGCGGGTGGGGTGTTGTGTCACTCGAGCCACCCAAGCTCCCCGACGAATCTCAGCACGCCTCGCGGGTTGCCGACGATCTCGGAGAGCGACCTCGGGGATCCGAGGTGTTGCGCCCTGTATTGAGCCACTCCTGTACATTCAATAATGACATGAGCCGCTGTCTCTTCCTCCTCCAGGCATGCTCTGCAAAGAGGACTGTCAGTAATCCCTATAGTAAAGAGATGCTTATTAAAAGCGCCATGCCCTGTGATGACACTTGTCATCATCCGTATTTGGGGTTTACTCATACGGAGGAGCGCTCGTGTTAGTCGGCTATTTACCTCAGGTAGGGCTTCCTTTGCCTGTCTGCATTCGGTGTGTTCTCTCCAGTTTATGGAGTGCTGATTACGGGTTCTATCTCTAAGGATGCTGCGGACCTGGTTGAAAGGGATCGGAAGTATGGGCTCCGGGCCCACAGCATTGGCATCCGATCCCCTTCTTGCCAGTTCGTCCGCCGCGTCGTTACCTCTTGACCCACTGTGTCCTTTAATCCATTGTAGTGTGATATTGTTTGTCAGACTTACCTTTGACAGTAATTGATGGCAGTTGTGTACCAGCCCTGAGCTGATGCACGTACTGCCTAGTGCCTGTAGTACCGACATGCTGTCTGATAGTATTCTTATTGATTTTTGTGTTACCTTTCTGTTGTCAATGGCTTTAGCTGCTAGGAGTATACCCATGCATTCCGCTTGGAAGACAGTGTTGTGTACTCCTAGGGGCTCGGCGATATTGATGTTGAGATCCTCAGAGAAGACTCCTGTACCCGTACCCGAGCTCGTTTTTGACCCATCTGTGAAGATCCTAAGCTCTTTCAGATTAAGGCCTTCGTATAGGTGTTTATCTTCTGTAAGTTGAATTTTATATTTCTTGTCGAATGTAAATTGTTTAGGTATTCTGTCATTGGCAGCCCTCAGAATTGGCGCTTCCTCATACGCCTCATTTAAACCAGCCGTATGTGGCGTGCCATTTGCTGACCATAGGCCTAGTGTGGACAGGCGCAGCGCTGCCATTGTGGCTTCCTGTTTGATAAACAGATGCAGGGGGGGAAGGTCCAGCATTACCTCCAAGGCAGAAGTAGGCGTGGTCCTCATACACCCCGTTGCTGCTAGGCAGGCTAACCTTTGGAATTTTTGTAATTTGTTTATAGCAGAGACTTGGTTTACCTTGGTCCACCATGCTACCGCTCCGTAGCAAAGCAATGGCCGTATCACCATCTTATAAAGCCACAGTGTGTTATTCGGGGTTAGGCCCCACCTTTTACCGATCATCCTACGACATTGCCATAGGATGATACTTGATTTTTCTATCTTTGTCTCTAGATGTGCGTTCCATGTCAGTTTCCTGTCAAGAATTACACCTAGATACTTTACCTGCTCTGATAGCTGGAGTTCGATGTTTTGGAGTTTAGGTAGTCTATACTCGCCAAGATTTCTTTTGAGCGTAAACATTACTAACTCTGTCTTACCAGGATTTACCGCTAGGTCGTATTCTGTGCACCAGCGCTCCACTATACGCAGCGCCGATTGTGCTAAGTCGCACACAGTATTTGCTAGCTTACCTTGTATCAGGATGGTCAAATCGTCCGCATATCCTATGGTATAGAAATGCTGTGCATTAAGTTTGGTGATTAGGTCATTTATTACCATGTTCCACAGTAGGGGCGAGAGGACCCCCCCTTGCGGACAGCCTCTCGCCACTATTGCCACCTGTGACTCACCTACTGTTCGCACGGCTCTCTGACTTAACATGTTCTCTATCCAGGTTATTAGTACTGGGTTTGCTCGATGTCTAGCGAGGGCTGTCCCTATACTTATAAAGCTGGTTCTGTCGAAGGCCCCCTCTATATCTATAAAAGTGCCTAAGCAGATTTGTTTGTTTTGTAGTGCTTCCTCTATTTTCCCTACCACCTTGTGGAGGGCAGATTCTGTAGATTTACCTGAGCTATACGCATGTTGATTGCGGTGCAGAGGTATGTCTATTAGCGCAGTTTCCCTCAAAGCTCTTTCACAGAGCCTTTCTAGGGTTTTGAGCATGAACGATGTCAAGCTAATTGGTCTGAAAGACCTCGCGTTTGTGTAGTCGCTCTTACCTGGTTTAGGCAGAAACACCACCACCACTTCCCTCCATCCTGTTGGCACATACCCATATGCCAAGCAGGCTGTCAGCATCGGTGCTAGTGTGTTTATTAAAAGTGTACCCCCCCATTGTAGCAGTGCAGGAAAGATTCCATCCTTACCGGCTGCCTTGAAGGGTTGAAAGCTGTTTATGGCCCATCGTAGCTTATCCGTAGTCACTACCTTCTTGGCGTAGCTCCAACTTTCACCAGTGGGAACATTGGAGCTGTCATGCCATCCTACTTCCTGTACAAAGTCGCACCCCGGGAAGTGTGTATCCAGTAGGAGACGTTCTGTTTCTGCCGACGACTTCGTGTAGGACCCGTCCTCCTTTCGAAGCGATCCTAGACTGTGTGTGTTTTGAGAGGCAAAAATTTTTCTTACCCTGTTTGCCTGTGCACCAGTTTCGATGCTGCTGCAGTATTTTTTCCAACCTGCAGTGCTTCGGAACCTGATTCGTTTTTTGAAAGTTGACTGGGCCTTTTTGTATTTGTCCCAGTCCTCGTCGCATTTTGTATTCATGGCTCTATTGAAGAGCCTTCTTACCTTTTTCCTTAGCCGGTCCAGCTCCGGTCCCCACCATGGTTGACCACCTGGTCTCTCATCG
This sequence comes from Hemithea aestivaria, assembly GCA_947507615.1. Lineage (NCBI taxonomy): Eukaryota > Metazoa > Arthropoda > Insecta > Lepidoptera > Geometridae > Hemithea > Hemithea aestivaria. The sequence goes on from OX382331.1 coordinate 6,567,744, forward strand.
GCGTGAACTGGAAGTGGACAGGCTTGCTGGTAACACTCCAGGAGTTTACCAGTTAAGTCTATTACCTTTTGTTCTATCTGACTTGATTCCTCCCAGATAGTTGTTACTTCTTCCCCGCCCAGCATTTCTTCCAGTGATTTCTGGTACCGGGTTACATTTGTCTTTCGGGGGTTCCTTTTAGGAGGTGTTTTTTGTATATCTACCTGTAGGTCAAATCGTATCCATCTGTGGTCCGAGCATGATGCCTCGTCCGACACTCGCCAGTTCACAATGTGCTGAGTGATGTCCTCAGTGGCAAGTGTGATGTCGATTATGGTCTCGCTTCGTCTGGTGACGAAAGTTGGTTCCGACCCTATATTGATAATATTCAGGTTGGTTGTAAGCAAGTATTCTACAAGTGTGTTACCTCTATTGTTCGATGGTGTCATGCCCCATAGAGGATGATGTGCATTCGAGTCGGCTCCAATGATGAGTTGGAGACCTGACTCCTCGCAGTAGTTGACGAGTCTCGCCAGCTCGTGCGGCGGCAGCTCAAGCCCCTCGTGCATATACACGGAGGCGAGCACCATCTCCATCGCACCCTGCTGCAGTGTCGTCAGCCTTATTGCTTGCACATCTCTAGAAGAGAACTCAGTTATAGGCTGAGCTTGTATGTCTACAGTAGTGAGAATGCATGCCCTAGGTGAGTTGCCATCACCGTACAGCTTACCTCGTCTGTTCCGAAGACCTTGCACGAAGCCTGTCCTGACCCACGGCTCTTGTATCAGGACGACGGCTGTGTTGTGAACCCCCAACCAGTTCCGCACTTGGGCCGTGGCGGTCTGGCTGTGTTGGAGGTTCGCTTGTAGAATTTTAAGAGGGGAGGAAGGGGGTGCCATCATACAATGAATTCCCCTCGCCCTCTAGTCTCAGCTCCGACAGCATCTGCCCGGGAGGTTCTTCCTCATCGTCGGTCCCTCCTAGTAGCGCCATCTCCGCGTCGACTTCCTCTTGTTTGCTCGGCTTGCAGGCATCACTGTTAGGCGATGCGGCAGAGCCGGCGTCTCCTTTAGACGTGGAGGGTGTTGGTTCCACGTCTATGGTTTCCATGGGAGAACTGGTCTTGTTTTCTCCCAGTACCGGAGGTTCTCTTACGAACACACCCCACTGGTCCTCGAACTTCACGTAGACAGACCCCGCACCAAAATCCATCTGCCTACGTTTGTCCATGAGAATGGGGATGTGATCTTCCGGCACGGTGAAGATCACGAACCAGTTCTCCTTTTGTCTCCTCGCGTGTTGTAGCAGCCATTGTTCCACACTAATCCAGGGGTTTAGGTATGCAAGGACCCTCGCGATTTTCACGGCGTCCTTCCATACTCCCTGGAGGTCGGGTATCACAATGCCGCACCGTACTCGTCTACGGAGCTCCGACTGGCGTTTAACCACAAGCTTCGCTCCTTCACTTTTGTTAACTCCAGCGACGAGTTCCTTCAGCCATTCGACTGTATAGCTGCTACGGCACCAGAGTTTAAGGGCCCCATCGGCTACCCGTGGTTTGCCTATAAACCCCGGTCGGCCCTCCTTGCCTACGTAGCCCGCTATAGCCTCGTCGCTCTGCTTTTCTTGAAGCTCTTGGAGGACGTGTCCAACTAGCTTCTCACTGATCTGGCCAGTGATGTCGTTAGTGATGGCGACGTCTAGATTAGACTGCACCACACTAGCATAGCTGGCGTTTGGTGTTATGTTCGGCGTCAGGAGTCGTTGCCGCTTGTGCTCGCCCCGAGGCGTTACCGTCTCGTCTAGGCGTGCACGTTTCGCCGCTCTCCGCTCCTTCTTGCTTAGGCGCCTTGGTTTCGGCGGCCCTTGCTTTGGCTCGGCAGAGCCTGAGGAGGTTCCAGCTTGCGGGGTCACTGTGCGCTTCTGAGTTTCCCCAGTCGCACTGCTCTTCCGCTCGCTAGGCCCCCCCTGACCCTCCCTCGCCTGTACCCCTTCTGGCCGAGAGTCTCTGCCTGAGGTGCCGCTTGAGGTCGGGGCCTCCGGTGTCTGCTGAGTTTCCCCGGCTTCCACACGTGGTCGACCCAAGTCATGCACCTGAGCAGAGCCCTCGGCCCGACGGGCCGCGGCCGCCTCCTTCTTCTTGGCAGCCCTTAGCGCTCTTCGTGTCTTCTTCTTGGCCAGTTTCTCCTCAAGGCGAGGATCCACTTTAGTGGGACCTTCAGGGGCGGCTGTTCCTACCTTTGCAGGAGGTCTGGTCTTCCCTTTCCGGCTCACCACCTTCCAAGACTCGAATTTTTCGTCTGGGTCCTCGGGTCGCCCCTCGGAACCATTGTTGTTTGGTTGTGATGATGATGTGGTCGGCTTGGCGTCCATGGTTTTCACCATATCTCCACCTTCCGCTTTGTTCGCAGAGTTGTCGGCCGCGATCACCTTTTCGGGATCTGCAGCTTTGGTTTTATTTAGAGACCTGCTATCCATCTGTAAATATAAATGCGAATTCATCATCCCTAGCTTCCCACCCTCCATGGAGCCCGCACCTTTGGGAACGTCTTACAGACGTTAGGACTACTAGGGATGATATAGGACAGCAAGACGACTCCAGCCAGAGTATCAGTCGCTCGTTCGGGCCTGGTTTCAGTACGGGCAGGTCACCCGTCATCCACCGTGGTAGCCTTCCCTCACGTCCTCAACTTGGCCTTCTGTCGTCCCACCCTCCTAGCTGATGACCCTCTGACGGGCATCATGGCCATTTCCGCACCTGCGCTACTAGGTACGGCCACCGTTTCGCTTGAAATAAGGACCAAAGAGGGAGTGTTGCGTCCTGGTGGTATAAACCCCACCACCATTCAGCTCAGCCCTCCAGGACTCCGTCTTCCCCGCTTACGGCGCTCTACTGCACAGGTCCTAGTGCAGGAGGACGTGATAGTCCACCAGTTACGTCCCCGCTCGCTGGCAGATCCGAGTAGGCATAGGTCCCGTCTCATCCGACCCAGCCTACTGAGAGGAGGAGTTGTATCACTAATAACTGCCTTGACAATTATTAGTAACGCAAAACCTCTGTGCCTTCCTCCTTTTTCTGGGCTTAGGACCAGCACCTAGAGCCTGATGGCCCCCCTCATTCCGACCATACGACACAAAGGCGGCGGAGTTACCAATAATGATACAACACTATTGAATTTTCGATAACGTAACTATGCACGTACTCGACAAAATTGTCAAACACTGGCATAAAATATACTCACATACGTACATGATGCACACACAGGGATAACCCATATTTTCACAAGTACACACATAGTTTTATGCCCAGCGGTCTATTTTTTGGCAGCCGGGTCGTCAGTAACGTATCCAGTTAGTTGTCTAATCGAAGGATAAAACACTCGACTAAGTAAACATTCGATTGCAAAATTGGACAATTTTGTTTGCTTTTTTATATCGTACTTATCCTCGAGAGCCTTACAAATCGATTGCGGAGGGTCTTGGTGTTTACTTTGAAACGAAATACGTATTTAAGTTGCTAAAATATTTGAATGAGAGAAGAAGTTTAGTTTTTAAACATAAATCTGATGGTTAAGCAATTTTAACTAGAATACTTTCAAGTTTTGAATATGCATTCTTAAACTTCAAGAATAACCGTAAGTACGAAGTAAGTAAGTACTTAAGCCACTTTTCTTTACCCATTTTCCAAAATATAATAAAATTCTATAGAATAGAATAGAATAATACTTTATTGCATACCAAACGATTACAAAAAAGCTTAATGATCTAGATATCTTAATGCTAGGTAAACAATCGGCGGTCTTATCGCACTAGGCAATTTCTTACAGACAACCTGCCAAACACACATACATACATTATTCATATTATTATTATAAATCTAATATATAAAATTCTCGTGTCACAGTTTTCGTTGCCATACTCCTCCGAAACGGCTTGACCGATTTTGATGAAATTTTTTGTGCTTATCCGGTATCTATGAGAATCGACCAACATCTATTTTTCATCCCCCTAAATGTTAGGGGTAGTCCACCCCTAAATTTTTTTATTTATTTTTTAGACAAAATTTTTAATTTCTATTTTTTTATGATACAACATACAAAAATACATACAATCCTCAATTTTCACCCTTCTACGATCAAACCTTATTTTTTAATAGCCATTTTAGTAATTTAATCATTTTTCCTCTCCGGTCGAAAACTGATCAATCGTCATTTAATTAGTTATCCCCGCCAGATGTCTACAGGTGTCACTTCTGAACCAGTAAACAGCACGGAGTAGGGATGAGAACGAAGCCGGTCTCCTTTCTTTCTCACTCCCTACACAGTTGTCGGCCATCATTATTGTTTATGCATCAAGTGTAGTAGTAACGCTGACAATTATTATTTTGCTATCTCAGTGTAACTCTCATATTAACTTTTAATCATTCCTATTAATTATTTATATGGCAAAACAATGTTTGCCGGGTAAGCTAGTAATATATAGATACATACAACTACTGTATTCAATTTCTAAAAAATAACTGAGCTGTATTTTTAGTTCATATATTTGGAAAACTACCGATAGAAGAAATTTTCACTGTGCCCTAAATTGATTAAATGGAAGCCAATCAAAAAATCAAAGGATCATTTCAAACTCTAGACTCCACGAGATAACGGAAAATTTGCAAAATTTTGAATATTATTTTTCAAAGCCTTTAAAAAAATGTTATTGGAGGATTTTCCTATTTTAAATCTAGCATACACATGGAAAGAAAAACCACCTTTTTATGTTGGTCAAAATATCGATATAGTGGGCAGTGGATAATCATTAAATAGAATTAATTTAAAGAGAGATTAACATAATCATTTCATATATCATTCATATTATGACTGGAAAATAATTAAATTCTGATATTATTCATATAAAATAGATATTATATTTATTAAAGACGAGCTTTTAATCCCTTCGCATTGCCATATTTTAAACTCAAGCTATTTTTAAAATGTAAGGTAGGGTCGATTAATTTTAAATTGCACCTAAAGGTTAAGCGAAATGTTCCTGATGTTAGTGGTATTGGGATGCATTTTTTAAATGGTTTTTGTTTCAAGAAAGCGGTTGTAAGCGGGTGTTTGGACTATTAGTAACGGTGCGTAATTTGCCTTCTGACATTTTGAAATAGGTACCAAGTCGTATAAGATATGTTTTAATGATCTAGATAAAGATTATGGGTTAATGTTTTAATATTTAATTCCCATGACTTCCTTAATTGGGTGCTAAGTTTTTATATGGTTGATAAAAAAAGTTGAGCTTCCTAGAGACTTTTATAATAAGTTGAAAGCTACCTGTACGTATTTATTAATAAATTTTATTACAAGCTTTATATTACTATTGTTACACTTATGTCGTGATTTTGTGTTATAGTTTTAAGTTTTCTGTATGTTTGTAGTGTTTCAATAAAGAGTTTTCTATTCTATTCTATTCTATTCTATATATATTCTATTACTTTCACCTGTCTGTTGTCTGTCTGTCTGTCTGTAATCAAATCTTGCAAGTTTGATTTGACCCACTTCCCGGTTTCCAATTGAGCTGAAAAATTGCATGCGTGTGTAAATCGGATGACAATGCAATATTATTATGACATGGAGCTGATCTGATGATGGAGCTGGAAGGTGGCTATAGGAACTCTGTCATTAAACAACGCAACCCCATCGAGTTTGGGCTCATTTGATTCGTCTTGACGAGTACTATATGATGCAAGATGGTAATGATAATTAAAGCTTGTTTTTAAAAAGTATTTTTAAAATTTCACTTGTTAACACCACTACATTAATATACGAAAAAATATATCATCATAAGCATTAAAATTAAAGAAATTATGTAACTAGGAATAAAAGTTATACATATCCAAAATTTATCCTTTTTATACCGCAAAATTAATAGTCCGATTTTAATTTGGCCAAAACAAAATTAGATGATTAATTTGGCCAAACCCTTTATATTATTATTACTTATAGTCTTAATAATAATATTTATCTTATTACTTTATAACCGAGTGTGTAAACTGTAGTTTGTAAACCTACCCTAAATGTAATATCCTAATTTTTGTTTTTTTCTCGTTTCAGGTAAGCAGCTAATTGAAAGAGGTTGCGTAAGTTAAATCTATGAAATTAGATTACAAAACATCCGCACTAGGTTAAAGCATTTAAGTGCGAGAGAAAGCGACCAACTGAGGTGGTCGTTGAACCCGGCTAAATTCGGGCAAGGTCTGCGGCGCGGCTTCCCGTCGCGATTCACGACGACTCATCTCGGCGGAACTATATCTGTTCGATTCTATTTTCTATAGGAATCGAAGTGGCCATTTAATTATAGATTAGGTACACTAAACTTCAATGTGCAGTATGGTCAGGATTCAGTTAAGTGTTATAATTCTCACGCAGTAGAAAGAGAATTCATTCGCCTTTACCTACATCGAACAATATAAATATTTTATTAAACATTTTATGATCATCTCCCAACTGGCAGATGTACGGCTATTTCTGTTCGATCAGATCATCAGGAAACAACCAGGCGCGAGGCGTGAACTTTATCGTCGGGTGGGAAAGTTATAAAACACTCGATTCCAACATCGAACGTCGAACTTGCGTTTAAAATCGGCCAAGGTCTCGCCGTGCGCTGACCTTTCGGCGTGGTTACGAAAAAATCTGATCGACAATCCGAGCATCTGATAGTGAAATACAAATGGAGAAAGAAGTGACCGGATCCAATTAAGATTGCGTGTCGCATTCCCGTGCCGCTGCAATAAAAGTTCCAAGTCCGACATCAAAAGTAAAACAAGTGCCGTCAGGGAGTCCGTCGAACCGCGGCTAAATCCAGCCAAGGTCTCAGTCAGCTGAAGGGCGCCGCGCTCGACCGCCTCGCTGGTCGTTAGCACCGCGTGCCTACTGCAGCCACACGGACGCGATAACAAAGGTTCACTACTTGCCACCACCGAGCCACATGTATTATTATAGGTATCCAGTATCCACTGACTCATGTGCATACAACTTCATACATACAATATAGGCGCATACTTTATTGCGCTGGAGACTTTTGCGTCTTGACACTCCAAAATAACATTGTACCTGAGACAGACCACCTGCTGGGAGGGTTATTCGAATGGTATGCGATAAAACAAAAGAATTACTTCTAACACACCAGTTCCAAATGAACCTAAAGGTGGTAATTGGCGGAGTAAAATAAGGAACATTGCAGTTCTGAATATAATGGGTTGTTCGTGTACTAAATGACGTCTAGACATGGTTTTGCTTGAGCGAGCCGAGGCGGGCGCGAGAGTCGTTGCGGTGAGACTCATACTGGGTTCTCCGTTCTCACCGCGGTGACTGCGGTTAATAAATATATTTTTTGCTTTTTAATCAAGATACGTCGTCATTAGAAAAAATACTAAGTGGAAACACGATCTAAAACGAGACAGCTTGAATAAAACAGACAAAGGTTTCTTGAGACACTCCTATCGATAAAGTCACAAACGGAGACAACACCGCCTTGGAAGTCTAACCATGATTAGTAACCAAAATCGAGTTGCATAATTTGGCAGACAAAGCACTATTTATTAGCATATTTTACGTAACAATACGGCCATGAAGCGCAATAACCTCTTGACCTGCCGCAAGGTTTATTCGCATGGATGATAAGCGTACTCGGTTTGCAGCTTGTGTTAAAAAATTCAACAGTTTGTTTCCCGTTGGCTGCACATTCACGGTACGTAATGACCTACATGCTCCCCCTTCAGTTAGGGTTTGCAGTGTGCCTGTGCATGACCTACCACAAGTAGACTGGGCTTGGCCAACCACAGGCTAAAATAAACTGGGACTTGATTGTCCTTGCACACAGACTTCCGCGTGGCATTCGATGCGTGTACACTTTTATTCGATAAACGTTGGTGATATGTATGTTATAGGTACTTCAATTAACGGTTGTTTTCAACTTGTTTCTTTGGCGATGTTTACTCAGTTGGAGACATTGTAATGGTGTAACCTTAGTTGCAATGTGTAAATTGAGCGTCATCATGACATTTTATTTTCTCATGCAAATATTATGTGATATTAAAGTAACAAGACACTAGAATCATCTAAAACATTAACAATCAATGTTTGACCTAGGTTAGTATACAGGTCAACGTACTTGATTAGGATTATTGTGTTCAGTGAAATACCAATTGGATTAATAATTCTAATTGGTATTGCAATCATTAATTAAGCACGTTTTGACCGTTGATCAATAATTTTCCTGTTTAAACGCAAATACATATTATAAATATACATTAATATTATTCTGTTTATCACACAGGAAATTCTAAGGTCGTTGGTAAAACAAGGCAGCAAAACAAAGTTCGCAAAGATTGAAGCTAAATGAAATTAATATTTTCCTGATAATAAAAATAATGGTAGTCTAAAAAACAAAGAGGAAATGTATGTTTTAAAGTTTTAATATTAAAACATTTTTCAGAAGCATCAAGAGTTAAATCCAAATACATATTTGAATAAATAACAAATAAGTAAATCTTCAGATCCGATCGCAAAATTATTTTTGAAATAGTCGAATATAAACTACATACCTAGCTTGATTAAATTTTTATTCTTGGCATTGACCCAAATACTGATTCTGATATTTTTGTTGTATAAAGAATCGACATCGTTTTATCACGCATTCTCATAATATACCACGTGCTCCTTCAATTCTTTGTTCATTTAAAAACTGTACGTAAAATCGAAAGTCCACGGATGTTTATGTCGCTAGTCGTGGCGTCTATTATTGATTGGGTTCGAGTGCATCGCCGCATTGTGTAGGATCGATTCCGACGCGTCTCGCCCCTGCTTCTATTTTTACCGCTTCATTGCCTACTCCCCTCGCTGCCTGTTTCCTGCCTTTTATTAAACTATCTGAATGTTAATTAACAACGGCCTCGCTCGGACCGGCCCTGTTTATTTTTCTATTAGCGTTCCTACGAAATGTTCGCCGTTTAAGTCGATTCGTAAAGTAACCACTAACTACTTCGTGCATTGCAGCTGCATCCAGTTTGATATTTTTGTTCTTGTTCATAAACTCGTCGATACTATGCGACGACTCGCTCGTCACAACGTCCGCGTCTTTTATTTTTCCGACCTTCAACTACATCTAATTAGACTTCTCTGCACGTTGTCAAACCTCCCTCGATAGTGTATCTTTGTTTCTCTAAGGTTGTGGTAACGCATTGTCTCTTTCTATGGGGGCATCTGGTATACATAAACCTGATGTTTACGTGATGTGTTCCCTTGTGTGCGGTGCAGGCAGAGACGGGCAGGGCTGGGGTGCGGGCGCGGCCGTGTGTGCGTGCGCGTGGCGTTGTCTACAGATGGTGTGGGCTGCTTCTCGAACGATATCGACTTCTCTAAATTTATAATGTATGCTTCCTCATGACCCACGTTCACAACTCCGCTGTAGAGCACCGAGACACATCCAACATGTGTCTCGACTGCTTAATATTCCATTCAGGACGAATACTAAAAGAAATATACATTCGAATAGCGTCAGTATAATTCAAAGTCATCTCAGAATATCTCTTTTAGACCTCGCCAACGTTACCTGCCGGAATTTACATAATCTTAATAGAATTTGAAATTACACTTTGTTTGTCGTGCATGATAACAGAACAGGAATTTAAAAATGACTTGTGTTTTCTTTATCCACGTCCCTTTTCTATGGCGATATAAAGGCGCGTACCGGTACGTGCGTTTCCTTATTACTCGCTTTTGCTTCGCCCGTTCGAACACCACAATAGTCAAACAGCTGGTGAGGGGTCAACGACACGACCGGGTAGCTAGTGCAAATTGTATAGTTACACATTGAGAAAGCAAAAAATAACATCTATTTTACCGCCAGATCCGCACGAGAGTTCTGTTTCTTAGAACGATGCAGCGTTAGCGCTCCAAAACAGCGAATGTAGTTTGGTAGCAGCTTTTATCCTTGTTCAGACGCTCACCTTCACGACGTTAACCAAATGCGGTTTGATAAAAACAACCGAGCGGCGATCGATGATTAATTGAATACACACGTTAAATAAACCACAGCTTTCAGCTTTGTTGTACACGCAAACATTGAACTCAGCACTGACCTTACTAGCGGACGTAACATTCGTGGTATTGAAGGCGCAAGGCATAAGGCAATATTGTGTGTGACGTCATCGTCCAAAAACCCCGGGGTCGTTGCTCGGGCCCCTACCTGCATTTTTTATTGCATCCCCTATGACGCTAGCGGATTCCACAAAGGGACAGAACTGTTTCTGTCTGCTCTAAACTCATGGGTGTGGGCCCCACTCTACCTCAGATGTTTTTTGTTAGTAGGTAAACATTACTTGAATATTTGAAATACCTACTCAGTTTGAATGACTCCGTCTTAACTCTTTAACCCGATTTCTGATATAAGAAACGACGACCAACTGTGTTAATATAAACTTCTGAATCACATTTCGGAGTGTTTCCTTTGATCTCTACCATTGTACACTTATTTATATAAATTGGCACGGAGTTGTAAAATAAAATTATCGTTGGCACGAAGTTATAACAAGTCACATTTGGCGAAAATAATGAATTGAAATGAGAAAACTCCATAAAAACTTGACGCCATTTCTTTGTTTACTCCGAGCTCGTTAAACTTTTATAGACTTTCATACATAAAAATAAAACTGTTTTATATTTAATGTTGACGCTGGAGAGTGGCTGATGTTCGTGGACACGTCCCAAGTCCTAAACCTGCTTTAGAGAAATAATAATTCCTCGTTAAAAAATGAAGACGTAAATAACTTACCTTATAAAATTTTAAAACGCAATATTCTTAGAATTCTCAAAACAACAACAAATCTTATATTAATAATCAAAAACGCCTACGTCTTGCTTGAGACTCTCAAGTCTCAAACGATGGAACGCAAATTTCTCTGTTCCCAACTTATGCGATATGCAATCACTTTCGTTTTTTAGCACCGAAAAGTCATAAAGGATGTGTTCGCCACTTGCACCTCGCGAATACAGGATACGCATTCCGTTCGGGTCCCGTTTGATTTCCCGTTGCGCAAGTAGGCCGCGCAGGCCTCACTCGGGCACAATTGGGACGGCCTAAAAATGTGTCAAGTTGAACTGAGGACGTTAACCCGAATGTTTACCTCGGCCCTCGGCTCTCGGTTCTATCTCGGTCGAGGTGACAACTCGCGTCTTCTGCATTAGCTATGAAAATTATACTAGTTTAATAAAGTATTGTGGTGCTACACTTCATAATTTGTTAGTTGGGGATAGATAAAATAAGCCAAGGAGAAATAGATCTTAGATTATTGATTTTATTCCTTTCTTGTCATTTTGTCATCATAATTTAATTTGCTTCTTTATTACCTTGTTAAAATTAGTATCACTTATAATTCATAGATACAAATAACGTTGTACGTAGAGCTTTAAGTATTACTTGTAATTTTATCGTTTCCTGTAAAATAAGTGAGAGATCAACAGCAATATTAACATTTTTTTAGATAAAAAATTCTCCTAATATGACCTAACTACTACTATGACTTATGACATTAATCCAACAATCATATTAAGCCTAATATGTAGTACTAGATATATAATTATCATTCAGTCATCCAGAGTTGAAAACCAGCTACGACACATTAAAAAGTTGACGGGAACCGTTTAAAAATAATACAAAAACTGTTCCTTGTTAAAAATTACCATTCTTGTTTATAAAAAGGACAAAATGTCAGTGGAACCAGACTCGCCGCATTGGAAATGTATGAGTTTGTTACAACGGCCATCGGCATATTTTATTCATTTTACAAATTCAAATTTTCGAAGTTGTTTTCTTTACGTTTAATCATATGTAATATACTCCTAGCTGCTGCGCTCAACGATTCTATCTGCAGTACAGTATTCTATATCATGTTATTCCAGGATCTAAGCTAGCTCTATATCCGAATTTCAACTCAATCGGCCCACCCGTTTAGGTGTTAAAGAGTAACAAACATAAGTACATACATACATCTATACATTCTTACAAACTTTCGCGTTTATAATATTATTAGTAAGATTCTTGAATAAATGTGGTTTATACTTTTCTCTGATCTATTCAAGTTTTCAAAATATCCTTGCACTAGTTAATATTCTGATCTCTGACATTACCTTGTTAATTTGCACCTGCGATACTTATCTGTTAAATATAGTTTGTAAATACAGACCTAAATGACTCGTTTTAATATATCTTGGGAATACCAGTTTACATTTTATGAATACACTCGTTGATATCTACAATAAAACAAAAAATAAAAGTTGATTAATAAAGGTACCTTAACGTCAATGTAATTCCTGTCCGCTACAAAGAATTCAATTCTTATTTTTCTTCATATCCCAAACACAAGATTCCTTTCATGTTTAATGATGCCTTAAATAACGCTAGACGTAAAGATCCAACTTAATGTCTCATAAAACTAAACACTTGAATAAATAAAAACCAGGACCTTCATAACTTCTTTCATATCCTCAACTTTGTTTTGTTCTAGTTGTGTGGGGTTCTTTTTTAGAAGCGTACACAGCTGACTATAAATTTGTCTCAGCCCCCAAATCGTCAGAATTATGTCAAATGCATCACAATTAGATTGCATAGGCTTTGTATATTCAAGTCGATTTCTATTGTTGAATATTTCATACAATACGATTACAATAGCGTTCATTGATGCTAGATAGTACGCGTTGCCCGTGGCAACGGGCGCCCCAATCAAGGGATGGTGGCCCTTTTCACCTCACCCACAAATTCTTCGCCACGGAATTCCCCCGGTGAACTTTTTTGATGGTTTCGTAGTATCAATGCCACAAGTCACATTGTATATCCGTTTCACTAAATACTAAATACGTATTCCGTTTGCTTATTTTTCTCATACTGAATGTTTACTCTACTTTATTTTGGATTTCGCAAATAAAGTGTGTTTCAAATGTCAAAGTTTAGAAACTGTACGGTTACACTATTTTCTAAGAAATGCTATATTTGGTAGATGGTACTCTTAAAATTTATATAGAGACGCTTTTGTATCCTCGCTGGCGTCATCTCATTTTCATCCAGGTCATTTAGTTACAAACTTACTTCCCCTGAAACCTACTTAGCATACAGCTTTGAAACTTTCCGAAAACGAGACTTCACGTCGCGTCGCTGAATTGTATAAAGTTCTCAAAAAATCATGCAACTTTTGTCTTTTAAGTCAGCGCATCTTACAAATAAGCGCACCGAAGACGACGTGGGAACGAAAATAGCGAGATGCTCTCAACAAACCTCGGACCTCGCAACTAAGTCCGAAATGAATTTTTAACTCGTTCGAGAACCATCGATGATAAAGAGCTTTTACACCCACGCTAATAATGTTCAATTTCGAGTGGTACTCGACATAATGGCGACTGCGCCTCGCTGTCCGTGCAAAAAACTAATTTCAAATGCGAGGCGGACTGTGCACGGAGGATAACAAAACAACAAAGCTTATGCAACATCCTGCCGTAAGAGCGAGCGCAGGAGGGTTAGATACATGTTAGGTCTAACTCAGCGCTTTGTCCACCGTGGCCTTGGTTTTTTAGGCACCGTCGAAGCTGGCCTCGAGCCGGCAGGTGATTAGGTTACATAAACTGGGCCCGTCCCCACTTCCTGCTGGCGCGCTCTGCAGTTGTCGAAGGCTTCTAAGAAAAAGCCAAATTCGCGGCCGTCCCTATTGTTTTGCTCCTATTACCGAACCAGTTTCGTAAGCCTGAGACTTGAGATGCATTCACATTACCTAATACAGGATCGGATAACGAAATTCAAAATAAAGAACCCAGCAGAACAACATTGTATGGGTCTTATAAGGATTAAGGATATATAAATGTTAAGATTCATGTATATTATGAGTTATAAGGTAATAATGGTAAGTCATTTTCTTTGACTATTGCTACTCTAAAACCTACCATAATTTCAAGTAAAATACCTTAAGTGCGGATGTAGACCACTAATTAAAAGTTCATTAAAATACTTGTGGAAATTATACTATAGGCAGGAGTATAATTACTCAAGATTCCTTTAAATGTAAGAATATAAAAACTAAAAGTGTAATAGGCGTACAGGCTCGCTGTGGAATGGAGACCAGGCAACAAACAGGTTCCGATGCACGCGAGCGCGAGCCCGCCTCAGCGAAGGGACATGCAACGAATAAAAAGAAACCTATATTATGCAGCTCTAGGAAACGCTGACCTTGGACGCAAGAGGCACGGCACCTGGCGTTTTTATCTGCCCTTCAAATAAATTGCGAACTTATTTTATAACTCTTCCAGGTCCCCCTCTAAACAGGCAGGCGTTCCGAATCGGCTTTTGTGTTATGTAATGGTGTGTAGAATTTGTAAAGAATTCGATATGGTAATATTTGTAGGTGCTAGTTTAATAGTGAAGACGAGTCGTCTGACGGGTTTTGTGTTGTCGAAGGTGGGACGTGTCGGCAGCTGAGACGGTCGCATGGTACGTTCTTCGCTTGGATATGTTGGTCGTGGTATCGGTTGCGTAACCGGTGTCAGTCTTGAAGAAAGTGAACGCAGCATTTCGAGGTCGCATAGAAAGTTGCCGTCACAACTCGCAACCGCTCCACTCGCTGCCTCGGTGACATTAGTGACCGATTCTGATTCATTCACTCTCAATCCATCTACGGACCTTAACATTTTTGATGAATGATGCTACCATCTACACTGATTTATTCTAAGAAGATCACGCAATGTTTTCGTTCTCTATCGATGACTGACGCTATAACTTCGAACATATAATTTGCGACCCATAAAAACAGTTGTAAACCTATTAAAATGTTGCATAATAAGCTATTCAACCCAAAACCTTTTCCGAAATAGTATCGAGGAATTCCAAGGAGTTTTGCACAAAAAGTTACACGTGCCAGCTCAATCGCTGACGGCTATTAAAATTTTGGCCGTGGCCGGGCGGCCCGTCTTGCATTTAATGGGATATCAATTCAGGCCGCTAGTGAATTAAAGGGAAGGAACACTGGGAAGGTTTCTATTTCCAGTGTTATTCGTTGTTAGTTGATAACACCTACGTATAGAATGAAGTACGTATAATGTTCGTGTAGACCGTGAAATGAGAATTAATCTCGGCGTATTATATCCATTCGACGTTCATCGTTTTATAGCTATTAAATAAAGGCATTTGATCGACTGATCACGAATTTGTATTCACCTGCGGATTGGTTTTATGAACAGTTTTGGTCAGGAGGGCCTCTTGCAGCCGCCGTACATTTATCTCAGTCAATGAATTCCTATTTATCTGTCTTCATTGTACCATGCAGTGTTCGGAGACACGCCGCATACTAAGCAGCTTCACAACGTCTCACAATAGCTCCGACAAAAACAGTCACTCCTGATGCGACACACTTGATCTCGAGTTCAGCAAACTGATGGATTTGAGTCACGCGTTATAATATATTAAAGCGAAACGATATCACGCATGAAACATAATAATTTGACAACTTTACATTTGAAAGAAGTAATCTCAATGTTCAGGATAAAAGTTATTTCATCATTATCTTTGAAATCACATCCATCCCGACGGATTCGTAGAAATGTAATCTCGAGAAGGTTGTGACTTGTGACATGTTTCTGACTCGACGCTCAGCTTGCTCGTATGTATCTTGAGCACGCATCGTTCGCTATTTGCATATGAAACGAAAAGTTGCTTTCAATGTTTTGATTTTTACTGAAGCACTGTATTTTGAGCAGGTCCCTTTGTGATGCAAGGTCTTTTACTCCGACTCTCCGCTCGTTTACTGAAAATAGCAGACCTTGTCTTTTGAATTTATTATCTTTATGTTAATAATGCAGTTCTGAATGCGTTCGGAGACTGTCGAGATCAAAAGTGAAAACATAATCACAGGATAACACATCACACTATGTTCACAGTCTACATGAAGCTTAACTTCTGTACTGTTTATTTCATTCTCCAGGCTACTTACTGTAGGTATATACATCAGAAACAGCCGGCACCGAGCGTTTAATTTTCAAGTGGTTTGAAGACCTTAGAAGGCGACGCTATCTGTGTAGTCTCACATCAAGTGCTTTATCTCCCCACATGTTTGATCAGGTGCTGTATCCACTGATGGTAACATAAACCACATATTTGCTGGCCCGATATTTTCAAGGTCTTGAATTCGACCGTGAAAACCCTATCCTGTTTCTCGCGTATCAAATTTTGTTGTAAGGCTTCTGGTAAAATTTTGGATGTAATATTTTAGAACCAGTTTGTGTTTGTTGACGAAATTTGAAACTTATTTCAATCAGACTATCTACTGATTTATATTTGAGCTTTACTAAACAGATTATTATACTTCAAAGGTTAGATAAGCACGTGGTTTGTATTGCAAATGTCAACAAGTTTTCGGCTTTGTCTAATTAGAGGCGTACAATAAAATAGAGGTATGATAAAAAATAATAAAATATATGAAACTGCTTATTAAACGCTTCCCACCCACGTACGAATATGTATAAAATTATAATTTCAAATCTTTAAAACTCTAGATGCAGCACTGATGAGTCACTAAGAGGTGAAGGTTTGAAATACCTTTACAGTTAAGTCAATCGGGACGCGAATCCTCACAGACTTGTTTTACAAGGAAATGGTTAAACCACTATTGGGGATAACCCACGGAAAGTGGGCCGTGACTCCATGACTAATCTTGTGATATCAAAAAAATAAAATCTTGTGATATAAAGATTTCATAGAAGTGATCTGATTGTCGCTCTAAAAGATAATCATAGGATCTCTAGAGTAAAACGATTCTGTCTAGTAGTGTAAAATATACGATATTTATTTACTCTTTACATAATGTAGTATACGCAATACGCAGTTTAATTCTAAAATTTGCCTTTTAGCAGAAATACTTTATTGTGAGTTTCCGCACGAACATGCTCGAATTTCTCTCAACACTCTTATTTGCCTGTTTCGCATACAGTTATAAGAACTGTTTGAATATCTATCCGCACTATTAGGCATTTCGCCTACACAAACATTTGATACGCAAATTGTCTCAAACGATATCAGCCGTGACAAAATCGCAAACTCCACCTATTTCACTCTACATTGTCTCGTTTTTAAGTTGCTTCAAAAAAGCGACATGTAACTAAAAGGAATCCACCGTGAATAGAAGTTGATGAATTACCTTCACCTTCAACAATCAGAATGAAGTCTTTGAAAACTTTTTTGATATAATCCATCTTAGTTGCGTTCCTTTCAGCTGGTTCATTAATCGCGAACAAAATTCTTTATTGTAAAAACTTAAATTACACAGCGCGGTATTTTATTGCCGCTTCTGTTTTATCTGAGATCAGTAAAAAGGAAAATTAAAGGCTTCAGTGAAAGATCAGTGCGATATTATGTGGGCGTTTTGCACGAAGAGCAATATTCAAAAAGCATGTCTTCTGGCAAGACTGGTGAATTGCTAATGCGAATTTTATTTACGAAGTTGCAAAACTTCTTCTTCCTGCACTTATCCCACATATAGAGTCGGGTACAACACATCTTCCTCCTCTATTCAACTGTCCACTCTATCATCTCTCATATATTCATTTACTCCCCTAGCAGGCATATCTTCTTTCACACAGTTTATACCTTTGGTTTACATGCGGATGATGGATGTCGCAATAATCCGAAATAGTGGCGTGGTTGAGATAATTTTCCACCACCAATTTGACACGAATATTATCATTACTAACCCACACCCCTCATTACTAAACTACTCCACCCCCCTTACCTATATTATCTTACTTACCTATAACAAAGATAATTTCTTCAACCTCATCAAAATAGCACCAAAGGCCATTCTTCAAATAGAACATAACCCATACATGTCTAAGCGGCCATATCTGGAAACCACTGTAGTGTTAATTTCGGTTCCACTCAGGAAATAAAAACAAAAAAAGTCAATTATCACAGATCCGCCATCGTTGCTCACAATAATTACAACCCTGACTTTACAAAAACCCGTAGTCAGTTCCCATGACTGTAATATTTATGTACCTAATAGGAGTATAGATATTACAGTTTAGTTTTGAAAGCTTTGGAACAGGGAATGATAATGTAATTCAAAGAGTCAGGGGTGACAAATGTGACAAAATGAATTACATACCTATATAATGTTTTTGTGACACCAGTTGCCTTTTCTTTGAGACTTGAGAACAACTAAGAAAAGAATTAAATAAACAAATCAAAGCAGTTTTTGAAAAATGTTTAATTATTTTATATTTTCCATTTCGTTGTTATTTACATTTGATTACCTTAATAAGTAATTAGACACCCATTCAACTTTTAATTACACAGCAGTATGGCAGCCAGTTTTATTAACATTAATGATGTACCTAATAATATTAAAAAGCAACAAAGAAAAGTTAGCATCTTAATGAAACTTCTTGTGCAAAGTTAATTAGCTACACACAAAAACATCTTCGTTCTTGAAGTTAAAAATCTTGAGACTCATTATATACTTTGGCTGCCACACAAATATTATTTGAATATTATTGGAATAATCATATTGCCTGACACAATGTTGATTACTCCAAGAACCTAACGTAAACAAAATTCCTCCGAGTTTTTTGACATCTCTTGTATGAAATTGAATATTTTATTCCTTGATGTCCTTTGAAACGGTGACGCAAGACTACGTGAGTCAAAGTCACACGACGTATTATAAAAATTTCCATCAAAATAACATCAGATTTCCGATATTACAATGTTCACTGTAATTTGAATATCGCCAAAAAATTATAGGTTCGAGTCTCTACCATTGCAGTGGGTTGTTTTCCTCTCTCCAAAATAAAAAGAAATTTAAAGGTGTTCAACAGAATGTAGCAGACAAAACAGACCTCAAACAACGTCTAATAAAATTCTATAAATCTCTGTTCTATTCTTCTTTGTTAAATTGTAATATTCTCACGAAACCTGACCACTTCATCATTATCCAACGTTATAGTTGACTAGATCAGATAATATTACTTCCAGGAAGTCATTTCTCACTTTAAAATTATGTGCCTAAACTAAATAAGATCGATTAGGTACGGAATGGCGATGCCTTCAACATTGGCCTTGATCGGGCAGACCTTGAGCCTGAGTCGTGGCCACAGCTTAGTCAAGAGTTTACGCTGATACGACAACGTGCGCCTGCGCAGGGCACAGACTTTATACAGCGTTCACTAAACTTTAACATTACGTGTTACGTCACTTTATATTTTCGTGTTTAAGACGAATAGCCTCTACGAAGTTCTACGATCGAAATATTACCTCGTTGTTATTTTTTACATGTTGACGCACTATGACGTTTGTGTTATTAGGTATTGTCAGTAATGTAATACATTAGCGGGCGGCCGCTAACAAAAACTGACAAACTGATTTTCCATTGAAATCGTGATTGACTTTTTCAAGGCTAGGTTGGTGAATAAGAAATTAACAATCTCATTAATGATGCCCTAGAACTAAATAACTAGGTCTTCATGTATTCCTAAGAAACTTAGAAGTTTCTTAGGTTCTTAGTTTGTTTAGATAGATTCAAATCAATAAATACGAGTAGACAACAAATATAAAAAATAAATCGAAAAAGAGAGCAAATGAAAAACAAATGCGGTAGTGATTAAACACGGTAGGCAAACAAAAGCAACAAAAAAAAAACCAAGCAACAAAATATTTGGATAGATGAAGATAATAATGAATATCATAATGACATTTTCATCTCTTAGCAAGCCTTCTCGAATATTCTTCATATCAACTCCAGGCAGCTAGTCCAAAATCTGATTGTTACATTACATGTCAATCAACACACGCGTTTAGTGCTTTTAGAGTGTTTCTATTTACATTTTTAAGATGTAATATTTTTTGCAAATATTTTGCTTTCAATTTATGACTCTATGAAAGACATTCCATTTCGATTTTTATTCAAAGTCTACCTTATTAATGTTTAATGCATTCATATGTACTTTAGTAAGTACTTCAATATCAGATACATTTCGAAAAGCTGACATTCACCTCTGTAAACGTTTAAGTTTAGCCATACAGAAAGTCAATATAGCCACCTTTCAGCAGGAGACGAACTGTAACTACCATAAAATATTATGCTTAAGTAATAATCAGCCCTGTTCTTAAGAATTTTAAAGAGGACGTAGCATCAGCTTTTCATAGATGCTCATTACTTTTAGTGAATGTTGATCAAATCGATTTAAAACAAATCAAACATAATGTGAGAATTGGGTATACAATCGAAAAGGTTAACTAATAGATCAAACTAATCAAATATAACCTTTAGGATTAGCAGGTCTTTAAACCTTTCGATATTTGCACAACATAAAATTCAAGACTAGTTACAAAAATCGGTCACGTGTCTTTGATATTTCACAAGTTCCCACTCCGAGAAACACAAACATTGACATCAGGTATTGACTGATATCTATTTATCTCACTCCTACGTATATAATAAAACCAGTTTTGTTATATACCCTGTTCTTTCGCACACCGTGACTTATTTTTAATGCAAAACATCACGAACATGACTGGCTAATATGGTCAAAGCAAGAATGGAATAACCAGGTCTTTTTGGCATTTTTTGCTAAAAGTATGACATCAATTTTATGTCTGGCAATTAATTGGTCTTGTCGAAGTAGCATAAAATTGTTACGTGTAGATCGATAGGTTCGTAGTTTGAATTGGAACTTTGTCATTTTTCATTTTAGTCACTGAATTAGATTAAAGCCACGTGGCGAAACTTGTTTCTTTCATTGTATTCGATATCTTTAACCTTTATGTTTGAAATTCTGGCTCATTGGTTATCTTATACATTTTCTTTGTTAAGGACTTTGCTTGAAATCAAATTCGGATATTTTTATTAATGATTCCGTAGATTGTTAAAATTTCATATCTAAACCATGTCTACGATGTATCAACCTGGGCGAGGTATTATAAAAATGCTATAATAGTTGCGTGCCTGACATCGATGGCGCAGTTACATCTTATTCCAAATCCGAATGAATGAATAAAATTGATGGACAGAATCGATTATAGCCTACAGCTCGCAAATACGAAACTTTCGTGCCACAAATTTTATCATTCCCTTTATTGGTCTGCGTATTGCTTCCGATGAAAAAATGGCTGTATCAAGTATGAACGATGATGACATACGATGTTTATAGTCAGACAAGTATGAGATATCTATCATTTATATGCGGTTATCACTTTATTTGTGAGTCGCCAATGTCACCGAGTTGTCGAGAGGGCAACGTTCGCCGTATCTCCACACACACCAACATATGAATGTCATAGTCCACGCACACACGTCAACAATGTTGATATGTTCTATCAACCTACAGAAATAACTATGCATAGTGGATTTGATGTGATAAAAAACGATTAAGTAGGTATTATGAATTCGTTGCCCTTGCATTTATCTGTTCAATCACTTCGCTCCAGTCGAATGCGTTTTTGGAGGACATAAAATTGTTATTTATATCGTTATTACGTCATTTTGTTAAACAAATAGTCATAATTGTTTTTGGACAACATTATGAAGAGTTTATAAAACGAATTAGTATATATACCTGTTACTTTGTGAGTTCGTGAGGGCAACTTTTTGAAATCAAAGGGCAACATAGTCCTAAGAAGTAAATCGCAGCGTATCAGCACGTTGTATTCGACTTGGAATTTGTTCATCATCATCATAAATCACATACTACGTTAATTCACTGCAAGATCTCTCCTAATGTGCATCAAAGAGCACGAGCAGCTTATCTCATGTTACTTTTGCTAATCTTTTTTATATCATTTTTTTTTAATTATGGGATAAGTGAAGAGTCTTGTGAAAGCCCTTTTCAGTAGCGACATAATATAGGCAAGATTGATGTCTTCAAGTAAGTATAACATGCCGTATCGGCATCACCGTGATATATAGGCGACGAATAACCGCTTACCATCAGACAAGCCGTCTGTTTGTATAACATAAAAGAACATAATATTATATAGATAGCTAACATTTTAATCTTCACATTATTTGTTCACAATGGTAATAAACCATAGACCTTGCATCAAGGGCTTCATAATGAGAGTCTCAGGCCACGTGTCTCGCTGGACCGAGACGGAGCCTCGGATGGGTATTATGTGGTAGACAGTAGCGGTTCGGTGGCGGCAAGATTAGTGGGCGTGCTTGCGTAACGTACGCCTTTATTTGGGCTTAGTGTACGCTAATATTACTCTTGAGGTATAATTTATCGGTACATGTAGTCATGACCGGTGACCCATTTTGATTTTGAATTCCTCGCCACCTCTAAGCTAAGGATTCCTATTCCTGCAAAGTAACTCCCAATCCATTAATTGGCGACAGATGCTTTAACTTGTGTTAATTGTTGTGGAAGATGTCGTTCTAAGCGATAAGGCCGCCCATTGTAGACCTAAATATAGATGTTTAATTTTAAGTCCATTTTGAAGACTTATGGTTTCAACAAAGAGTACCTACATATATTGTTTGAGTGTAGGCTATAAATGTACGCTCTCTGATGAATTATTTTGCACCTGATTCCTGACTTTAGATGGATCGAACCTACGAATTAATAAAAATAATATATAGACTCCGTGACAGGATTATCTATTGTAAAGGAACCTGCAGACAAGAATCGATATTACAGATTTTTACTTTCTAAAAGTTCTTCAAATAATAGTTACTATAGGTACCTACAGCTAACAGGAAGCGCTGTACCTACCTCGTATATACATAATACTCTTTCATTTAATACTTTGCTTCATAATGCTTTCGTAAACATCAAACCTGTGTTCACTCCAAACACAAATTAAATGCAGGTGCTTTAAAACTTTTAGTGATTCAGGTTTTGTGGACAGGTTAATAAAAAGCGATCCAACCGGACATAAAATGACTCATATAGTGCAAAAAGTAGAGCGCAGTCGCAAATTCTATAACATTACACAATATTTTGCATGATATGAGTTGCCTTTTCTGCCTCAAAGTGTTTAAGAGCTTTGTCCTTACGATTACAACTATTTCTCTCAAACGATATGTCGAATTTTGATTTTTTTATAAGTACAATGAAGTAAGAAGACGAGCAAGGCGCTCTTCTTATGGTAAGAGAACGCAAAAAACGAAATTTAAATAAGTGGAATCATTAACTTTTTGAAAATGTTTCACGGTAAGGCTCTAGATAATCATCATCATCATCATCATCTCAGCCATTGGACGTCCACTGCTGAACATAGGCCTCCCCTTTGGACTTCCATATGTACCGGTTGGAAGCGACCTGCATCCAGCGTCTTCCGGCGACCTTTATAAGGTCGTCTGTCCACCTTGTGGGTGGACGTCCTACGCTTCGTTTGCTAGTCCGTGGTCTCCACTCGAGCACTTTTCGACCCCATCGGCCATCCGCTCTGCGCGCTATGTGGCCTGCCCATTGCCACTTCAGCTTGCTAATCCGCCGGGCTATGTCGGTGACTTTAGTTCGTCTACGGATTTCTTCATTTCTGATTCGATCTCGTAGAGAAACCCCGAGCATAGCCCTTTCCATAGCACGCTGGGCGACTTTGAGCTCTAGATAATATTATTTTATTATTGTTAAAAGTGTTCCCAATTTAACAACAACGTAATTTTTAGAACAGAAAATACATTGAATTTGTAATTTGAAAACGCTTTGCCATTTTTCAAAGTATCAAAATGCGTATTGGATTTTTTTTTTACAAATTAGCTTTTAGCTTTACCGAGAAACATTTTCAAAAAGTTAATTATACAAAATTTTATTTCAAAATTCGTCAAAACGTGCGACCGAGATAAAGTTCTTAAAATATAAGGCTGTATTTCTGTGACTCATAGGCCGTGACGACCATAATAACGTTAATAAACACAAAAAGTCAAGACCTTAGTACCTTTTGTGAACTACCCGCTAAATATTATAGAGGCTACGTGTTCCACAGTACATGGTAAAATGTTTGTTATGCAAGTTTTATGACATTTTTACTCGTTATGTGTTTTTATGTGTAGATTGAGAATTCAAAGTACACAAATAATAAAAAGGAATGATGACGAGTTTAAAAAAGTTAAATTAAAATTACACCGTAATTTTAATAATAAAGGGCTCAAAATTTTGAATAACCTACATTATGGATATTTTTAAAGTCTTTTTTATTTGTTTTAGGTCAGACCACGATCTCGCCTGATCTTAAGCAACGATGCGGCCGTAGATGGTAGCAGACTAAACCTAGAAGGCGGGATAAACCCCCCCTGGGTAGTCAACACCACTATTATTACGTACACCTTCGTACTATTTTTATGACAGCAAGAAACATACGAGCAGACGGCCGCAGCATAGAGCTTTTACCGTCGCCTATACACGTCTACGACACCAGTAATATTGCCAGCACAGAATAGAATAGAATAGAAAACACTTTATTCACGGCAAAAAAATACATACATAAAAAGAAAAATAATAAACAAAGGAAACAATATTTGACTAAAAACTATGAAACTATAAATTAACTAAATCACATTGCCGTGAAACAGCTAGTTTTTCAATTGTTTTGAAGCGGTGGTGGATTGAATTAGCTTCTAGCGTCCCTTAATTAAGGCTTTAATTCGAATAGGGTGGTTGCGGCCCGATCGAGCCGCTTGGGAGTTAAAGGTTTAATTGTATTTTTAGTCAAGGAACATGAACATATTCCACCAAACAAATTGGCTCTATAGCTCTTTATTTACTACACTCTTAATTTTCACCACTTCTTAAGATTTTAATATAGACCTATTTTTCTGCTCTCAAGTATAGCTACAATGTCTTAAATACCTACGGGTACCTATAGGTATTTAACCTACTTGCCTTTCTAGGCATCTTACGTGATTCATCGTCGACCGTATCTGCACTTTCCATCAGGTGGGATGTGGCCAAACGTAGGCCTATTCACTTTTAAAAAGCCTTACTTATACGTATTATACAAATACATACGTACCTACCTACTTAAGATAATGTTTTGACAGAGACAAAATCGTCGAGACCACTACTTAAAAGCAATTTTACGGTCTAACCGTATGAGGCTGTATTTCATCAGATTTACGGTAAAACTGGTGCGAGTAATTCAAGTAGTTTCCGACTTCGGTTCGGGCATATGGAATGTAGGTCACACCCACAAATCAAACTTTTATTTGTACTATTATTTATTCTGTGCTTTTAACGAACGGGTCCAAACATTTTACCGGTTAACGCGGAAATTACTTGCTTGACTTTGAAAGTAATTAAAACGGTAACTGTACAAGATGTAATAAATGTGAGATTTAAAGTGACTATCAAGAAAAATACGTCGTTGATAGACTTGATGATCAAATCAATGGCAACCATGTTGATGATATGATGAGCAAGCAAGGTACTTGGTAAGAGGTAAAATAAGGAACTTGGTAAAAGCTAAAATTTCACATCGACAGCTAAGAAAACGTTATTTTACAAAAGAAACTTTAAACATATTACAAGGGTTTATTTTCTGTAATAATATAGCCCTTTTTGAGATGCATAATATCTACCGTTGTCATAACCGGACGAATTAAAAAAAAATCTAGTGATTAAATTATATCTAGATAGATTAGTGTCTCACAGCTCTCTCAAAAGTCTCACGATCCCTGACAATTTTTTTGTACTTTCACACATACCTACTGTTTGTACCTTTCAAATGCGATTTAGTTCGTCACCTTTTTGTAATACGATTTTTAAAAGTATCGCGAGTGAGAGATATTCTCGAAAATAAGCCGAGCTGTGCCGTTTTGTTATTTTACCTTTATGTAATGTTTAAAATCAAATTAGGTACAACTTAAAGATTAATTACACTACATAATACAAAGCTCTTAAAATATGTAACAAATTGTGTAATACTTTAAAACTTGGCCAATGGAACGGTACACTCGTACCTATTGATGGTGTAACGGAACGGAGGCTTCAACTATTCCAAATTGGTTGAGGTTACGAAATGGTAACAAACAGATGCGATGTTACCATTTACCATACGATGGGAACAATCGATCAAGCTAAAGATTGTCTATAATTTGCGATCATAGAATAAATATATAGCAACTTGTAGTGTTAAAGTTGTTTCGGGTCGAGGTCTTATAAAAAAGAAACGTGTTAGTAGGTTTTATAATCTACAGAATAACTAGAAGATAACTTATAGTTATTTTCTCTAGTTTCTGTACAACTAGTAAACAAAACGAAACTAAGGCTTCTTTGTTGACTACGGAAGCCTAAAAGCTGTTCTTAACGTTATAATATAAGATAATTTTGATTTTAATTAATACTCTAACAGAGTAAGTTACTCTTATTGCACTGATAGAGTCAAACACAATTTTTATAAGTAGTATGGAAAAAACAATACAATTTTTGAAAGTGGTAGCAAATACCAAGATTCCTATAGCAACATTATTTCTACAAATCTTATAGGTAAGAGCTGTCCCCACAGTCCACCCACAGTTTACCGTGCTTTCGTAACACGACAACATTAAGATAGTCCTAGCAATTTTCAGTAAATTGATAAATATCGCGTATAAGCACAGTATTGCACACCTGGCAATTAAAAAAAAGTTGTTCTTGACGTTTAAGGGGAAACTACGCGAAAACAAAAAGACGAATTTTAAAACTGGTCCCTATGCTTTGGTTATTTAATAAAGACACTCAACCTGTCAACAAAATAACATACTCGTAGCTCTTAATAAAGTGGTGTGTGGTAAACGTGAGGTCTCGAAATATAAAATGTGCTTCATATAATTTATCATACAACAGTAGGTAGTCATAAAATTGTTATTGAAGGAATATCTCTTGATCTCTGACCCTTGGAATAGTTGCTCACATTCACAATAATAATAAATTATAATAATGGCATTGTGGTGTCTTCAAACTTGTTAAAAATATCCACGTTACTTACTTTTTAGATAGGAGAAGAGCAATATTATGAAAAATAACTATCACATGTTTTAGTAAAAACATAGAAAATGATAAAAGTTCATTCATAAATTTGCTGGAATTTAGCATTATTTTTATACTCCTTTACTACGAGTGACATTCATGCAGATACCGTAACATAGGCGGCCATAGCTCTAATTTTGTTATAAACATGATATTTCATTGAATCAAAACATACTACTAATAATATATTATATCCTTGAAGACCTTCTGTAGAAAATCACGTGCCCATTCCAGCTCTACGTGAGACTTGTAGAAAGGTACCTACTGTGTTTCTCAGAGATCACACTAAAATTAATAAAGGCGAAAGTTTATGAGTGTGTATGTTTGTTACGTCTTCACATCTAAACAGGTGAATCGATTGAGCTGAAATTTCGTATAGAGATATCTTAGACCCTAACCGCTAACCCTAACCCTAACCGCTGGGCGCAGCTACGAGTTTGTCATAAACGGTACCAAATCTTACACGAATAATGTGCATTTGCTCTCCATTCCGTATCTCTCCCGACGCGACGCTAATATATTAAACTTTTCTCATCCTGCCCACTGGACCGACCGTACATCACGCCGTAATCTACATTATGTACCTACAGATGTCAATTAGTCCACTTATAATGGATGCAATAATTTATTAGGTTATAAAATGTTTTATTGGTGTAAATTATAACTAGCTGTTCGTATGTTCGTTAAGCAGTTCTTAGAAGGAGTACCTTCCTTCGTCGCAATTATTATTATGAGTTTCATACACGAGTAGCTTACACCTTTTTTCACTCAGTCTGTGGGAAACAGTAAATAATTATTGACTCGGCTAGCTTACCAATTACCTTGCCACGATGTGACTGGTTAGGAGTGAGTTATCTTTATATTTTCTTTTTTCTGTGTGCGGCTAAATTTTCAACTAAATTGGATGCTACCGTGTTTTAGTAGGCACTTACAGCTGTGGTTCAGGATTACTGATATTAGATATTTACTATTAGATATTTTGAAGGCGGTCGACCTATTATTGCCAGCTTGAAGTTATCTAGAGTGGAGCTGGAATTAACGTCAAATGCCTAGTATCAAGAATAATAAATAAAAACAAAGCCAAATTTATAGCTCTTATAGTTAACGTAGACAATTTTTTTAAATACATATTCTCGGATTGTAAAATAAAGGTAAAATAAAATGTCGTTACCATTCTAATAATGAATAAATTGTCTCAAACAAAAAGAGCACATTTTCGCAATAAAATTATAATATCAACTCATGATACCTACGAGTGCTTTCGCACCGATTAAAATTCATATAAAACTGATGTTTATAAAATCATTTTTAAATTGGAAATGTTGAAAAGTATAAGGAATGTTTTCAAAATGTCTTTGTCTATCAAGTAGATTATTAAAAAATACTGGACACGAAAGTCATAGTTACATATTTCCTTTGAAAATTAATTAAGAATGTGACAACGTAACGGTTAAATTCATAAAGTATGTACTTATGTATCCAGTGTGAATCTATATTCAAAGTGTGAAGTATGTATTAGTGTACAATATTTTTTAAATAATATCCACTTGATATTAAAAAGTCATCAACTTCCGTATCTGAGAACGCAGAAAAGCGTTGCAATACATTGTATGTAACAAGTCTCATAATTGGATATTTTCAATATAAACTCTTAAGAAAAAGTAGAAATACTAAATGTTATCGATAATTACGAACCTGCCGGGTGGTGTGCAGACGGCCTATTGCAAGAACTATTTATAAATTCAACACAGGTGCTCGAGCAGGTGTCCTCATAGCCTGTATTGTTTGCTGCAAAACACCTACAAACAGTTACACTGTTGGTGAAATGATATAAGTTATGTTTTAACTTTTGTCTCAGTAGATTCAATTTATTGGTCTTTTAAAATCATTAATATTATTACTGTACTATTAGCCCAGTCAATAAGTGTCCAAAAAGGGTATGTGGATCGAAAAGTCGAAAGCAGAAAAACTAACTTAGTAACTTTGTTTGGACTAGTTAGGAGATAAACATACTAAAAGTCCCCACCCCTCCGAGGTGAGCCCGAGGGGGGGGAGGCCGAAGAAGATCCCATTTTTAGGTTTTTTGCTTATATGTCAAAAACTGTGCGTTGTACGATATTTTGTTGTACTACATTATTAAACCTCATAAAATTTCCTATAAATTCGACCTTGCCACTTTTTATCTATCTCCAATCGTTGTCCAGATATGAGCTTCCAAACATGGTTTATTTTGAAGACGCTTAAATTAGTTTTCCATACAAAGCCGGTAAAAAAATCTTACAAATAAAATTTGACCAACTTCTGGTTGTCGTATCATAATGAAACTTTGCAAATGTCTAGAAATCTGATGACAGT
Source organism: Hemithea aestivaria (assembly GCA_947507615.1). Classification (NCBI taxonomy): domain Eukaryota; kingdom Metazoa; phylum Arthropoda; class Insecta; order Lepidoptera; family Geometridae; genus Hemithea; species Hemithea aestivaria. The sequence continues at coordinate 6,597,101 of OX382331.1, forward strand.
TTAATAATCTGGTACCACTGAGCTGATCTAATGATGGAGCCAGGAGATGTCTAATGAAACTCCTCAATGGCTATTAGTAAACCCGTCGAGTTTAGGCTCATTACATTCGGATTGATGAGACGTAGGCACCTCCTGGTCCATTGTCAGACCCTCGACAGCAAGTGTTATGAAAAAGTCTCATCGATTCGAATGTAATGTGCCCAAACTCGACGGGTTTACTAATAGCCATTGAAGAGTTTCATTAGACACCTCCTGGCTTCATCATCAGATCAGCTCAGTGGTACCAGATTATTAAACTGTCATCAGATTTCTAGACATTTGCAAAGTTTCATTATGATACGACAACCAGAAGTTGGTCAAATTTTATTTGTAAGATTTTTTTACCGGCTTTGTATGGAAAACTAATTTAAGCGTCTTCAAAATAAACCATGTTTGGAAGCTCATAGCTGGACAACGATTAGAGATAGATAAAAAATGTCAAGGCCAAAGTTGTAGAAAATTTTATGAGGTTTAATAATGTAGTACAACAAAATATCGTACAACGCACAGTTTTTGACATATAAGCAAAAAACCTAAAAATGGGACCTTCTTCGGGCTCCCCCCCCTCGGGCTCACCTCGGAGGGGTGAGGACTTTTAGTATGTTTATCTCCTAACTAGTCCAAACAAAGTTACTAAGTTAGTTTTTCTGCTTTCGACTTTTCGATCCACATTTCTTCTTTTACTGGACTATATATATTTTATTTATTTTATTTATTTATTTATTTATTTCATAAAAATTACAGTATTGCATGTTTGGAGTCCACTAGCCCCCACACTAGGATACCCTGTGTCGTGGGGGCTAGTCTCTTCCCCTTGATATTACATTCATTCATGTTTATATGTAGGTTCCTAAACATTGTTCTTATTAATATTATAGCACTAAATGAACATTCAAATGTTCAAATGTTGTTGTTATTCTACCTCTGTGTTAATTATTTACATATTTATAGCAAGCTATGTCCAATAAATTCATAAGTTACTAGCAGCGTCCACCGGTTTTACCCGCAGTACCTACTTTTGTAGCCTATGTGTTATTCCAGGGTCTAAGCTATCTCTATACAAAATTTCAGCTCAATCGGTCCACCCGTTTAAATCGTGAGCTCAGATTCAGGGTCAGGCGCACAAGAAAATAAACAAAACACCCACTAACTCCATAACATGGAAATCTCGATAGACTTCGATAAAAGCTAGCCTATGAAACAATAAAGAATACGAATTGTAATAAATTATGAGCTACGAGCTCATGTAGGTAATTTTCCCATAATAAAATTCAGAACATTATTTATTATCGCTTCAACATTTGAATAAGTAACCACAAAATCTACGCCTTAAAAAATATTAGTTATTTTTCCCTATCTTAAATCTTACGTTTATAAAATTGTTTGTAATAAACTTAATATTCTTCACACCTTCGTTACCTCAACCTTCACTTGATACTTGCGAATTCTAAATAAACTTTGCATGTTGATAGGTACTGTTACTTAATTATATAACTTAATTGTTCTATCTCTGGCTCATCTCAGCTTTACAGAACATTTTATGAACTCGCGAAGAGCAGAAACAATAGGTGAACAGTGAACATTACATTTGCGAATACCGTTGATCGTACAGATCCTTCATTGTATCAAAAATAAGACGTAATAGTTGCTTGTCTCAAATAACTATCGACTCCGCGACTAAACCTCCAAGTGTAATTATTAACATGCTAAATGACGCACTCGAAAACGAGCGAATCAAAAATAATAATCGTATATTTATTATTTTGCACTTCTTTAGTAGGTGTACCTCTGATTATCTCTAGGGACCTGTCAAAAAATAATTATTAAATTTCCCATGCAAATCTACAAGATCCAGTACCTATATCAAAATCGTGGTCTGGAAGACTTATCTCTGTATTAAAATTTTAGGTCTCGGCCGCAGCCGCAACGATATCCATCGAAAATACTCGAATACAGATAACTTAAGGTTATTGATAAAACATTTTCCCAATTTGCAAATGCCTTCATAAATTCAGTAGTCTACTTCCCAATCAATGTTCAAGCTACCATACAGTTTCAAATCTGCGCCAGTTCGTAACCAATTTGATCTGCGCTGCGGTCGGATATTCATTGTATTCAGTTTTTTCTTAAGACGCAAATTTCGACGTTTATATCTCAAATCTGATTTGACCAAAAAACGACATTAAGAAATCTAAATCGAATCACGTCTCAATGATTGTTTTTGCGATAAGCAAGATTTTTGCGTCTTCTCTCGTGGGTTTTTTATCTCCACACAGTGCCAGGACGATAAATTCCTTTGCATCGCGGAGTCAATTTATGTGACCAATTTAAATATAAATTAAATCGTAAAAGGATATTTGAAACAAAGATGCTAAAACGTGCAGTTTAGAAGATACAAAAAGAATTTGATCACTTATTTATTTAAAAACCTTAATGACAAAAAAATTTACATAAGTAAAGTATAAAAGACAAATGAGTCAAGTCACAAATATGAGCTTGGTTAACGTTTCTTTCACTATGAGTATCTTTAGGTATATTTAGTCATCACTTAGGTACTTTTCATTTATCTAACTCTGCAAGTTCATTTATAGGTTTCACCATCATTATAATATTACACCAGTGCCTGCAATTTACATCGTTATTAAGTTTCAGCTCAGTCACCGTATAGTGAGTCAAGTTTTTCTTGTAGAGTTGACAACAGAGGGCCTATTGGCTAATTCTCACCCACTACGATTCATGACAACTTCAATGTACATTGCTGCCTTGTTGTTTTACTCATATTAATCAGGAGGTTTAAGCAAGCAATGTACGGAACTTTGTCTATGCATTCTTGTGTTTTACATGTAGTTTGGCGATAGCTAATAGGCCCTCAGATCGGAAAGGTACAAAACAAGATTTAACTTGTAGAATAGAACTGACGTAGATTATGACTTCATCAATTTCGTTTTAGGTTATGCTGAGTCGATACTTTTACCATAATGCAGTGTGCAGTGAATCAGTGAACAAAGTACCTGCTGTTTTTAGTTTTTCTGTTTATTTGTGGAGTTTTAATAATATATTATCTATTCTATTTCATAAATAGTCACATATTTGCAAATATTTTTTTATACGTTTATTTGTGTGAATACAAAATCTAAGGAAATGTTTCAGCTACGCCTAGGTTCTGCTAGGTATGTTATATTATGTATAGCGTCACTTCCCCATCTTCTACATTGGCTATAACTGCCATCAACAGTTGCAGTTATTCTTAGATTTTATATCCCTGCACCACCTTTTCCTTCGTTGTAAATCCTTTACATCCACATCCTGTAGGGAAATAGCGTTTAAACGATAGTATGACCGCCTCTTGGTTTGTATCTTGATTGAATTTTTTTCTAATACTTTTTACACTTTACTAGTCTGCTTCACAGCACTGCCCGCATTCTTCTAAGTATGAAAAGAGATACTAAGTTAGTATCTCTTTTCACAATATCTTTGCCAAATTTTAACTCAGTCGATTAGCAGTTGGAGCTGTGCGCTAACAGATACGTCAACCAATCAGCCTATCGATCAGTCATGCTTTCTCTTTATTATATATTCTCTGTAAGCACAACCACTCAAACTACTAGAGCTTATTTCTATCTTTTCCATTACGTAGGTTATCCTATTTTCCACGTCTGACATAAAAAATACATTCTAGAAGCGATACGTACAACATCTGCAACAAGTTTACTATCCATTACCGTCGCACAAACATTTATCAGATGCCGCCGACCGAGATAGCTGGAAAGTGGACCAAGGGCAGTGTGCTGAGATAACGCAAGGCTGTTCAGTTGCGAATGTACCAGATACTATCTTCAGGTGTATTGTTATGTGGTTGCAATGTTGTTTGACTTTCATGTTTCTGTTAGATAATTCTGTCTAGTAGCCTTTTAGTAGCAACTTTAAGTTAATTTTAAGTGCATGCTTGATGTTCGATGTTCATGTGCTATCAACAATGTAGCCGCTTTTTTAGTAAGATTTACAGCAAGTTACTTCCAATTTCTAATCCCCCACGGAAATTTACTCAAATGAGCGTTTTATGCAGTTCAGATGAATCTCCGTGTAAAGTGGACATTAAGATTTCGTATTTTTTTATTTTGTTGGCATGCAGGTACCTACAAAAGAGAATTAATTTATTTACACTAGAATATTATCTAGCATTAATATAATACCTACAAAATATATTCGAGAGTATTTTTGATACAGAAATTACTGAAGTTTATAATAAAATAGCCTTTGATAAAAATAATGTTGCGCAACATAAAACAACCAACACCAAACCAACTTAATTAAATTCAAGTAAAGCTATAAAATTAAACACTACTCATAAAAGCTGTAATTGAAGTTATTTCATGTGACGGCCACTTTGTGTAGGCAACAGTTAAATATAAATTCAATTTAAAACTTACGTATATTATTATGTTGCGGTCTCTTTAATTACTCCACTACTTAAATCACGTGGTTGCACTTTCATTAATAAAGTAGAAAATTATTGGAAAGCCTTAACTATTGTAAAAGTCGTTACTGAGATAGAAATAGTTAATTATCTCATCATCTCTTTAATGGTCTTTTCTACCACTTCTCTAGATATAATATTTATCTCATTACATTCGGCTGAGAAATTCTCTATCTTCAACTCGTATGTTCGCTCCATGGTATAAGACTTCGGTTTTTGTCTTGCCATTGCCACAAACTGTATGGGTAAGCATAATGTGATGTCACCTAATTTTTCCCTTCGAGACTTGAAAAATCTCTCTTTACCATCATTATCATTTATTAAAATCTTCAAACTCAAATGCTCTTTCGTTTTTTGCCCCGGAATGACAAATATACGGATTTTCGCGTTTATTTAAAGTAGGATTTATATTATCATCCATTTCGTTGTTATGAATATTTATGAGCCGAATTTACCAGCATTAATTAAATGCCAAAGGTCAAACAGCCAAATAGGCTATAAAGTTTCAATGACCGTTGCCATATTGTGTCCTAAAAATATAAAGTGATTTAGTTTATCATTATCAAAGCCCCTAAATTAAGAAGGACGAATGATAACAAATGCATACTGTTTATCGTGTAATAAGGTCACAACTGATACCATTATCTTAACCTCGACTGGAATACGGAAGAAATCATGTTTACATGTGACCAAATTATAAAGACACATCTTTCAATGGACGTCGGATTTCGAAACATACTTTTGTTTTGGACGTGTAGCCGTTTTGGGTAAATATGTCGCCGTAAAGAACCTCAAGGTTGACCTCGTAGATAACGCAAGATAATTTTGGACACAAGTTTGTGTGCAGTTAAGGACATACTCGACACGACTGTCTCGTTTACACCTAGCGTTCTCGTTATTAAGTCACGGTTCGTATTTATTACATTTTTATCAGCAAAGATTTTCATAGAAGCATTCGGAGGAAAATATCAGCGTTTAGTTTAAAGTGTGTCACGTTGTTCGAGTTTTTGTTCTATTTCAATTAACCAAGAGGTTCCTTTGATTTATAAAGTCGTGTGGCTTCGTCCCAGGCTCTTGTAAGTCAGGCTGGCCCATAAATGCGGTGTCGAGGCCAGCCCAGAATAGCGGGACGGGAGTTCGCTTGATAGAATAATACGTCCTCGGCAGCCTTGCCCTCGTCGCGCGACCCACTTGGGGCAGGATACACTTTTTAACACGACATTCCTCTACCTAGCTATAAATTACTCTACTTGGAAGTTTATTCTTGGGGAAATCAAACTATGGGAGAAAAGGGTCACACACACACACATAAAGAATCACTTTGGTTCAAGAGTTTAAATGGATCGCATCGTCGTTGCTATATTGACCAGAAGGCCTATTGGCTATCGCGAAACGACATGTAAAACATAGACAAAATCCATAGACAAAATTGCGTACATTACTCGCTTAAACCTCCTCATTAATATGAGTAAAATAACAAAAGCAGCAATGTACATTGAAGTTGTCATAAATCATAGTGGGTGAGAATTAGCCAATAGGCCCTCTGCTGTGATTTATGTACTCCGGATCCATTTTTAGATTTGCTTAAAATTGTGATAATAAAAAAAAACTAAAGTACTGAGAATGAAATAAAAATTTTATTATGATAGTTTATTAAATTTGGCACTTTGTATAAGTCAATTTGCTAAATAGCTGATTTGAAGATAGAAGTATAATATTTGTCTGTGTATCTAAGTCTATTGAACCAATAAACCTTTCTATTTTATAACTTTGTGTGTATAATTAACCAGACAATTGACCTGATTAGTAATTATAATTTTCCTTCACTCATGAATCACGGGATGCTGTAATAAAGTCTTAGCCTTAACCTCAATGTCATCGTGAATTCCTAGTAAAGACAGTTTATGACTAGTAGTTAGTAATTGTTGCAGCGTCAGTGACCACAGCACGAGCTACGCTTTAAAGATAATGCCAATGAATTAGTATTGGTCACCTAGCTTCGTAAAACAAAACGGAAGCCACAGTTAGTACCTACCTAGTACCGACTAAGAAGAGTACCTACTTAGAAGTTTATACATATTTTTTTTAATACAAAGAAGTTAGAAGACAAGCAACACGCTGTCCTGATGATAAGAGATAATGTTGCCCATAATAATTAGTAGTAAGTAGTAAGTAGGTAGGATTTTACAATGATGTAAAATTCTAGGTGCGCCAGCGCTTCCTACTCAAGAGTCATAAATGTAAGGAATCATTAGCTCAGAATGATTTCCCTCGATTACTGGTAAATTTAAGCCTCATCCTCAACTCTCAAACTAATAGTTCTTGTCATAATTCCTCTACGAATAATCTTATTCGGAGCATAGGTAATAATTCATATTGGGGTCACCTATCCCCCGGTAGTTTCTGACATATTCAGGCGTGGTAAAAACAGTTTTCATAAACGCAGTTTGTGGCGACTGTTACACAGTTTAAATTATTACACTCAGTTTTTCGTGCAAGTTTACTGTGATCATTAGAATAGTGCTGCAATATTCGTAGTTCTAATTTTCTAATATAATTGGACATTGGTTTGTGGTGTTTAAAAACCTATTAAAATATTTAGAATGTTATATTCTGGGATGTTCTGGAATGACGCACTGGTCACAGTTTAAGCAACAGTATGTTCAGAAGCAATGCACGAGCGTTGCACGCGACTGGCTGAGTCAACTCAGCTCAGTCAACGACGCAGCGCGCGGCCGGGTCAAGGTTGTCGGAAAACAACCGACTGACGCTGCCACTGTCCGCGCGGCTTCATACAAAGTTCAATATTCTATACCAGATTTGTGACTCGTATAATGCCACTTGTTTTGTTTTTTAATTTTATGTGCAATTTTATCAAATAGGACCAGCGCATGCACATTTCAAGCGCAAAGTATCGATTTCTTTATATCGCCATTTCTTTCGCTCACGAACAGATCTACTTCTGCTGCCTCTTTCGAACTTTTCTATAATTTATTAAAGTGCACATCTTAAGATCCTGGGCTATGAATATAAATGGAAGGATCCTCCTTCTATATTTCAGGGAGGCTCTTGCCCAAAAGTGAGACGACCGTGGATGAAAAAATAGGGTTTTTGAAAGACCAAGTTCAGATACCTAATGCCCAACTTTTTGACTATACCTTCTTCACTTCTTATGATCTCCTCCTGAGATCATTAGCTCCTAATTCATCCTTAGTAGGTACTAACGACATACCAGCATCGCTGGGGCCTGTTATTTGCTCTAGTCCTATCCAAAATTCAAATTTCACATATGGCATTGTTTACTCTACTGCTTTCTAAAACTTAGAAGCTGGGAACTGTGATCCAAACCAAACCACAACACAAAATAAATATTTTAACATTTTCAAATATTTGTTCTGAATCGAGACGGTTGGTGCATCTGACTCTTTTTGTAAAACCGACTCAATTTGTTTATTTCTGCTCTAGACATTAACCTCGGGCTAGAAATCCACTTAGAAAAGAATTTTAGTGCAAGCTCATTCCGCTGCACTGTTAGTTAAACCATGATGAAGAAACTAGAGGACTGATCTTGTTGAAATAAATAATGAGGCAATCACAGTAAGCCCACTTACAAAATACACGAAATACTAGCGCACTATTCAGTACTTCGTTTAATAATTGACGACATAAGCTATAAATTTGAGAAGTTTTAATGTGCAAGTACTTATGTTTTTGGGTGCGTGCGTGTTATATATTATTTGAAAGTAAAATATTAAATAAAATATTATTTGAAAAGTGGTAGAGCAAATGTTACAGATACCCAGGATTCAGGATACACAACTCTTTATTGAAACACTACTAATGGCAATAAAACCTAAAAATATTGTTACAAAGAATACCAGGATGGCGGAAGCATTACAATTGGTGGTCTTATCGCTAAAAGCTATCTCTATCAGACAACTACCAACCAACGAATAACACACTTGGTTGGTAATGAACAACAATAAGTGCTTCATTTTTGTATAAACTGAATCTATTTATTTTCTATTCTTTGCTAACAAAATAAAGAACGTCTAAAGTCTGTTGGCAGTCTCTCGAGCGTTATTTACAAGAGACTAGTTCAGTAATTCTCTGCAGAGGATCGTTTGAAACAATTCATAGCTGCAACCACTTTACATTAAGTGGCTGCGTCTCCCATGACCTATTTTGATCGCCCCTCTCGAATGCAACAACCGATTTATGCATCCTATTTCGTACGAACGGAGAATATTAAAGAGAGGACTGCTATTATTGTTTTGGTATTATTTTTCCGACAATATCGATGGTATGGTAATAATGAGGAGGATCATCACAAATCAACGTTAGTGGGTTAGCATTTAAAGTGCTCAGCGGTATTTTTTAAATTAAATTTTCAAAGTAAAACCATGTGGCCATAAAAATATGTGTGTTTCACACACGATAATCGAAGTAGATTTTTCAAAGATAGAAGATAAAATTCTAAAATATGATTAAGAACAAGAAACCGAATGCTATGATGAAAGCGATTCGTACAGAATAGTCAATGATAATGGCATAAGAAGAAGAGTAAAAATAAAATCGAAGAATTTAGAGATATGTAGGTAGTAGGTACCTATACCTAACTGACGTTATTTCAAGAGCGCTAATTAGGATTTTAAATAGCTTTGTCAAAGAACTGAATATAGAAATTGGCTAATGTTCAAACCTTAAATGCCAAAATTGAGATAGATAGGTATGTTTTAATTTATATTTTTGAAACTGATACTGTGTAGGTACTTATTTTTACTGTCTTACTCCACTATTTTCGATTTTTGACCTAATGGAAAATATAGAGCTAGAAGCTGATAAATTATGATCTTATTGTATGTAGAACTGCAGATATAGAACCATCTAGAAGTTAGAATCAAAATAAACAATACATTCTTTACTAAAGTGTGTGTGGCGTGTGGGTAGTTACAAGTAACAATCGACCGTCCTCTTTACATAACTAACTGCCATTCACATAAAAACGCGATAAGGCGTTCAAACCGATGGCATATTATTATGGCACTAGATTAAAATACCTAACCGTGGAATGTATAATGTATTTATTTATGTGGTTGCAATGTTATGTAACTCGTAACAGACTGTCGACCAGAGTCGAACATTGGCTATCGCAGATTCAAGGGCGTGTAGACATTAACTTAGGGTTACCTTTATCTTACAAGAATAACAAGAAAATAAATAGTTTTTTTCTACTAAATATAATTCGCATCGTGAAGGAAGCACTTGAGCCACATTCATACAAAGCTTCATTGTCATCTAAATCCGCTTGATTTAGGTCTTTCTGTATTCTGTTCCTATAGATCATATCTGCTATCATCATAATAACACACTTACTGCTACTGTTCCTAATTTGTGATAAAAAGATTCTTAGCATCAAGTTTTATAAAAATCTATAAAACTTGATGCATCTTCCCACTTTGAGATAACTTAATTCTTATAACATCGTAGCATTTATAAAGAAAAACCAGAAAATTTCTAATGCAGTTTTGTGGGTGTTAGTGACTTAACTCCAAATAAGAGATCAATATCTCCCAACTTTAATGCTAGTCCCAGCTGCCTAATAAGTTTTAGTTTCAAATCAAAGATTATTATTCTATATTAAGCAGTGCATGACAACCCTGCGTCTACAGGACAACAGCAGTTGTTAATGACATGGTCGTGAGACGATGTCGTCACGGCCATCGGTTGCTTAACTTCACACCGGCTGGTTCTTATATCACCGAGTTAAGGTCGAAACGTTGCACTTTCCAGCCGAGTGCAGCAATGCATTCCATAGATAAGGCATAATGTTGACTTTCTTGTGCTAGAGGTGGAGTGAAAATTGTAGATTTTGTTGTAATCTTTATGGGGGTTTGTACTCTAGCTAGATGTAAAACACAATCTAGACATTAGAGGTAGAGAGGCAACAGCAGAAAACAAAAAATACGAGTATGATCAATTTCTGAGTGTCAATAACTATTTGTTTGAAATATTATAATATAACCTAACAAAACAATAAAACCGTGGAGAAACAGAAAATTCATATTTGCCATTAAATGAAAACTGTGCGAGCTGAGAATATACTCGTAACATAATATACCATAAAATGAAATCTAAAATTAATCCAGACTTGGTAGGTACAAGGTACCTAGATTTAATGACTAAACGCTCGCTGCACCGGTTACGATTCTTTATTACTACTCATACCTAATTAGTGCAACTTGAAACGAGGTTATAATGACTGTTTTTGTCTCAAATATGTTTTAGTCTGTGCAAGAACTGAGACGGTGATATTTTTAGTCGGTAGCTGACTGACTACTTCGAGTCTATAAAACAGACATAATGGTTATATGATTTACGGACAGGAAACGTTTCGCACACATGTTCTGAATGTAATCTTAGGTTTTAACACAAACATTGTTCAGATGGGTCGTTAAATAAATAATAAAAGATAGATCTCTGATGCTATATGTACTGAAGAGCTAGAAGATCGTCCAATAGTAAAGAAAGAAGCAATAAAATCCAGAAAGCAATAAGAGATAATTTTAAGGAAGACGAGAAGAAAATACAAAGATATGATTGAAAGATAGATAAGATTGAGAAACTGCGAAAGGCCTTAAGTAGAGTTAAAATAGTGTATAGTAAACATAACAACAGTAAACATAACATAGTGTATAGTAAACAGTCTTCCAGATATATATTATAATAATAATAATAATAAAAAGGTTGGGGAGTAGCGACCCCACGGACCCGAGTGCTCCCGGGGGAGGATTCTGTTCCTCATCTCCGGCTTGCCTTCACCGGCCGGCCGGAGTGAACACTGACGAGGAACAGTCCCCCACCTCTGTGCTTGCCTTGATTGGCCGGCCAGAGTGGAGTCGCGAGAGCTTTTCGCTCGGAGGGAGGATGTGAAGCATAAGTGGCGAGTTGGCCTACGTGTTTAAAGTCCAGGGACACCTCTCCCCCTCCAGCCACTTGCACCAACGTTGCCCTTCTCGTCGGCTATGTAATGCCGGCCTTTATGGGGGCCCGTTTAGTGAGTGGCGAGTCATCACCTGCCTTCATATTTCCTAATGGGACGGAAGTGGCAGGTGCCGTAGTCCTAGCAATAGCCTCATTAACCATCCATTTAGAATACACATCCATAGCCTAGGTCAAGTAGTTTCCATTAATTAGCAATAGCCTTGTCACTTGGCGGAGACTGCCTTTGAGCCCATTTTCTATGGATGGACTCACAGACAGACTCCAATAAGTGTCACCCATTACATTTATATTAAAAGCTCAAAAGGGCCTCTGCGCGTTGGACTTTTTGTCTCCGTGTACGCCTATAAAAAGGCCCGGGCTTAGCCCGTGTTAAAGAGCGACATAATAATAATAACAGTGGACAAAAACCTCACACCGCTCTCCTTTAGCAACGAGAACTGGCGAAAACCAGCGGTACTGAGCACTGAAGAACGCAGGGACATATGGAAGAGTAAGGAGCTGCACGGGCGCTTTTACCGGGCCCTCACAGGGGCTGATGTAAACTTGCTCGCGTCGGTGAACTGGCTACGTTTTGGGGACCTATTTGGGGAAACCGAGGGTTTTGCCTGTGCAATTGCAGATGAAGTTATCATGACGAACAACTACCGGAAGTATATCCTGAAGGACGGCACTGTTGACGTTTGTCGAGCCTGTCGCCGTCCCGGAGAGTCACTCAGGCATATAACTTCCGGTTGTTCTCATCTTGCTAACACCGAGTATTTGCACAGGCACAACTTAGTAGCCAGGATCATTCATCAGCAACTTGCTCTTCGATATGGCCTTGTTGACTCTGAAGTGCCGTATTATAAGTACACGCCCTTACCAGTTCTCGAAAATGGTCGTGCTACGCTCTATTGGGATCGATCTATTATCACGGACAGGACTATTGTCGCCAATAAGCCTGACATCGTGGTGGTAGATCGATCTCAACGCCGCGCAGTGCTCGTCGACATCACCGTCCCCCATGATGAGAATCTCGTGAAAGCTGAGAAGGATAAGCTGAGCAAGTACCTTGACTTGGCGCACGAGATTACCGCTATGTGGGACGTTGATTCGACGATCATTGTTCCGATAGTCGTGTCGGTGAACGGTCTAATAGCGAAGAGCCTCGACCAACATCTCGAGAGGCTCGCGTTAGACGGTTGGATCAAGGGCCTGATACAGAAGGCGGTAATCCTCGACACGGCACGCATTGTCCGGAGATTCCTCACCCTGCGGCCCTGACCACCGGCAGCTTGGGCTCTGGCCCCGCTGACGGCGGGTTTTCTAGGTTAGGTTTTTTACAATGTTTTTATGTTTTGTATATATCTTTTATTTATAGAAATATTGTAAAAAATGTAATTTAAGAATGTAAATGAATATAGAGAGATAATAATAAAAACTTTATTTATCAACCAAATATACAATCACTGAAAGCATTGGAAAAACGATGGCACCTGCTTTAGTTTTAAACAACTGTGTCGCAGGGGCCAACGTTCCCCTCCAGAAAGGTAAAAAATACATTTGTGATTATTAAATAAAGACAGAATTAATAATGCGGAAGTTAGATCTACATAATTACTAGTAGATTTACACTTTTGAATTTTTGAATATTGCAAAAATAGTGCCGATAATACATAAATTCCTTATTTTCATTAGTAAAAAGGAGAACAAAATAGTTTTCCACTAAAAAGTAGAGTAAATAAAGAAAATATCTAATTGAAAATCTCATAAAACAGTATTACCAACTAAATAAGTAAATTCCAGGTAACTTGCACTTAAAGCAACGAGCAAAGTCATAATGTCAAAGTTGGTGTTTTAAGTTAGTACTAAGGCAATTAATTTTAATCACGACGCCAGGTAACCACCGAGCTATGAAGTGTATCTTAGAATTCATTTGTTAAAACGAAAGAAACGAGAGACACTGTGAACATTATAATTATAAGAGGTGATATAGACGTAGTATAATGGCTGTCATAATGTACAATATTAAAATATCTGAGAAAACTAAACTCAACGTAGCAAAAAAAATGTAGGCTAGCGAAATAAAACTTGAGCTTAAACAATGTAAATATGCAACATTTTGAATGAAACCGCTCAAGAAAATAAATAAAAGTGGCACATGCGAACAACATGACTTTATCGCAAAATCCCATTGAAAGAATCGAGTGGATGTTAAGTGATTTACAAGACTTGATTAAAGGGCAGCGCCAGCTCGCCTCCTGAGCTTTTGTCCGTAAATTCAATAATTAAAAGTCAAAAGGTTTCGCCATCAAACATTGTTTATAGCTGGCCGTAATTACGGCTCTCGTTCGCAAATAAATTGCGGTTCGATGACATCTCGCAGTTTCCAAACGAATAAATCCCAATGCCTAAAGATTTTTTCAGCCCCCGCAAAAGCGAAGAATAGCCAATATTGAATGCGTGAAGTAAATAACTGGTTGGTAGGAAATGTCAAGCTAAATAGTAATATGCTGTGCAATGCGGCAGTAAAGCTCATGTTATTTATTGCTCATGCTGTGTATGAAAGAGAAGTTTAAACAAGTGCACTAGTTGGGTCCGTGCGACTTGCAACCATTCCACTTTTATTCATAGCTCGAACAATAGGGCTGACGGCATAACGGCCGGTTTGTTGCCTTCCACCGATCATTGGTGCGAGTTACGACGCTATAAATACGGCAAGACGTGCCCCTGACCTCGGCAACCTCGTACGATTTGCATCCAACACCAGCGCAACTCGACTCCTGCACTAGCTGCAAACTGCAAACACGTTTTAATGGACTATAAGGCTTGCGACTGTGAACGGCTTCGATCGACGGGTGTGCTCATGTTTCTGGAAAACAGTCTCAATTGCTGTAAGCAATTCACTCAAGGCATTCAACTCGAATTTACAGACGATAAATCATCTTATTGAAACGACCTCAATTTAAATTTACTCGAGAAGTGCGTGAGATTCTTCATTCGAATCTTATTGTATTAACATGTTAGAAGGAATTGACTTTGAACATATTCATGATTCCTTAAAGCCACGACTAGACGAGGGCTTGGCGGTGGTCCAGCGCAACTAGGGCACCAGTCGTAGGTGTCAGTTAAACCGTTTTGTTGGCAATCGTCATAACAGCTTATAAGGAATTCTCAACGAGAGCCGCTTAGAAATCATTGTAAATAGTCAATATTATGTACTCAATACAGTATTTGAATCAATATTATTCTGTTTGTTCTTAGCAGTTATTATTGTACTTACTACAAAGTTTGGTACTTAATAATTTTGTTAGATCACAATTCAAAGGAAATTTTATTGCCTTTTGAAGTTCAAAGCGTAAACTGCTACAAACACAAACGTCTTTGATCGCATTAGTATTGAAGTAGACGTAACAAGTCGCAAAGGTCGAAGTGGACCTTAGTTTCATCTTCCCATGTGATTGCTTATTGGTGCTTATTGGCCATGACCATGGTTTTCAATTAGACATAATTACCTTCAATTTGTGCTCCAATGCCTGCGGTGGGTCTTGCTTGATGTCTAACTCGTGCTATGCAATTATTGTGCCTTTGCAAATTAAACCCTACCTTGTTAGATTACTGCGGAAGTATTATATATGAGATACTTTTTGCTCTGATGCGTTTCGTTGTTTATTTATAGCTGGTTAGATTCCTCGTATCCTGTCTCAACAATGTTTATAACTTCAGTAGATTAACAAAGCTGAGGAAATGGGAGAAGTTTTGTTTTGTACGGAATCTTTGGATTATAATCCCACAGCTCTTTCCCGCTTCGGAACCAAAAATTTCTGCCAGCAAATACGCCTGCCTACATTCAAATTCAAATATTATGTTCATTCGCTGTTATGACTTTTCGGATAGTTACTCCGAAAGGCCTAAGTGTATATATAATGTGTTAAGATTAAAGTAAACTATCTTAAATTCAACAGTTGCGTGGCATCTGTTACTGTTATTATTATTGTTCATCTAAATTAAAACTATGATCTCAAAGTAATTAAACAACCCGCGAATTATCACACATCGCACATGTAGGTGCGTTTTTTTTTTGTTTTAAATATAAAGTCATGTTGATTTTTTGTAATTACAATGTTGGCAAGGGAGCTACGACGCAACTCAGCCTGTCAATCCGTAGCTATTTGTAGTCGGAAGTTTTGACATTTTGGCAAATTCCACTGTTTTTCTAAAACTCTAGGAGTCAACGTATCCTCTGACAGCCGACACGGCTCATGTCTCAAAAATAAATGTTTTAGTTTAGCAATAACTTCAAAATAACACTTGTCTACATTGTTCCGGTCATGATTGTGAGATATTACTGTTGAAGCATCTCTCTCTCGAGTATATTAGCTATTTCATTTTATTTTCGTATCTCTATAAGTAACCCATTAGAAACCAGGTGGATATTTTTATTAATTTTAGATAGAGCAAAATTTAAAATAATATCAACATTTTTCCAGAAGGTATACCAGAATACTCTAATAAATTATGTATTATTATTAATAAACGTAATTGACTGTAGCACAAATCTCAGAGATACACATATGTAACTTATTTACTAAGTGACATAACAAATTGTATGTGCTAAGACACTGCTTGCAATTCACATCTACGAAGGTTCTAAGTGATATTATGCGAGTTTCTCTTGGCAACAGCAGTCCTTATGTCACCATCCAGTATATTCATCACAGGTTAACCAACAGTGCTGCATTACGCATAAGTGCATCGACTCAACACTTATTATTCCCTGATCGGCAAGCGGCGCACGCGCATCGTGCAACGGTCGCTGGCGCATAGCCCGTCTGACCCAATTGCAGGTTCATTCCAGTAAATATTGCATTTACCCTGCGATTCTTAATAAGTGGGCAATTTCAATTCATTGCGATGACGATTGGACTGAATAGTAAAACTGAAGTTGCTTCGGTTATTTATTAATCAAAGGTATTATAGCTTTATTAGCTACACAGTAATGTGAAGAAGAAAGTTTATAATAGAAATTATAACATAATTAGAAACCAAAATTCAATAAAATTAAGGTCATGATCATCATGTTAATAAAGTCATTCTTCCCGTTTTGTGACCCTTTGCAATCGCCACCTATAGAATCAAGTCAATCAAAATTTATTATTGTAAATTAATCGTAAACAATCTTTTTACTTTTGTTTCATCTCTAGAAAACTAGGATGAAAGGCCAACATTAAAGTTAGGGGAGAAAAACGCAATTGCCTCCACTTTCAATACATCAAGTGTCTCGGGCTAAGACTCTTGATATACCTCCGTAAAGTGTAATAAATCTTTATAAATACTTTATTGAGATTCAGGCTGAGAAACTCAATTGATCTCTTTGACGCATCATTAATCGGAATTTTCTAATAATACAGCTAATTTCCCGGCCCTGTTTACGCAGCTCCGCCATAAAGAACGATCCAGAATGCCACACAAACATTGATTTTTCACATTAAGTTTGTTCTTTTGCAAAAAATAACTTGCGGAGGAAACTCGTAAATAAGCTCGTAAAGTACTGCCGTGCCCAATTATTACGTTTCGTTGACTTTTATCATGATTTATATCCATTAAAACCTGTGATAAAGTGAAACAGACGCTCTCTGAACCCAGCAAATTAGATCTGAAGCATCAGGTAATTATTGCATTACAAAGGTTCGATACCCGTAGTTAAGTTTCCCAGAGAATACAATGCAATGCGTGCACGGGAGACCTCGAACCGCTTCACAATTTCATATCACTGCTCGGACTTGATAGTTAGTTACATCACGTAAACGAAAGCATTGAACATCCTCAACACACACTACCTTAACTCACTTAGCACGATAATAAACTCTAGTCTTCACTGTTAAAGCTCTATTCCCATTCTCTCAGACATTCTAAGCTCGTACGACGGCAAATACACGATGCAAAATGCAATCGAGCGAAAGTAGAGCCAACGCTCCCCACACAAAGACTAAGTTCACTCAGCTCCAGATAACACTGTCTAGATTGCATTATGTAAGAGTACCTACGTGTGACTGGCAAAGAACGGTAACATGGTTCCTTAGCAGGTCACATTGGTGCGAATGACATCAACCGCTGTCAAGTGCATTCTGCATAGGAGTCAACGAACAGGATCCTAGCATTGCGTATGCAATAGATGCGGTCGTAGCCTTGACTTCTGCAGACGCCCGCCCATCGGACCGGCATGGCTCTCGGCCAGAGCCATTCACTGACCCACTATGCGTCTTCGTAAATTCCATCAGTTTTGTAATCTCGACGCGTTAGTTTTGTAATAGAATCGAAGGCGAACCGTGAAATATCGACATGGTTGGATGGGATTAAGTTGGCATTACTTATGCATGGGCAGTAATGAGATGTCTAGGCGCCGGCTTTATTATGAACGAGCGGGCGTCGTGGGCCGTGGGGAGATCAGGCAATGCAGTCCGCTCTGCGTGTTAAGCCTGCCATTATCTTTTAATACCATCGACTTCATTATTCTCAGAGTTTTTTTTTGCGACAGCACCGAGGCGCGGCCGGTACTGCGACTCGACACGGGTTTGATAACCCGGAGACCTTGGTCTTAATTGCGCTTGCTCGGACCATTCCGCCGCGTCCACTTTTTATGCGCCTGCACATCGCTAGTAAAAACACGAAAACGACTACCCAGCCGGTCTGAACAGTGCGATAACTCGAAGAAAATACAATATGGCTGCCGACTCCTCTAACTAGTTGGTTTGCTTTGAGTGCGCTCTACCGAGAAAGCCGCACTTAGACTTGCTCAAGGCTCTGTAGATCTTGCACGATTAAATGAACTTTCTTGTTTATGTCACTGCAAAATGGCTTTATCTGTGAAATTTCAAGGAGAGTGGAGACACTAGCCCCAAGCCGGTACCATTATTTTGGTCTGCAGCTTTTTAGTTAACAATAAACATAATTTTAATGTTCATTTTTCTTGTTTCAGGTAAGACAACAATGACGTCTGCATTTTACATCCAGTTCATGGTAGTAGTGAAGTTGGTACTTAAAATATGATTTTTAGTTGGCAGTTTATACAGCGTTAATTAAAAATGTTAAAAATATTTTCATGACAGAATGAACGATCGTCCGTTACAACTTTTAAAATCACCAAACATTTTTTTAGTCTCTCCAGAAAAACCACAACAAAGAGTGTGATGGCTAAGCGCCAAGTTTGCTTCCATTAATCATTCCTTGTACATAAAATTCGCCATTTGTACATTTTCACATACCCACCTAATGATACTGGCTATAAAAATAACGTAGATTAAAAAGGAAACAATAAACATAATTTATAAATCGAAAGAACCAAACGAGATTTTATAAAAAATATGTACGAACCATTAGTGGATATCAATTTAAAAAGACATTCAATAAAAACTTTGCTAATGTGACTCTTAAAAATAAACCAAACAGGTCTAAAAAGGCGAGTGGCTCGTCGAATAAAATAAAATTTACAATAAACATCGGTTAAATAAAGAGTGAGGTGACGTCAGAATCAAGTAGTTTTCTATTGTATCATTCAACCTTGAACGGCTGGTCTGCCAGATCGATCAATTTCATCTCTAATTTACATTTAATGGAAACCTTTGAAGCAAAAAGGCAACAAAAACTATACAAGTATCAGTTGGAAGTCGGAATACAAACAAGGTTGTGGCGAATTGAAGATACTGAATGATGACTTTGAACTTCTAAAATGCAACGAGTTAAGGAAAAGCAGGAGCTCGGACGCTATCAGATTTAATATTATAAGGCAATGCAGTAGGAAGCTGTTCCAAATGGTAGCTCATAATGCCATCTAAAGAATATCAAATCTTTAGAATTGGTGTTCTGGCTTACTAATCTTCGAAACAGCGCAAAGGCGATTCGGACAGCCCTAAACAAATGACTGTAATTCGGCAAAGAGGACGATTTGGAGGAAAGAGGCCGAGAGCAGGGGAAACCAATCGAGCAATTTCATAGTACGCACGACTGGTTTACCAATCTACAGATAAGTGAATAGTTTGTGGGTAAACCAATCCTCTCGACTCTCCACATTTTAGTGGAAAGCAAAAAGGTTTCCGTAGCGTTTTTGATAATGAACTTTCGGTTATAGGAGCTTTGGCCTTTTGAAACTTTTTACTTCAAGCTTTAAATTTTTTAAGTAGGTGAATGAGGCTATGCCCAGTAATTTCTGACTCTTCGACCACTATTCCCTTCCAACCGGAAGTAATTACGATTTTCTAGAACTTTCTAATAGCAGCTGTTTCTAAGGCTTCTAAGATTAATCTTATCCAGGTACGCAGGTATCTAGATGCCGTCAGAGAACCGATTGCTCTTATTTTCTCGTATCTAATAGGCGGAGAATTGATTTTAGGCAATTTATTTTGCTTGAGTAATATCATAGGATAAGTGCTTCGATATAAATCACGGCGCTAAAGACAAATACCCACTGCCCACGTTATCGCAAACAAATGTGCGTTAACTCGAACTAATAAATTAATTCATTTTTAACATAAAAGCGGCCAGGCGTGTTATGTACGGATTAATGGGCTGATTTTTTTGTAATTGCATGACAGATAGCTGAGCAGAGATGGTTGTTTCCAAAACACGGCATAGGTACAGGGTCAATGCTCCGAACACGTGATTCTGTGACGCGGATCGCAAACCCATGTTGGCGTTCGGTGAACGTTCGTCATCTCTAATTCTGATCTAAGCGTTACACTGCCGGTTTTATTAGATCACACACTTTACATCACAATACTGGTACGGCAATCTTCTTTAAAGAATTCAATGGCCTCGAGATAAAGCGACCGCTACACCTTCATAAATCGCTGAAAAGAGAGATAACCTGAATGCAGCAATTTAGGTCGTCAGTCTGTTTAGTAGGACATCGTGATTGGTGCCAATGTGTCACGTCGACAGCCAAATATACCTACACGATCTAGGTTGTGTTTATCTGACAATTAAGGGCATTGCAGAATCAAATGTGTCTAGGTTTGTAGCGATAAAGGAAAGTTAGGCATTACCTATGAATATGAATAACTTTTCTTTAACATTTTTGGTTTCTATATGGTTATAGGTACCTAATACCTACAATTAAATTCGACGTAATGTTACTACCTAAAATACCTAGGTAGGTAGGTAAATAGGGAGTAGGTACCTACGTCTACTCCTAAAAATAATATTTTAATTATTAGGTAAGTACCTACTCAGTAGGTATTTAAGTAGGTACTATAACTTAAATAACTAAACCTATAGGTACCTACTTAGGTACTGATTAAATTTATATTATAGAGGGATTTTTCTAGAGCCGTGGGACGCGATCAAGCCTTTTGTCAGGGACTCAGGACAAGCATATTTATTAAGAAGCAATTTAAAAATGGTTTAACCGTATCTAGTATCTACTCAACTACCTAGGTATAGGTATATTAGGTTTTATTAGCTATCCTTGACACTTCTTATAAGTTTCCATTTATTTTACCGACATTTTCCTGACTTCCCACCTACCTACTCACTTACTGTTAACCTAATTACTCTTTGATTCGTTTTCAAGTTCAAAACTTGCGTAACGAACAAAGTTGTTTTGATAGAGCGAGTCTTCATAAATTGAGGGTGTTTTATCGGCGCGCTACATTCTGTCACCCGGTGAGTTGGGTTTGTGAGGCAGCGGTGCGGCGCGGGGAGGGGTGACGTCACGCCGCCGGCCGTGGCAGTGAGTAGTGAGAGCGGCCGCGACGCGCGAGCTCGACGTACTCCGCTGACGACGGTCGCGCGCGTTATACGTGTTCCCACTCGGTCCGACAGACGCCGCACATCGTCTCCACGACACCGCATCGCTCGTGTCCTCGTGCTCTCACCTGTTGATCGGATTGTGTTGTGTTGAGCTCCCGTGTCTGCAGAGCCGTCGCTGGGCGATTCGTTTCTACCTACTACCGCGGCGAACGAATAGTGCATGTCCGTAGAGGCGCGTTTAGATTGTTTTGTGCTGGGAAAAAGTGAAGTGAAAGCCTTCGGAGGATGTCCCTCGTCGAGCGGAGCGTGTGACGGGCTCGCCGAGATGAGTCGCCGTCGGTGGACGAATAACGGAGGGTTCCACACGTTGCGGATGCTCGAGGAGAGCTCGTCTGAAGTGACGTCTTCGTCAGCGTTGGGCATACCGGCGGCCATGGTTATGTCGCCGGAGTCTCTGAACTCGCCGAGCGAGTACGCGGCGTTGGAGCTGTGGGGCTACGACGAGGCGTACTCGGCACAGTCCCTGCTGAGCGCCTGTTCTATGCAGCAGCAGCAGCCGATGGCTCAGCCCTTGCCTTCGATGCCGCTGCCGATGCCGCCCACTACGCCTAAATCTGAGAATGAATCGATGTCTTCAGGTTAGTTATTACTTAGTCGGTTATTGTTGCTACTGTAAAAGCGTCAATATAGTTACTAGTTTATGTAGGTATAAAAATGCGAGAAGAATAGATCTATGCACAGAAACTTTACAGAGATATCTACCTACTTAATTAGGTATGTAAATAAACTCTTCCTACGACGAGCATCCGATTCCACTTTAAAACGAGTATTCCAGGTTCCAGTAGGCACTTAGAAATTAAAAAAAACATAGGTGGATTCTCGAAACCGGCATAAAACGTTGTACAAAGAATATAACAAGACAAACGCGTATCGCGAATGTTTACGTGTGATTTTGGCGGCAAGCGGTTCGTACGCGTTAGTTCGGCCGCGCGCTGTCATCGACCTTTGGCCCGGATACCTTGACCGGACCGGCACTGAGCGATTGTCTCCTCGCCCTTACATCGTTTTGTTTACCTACATTTGAATCTCTGCCAATCATTCTAGATTTATCTTTAGTTGGGCCCAAGCGTGCAAGACTCATTGGAAAACCGTGACATTTTAAAAATATGTACCTACCTACCTACCTATAGGTAGTATTTTTTTGTCTATTTGCCTAGGTTACCTATTTGGAACTTATACGAAAAATAAAAAATAAACTTATTTTCAATCAGTCTAATCAATTTTGGGAACTTGTTCTGGTCTTCCGCTGGTGCCTCGTGCGGTGACTGGTGACTTCACGACGGCGACCGGATCTTATGTCACTTAGCATAAATTAGTGTGATTTTATCAGAATCACCTAGATATTGTTTTAACCGTAATATTAAAATGCACTTGTCGGGCAAATAGAAAAATAGGGACCGGTTGTTAGGCCATTAGAAAAAATAGGTCCTAATGGATAATCATCATTACCAATAATAGTCTAGTAATTAGATTCAGGTATTCGATTTAAAGTTTAGGACCTACGTAGGTGTATTACAGACCACTGTAGAATTAGCTTCATTTAGGGCCAGATAAAAACAAGAACATCCACAAAACATAAAGGGACTCTAGACTACACTTCAAACTTCAAGTAGCCGATGCTATTTATTTTTTCACAAACGCTGACGTCAGAATAACGCACTATAGACTGTGTACTACATATCGTCCACTTGCGTTGACAGTGTGACAACTCAAAAAGCGTTATTTTACAGAAAACTACTACCTATGACGAACTTTTTATACCTACCAAGAATAAAATCAAATTTAAAATGTTATTTTGTAATAATATCTTTTGGGATGTCACACTGTCTTCTGAAGAGGATAAAGATATAGGTAACCAACATAGGTATCAAGTGACACGAAAAACTTAAGTTGAAATGTTTTTAACATTTCCATAAAATTTTCTATAGGTTTTAGTAAAAACAGCGCACGACATTTATAATATTACCTATAAAAGTATGTACCTAATGACACTAGGTAGTTAGCTATACTCTGTAGGTTACCTAGTTTACTATCGACAACCCACAATTTGCCTACCAAAATAGTCAACACACGTCTTGCCTATGTTTGATTAGCAGCGATGCGACGTGGACCTGGCCAAATGACTAATTCTTATCGCATAGCTATTTCAAGGCTACCGTGGAAATTTACAAAACGAAGCGCAGTGGAGGAAACAAAACGTTGAATTCCATCTAAGACACTAAACAGTAAAAACAGATTATATAGGTAATATCTCTACATAATATGTAGGTATATATAATTGTACAATTTCTGTTTGAGCTAGATAATGAGACTTTTGTACCAGCACCTTTTGCCTTTTTATTGAAGAAGTGTAACACGTACATCGCCATCGTCTAAATTTTCATAGAAAAATTCCACGCGATTAAAATCCATCCACACCAGCAATCTATCGATGTATTGAGGGGGAATATTGAAGGGAAGAAGCCCCTAAAAGAACCCCCATCAAGCTATTTTAGTAGAATTAAAATAGAACCCTCAATAGAGAACTCATCAATATCGATGTTAAGGAAATTGTAGAAGCTTACAATGTAGAGCTCACTGTTAAATTGCAGTTCGTTCTAGTAGACATCAGGAACATTTTGTTAGGCTGACAAATTCAATTTAAAAATGGTTAACGCTTATGCTTCTATTTTAATATCATTTCCAAGCATTATTGCTTAACATCAGATCGTTTACATAAACATAGAAAAAACTATGTATTACAATATGTAGGTACCTATACGGTATAGGTACGTAGGAAATTTTTGTACTAATAAATAGGTACATTATTTGATGGACAAGAATGCATTTCAGCCTTATCGTCTTTAGAAAAAGGAATGAAAATCGTAAATTAAAAAGAGTTACGAGTTAAATCCCTTCATCCGTTTGGGAGACACAAAAACGAACCTCATTTTTTGGTCCAATGCTCAAAAAATTAATCTTTTAAGCTTTTAGATGGTAAAAAAGTCTTTCAAATGTGATTTGGATGTCACTGTTCTTTTTTTTTCTTCTCATACGATTTTGATCCACACGTTAGTCACGTGAGCGATATCCATTATAAATATAATTTTGATGTACTATAATATTTTTAAAAATAAGTTTGTGCATTTTAACACAGTATTATTTCCTTCGGGGTTTTAAAAAAATATTCACACCTATCTATTTTCGTGCTAAAAGATATAGTGATTACACCGACAACTCGCATTTGAAAACGCACAGACGGCCGTCAAACCTTGCCAAATCTATTTCAAGTAAGAGAAAAAATATTAAAATGATTGTGTTAAAATTGTTTCAAATTGCCAAGTGAAACATTATAAACAATTTTAAAAGTGAACCGGACAGCATTCGTCGGAGCCTCGGCACGGCCGGTCGGACCGGTCTAAACCACTTCTGATGGTAAATTGCATCGCCTGACAACGCGTATGCGCATGAAATTATTCTTTAACTACCTACCTCTATATTTCGAGCTTTAATCCTTACTTTTAATTTTATATTTGTGAGCTGAGGAAAACGAATTGGTGGACTTATTTTTTGCTTTCTCTCAAAGTTAAAATACTTGTTGCGTTCCACGGTTCTACGCGCTAAAAGGTAGCATAGTATGTATTTTTCCAGTAGGTATATTATAAACGTGAAAGTTTGTTAGAATGTATGGATATCTGGATGTCTGAATGTATGTTTGTTACTCTTTCACGCCTAAACGGGTGGACCGATTGAGCTGAAATTTGGTATAGAGATAGCTTAGACCTTGGAATAACACATAGGCTACAGTATAGCGGGTAAAACCACTGGGCACAGCTAGTTTATAATAATATTAGTAGGACTGTTTTTGCAAATTCTCAACAGTCTCGTAGTTATTATAAGTTTCTCATGAATAATTTTAGACTTGCAATGAAATGTTGGTATTTGAAAGCAATCTTAGTAATCGCCACCCCTTTAACTTTCTTCAATGTCTGACCATGCGTTTCGTTTTCACGTTCGCCCATGGAAAGTTATAGAAAATGCAAGGAAAACTTGTGCATAATAGAATCTTAACATTATCGCTTGAAACCTTATTGTAATACACAAATCTTACTAATATTAAAAACGTGAAAGTTTTTAAGAATGTATGTTTGTTACTCTTTCACGCCTAAAGGGGTGTACTGATTGAGCTGAAATTTTATAGAGAATTATATAGAGAAAAGAGATAGCTTAGACCCTGGAATAACACATAGGCTATACAGCGGAATAACACTATTTATAGGTACAGCGGGTAAAACCGCAGGGTGCAGCTAGTATGATATAAATATATTCGTTCACTTGCGACAGCAGTGACATCCCAAAGCAAACGATTTATTAAAAGTTTCAAGACATTTTCTGTAAAATGACGGTTTTTGAGATGTCGCGCTGTTGTCGCAAGTCGACGATATGTAAACATAACACACACATAACATAGCAGGCAGGTAGGTACTATAGGTTTTAAATATTCGGACTCTCTAAAGACTCAGTCTTTTGTCTTCTAAAAAAGAAATTAAAGCTGCAGAGCAGGTGTGCATCAAATTAAAGAGGTGTCTTAGGATTTGCATATAAATTGAAAAAAATGCTTTTAAAACCTGTCATTAGATGAATTAGGAGTTAGAAGCCCTTCCAATTTAAAGGAAGATTGATGATGCCGACGTTCCCTTTAGGTTATTATAGTTTTAATCAGAATAATATGCCAATTTTTCACTTAATATGTCCAATATTTTATAACAGGGGTAACTAAATTATTATTTGGATTTCGTTAGAAACAAATTAAAATCACGAATAAAAAAAATACTATGCCAATTTCGGCAAAGCCCCGAAGTCCAGTAATAAAAAAATCTAAATATTTAATTTTTATTAATTAGGCTTCATTATTAAAAAGTATTTAAAAAATTAAAATAAACATTTACAAATACTATGAAGCTATGTAAGAAATCATAATAAAAGTCATAGGTACGTCACATTTCCGTAAAGGCATTATCATGTAACCCTGACAGTTGCTTAGAGCGTATCTCGAAAAGTGTGCTCAACCACTTTTGGCTATTTCAGGGTCTCTTCCGAGTTTGTCCAGCGATTATTTCCTTGTTCTTTGTGAACAGACGTTTGAATAAAGCACCTTTTGATCGTAAGTAGGTATACTTAGTTTTTTTTAAATCAGTTCGATAACTCTACGAGGTCTCAAGTAAATGGGACTATTGACAGACAGACGGACAACCGAGTGATCCTATAAGTGTTGTTTTTCCTTTAGAGGTACGAAACCCTAAAAAGGAAGGTGTAGCCAAACTTGGGCCTGCTGGGTCGAAAAGTGTCGGTTGCCGCGTCAATTGCGACTGAAGTAAAATTGTGTGCATGAACCTAATTGGAGCGGTCCATTTGCGAGATCCCTGTACCGTATTTTCCTTTTTTATTTTAATCTAAGTATGCATCGCACTTATTTGCTAGTAAAATTGATTTATGTAGTTGCTAAGCCCGCATGTAGAATTTATCTGTTACAGCTAGCCGTAGCTTAGAGCGAGTTTTATTGACGCATTTGGTACAAATTAGGCCTCATGCGGGCTCGTATATTAACTTAGTTTTTATTCCAACTTGCTGTTACCATATTAGTAGCGGACTTGGAATATTTATTACGGGTTTTATTTGGAACTGCTAATCCATCAACTTCGTTCTCGTCGCGTGTGTAGAGTTTATACGAAACTAGCTGCGCCCAGCGGTTTTACCCGCTGTCCTTTAGCCTATGTGTTATTACAGGGTCTAAGCACCTCTATACCAAATTTCAGCTCAATCGGTCCCCGTTTAGGCGTGAAAGAGTAAAATAAAATAAATAATTGGGGTTTATACTCCAACTGACTCCAACAGAACAAGTACGTAACTCTACTTACACTGTCAGAGTCAAATCACAATTTATAGGTAAGAGTAACAAACATACATCCAAAAATCCATACATTCTTACAAACTTTCACGTTTATAATAGGGTAAGAATAATCAGAATCGAGATGGAAAACTGGAAAGTTTTTCTCGCTTATATTACAAGGAAATCTGTATTTTACCAACATTATTTATATTGCTTGAAAATCTTCAACAAAACGTGTTTTCTTTGAACTTGAAACTTGTGGCAACTTAGTTCTTTGTACAAAATCAACAATACTAACAAATTTAAAGCGAAATTTGCATTTACCGTTTAGTGAACAAACAATTTTAATTCTATTTTCGTAATTTCTTTCATCCAATTCTAATGTATTGAAGCCTCACAATAACTTTCATTAAGTTAGGCAAACGTCTTTTGTAGCAATATAACTAAGCTTTAATGTATCTTTAGAGAATATAAATATCCATTATAGCGTTGGCCGCTTCCATTTATTGTCTTTGAAATGTTTTGGTGTTTTCTTTTTATACTGAAAACCATTTAACAGTAAGACCTTGCCTTAATCTTTATTATGATCGGAGAGTCTTGTGCCAGATTTATCAGTCATCAGTAAACAAACTTAAGGTGAACGCACACTTATCCGAGTCTAAAGAAACTAATTTTGGAGTTCTGTATAGGATCGTCCGTATCAGAAGTGTGCGAGGTTTCATGAGATTTTATACACATTTCTAAAATTCGTTTCGTTCGGCTCGGTTGTGTGTTCACCTTTATTCGGATAAACGAAGCAATTCGTAAACGAGTGAACTCACTACAAATATTTCTTATACTCGTACTCGTAAATAGAGTAAGTACCTATACATACTTATAGGTAGGTAGGTATATGTACCTAGTATTGCATCACAGCTAATGGCCATATGACTAGTTGTTATTTAGGATCCGATTCAGCCCCACGGGCCCCACCTGAGGTGAACGTATTGGGCATCCGTCCGCGTGGGGGCGTCAAGGTCACCGCGGTTTTTTGACACCCGTCGCATATAAATAGTACTCCAACTATCGGGTACCAGCGCTAATTATTTCGTGCCAGTACTTGCCGGTACTCGGCACACTAAACCGGAAATCGTTCTGAATTTGAATAATCGTTTTGTTTCACCAAGGTGAAAGGTTTACGGACCCCTCGCGGCCTTGCCGTTTGACGGTCACAAAAGGCGAGAAAAGAATCGCTCGTTATTCCAAATCCTTCATTACTTTCACACGAACGTGAGACGTGGGAGCCTAATTCTCGTCTGAGATAAAATTTGACTTTGACCAATCATGTTTCATAAATAAGCTGTCGAAGTGTGAACACGACACCAGAATCCTTACAATAGATGTGTGCGTGAGCAACCGTTTCCAATATGTGTGAAATGTGATACTGTGTGGAGCCATGCATGATTGATGATTCCTTAATCAAAGGGGTCACAGACCTGAGTCTACATCGTTCAGATAGCATATGACTCCAACCATAATAAACGCAGATTATATAACGACAATAATAAGTTGAAACGCGGCTAATTAGATAAAACTACCGTCATTATTGAAATAATGAGCTTAGATCATGAATTGTTTGCATTTATGTAACTCGGACAGGACCTGCGGATTTGCATTACAAATAGGATCAGTTGATGCTCGCAACCGCCGCGACGCCGGTTTTGCTCAACTTTGAGCATGAAATGTAGAAGTACAGAAGGTTGACTCTATATAATTGGTATCGCTTTTGTAAAATAGATGATTGTCTACAAATGTTTGGCACAAAAGCACGTAGCTCGAGATCATATAAGATTTTGTAAAATATTTCAATAAAATACAGTTCAGAGACAAGCAACCTAACGCAGCGTTCGAAATCCAACTGGATATCGGTGAGATTGCCTGGAAATATTATGTTAGCCTGCGTACATTATATAACGTATCCTTTAGTTCTAGTAGGTGCGCAGTATGTATCCTATCGTCTGTACCTATTTATTTAATCGCTTTGGTGTTAGAATAATATTAATCTATAGGCGAGCAGCTGCCACTCCTCACATTAGACGAGGGTCCAACATTTTTTACATTATTAAATAGCTTAGATTTGGCAACCCTTTAGAATAATCTATGCTGCTAACCCTCATTCTACGCGCTTATTATACTCGTGCCTATTCTTCCCCAAGCGAATGAGTCCTTTTTGTTAGTTTCCTATTACCCAGCGATGACTGTCAATTGATTTAAGTTATTGAAATTGCGCATTATTTCGTTCTTTCCAAAAGTTCGTTGACTCAAATTGACACGGGCGACGCGCGTCACACATCGTGAGTTTTTCACCATTTGATAGTATAATTTTTGGGTTCCTGTAGTTTGAATAAAACAGTGATTTTTACGTTCTCATACATTTATAAAAATACCTAAGTAGTTCGTCTGTATTTTTCTGTAATGCTATTGATTAAATGGAGAAAAGAAACCCCTTGTTTACAAAAAACAATGTCTTGTTTATTTTTTTGGGTTCCCTAAAATAATGACTAGCAAATAATTTTACTAAAAATAGATTTATGTCATTCTGTGCTCAATTTTCTTGTGAATCCTTTATTTCTTTGCATAGAAAATAATATCCTTCTTTTATTAATGAAAAAATAGGAATAGTGATTTCTTGTGGGTGTAGTGTATCTAGGAAGAGGCATACCGACGGATATGCGGTCGAGTGCGCGTCGCGGTCGGATGCGCTTGCGCTGCCGACGCGACGCTTGTTACTTCTCTATTATCTCGCATAGAGTCGCCTAACGCGCGTCGCGCGTCGCGCGTCGCGTGTAACGATCTTTAAGATATCTCGAGGACTCACAAGTCCTTACCTTCGTATTTTTCTTATTATCTAATATTCTACTTATTTTCAGTAGTCGATGTCTTTAAAAAGGAAGGACAGGAATCTATTTTGTATTTTGTCCTTTTTATTTCTTTCATGGTAATTCCACTTTTTAAATAGACGTAATAAGGTCCTACCTATCTTAGTTTCACTTAAAACATTGATAATATAATTCAGCTACTTAACTAATTCAAAGCTCTCCCAACTACGATGTTCTTATTCTGCCGCTTTTAAGTTCAGCCATTTACATAACTTTTCTTTAAATCATAGAAATATTCACCTCAACTTTTCATATCGTAATGTGTAGTATTATTTACGAGTGACTTTGAAGCGGTGTCGGGTTTACCAAACAGAATCGTCGACATTGCGTCGTCTGTCGCTCAATCAAAGAATTCTTTCTTCTCACAAAATCTTGATACGAGATACACAAGTAACCGCAACAGTTACGGCACGATATCCAAAAATAATTGAAATGCAGTGATACGATCTGCTCATTATCCTCAATTTCATTAATCTTTTACAGGCATCTCTTATTAACGGTTCTTTAAACAATGTTCTCTGTTTCGAGTTTCGGCTGTTCCCAGATCTCATAAGCCATTGACTAAAATCAACCAGCAGGATGATTCAAGCTAAAGTCTTAGCAGAAGTGTTTTAACAGCAAACATAACAAACATATTAGGGTCTGGGGTTTCAGTGGAACAAGTTCTATAGGACTGCTAAGCGATATTGTAATTGAAGTTTGTGTGGCTAACCTGTTTATAGATAGGTATGCTAGAGTTTTAGATCAGGATAATGACACTAATCTAAACTTCTCATACCTACCACATATTCTAGTATTCATATCTTTTCTCTACCACAATTTTAATACTTCAAATTTTGGAATCATCATTGTTTATGTTTCTTTTTACTGTTTTTTCCACTCTACTACGTATTTGACCTCATTATAATTGTTATCATTTCTTCAACTTATATTCTCACTCTCGTCTGTGTTAACATTACTAAAGAATTCAAAAGTTTACTTTTAAATTTTATACCAACACATAACGGACTTAAATCTTCATTTGAATGTCCTCGCATCTTAAAAAGATCCTTGTGAATAATCACTGTCAATCAAAGGTAGGCCGATGATCTTTTATTATTATCTTCATTGTTATCGCAAAGCAGCGCAAGTTAAACCTGTTGTATTTTGAACCCTTTTGTAGCATTAGTGGCCAAGCGAGAATGTGTACTTCGAAGCTTAGATTCCTGGGTCCAAATCTCATTAGATTTGTCAGTTGTACTTATAATAAGTTAAAGGGTAAAATGAAACTGCGATCAACACAGCGTTTGCTAGTTCTTGGTTACCATCAAGTCATAAGTGATACTAAGTTTACTTTTACTGCTTACTTTCCTATCGTCACCTCTCTAAGCCACGTGTGACCACCTCCAGGAAAGCTCTGAGACGCTTTCTAAGAACCTGATTGCTAAGACCTTTTTAGTGTTAGTGGGAGGCAATTAATTAATAGGGTCATAGGGGAGTTTTCTTTGATGACGTGAAAACTAGAACATAAATACACTTCGTAATCGCTTAACGTTAACTCCTAACTTTAATATAAAACAATACATAAGAACATAAGAAAACGTGTTGCGCTAGATTTACTTTGCTCTAGTTATTATTCTATACCTCTGTAGTGGATAAGTAGTAAGTATGTATGTATCTATGTAAGCCTTAATATAATCTATTGAATAACAATATAGCAGTCAGTGTTAAAACAGCATTCACTAGTTTCATTTCCCTCCACGCCGATCCCTATATGGCGACCCTGCCTAAAAAAGGATCGCGCGCGCGCGCCGCGACGCAGCGTTCGCGTTCATCTTATATTACAATAGATAAAGTTGGACTTTAAAATAAAATATATAATTTAATTGAAATAAAATCTAAAAAAATGTGTAACTCGCGTGTGCTTAAAGAGGACGTTTTCATAAACCAAAATGCCGCAGGAGGCAGCAATTCGGCATCCACTCAACAGTTACAAATTCATTTGTCGACAATCAGCATAATTCTCATCGTAATGTGCACAATTATGTTTCTCGGAGTGTGCTATATCATGTACAAGCAGTACAAGAAATGCCACCAATCGTGGATTCGACAACAAATCACCGGTAACATTCTGCGACGTTCAGTAATCCGGAACAGAGCCCGAGATGATGTCTACGAGATTAACTACCGAGCTAACGGTGCTGGTGCTGGCGGTGATGACCATCCCAAATGAGACTGGTCCTGATCTTCTGTCCTGAGTGTTGGCGACAAGGCGTGACTTAAAACTGATAGTGTTGTGCGGTAACTAAAGTGCGTTAACTCAAAAATTGCGGATATAATATGGTATTTAAATTTAAATTGGTATTTGAACTATGTGCTAAACTAAAATTATTTTAAGATATATAAATTTAGAATTAATTGTATGTGCCCCTACGTTAGTAAATACTACGTTAGTGTTTTGTAATATGATATGAGTGTAGAGGATTTATGCCAATTATGTAATGAACTTTTGATCATACGAGCATATCTTATAAAAATAGGCCCTAGTAGAAGAAAAGGTGATGTCATAATTAGAAAAATTAAAGAGGCTGATACGATAGTTGCTAAGTTTAATAGAATTTTTGAGGAATAAGTAAATTGTCTGATAAAATAGAGATTGAGGAAAGTTTAAGATTAGACAGAAAGAGGCAAGAATTTATTAATTTGTACGATAGTATTTTAGATTTGTGTACTAGTAACCCCCCCTCGACAAAATGGCAAAATTTGATATAAAGATTGCGATGAATTTATTACCAGTTTCATC
Source organism: Hemithea aestivaria (assembly GCA_947507615.1). NCBI lineage: Eukaryota > Metazoa > Arthropoda > Insecta > Lepidoptera > Geometridae > Hemithea > Hemithea aestivaria. The sequence continues at coordinate 6,629,977 of OX382331.1, forward strand.
TGATGATGAGCCAAGAGGTAACCGCGGATCAGATTGGCGAGGAGGACAACAACATCATAACACAAACAACCAAGGTCGTGGAACGGTAAGAGGCGCGACCCGTGGTAATTCTCAAGGAGCATCCAGACAACGCGGATATCGAGGTAGGTCATTCAATAATAATAATTACAGCTATGGACATCAACAAGGAACGGGTCAACAGCAGCAGCAGCAGTCAATGCATGTTTTGACCAACTCAGAGAACCCTGAAACATCGAACAACGCAGCAGAGTTTTTTTCGAGGCTAAAGAGATAATTATGTCATGTAATAATACTTGTCATATAACTATAAGTACTTTAGATAACAGACAACATGACATGTTAGTTGACACGGGCGCATCAATATCTGCCATAAAGTACCAACACGTGAGCGACCAGAACATTCCTATCCATAACGAGAATCTTGTAGTCAGCGGTTTAGGAGGTAAAATCAATGCAATCGGATATGTTTATCTTGATCTCGTCATAGAGAATCAGATAGTGAGGCATAAGTTCTATGTTTTTAATTCTTTGCCTTGTAAAGCTAGTGGCATACTGGGACATGACTTTTTAAGCAAACATGATGCAGTTTTGAACTTTGATGAAAGGTAAAGAGAATGCATCTGCAGATGCATTGTCTCGAGTGATAGTGACTTCGAAAGATTTAAAAGAGATGAATGAATGTGTACTAGTGATGACGCGTGCTCAAAAAGAAGAATGAATGATAATGACTTACAGAGTGATACGAGTCATAACGACGACATAAGGCCTGATCAACCGAATGTAGTCGAAATACAAACTAAACCCAAGAAAGGAGTAGAATTGAGATTTACGGATAGACGGACATTAGATTTATTACGGCGTAAAAATGAAATTAAATGTGAAAATAATAATTTCTCTTATGATAGCGCTCAATCTAATTTGTTTATAAACCCAGCTTCTCAATCACAAATGACGCGAGCCGAATTTGCGAGAGAGCTGAGTAAATTTTGTAAAGAAATATCGATCGATGAAGTGTTCATATTAAAAAATAAAGATACAAAAGTATTTGTAGAGAAATTAGTGAACGAGATAAAAAATAATAATAATTGGGAGGGCCCTCGGTTAAGTATTTTAAAAGATGTAGAGCGAATAGATAATATTGACGACAGAAAGGTTATATTAAACGATTTTCATCTGTTGCCCACTAGTGGCCACGCGGGAAGCAGACGAATGTTAAATAACATCAAAAAGTATTATTTTTGGCCTAATCTAGCGAATGATGTCAATAATTTTGTTAGTAAATGTCCTAAATGTCAAAAGCAGAAGTATACTATTATAGTTAAGGAGCCAATGGAAATTACGTCAACGGCAAATACAGCTTTTGAAAAAATATATTTAGATTTAGTAGGTCCACTTGATAGAGATAACAACAATTACACATATGCCCTTACGTTGCAATGCGAACTCACCAAATATGTATGTGCGATACCCCTTACTACAAAATCATCAAGTGAAGTAGCGCGAGCCTTTGTCACAGACTTCATATTGCGATATGGTATTCCAAAACAGGTAGCAACAGACAGAGGTGCAGAGTTCATGGCAGACACATTTAAAGAGGTATGTAAACTTTTAAATATTACTAAATTAAATTCCACAGCATACCACCATGAAACCATCGGAGCGTTAGAAAACTCGCACAAAAACCTAAATTCTTTCTTGAGGATTCATGTAAGTGAAAGACCTGAAACGTGGAGTGATTGGCTACCCTTCTGGAGTTTTGCGTACAATACATCAGTACACACATCAACGAAGTTCACACCTTACGAACTAGTCTTCGGTAAGAAATGTAGTTTACCCAGTAACCTCACTAAATCAGTAGAACCATTATACAACCATGATAGTTATCCCCTTGAACTCAAATATAGACTTCAAGTATCGCAAGCAGAGGCGCGTAACAACCTTATAGCAAGTAAGCATAAACGTAAAGATAAATACGATACCTATACAAAGTCAGTCAAATAAAAACCTAATGACAAAATTCTCATTAAAAATGAGTCTGGTAATAAATTAAACAATCTCTATACTGGTCCTTATACTGTAATTAGGGACTTATCGCCAAATGTAGAGGTAGATATTAATGGAAAGGTAGATTTAATTCATAAGAATAGAACTAAGCCTTATTATGAATAACAAACTAATTAAGATATAGATATAAATATAAATTGTATAACAGTTTAGATTGTAACAACACTTATTGTGTTCTTTGTTATGATTTGAGCGAAACTTGAGAACATGTTATGCATTGTTTAATTATAATGTCATACGTAATGTAGCTATTATTAAGATATTAAGATTTATATTTTATAAACACGTAGTTATGGTTATGTTTAATTATTACTTTATAACTATTGTAATCGAAAAATAATTAAACAAAATATGTAATTGAAATTGTAATTAAGTTGCTTTATGTACAATATATTTAGAAAATTGTTTTTTGTTTGTTTATTGGATATTATGCAAAAAAAAATGTACTTTGTAATTTTTTTTTCTTTCTCTCGGTAGGAGATGTAGTGGATAAGTAGTAAGTATGTATGTATCTATGTAAGCCTTAATATAATCTATTGAATAACAATATAGCAGTCAGTGTTAAAACAGCATTCACTAGTTTCATTTCCCTCCACGCCGATCCCTATACCTCAACTAAATCTTATATTTTGCTTTGTTTCTTCTCCTTTGCCGTTTATGTTGAACATAGTTTCTACAAGTAACTAACGTTTAAAGTGCTCAAGATAAATTGATTTCCAAGTTAGATAAGAGCGGTTTTTCTGTCGTTTTTTACCATCGTAAACCATAAAACAGAGTACAGTGATACCTTGGCTTGTTTGTTCCGTAGCGCGCACTCACGATGTTCTTGGTCCATTATACCCTTTTAAATATGGACGGCATATTATTATAGTTTGGCTGTATAGATTTTGAAATGTTTTCTAATTGTTTTTTTTTGTTATACGGATTATGGCAGGGTTATGTGGACTCCCAGTGCAGGACGACTGCACGGTATACCCACTAAAACTTCGGCGACACTCCCGTATTGTCTTTTGACGGAGGACTGGGAATCGGCATAGCCTTAGCATCCAGTCACCAGTCCCCATAATTGACATAGTACCTATAATAGGTACCTATATAATATATAAGTATTTTTCGTACATGTGACATGTAGGCAAACTGTTATTGGTTTATTCTACACTGGTGATAATCACTTTAAGACGACAAAAACATGTTAAAGATAATACGAGTAATATAGAGAATAGAGAACAGTTAAGATCGATGTTACTCAACTTTGTCGCATAACCTCAACCGTGTATTATACGACTAAAGTTATTTCACCAAGGACAACAAGGATATTTTTAAAAAGTAAGAATATTTTTAAAAAGTAAGAATATTAAAAAAAAATCACGTGTTATTTTTAGAATGTGCATGTTTTTGAGCGAAGCAAACTAAACGCATTAGCAAAAATCTAGCAAGCATACGCAATCGTGACGCATTACAATGGAAACTTAACCTATGCGGAACTTAGTCTACGAATAACTACGTGACTTTGAACTAAAGTAAGCACTGTAGTGACTATGCAATAAACTGTGATGTACACGCTGTTGTAATATGAACTTTACTGTATTCTGCTAAAGACTATATTCCAATGGTCTGGTATTAATCTTAAAGTGAATTACATGCTCCAAAGTCATGTTACCGCCTCCATATCCCAGGACGCTTTATTATGCCACATCCTACATTCGTTTACAATCGGCCACAAAGTTATTGTGATTCCAACATGAGACAAGAGGCGAATAATAAACGGCAACCTTGCGACTGACCTGATGCAATTTTTATCATGCGCTACGTATCCACTTCATATTTCATACCTATGCTATGTGTACCTATAGTTCTAGGTATAGTCATATCATGTACCTACCTACCTATATGTATAGTTTTAGCTTTAGTGCAACCGTTAGCATTCTTTACTGGACAGAAATTCGCGCTTGCAGTTTTAGATTTTGACAGTAAGGTAATTTCTTTTCCTACCGCCTACCTGACAACGTGGGAATTGGGAATCTTCGAGGCGCGAGTGATACGCGCAAATCCTTTTGACTGATCTGAACTTGCTGAACTGGCTGCGCAGTGGCAGTATCCTATATTATTATAATGAGTTACTTCGCAACTATTCAACTTCAGAGATTCATCAATAACGTAACTTAGTCTTGACCATTCTATAGGTACGTCTGTAACATTTAACTTTTGTCGCCTTATAGTGATTGTTACACCATTTCGACCTCAGGTAAAGGATAAAATAGTAAAAAAAATTGTTGTATTTCTTTACAAATCCATTATTTCCTTCTATAATCACGTGACGTTAAAGATTAAATATAAATTGGTATGTTTATTTAATTAACATAATGTACCAAGAGGTCTTTAACAGGTAAACGAACGTTGTTTATTTTGACGAGCCTGTATAAGGAGCGAGTGAGATCAGATTTGAAACATGAATCATTGATTGTTCATCCGAAACTGCGCAAAAAATGTACTTTAAAATGGCATGGAACGTTTACTTATTAAGGGTAAGACCCTTAATAACATTCTGACGACGACAGATTGCACCGATATTATCAACTAACTTCAACAACAATTTTCCAACATCAGGCGAGCATCGGGTTTCGTTCATCTTCTATCAAAACTCAAATCAGAATCCTTTCACATAACTTCATCTTCAAAATAGCCTGTCGTAGACATCGTCTTGCCGAAAGTGCGAATATTGCCAATATCAGCATTCAGCATCAACGCGATACAACGACGCGTTCCCGAAATGCATTGCAACGACGCGTACCCGCAACGCATTGCAACGAACGACACGTACCCGAAACGCATTGCAACGGTGCTGCAAAATCGCGGTCTGCATCAACTGCATAGGCTCTTAAGATATCTTAGGTAGGTACCTATTTGTTACCGTCATCTGTCATTACGAATCATTAACGTTAATTGTAATTGACTTGATTTTTTTGTCCTAACCACAAAGCTGCTAAAATACCTACCTACTGCAGTCCGAGTTCTCTGCCCTTATTATTTTGATTAATCATTTTTAATTCAACAGAATCCTTATTATGTAGGTACTTTAATGATATTAAATCGTTTTGAACATAATTTAGGGGTTGGTCCGATGACTCGTATTTTAGGGACCGTCTTCTCTAACTCAATATCCTTTATTAATTAAACCTATGAATAGGGAAAAATTAAATAAATTCCTTGTACAAAAATGTAATCGGTAGGTAATTCATTTAGGTATTAAATTGGTTATAAAAAAAAAATATAATGAAACTCTTTGAAAATAATACGGGGGTAAAACGGATAGCATCTTTCCTAATTCAATAAAAACTTTATAAAATAACGATAACATTGTTTTTTAACATTCATTTAACATTTAGACTAAAGTGGAAATAATTACAAATTGTGGCTATCAATCGAACAAACACATCCAAAATATAAATGTTGATAGAAATGAGTTCTGCCTGGGCGAACATCAAAGAAAAAAATGTTTTCGCACTAATGTAGGAGCACAATTACAGAACATCTTTTCATTTATTAGATGTTTTATTGGCGCTTCAACATTTAAATAGCTATTATTACTCTTAACTCGCCCACTCTCTTTGTAGTTTTAATCCTAGATAAATAGGGGTGACACATTAAGCACTTATATTAACATTTAATTAGGGTCTAGCAAAAGTTCACTTCAAGAGTACACGTGTTTCACAGCGATCGTTTTTTGTTCGAATTAAAACAACGCGCGTTTATCATTTGTTTTTGTAAACGCATGGCCGAATAAGAGTAAAACTGTTGCGAATAAATTTGTTGATAATGACATTATTTTACCGTAGTTAGCCTATTTCTTATCCACCGAGATATTCTTATAAAACTACCCCCTAGAGTCTAGGGGGAAGAGTTCTAGGGCTTAGACGAGCTTGTAGCTAACTTTAAAAAAACGTAAGGGGGCGACAGACTATAGCCGCGCATCTCCAGCTCCTGTTTTGGTTCAAACTTGAAAACAGGAGCTGGAGACGCTTTTTCAAAAATTAACGCGTGCGTAGAACGAAGCAAGTGAGATTTCTTTTCTTGTCATAATACGAGGTCCAAATTATTAAGAACTGGTTTAAATTAAAAAAGTAGCAAAACGATGAGGTTTCCATATCAGAACAGAAGTCGTCGATAAGGCAGTAATGGACGTTTATTGCAATAGCGATAAATTGTGCTTGGCCTTGGCTCGCTTCGCTGTGAGCGTTGGCAGTTGGCATTCACCTTATCGTGTGTTGAACTATATGCAGTATCAATTCGTACACTTGCATCCTCTGTCCTACACAATATGCAAAACTATATCTGTGACACAGACTGTGATAACGGCAGATACCTATACATACTAAATTGACTCAGAAAACCTATAGGGTCGATGACGTCATCATGAGAAGAACAGCACACGAAGCCGAATATCTACCAGCGATGCGTTAAAAAGGCTGAAAAAGATGTTGATGAACTAATATCAAATCGACTCGAGAATAATTGATTCCCTGCTTAAACGTATTCTTTAGTTTACTTTACGTATTCTTTAGTTGGCTTTACTTTTCTGGAGTGTTAGTGTAAGTATCTGCATTTATATAGTCTGTAGCAAAACTATATTACCAACGTTCTACATTCAACTTGTTTGATATCCGATTCAAGGTCGTCAATGTCATTGTACCAAGCAAATTCGCACACATACACGTATCACACGCATTCATATCACTAGGTACAGCTGTGTGTTTAGCTATTGAAATAATCTTATCATCTAGGTCACCTTACATTGGCGATAGCACAACAACTATGCACTTACTCGTTGAGTTTCCACTTGTTTTAAAATAGCTTTATCGCTGTTTTATTACTGCGTTGGTTTCACATCTTAGTATTATTTAGTGCCACCCAGTTCATGTCAAACGGACGTCGAATCATGTTTTAAGAAGTGCATAAAATGACCATTAAATCGATGACACATTTACGATAATAATTATGGATGTTCGCCAAAAAGGGAACTTATGATTCACCATGGCTAATGTCAAAATTCTTTATTGCATCGCTCTACCCTTGACCACATTAACGTAGATAAGTTTGATCACCACATGTTTGTGATTATTTAAAGAATTTTGTTTTTATCGAACAACATGCGATAAAGCGCTGTAATCCAGACTTAAAATACGAATAGCATTTATTATTGCATTCCCGCGTTGCGCTCGTTTGCAGCCAGCGCTATTGTTGGATCGTTCCCGTCAAAATAACGTGTGGCTCGAGAATGTTTCTTCTTTCAATTTTATGTCGCTTTAACACGCGAATCCTCGTAAACATCCACAAGTGTTGGTGTAGCTTGCACGATCTTCTAGAATTTATTATTGTTATCCACAAGTTGTTACTAATCTTGCATGAACGCTAGAAATAGAACTAGAATATTTTTGGAGCCAATGCCAACGTGAATAGTATAAGAAATACATCTAATTCCAATGACACCAACATTCACTAAACGTCATCAATTCCTGTGACGAAACGAATATCTGCCACTCTAGAATAGCTCTGCGTCATAGTTTGCTTTGTGAGTTTTCCATCCGAATAGTAAATGTTTACTCTGTGCTCTGAAAATAGTCCGGCAGTCGGCACTAAGTCAAACGAGCACATCAATGGTAGCGCGAGGTAGAGCGACCGCGCCCGCGCCCGCGCCGCGCCCGTACCGCGCCGAGGCTCCGTGCAGCGATTGACGCAAGCGGCGTCAGTTGTTTACAGTACAACCGCCTCAGGTTATTTACATCGGGGTCACAGACACGCCGCAAGGAGACCTGGGTTCAATCGATATAATTATCTAACCTGCGACTAGCGCGGTTACCTGCCGAGCTGCCAGGCGAGCGGCCGGCCGCGGCACCGGCTGCCGCAAAACACCGGCCACGTAATGTGACAATGACCCCCTTCTACTACTAGGTCGTTTATGCAACGAATTGGCAACATGCGGGGTTAAGTAGGTGACTCCAGCGCAGACGCTGAGAGATGTTTGAGTGAGGCCACCGCGTTATTGCGACACTAAATTAGAAGCGAATGTAGCTATTAGCCGGTTTGTTTAAAATATCTGTTGACTTTGGCAGCTGAATTCGGCACGTTCAGTACGTGCCGATTTATTATCATTTCGAAATTCCGCCGTTATCGAGACGTAGGTGCGTGATAGGAGTTGTCTATCAGCGTCACACTTCCCGGGGTCAACGCTCTGCGCTCCACGTGGTCTGTTATGCAACGCACATGTCCTCACGGAACTTATCGTTCGGAGTAAATCCCTGATATTGGGTCACGGTGCGTAACAAATGTGGAACGTTCGAGAGAGTTGGATTTTGTTTGAATTTGTTCTAGTGAAAGTGAATAAATAACGTGAAACAGGCTCGAGAGACCGCCCGCCATGGTGAAACAGATTGTATCAATGTAGTTACTAGCTGTCGACGGACAACTGACAACACACACGCAAGCAATAAACTTGCAGATATTGATCTGGAACTCGTTGGTTTCTTACAAAGTTGTCCTGCGGCTATACGTCACTCCATATCGGCCTGGTTACTGCTTGCCAGTTGCAAGATTAGATTGCTTTGTAGTGCTGTCGGGATGTCAAATGTTAACAAGCACTTGGATCTGCAATATGGCTGACGACCGACTGGAAAAATACTTGTAGTATTCTCAGAAATCTATTTTATTTGTTTTATTGAAGCTAAAGATTTATTGGTACATATTATATTTTGATATGGAGAGAGCGTCTTTGATGTCTTTTGAATCGGTTTAAAAAAACATGCAGACGTTCCGAACACAGTAGCGCAAGAAGCAAGAAATATTCACATCGATCTAGCTACGAGTAGCAAAAAGAATATCGCGGAGATGGATGGTTCGCAGCGCATCTATTTATATCTGGTCTGGCCATAAACAGCCTCTGGAACCGGTCGGCCTGGCTGCGCGGAATGCTCGTTCTCTTGCTAACTGCGACTATCGCCTCAAGTGCCCCTCTCATATTGCAAATGTTCAGAAAATTCATTTTATTTCACTAGATTGTAGTTATTATGTTGTTAAAATCGACATGAAATCCACACTGCGAGTTGAGCTGTATTTTTAGTTCTATGAGTTTATTTTCTAAGCCTCGTGCCATGCAGGTATTCCGACGGCAGAACGAAATACGAGTAATGGAAACAAAACACTCCTACTACCATAAATTGCTCAATTGGCCATCCTGCATCCTGCTGCACTTCATAGCTCGAAATTCCAATTGGAACTCGTTAAAAACGCCGCACGATGCGGAACCAGCAATAATATTAATTTAATGCCGACACACGTTCACAGAAAACATATTAATCTCGGCATTGATCATTGTTCACTTCCATTTCAAGTCTGAATTCAAATGCGAATTCTTCCGCGCGCATTCCTAACATATGCCATCATCCAATTGCGCTTGAAATAAATCAATCTGTTATTAGATCGTTGACTTGCTAAATCAGTCATTATTAACCTCTATAGACTATAGAGCAATTTTGCCAGTGTTGTAAAACTCATGTAACAATGAGTAGGCTTTCGCAATATGAATATGAGTCGTCAGCCTTCAAAAGCGATTACCATGTAATTGTAAACGTACATTTTTAGGCCACAGGTAATGTTCCTGATGACCAAAATGTCGTCGACCTTCCTACCTGGCTGATTGCCGAATGTTATGACAACGTTGGACTTAGACTGGATCTATTTTAGCTTTTGACGATGAAGGTGATTTATTCATTGCTGTTTGCCATTCAAGGTAAGGTGATGGTGTATGTACGTAAGTTGCGCAATGAAATATACAGAAGAATAAGTAATTTCCGGGATTCCCACACGGTAAACGAAGCGTAGGTGCGAGGCTGCTTCGTCATTCTAAACATGCCATCAACCATCATTCATATTATTCCTTATTTATACTTTTATCGTAAGTAAAAGGTGTTTCGAACACAAATTACTGGCAGTCGACTATCGATATGTTTCTCGCAAAGTTCGGAGCAAATCGAGTTTCCACAAATTGAATTTTTCGTCGACTTTGTTCGAGTAAATCAGGTTTGTCAGAGGTGCCCAAGAATGTTCTGTCTTGGAATCGCCCAAGATAAACTTATCATGTTCAATTTTGTAGGTGATTAGTGATAACCGTTTCGAGCGTTCAGATCTCCGGGGTTATTATGAGTATGAAGTATGAAGGGTGAAAGGGAAAAGTTTCCTGTATCTACCCGTCATGGCGAGCTCATCCATCACCCTGACAGCAGCGATTATTAATACCACCGTACTATGCTTGCTTGTAATGCGACGTATGAGCTTTCACCGAAATACGCTGATATGGAAAGGGGTTTTGCGGAGGCTCATTATATTATGCTCAAATTCGGAAACTCAGGCGACAAAGGATGCTATAAAAGTCACGCTCAATTTTATCGGTATTCGGCGTTACTTGCAAAGCTGGCGTTTCTTTTAACCAAGCCATATTCGTCAGTCGTCAGCAAAACAATGAAAATATGCGCCATGGGCCATGACGCTTATGCTGGTAAAGTAAGGCATATCAAGACAAAAAGAGATTCTGATGGTAAAATCTAGACACGCGGCAGCGAGTCAAGCCAAGTTCAAGCAAAGGAACTGGCGACCGCGCCGTGTGTTATATTACACGAACCGTCCAAAGCGCGTTTTGACGGCTTTTTACATCCTCGTTATACAAAAACTATTACACATAGACAAGTCAAATTTGGCACATATACTTACATATACGAACTATATCTCTGTTCCAAATTCCAATAACACAGCTCAAACGGTTATTTAGATATAAACATCCAGTAATCGGTGAAGTTAATACATACTGAGGGATAGATCAAAAGTAATATCCCAGTTCCAGATGACCTAGAAAGCTGAAATTTGGCATCCCGATAGGTAATGTCATAGTAACAAAGGGAAAAATCAGAAACTAGTATTTTTTTATCATTTTAAATTATTATTAATTTTTTTAAAATGTATGATATTATAGTTTGGGACGCCTAGGAACGCATAAAGCAATACATGTTGCATGTTGCTATAATTTTTGTGTAGGCGGCTATTTTCTGTTAGATACTACGAAGTGTGCGCGAGTCCACTATTCCTTCTAATATAATTATAAATATAAATAAAAACGTTATACCTACTGTACGTATGGAAATATGTTTTTTACTTTTTAACGCCTAAACGGGTGGGCCGATTGACTTTAAATTTGGTATAAAAAAAAATAGCTTAGACCCCTGGAATAACATAATATACACTACTGCACCAAACTGTATGCGGGTAAAACAGCTAGGCACAGCTAGTCACTAATAAAAATAGGTTCCTGGTACGAGTACCTACGTAAAAATTGTATACCTATCCTATGTAAATACCTATCAATATATCGACTCCTACCAGCACAAGGCGGCTCAGTGACATAGAGGTAATAATATTAACATTGTTTACAATAAAAATAATGTATGTATATCGCCTTAGGTGCTAGTTGGTGTAAACATTTTAGATACCTACGTACCTGTAACGTATAGAGTCATAATATTATAGGTATGTGGCGGTATCTGGTGGCACAGCAGTGCCCCCGCCAAGTCGTCGTCATTACAAGTCTTGTCGGCTTAGGTTTTTTTTGATCGAAATTCTAATCCAGTTCCAGATGATCTAAAAAGTTAAATTTCCATCCAGGTAGGTGGTAGGTATAAAATAGCTGGGTGAATATAGATAAATTTATCAGTAACTAGTATTGTTTAAAAATCAATTGATTAGGTACAATATTCAAATTAATAGTGCACATAAATGCTATATATAAATACGTACTAAATTAATTATAGGTATAGGTATATCGAAGCACGGCGAGGCTCACGGGCCGCGGTGCGACGGCCGTGCCATGGAGCAGTGGGGTGGGGGGAGGTGCAATAAAACAATCATTTGGTATTAATCTTACTATGACTGAGTGTCTTAAACCTATTACATACTAAAAAGTACTGTACAACAAGTGAAATTTTAAAAATACTTTTTAAAAACAAGCTTTAATTATCATTACCATCTTGCATCATATAGTACTCGTCAAGACGAATCAAATGAGCCCAAACTCGATGGGGTTGCGTTGTTTAATGACAGAGTTCCTATAGCCACCTTCCAGCTCCATCATCAGATCAGCTCCATGTCATAATAATATTGCATTGTCATCCGATTTACACACGCATGCAAATTTTCAGCTCAATTGGAAACCGGGAAGTGGGTCAAATCAAACTTGCAAGATTTGATTACAGACAGACCGACAGACAGACAGACAGACAGACAGACAGACTGACAGGTGAAAGTAATATAAAGCTTGTAAAAAGCAATGATATCCCATCAAAAACATAAATGTGAAAAGAGAGCCAAGTTCAATATTACGATGTATGTACTCATAGTTACCTATGATTTGGTAGTTGACTTCGACGACAAAAGAAGTGAGATCTAAATGCGTGCCAAGTTCAATGGTCAGTCGTGAAAAATATTTACAACAACATAAAATATTTTATTACAACTTAAAAGATTATTTGTTCTTATCACTTAGAATTAATATTATTTTGAAGCCTAAAGACTGACTTGGCTAGTTCTCATGGGTACTATTAAGAAGAAGTATCATTAAGATAAGACAATAGATACTTTATTGTACACCACATAATGTTACAGAAAATACATAAGTACATAATTATAATTAAAAATTACAATGTACAAGTGGCGGTCTTATCGTTAAAGAGCGATATCTTTCAGACAACCAATGGATGGAGGGGACTAATTTACACGATAAAAGACGGTGGCGCACTAATTAGCATTAAGTGCGTTTAATAGTGATCAAGCTAAAGTTAAGAGAGAGTACCTACCTAGTATATTATGAGAACTGGCCAAGTCAGTCTTTAGGCTTCAAAATAATATTAATTCTAAGTGATAAGAACAAATAATCTTTTAAGTTGTAATAAAATATTTTATGTTGTTGTAAATATTTTTCACGACTGACCATTGAACTTGGCACGCATTTAGATCTCACTTCTTTTGTCGTCGAAGTCAACTACCAAATCATAGGTAACTATGAGTACATACATCGTAATATTGAACTTGGCTCTCTTTTCACATTTATGTTTTTGATGGGATTGTTTTCAATAGATTGACTGACTATTTCATGAGATTTCAATGTAAACTACAAAGAAGATACTGGAATTTCGCGGTTGACATTGGCTGTTATGATGCAGCCGTATTTATTGAGTAACGAGAGTGCACGGAGGGCGGGCGACCTTCCGCCGAGCGTGGCGTGGGTCGAGCCCATGACACAGTTCGCAGACTGAGATGTACCTACTGACTGTTGACCGCGAACGATTATTTCTGTCGCATCGTTTTTACGTACGAACACCGTCACCGAATCCACTGACCTTTGCTTGTGGTTTTCGCTACACTATTGGGATTCCACTAATTCAGATGTATTCAGCGGGGAAATGCCGCCAGCATTCCGGCCACATCCCTCCACCATAGGGTTATTAAATTTAGTATTTAAGGTTTCACATCTGGATGAACAGATTTGACAGAAATTTTACTAGAATACCATGGGCTGCTTTTAGCTGCGCTGGGCGTATATTTTATTACAATTTTTAATTCTTGTTTTGTACTCAAGTTTGTTATCCTGAGTAACAATGTTTTTTAGATCTTCGCTTCGGATGTCGCTGAGAGTTTTTGCTCGTTACCGAGATCTGGTCACGTGCGGAGGCCCTGCTGGTGTGACCGCTTTGCTATACTTCACTTGCATATTGATCATGTATTCCATAAGATTGCTTTGTTGTGGGTGTTTTGGTAGAAAGTAGGGAACCTACAGGCTTATTAGTGCCAATCGATGTACTGGACTGGGACTCTGATGACAGTTATTGGGGAAAACTAAACGATATCGACTCTAATCTCAGTACATTTTAGTACGTTAGCCAAAAGGGTTTGCCGCTTGTCTTAACCCTCAAAAGCTCGAGTGTGGTTGGATTTTAAATTGCTGCCCAAAAAGAATAAAATAGCCAGTATTACATATTGCAAATTTATTATCAGAATAAAAGTAAGCACGAATGGAAAAGTACTTAGTAATAGATAGAAGGGGTTATCAACGCCAAGCTACAACAATATAAATGTAATTTTACAACTAATTTGAAGTAAAATAATGTATGGTGACGTGATTGATCTAATCTCAGCGGCCGTTCGGCGTCGAATGCATCGAAACAAAGGCGTTCTTTGTCGGACGATAAGCGTTTCGTCGCCGGCTTATCTCTACTGATACTCGGTCACCGACCCGTACTATGTGCTACACATATTATGTTTTATAACGCTTATTTTTTTGTTTGTTGAAATTATATCAGCTTAAAAATTTCGTAACTCACACCTATAGCAAATTTTTATCGCATTTTAGAGATGTCATTTTGTGGGAGTTGTTCACGAATCCCATGCGTACGTTTAATTCTGTCAGTATTATAAATCTGTGCTGAGCATTTACGTCGCATGCGTCGATTACTCCATCGGTTACTTCACTGTCACAACAACAGTGTTGTTTCAGCCTCGATTCACGAGTGATTCGACCTACTTTACCCGCCATATTTTCCTCGTTCGCGTTTATACGAATTTCGCAGAACTCCAATGTTAATGACCTAAATATTCTAAACAAGAGCAAATCGAGGAGGTCACAGATTGTGATGTTTGCGTTTGTACGAACAATGATCGGTTTTAAATGCCTTATCAGCTGTTATAAGAACAAAGAGTCGTTGACCTAGATGGTCAGCTCGATCGCTAATTAGTCCTGAGGCGACGGTTTATGCGATATATTTACTGACGTCAGCTAATCGCGCCTTGGCCCACTTTCCTGTTGCTGTATTTTCATTGTAATCGGGTTAATAATAAAACAGCAAGTATTGTTATGAGTAAATGTCGACGTTAACCTTCGGTACCAGAATCTAGGTTATTAGGGTTCAATCGAACGTTCAGATCCAGGGCGACAATAAATTACAACCTACTTAGTTCTGAGTAAAAACAAACCGGTAAACTTTTCAAACGCGATTAACTTGGAAACATTTGGATAATTGATTCGTTTAAAGTTTACGCCGTGTAAACTTGGCTATTGAAAAGTTCCTAAAGCTACATTTTAGCGCGGAAGTGAGTAATAGCTGTGAGAACAGAACGCTTTAAAATCCAATTGGGGTGAGAAAGGGCCGAAGCATTTTTCTAATTATATCTTCCTCCCTTTTCTATTTACCCATTCCGATATTTACTCGAAAAGGCGATGGAACGTGGGTGATGGGTGCAAGTTTAACTAAATTGGGGGGCAGAGAGAGATAGGTAGATGGATGTATCTGTTGAAAGAGGGAGAGCGACGGTCATAAACTAACATTGTGTCAATAAACCGTACAGTCTGCTGGGGATGTGGTGTACATTACTTCCAGTTGTGCTCTGGACTTTATTTGTTAACTCGAAACTATACCACTTTCCTATGAAGGTGATTAGCTATTTTTCTTTACCGATAACGAAAGAATACCAATGGAGATAGTGATAGATAAGGCAACAAAGCGTTCGTCATGCATTTTACGTTTCTGTAAAAACGAATAATCAGGTTGATTGTAAACGAAGATCTGCTGCTGCGATTTATGAAAAGGGCTGTGCGTCATTAATTATTTAGCTCTTTAGAAAGTTTTTCAAAATCACATAACAATCTACGCATAACGTAGGTAAACACTAAAACAATAATATTAAATCCATACATTTATGTATGGACGCACAGCCACATCCATACATTTATGTATGGATCCATACATTAATGACGCACAGCCCTTTTCATACACGACGAAAATCATCAACATAAAGTCAGTTAACAAGAAAACCACTTCAATCTCTCAATACAATGCCAATTTCCCAAACAAAACAAAATATCAAAGGTAGCGTTTGTATGACAATTTAACACTTCGCGCTAACATTTGTGCGAAATGGTGCTGAACTATTACACTGTGAGATATTGAAGTGTAGAGTGTATAAAACTCCAATGTATTAATATTTAAAAAAAAAAACTAGGGTTAAATGCTATGCTCAGCATGTGCTTTCTCTCGCCGGATGCTCTGTATTCCGCTGTAGTATCAGGATGGTTCTCGTCATCCCGGACGTAAACACTTCCACGTGCATCCGTTTACGCCTGAACATGCCTCTATCTGAGCTTACACTCATGTTTTCACTGCCCTTATTGACAGAATTGATTAAGAATTGGCGCTTTTTTTGTTAAAGTATCGTTAACTTTATTAAGTCCTGAGTCTTGTATCAATGCGAGTATTTCTTCTAAAATATGAATACCTGCATTCATATTAACTTTATAGTTGATTGAGTTTAGTTTAAAACTTTTTATAGCATTTTAATTAATACTGGTAGTCTGGTAGAATCACCAATAACATTTTTATTGCTAATAATACTTGTTCTTTAATCTGAACGAATCAGCACAAGCTATAATTTGATGTGGACAGAGTTTCGATTTTGTAAACTTATCAGTTTTTGCTTTCGCAATGCTTAATGAGAACAAACATGTTTTCACGATTAAGAGCAAATCGGCCTTATTATAAGTAGCCGAGTTTCCAGTGGCGTGCGTTGTGACGCGAAAATGCGATTTTCACCGCGTTGCGATTTCTATTTCAATCTGATTTTCCCGGCGTGCGGAGAAACCGATCGCTCCAGTTGCTCCGGCTGCGGCCCACATCTCTTGCTAGAAAGTATCGTAGAAAGTAACATCGCGCCTATGTCCCCGCCTCGCCTCGCTCCGATCGATGCATCGATCACGCGTACAACACTTTTTCTGATGCAGTTTTTTTGCAATCTGTGCATTCGAGATGAAACGCGTGCCGGCTTGAGTGCTTCCAACAATTTCTTCGCGATTTCTTTATTACGCATCAAGGTTTCGTTTGTTGCAATACCACCGAAAACCCTGATTCGAAATCCAAGCAGGCACAAACCCGCCGATGAATGCAAAGCGAGCTCTGTGATGTCACACAATGCATAGAGCATTACTTTCGCCGCACCCGAATTTCAATAGTGCGTTGTGCGTACTCACTTACCATTGCTTGTGCAATACCTAGGTGTACATTTGGGCAACTTTCACTATTCGCTTACGCGGCCCGCTTGCGGAATGATTGCGTTGTCTGCTTTCTGGAGGTCAGTGAAAGTTTCGCATATTGTTTAATCAGCGCTTGTCGCTATCTCATGAAAATTTTACTTTTTACGAGTCGTTAACATGTCACCAACGAAACGGCTCCCGGAGGAAATCGCTTCGAGCGCTCGCCACGTAGTCACGTAGGCGTCGACGCTTCCATATTTTGACTTCAAAAGTCATTGAAAAGAATTGAAGATACATACAAAAAATGGAATGGCGTGAGAGGAAAAACGAGTTTATTATTAGATTGTGGTACTTCGGAGAGAATCGCGAGTTAGCTTCGTTTTCTGATGCTAATAAATATTGTGGGTGCGCGGCGAGCGTGGCGGAGCGGGGAGATGAAGTATGAAGCAGCGGAGGCGGGAGGAGGGCTAGGTAGACGCAAGAGTCAAGGCCGCACGCTGCCCCCGGCCGTCGCTCGCGCCCCACTTGTCGCTCTCGGGCGCCTCTCGCTCGCGCGCCCGAAGCCGCCCGAGCGCCACCGAAGCGGCACGAACTAGACCTTCCAATGCGCAAACGCAACCGCTGAACAGCTGGGACGTAATAACATAACACACTGACTCGGTCATCCGTGCATTCAACTTTTGATTAGCTTTCTTTTTCATGGACAATATTATTAATTGGCAAAGTTACACAAATTGTAGAGTAGTTTCAACTAGTGTAGTAAAAGTTAGTAATTGAATAATGCAATCTTTCCTCTAATTATTTTGACCTAGTTGTTAATATTTAACATTCCTTTCAGTAACTGATAGTGGTATAGTAAAACAGCACCTATGAGGCGCATGGGTACGTCTACATGCAGAAATGTTTAACGACCTCACCAAACTGGTTTCTGATACTTTCACCGCACTGATTAATTGTGTCATTTCACTTTGCTCTACTAAATGGTTATTTAATAGCTTTGTTTCGTCACTTTAACTAGAAACATTTGGATGTTATTCATGCTTGTATTAAACTTTAAATATTTGAGTTGAGCAGAACTTGTTTTGGTGTCAACGGCTTTTTCCATGACTCCAATCTCAATTCAAGGGCATCGGAAAATTGTGTAAACGGCCGCGGCACAAATCATCGAACTCTAAAATATCAGGTCGACGATATCGGTTTGACCAGAATAGAAACGGCTCTAGATATCGAAGAGCCAATGAAAATAAAATCGTGCGCAGGTCAGTGCAATGATATGCCGTGAACAGTAGGCGGTTCATATCCACTGCGATGTAAATAACCTGGCTGCGATACTGCGCACTTGACCCCTTTATTGAGCCACTTTTATCGGACAAATGAGTGACGACCCACGGTATTCTGCGAATTATACAGATAAAATTATACCGATTAATTAAAGCGAGGCGTTCATTTTGGCCTCAAATCCCACGTGGAAAGAAGCATAACTAGTTTTTGGCAGCGTCTAATTTGACCGGTTACGTAAGAAGTATGGAATAATATACGAATTAGCTATCGCAGCGGGCAAAGACCTGCTACAGCGGCTAATGGACACATTAAAAATGTTGATTAAACAGAGATATTTTAAAATGTTCAAGGATACTTTATAATTATTCTAAAGTTTGTTCACGCGTCCGTTAACTATAATTTACCATGCTGAATAGTACGTTCACAGTGTTAATTGCTATTTTTTAATTCTTTTCAGTATAATTTCTTTGATCAAATGATAATAAATCAAAGACCATTCAGCCAGATGAGATATCGAATCCAGAACCCTAGAGAAAAGTAGTTCTTTCATCTAAGCAGGCAAGTCGATATTTGTAAAAAGTTCAAGGTCCAAAGTGAGTCCAAAACCGATAAGAGCCGATGTAATTTTGGTCATTAGAGATCGTAAAAACTTCGCCGATTATAAAACTAAGAAACAAAATAATATTATAAAAGCATAAAGCACTCATAATGGAGTTGTTTTTATGAGACTGGAGAATACAACTATGTTACGTACTTTGTTTACGACTGTTGCGTTAATTTAATTAGTGAGACAGATGGCAGAAGGCAATGAAACAAGGGCTTGGAACACGTATCTAGGGGTTGAACAATAATATCATTAAAGAGTATTGTGTTATTGTTATAAAAAGGTGTGTCTGTGGACTGTAGGGTCAAGAAAATTTAATGCGAATCTCATGAATAATATACAATTACAAGAGTGTTATAGTTAGATTCCGTAAACTTTAGTAAACTAATTCCACATACGTGTACTAGAAGTTTAGAAGTCTTTAAGATGGCCTAAAGACATCTAATTCCTATATCATTATCGTGCCTCTCTGTTATCGTGCCTTCCTAAATAGAGGTAGGTTCATACATCTTCACAAAACGAGGTTTAGTAAAATCTAACGTAGTCTCTAGAGCTCTAGAGTGCAGAGTGTGGCGTAGAAGAGCTGTTATTAATAGTTCTCCAGTTTACTTTTTATGGAGTTCCGAGTGCGTGATTGACAATTGCCGATTACATTTCCATTGCACATCGCACACCCCGCTCCGACGTATGCCTTGGAATACCAATCCAACCTGACTCCTCATTTGTATGCGGACGATGTTCTAAGCACCTTTGTTTGGGCAGGAAATGTCCACGCTTCTGCCGAAAACTCGAATGTTCGTTATAAACATATCTTCGTTGAACAAATAAGAAAATAAAACGAGCTTGTCCACCGACTCGACAAATGGTTCATGAAACGTATGCAAATTTTATGGCGTCCGATTTTAGCTGCGAACGACACTCGGGCGTCTCGGCTACCGGTCTCGATAGCGTTTATTGCGCAGTTGCATTTAGTTCAAAATTCATGTTTGTTGTTGCAGGTCGAGAGGAACTGTCGCCAGCATCCAGTGTCAACGGGTGCAGTACAGATGGCGAGGCGAGGCGGCAGAAGAAGGGCCCTGCGCCGAGACAACAAGAGGAGTTATGCCTTGTGTGCGGCGACAGGGCTTCAGGATATCACTACAACGCGCTCACGTGCGAGGGATGCAAAGGTACACAATTCTGAACTAGTAAATTGACTATTTGAATAAATGTAAAAAGCCACCTATGGTTACTAAAAGACGCTTTATATTCGATGCAAACGCAAAATAAACGATTGAACTTGATCCGTCTTGCATTATAAAGTACTCAATCTGCATGGTAATTGTCCACAAACTAAATAAAGCTCTCAAAGTTGCACGTAACACGAGCAGGTTTGCATTATTAGTGAGACGGTTGTGTTGCCAAGCTAGTTATTCTACATGTGGGCCTCGCAAGCGCCCACGACGTGCCAATTCACCACTAAATTGGCGCATTGTGTCGAGGCTGTTCAGTACAACCGCAGTTGCATATAGGGTTACTACGAGCATGTACGGCCGAGACGGGACGTCACAATAGCCGCCTGTCTGCAGGGCGTCTACTGCCTGATTCACTAACGCCTATCCTACATCTCGCCTCGACAAACCTCCGCTCCGCTTGTAAACATCGCGCTTTATTAGGACCACTCAAAACGTCAGGACAGTTACTAATATACGAGTCCGCACCTTGACCACTCCAATTACGTCCAATTCGAACCGTTTACACTCTGTCTATCTCGTTTGTTTTTGCAATAAAAATCGACGTTACATAGCTTAGCTCGCTGTCAATGACCGCCGCCTTTCAGGCAACCTTTGCGTTCATGACTACATTATCTTATCTTTAAAAACAACCGGTTTTGCAAATTCTATTTCGTCATTCACATTATCTGAGATTTCATATGCGATTAGAACAGTCGCTGACGCCATGTTTTACGATTGTCTTTTTTTTGTTTAGGGTTCTTCAGGCGGAGTGTGACTAAAAATGCGGTGTACATTTGCAAGTTCGGGCACGCGTGCGAAATGGACATGTATATGAGGAGAAAATGTCAGGAATGTCGGTTGAAGAAATGTCTAGCGGTGGGAATGAGGCCCGAGTGCGTCGTGCCCGAGAACCAGTGCATCATGAAGAGAAAAGAGAAGAAGGCGCAGAGAGAGAAAGACAAGCTGCCAGTCAGCACGACCACAGTGGAGGATCACATGCCTGCGATAATGCAGTGCGACCCTCCCCCGCCGGACGCGGCCAGGATTGTAAGTTTCCATACCTTGACTTCCTTTCATGCTGTCGCTTCTCTTCGATTCTTCCATGAGTTCTTCATTAGATAACCCTTTCACGACTATGATGACTTGTCAGATTGAGTCAAATAAAACACTCTATTCATATCAAATTGAGACTCAAAAAATATCCTCAGGATCGTAGAGTTACAACCAGGCAAATGGTAATTTGTTGGTAAGTTGGCTACGCAAACAAAAATGCAATAAGCAGTCAATGAACAATGAACATTTTTACATGTTTGATGGAAAATGCAAATCTGGTCTTGAAAGGGTTAAAAGTAAATTCAAGCACGCCTTCATAATATAAATTATATTATTAAGTTACATTTAAGACACCGACATCAGACATCAAAAAACATCGATCCATTACGCATAGCTTTATAATATTTAATGGACATGTTGCGAGATAATAATCGCACGGTTTCCGACGTGAAGCTGGACTGTTTGCAGCACGAGGTCGTGCCCCGGTTCCTCAGCGAGAAGCTGATGGAACAGAACCGACAGAAGAACATACCCCCCTTAACTGCCAACCAGAAGTCCCTCATAGCAAGGCTCGTCTGGTACCAGGAAGGATACGAACAACCTTCGGAGGAAGATCTCAAAAGGGTTACGCAGGTGAGATTCTTTAATACATTATTTTATAGAAAGAAGTAAGAATGCAAGACGCTCTCCTGGTGGTAAGAGGAAACGCTGCCCATAATTATAGTGCTAATTAAATGTAAAATACTAGATGCAATACATTTTTTAAAATATTTTGAATTACGTATAGTTTGAAGTGAAATGAGTTAGAATGTTGATAAAGGTGATCCTTTTTTACAACGTAAGCACAAATTGTATCCAGAGCCAACGATATCTACTCGAGTAGATATCGTTGATCAGAGCATTACGCTTATGATTTGCTGGAAAGGGTCAATATTATGACATTTTAGACTTCCGCGTTTTAAACTCATATTAATTATATAACTCGGGACTTATCGCGTTGTTATTTAATGCTAGTTTTACAAAAAACATTATAAAACTAACCTCGAGTCCTGAGTTATATAATTAATCAGGGTCAATATTATTATATGAAGAGGAAACTTTGGATAAATAGACAAAGCGTGGGTGTGATTGAACCTCTTCATGCAAAAGATACCAACTTAGAGTCAACAGATGAAAATAACCCTATGAATTAAATAAATCAGGAAACCATAAATAGCGATAGTGTTTTGAAAAGGGCTCCGGTTGTCTTTATGATATGTGATGACAAAAGGCAGTGGTTAGGTAATTTTACAAAAAATGTAAGAAAATCTTGGTGATTTAAAAACTCTCAACATACATGTTGACAACACTACCTGTTATGATGATTAACTCTAATAGTAGAATTGGGGATCGGATAGATTTTACAAATAAAGACGAACTTGAGTACCTACACTTTTTGTAGCTTTTCTTTGCCATCCAGAAACATAAGATATTATTAGAGCCAAGTAAAATACATTTTTATAGCTTTTCTTTGCCATCCAAGGAACAAAGAACATTATTAAAGCCTAGTAATTTCCCTCACTTTACTCTTGGTAATAGTTTGTGTGTGCATTCGTTTAGCTCCTTTTAACATCATTTACCTCTAAATGTATTCCTATCCTATATACGTCTGGAAAAGACAGGTTTCGGCAGAACTAGCATTACATTAAGATCTGATATTATGTACCTGAAATCTATGAATAAACAAATTCTTATTCTTATTCCTTTGTAATTTCCCAGACGTGGCAATCAGAAGAAGACGACGAAGAAACCGACATGCCGTTCCGCCAGATCACAGAGATGACCATCCTCACAGTACAACTCATCGTGGAGTTCGCGAAAGGACTGCCTGGCTTCGCGAAGATCTCACAGTCCGATCAGATCACGTTATTAAAGGTAATGTTATTTTACTTGGTGACCGGTGGTAAGGCTACTGTGGGCTCCTAAAGCTTGATGACGTTGCCGAGGCTGACTTCGAAAGCGATGGCGTGATGACTTGATCTAAAAAAAAATGAAGGAATTTGGGGGAGCCCTTGGCCCAGCAGTGGGACAGCATAGGCAGTAATAAAAATTTCGTGACTTAGCTTGAGCTATGCAACGCGAAAAAATAACGCGCGAAATAGCTCAGCTTTTCGCTTTTCTGAAGTCTTGATGTAAATACACACACTGTGGTGCTAGTCCAGTCTAGCCGAGTCCTAGTTTTTGAAGCTAAATTAAGGTGAAACCTAAACAATAGAGTGGAAAGTTTAAAGAAGCAACGTTCATTGCATTTTAGATAGCTATGATGTCCCTTTCATACACTTTGGTAGATGGAGATCTGCAGAGACAAAGGTCTATCCAACATTTTGAAGTATAAACATGAAGGCTAATGACAATGTTCTCACTACAGGCATGTTCAAGTGAAGTGATGATGCTCCGAGTGGCCCGACGGTACGACGCGGCGACTGACAGCGTCCTCTTCGCCAACAACCAGGCGTACACCCGTGACAACTACCGCAAGGCGGGCATGGCTTACGTCATAGAGGACCTGCTTCACTTCTGTCGCTGCATGTACTCCATGCAGATGGACAACGTGCATTATGCGCTGTTGACTGCGATTGTTATATTCTCAGGTTAGTCTCTACTATTATCATTATACAACTGACAGCGTCCTCTTCGCCAACAACCAGGCGTCCACACCGCGACAACAAATATCGTCCAGGTTTGAACAGGCATTAATGCCACTTCGTGTTAAGTTTTCATTCAAAGTTAACATGTTTAAGAAAGCTACGCAATTTTTTTGGCAAATTGGGGCAAGCCAAAGATGTTGAAGTCGCCTTCTCTTATTTTTCTGCATGAAAGTAAAAAGACAGTGTCGAAAAAATATAAGTCGATTGTCGAAGCAACATTACGATCGCAAAATGTGGACTCATAATAACGGGGTGATCTAAATCACGTGTCAACATTTCATAACAAATGCGCAAGTGCACGCAATTTACACATACTTTAGATTTTCGTACAAAACAGTGATTTCTCGAGAGATCGTAAACTATTATAACTGCACGTAAATTATGAGCTAAGATGCTCTGACAAGCTAGACCAAGTAACAAGATCGCGGATTAAAAGTGAAACTTGATGAGTTGTCGACTACTTGAACACCGCGAGTTATTTAGCACATACAGGCTAAGTTTGAACAAGTGTTTTGAACATGCACAAAAATATCGATGTTCTGTAGTAAAAGATAACTTAAACGATTTTCATTTCGCTTGAACCTCAACAAATTCACAAACTTGGTTTCGGACGCAATTGTTGATGCCGTATTGGTATAGTTTCCTATAAGATAATATTCACAAAGAGAGCAGTGGAAGAGAGCAGAACTCATTGGTAAACTGTAAATTGCAACATGATGACTTAGGTTTACTGCCTAAAATGTTGTATAGTTGAATCCAGTCTTAACTCCTTAGCTACTAGCATTTTAATTGTTTTGAAACGGGGGTGGATTGAATTAGTTTCTAGCTTTCTTAAATTAAAGCTTAAATTCGAATGGGATGGTTGCGGCCCGATCGAACCGCTTGTGAGTTTAAGGGCTAATCTAGTATAATGATAAAGAAGGCACCAACAGTGATTATAACAAGAATGTTTTGTTATTTCCAGACCGGCCGGGGCTGGAACAGCCGCTGCTAGTGGAGGAGATCCAGCGGTACTACCTGAACACACTCCGCATGTACATCGTGAACCAGCACAGCGGCGCGCCGCGCTGCCCCGTCGTCTACGCCAAGATACTCGGCGTACTCACGGAGCTCAGGACACTGGGGACGCAGAACTCCAACATGTGCATCTCCCTCAAGCTGAAGAACAAGAAGCTGCCCCCCTTCCTCGAAGAGATCTGGGACGTGGCTGACGTGGCCAACGCGCCCGGATCCGCCTCCGTCGTCCTCGACGACCCCGCGCCGCTCTAGCGCCGCCCGCGATACCTCGGAGAGAAAGCTCACAGACTGCCTAGTTATAGTGAAGTGCACGGACACGATCGCCTCCTTATTTATAAGCGCGCATTCGACCGAAACAGATTAGTGAATATATGTGTTGTTGAACGTTCGGATATATATTTAGTGTTGACTGTCGGGAGACTTTCTGTGCGTCCGAACCGCGTATGTATGTTTACGAGAGTTATAGAGAAAATAATAATATATGAAGAGTTTCTATTGGGTGAAAAGATGATAGTTATGTTTGTATACCAAAATTGATGATACCTTTCGTGACGGGCGTCCCGCGTCCGACCGGAGACGACATATATATTATGCGTTTTGTATACTTACTAAAAATAATGTTAATGTAACGTGTCCGACTTGTTATCGTGTCCTGTCGACTTTAGTTCCGATTCATCGTCCTGTGTCCCTCGAGTCAAACGTTAATTATAATTTATTATCGCTGTGATTACATTTATAGCATGTTTTATTACCGTAGGCTGAAATAAGTGTGTCTTATTACGATTATAGTTGAAACATTCGTCGGTAGCTTCACATCGCCCTTATCTCGCGTAGGAATACATCATTTGACACGGACACAATCGATTCGCTTTGTATCGAGCAATCAATTTACAAATCTAGCAAATCGAAATAACCACTGCTTTGTAATAGTAAATAAATAGTTGTTAGAATGTCTCGGCCAGTCGGCTCAGCAGGCTTAGACGAGCACCAATCACTTGTGGTTAATGCTAAAAAAATTACTGAGATGACTACTGTCGTGGAAATGAATAACAACTGTCATCCTACTACATTTATTAACGTTACCCACAGCCCAGTCGCTTGTCTATGCCTGCTGATCACGTGTTTGTTTAATATTAAAATATTTAACGAAATAGAATGAATAGTTGTGTGTCAAATGTTTTATCTGTAGAGACAGACTCGGCTACTGATCTACTTATTATTTATGTTTCAAGTAAGATTGCGTGCACGTTCCAAGGCAGCTGTTATGTAGGTGTCGGTTTAGAGGAGTAGCAACAAAATTACTTCCTATTTAAATTATTTATTTGTTTAGATTAATTACATTCCTTATGTATAATGTAAAAAGTACAAAATGGCAGCTTATTCTAATGAAATAGACGCGTTTTACTCTACATTTGGCCGAGCTTACTCTATGGGATCAATATTGGTGTACTATGCACTAGAAATGTATAGAAAAATGTTTGGTAGACGTGCACGCAATGATGCTCATATTGTGACCAAGTCTGTCCCTTTTTAGAAGCAATTATTGTGTCATAATGTTAATATAACTACAAACTGCCCGCGAAGCGTTACAAATCACATACGAAATGCCTTATTTCGCGTTACCTGTGTTGTGTACCTACATTGTTGACGTGTGAAATAGTATTTAGAGACTAAAATTAATCGATCTCAATAATCGGTAAGCGTTGTTACTGCGTACGATAAGCGTCTTCTTTCGTTCTCGTTTAGAGGGCTTGGCACGAAATATTGCATATTATCTATACTACTAATAAATAATAAACTAAAAGTAACTCTCATTCAAAATATTATATAATGAACAAAAATTGTGTACGTTCGCGTACGTAGAAATTATCCAAAAGTTCATACGAATGCTGTAAAAATAGTTCCAAATTCACACGCTGATCAAGATTTAATTAAAGTTTATTAAATGATTCGAAAGTTTTAAAGCAATATTTTGTGCTAAAGCCTGCTCATTTCGACGTTTCCGACATAACTCGTGTCTCGAGCAGACCGATCCACACTTCATATACATTATAATGCGACTAGATATAAGCGTCTGATTGGTGCGTATGTGTCTTCTTTACATGCCATTACGTGTGTGGTATATTTACGTATGCCTGGGGTTTTGGAAATGCATTTCTTAAATATACGTATAATTCAGCGCAGACGATCGGGCTTGCACCGCGGACCGCACTCGTCCCACGGGACATTCGAATATAATTTGTAATTAACATTAGATGTTATATCGAAGCACAAATCTTCACGGAGTGTCTTAGGTCTCTGATGAAGGGGGATTGATAACCGACACACTGCCAATATAAACGTAATGAAATGGTGCGATATGCGTGAGTTCAATGAGGGTTTAGTGAATATTTTACGTTCTGTAGATCATGGAATTCTTACGCTACGATACGTTGCCTTAACCGAGCCGTGACTGAAGTAAGATCCGCGCTCGTTTCTGAAACCAAGCGCGGATTTCACAGTCGGTCCCTCACGTGTAACAATCAAAACTGCCATTCGATAAGTAATTCTTAATCATTCGACGCGTAGTTTCATAATGTAGCTTCGTAGATTAACCTCCGTCGGTGCACAGCCGGTCGCGTTTGATACATATTATTCGATTTCGAAATTGTAATAGATTTATTAAGTATTTAATAATCTCACACGAGAAGTAATAATTAAAACCGTAATATAATTTGTGTGTTAGCTGATAAAGTAAGAAGATAAGTTTATATCGCTTATTGTCGAGACGAGAGGACGCGAAGCGAGCGAGAGGCGTGACGCAGGATGCAGGGATGATATAAGACTAGACAAGACTGGCTCGGGAGCGCACCACCGCGACGGTTCCGCTACCAACACCTCCCCACACAGGCCTTTTGATCTGTATTTTATTTGAATCACTTAGTATTGAAGTGACCGAACGCGGCACGTCCAGTCTTTAAGCGGTGGACGCCACTGTCCGCCGATGTGTCCATAAAACTGTACATAGGTACCTTTAGATTCTATTGTCATATGTTTGACATATGTACGTTTAATTTTATTCATCTAAGAAAGTACAGATGGCTGTTGTTATTTTTATATTATTTGGGTAGAATTATATTTTTTGTAAATGACCTCTGTATTTATCTTTTGTAAGCTTTGTAAGCCGTAGGGACTTAGATTAGAGTATGAGCTGCGAACATTGTGATTGCTAATTCTTTTTATTTGTATTTACCGAGATATTATGTTCTGCGTATATATTCTTCGTTTCGACAGATATAATGATTTGTTACTTCAGAGTGCAATATGTACAAATATTTACATATAAAATGTACAGTCAATTTTTTAGTTTTAATGTGTCAACGGAATAGGTTTATACACTGTTTCGTTGAAAGTACACCTAAAGGCATAATAACATTATCACAAGTGAGACGAGTCTCACTCAATATTGTGTTTTCTAATACTTAAGCTATTAATTTTTATAATAGAACGAATAGGTGATCATCGTATTTAAATTTGCTAATTTTTTGTAGCAGTTTAGATTCTTTTACATTAATAAGATGACATAATGTACATTTTGAATTGATTTTAAAAGTGATTTAGTTGTTATATAGTGAGGAATTTTCTTATTAGTTGTAACTGGCAGCCTCGTGGACCGGCCGGTGTTCACTCATACCAGTGCGTTATGTGCAATGTCGATAGAACATTCTGCGGGCTTCTGTGACGCACTGTTGGCCTCGCCTTGGACTTCCGAACTGTAGTTCTACACTAACGATCCGATATGTACCACCGATGAATGCATAATGTCCAAACCTCGCATTAACTATCTACCTAATTAGGTCAACGGTCCGATATCAAATTTGGCGCAATCGGTAGGATCGATAGTGTAAACATTGTTCGCGGTAAAACCGTGTCGTCTCTAGGCGAAGCCGACACGACGTTTCAAGCCCATTCCGTGTTCATCGAAACACTATTTTTGTATAATATTAATTGTATCGTTTAGTCCGCATTAATATTTATTGTTTTCCTCGTAATGAATACTTTGCCTTAGCCCTCTGTTATAACTTGGTTTAACGACAGCGGTGAAGCGAATTAGATATAGGGAACAGAAATGACGATATGTTAAAATTTTAGAGAGTCAACTTTTATAAAAGATAATACAAAACAAATATGAGAAAAGGTGTGTACAAAATGGAAATTTGTATTGAGAAATTGTTACGCGAATAAACTTACACCTCAAGTAAAAAATATAAAAATATTCTTGTCTTTTATTTTTACAGGGAGGTCCTAGCACGAAATAATGCGTAGTAAAAACATCGCCAATAACTTTACATTTTGGGGTGCTGCACAAAATTACAAAATTTGTTGAAAGATTCAACGCAATATTTCATGCTATGGTCTCTTGACTAACCCTTCTTTAACAGGTATTTAATATAGCTATATTTAAGAGTCTATATCATTAATGCATAAAAACTGGGAACAATGTAAAGGTGTTAGGACAAGTAGGAAAAAATAACTACTGTGAATGATAACAGATTAGCTTATAAAGAGAAAATAAAACATTTTTTTATTAATAGCCATATTATTCAATCAATACTGGTTACAATTTTTGGATTAGGTATTAATATTTACAATTAGTTTACCTAAAGTACCTTAAAAATATTTGAGCAATATGAAATATGTAACGATGAATCTTTTACAAATAGACGTACACTTACATTGCACTTATGAGGTTAATATTTTTTATTATCTAAATTACATAATATTTAGGTACTAGTGGAACCGCGTGCACTTCGTCGCGCCTCAGGGCTTGTTCACGTGAACGCGCGGGCGCGGGCGCGAAATATCAAACATGAACGTGCTATGAAGGTGTTCACGTACAACGCACGTGCAGTGTGAGCAAAGTCTGTCGCGCCCGCGCCCGCGTGTTATAGCGTGAACAAGCACTCACAGAAAATTATGAGTGTGTCTCTACTATAATATACGTGTATTATAATGTAATATATACCTTCCTCTTGAATCACTCTATCTTTTAAAACCGCATCAAAATCCGTTGCGTAGTTTTAAAGATCTAAGCATGCAAAGGGACAGACAGCGGGAAGTGACTTTGGTTTACTCGTGTAATATGTAACAAGCAATATAACACTAAACTTTCTCGATTTTAATTCATGTTAATTTTTTTATCGGGACTTTCGCGTAATCATTTTTTTATGTCTACAAAAACATCATATTATAAATTATAACCAACTTCGACGTTTCGGCTCAGTTACATAAACCATGGTCACGAGCAGTTAAGCTTAGGTTCTCAGGTCTGAACAAAAATAATTACGCGATAAGTAATAAAATTAACAAACAAATAAAAAAATAAAAAACAAGTGAAATTTTAGGACTTTTAAAAACAAGCTTTTATTATTATACCAATTAAGTACTCAAGATACAGTAAGAGCTAAAATATCGAAGGATAACCAAAATTTTATCTTTTGAGTGTCAGGATCCCGGAGCCCGGAGGCCCTGGGTTTAAATTCCAGTGTGTGACTCTAGAGTGTAAGGAGGGGTTAGTGTTAATAAGGTTTAGATCAAACTGACAAAAAGTTTTTCAAAAACCTTAAATAACTCGGAAACGGTGCGTCCTAGGCGAAAAATAACGAAATTTTCACTCCTCTTCATACAACCCCGTCCGCTAAAGCGCTCCGGAACCAACTTCTAAAGTTTCAACCCCCTACCCCTAAACTTACCCCCTACTTATCAGATGGACCGTGAGCTCAACGACATCGCAGCGACAAAGCAGATTGTCGCGATTTGCCATTCGACAGTTGACGACTCGAGTTGCTAACTCCAACTCCAAATGCCGACTCGAGTTGATGTGTTGAGCTACCAAGTCGAGTTGCCGAATCCAGTTGCCGACTCAAGTTGCTGACTCCAGTTGCCGACTCGAGTTGCTGACTCCAGTTGCCGTCTCGAGTTGCCGACTAATAAGATTTAGATCAAACTGACAAAAAGTTTTTCAAAAACCTCAAATAACTCGGAAACGGTGCGTCCTAGGCGAAAAATAACGAAATTTTTACCCCCCTTCATACAACCCCGTCCTCAAAAATGCTCCGGAACCAACTCCCAAAGTTTCAACCCCCTACCCCTAAAAATATATTACCGAATTTAAAGGTTCCAAATCTTCAAACCCAATCTTTAATTTCCTACGATTTTAAAGATTGCAAAACCTATTTCGGCGAGTGTTTTATACTGAGGCTAGACTGATAGGTCATATATTTTTAGGGGTAGGGGGTTGAAACTTTGGGAGTTGGTTCCGGAGCACTTTTGCGGACGGGGTTGTATGAAGGGGGGTGAATTTATTTTCACCCAGGACGCACCGTTTCTGAGTTATTTAAGGTTTTTGAAAAAAAAATAGCAGTTTGAAGTTTGATCTAAACCTTATTAACACTTACCCCTACTTATCTACTGTAGAGTCAAGTCACAATAACAAATGGCAAACAAAAACCTTGGCACACACTGGAATTTAAACCCAGGGCCTCCGGATTCCGGACACAGATGCTACACAAATGAAAAAAAACAATTCACTGTTCAGTATAATTTTTTAATATTATCATCTTCCAGCATACAGCCAAAACATAAAAATAAAAAATACGTGGCCCATTTATGAAAATCACTAAATCGTGCATGATGCTGAATCTTACGCGTAAGAACTGAGTTTCCTAGTTAAACCGCCATAAATCTGTAACGATTCAGGATGAAAGATTACTACTAGAGTACTTACAAAGTAACATAAGTTTAATCGAATCCGGCCAAAAATACATGATGCTGAATCTTACGCGTAAGAACTGAGTTTCCTAGTTAAACCGCCATAAATCTGTTACGATTCAGGATGAAAGATCACTACTAGAGTACCGAGTACCTACTTACAAATTAACATAAGTTTAATCGAATCCGGCCAAAAAGAAAGTAAAAATTTGGCTGACCACAGATGGACCGCGTGAGACAGACGACATCGCAGCGACAAAGCAGATCGTCGCGATTCGCCATTCGACAGTTGCTAACTCCAGTTGCCGACTCCAGTTGATGTCAAGAGCTGCCGATTCGAGTTGCCGAATCCAGTTGCCGACTTAGGTTGCTGACTCCAGTTGCCAACCCGAGTTGCTGACTCCAGTTGCCGACTCCAGTTGATGTCTAGAGCTGCCGAGTAGAGTTGCCGAATCCAGTTGCCGACTTAGGTTGCTGACTTCAGTTGCCAACTCGAGTTGCTGACTCCAGTTGCCGACTCCAGTTGATGTCTAGAGCTGCCGAGTAGAGTTGCCGAAAATCCAGCTGCCGACTAATAAGATTTAGATGTGCGTCCTAGGCGAAAAATAACGAAATTTTCGCCCCCCTTCATACAACCCCGGCCGCAAAAGCGCTCCGGAACCAACTCCTAAAGTTTCAACCCCCTACCCCTAAAAATATATCATCGAATTTAAAGGTTCCAAATCTTCAAACCTAATCTTTAAATTAAATCCTACGATATAAAGATTGCAAAACCTATTTCGGCGAGTGTTTTAGAGTGAGGCTAGACTGATCGGTCATATATTTTTATGGGTAGGGGGTTGAAACTTTGGGAGTTGGTTCCGGAGCTTTTTTGAGGACGGGGTATATGAAGGGGGGTGAAAATTTCGTTATTTCTCGCCTAGGACGCACCGTTTCTTAGTTATTTGAGGTTTTTGAAAGAACTTTTTATCAGTTTGATCTAAATCTTATTAGTCGGCAACTCAACTCGGCAACTCGAGTCGGCTACTGGAGTCAACAACTCGAGTCGGCAACTGGATTTGGGAACTCGACTCGGCAGCACAAGACATCAACTCGAGTCGGCTACTGGAGTCAACAACTCGAGTCGGCAACTGGATTTGGGAACTCGACTCGGTAGCTCAAGACATCAACTCGAGTCGGCAACTGGAGTCGGCATCTCGAGTTGTCAACTGGAGTCAGCAACAGGAGATAGTAACTAAAGTCGGCAACTTAAGACGGCAACTCGAGTCGGCAACTGGAGTCGCCAATTGGAGTCAACAACTGGAGTCGGCAACTGGAGCCGGCAACTGGATGGCTCCATGGCTGGATGCTGGCGCATCTCGAGTCGCCAATTGGAGTCAACAACTTGAGT
Source organism: Hemithea aestivaria (assembly GCA_947507615.1). Lineage (NCBI taxonomy): Eukaryota > Metazoa > Arthropoda > Insecta > Lepidoptera > Geometridae > Hemithea > Hemithea aestivaria. Next base: position 6,663,173 of record OX382331.1, read on the forward strand.
ATTCAACTGGAGTCAGTAATTCGAGTCGGCCAGTGGAGTCAGCAACTGGAGTCGACGAGTGACTCTATGGATCGCTTTGAAATAATTTCAGCATCGTTTGTAAAACCAAAGTTCCATCGAATGCCTTTTGGCGGGTTTTTTTTAATTTAAATTATAAAAAAAACAATAGACAAGAAATTTGTGTAGATTGTACAGTGTACCAAAACCTTAATTACTCCTACAATTAATTTAATACAGCGCTACAAATGGTACATAACTTATAGCTGGTAACAATTTCAGTATCTCCTTCAGTGGTGCGAAGAATGAAATTACCCAACTGAATAGTAGCAGGTAGAAGAATATCGTCACGATCCGGTCCAGGATGTACAGTCTGAAACAATAATAACAATATTAAAATATTTTATTTAATTCATCATCATCCACAGCCTTCTATATTCCACTGCTGGGCATAGGCCTCCTTCATTTTATGCCATTTAACCCTGTCTTGTGTCAATCTCGTCCATGTGCGACCCGCTACTTTGACTATATCGTCCACCTATCTAGCTGCTGGACGACCGACATTCCGTTTGCCTATCCTTGGCCACCATTTAGTCAGCGTCTTGCTCCATCTGTCGTCACCGCGCCTAGCCACGTGTCCTGCCCAACTCTATTTGAGTCCCATAACTCTCGATCCGGCATCTTGAACTTTTGTTCTCCGCCTAATTTCGACGTTTAGAACTCGATCTGAAAGTTTTATGCCGAGCATGACGCGCTCCATGGCTCTCTGTGCAACTCTGATTCGGTACATATTATTTAATTAAGTACCTATTATTTTTTATGTGGCATTTGCCACTTAATTATATTTTATGGAAAAAAAGGGAACAAAACTATTACAACTACATCAGTAAAGAACACCTGTATTAACCATAGATCGGCTAATCACCAATCAAAAGAAAATCCCAAACCCCTGTCAGATGGCAGCGTATCGTCTTCAATGATCAACAAGCCCATCCAGAACAGTCTGAGTTGTTCCGATAGAGCCTAGTCTGTTCAAGATATATACTTACAATAATTATAACCTGTAGTCTCGCCTTAGACAAGTTTTCAAGACTCTATTAAGCAGTATGTCATCTTTCCGATCATCAAAGATAGTCAGGTTCATTGGGTACAGTTCGGGACTAGTATGTTGAAGTTGTCTATGTACAAATTATTCTGCAGTCTCGGTAGGTTCTCAAGTTTCTCCTTCAAGCATTATACAACTTCCCTCTATCATCAATGATGGTCAACTCCATCGGGTACTATTTGTCAGTGTGGTTCAGATATAAAACTAATCCATTGAATCGATATAGGTATACTTACATATTATTCTGCAGCCTCGCCTTAGGCAGGTTCTCAAGTTTCTCCTTCAAGCAGTGCAGCTTCCCTCCGATTATAATTAATGATGATCAAGACCATCGGGTACAGTTCTTTGTCAGTGTTGTTTTGAGAGAATACTACTTTGTTGATGTTGTACTATACCTACATTTTATTCTGGAGCCTTGCCTTAGGCAGGTTTGAGAACCTGCCTAATTATTGGGTACTAGAAATGAGTCTCCAGTTTCATCTTCAAGCGGTACCTACAGTTTTTCCTCCAGTCATCAAAAATAGCCTTGTCCATCGGGAGCACTTCTTTGTCAGTGCTATTTAGATACCACACTAGTTCGTTGATATTTTCTCGTATACTTACATATTATTCTGCAGTCTCGCCTTAGGGAGGTTCTCAAGTTTCTCCTTCAAGCAGTACAGCTTCCCTCCAATCATGCAACTCTCGATATAAGGCTCGTCTTCAATGATAGTCAAGTCCATCGGGTACAGTTGCTTATCAGTGTGGTTCAGATAAGATACAAGTCCGTTGAAGTTGTGTGTGTCGAACCACCATTCGCGGGTTGTGAAGTATTGCAGGACTTCGAGGCCGATTGATATTCGGTTTTGTATGCGCACCATGCTGGGAAAATGAAAAATTGAATTAGAAATATTGATTACATACATAGATAAGTCTTGGTAAATATTGTTTAGTGAGGCTGACATTGGTGTGACCAACGTCATCGTCGCGTTTTACCTGCGACTTATCGGGTACCACAGCACACATTCAAGCTAAGGGGAACTTCTCCACGGTTGCCTTGCCGAAGATATACTTGGGTACCTATTTTGTTACTATATGCATCATACCTAGCACTGAGAGTTTCAAGTTTCTTAACAAACACCTTTAATAAGTATGAGCTTCCTGTAATTTTACGTTAGACAGCATAAGACTCAAAAGAAGAGTGAATAGGGTCTTGAAAGCTGGATAACGTACTGGCAATGCCCTTTGTGTTGCAGCCTTGCCTGGTACCATCTTAGGTGTGTCATAAAAAAGGAGCATTGGTACTTACAATCGCTTCTGCCTGAAGAGAAACAGCAGGAAATCAATAAAGTACGCGGGCACGATTTTTTTTTATGTAATAGGTGACAAACAAGCAGACGGCCCACCTGATGTGGTAGAAGAGCACGCACGCCTTGTGTATGAGCTTGTTGTGTCTAACATTTCCGTCGGGGTACCACAGCGGCCCTTCAAATGGGAACTTCCTGACTGTTGCCTTGCCGATGACATTATACACCTACTTAGTAGATATAGATATATTATAACACAGCACTAACAAATGTTGAGTTTCTTAACACACACCACTAATAAGAATGAGCTTCCTGTAATTTTACGTTAGACAGCACAGGACTCTACAAAAGAAGAGTGTCTTGATAGTTCGATGTCCTAGCAACGCCCCTGATGTCGCAGGCCTTGCTTGATACCATCATAAAGGCTTGTTTGTCACCTGTATCTTAACAAATTAAATTATATTGGCACTTACAATCGCTTCTGTCTGAAGAGAAACAGCAGGAAATCAATAAAGTACGCAGGCACGATGTGGTAGAAGAACACGCACGCCTTGTGTACGAGCTTGTTGTGTCTAATGTTTCCGTCGGGGTACCACAACGGCCCTTCAAAGGGAAACTTTCTGACTGTTGCCTTGCCGATGTCGAGGACTTGCTTCCACGTCGTCTTGCGGTCGTCGCCGGTTGTTAGGTTGTATACTGGGATATCGGGACCTCTGGAACATATTATTAATAGATATGAAGATTTTAATATGTAAACTCTCTTTTGGCACAAATGTTCGCGGGAAGTAAGTCCATAATGTTCAAACAAAACATAATGTTACAATCAATTTTCGATTGAGAATTTGATACTTCGTGCGTATATTTGCGTCAAGTGGAGCACTCGTTTACCACACAGACTTAAAAAAGGGGGCTTTGATAAACAGATGAACAGAATTGAAGAAATAAAGACAAATCTTCTATTTCCATTATGTTCTTTAGGTTATGTACCTACTCCTAGTTTATCATCAGGTCTTCTAAAACTGCATACGACAGACCTTCTTTGAATGAAAATCATAAGCTCACCACTGGTTAGGTACAATGCCAACGAAGAGACTTAAGGACTTTGGAGTGCTGATACAATCATAAAGAAATCCCTTATGGATGCCAAAGAAAACAGATGTTCGTAGAAATCTTTAAAAGACTCACCTCTCCTTAGTAACTCCAGTCCTATAAGCGATGACAATGATAGCATTGATCGCGATGTCCACAGGAATCACTTCAGCATGAAATTGTCCATAGCAGTGCATGGAGCGGATGACTCCTTTACCGGCGCCCACCATCAAACCGATGGGACCGTTGAGGTTGTCTACCCACCCGGGAGTCGGGTCTTTGTATGATGGAGTCACTTTGGAAAAGAAATTAATTCTAATGTCAAAGTTAGGTCAAAATAAAGATCAGCACAGTTCAATTTAGAACCATTGTTTTTAATAGCCGTGGCAAAAACTGACTTGAGACATATTTTGTTCCTTCTCGATCACAATATATTTTGAAAGAGTCTTAAACTTGATACAATTTTGTCTTCATTTTGCCTAAGTAATAAGAGTAATCGCAGGTTGGAAGCAGACTTAAGCTACATAGATAAATCACCCAGAATTATCACTAGGTACTAAACTGGCCGTCGTGCACAACATGAACAAAAAGGTAAAACTTTTGACGAATGAAATTGCGATCGCTGAAAAAATAATTGAGGTGCCATAGAAAGACCAGTAGTTTTTTGGTCATGGGATAAAATAAACAATAAGGTCTATAATCTTACCAATACTAGGTCTAACAACAACAGCAGGCAGCTCAGGGTAGCACTCCCTGACGAGAGCTTCAGCCAGGCGCTTGGAGTAAGTGTAACAGTTGGGATGTTTCTGGTACAATGTGGGAGCTAATATCTCGAGCTGCTGCTCTGTGAGCCAGGACGACGCTGTTAGCGCCTGGTGAGGGCATGATGGAGGGTCGTGGACCTGGAAAAAAGAACCTGATACTCAAATCTGGAAGTAACAGCCTTATTCGAACCTTGAACATATATTGAGGCCATGTATAGAAGAACAAAAGTGGATGAAAATAAGAGAAGATAAAATGTAAGGTTGTGCGAAAATCTTCTTTTTAACCTAGGGACTAGGGGCAATCTTGATGACAAATGTCTCATCTCGCCCAAGGTATATCTGTGTCCAGTGGATATCTGGAGCGGTAGACAAACGTAGGCAGATGATGATGACAAATGCAGTCAAAATTATAATTACTTATCTTTAGAATAGATGCTCTCATTATAATTATTTGCTATAGTTAGAAATAGTTTGGTCCGACTGTACTACACTCGACTCTACCGTCTACGATGGGGGTAGCTGGAAGGGAGTCACAACTCTCAGATACTTAGATATGACCATACAGAGGAGGAGAAGAAATAGTTTGGTCCTAATACCTTCTCAGCCAATCTCCCATAGTCCGGGTAGCAGAAAGCAGTAGACAGATGTATAAAGGCGGCTAAGTTATGCATCCTTCTCGCCAGTGTGATGACGCGCAACGTTCCCCGCGTGTTCATCTCTAGACCTTCCTTCAGTGGAGCCTCGAGGCGCAGGCTGGCTGCGAAGTGGAATACTACGGAAACCTGGAATAACAATAATTTAAACTGTCAAAAAATAGATCGGAAATTAGAGTTCAAATCCCTTTTGAGTACCTGCAGGGTATTCACACCCACTAAGATTGATGACAAAATCAATGTACATTAGGTATGTACTGCGTTTGTTATTTTACTCTTATTAATGAGGAGGTTAAAGCAAGTAATGTATGTAATTTTGTGTATGGATTCTAGTGTTTTTTTTTAGCGATAGCGAATAGGCCTACTGGTTTAAATTTACCAAAACTCCAGCGTATGGGTTGGCACACAACCTATATAGATGTGGTTTAACTTGAGCAGTGTAATGAGAGTAACCTGATCCGTCGGAGTATAAACCTCAATTATTATTATCCATATCCATATCCATACATATAATAAGAATGGAAATTTCTCCCCATTCATTGTGATCCTTTACTAAGATGAATCGTGAAAATACGCATATGAACAAAACGACGCGAAAAAGTCGCTTGCGCGATCTAATTCGTAAAACATTTTGTCAATTTTTCCAAGGGAAACGTAAAATAAAATGATAAAATAAATAATAATCGTTTATATCGGACACATTGCCCCTAATTTACATCAAAAATTCTAAATAAAAGTAATAGAATATAAAGTAAACTCAATTCAAAAAAATATGGTGCGACAAACTGCGACAAACTAAAAATACGCCATCTATCGATGTGGCTGTAAACGAAACCTTTAATTTGAGCTAAATTTGTAAATAGTTTGTGTCACTGGTGTGGTTAAACAACACCACCGATTTGAATAAAATTTTCACTAATACGTTGCAGTTTTCTCTACTTGAAATTTAGTGTTGGTTTTAGTCAAATCGGTTCATAAATAAAAGAGTTATATCAATCTAAAGATTCGCATATAAAATGCTAATAAACAAGAAAGGTAGTCATAGGAACCGCGTAATCAAAAGACAAAACCTCATCGAGTTTGGGCTCATTTGATTCGTCTTGACGAGTACTTTGATACTATATAGTAACCAGGGTCCGATGACGGAGCTGGAAGGTTGCCATAGGAACTCCGTGATTAAAAGAAAAAACCCCATCGAGTTTGGGCTCATTTGATTCGTCTTGACGAGTACTTTGATGCTATATAGTAGCCAGGGTCTGTACATAGGTAGGTATCATTTTGCACCTTATTTTTAATTTCTAAACCATGTAAAATCATCAGGAAACAAATTAGAATTCATTTAAATTAGTAAATGTAACTTATTTCTCGTATGAATCAGCGCCAGCGGAAAATAATGGAACTAATCTAATGTGCGCATGATGCGTGTAAATATCAGTAATAAATATCTTTTTGCTGCTTATTTTTAATTTCTAAAACATGTAAAATCATCTGAAGATAAATAGAAAAATTCATTTAAAGTTCATTGTAAAAGTAAATTATATTTCATACAAGCTAGCGCCACGGAAAATAATGGAACTAATGTCCTAAGAAAAAGAAATATCGTTTATTCTGCAAACAGTTTTAGAAAAGAAGTCCCGCGTAACCTAGCGGAACTAAATAATAGATTTATAATTACTGTGAATACTTCATTTATTATATATTTTTTATTTGTTAGATTAATTAAATATTATGTACCTTTTTAATTGAGAAATTAAATATGAGAAATTATGAATTGTTAAAAATCTGTAGATATTTTAACTTAAAATCACGCGATTGTGGCGCTCCATCTAGGGGGATCTTTTGTAAAAATCACTGGTTATCCGGAGACACACAGACATAAAATCTGTTCACACCCATTTAGGCATACATCCAGACACAAACTTTCACGTTAGTACGTAGATTTGGGGGGGGGGGGGGGGGCAAGGGGCCAACCCCCGAGATGGCACTTATAGTTGTCATTTTTCTTGCGACAGTGGTGTTCACGACACATTTTCCATTTGGTTCTAAACCTCTTGGTAAAGATTCAAATAAATATTTTCAACTTAAGTTGTAAACTTTTGCAAATTTCTATTTGTGATCTAATAGTCTGTTTAATTACAAAGAAATGAGTGACCCCAGTGATGAAGGTCTTACGCCAAAAGAGTTGAAAGAACAAATTTCGAATGCCGAGTTAGGTATATGATAGTTTCATTTCAGAAAATTTCATTTTAGTTTTTTTTATACAACGATGTAAGAAGATGAGCAAGATGCTCTCCTGATGGTAAGAGATAACGCTGGGATTTAACGAAGGTTAAATTCTGGGTGCACTGCTGAGTCATAAAATGTTAAGATTCTTCAGCCCAGTAATTTCACTAGCCACAGTGCCCTCCTACCGAAGCACAGTAATGTCTGCACATCACTGTTCAGGCGGCAGAATAACTGACACTGTTGGGGTACTAGCCGACCTCCTGCAGAGGAAGTCTACCCACGGTAAAGAGATCACCATTAAATGACGCGGAAAAGAGTCAAGAGTAAGTGTACGGAATCAAGCTGTTATTATTCCGTATTTTTATTAGTTTTTCTGATTTTAATGATAATTTGATATATTTTTGTTTACTGTATTTAATCTTGATGTACTATATGTGTAAGTGGTAATTTATTGCCGTTCTAATTTGTACTGTGGTATAGGTATAACGATAGTTCTGGGACTTATCCCAGGACGTCTCTGAAATCTAAGTATTATTCACAAAAAATGTTTCATAATATTATTTACTAGCTTATGCTCGCGGCTTTTCCCGCACGGCAAAATCCTTTCTTAGCAGTGGTCTACGTCATGAAACCTTTCTATGTTCCAAATTTCAACCCAATCCATCTAGCGGTTGAGGCTGTACGTTATACAGATACATCAGTCACTAGCTTATTCTCATGGCTTTGCCCGCATGGACGGGTTACGTTTCATAATACCTACGGTCGTTTCAACTACGGTCGATATAACTACGGTCGATTCGCATAAGTTCATTTCACATATTGGACGACTCGCTTACAGTGCAACTCGCCTGCGGTTGATTAAACTATGGGCATGTGAACTAATGGGCGATTCGGCCAATGTTCATTTGATATATTGGTTAATTCAACTATGGACGACTCACCTACGGTTTATAAATTCTTTGCTACGCGTGTTTTTAGTACAGTATTCAGGGCAAACCGAAATCTGTTGGTTAGGTTAGGTTTGAACAGTGATCACAATGCGCGAGCCGAGCGAGCGAAGCGAGCGTGCCGCGGCAGCGGCCGGCGAAGCGCCAGATATTTTTCTTATTACTGAATTATTTATCCTGTGTCATGGCATCTTCAGGCATTTTGGCATCTTCTTTCATCTACCTCATCATGGCAAAGTGGCATAATAAGCTGTCTGCGCACCTACAGATAGAAATCATTCAGGTATCAAAAACAACACGTTTCTGAATTCTGTACTATAAACAAGTATTTTTTAGCTGTCATACCTGACTAGCAGCCGGAAACATGGTCTAAAAATACGTGAAACGTCCGTTAGTTCGGTCAAAAATAGGCAAATCGTCCAATAGTTTAATCAACCATAGCTCAATCGACCGTAGCTGAGTTAACCGTAGGCGAATCGTCCAATATTGATTTCAACCAATAGTTATTATGAACGTAGGCGAAACGTCCAATAGACATTTTAAATAGTAGGTGATTCGATCGTAGTTACATATTGGCAAGGTTTGCCAGCCTTTACTAATTCTACGCCCATTAAGTCGCAGAAAACCCGTGAATTGAATCCCTCTTTTCCGTGGAATTGGAAATCGAATTAAATGGTCTGCATCAAATTCATTAATATATGAATAATTTACTGTCACGCGCTACGAAGTGCGCGCGGGTCAGCTAGTTATTAATAAGTCCGAATAATTAATATATAATAAGCCCATAGGTCTATTATGTTTGGAATGTGTATGACTGATGAGTGGCTAGCTCGATTAAAATTATAATTAGTTTCGGAAGCGAAAGCTAACTATACAAATACAATTCTTGTTCTTTTTTCAATAAAGTACTGGCCAAGGCAACTTTAATGCATGGACAACGGTAAAAAATGTATTGTAATTGAGCTACTTTTGGGTAGCTCCAATATGCGTGTCTCTTTCCCACTAAGAGTATTTTTCATAATGGCATCCCTGTTCTATAATTTTCTCAATCATCTTTCACAAAGTACGACAGACTTTCTTATGAAAGAACAGAATTCATTTGATTTCGCATCTTACTGAGATGACAGATGTAACTAGAATATTTGACATAATCAGATAGCGTATCTCATTATACTTATCATCGTTGCGTGAATCATCAAGAACATAACCAAATAGTAATGATGTATCTCGATTTCACTCGAACCAGGTGCAATCTGATTCAAGCGGGTAGGTAGGTACACTTTCCACGTCATTTGAACAACTTTCTCTAACCATGGTTTATACGCGGGTAAGCCTGGATGCTGGAACCGTTAGAGCCAAGAAAATAGAGACCGAGGAGTTGTGCAGGGAAATGAAGTTTTTAGTAATGTTCTTTTTAAATTTCAATGTTTTATATTTTTTTGTATTAAAATAAAAAGGTAACGTGATTTCTTATAGTGTTTGTAGCTATCACATATTGTTACAACTTAGTTACAAAAACAGAGCATAACAAGTGAATTAAATTAAAAATTTAAAAAACCCCCAACGCAATACGTAATTCACCATTTTTTTGATGGCGGCCATCTTGGATTTTAATTTTTATATAGTGGGCTGTATTCTACTCGTTAAGCCCTTTCATTTGATACCCATATTGAGGGGGTCGTGGAAGAAAAAAATAATCCGCCATTTTGTAGCGGCGGCCATCTTGGACCGATTTCCACCAAACATGGCTAAGAACACTCTCGACTAACTCTACTTTCAAACAAAAAAAACTAAATCAAAATCCGTTCATCCGTTTGGGAGCTACGATGCCACAGACAGACACATACACACACACCCACACACAGACAGACAGACAGACAGACACGTCAAACTTATAACACCCCGTCGTTTTTGCGTCGGGGGTTAAAAATAGATTATTTATGAAATTGATTTTAACATTAAAAACAGATAAACCTAAACCGTCTAATGGTGAACGCACATCTATCCGCATCGACCGCGGCGTAAGAATTTTTGTTTGGAAAATCTTCCGATTCGGACGATTCGACTCCGGCAAGTGTGCGAGGTTTCATGAGATTTCATATAAGGAATTCAAAATTCCATTCGTTCGGCGCGGTCGATGCGGATATATGTGCGTTCACCATAAATTAATAGCAATAAAACTTTTTGTTATTAGGGAAATTTTAAGGATCCATGGTACAGCATTCCAGGCGTTTGACACAGGATCGAGGGTCCATAACATTAAGGAGGCTTATGCTCAGCAGTGGGATGTAGAGGGCTGAGAATGATTGTACTATTAATCTATGGTAGAGCCGAAACTATATTTTTCATGGGCATTCCCCCCTGCTAATACTAACATTCTACCACCATATTTTTCTCCCTGCCAGTCCTTACATTCTATGTTTCTCTACTACTTCGCGGGAAAGCTTGTATTTCAATGAAAATAGTTTTTACTCACCTCATTTTCAATGATGGTCAGCTTATCCTTCTCAATACCGAGATCATCGTAGAGAATGTCTCCGGTGACCGGAATCAATTTCTTCATCACGTGAGGTTTCTCCTCCCTTATCCGGGCAAATAACTGAAATATTGAAATTTATTGTTATTATAACTTGCAAACTTAACTGGAGTCTCGGCAAAGGAGACCATAGTCTTGGCAAACGTAGTGTAGGATCCCCATAGGCGAAATAAGATGATAACCAGAGATGAGCTGAAATTTAAAATTTGGTACTAATATATGAACTTTTTACAACTTAAGGAAAACAACAACTTTTGGCTCTACGTTTACCCACTATTGTTTGTCCATCAATAATTATTATAATTTAATGTAATTATATAAAAGGAAGATATAACAAATTTAATTGTCAAAGGTGTGACGTGTTCAAAGGTAGAGGTCATTGTGAACTGTCATATATTTGTAAATAATTTACTGTCGAAGTTTAACGCCACGCATAACTTTACAACTCAAGAATTTTACACTCGATTGGATTTTATGGTGTGAACACCAAACTGAAGCAAGAAAAATGACGTCAGGGTTATTTTCTATCTCACTTACCTCATACAAATTTAAAACAAAATACTATCGTCAACCTACGTATTCAGTATGAGTGAGATGGCAAACAATCGTGACGTGTTTTGCTTCAGTCTGGTGTTCACTTTACAGCCTCTATTGAATATAACCTTCTTGGTACAACTGGTAAGTGCGCGTACGCATAAAAACGTTAATACTTTCAATGCAATGGATTGCAGCATTGTTGGTAATTACTTAACTTGTACTTTGATGCGTGTCTCCGGTGTTTGGATGGCTAAATACCTTTAAAAGGTTTCCGATACATTTCACATTGTAATAAATTGGTAAGAAACTAAGCATAGAAATCTTGAAATTGTTTTAGAAAATCGGGTAAAGAATTTTTGTAATGTTACAGTTTAAAAAAAATTGGTAAAGTTATTTTTGTGTTAGTGCCACGGCAGCGGCCGGCTATGCGCCATGTGCGACTTGTTCTTATTACCGAATTCACAATTCATGTTTAGAGATACAAAATACAAACATTTCGTATTTTTGAGATACTAAGGTATATACATTAACTTACGGGTAGTTTCCACATATCTTCAATCCTGGACTCCGGTGACTTGCCTCGTTTTGATCGAACGAGAGCATAAATTCCGCCGAGATCTGGGACGCTGTAGAGCAATTTCTCTATGAGGACCTTCCCCATCAGACCCAAAGCTCCCGTGATGAGGACTTTGCGGCCGCGGTACCATTCGTTCACTTCTGACGTCATCGCGACCACCCTGGAATTGATTGATTGGAAGTTAATGGTTATGAAAGTATTTATTGTGTTATTATTGAACTTTTGTGAAACTACCGTCCTTTCAGTATTGTACATTTCTTCTCCCTGCACGCTTGTGTGGAAGTAGTCACATTGGCTTTAATATTTGTGATTGTCCAATTTACTTTTCTATGTAACTTTTCTAGTTACCTAAAGAGTTATGTATCTTACTTGGTCAGCAATGTTAGAGTTGTTCTGTATAAAATGGAATAGAACGCATCATAACGAAGAATCATTCAAACTAAAATATAACAAATGATATCTGCTGATTTTAGTCAAGTTAAGATTTACACCATAGTACCTAAATCTTACATTTTTCAACAAGTGGTTAATATTTATTAACACTGAAAAGAATATTGAGTAAGAGTTAAATAAAGTCTCTAATCAAAGTCGTCACAAATTAAACATCTCGAATAGAATATCGCTGATACTTGAAATTTAATCGAAGTCTACTAAATGGTAGACATCTTTTAACCAATTATCACGTTGCAATATTGCTAATATTTATGTATTCATAGTTAGCGTTTACACGCTTTGCAATCGACTCTTGCGCAAGAGATATCAACGGCTTAAAGTACATTGATGTTTACACAAAGTTTTGATTAAATGAATGGAATGAGTAGGTAATGAAATTTAAGCCCTACATTTTACAATTCAAGACATCGATAAATTTTGCTGCAAAGTGTTTTATGCAAAAGAAATGAAAAACCATCAAATGTTGCGTTGGCGACGCGAGTACTTATAAGTTTTTGTACTTATTGCTAGTCGCTTGGGGGGTATTTTTCGAGGTATTTGCGGTTGCCAAATGTTAAACTGTGCGTTAGCCCACAAGGCCCTTAAGATACCTGTTAAGGTATCTTTCAGGCTTAATGCATTGACGGAATCCACGAGATAACTACCACTCCTGCATAGTCTTTGTGATGGAGGACGGGGAATCGGTAGAGCCTTGTCATCCAGTCTCCTAGACGAGGCCAATGTCCAAACATTCTGGCTGATTTTCTAATGAATTTTCTGTATTAAGCTGAGTTTGGACCGTTTTGTGGCAGGCCTACCTTCTTAATATTATTTTGTGTATAATTTCTTATTTTAGTTAATAATAATATATTCCCGCGTAATGCATCTATGTGTACAAGTAAATATCTATTCTTTCTTTCAAAATATGCAGATGCTGATGTAAAGTGTCACAATCATCGTCCAATTTGAGCCTTCACTTAACAAACATGTGTTTCTAGGATTTTCCCAAATATTAACACATTCTCTTGAGAGATCCATGTGAAATTCTGTTTACTCAAGTAAATGGATGTCAGGTAAATACTTATAATGGTATAGAATTCTTTGCCCTCAGAGTTTCCACATAGGAGAGCCGGTAATGTTCAGTCACGGACTATGTAATTGATATAACAGACACCACACACCAAAAAAAAGTAAAGCCAAATTTAGGTCAACCATTACGTACACCTATTGTTGGCGATCTTCAGTAAATTTAAGTAGTTTAGGGAACCCACTAATGTTTTGTAAAATAGGCAATAGATATAAGTAGTTAGGGAACCCACTCATGTTTTGTAATAGGTCTTAATAAATTATTAGGTTAAGGTTAGATTAAGGTCTAGGTATAAGTACACGGTAAATAGGTTTTAATAATAACAATAGGTTGTAGGTAAAATTTATATAAGTCCATAAAATAGCTTAAGTAAGGTCAGTCACATAGTGACATAGAAAAAGTTTGGTAGTTTTTCGGCTATAACTTTATTTATTGTTAACTTATATTAATAAGAATTTATGTACTAGATAGGTCTCAATAAGAGCTATCTAATGATACTAAACATGCTAGGATCAAATAATTAATTATGTATCAAAAGTAGGAAAAACCGTGTAACGCATAGTAAAAATTTGTAAAAATACGCGCCGAAATTGGTCGCAAAACAGGTGCTCTCTTTACGGTAAGGGTACGACCCAAGTTAGTAAGCACCAAAACAATGCATGTCATGCCAGGACATCCAATGGGAAAATAGCGTCAAGTACCTGGGTGTCCACATCGACCGGGCGTTGAGGATGAAAGCGCAAGTGGACCACGCCGTCCACCAAGCCAAGGCGGCGCGCGCTCTCCTCCGCCCGGTCCTCAACTCCAAGCTGCCACTACGGACGAAGCTGGGCATCTACAAAGCGTACGTCCGTTCCCGCCTGACGTACGCTGCCCCAGCATGGTACGCGCTAGCATCGGCAACGCAGAGGAAACGCCTGCAGACAGTCCAGAACGTGTCCCTGAGGCACATAACGGGAGCGGGCCGTTATGTGCGCAATGATGTCATCGCCAGGGACACGGGCGTTCCGGAGGTGGGAGAGTTTGTGGCCCGGCTCGCGCGTCGCATGTTTGACTGCGCAGACAACGGGCCGCACCCCCACCTTCACGACATCGCGCCGCATCACGCCCGCCCGCCTGAGGCGCCCCAACCGCGCGCACTGCCGCGCGACATTCTCCCCCCACGAGAGGCTGGAGAATAAAGGAGCCCGACGAGCAACCCGCAGCGGCCGCTGTGACGCGCCCGACATATCACTCGGTTGACGCTCCAGCGGCCCCCAGTGACCCGGGGGTCGAAGCCCCCGTGCGATTCGGCCTAGGTTAAGGGGGAACACCCCGAGGCCTATCCCCTCACCTCCCCCCCAGGGGGGGGAGGAAGAACAACACTACTACTGCATGTCATGCTTGGCTGCTCTGAAGAAAGAATAAATATACGAAGAAGTATAGGAAGAAATAAGAAGTTTTATTTAAGAAGAAAGAAAAGGGTCAGGCCTTGATCTCCCCCTTCCCCTCCGGGTCTCCAGCGCATCAGTAGGTTCGAGCCGGGGCTTTCTCTTTGTTTCACCCCGACTCGGCCTGCGTGTTTAAGACCCGGAGCCGCGGTCGGCAACACGCTCGACCGCAACAGCTGGTCCTCCGAGCCGGATCCAAGGTCTGACCTGCGTTGAAGAGCGAAGATGCCGGTCACCCGAAGCAACAAGGGAGCGGAGCCTCGCACCACGGAAGCGGCAACGTCGGGCCACCCCGGCCCGCATACGGATACGTTGCCGGCCGCCACCGCGATGCCCGCACCATCGTCGGCGACGCCGGGTCCCCTCGGCCCGCACCCGGTCGCGTCGCCGGCTACCACCGCCGGGCCCGCATCATCGTCAGCAACGCCGGCCCCCCCCGCCCCGCGTTCGGCCGCGTCGCCGGCCGCCGCCGCGGGGCCCGCACCTTCAGCAACGGAACAGAGCAGCCGTACCGCTACCTCCGGGACCACGACGGAAGGCACGTTTCCGTCAGGGACGTCTTACGAGACGACCAATACGGTTCCGGAGGAGCGCACCGTGGTACCTTCAGCATCAAAGGCAGCATCGGTCGCGTCGGCAAGAAAGAAGAAGCGGCTTGAACTACAAGCCGAACTCGCGCGCCGCCAGGTCGAGGAGGCGCGCGCCGCGGCTGAGCTGGCAAAGGCTAAGCTGGAGCTTCTGCAACTTGAAGAGGACGACGACGACTCCGTCATCAGCGACCCGGACGACAAGGAAATGGAAGTCGAGAACTGGGTCAAGGAATCTGCGGCAAGAACTCCGGCGGCCACAAGTCAAGAAAAGGAACCCGTCAAGAACACGCAAGAGGGCGCTAGCGAGCTAGCTAGTGCTATACTGGCGGCTATCAAGAACACTACGAAGAGCGCGCATGTACCGAACTATATGCACGAGCTACCCTTCTTCGATGGCGCCAGCGGTGAATGGCTTGCGTTCCGGACGGTGTATGAAGATACGGCTACGAATTTTTCGGCGGTACAGAACATGGCAAGACTGCGCAAGGCGATCAAGGGTACGGCAAGAGAGGCGGTCAAGAGCCTTCTCTATACGGACAGCAAGCCGGAAGACATACTGGAGGCACTGCGGCGACGCTTCGGGAGGCCCGACGCGTTAGTGCTGGCGGAAGTGGACAAGCTGAGAAGCCTGCCGAGGATGACCGAGAATCCACGGGACGTCTGCACCTTCGCCAGTCAAGTGAACAACATCGTGGCCACCATCAAGAACCTGAAGAAGCCCCAGTACCTGCAGTCACCAGAGATGCTCAAGACAGTCGTCGACAAGATGCCCGCCGTGCTCCGCTACAGATGGTTCGACTTCTCAGCGACGGAAGAAGATCCCGACCTGCTACATCTTCGGAAGTTCCTGGATCAAGAGGCCGATCGCTGCGGACCGTACGCCGCGCAAGAAGCAGTCACAAAGAAGAAGGGAAGCCACTCACACCGTAGCCGAAAAAAGAAGAAACGACTGCGCCTGCTGCAATGAAGATCATCGGCTGACAGACTGCAAGAAGTTTTTAGAAGCCGACGTGAAGGAACGATGGGACATTGCAGCGAAGGGCCGAGTGTGTTTCAAGTGCCTGCAGGGAAGACACAGAAAGGAGAACTGCAAACGACCGGCCTGCAGGACCTGCAAGAGGTGGCATCATCATCTGCTGCATGAAGACAGAGAAGATACAAGAGCCACCAAAGAAGTAACCAACAACGTGTTTCAAGTACACGCGACCAAGGTGACCAAGGCGTATTTGAAGATAGTTCCAGTAGAAGTATACGGGCCAAAGGGAAGTCTGAAGATTCTCGCACTGCTGGACGAAGGCTCAACGGTCACACTTCTGGACTCGTCGGTCGCAAGGCAACTGGGATTGAGTGGTCCGCAAGAACCACTCGCGATCGAAACCGTTGGCGGGAAACTCATCGCGAAGAGGGACTCCATGATGATCAGCGCTCACATTCGAGGGTTCCACCAGACAAAGAAGTGCAAGATCGGCGAAGCGAGAACCATCGACGAGCTACACCTGAGCCCTCAACGCATCGAGAAGCGCATGATAGAAGAATGCTCTCATCTGAAGAAGTTGGTCGACAAGCTGTACTATGAAGAGGAACGACCCAAGCTTCTCATCGGGCAAGATAACTGGGAGCTGA
The DNA here is from genome assembly GCA_947507615.1 of Hemithea aestivaria. Taxonomy (NCBI): domain Eukaryota; kingdom Metazoa; phylum Arthropoda; class Insecta; order Lepidoptera; family Geometridae; genus Hemithea; species Hemithea aestivaria. The sequence goes on from OX382331.1 coordinate 6,680,052, forward strand.
TAGTATCCCGGGGAATACGCAAAGGAAAGAAGAATCAACCCGTCGCATCACTCACGCACCTGGGATGGGTGCTACATGGATACGACGCGGGAACGACGAAGCCAGTGAACTTCGTGACCTGCGCGCACATCACCGCCCGAGAAGAAGAATGGGACAACGCGATCAAGGAACACTTCGCCCTGGAATCGCTAGGAGTACAGCCGCGTCGACCCAGCACAGACACCGAAGCAAGAGCACTCAAGATTTTAGAAGAAACAAGCCGGCGACTAGAAAACGGAAGATATGAAGTCGGCCTGTTATGGAAGAAGGACAACACGGAAATGCCAGACAATCAAAAGTCGGCAGAAGATCGTCTGAAGTCCATCGAGAAGAAGCTCGACAAAGATGCCAGCCTCAAAGAAGAATACAGCAAGCAGATACAACATCTGCTCGACAGAGGTTATGCGGAGGAAGCACCTCAAGAATCGACATCGAAGAAGAAATGGTACCTGCCACACTTCGCAGTCACGCATCCCACGAAGCAGAAGAAAAGATTAGTATTCGACGCGGCCGCCAAGTACTACGGGACAAGCCTCAACAGCGCGCTGCTGCCGGGGCCCGATCTGCTACAGTCCTTATTCGGCGTGCTGCTTCGTTTCAGGCAACATCCAGTCGCTGTAGTGGCCGACATCAAAGAGATGTTCCTGCAAATCAAGATACGAGAAGAAGATCGTGACAGCCTGCGCTTCCTGTGGCGGGGAGACCTCCGCACCGGCAAGCCGAAGGAGTACAGGATGACGTCGGTCATATTCGGAGCGGCGTGTTCACCCTGCGCTGCGATCTACGTGAAGAACCGAAACGCTGCTGACTTCAAAGAAGATTACCCGGCGGCTGTGCAAGCGGTGGAGCGCAACCACTACATGGACGACTACCTGCACAGCCTACCAACAGAAGCAGAAGCCATCAAGATCGCAAGCGAGGTCGACACGATTCACAAGAGGGCGGGATTTGAGCTCCGAGGATGGGCGTCAAACAAGACTTCGGTGCTGGAAGAGCTGACCCGAGAAGAAGATACGTCGAAAGAAGTCGAGCTGGGATCCAAAGAAGAGAAGACATTGGGCTTAAGATGGTTCACCAAAGAAGACGAGCTGGGTTTCCGTACGAGCCTGAGGAACGTGCAAGAAGTCGTCGAGCAAGGAAGAACTCCCACCAAGAGAGAAGTCACGAGCGCGGTGATGTCGACCTTCGATCCTATGGGGCTGGCGTCACCCGTGCTCATCCAAGGGAAGAGACTCCTGCAAGAAATCTGGCGAAGCGGCATTGAATGGGACGACCAAGTCACGGCGGACAACGAAGAACAATGGAGAAGATACTTGAAGAATCTGCAACTGCTACAAGATCTGCGAGTTCCACGATGCGTCCACTCCAGCCACAAGGGGGAGCTGCACGTCTTCACCGACGCGAGCGAGACGGCGTACGCCTGCGCAGCTTTCTGGAGGCAGAGGAACAACGACGGCGGATTCGACGTGAAGCTCCTCGCCGGCAAAGCGAGGGTCACTCCATTGAAGCCAGTCTCCATACCGCGGCTCGAGCTGCAAGCCGCACTCCTGGGGACCCGCCTAGCCCGGTCCATAGAAGAGGAGATGGACATCAAGCCAGCAAGGAAGATATATTGGACAGATTCAAGCACAGTACTCGCTTGGATAAAGTCCGATCCAAGAACATTCAAGCCCTTCGTCGCACACCGGCTCGCGGAGATAGAAGATACTTCAAGGCCACAAGAATGGAGATGGATCTCGACGAAGGACAACCCAGCTGACGACGCCACGAGAGACGTCCCCGACGAGTTCGACAGCAATCACCGGTGGTTCGTCGGGCCTGCGTTCCTGAAAGAAGACGAAGCACTCTGGCCGGCTCCGAGAAGTTTCAAGAAAGAAAAAACCGGCGAAGAGAAAGAAGTCTCAACAGTAGCCACGGCAAGAATCAAGGACGACTTCCCTACCCCGGACCCGGCGCGATTCTCAAGCTGGAATCGGTTGTGCCGCGCCACAGCGCGGGTACTCCAGTTTGCAGACCTATGCAGGAAGATTCATCGCGTCAACATTTCAAAGAAGACAGAAAAGGCTGATCCGACCTGGGGCAAGATCGTCAAGAAGAAGAAACAGAAGACCGAAGGCTACATTCCAAAAGAAGAAAAGAAGTTCCTGCCCATAGAAGATTGCTACAAGAAGACTGCTGAGAAGATTCTTCTAAGAAGAAGTCAAGAGGAAAGCTTCGGAGAAGAGATCCACGCGCTGAAGAAAAGCAAGCCTCTCGACAACTCTAGCAAGCTAAAGAAGATCGACGTGGCGCTGGAAGAAGACCTGCTGAAGATCAAAGGAAGAATCAACGCGGCGCGAGACTTAGAAGACAGCTTCAAGAAGCCTATCATCCTGGATAGCAAGAATCACATCACGAGGCTACTCATCGCGCACTACCATCAGATCTTCAACCACGCCAACCACGCTACGGTCATCAACGAAGTCAGGCAACGCTTCTGGGTACTGGGTCTTCGAGCAGCGGTTCGAGCGACGGCACATCAGTGCCAATGGTGCCGAGTACACAAGGGCACTCCTGCGAAGCTACCGACGGGAGACCTGCCTGCGGAACGACTGTGCTACGGGATGCCGGCGTTCACCCGCTCAGCGGTGGATTACTTCGGGCCTATGACGATCACCGTGGGACGCCGGCACGAGAAGCGGTGGGGAGCCCTCTTCACCGGCCTGACGACGAGAGCCGTCCACGTGGAGCTCGCCCCATCTCTATCGGCGAGCTCTACGATCCTGGCTCTAAGGCGACTGGCGGCGAGAAGAGGCATGCCGAAGACAATATTCAGCGACAACGGCACCAACTTCGTGGGGGCGAACAAGGAACTCAAAGAAGCCTGGGAGGAGCTCCAGCAAGAAGAGGTCGTCAACGAAGCCGAGAAGATGGGGGTCAAGTGGAAGTTCATCGCACCGGGGGCGCCAAACATGGGCGGCGCCTGGGAGCGACTCGTCAGATCCATCAAGACGGCGCTGGGAGCAACTCTGAAGGAGAAACACCCTAAAGAAGAAGTCCTGCATACTCTGCTGCTGGAGGCCGAACATATCGTCAACTCCAGGCCTCTAGTGGAGAAGACAGAAGATGAAGAAGACGCACTGACTCCCAACCACTTCCTCATTGGGAGATCCTGCGGCCTGCCGAGACTGGGGACCTTCGACGATCGAGACCTCACTGGACGGCGCGACTGGAGAGCGGCGCAGCGGATGGTCGACCACTTCTGGGCTCGATGGGTGAAGGAATACCTTCCAATCCTGATCCCAAGGCGCATCGACGGGAAGGCGACCAGCTACAACCTGAAGCCTGGAGACACGGTCCTCATAGTGGACTCCACGCTGCCCCGAGGGACCTGGCCGAGGGGGAAGGTGATCCAAACCTTCCCTGGACCCGACGGCAGAACGCGAGTCATCGAGGTGCGAACGAACGGCGGTATCCTGCGACGACCGAGCTCCAAGGCGATCCTGCTGGCACCTGCGAGAGACGACCACGCCGCTGCAGCCGCCGAGCCTACGAGCAACGAGATCGCCGAGCCAGACGACGGTGCTGCGCACAAGGGGGAGGATGTTGGCGATCTTCAGTAAATTTAAGTAGTTTAGGGAACCCACTAATGTTTTGTAAAATAGGCAATAGATATAAGTAGTTAGGGAACCCACTCATGTTTTGTAGAATAGGTCTTAATAAATTATTAGGTTAAGGTTAGATTAAGGTCTAGGTATAAGTACACGGTAAATAGGTTTTAATAATAACAATAGGTTGTAGGTAAAATTTATATAAGTCCATAAAATAGCTTAAGTAAGGTCAGTCACATAGTGACATAGAAAAAGTTTGGTAGTTTTTCGGCTATAACTTTATTTATTGTTAACTTATATTAATAAGAATTTATGTACTAGATAGGGCTCAATAAGAGCTATCTAATGATACTAAACATGCTAGGATCAAATAATTAATTATGTATCAAAAGTAGGAAAAACCGTGTAACGCATAGTAAAAATTTGTAAAAATACGCGCCGAAATTGGTCGCAAAACAGGTGCTCTCTTTACGGTAAGGGTACGACCCAGGTTAGTAAGCACCAAAACAATGCATGTCATGCTTGGCTGCTCTGAAGAAAGAATAAATATACGAAGAAGTATAGGAAGAAATAAGAAGTTTTATTTAAGAAGAAAGAAAAGGGTCAGGCCTTGATCTCCCCCTTCCCCTCCGGGTCTCCAGCGCATCAGTAGGTTCGAGCCGGGGCTTTCTCTTTGTTTCACCCCGACTCGGCCTGCGTGTTTAAGACCCGGAGCCGCGGTAGGCAACACGCTCGACCGCAACACCTATATAAGTTACAATTAAATTGTTTACAGAAATTGTGTTTGCTACAGGACATTGATAATGTCTTAACTAGCGTAACAATTTTGATCGCACCATGATTATTTTAATATTAATGGACCTAAGACGAACTCAACAATTATTGTACTGTTTGGACTAACAATAAATCTTTAGTACCTACCTACTAGTACTTTAGGCGTCAATATTTCCAATTTCCAAAGCACAATAGTGTGCACTGTGACGGACACCAATACGAGGGAAGATTTCTTATAATCTGGTTTGCAATATTTTATAAGTTATTTCACTCTATTTTAATGTTAGTTTTACAAAAACATAATATTTGAAACCAACCCTTCCCAACCCTACCTTACTCTATTCTATTCTAAATAAATGTTAAAGAAAATGTAATGAGGCATTGCAAGATTGAAAGCATTGCATTGCTTTATCGAATGCGGTATCTGCCGTCATTACTATAGCCTGTGTACACAGTTGCGTAAGTTCTTACTTGTGACAGCGGTTTGCGGAGCCGCCGGTCTGCGGTTAGCGGCGCAAATCACGCGTACACACTCATTTCTACGGTTTACGCAGTTTGTTGCCAATTCAAGTATCACACTTGTACCTTTTACCAGTATTGCACTCTGGTTAGGTAGGCTCTAGAAAGATTCTGGTTTTGAAGTATTGACACAGTCGTGAAGGTGTGACCGGAATATAAGTAGGACGCTGGCATTACATCTTACTTTTCCTTTTTAAACCGATATCGAACTTCCTTGGAGTTTCGGAATTTCGGTTTTGTATCTTAATACTAAATTTTAAATAGAGAGCGCTGAATTATATATTTATTGAAATATACTACAATTATAAAGTACCTATAGTGTATGAGGATAACCATAGCATTAAGCTTTATTGTTACTAACCCATAGTTTATAATACGTTTGTACCCATAGATCAATAAGACAGCATATATTCATAATTAGTCCGAAATTCTCGTATCATTTGCTTCTCGCCCTATATGGCGACCCTGCCAAGATACCTACAAGAAGTTGCTCTACTTATGCTTAATTATTCAATTTTAAGACCACTGTTTGGGAAAGTATCTCTATAAGAAGAACGGGCATGATACTCATAGGATTTTTTTTCACCTCAAGGTATTAGGCACGGAGTAATCTTCTGATGGTATTAGGTATGTGTATCTATATTGTTTTCAGATTTAAGAATAGTTTAATTGTCAGTCTCCATTTGGTTTATCGTGCAGAAATTTGCATCCAACAACAAAACAAAGAGTAGAAAATGGTCTTTGATTTTGATTGCATTGCGCTAGCTGATTAAAATAGCCGTTATTAAATTCAGCCGTTTAAAGTTTTTCTGCATACCGTACTACCCACTTAATAACTAATTCATAATGTCTACTGCAGTCATTAGCTACTTAATTTTTAGCACGCTCTTGTAAACACCTATCATAAAACATGTTAATCGTTTTATACCACAAATTCGCAACCGAATATTTTATGGTATGTGACTTTGAATTCATTAAAACGTTTTTTAGCTGTTTACAGTTTACAGTTATTTACAAATGTGTAAGAATTAATTTACTACCTTCCTGTGTAGTTTGTACTTTTTTTGACGCTGAGAAAAAACGCTTCACGCGTATCCTCTCGTGCGGGGACGGGAGGGGTTATTTGGCTCCCCATTCAGCCGCGGATGAGTGCTTCGGCGTATCCGCTGCCCCGGAATTATGGCGTCCCGCAGGAACACCCCCAGGTTTTTAGTGGGTATCCCCGCCGCGCCCATCTTCGGCGGGGGAGTTCCACATACCACCCCGCGCCCCCCGTGGCGTGGGGTGATGACGCGTAACGCATTTTTCCTGGATAAAAAAAGATTCCCCGTTCAGGATGACTGCACGGGTAGGTATTCCACCGGGTAGGGAAACAACTCAGCGGCACTCCCGCATTGTCTTTGCGATGGAGACCTGGAAATGGGCAAAACCGGCATAGCCTTAACGTGTAGTAGGTATGTAGTTACCATGACCATGTAGTATGTAGTTTATTTGGTTAAAATAACGTTCAGCAAGTAAGTAAAACAATGTAAACATATTTTGTCCCAATTGACAAAAGTGGCTCTAGCCCGTTACGATTGAAAGGAGCGGGATATTTTTGCTCTGGAAAAGGTTACGGCTGAAATCACTCTTTCTACTAATTTTAGGTATATATGCGAGAACGTGTGTAGGTGTTATTATGTGAGTGTGTTGCTTCTTCACGCCTAAACGGTTATAGATCAGATTATGTTAAAATTTTGGTACTTTACCAACATTTTAACATAGTCGTACGTTTTAACATAAAGGTAAGGTATAAATTGAAATTTTTTTTTTCAATTAATATAATATTATTAATAGAAAAAATATACTTACAAAAACATAATATTAATATAATATATGCTATAGGTAGCTTAGACCCTGAAATATCACTGAGGCTTACCTATTTACTTATCATCGAGTAAAACCGCTGGGCTCAGCTAGTTTTTTAAAAAGGTAACTTGTCTCAAATGAAATGAATGCAAAAGTTAATAACTTTTGCATTCCTTAACTTAGGCCACTTTGCAAACAAGTTAACGTATGGTTAAAGGCCATACTAAAAACCTTATTTTGTTTGAAAGTTTAAATTATAATAAGTAGCATAAAAAAGAGTTAAATTAAAGAGTAGAATTTTACAGTCCTTTGTTACTCACCGATTTATAACTACAAACCAATACAAATAATACTCGTATCATTGAAATAAAATTGATAGTTAAGAATAACGGGGATCGTAAACTCGAAACAAAGCTTCTTCATATTAAATAACATAACTCTTTGACTGTGACTTAGACTTAAGACTGGTATTATAATTACACTTAGAGGAAGGTACTTCGTACTTAAAGGCTAGATATAGATCCTACAATAATTGCAAAGAAAAAACCTGAATGAACATTATTCAACTATCAACTTACCACAGTTTTGAAATCCGCACACACAAATCACGTCTGACTTCTCAAAACTAAACCAGAAACTGTAGCGCGAAAAGTGAAAATTGTTCAAGTCCCGTGAAGACCGGTGTTACGAAGATCACGAACTAACTGGTTGGTAAGCTGTGGCGACGGTTACGAAGATCACGTACTAACTGGTGGGTAAGCTGTGGCGACGGCGAGCGAAGCGCGACGCGATCGTGCACTCCTTCGTGCATTGGCTGACTGTTGTATAACCACTTTACTTAGCTATAGAGGTCTAGTTAGTGGGAACCCTGAATTTATAGGCTCAGAAGGTCGGTCTTTACGACCTAAATTCATATTTCAAGTTTTTTTATTGTAGCATATGCCTTTTTTGAGAATAACAAACTAACAATACTACAGCTACTCTACAGTAGAAAAGAACACTTTTATTAACACAGATCGGCCGCAAGCCGGACAGAAAATCCAAGTGCTCCAAACCACTGTCAGATGGCAGAGTGCCCAGAATGCTGGCAGCATTGCCACGTTGAGTGGCAATACTTATACATTGGGCCAATAAATATACCCCAGCATTTAAAGTTAGTTGTGATCTCTATTTTTTGTAATTTTTTTTCTCGCTTTGGAATTCGTCTGTTTTACAGGCAGTCTACAGTTACAGAATTTCTCATTGTCTTGTAGGTTTACTTAGATATATTAAAAAAACATACCACTGTCAAAAATAAACTTAAATAACTTATACAATAACAGTTTTAAACATACGCTTTTTCCGAACACAAAACTACAGGGGTCTTGCTTCAAAAAATTTAAACTCCCCTTAGAGAGCAATAATTTTTCATTGAGATCGTGTCAGTGGATAGTGCCAACCCCAGCGAATACTACGTATAATGTATTCTGTATGTATTATTGAAAAAACCGGTGGAGGCGACTTTCTGTAATTACTACATTTTACGGCAAAGAAGAGACGTAAGTTTTGCTAAGAAATGCGTTTATTTGGAAAACTAATAAGGCAGATGGTTATTGGCGATACGCTTATTTGGGTATTGCCTTGTTGACCGGTTTTCGTGAGCTTTGAAGACTTTTGTTTCAAATATATACGAAACTTATTATTTCTAGAATGAGATGATCATCCCATTTCAAAGTGTGCGCCGTTCCACTAACGGACAGAAATATTTTATGTGATAGTGAGGTGCATTTTTAGATTGTGCAGACTCTACTACTTACTTACTACAATTTTTGCTTCAATAGTAATTGCATTGTGATTATTATAATCGTTTTGGTTAATCTTTGGCATTTTTGGCAATGTTATCCTACCTGTAATCAGTAATAATGAGAAATTATTAATTCTCAACATTAAATCTTTTACAAAAAATTATTTAAAGCAACGGAATTAACTTATACATCCTTAACTTTAGCCTTTAAAATTACAAAATCTTCGATCCAAGATAGGCTTGGCTTGAACTTTGCATAGCTTTTACCCCCTCCACAGGTTTCTACGCAATATCTTATAATGGTGTACTTTAGTACTTAGTAAAGTAAACTTATGGATCTAAATTGAACAAGCTGCCAAAATCCTTAAGTTTATTTAAAATAGCCATTATCTTATCTCTATTAGCTCAGTAGCAAATGCCACTTATCGTCTTAGTAGGGGGGTTATTCCGGTACCAAAATTGCATTTCTTTTTGCTAACGTCTTTTGTCAAAATTTAACATTTTTAAAAAATCTTGAAAATTCCATAGTAAGGCAGTACAAAATCAAGTGCAACTTAATTTTTTTTAATTTCGCTTCTTTTTCTAATTTCAAAGTGGCGTTTTTGAAAATAAATATGTGTTCAATAATAGGTTATATTATGTACGTTTTGCTGCGCCGTCGTCTCTATTTCTTACAAAATCTGTTAGTCTGATAATAACGAGTAGTATGTGAAGGACGTAGTATTTTCTGCTATCCGTTGGGAATATTTTTTTTATTATAGCATTCTCAGTTTTCACTACCAGATTCCTAAAATAAATCCTTGATTTTTTTGTAATTTTTAAGGAATTGTTTTACGAATTTGCATAATTTATCGTCGTCACCCCAAATCGCATTTTCCACCACACCGCACACCTTGACCATCGCTTAGAAAACTTATCTCTTGTTGCAAATAAAGTTTTTTCTTTCTTCAAAACCTCAGATTCTGGCAGCCCTCTCGTTTTAGGCCCTCTATTTGATTTCCTTTGTCATCAAACGTAACCCTACAGTAGTAATATCCGTAAGGTAATGATCATACGTAGATAATGATCATATAACGTTACTCAATGGTGACTCGGTTGAATGAAGCGTAAAAAGAGAGAGGTTTTAGCACTTCCACGCTAATCATAACAAAACGGTCATGTGAAACTTAGGAAGTAATGTCTTGACTTAGGTGCTAAGTCTAAGAACGGTAAACCATAATAAGTACCTACTTAATTAGACCTAAGACTAAGTAACTTCAAATATGTAACAGTTATATGAGTAAAGAAGTAGAAAAAAGTAGGGTAGGGTAGTAGTAGTAGTAGGGAAGAAGTGTGTAAAATTGTATGATTTTTATAAGGGGCTCTGATTAAGAACGTTGAGCCTCAGCGCGGTTTGTCAAATTATACCGGAGCATACACCGGAGCACCTGGTATTCCGCAAAAAGCCTCTTGCCATTTAAAATCTTATTCAATCTTATTTCAGTTCAACTTCCATAATCCTGTGACCAAAATAGTCCAAATACTCGCAATCGCACTTTGCGGTGTCCTGTGCCATACCAAGGGGCGCAAGGGGATTTTATTCTTAAAAATATTAGAAATTTTTGGCAAGGACTAACGTAATCACGAACTAACAAGTCCTAACATAGTTTAGGTTCAAGAACATAATACTAAATACAGTATTCTCAACTTCGCAATAATCGTAGCAGTGCCTTTCCACTACATTAAAGTCAGCGCCATCTATTCGTTCCTATCTACACTTCAGCATCACGGTTATTCACAGCTTATGTAGGCATATGGCATACATTTATACGATACCTTTTAGTCATATGATACGAGCAAGTTTTCTGGTAAATGAACAGATGGCGTGCTATGATGTTTTTGTTCTAAGCAATATTATACAAATGAATGATCAAAAGTTTAGCTGGAAAATGTATTTTAAAAATGTTTAATATTTTACCTACGTAAAATAATGCTGTTCTAGTTTAAATTCTCTTTAGGTTTTGGATACATGCTAACAGTCATAGTGCTTGTTCACGTGAAAGCGCGGGCGCGGGCGCGGTCGCGGGCGCGACAGACTTTGCTTGCACGTGTGTTTGTACGTGAACACCTTCATAGCACGTCATATGTTTGATATTTTGGTACCTTCATTTGACAAATGCGCTTCAACCCATACAGGGTAGAAGCGCATTTGTCAAATGAAGGTACCAAGGAGCCATTAATTTGTTAAAATGTAAAATTTGGCAATAATTTTTTTTTCTTTCTTTACATAGTGGTACAAATACGAAAACTACTATGTCTAATTCGGTCCACTATCGGTCTGTTATTTGAGGGATTCGGATAGGACTGGGATGTATAAAATTACATATTCATAATAGATAAGACTATGAAGCACAGCTAATATCAAAATGTTTTAGAGCTGTCCCGATACCATTGATATTTGAAGGAAATATAGATATACTATTACGAATGGTACGAGGAGTCTACATTGTAAATAGCTGAAGTGTATGCCCAAGATGGCTAATGTAGGTACATATACTCGAATAGAATAAAACTTGTAGAAAAAGGTCAGAGATCCTTATAATTCCTATTTTCAACTGAAGTGCTTAAAAAAGTGAAGTCTAGATGATGTGGAATAGAATACAACACTACTTTTTAGGGACACTACTAAATCCAAAAAGGGAAATGAAGAAGATTATGATCTGAAACCAAAAATTAGTACTTATAAAAAAAAAAAATATATATAATATTTATTTTTTTAAGATAGAGCCTAGGCCAGATTCTAGAATCTCGAAACATAAACAGTCTATATTATCAGCGAATGAAGAAAAACACACACAACAAATTAACAAGTTTGGTAATAACGCCCACATTCGACTCGTAGTAACCTTGTAAGTTGCAAACAAACGCGTAAACTCATAAAATCGAATAGCTAATAACAACTGATAGATAAAACCCTTATAAGGTGTATAAAGGCAAATACGTTTCTATTGCAAATACGTTTCTATTGCAAATAAATTAATTATATGGGCAGCTTATCTAGAAGATTAAAACCATAAAATTAACCTTCAATAGACATTCTAAAACCTTCAATTAAAGGCTTAATTTCGGAAAATTATCGTAACAACTTAGAATTAAGTCCTTCAAGCTCATAAACACATGTTTTAATGGTTTGTAATAACAGCATTTGAAGTTTGAATGGTTTGTCAATCATAATAACGTACCGTAACGTACGATCCTACATGCAGTGACGTTTTATTAAAGAGAAAGTTGCCCGCCCACGGCGTGTACGCAACACTTCGTATTTCGGCCTTAAAGCTCCATCATTCAGTTTGCGATACTCCCGCTCAAGTGTGTAGTGTACCATAACTGTAGAGCTCCACGCCTGCACAACTTATTTAGCGACAGTGTGAAAATTACGGTCAATAAGTGCTCGAAACGATCGATAAGGAAAGAATAACAAAAGATAAGTACCCCGCTAGCAGATTGTAATCATATTCACACATAAGTGAGACTCGTTATCAACCGCATCGCAGACCACTAATTGAATTAGCCTCAGACTCCTCAGTGCAGTGCTGTTGAAACGTGAAACACAGATTAAGTCATGGATCTTATCGCGCATCGGAATGTGGGTGGACCACCTTCTCAATCACGTTCAATTGTCATGTGCACCCTGGAGTGTGTGTAACTCGGTCGTGTTCACCGTTGCTTGCCATATGATATATCATCTGGCAGCGCCCGGCCTTGTCATCCGATATCGACATTCGATATCATAGAGTTGGACACGCATAGAGCACAGAGACATTACATGCGGGAGTCATACGATTCCTTAATTCAGTTCGTGGCGAGGTCCATGCAGTTCCACACGCTCGGGAAGATAAATAAAGTGATCGAGATAAGCTTGCGCTATGAAGCGTAGGGAGCCAGCTCCCGCTGTAAGTGCTGGTAGGGGCAGAAGCTTGATATCGACGAGAATGAGCCAACAACAGCAAAGAAAGATGCAGAACGCGAGCGCACGAAGTTTCCTTCCTCGGAGCTATTCTTCGCCAGCATCCCAAAACGACCCAGAATGTCATTCTTCACAAAACCCCCAGAAGGGTTACGTGATGCGTAGCTTTTCGTCTCCAGAATCGAAACATCTGGATTACCGACGAAATTCTGATTCGTTCTTCAGACCAAAAGCTCACGGTTCGAGGAGCGAGCTCGATTCAGATCTAGAGAACTTTGAACAGTTTGAGGAATGTCTGATGGATATAGACGCTGACCAAGATGACCATTCATTGGGGCATTATCGAAGCAGTCCTGAAAGAGATGAGCCTAGAAGGGTGGTCACATCTCTCCTTCCCGGCAGTGGACTACAGAAGATATATATGAGACCGATTTCTGCGTCCACAACACAAAGCCTTTACAGCACTCGTGAAGCTATGAAGAAATTGCAGAAGGATGATGCTAAAGGTAGGAAAAGTCTTATAGAAATACTAGTAGTATTTTTACCCCACGTAAGTAACTAATATTTTTTACTTCTTCAGGGTCTAAGCTACCCACATACTAAATTTCAGCTCAACTTATGCCACATACAAACTTTCACCTTTATAAAATCAGTAGGACAAAGATAAATTTGCAAACGGGAAAGTAAACAAATCGTATTAACAACGTTTTAGATAGATACGAGTACGTTTATCGAACAATATATTTTTGTAGAATTATTTGGCAACTCAGTTACGACATTACCTCTAGAATGTACAATGTTTTATTAGATTAGTAGCTTCGTTACCTATGCGCCTACGTCAATGAAGAAAGAATAAAAAGAAATGTTGGCCTTTACCCAACTCATGACAATTTACCAAAATTACTATGTCACTGATGTTTTCCCAGTGGTAGACAGTATAGATCCAATAACTAAATCAACAAAAACACACAACTCACCTCTAATATTGCTGAGAAAATCTCAACCACGGTTTCGGATAATTACGGTGTTCCTTCATCAGGAGTTTACCCCTTAGGTAGAAAAAATGTTAGATATCCAATGTTCAACGGTTTTTTTGTTCACGTCGAGTAAAAACGCATTATGCATACCCGCCCCTTGTGGGGGTATGGGAGGGTTATATGGGACAGGACGCAGGACGACAGCAGTGTGTATGCCTACTAAAACTTCACGGCGGCACTCCCGTATCGTCTTTGTGACGGAGGACTGGGAACCGGTAGAAACTTAGCATCCAATCCCCAAATTGGGAGTCCAACATTGTCCAACCAAAAAGCTATCCTATAAATGGACTAAACCAATTGATCTTAATACCAACTGATGCTTAAAACGTTTAAAAGGTAGGATTAAAATACTTCTCAGGCTAGAAGCATTAACAATAATCGTATTTTAATCTTGATTCAGTACCAAGGCAAGGCTATATTACGTAACATGTTTACCATCGACTATGTAAATGCGAGATTAAAATTAGTAACTCATACAGTTAAATAGTACCTCGGTTTAGCGTGAGGCTTAAAAATCGAATTGTAATTTGGACGTGTAATGGGAAATTGAATGCACGAAAAACTTTCGCTCGTGCGTGTCTTGTGAAGACACTGCAATTGAAGACAGCTTTCGATTTAACCTTCTAAATCTAAATAATTTAAAAATATAAAAGTAAATAGTGACTGACTGACGACGACGAGTCAGTAGTACTGAACGGATTCGGTTAATATTTGGAATTTAAGTAGGTTTTTTGACGTAGACCTCCGCTAAGAAAAGATTTTACCACGCGGGCGATGCCGCGAGCATAAGCTAGTAATAATATAAAAGAAAAGCTTAACTGAAAGATCTATCAAAGCTCAGCGCAAAACGCTACGCTGAATGGATTTTGTTGAAATCAGGCACACAGATAGCTTTTAGGACGAAGTCTTCCGCAAAGAATATATTATTTAGGTAATATATTATAAGGAACTGACCTAGAAGAAGTATATTAGTTATAATATTAGCTGCTATTTGATAATATCGGCTCTAGAGCGCTATTCAATGGAGGCAATCAGTCGATAAGGTGAACCTAATCGATATTTTATGCCAATAGTGAGATATTAAAAAATGCAGTAATAGCCTATTAACCCTGAATTACTATGTTTCATGAACCTTAGATAAAAGAGTAATAAAATATTGATTCTTGGCAATATTGATTATTACCTCTAATTTAATATGAATTAGTGTGCAACTAGTGTGACTGAATGGTGGCCAAGGATAGGCAAACGCAGTGTCGGTCGTCCAGCAGCCAGATGGATGGACGATATGGTAAAAATGGCGGGTCGCACATGGACCAGGACGGGGTTGAGTGGCATAACATGAGGGAGGCCCATGCCCAGCAGTGGGATGGGTGTGGATGACGATGACGATGAGTGTGCCACTAATACCTATATGCGAAATTGAGAAAATAGGAACAGCCTACCTATATCCTGTCTGACTATGTTTGAATAGCTTTAAATCCAGACATCCTACAGTTTTATAGTAAACGTAGTTGCATAAGTATATATTTTCTTCGTCCATGATGATGAAAAATAAAGTGCAATTAATGTCTGGACTTATGTAGAGCAGTTTATTTCATTCAATTCAATTCAATTTATTTATTAATAAATAAAAATCCTCCATAAATCCTCTTTAAACAGTATTATATCGTAACTCTTTGTTATCATTTATCATTATGACAAATAACCGCTAATGACTTTCTTGTCTATTATGTGCTCAGTGTCCGCGTGGCATATTGAGATTTTTACTATCGATTGCTATGTAAATGCAATGCGAATACTGAGCATATTAATGGAAAAGGCTCAGAACAAAAGATGAAAAGGTGTTCATATACCATCCGGTATGGGCAGAATTTCTACTGCTTTACCAAAGTATTACTTAAATATCTGACCTTTCTCTGAACTTAAAGATCTCTATAAACCTGAGCGATATTAGCTACCACCGGCGGGAGACAAAACTGCATAGAGACATTTCTATGCATTTTTGTTTGCTATCTCCTATTGCCCAGGTTTGAACCCAGGTTTTTTAAGACTATATTTATCCTTCAGGTACAAGGCTCAACTTCAGACCTCTAATGGTGAAGATGCCAGCACGCCACATGCTGCAGCCTGAAGACCCGCCATCGCCAGGAGTTGAGGAACTGCAGACCTCCCCACAGCTGGAAATGGAGACAGCTGAGTTAGAACGAGAGATGGACAACGCTGAACAGCACCTGGAGAAAGGAATCGCTATAGCCACGGAGGAAAGTGACGCTGATACTGTAAGTCTTTTTTTTACAAATATCTGTGGTATCTTGTGTCTCTCCAAGCGGTATTTACATTCAGGTACGATGTTCAATGTTCAGTGAAGCCAGGAAGGGATTTATTCTGCCTTTTAGGTTTGGTCTGCTAACATCTCTGACCGCATTATCGCTAAAAGTTTAGACTAGATCGTGATCAAAGTCCCGTACTAGTAAAAACTGTGTTTTAGGAGCTAGAAAACTCGGTTTCGGGAGCCAGAAAATTATGTTGCAGGAACCAAATAAAACTGTGTTTCCAGAGTCTGTTTTTCCCTAGCTCTTTAGCAAATTTTACGTCATACGTTTCTGTTTCGATGATGGGTTTTCCTAATGTTTGGCGACTAGTTTGTTTATAAACTGAGTCACATTCATCGAAATCGAATTCTAAAATACTTTTCTTTCTGCAATCATCGTTTAAAATAGAATTCGTCAGATCGAGGCAATTATTGACAATGCAAACGCATTAATGGCCAACAATTCTACGATGTTTGAGCTTTGGTCCAAGAGAATTTATGCTAATAAAATTTTCGTTTGTACATAACTTCTACGAACTATGAAAAATATTAAACTACATACAGGAAACTGCCTCTTTAATAGTGAAGATACTGAATTACTAAGAAAGATTGGATAACCTTACAGTTTTTGCTTTCTCGTTCATTCCGAGGCAGGCTTGACAGCTCCAAAATTTATTAAAGATCAGGGGCCCTCGATTTCGTACCTACTGCGGGGCTGTTAGCTAATTCATTGCCCCTAAGTTTGATGTCCACTTTAATGTACATTACTTGCTTAAACTTCCTCATTAATACGAGTTAATTATCAAACGCAGCAATGTACCTCTACATTAAAGTGGATATCTAACTTAGTGGCTATGAATTAGCCAATAGCCCTACTGGTCCCGAGCGTTCGGTTCACAAGTTTACGTTTTCCACCCAAGTCGCATTTCGGCGAAGTTGCGACACCGTCCGTTCCAATTCCGTGACCGGTTACGTAACAGTGATTCTCTGAGCAGATGGCAGTCATTATCTTATTCTTTAATAGCCGATTCGCTCTCGGTTGCGATCTCGGAAATGTCATGACAATCCTGTTTAATATTGCTCTAACATTTAACAAAGTCATACTTTAGTATGTTTAGTATCTCAATGCAAGGTAAAGTGGATAGTAAACTTCAATGCTAGCCATTTGTATGTTGCGAGCACAGCGAGCGGTTTTAAAAGTGTTACAGTTTCTACCATACAGACATCCCACAACTGCTCTTTACGCAAAAGCAAATGTTCTCTCAGTTAGAAAATTGTTCATATATGAGAGTTTACGGCGTTATCACAGAACAATTGTTCCAACTCTACCGGACTCAAAGAAAAGGGTTGATAGGTGTCCTGTGCCTCAAGTCCGTTCCCTTTTTGCTCAAAAACAGTTTAATGTAGTAGCACCACATATATATAATAAAATCAATAAAGAATATTCCTTGAAAAATAAAAGTAATAATGAATTCAGAAAACTTATACTGCCTTGGCTTGCACAATACGATTATGACGATATTGAGAATATGCTCTCCAACTTAAGACTTTAAAATAAATAACAGGATAAACACAAACAATAATACCCACCTACATACAATTGTGCACGCACACACACACACACACACACACACACACACACACACGCACACACACACACACATACTAAGACATTATGCATGTTTTATGTTTTACTCATTGTTTTTTTTTTTTCACGATACTATTTTGTGAAGTTCTTAATTTATAATGTAATTTCTTTTTTTGTTCTAAATGTAACTTGCATCACAAAATTTCGTAGACATAAGTGCGGAGACAAATAATGGGAGAAGTCATTGGTTCCTGACACACAGTGATTAACTAGTTTAGGAACCTTTGGATTCAAAAATTGATTATGTACATGTTATGTCAAATAAATAAACTTTAAACTTTAAACTTTAAACTTATAATATGTATATCTATGAAAAATTATGAACATTCAATAACAATTCAACTTCAACTCAACCTCCCCTTCTTTCAACTTTTGTATCTGTTTTAAACTTTATATTGCCCATTGTAGGTACGTCTCGTAGTTCATCTTGAACAAGGTTGAAATAACATTATTTTGATGTAAACATTACTGGTATTCAAATTCAAACATCTATCATAATGTTAAGATTACGATAAGATAATTATTTTGTTTACCTACATACAAAATTAAATAATATAATTAATTATTTTTGCAAGCAAATACTCAGTGTACTTACTTTTGCAATTACTTTGTTAATGTAACGCATATTAACAAGGTAATAAAATAAAATATAGGTCCAGACTCCACCGCTGAAGTTTAAAAATAAATTAATCAATACCTACAGGAAACCCAATTAGCATTTTAGTTTCCTCTATTAAACCCGAGTGAGGCCATGTGTGTTATTAGTCGATTTATTGTTGTCCATAACAGACACTTCCGACGCGGCGTCGTTTGTGTCGCATATTTACTACTACTACACGAGAGGCGAGACACGTGCCCTCTCGTGCTATCAACCTCTCGCGACTCGCCTCCGATATCAACACACTGCGCTAAACAATACGCCTCGGTTACACGTTTGTTGAGTGAACTCATATTATATAGAAACTACGCGATGCAAAATCACTGTGATAATACTGTGAAACACGTATCGAGCGTAATTAAACGCAGATCAGAGGGGCGCCAGTACCGTCACGCCACTGAACAGGCGTCAAAGCCGCGGTTCCCGTGGTAGCAGAACATAAACATCGCGTGATCGATAGCAGTTTGGTGGACGTCGCGTGCCGAACTCTACGGTCGGACGGCTGACGGTGGTGGTGTGAAGTGGAGACTTCTCGTCTAGTCGCCGAGCATCGGAGTGGAGCGGTGCGCGTCTAGCCGACGGCCACCAGAGCAGCGGGAACAATGTGCACGCCTTGACCTTGCGGCGCGCGGGGGGACGAGACGTGCGATGACGCCAGCGCGGCCGGTACGCGGTTCGGCTTTCGGGTGCGATCCTTCGCGGACGGCATCCGCGTAATCTGCGGTCAGCGCGATTTCGAAGTTTGTCGAAAATACCGGGCGGGTGGGCGGCGCCGCGACGCCAGGGACTCTTGCGCCGCTCTCATTCTGCGAGTCGGCGCCGACGCCGACGCGCCTCGAACGACCGACCGACCGAGCCGACTCCCGCCGACCGAGTGAATCGCGACATGCGCGCGCTCCGACATGGGTAATGTGCAGTGCTGCGCCAGCGGACGCTTCCAACAAGGAAAACCGCAAAACAAACCGAAAGAAAAGAAGAAGAAGGGCAAAGGACTGAAAGGTGTAACGAAAAAGACTAACGGTGTCGGTAGTGGTAAAGGAAACGGTGGTGTGCCGAAAGTTACCGTGGCTGAGGAGGAAACCGAGCGGGCGGCCCCGGCGCAGCCCGAGACAGAGCAGTTGGCGCAAGCTGCGCCTCCTGCAGAGGGTGCTCCGAAGACCGACGCTGAAGACCAGACCACACATGATAACGCTACCAGCGAACCGGATGGATCTCCGCGTAACGAGAGCATCGCAGTGGCGAGGGAGCGCTTCTTTGGTCAGGTACGACTAATATAAACTAGACTAAATAATAACATAGTGAGCTACTATAGAAACAGTATAAGATAGTAGGATTATAATGTAACGGTCCGTGCGTAATCCCTTTATCGTGGCGGAACGAATCTTCAGGCGCGCAGAGGTCGTTCTGCTTTATATCATCTCTCGCTGTTCAATACTCAAGATAAAACTTTTAAACGATATCTGTCTACTGTCTATTTATAATATAGCCAATTTATGTTTGAAATAACATCAATAAACAGATGTTATATCACAATATTTTCCTGAAACCTTTAAACCATATATTATTATTATGTTCCGTATTAATATACTGGATACTGATGACCTGTTTTCACTGCTACTAGAAACATTTGGTTTGATTTCATTAATTAAATTTAAATAATTAGCAACACAATCACGTTCGATAAGAGAAAATGAATGCAAACACTGACCAAGCCCAAACAGCCTTTAGTTTTTGTGCAACATTTTTAGTAAGAGGAAAAATAACATTATTTCGTCACAAAATTAACTGAGTAGAAGTCAAGTATTTTAAGGTAAGAAATACATTAAAGTTTTATTTTTATAAGAACGCAGTGAAGGTAACAGAACATAATATGAAGAAATGATGAAACCGTCTTATAAAACCGTGTCTAGTATCCGCTATGCATTATTAGTTTAAATAACGTACCTTCGGCATGCAAAAGTCACGTCACCTCATCTCATTAGCACACGATCTGTGAAGGTACTCAACGCCGTTTATTAGACAGTAGCGATGGGTCGTCGACGTTTTTACAGTCGACGAAACTAGACCGTTAAATTTCGTTCATGGACGGGTCGATCAACTAGTTAAATTCGTCGACTAGTTAACGTGTCTTCTCGTTGACTATTATCGTTGTATTAAACGTTAGACTTGACGATTAACTTAGACTAGATGACACGTTGCAGTTGGTTTAGTATTTAGCCTATTAATCTATGTAAAATTGTAGGTAAATTTTAAACAAGTGAAATTTTAAAAAACTTTTTAAAAACAAGCTGTTATTATTATTACCATAAAGTACTCGTCAAGACGAATCAAATGAGCCCAAACTCGATGGGGTTACGTCGTTTAATTACGGAGTTCCTATAGCCACCTTCCCGCTCCATCATTAGATCAGCTCCATGTTATAATAATATTGCATTGTCATCCGATTTATGCATGCATGCAAAATTTCAGCTAAATTGGACACCGAGAAGTGGGTCAAATATAACTGGCAAGATTTGATTACCGACAGACAGGTATACAAGTAAAAGTAAATAAAAGCTTGTAAAAAGGAAACGATCTTCCCTTCATACCAAACACGCAACACCCGCATTGAGCCAATGCATTCCTTCTCTTTCGCAACCGCTACGTTACCATATTTGCCATCCTCTTTAGTTTAAGTATAACGCGGGAATAAAAGGCCTATCATCTTAGAGCGTTTATTTTAATAATAAAGATCTTATCTCATTACATTTAGAGTTTACTTTAGATTGTTTCAACTGTTCTATTCGACTGGTACGTCGCGTCGACTGTCGACCCGTTTTGAGATAATTATAAAGTAACCTCTATTACATTAGAGTTAGAGTTTATTTTAGGTTGTTTCAACGTTTTAACGTGTAGTAACGTAAAAAACGGCCACGTTAAAGAGTCGACGTTGCATTGCGCGTTGATAAGAACGTGGGGATTTCTCGTTTAGTCGTTTACGAATTTAACTATTAGATCGGAGAACGGTAGACCGTCGAAGCGTTGAATGCACGTCGACGGTTGATTTAACTAGTCCGTTTATTTAACGCTCATCCCTATTAGACAGGTTCTGATGATGATCTAACATGCATAGATTTACTATCAAGGACTTCAACACATGTAGTAACATCGTATGTAAGAATCTCCGCTAAAAACCTCTTAAATATTGATTATATTACACGAGAATTTTTAAAATGATTGCAAGAATGTGTTCGCCGTGCGGACATCAAAAGCATTCATTCGCCGGAGAATAATTTTGGAGCAAAAGAAGGCCAGCAGTTCTGATGCTAATTTCAAATTGAAATATGGCTGTTTTTTTTTTCAATTAAATTACGAGCAATAAACAACTGCAGGTGACAACATGAACACTGAGGTATTTTAACACTTAAGTATGGATCATTCAGGTGGCATCCGGTACCTACCTAATGTAAAACTTACCTAAATATTATAATAACTACCTGTTACAGAGGAACTGTTAAAACATTAGGGACGTAGACTTTTAGGTTAATCTTGTACCTGTTGATATCCTAATATGCCTGTACTTCGCGCAAATTATGACGAGAGGTGGAAAAAACTGCTTTTTGACATTTTCCATTGGAATGAAGTTTTAGGTTTTTCATTTATCGACTTAATCACAAATTTTACTTTTCAGTTACTATATCATCTGGTTTTACATATTTTTCTATATAATTTTTTGGTGTAGAGTTAGAAAAGAATAGTAAAATCCTTATTAAAACACCACAAATATCCAGAAAATAATTAAAATTACGACACTCAATTTCTTAACTTTGACAATATGTGGTCTTATCGCTAGTTACATATTTTTTAACAACATCCCTTTAAATTAACCTACCCTGTGAACATCACCTTTTTGTATTTTTACATTTTTATTGCGCCATATTTCTCACAAACCATTGATACGTCGAATGAGAAATTTTCCTCGGGATCCCATATGTTTTCCCTAACGTGGCATTAAAAATAGATAGCTGAGTCGCCTCCCTTCAGATTCGATGCTGTGTTTCAGCCACGCTAGTATTAATGTAGAGCCCGCACTTCATATATAAAATCTGACGCCGTGCAGAATTGTGACAGACCAGTCGCCTATGCATCGTTTGTCTCAGATATACTTACGAATATGCATGCATTTCACCGCGCTTACCCGCCGCCCTAAAATTATTCTAAATGAGTAAGAATTGATGAATGAGAATATTGTGTAGATATGTATTTGTTACTTCTTCAAGCCTAAACGGTTGAGCCGATTGAGCTGAAATCTGATATTTTTGCTTAGATAACTAAGCCCTATAGCTCAGACCCTGGAATAATAAACATATAGAGCCCACTTTTCAGCGAGTAAAACCTGCTGGACGCATAAAAACAGCTTGTTAATCCATAAACTCCAATTCAAGAATACGGTTTTTCTATAGATTTGAAATTAGCCTCACTCTAGATTATGCTGTAGAAATATGCCTGTATTTCATAGTCCGTGGTTTCAGGGCTTATAGTATGACTCGTTTTCATGTCATTGACTCACTGAGGAAAGTGACCGAGTGTTTCTGAAATCGCGTATACTCTCGTTTTGGAGTGAGTCCAGGCGCTTTCCCGAAATAACTTCAACTGTTCCGAGTTGCATGGCTTTATTGCCGGCTGCAATCGTTTGTTCCGCTTATGATTTACGATTAATTTCATATATTATTTCACTATCTGTACCCAGAGGTTTTACCCTCTCGAGCTGAAAAACAATCTACTTTATATGTTACTCTACGCTCTAAGCTATCTGCCGCGGACGAATGTTTCGGTGTACCCGCAGCCACTTTAGCTTTCCGCAGGAACACTCCTAAGTTTTTAATGGGTAATGTGATTATGTGGGACTATTTAACCATTTTCATCTTCGGCGAGAGAGTCCCACATAACCCCTATTTTTCCTGGGTCAAAAAATGCTCCAAACTTCCGACATACCAAATCATATGCGACAAGCAAACAGGCTATACGCAAAATGAGAGATACTATGGCGAATCCAAGATTTTCGTTTGGGATAGGCTCAACCTCGCTGATAAGTTTACGAGCCTAAGATTGATAGATAGATTACTCTTTATTGCAACAAAGAAAACAATTAACACTAAATAAGTACATTTCAGCCAAAACATTTGAAGCCTAAGATTAGAATAACTACTTTTTTATTCAGGCTTAAAAAACTTAAAAAAAGATTCGCGAGCCGCTTATTGCGAAATAGGAATAGGATTTTGAGAGGAGCTTGCTGACAATAATTTATTTGATTCCGAATAAAACAATGATGTCAGGTCTATTTGGGTATGTCGATGATCTCGTCTACAAATCTTATCTCGCATGATTAGCTATAGGTACTAGTGTCATATTCATAGACAGGCACGGCGGGTCAACGACGCGTGACGTCATCACTATGTATTATATATCTCAGCATGTATATATATTATTATGTACCTATTTCTACATCTGTAATTCCTTAGAGGAAGATTCAGAGATAGTCTCATTTGAAATTCCGTGCCAAATTGAAGCACCGAAACTGCGTGTGTAGGCGGGTAATAGCTCTTCGTAATTTTGGTATTTCTATGAAGCAATTGTCGTAAGTGATTTCCTTTTACTTTGCTATTTATGATCAAGAGCCTTGACTTAGTGAATCAGAAGTAAATAAATATATGCTTCAATTGAACATAGCGTTCCTCAGTAGGTACATACTTATTTTTTGCATACAAATCATGAGACGAGGATTGGCAATCCTCAATCGCCACGAAATATCTTGCAAAGCACCCGGTGGCAACTGAGAATTTGACACTCGCTTGCTACTAGGTGGCAATCCATTTGGCAACTGAGAATATACCAACATTTTAAGCCCTTCGCAGTTCTTTGCTAGAAATGTACCTCCTCTTTCTTGTACTATATTATTATTTTCCCTGAGCGATTTGCAGAATTGGCACAATATAATTTTAACGAAAAAAAATACAATTACAGACATGCTTTCACATGTTGTAAGCCTTTAAAGGCTAACTAGATACAGCTTCACTTATTAGCTTTCTAATCTTTAATTCTTTGTGTGAAAATGAAGGATTTCATTATTCATAGGTATCTGGTATGCAACACTCGAGACTGCCACGCCGCGCCCAAATCGTGATTCTCGCATCTAAAAATTCGCCTCTAGATGTCGTCAAACTACGTTTTTCGCATGAGAATTTGAATTTCATAGCGTGATTCACGGAATTGAGTTAACGTAAACATTTAGAGAACGAGTAATGGGTGAGGTTTATATTTTAAATTTAGAATACACTCTCCGCCTACGTTTCACTATTTTGGAAAGGTGATTAAATACAATAAAGGGAAAATGAGTCCCGATTTTTTTATTAGAATGTGACGAAATGTGTGGGAAGGTGCGTGATGCGTGGAGCAACGTCACTGTACCAACTGTTAACTGTACCTTTAAACGTCAGTGTGTGACTACTGACTACATTGCATTGGTAGCGCTTTCACAGAGATGAAAACTGGGCTTAAGATTTATGATAGAAATAAAATTGGTTAGTCTATCAGTAAAATAAATTTTAAAAAAGTTCAATAAATAAATATTGGAAGTAGGCAGGTACCCCCCGGGTTAGAGTGAATAAATAAGTATAAAAGTGTAAAGTTGTGGCATGTAAAATATTGCAATAACACAGGGATGCAATAGATGGTACCTATAGCTTAGGGATGCATGGCGGACAGTGATAAACACCTATACAAATGGATAACCATAAGGACACGACCCTCAGCGATGAGGATAACGACCAAGATGAAGAAGAAGATAGCTTAGTTTACTGAAATTAAAATCACGAGTAGATTATTATGTAGTTCTACAATAATATATATAATAGTAGTAGTATAATGTAGCGATAAAACAAAATCAGAAAGAATACGGTATTTAGCATTTCCAGTTATTTTAATTTGCTCCGTGAATGGAATATTTTCATAATCGAGCACAACCTATAAATTAATTAAAGATTATAATATTATGTGCCTAATATTTTAATATACACAATATACTTCCTTTATTCACATTATTAAAATGCTAAGCCACATAAAACTGTATTTTTTAAAGAAATATAATATGCACCTGTTACCTATACTTCGTTTCAAAAACAAAGGTAATTTTTGTAGGGTTCAAAGGATTAATATCTTAATAAATTCGATATATATCGGATATTTGTCATAATATATCAGATATAAATCATAATATATATCGGATATAACAGTTTTGTGAATATATCAATGATATTTTCATTGATATATAACCTTCGAAATTGATACATAAACATCGTTACTGTCAGGTCATGAAGTTTACAGGCGACGCGATGCAGGAATCTAGACGAACTGAAATTGTACCTATTACCTAATAATGTAGGTTAGCCACATCTTACTAATATTATAAACGTAAAATTTTGTAAGAATGTCTGGATGTATGTTTCTTAACTCTTTCACGCCTAAACGGGTGGACCGATTGAGCTGAAATTTGGTATAGGGATAGCTTAGACCCTGGAATAACACATAGGCTACAGTTATGCGGGCAAAACTTGAAACTTGAAACTACAAATGACAATATTGTGTAACCCAAATACTATATTTTAGTACGTACCAACTATATTGCATGATTAGAGATATTTATTTAATTTTAATTTTATATTCTTTTTTGTAATTCAAAAAATTTAAGTAACTAAATAGATATAGATAGAAATACATGCTCTCCGCTGCCAAATCCCTAACTTTTGTGTAGTAATCGGTGGTAGACGATGTGGGTGGCATAGTAATTTAAGTTTCTTTATTATTTATAAGTACATAATTACTACATACTATGTCATTGTAGGTTTACCTAAATAAATAAAAAAAAAAAAAAAAAAAACCGCTGGGAGCAGCCAGTAACCTATAGTTGTGATTTGACTCTGACATTGTAAATGGGGTAACCTCTTCAGTAGATTAATACGAGTACATAGGTTTACTTCAGAAATAATATGAATTTATTTCTGAAGTAAACTTTTAGTATAATTTACATGAGTCACACATCTACGTGTTATTTATAGAAGCTTACTCCCAAACACCAGATAATTGTAATAAAGTAATAACCCGCCCACTGCTCACTATGATCTATTAAATGATAATATAGGAGTAGATCTAGATAAATAATACAGCTAAGATATAATGATAACTATAGATGTTCCTAATAGATTTTCATAAAGGTCACAATCCTTTCCGAATGGGCTTAAAGGAAAGTGGGAAGTGTGTATTTGTTACCACACAAACGGCTCCTGATATGTTGTACCCTCCTCCTCTAATCGTTTGCTCAATTCTGAGCTTCGTGATGAGCCCGTCCTAGCTTTCGCTTAGTACTATTTGACATTTAGAATATCATTTTCTAACCCCCGACGCAAAAACGACGGGGTGTTATAAGTTTGACGTGTCTGTCTGTCTGTGGCATCGTAGCTCTCGAACGGATGAACGGATTTTGATTTAGTTTTTTTCGTCTGAAAGTAGAGTTAGTCGAGAGTGTTCTTAGCCATGTTGGGTGGAAATCGATCCAAGATGGCCGCCGCTACAAAATGGCGGATTACTTTTTTCTTCCACAACCCCTCAATATGGGTATCAAATGAAAAGGCTAGACTAGTAGAATACAACGCATTATGATAAATTTAAAATCTAAGATGACCGCTACCAAAAAACTAGGAATTACATATTTTGAAAGTGTTGCTTTGGGGGTTTTCAAATTTTTAATTTAATTCACTTGTTTATTTAAAGGGTATATTTTCAAGGTATTCCCATTTAAATCATCTGTTACCTGAATAAAGAGTGGAAATAAAGAAAGAACCAGTTCTGGTACAAATACGAATAATGTAATTGTATTCTAGTATATTATTAAATTCTCTTTACATATTTAACTTGTTATATAATATGGCGTAATATTATAATATTATTGTATCCATAGGTTATCGACTTGTTTATTTCTGTTATTCCTCAATATTAAAACAATGAACATAAAATAAACGTTTAATTACAAACTCATATGGATTAAAGTTAAAGTAATTCTGTACAGTTTGAATCCGTTTCCTTGTTTGTTACCTTTGTGTTCTATTTTATTAAAAACTATCTGTGCCCCGCGGTTTTACCTGTTGAAAAGCCTGTGTGTATTTTTTTAACTACAAAAACACAAAAAAACACAATACTATATTTTTGAATTGACGGATTTGTTCGTTAATGGCTTGACATGAACTTATGTTAAACGTTTATTTTTTTAAATTTATTTAAATACTTTAATATTAATATAATAATAATATTTTTAATTTTTTTTTTTTTTAACATAGTCACTATCAACCTACGTTCGTCCACTGCTGGACATAGGCCTTCCTATAGTACGCCACTCAACTTGGTCATCCATCTTCATCCAACCAACCCAATAGGATTTTTACATCTCTATCACAAATTCATATACCTGTTGAAGCAATAAAAAATTTACTATTTTTTGTATAAAATTACATAAAAAGAAGCACATAAGTTTAATGGTCTCCGGAAGGGCAAACAATTATCCCAAAATCCCACCTAAAGTGCGTTGTTTCTTTTTTAGCGACGGAAACATAAATTATTCAAGTTCGCCGTCTAGAGTTTAGAGGTCCTGAGAAATACATAAAATAATTCTTTAAAAGTCTGAGTGTGTTTAACTTTGTTTGACATTGTAACTCAGAATATTTTAATTTATTTTACATGTTGCTCGTAGCTTGTAGACGTCGCGGCGAACGAAGAAATTTAATTAGGGACAATGGTTGACTGCAACCAGTCATTTTTAAAGGTTTTTCAAACGACACATGTGCAAAATCTTCATATACACATTTAATGTATTTTTCAGTAGAGAACACATCCAGATTTCAAATACTGTATTGGCTAATTCACACTGGACACTGGTGGTAAACTCTAAAAGCCAAAAAAATAAAATGTCCTTAGAGACGAACCGTACAGTTAAAAGGCGTTTCTAAACTCAGTCGTATAATACACGTTGACCAAGTTTAGAAACATCTTAATCTCAACCGCTCTATGTTTAAAATATCATTTTATTTAGTCCGTTTATTGTGATTGCCACCAGCCACCAAATGGCAAATTAGCCAATACGACCTCTGATGCTATTCATTCTCACATTAAACACTGCCATATTTCAATTTAAAGGCTCATAACGTGTCTATTTAGATCTATTGTCGACGTAGACAGTCAATTATCATCTACAATGTTGACTTTTCACCGCTTCCCGCGTGTGGTCCAACATTGGGTCGTCATCCACAGACTAAACCAGGCCCCGCTTATGTGATTTTCTGTATGAAAACGGGTAGAGCTATTGGCTTATTCATAGTCACTAAGTTAGATGTCCAACTTAATGGGTAAAACTTCTCATGAATGTTACCAAGATATCAAACGCAGTAATGTAGATTGAAATAAACATGAAACTTAGGCTGAGTTTGCCAATAGCCTGCTGATCGCCAAATCATGGCGGGGTGCGGTTGGCTTGTTTTGATTGGCTCGTTCAAAGTAGAAACTCTTTAAAAAAAGAAATCTACAAATATGGCAAATTTTTATTGGTTCGTTCACAGTAGAACCTCATTGATTTAAAGACATTTGACATGTGTTATGCAGCGGCAATGCGTATCGTCGGCGAGAGCATACCTTCGGTAATGCGCACTCTTATGGTTGAGTCCTCCATGGTCTCCAACACCCGAGGTCACAGTGGCGCCTCAATAAATTGTGTCAATCTTATTTAAACTAAAATATACGTTTAAATTAGTTAGTCCTGTTCTTGTGGTTGCGCTTCATTCATTACTCGATGTATGTACATGAGGTTATCTGCGTGTTAACTGTTAATTAACTAATTTATGTGGTGTTGATCACGTTTTAATTGGTTCTTGTGAATTACAGGTGGTCTTTTATTCAGTGTTTGTTTATTCATGGCAACAATTTCACTGTAAGGAGTAATTGAAATATATTGTGCTTTATTGTCTTAATAAGATACTCACGACTTCTGATTTCTCACTGCGTCTCCTTTGATAGAATTTTATGTTTACAAATTCTTTTTCGAAGATCTTTGTGGTATACCTTTACAATAATGCTATAGATAGCCAGTATAGGTTGAGCCAGTATTGTCATTTCCACTATTTCGTTGACTTTAATATAGGTACTATAGACTAGTCACTAGTCAAGCCACGGGTGCAATATATTTATCCAATTTGAAGCCCCATTAATCCTTCGACCTGAAGACAGATGGCTACAATTGTTCCCATTTTCCAACAGAACTTCGCAACACTAAATTGGTCCCCAGACGGTAGTAAACGCTAAACACATCCGCTACCATGGAAGTCATAAATTAAAAGTTCCTCTTATCTGACAGGAAAATAGAAAATAATACCCTTAATCGTCCATCAGGCTTCAAACCCACTTGTCGGCTTCTTTGCCTTCTTTAGGAAATTCACCAGTCATTTGTTTTACGAGACAAATCTCCGACATCCCAGTAGTTAATTCTGATTGAATCATAACACTTTTAGTGGGATGTAATTTGGTTGAAGCATTTTGTCGATTAACTCATAATGGTTTTTGGCATGCAAGGGAACAGGTAGATACAGGCTGAAGACAGGGAGTCTATAACCTTTTTGTTCTGTTTATTAAGTCCCAACTCTTAATTGATATGGTCATCGATAGATCATTGGTCGTTGGCATATTGATGATATAGAATAAAATATTATTCTATGTTATGAAAATAACTATGCAAATTAAACATTGCAGACAAAAATTGGTTAAGGCCAATATCAATAACCGACAGATTGGGTCGAAATTTTGAATTCATGTATTTTTTATTATATAGACCGGTAGACCTTCGCTAAAAAAGTATTATACCACGCGGGTGAAGCCGAGAGATTAAGCCCCAGATACACAACTGTTGTCAATTTTCTAAGATTGACTAAGCAAAGATTAACTAAAGACGTCAAGGAACAGGAACTAAGGATTGTGCCGGACTAGACAAGTGTTTGCACATTACGAAGCTGTGCACACACGAGATTGGTGTCGCAAGTCGCAAGACGCCGGTGTCGTGTTTCCTCTTCATTCAATTCCTCAGGCCTCAGAGTGACATGTCCGCGTTGCGAGACCGCGTGGGCACTGGCCATTAACCGGGTTTTGACCACGTGCTGATTTAGATCCGAAGCTTTCGTCCTGTAATGAGATACAATCTATGCATGCCTCATGCCTCGGTGACATGTAGATCCACTTTTTTGTGCCATAGATGGCAAACAAGCTGATGTGACGGTAAGAGGTTTTACCGCTGCCTGTATAGGTGCTTACAAAATCTATGTAGAGGTGCTAAGTCCAGATATAATTTTTGAATTAATATAGATTGATCTACTGTACCTCTAGGTTAAGCTCTGTGCTAAGTCTAGATATAATATTTGATTTATATAAATTGATCTTCGAATTACTCGTGTGTAACATATACCTATAGGTTTTTTATTATAATAACCGTTTTCAGAAATATACATAGGTATAATATTGTTTCTATTAGTAATGCTAACGTGAACGGCATCCGGAGCAAATTAAGCCATTTGGTTCCTATAGTGATAGCCAAAGTAGTAAATTTTAATTTAAATGGAAATATTTTATTTAATGATATAGATCCCTTCTCTAACATATCGCTGAATGCTAATAGCGTACACTCGGACCACCCAGAAGTCAGAAGCTGATCTATTTTCTCCACCAAAAGATAAGTGCCACTGATCATTGCTGTTTTATATGTATTATCAAGTACTCATACCCTATAGCTTTGGTATCTGAAAACTGAAATATAGTTTAAATCTTTTCTATTTTTCACGACTAGACCTTTCCGAATGGAGGGTATCCTTAAGTTAATAAAATTAACCCCTTGATAAAAAAATACTTGCAGAAGTGCTCTATTGTATCGTTTTTCAATAAATGTATTTTGAGTTTAACAATATATTTTTATAATTATGTAGAAACATCAATTTTTACTAATGTTTATTTATAATTTAAGCTTGGTCGATTTATTGAATAAACTTTATTCCCCTCAGCCACCCTTCACAACCCTTCCGGTCCCGGCCTACCAATGGTTGTCAATGCTACTCTTTACTCTTCTAGCTCTTTACTAGGAAGACAACAGGAATTAATAATAGCATCTATCCTCTACGCTCTACATAATCATTGCCATCTGCCTCCCCGGCAGTGGTAGAGATCAAAGAATCGATGGGAATTGGAATAAACCGTATTGTGTACCTCCTTCAATATACGTATTGTGAAACACGCGCAGCGCTTTGCTATGCATCTACATCCAGGCGCTTAGCTTGTTAAATTTACAAACCTTGTATGATTCATTTCACTGTATATATTGATGAGTAACAAATCGATTTTCTAGAAAATCGAGAAAATAAAATTACGACCGATTTCGTAGAACTATAAAATCAATGACACATTAATAAAAGTTTACACAAAAATATAACGATGGCGTCTTAACTACATATATCCTATGGTGTGGTGTTTTCTGAATTCTGATGACTATCATCACAGTGTAGGTAAGTCAGTTACCTCAACACACCTAAAACGAATGAACCGATTGCGACAAAATTATATAAAAATAGCTTAGGGATTAGACGCTGATATACAGCACTTTTCAGCTTGTACGTCAAGCACAACTACCTAGTATATGAAATGTGAATGTAAAGATGTGTCAAAGGTAGCCTAGATCTAGATCGACGTTAGAGCCGTAAGTTTGGATGTCCAATTCCTTCAATAATCGACATCGGTCCTTAATGGACGACCTATAAGGTCCGAAGTCGATAGCCGAAAAAATCAGACAAGAGACCCAATCGCTCTAACGTCGAGCATTGGTATATAAAACAGCTAGTTCCAAAAAGTTTGCTAGTTGCTAGTGTTAGTTGCTGCAATAGTTCTTCTACAAAGCCTCTTATTACCGTTGAGCTAATCATTCAAAACAAATAAACATCGTGGAAACAAATGAAAGACGAAAACTTTAATCTAATCCACGGTTCATAAAGCAGCAACAATGTGTTTAAGTAGAATGAGAGCACATAGCATCACAATGCAAAGAAACAGGCTGCTCATTGTGTGAGGTTGGCGCCGGCGCCGCCTCGCGTTGGCGACTATCAGGACATTAACAGTGGTATCCTATATGGACTGTAGTAAATGAAGGTAGACACCGCAGTAGGAACAAAGTTTAGATAAGAAACTCTTTATTGATCAACATATAAAGTAAATTTTAAAAACAAAAAATTAAAACTAAAGGTGTATCAATTGGCGGTCTTATCGCTCAAAGCGATCTCTTCCAGACAAACGTGCAGGGAGAGGAAATATACAACACTGGAAGGACGGTGGTTTCTCAAAACAAAATATTAAGGTAAAATTATTGTGTCCAAAAATGAACTTATATTGGTTTTTGGACACATTTCTATGTTGTCCATTCTATCTAGTAGAGTATTCAAAAATATTGGACAGTTTTTATTGTATTGTAAGTAGATCAAATAAAATAACGGATGAGATAAATTATAAAGCACCAAAGTTGCTTGGTTGCGGGCGGATGACATAGCAAACTTGCAACAATTAAGAGCAAGGTACGACTGAATTAATTTAATACAATTTTGTGTAGAAAGATGTTTCTATAAACTAAAGTTTAATCACATAATTATAATATAGGTCGCGGTAATCTTTTTAAATCTTAAACTGCGTATCTAAAAAAAATACTTATATTATAAACCTAACAGCGCACATAGTATTTTAAGGCAACATAAATCTTACGATCGACGCAACAATGGATTTGTTCAGATCTGGGGAAACGTATTCTTGGCTACTTATTGCAATCTTCAATTTTGTTCTGTGGAACGCGTTATCTGCCTCTGTTACAGTATGTGTAACACACATACAAGGCATCAGTATAAGGCAATAATCTGTACAATATTATCGTTTGTTCGCGTACGAGGTGGGTTTTTAAGTATTGAGTCACAAGAGAATGTTCGTTTTAATCTATTTTGACCTAAACAGAACACTTTGTTTGCAAGATGTCCTTTGGTCATATTTTCTTTATGAAATATATATGGAAGGAAATGTTACCTTTACAGATGATTATGAACTTATATAATAGATCTTTATAGGCTTAATATAAAAAATAGCCCAGAGTTAAACGCTAAAATGTACTGAGAGTTGTGCCGTTTGTTTTACACAACGACTGTCATCCCAGTACCTACATCACGGCCTTAGCCACATTAAGTGTTAAACGATTGGATATAGAGGCTAATTACACAAAATTAATTGTAAAAAAGTCAATTACAATAATTTATATATTAAAGTGGTGTAGACAACCTATAAGGTGAAGTTTCAGGCAAGATTTTTACCAATATTATGTCCTAACGACTGTCCCT
This sequence comes from Hemithea aestivaria, assembly GCA_947507615.1. Lineage (NCBI taxonomy): Eukaryota > Metazoa > Arthropoda > Insecta > Lepidoptera > Geometridae > Hemithea > Hemithea aestivaria. Next base: position 6,713,681 of record OX382331.1, read on the forward strand.
TGTCTTATAAGTAGTCGATAACAGGGACATACAGTGTACCTATAATGTGTCTGCCGAAACACATTATGAATGAATTTAAAACCGTTCAGTATGCATTTAGCACGTCTTTGACTAATTAATTAGGTAAGTTAAATTAAAAACACTTTTAACTTATGTAATTCGCGAAATTAATTAGCGTCATTTAAAAAATCGGTATTTTTAGCCACAAACCATGGCGTAGCTTCAGATGTTGGAATTTCCATAGGAATTTCCTTTGGTCCACACATCCAAGACAATCGACTGACTGTTGGGGCGCCCTAAATACCGATGTCAAAATAGATTTTATGGACACGATAGTGGATTTTTAGAATAGTTTTCTTCAGCTGTGAATGTTGTTTTTATTTTTGGTATGAGGAAGGATTACAAATGCACTCTTTCTTCTCTCTCACACTAAAAAAAACGGTTATATAAATAAGGTAACAACTGCGTCGGGTGGTGTGGTTTGATTCTAATTATATATTACTAGCTTATGCACGTGGCTTTGCCCGCGTGGCCAAATCCTTTCTTAGCGAAAGTCTACGTCACAAAACCTATTTGTATTTTAAATTTTAACCCAATCGGTTTAGGCTGTGCGTTGATAGATCAGTCAGTCAGTCAGTCACTTTTTCCTTTTATATATTTAGAAGATAGAATACCCGACAGTGAGTTATTTGTTTTGGTCGTTTACCACAAACAGTGCCTATGTAGGTACCTACATATTTCCATCATCAGTCCAACCCTGTAACATCTAATTAACATAATCATCATCATCCACAGCACCTCTACATCCTTGAAGCATGGGCACAGCAGCACAGACTTCCATAATAATGTTATGTTACTCGACCATGACTTTTGCAGATCTCAATTACGGACTTAAATTAATCTCCACCATCTCGTGGATTGTTGACATTACGCTTATCATTATTTTTATTATAAACATGATAAACATCCCTCTTTCTCAATGTCGAAGCACAGTAGGAGGGCACTGTACTAGTGAAATTACTGGGCTGAAGAGTCATAACATCTTATGACACCTGAGTACGAAGCGTTGTCGCAGTGCACCTAGTCTTTTTTACATCATTATAAAATCCTGGGTAGCATTGTACTAATTACGAGCAGCGTTATCTCTTACCATCAGGAGGGCGTCTTGCTGGTCTTCATACTTCTTTGTGTAAAAAATCCACTACTGGACCTTTGCCCACTTGTGCCATTCTCTTCTCCTGTGCGGATGACACCTGGTCTTTTCGACGATAATAATTATTACCGAACATATTACTTATTGTAGTTACACCGGAAATTTTCATCCTGCAGTTTCTAGAAGCTCCTAGGGTTAGTGGTGAACTCAAGCGCCGCGACTACGGGTAAACCTCACCATAATAAGCGGCGATCACAATAGGCTAATTATGGCCGCAGTGATACCACAGTCGCACTACATAAATTAAAAAAAAAATACACCGGAATGTAGGTCAAAAGTTAAGACTCCATTAACAAAGACGTTGGACAGATAAAAATAATAAAAGCTCGTAAAAATACTTTCGAGTAAACTTTCATAAATGTGACACAAAGGCAAAGAAAAAGTTATGACTAAATTGTGTTACAGCAACTTTTTAGGTCTTGAGATGGTGATTCATAGATTGGATTCCATTTATTTACTTTTGGTAACAGAAATAATTTATATCATAGCATGTAGTAACGATGGGCGCATGTTAAAAAATTCAGGCACGCCCATTACTTGCGTAAAATCGTAGGTGATTCAGATGCGGTGTGGTGTACCTAATAAATAATGTGATTGTGAAGGATGAATAATTTAATGAATATAACGACCTATTTAACGTCAATTGTGACCTTTTTGACCTAATTATTAGTATTACGGATTACGGTGTTATTATTGAAACATCCTTTTGTGTGTCCTTAGCCCAAAACTCTAGAGATTGAGGTTTATAATATGATGATCATACAGGCTTGATATTTATTGATAACAATATTCTTCATTATAATCATCATCATCATCCCTCTTAGTAAATAAACGGCATAAAGTCACTTGTTTTTACTTCAGGTTCGTGCCGACGCGACCGTTTCGATCCTGTACGAGGATCTTCTTCAGGGAGGTTAAATACTCACGTATCGTTTAGTGTCAAATCATTGTCCTCCTAATTGTCCATAGTTAAGGCCCGCTTTCGTTTCTGTCCCCTGTATCATTCCGCTCTCATCCATCTTGCTGCATTAAAGTGCCTCCCGGATGTGCCTTCAGGATTTTAAACTAAGATTCAGCCCTCCCTAAATAAAATTTGAGACGCTACACGTCTCATCCTCGATTATTATTGTAGGCGAGCTTCTTTAATGAGGTCTTCTTTAATGTATCTTTTTGATTAACTTGATAAATATAATGAATGACTGATAAAACAAAAAGATACCTACACGTAATATGACAACTACTAAAAATACTTACTACTTAGGTGAGAATTAGCACGAGTGAGGTTTTTATTTTATTTTTTTATTCAGCACAACGCTAGGACTAACTTAATGCTAAAGTAGCATTTTCTACCAGTTCACCTGTAACTGGAGAAAATTTATAAGAAAATGAGAGGAGTGCAGACAATGTCATGGACAATTTTGAAAGACGTAACTTAAAATACATACCTACTTAAAATTAACACTCATGTTTTTCATGCCGGATTATCTCCCGGATAATACATACCCGGAACTATTTCAAGGGGACGAGTTTTTTCCATATTTGGTAGTGATTTCCAACCTTAGCGTGAATCAAACTTCAGTTAGGTTACTGGAAACATTAGTAACAACGTAAACAAATTTCACGGGCTCGCCTCAACTGAAAACCTTGACTAACTGACGGTGAATCAGTGCGATAGTGCGGCGATAGTGAAACAGTTGCGGTGACATAAGATTTATTAGAGGTTTCCGCTCTTTCTTGAATTCCTGAAATTTTATATAAAGGCTATTAACAGGCAGATACCGTCGGCCAAGAAGAAAGGTGAAGCCTAGTCCAATTTAAAGCTTCTTCACATTACGTCTTTGTCTTCAGCAGTAGGAACGATAACAGCAGATGCTTTTGTTACAACTACAATAAAAAATACTTCGACTGTAGCTTAAGTGTTGCTGTTTGAGACCTCACTCTAATAGGCCAGTCCCACTTGCTACATGTGATCATTTCTTGGATATAATATTTTTTAAGGAATCGTGAAGTGAAACTGGAGCGTCAGCATAAAATAGTGTAGGAAACAACTACATTAACTATTAACTGAAAAAATTGAAATCTGCTTTTTCCCTACTCCATAGGTATTATAATTAAAGTCATGATAGAGAATCAAGCTGCACATATTTTACCATAAGCGATGTTAGAGTGGCTCGACATTATTTACGTACCATTTATCAGGAAAACTTATTTTTATTATTAACCAGAAAGCATCAGTACTCGGTACACGCATTTTCTAAGGACCATAGATACGGTGTCTCACTTCATTTGCTGTCTGTGATTTTTAATACTTAATAACGGTGGAGTTATATGCACCAATGAGATGCATCGGCGACGTGGGCTGATGTCTGCATCATAAAGCCTAGCCGTGACTAAGAAATACTAGGAATGTTAATAATTGCCAGGAATATTCGCTTAACAGGTAAAAGTTAGAGATGCAATATGTAAAAAGGTGAATAACATGACTGGATGGAAAAATGAGTTGAATATTTTATGACACGTAACATACTTTAGGGCACGTCAGATTCATAAAATAGTGATGAATAATATAGTAATATTAAAGACAAACTGTGCCCTATAGTTTCACTTGAAGGAATCCCGATCTCATGAGAAAATTGGAATAAAATTAGACCTATGTGTCTTTCCAGGTTTTCAGCTAACAACATAATACGGTTCAGTGGTTTTTGCGTGAAGAGCTACCAACATACACACTCGTTTGGTCACATACAAACTTTCACCATTACCTTTACAATACCATAGAGTTATTGTGTTATTCATTCCAATCAGCAACACAATCATTATCTGATATTATAATAGAAGTAATAGGTATTTTCTCACGACAATGTGTGCCAATTTATAACCGGGACGGCGAGGCCAGAAATAGATCGAGTCTAGATAGCGCCCGCTCTATGAATGAACATGGGTTATTTTGGGAGTATCCTAACACTGATGATAATTACAATGAATCATCGTAGAGGTCAGCATTTTATAGAGCCGAGCTTTGAGACACTCATTCATGTTAATAATTCCACTCATGTGTTAATTAATTCAGATTAAAGCACCTAATATCTAAATATATCAAATGAAAACGTGACTGACACAATTCGATCTATCAAGTATCTAAAATTTAGTTTTTTTTTTGGGTTTTCACATAGGTTTTGTGAAGAAGACATCCGCTTAGAAAGGATTTTTGAAAATTCAACCCCTACAAGACAGTCGGAATTTTATAACATACCTCTCGGGAATACAAACATTTTGCTTAAGTATACCTATCTAACCGATAAACTAACAACTAAGTATACATATTAACTATGTAAAAAAAAACGCTTAAACTCACGGAAATAGTAACTTTAGAAGTAACTACACGAGATAATCTAAAGAGCAAGTAATTATTAAAATTTTAATAAATTAATTCTTAATGAATATAACAACAATACGCTACGTCCTAATAATAATGTAAGTCGAATTAATGATCAATATTTTGTATATTAATTTCAATGACGTAACATTTAAATTTATCTTAAAATATCATTAAGTGAATCATGATTCAGAAATTTTAATATCTTTAAAATGGAAATTTGTTAGTATATGGTTGTATTATTATAAACCTATTGATAATATATAATCGTAGGTATGCCAAATAAATAACGATCTACATAATTTCGATTGTGTTGGATGATATCATTGGAATTCAAATTCCTTTATATAAATATAGTCTGATAATATTATTATGACAGTTCTAGATTTCAACGGTGACATTATGATTTTAATTAGTTGTGTAGTTCTAAGTTCCACGTATAAACTGTTAACGCAAGGACAGCTTTAATTGTCGCGGATGAGGCAGTATACCCGTTGCCCTGGGATTATGGCGTCCCGCAGGAACACCCCCAGGTTTAGTGGGTATCCCCGCCGCGCCCTTCTTGGACTGGAGAGTCCCACATACCGCCCGCGCCCCCCGGCGTAGGTGATGCGTAAGGCATTTTTCCTGGGTAAAAAAAGACAGTTTTAATTATTGTTTCGTCTATAAAACGGATTATATTATCAACCCGCATATACGCTGCACACAATCATGTGGATTCTATAACTCTGCTACTTTGGCGTCACTGTCGTGTTGCTGTCGTTTTTTCTATTTCTATGAAATTTGACAGCGAGTGACTTGAAAGCGACGAGTCGCTTTGACATGTGTTAAAGCGTACAGCGCAGCGTGAATCACCCATTTGCACTCTATTTTTTTCTGGTTTAAAGATGTGGTGCCTAGGAGACACCCACTCTTCGACGTGTATTATAAAACATTTCAACTGATTAGAACTGCATCGTAGTTTATTGTAAGTTGTATTTAGTAAACATATTGAGATTAGTTTATGAAGATAGAAACACATGTTCTAAACACAGGTGTGGCGTATCACTGTGATAGCACCGTGGTAGCAGCCACTTTGTTTAGATTCAAACCATTAATATTTACTAATACAGTTAGACTATTCTAATCGTATTTTGATTTGATAGTATAAAAATATTTGGCCAACAATCGCATTGGTCTAAATATTTTTGACTAAGCGTGTGAAAGTTATCGATTGCTGAAACACTCATGTCGATTACTCGCATGTTCATGAATGATTCAAATTCTAGAAAAATTGACTATATAAAATATTGTGTTTTTTTAAAGCAGACAGATACCAATCAGAAAATTATTAAGGAATTTTTTGAGCATATTTTTGTCATTGGAGTCTCAGAGTAACCACCGACAAAAAGTCTACTGTTGGTAATACCACTGGTTTTGCAGACGTCTATGATATAATATATCCCACCTAACCCTTCCATACGGGGGTATGAGAGGGCATTGTGGGACTCCCCACCCACCCACTAAACAAATCGTCTGCTTTTGTTCCTACAAAATTACAACACATAGGTACTTACTATAACTATAACGCGTGTAAAGTCATGTGTAATTTTTAATGAGAAATAGGCAGATAGAAGTTCAATGAATCATGATAAAATTAATATGAAATGCCAGTACTTTTAGTGGTAAAAGAGGTTATGTATATTCAGCGTTTCATTCTTCCAATGTTGTTTTTTAAAAAGCTGAATCGTAAACGCAATTCGACACTTTACTCGGCATACACCTGCAGTGTGATGAAATAGGGTAAAGATGAGGTTATCATTCTGCCAGACTGTATGTCGCTTCGCCGAATAGGTATTTAAAATTTTGGGTATATTTTCGATAGGTCAACCTTATTCGGCTAATCGACGTTTTGTGATTATATAACATTTGTTTTGTCGAGTAATTACAATAACAAAGGCAGTGGAATTCGGAAGCATACTTCCACGCGCACTAAAATTCGATGGAAAGGGGAGATAATGGCTTTGTGTAATAAAAATAAAAGGGAACACGATAGGACATAAACAAATTAAGTTAAATACTGAATAGGTAATATTGGTATTATTCTACTATATAAAAATAAGTCGGGTTTTCCTTCCTGACGCTATAACTCCACAACGCACGAACCGATTTCCACGGTTTTGCATTCGTTGGAAAGGTCTCGGGCTCCGTAAGGTTTATAGCAAAGAAAATTCAGGAAAAATTTCAACAGAAATTTAAAACGAAGCCATCTGGTGGCGAAACGGAGTTCGCCGGGTTTGCTAGTTATATCATAAAAAGAGATCACTATTAAAGTGCACGCATAAAACAAAAGTTCTTCCTGAGGCAGAATTAGAGTATTTTACTCTGGTCGCCGGTGGCAATAAACCAAAAAAATAATGTTATAGATAGTAAATAGTCAATGGTGAGACTTGATGGAGGTCTTTGCCTAGCAGTGGAAGCGCAAAGACTAAAAAAATAAATGATACTTTGTAGTACATGAAAGTAGTTTTTAAATAAATAGTTGAGAAACTGATACCTGCGAGTGGAATAATTGGGGCACGTTTATACTCGTATATTATCACTTATCACTATCATCAGATTATCGGATCTATCAACAAATATTTAACATTTATCTTTTTAATTATTAGAAATTATCAATAGAATATTGGTAATAATGATAAGAGCAACTAGCTGCGCTCAGCGGATTTATCCGTTGAAAAGTGGACTAGAGTGTTATAAACGGATGAACAGATTGAAGTGAAATTTGGTATAGAGATAGCTTAGACCCTGAAATAACACATAGGTTTACTACAGTAAACCTATGTGTTACAGCAGCGGGTAAAACTGTTGGTTTATAATAAAGGTACAAATATAAAATCAAGTGCACAAAGATTATACTAAAATGTAAAATAAGCATATCATAAAAGCTTACTATGCTGTATGAAAACATAATGATGTTGACTTAAATAGCACGAGCCAAGGAGATAATGCAACGGTTTGTAACAGTAGGTACCTATTGGGTACAAAGTACAAACAAGCTTTATCAACCTTGGAACGTTTGAGTAGCTTTCTTTATGTACATACTTGTTTTTATAACAGAACAATTTAAACTTTTAAACCTTTACAAATACAGAACGGACTCACGTGATGATTTTGGTGAGATTATCTCAACCACTCTCATACTCTCTCACATGTTGTATTCGTAATGTACCTCTATAACACTCACGGTAGTTTCGAAAGGGAGATAATGGATTGGATATAGAGCAAAGATGCTTTACCAACCTTGGAACACGCAGCTTGAGTAGCTTTCTTCTTGTACTTTTTTTATAACACAGAACAGTTCAAACTTTTAAACCTTTACAAATACAGAACGGACTCACGTGATGATTTTGGTGAGATTATCTTAACCACGCTCTCTCATGTACAACATGATTCGTAATGTACCTCTATAACACTCACTGTAGTTTTCAAAGGGATATAATGGATTGGATATAGAGCAAAGCAGCTTTTTTATGTGGAGAAGTAAGAAGACGAGCAAGACGCTCTCCTGATATTAAGATATAATGCTGCCCATTATAATCAGTACAGTGGTACCCAGAATTTCACAATGATGTGTGTGTGATATGTGTGATTCTAGCACTGCACCAACGCTTCTTACTCAAGAGTCATAAGATGTCTTTAGCCCAGTAATTTCACTAGCATTATCAACCTTGGAACGTATGAGTAGTTTTCTTCTTGATCTTTATATTAAACACTGTTTAAACTGTTACAAATACAATATGGCTGTATTCACGTAGTGATTTTTGTGAGATTATCTCAACCACACTCTCTCGTGTTGTATTTGTAGTGAATAACAATCTCGGTCATTTTCAAAATTGTATAAGTTTTACGTATACGGTAGTTTCCAAAATTTTATATAAATAATTTAAATCGTCTGTGGTTTTAAAATATTATCCAAATTGGTCGAGCAGTTTTCAATTAAAATTCGTGTTTCGTCATCACTTATTGAAAACGAACTTGAGGCCGTAATATTTTTAAAATATAAAATGTTTTTTTTTTAAATGATATATTTACTTACTTTATTATTATTACATAGTTTAATGATGGCTTTAAAAGTTTTATAGTGCATACAATTATTCCATTAACCCTTTCAAAACTAGCGTGCACAATTGTAGACATAAGATATAATGAAAAAAAAATGCATAGGTACCTTAATCTTAATACTAAGTAGAACGGGAGTCACATTTGTCCACATTAAGAAAAACTAGATTTTTCCGAAAAATTTAAGACTAAATTTTTTTTTATAGTCTCCTAACTATACTTTAGACACAGGGAATTTACCAATTCCTTAGGATGAAAAAAATAGTTCAGGTCTGAAAGGGTTAAAGTGAATCAAATAAATAATTGTAATCAAGATAAGAAGCATTGCAATGCTGACCAGTGTTTATAAGGTCTACTCTCAATAAAAAAAATAGCCAATGATAATAAATTATCATAATGTTATGTAACCAATAATATACCAGTCATATAATTATGTCCGTTATAAATGTGTGCTGCGACCTTTGATTTACTCAAGATGATCTTTAGTAAGTTTTCCCACGCGTCTGTGAGTCTCCAATGTATTGAAATATCCAATTACTAACGTATAAGTGATTTATATGCAATATTTTCTTATATTTAAGTAAATATTTTTGTATTTTGCGAGTATTGAATTATGATATGAGGCCTATAGGGGATATTGAATTTCTTATACTACTTGTACGTGCAGGCCTACCTGTTTTTAACTGATTTAAGGAGTAGAGATTTTTGCTATTTGTAGGAATCTAATTTATTCTCACTAATTAATTATTAATTCGAAGACGCTCGAGCTAGTTTTTTCCCCGAATACGCCATAAGATTCCATTATAATTTTAAAAGTTCCTCTGAAGAAAGCCTAGCTTGAAGCCTGCAATAAACATAGGCTAGGTAACGAAATTTGGACTGGATGCAAGGCTCTGCCGATTCCCAGTTCCCTGTCACAAAGACGAGGCGGGAGTGCTGCCGGGTTGTTTTAGTGGGTATACCCGTGCAGTCGCTCTGCACGGGGAGTCCCACATAACCCTCCCATACCCCCGATGGGAGGGTATGCGTAACGCATTTTTTCCCGGCGTAACCAAAAAAAAAAGGTAACGAAATTTCGTAAACACAGTGACCTGACCTTGATAGTAAACGTTTTAGTGCACAATGTAGGATTCTGTTAAAAATGTAAACTGTTAGATTCTATCAGCTTTGTAAAATAAATAAATACCTATTTATATACAAGTTAACCTATAATCACATCTATTTTTGTTAGTTGACACTGTGTATTTGTTCTATATTCTAAACGTAAGTAATTTTTCAAGAATCGCCAACAATATATAAATCTTAACTTACAGAACATAAATCTGCATCTCAACAGCAACGTGACTCCAAATGTAAACAGAGCACCGTTCGAGCTCGGTACTTGGTATGCGCGTGTCAAGTACTCATGTACCTGACCAACTTTATAATATGCTACACATACATAACTACTAGATATTATGTCGTCATGTCCTACGGTTTCACCCTTCTTCTTAACAAGAAGGTCCTCAACTGTGCAAGTTATGGGACTCACCCTCTGAACTATGAATATCTATCTATCTACACAGCCCGAATCCACCCACTGCTGGGTATAGGCCTCCTCCTTATGTTCACGCCACACTTTCAGATCATGTGTGAGTCTCATACGTCTAACCATCGGGCTGGTGGTCTGCCGCGATATTTTTGCCCCTGTCTTGGATACCATACTGAACTATGAATATTAGTAAAATAATAATCATCAGATAATAGATTCTTGATTATACACTAGTGGTTAATTTCATTTTCAATATTCACTTAGGGTCTGTGTCTCAGTGGTTTATGAAATCTCAGTGTGTGGCAAAAAATTTCGCCAACACGCTACCGTCGTAGTTAAAATATCTATTCTTTGCAACCATATTTCGAAAGACATCTGATCTTGTCATGATCTTCTCATGATCATCAAATTTCCAGTGAAACTCACAACAATGCACGTCTCTCATTAAAGCATATTAATGCTTTTGGTATTACACAGTCCAATCATGTTAATGTAATCATAAGAAAATCGAAAAGCATGTTAACTCAATAAAGCAAGCAGATATGATTAATAACTAATAACATAGTAATTATAATGAATTGCCGGCATATATCAAAGTCCACGCAACCAACCCTTTCTTAGTAAATGTTGACATTTTATCAAAGGGCTCATTATAATAGCGGACAACATTGTAAAAGGTCACCAGCCCTATTTATCTAATATGATGATGTCCAATATAACAAAGACAGGCCCCTTGGGATAACGAAACAAGCCTATGAACAAGACCCCATTTTCTACAAGAACACAAGCTTTGAGAAAATGAACAGAACGATATATGTATTAACACATCCTAATTGATTCTGAAAGTGTCTGAAACCCCGGAGAAAGCATAAAAAGAAGTTCTAATTACATCTACTAGTCTAACCTCACGTTCCTAGAAAGTGCTGTACTTTCGCTGAGTCGTCATCATTAAGAACACCTACGTCAAAGTTAGCCTAAATGCAAAACAATGTTGCTAATATGACCATAATTTAGTTGTTTGCTCCTAAGCGTTAAGGGAAATTTGAGGTCTTGACGGCTACGCGGCGTATTGTGCCGTATTTCCGAAGTGCATTGACCGAAAGAGCCTTACGACTTGCGTATAAACTAACCGCGCATGATTGTAATCCAAACAAATTTTCATATGGAGAATGATTAAATTAATATGCTGATCCTTTCTTATAAGGTAAGTTCACTGAACTAATTTAATAATATTATTTATTATGATACCTACTTACTACCTACTGAATAAAGCGTCATAACTGATTGTCGAGGTATTCAATTTCTCTGTACGTACAAAGACTTGAAAGCTCTTTTATGTATTGGAACAAATGTATGAAACCATAGGTCATGGAAGAGAATTATTTGTTATCAACTAACGTCGAGGAGCAAACCATTGATTGAATGACAATTTGCTGACGTTGCAGTCCGAAGTCCTATAACTAAGTCGCATCTGCTATTTTAAGATGATAGAGCTTCAAAATATATACCATGTACTAGTTTTTATTGCATAACACTGAAGAAAAAACGCTGCATCGCATAATATGTCGGTCGTGTAAATGATTTGCGCTGATTTTGAAGAATCGCACATTGAGTTGTTTTCTTGACACTTGGCGACAGAATAAGGTGAGCCTTTGATCAATAAGGACGCACGTGAAGTGTTAACTATAAACAGTGAGTTCGGAAGTTCATTTTTAATGTGGAATATGAAGTTAAAGAAAACTGTGACATGTTGCATAAGGGGGAACTCATTCAGCATCCAGTACAGCACGAAGATATTGCCACAGGTAGGCAAACAAATATTATACATTCAGCAAATAGAATTTTAGGTACATAGATTAGGTATTAGGTAGGTATTCATAACATATACTATGAAAAATCTAGTGATATGTAGAGGTATAAAATAAAGATAGGATTATTCGAACACTTATAACTCGAGAACTCGATTGCCATGATTTTTGATTTGTTGTATTTGACTACGTCCGGAATAGCAGAATAACTATTGCCTATACCATATATACCAGGTTGTCTGTAAGAGATTGCTTTATGCGATAAGACCGCCAATTGTTTACCATTAATTTTAAGTTTGTATCGTAGTCTAATCAATTTCTATGTGCAATAAAGTGTTTTTCTATTCTATTCTAACTATTAAAAAACATTGTACAATTGACGAATAATTAAAATAAAAAAAAATAAAAAATTCCCATACAAACTGACTGTATCAAACATTTGACTGAACTGAGGTTTATTTTATTTTGATCAATATAAATGAATTGTTTGATGGTTTGGGTACAGAGCACAGATATAGATGTAGGTGATACGAAGATTCATCGGATCCTTTCATTGTTAAATAATGCAAAGATACATTTGTATACGGTATTTGAGTTCTCCAGTTTACCAAATACGGCGGGTGTTCAAACAAAGCACTTTGACTCAAACCGATGTCTGGGTTAAACCACTTACGAATTTGCATACGCACAAGCTTGTTCATGAAACATCCAGGTAAAATATACATTTTCGTCTCTTAATACTAAACAATGACAATCATACAAAAGTATTAAAATAAATCTTTGTAAGTAACAGGCATTATTGGAGATTCATTTTGTTAGTGACGAATGAAGTTATATAGTCACAGAAAAACCTTAGTAGGTACATGTTTACTGAAAACAAAATACTTACCTATTTAAACTTTTAAGAGTTGAGGACAAATGTTGATGAAAAATAAAAAGTTAACTATCGAAAACTTTAGTCGCAACAAATATAAAAGGTGAAAAGTTTGACTTTGTAAATCCAAAATAAGATGACGGAATGCTGAAGCTAAGTGCGCTACCCCAGACATCAAAGGTTCGGTTTGGACTTGGTTTAGTAGCGCTCCAACTGGTGCCTGGCGAAGGAAAATATTCAGAGGCTAAGACTGTCTACCCATTGATGTGAAGCGAGCTGGTGGGGCGGTGATCGAGGTAAAATTCCACCAATAGAAATGCACGAAAAGCTCTGGAATGGAGATTCTGATCTATTGATTTTTACCTCGCTCATCGATCCGCCTCTTTGCTTTGCATCAATGGACAGGCAGCTTCAGATGCGCAATTAACGCCTTCGTAACCTCTTACAAAAAAATAATAAGAAAAAATATAATTTCCATGTTTTACCTTTTCTTTTGTCTTTTCATGGACTGCTGTTGACTGCAATTTAAATAATATCACAAGCATAAAATATATTCGTCCAAACCAAGTCCGTGTCATGCGCCAGATGTGGCATTAATAATAACAACACCTAATTAAATATCTATATAAAACATGTGATTCTTAATTTACGTCTTGTACGAAATTTATGAATGGCCAGTCGTTTTTTGCGTTTTATCTTATTCATTATCCTTTCCTAGTGTATGTTAATTGAGTTTAATTGTCCACGTTCCATATCCACGGCTAATCGTCTCTCTGACGTGGTTCTACATTACCTTTTAAAGTGACTTCCCACGCATTTTTTTACGATATAATCAATCGTCTGCCGCTAAATTACCTCAATCTATTTCCTGTCAAAAAATCTAAAACGGCTTTACGAAAAGCTTTTGTGATGTGAAGAAACGTTTGTGTGATTGGTTTCATGATTTAGTGGATTGTAAAACCGGAGTTTGTCCCAAATTCGTTTTCTCAATTTGACTTTTAAGATTTTACATAATTATCTACCTATCAAAATTAAAGAATGTAACGAATTACTAGCTCGATCACTTTAAAATGCAATTTTTAAAGGCAAAATTTTTTAAATGTATGTATATCAAAATCAGTCATTAAATTATTATGAATCTTTATATACTCAGCATGATGGTTTTATTAGATTTGGTACGTTATACAGAAAACCTCTTCATCATTTATCATTGCGTAAAAATTGTTCATCAAAACAATTAAATATTTTTAGCATGGTAAAACTTCATTAAGAGTCATTAGCACGATCAGACATGCATTGAAACGTGTCGGATTTATTTTTAAAATAAATAATAATGTCCTCCTGATTTGTACGACGGCGCCGGCGGCAGATCCCGGCCCGCCGTCTCTTCCCGATGTGTCACTCCTTTCTATTTCAAAATGGCGCCGATGAGCACCACCTATGATGACCACCTCCGAGGATTAAACCGAAATAAACACACTGCACTTCTTTGAACTTCGCAGTTCTCGTGATTCATAATTTCCTTTGTTTGGCAGTTTCCTTTTCCCTTTACTTTTAACCGAATTTCAACCTGATGCGCAAAATAATCACAATACCGGCTACAGACAATATTCCCCCTTGATCGTAACTCTATCAACCCGTATTCCAAACTTTTGCCACACTTCCCCCTCCATTGCCATTATTACCGTCATAAAATACATCGATGTCACATTAAACTAAATTTATTGGAATACACAGCGAGCTACACCGACATGGTGATCATTTCTTTTGCATATTAGCATGCGGTAGAGAAACTTTACAATCAGTAATTATTTAAAGGTTAATTTTGTTTAATAATATTCCTTAACATTCGCTGCTTCAAAGGTTCTTGTATTCCGTACGCGCCATTGCCATCTGTATACATATCTATGTATGTAATGTCTGCCATACATGTTATCATATACATATTCACTATTGATATAGTTATGTAATGTGTGTGTGAGCCTCGTAGTTATGTTCTCTCACATTTTTATATTTGCCAAATGTGAGGTGCGAGTGAGACGGAGCACCGTGCGGGGGGAGGATGTCTGAATTGATAAAAGCAACTGTTGAACGCGTCGAAAATTCAGTTTGAAAAGAAACAGCGCGTGGTTTCGTGTACGCGACCCGTAACATGCGCGGCAAAGTTAAGATGTGACTGCGAATATTGTATGAGTGCTTCGAATAATATTTAGTTCGTATTATCAAGTGTGTACGTTACAGTTTGACAGTAGGAGCGTGACAGACGCAGTGTCGCGACGGCCACGGGTGACGTGGACGCGCGCGTTCAAGGATTAAAAGTTTATTGCGACGAAAATCAACTCGAACAAAAACTCGTAGCGATCCAAATCTGTACCGTGTAAAACATTGCAATCATAAAGTGTTACTGTCATTTCACTCTCGCTGTAGAGCACGTGATTGTCGAAAATTCTAGAAAAACACAAAAATACGTTTCACTCAAGTATCGCTTGTTTTGATTGTTGTTTGCTAGTGGCGGATTAAGTTCTCTCAAACAAATTATGGTTGTGACGAAAGTCGATAAGATGGCTTCGTATTCCACGTATACGGGAAAACCGAAGATGTTCTTTCCAAAGAAGGTATGTACCTAGTCGATCAAATAAATACTACATAGCAACAAGCAGAGCGTAACTAACCAAAACCTGGGTAAGTAGGTACACACATAAATATTCACAATCTTCCATACTTCTACATCATGGCGAATGGCGATAAAATACAACACAGACATAAAACTTATAGAGATACATAATTACTTTATTATTGTGTTGTGATTTGAAACAAGGCAATTAGGAATGGTAACGGGAATAATATAACTAATATTCCTAAGATTAGTAGAAGTTTGTTTAACGATTTGTCGCTCTATATAATTAAAAATAGCATAATCATTTGCATGGTGAATGAAAATGAATGTGGAACAACAACAAAGATAACGTTTTTACTCTTTAGAAATTAATTAAAAGTTTATTAGCAATTCCCAACTTGTGACGGTGAATGTTACTTAGGAATTTACTTAATTTTGAAGTTAGATAACGTTTCCAAGAAGGACTAGGATAAGGAAAAACTTATATTAAAGCATACGAATAACTTTCCCAATATACCTATTGGACATTTTATATAACAGGACAACAAAAAGATGTTATTAAACAATGTGAAAATTCAATTAAATAAAGAGATGAAATAAAATGTATACCGCCATTGGTAAATAAATGAATATAACTACTATACTACGTAAATGGAAATAAACTTACAAATGAATAAATAGAGTAAAATAAACGCGAGTAAGGTTGCTGTCAAGAAACTCCAGTATCCCTTTCAGACCTGAATTATTTTTTTCATCCTGTGGAATTGGTAAATTCCGTGTGTCTAAAGTATAGTAAGGAGACTATTAAAAAAATAAATAAAAAAAATTTAGTCTTCAACTTTTCGGAAAATCTAGTTTTTCTTAATGTGCATAAATGTTGACTCCCGTTCTACTTAGTATTAAGATTAAGGTATGCAATTTTTTTCATTGTATCTTATGTCTACACAATTGTGCACGCCAGTTCTGAAAGGGGTATAAAGGAACCATAATATAAAAGGATTGAAAGCTAAAGGTTGAATAAAGTGCGTACAAGGCAATCTGCTTAGTTATACTTCCTGAGAATTGACAACAATTATAATAAAAATTATGTATTCGGACATTTGGAGCAAATATTCATAGGAAATGTTTCTTGTTTGTAATTTGGTGAAAGTTGCTAAATAACAAGAGTTACAACTCTATAAAGCTAAGCTATAGTTATTTGTTAAACAACTTAATTTTCAGGATGCACCAAACGGGTTTTTATTTATTTCCTCTAAGCCTCAATGGTCTTTAGCACCTATTGTAATCTGTAATTGCAGTTTAAACTCAGTTTTTACCGGACACAATTTATTAACGTAACCAGATGATTCAGTAACATGCAAAGTGTATGCCGTTCCACTTTGACGACCTACTTCAGAAATATTTACTTTGGCCTTGGTTGGATTCTCAGAAATCACATAGACCATTGTGTGTTTCCATTAAGAAGACACTGTGTAAAAATTTGATGAGTGAATCAAAATTCTGTGTAAGAACACTTGAAGGCTGAATCGATCACTTAGAACGTGTCTGAGATTATGAATAAAATTAACGCTCGTCAGTTTTCACTGAGGAGTGCCATTCTCGCGGCATCCGCATGACATGCTGGTTATTACACAAGGTTCCCTGTGCAATATCGGTGACCTACAAATTCAGTGACTCGATACTCAAATCGGACTCAAAGTCACCGTTGTTACAGATGAAATTCTTTCATCGCATGGTTAGGTCAAAGTGTGCACCAATTCCTACATCTGGGTATTCGAGGGCAACTGAATTGAAACCTTGTGATGTTTATCACAAGAAATTAAATCGTTAGTACAACCGTCACTTTGATATTACCGCGTCACTGATAACACTTCTTGTTATGCTAGTAACTTAATGTAGAGACGCTTCATAATACTTTATGGCTGAGCATTAAATCGTGCAGTTTCTCCGTTTATGGCACAGTGATTATAAATGATTGCCTTTTATATAGGTCATGGTTGCAAGCATCATTACTGCTTGAAGATAGGGATCGGTGACCAAGACACTAACAAAGTATATTTAATGATTTTATAACAAGGAGCCAACGAGTATTCCATTTGTCTCTTTATGAAGCTCAACCTCGTCATGTTTTAATTAATTTAAAAGGGTCAAAAAGAGATTTTTATAATAAAAACTTGTAATTGGATACTGTTCTGTAAAAGATCGGATCATGAGCCTGCTAGACTAGCTTGTCAAGTTTTCACTCAATAAACGAACAGGTGTTCGCATTTTGATGTGCAGCAGTTGTATTCGTCAAATTTTATTACCTTTATTAAATTTATTTTCTTTCTCATACATATTTATTTTAATTTCGAGAAATATAAAGGAGGAAAACCATTGAAGTAACTCAATTAATAATCATATTATTAGTCCTAGAACTGTAGAGTAAACAAATTAGAAACATAAACTTCATTGAGATGCCAACTTTTAAGTAACAATCTTAAAAAGCTATAAAACTGGTCAAGTCCGTTATTGCAAAAAGTTTCACATTCTCCATTTCGTAACTAGTGGATGTCTCATGCGTCAAAAATGTCAAGTCCCGGGTCAAGGAACATTAAGTTCCATAACTGTGGGTTCCGGTGAGTCCTGGTGCATTCCCTGCGAGCCATTAGGGCAGGACAATGGCTGGAATGCCACCCAGACCCCGTCAGCCTGCAAGAATGCTGTATGGAATCCACAACACCTTCCTTACAGACCCTCTTTAATCTTCTTTGTAAACAAATCAACCCATTGACAATATAATTGATGCACTTCCCGTTGTTTTTAATTTCCTATTCGCATTATGACTGATGACCGTGCATTAAAATGCTAAGTGATAATTGCTTAATAGATGACAATCATGTTCTATAACATCAGCATCCGTGTGGTCAATATTAGTTGTTGATGCATTATAATAATAAATGTATTTAACTCCATAAATAGAGGCAGTTAACCCATATAAGTAGTTTCTATTTTCAAACCTGGCATTTTAGATCTCTGTTCATGTGGCTTTTTTATCATAATATGAGTGGGTACAACGTAATGCTATTTAGTTGCAATATTATAAAGAATAAACGATGTTTTGGGCCATCTCCAAATTGTAGAGTTTAGATATTTAGATTATATACAACCAATAAACTATTAAGCGAATAGCTGTTGGAATCAAAATATACGCAACATATAAATTTGAATTCGCGGTTGTAATGCCGTGGAATCATGAATGGAACAACTGTCACTAAAGAGTCCACAATTTTATCAGAGCAAGTGATTGCATTCAAGTGTCCACTTGACTTTCCTCGGAGGAAGCGACGGTGGGCGCCAAAAATAGCGTTTCCGCCGAACACCGACCGCTCTAAGTAGGAAGTCGCTTAGCAGTCCAGTTTTCCGGCCGCCTACAGCCGTCTCGTCGCTTATTGAGTTTACAACGCACTTATGAGCTGCAATGTGCCTACGCGTTGTCTCTTAAGCTGAATTAAATTGCTCATACATTGATATCGTGGTCCATTAAGGATTCATTCATAAAAAGGGATTCAGAGAACACGCGAGGGTTTTCCGAATTCAATTTGCATTGAGCACCAAATTTAATAGTGATCAATTGCTACCAATCAAACTGATATATTATACAAAGAATTGACGATGATTGGATGGAAACTTGATGTACAGTTTGACCCCCAGACCTTGTAGCAAGAATACTTACTGTACTTATTTTCCTTGTAAAATATAATAAACATATTTTTCCTATAATGTTCAGGTTTCCAGCATCTAAGCAAAACATTGTGCTTGCATATACTAAAATAAATGGCGCTAAGATCACGTATCTATATACCTAAAGTGTTTGCTCGTTAATTATGTGTACTATATAAAGGAACTCTTAAATAGTACTTATATTTAAATAATAGGTACCTCTATATTAAATGCGTTTGCGTAGGCGAAATCCAAGTGCAGGTAATAATGACTAAATAAGGCAACATAGCTCGGAATTGGTTCTTCTAATGATGCAACAAACGTTAGGTTCTCTTTGTCTTTTATTATATTTATTAAGATAATATTGTTATTTAGTGGACATGACCATTCCTCAAGGGATCTACAGTCTACAGTGTTAAAGGTTTAGCGTATAATATTAGGGCACCAATTTTAGGAGCATCAATCTTTTTATTTGATCTTGTTCAAGTCCAAATAGCGAATTTGTATTAATTACAAAATAATGTTAAAATAATAAAAACAAAATAATGTTAATGTGTTGTGAGTTGTTGTTGTAATAATGTTATATAGCAAATTTGTAGCCGTTAGGTATATATGTTATAATAAATTTAGGTATAACCCGAACATTAAGATATCAAAATAACAACTACATCCATCCTGTCACGAACATAACAACACGTTTAGTGACACTGGCAAATACACGAAAGTGTGAGACCATACATATACTGTGATGATAGCAGGAGCAGGCACAAAATTAGAGGAGATATATAAAAACAATAACTTTATTATGACAGACTTTAATAAAAATAACTTCTGTTTTGCATTTCGTCAATCGTCAGAGATAACATTGTATGTTATTCATTGGCTTTAGGTTAGCCTTTGACCGACCTTTAACGACCTCGCGTGAAGTAAACCGACGATGCAGCTGTAGATGGTAGCAGACTGCAGACTAAACCTAAGAGGTGGGATAAATGATAAATCGGATAAATCCCTTTGATTAAATTTTGGGATAGGTGCATTTAACTAGTCTATATTGTTTAGCAGACGCTATTAATTTAATCAAGTAATAGAGGTGACTCCAATTTGTGACAATTATTGCTAAACAAAATTAATTGGTTGAACTGTAATTAAATGTAACGTCAAAATATAAAACACAATTTTGTCAACAAAGATTGCGATTCGCTCCGATTTGAAGAGTAAGATGCCCTGAGAAAATACTCGGCTAAGGATACTTCACATCTTATTTCTTTGGATGGCGATCGCAGTGGAATTTCACATTGGGCTTCGCATGTATTGAATGCCTAGGTACAGCGACTGCTACTGACATAAAGGGCGGGCGTTATCGCTCACCTAGGATCAAGCGAGCGTCTCATCATCATCTCAGCCGTAAGACGTCCACTGCTGAACATAGGCTTCCTTTAGCTGCCTTTAGACTTCCATATGTACCGGTTGGAAGCGACCTGCATCCAGCGTCTTCCGGCGACCTTTATAAGGTCGCCTGTCCACCTTGTGGGTGGACGTCCTACGCTGCGTTTGCTAGTCCGTGGTCTCCACTCGAGCACTTTTCGACCCCATTGGCCATCAGCGAGCGTCTATTTCCTCAAAAATATAAAAATTGATTAATTAAAAAATGTTTGAATAGTTTTAAGTATGTAAATTAATAAAGAGATAGACAGACCCCTTTAATAAAGGTTCAGATGCATATGTAGTCCATGGAAAGAAATATACACTTTTTACGATAGATACTAATTTTGGTCATGATCGAAGCCGCATATGCCAATACCGTAAAAGGTAAAGATATACAAAGCTAGAAAAAGCTGAAGTATGTTTGCAACGAGATCGGAAACGCGACAAACAGGTATACAAACATTCGCAAGTAAATGAACTCTGAGTCACTAGCTCAGAATCATTTTGATGACTCACAGAGTCACAAGTAATCCTAACGGACAAATGGACGGGGCCCTATCGATTTATATAACCATGCACCTAATTATATACTGATTCAACACTTAAATCATTAACATATTATGCAAGCGATGAATATTGAATAGGTGATCGGTGATGTAGAGTCATAAATCCTACAATTGTAAAGTTGAAAGTATTTCCATTACTATTATTTATTGAGGCAAAGATTGGGTACACTATCATATGCAAAACGCCGCAAATTCGTTTGCGCGATCTAGGATTCAGTACATTTTGATAGGTTTTGTTACGAGAATAATGTTGCGAACTGTATAATTTAAATCTAGAGGGATATGGATTGATAATTATTTTGGTTAAGTATATTATAAGATTATCTCGATTTTAATGTGTATTTTCTTTGCAGGTACGTTCGGAGGAATCCCTTCTTGCGCTCGAAAAACCAACAAAAACCTCAAGATGGGTACGTTATATTTTTAAATATCGGTGGCGGGTTATACTGTCTGTGTCCTGCAAAGTCACTCATCAAAAGGTACTACAGCTACCACCACTAGACTCTTGATCCTGAATTGATTGTAGCAGTTAAACAGCTAAAAGTAGAGTCCCATTTGCAAAAACATTTGCCCCCAGGTAGCATTTGGAGATGAATTCTCAGCACAGTATTTTAAATCGATTTGAATTGGGAACAATAACTTTCCACTTTCCAGTCTCCATTTGGTGGTGATTGCCAAATTACTAACTGGAGGTAATCGATTTAGGGGCAAATGGGAATAATATACCAATAGTAGTAGGCAAGGCGCGGTAGCTAGATTACAATATACATAATATTTTATGTTACGAGACTTTACTGCTTCACACAAACACTTCGTTTCAATTTCAACCCAGTCTTTTCTCTTTTTGGGTGTGCTAAAAATCGGCAACACGTTTATTAAAGCTTTCTCGTATTTTTAATAGAGGTACCAGGTACATTCATGGATTGTTGAGTTAATTTTATAAATTATATTATACCCACGGTAGCATCGTAAATGTGGAATTAATTTCATTCTCAATACATACCTTGAACATAATTCATGTCTCTGACAGTTTTATATACTTTTGATTAAGTATCTATATGTAATGATGTAAAGCGACAAGTTTCCATGATTGATAAATTTAATGGCTTAGTTATAAAAAAGTTTAATAACTCAGGAAAATCAAAGAAGTGGTACTGTTAATAGCTTGCTAAGAAGGGTCCGGGTTCCATCACTGCCATACAAGGTTTGCCACCTTGTATTTTTTATAAGTTCTGTTTATAATACAAGTAACCTTAGATTTAAATAAAAAGTCAAGTTACGGTATAGGCGTCTCGCAATTGGAACACTCCGATTAGATTCATGCACACAATTTTAAGCCCATTACACACGGCGCTATACTATATCTTGCTATATGACTCCTGGTACCATATAGTATCGCATAGCAAGGCCTTGCTATACCTCGCTATGCCGTGCTATATTATTTTTAGTGATGGCCGGGCTACTGATCGGAACTATATTTTTTAATAGTTCATTCTTTGTGATTGAATCTTGAGTCGATCATTGAAATCAAATCAAGTGACATTAACATTCCTTTTTTCACAAATCAAGTGATATTAATGACATTAACATTACTTTTTTCATCTTTACAAATGCACTCAAATGTTTGGAATAACTTGTCAATGACTGCTTTGAGCGCATTTAGAATAGGTTTATTAATACAAAAATAAAGAAAATTTATATTATTTCAAAATAAAAACAAACAAGTGCAAGTTGGACTTGCCACATACTTGTATGGAAAAATGTTATCAACATGTTGCATATAAAATTGCGTATAAAATATTTGAAACAGTGCAAAGTTGCTTTTTAACCGCGTGCTCAGTAGAATCCTGAGCGTTAGCGAGGGAATCAAAAGAGCACAAGGTCAAAACTTTTTGCACTCTAGTGTGACACAAAATTTCTCATCCCCCCCAGCTAGTAAATAACTCAATGTCAAGTTTTTTTGAAGTGAAAACTTCTTTAGCGGCGCTGAGCACTTTTTTGTATGGGTAAAAACTTTAAAACTCGCGTCAGGGTCACGTGATGCTGATCGAAAAAGCGTAAGATCGAGGGGAAGGGAGAGGAACTAGTATCTCCCACTCTTTCTACCGTGCCTAAGTGTGCTGCTCTGTTGATGGTGTAAAAGTCGTCGAAATTATGGATGGAAGTTGATTTTTCTGAGAGATAAAATTTAATGTAATATATAAATAACGATATAATATTATAAATAGCAACATATAAATTGTCATATTTGTGTACGATAGCGCAATAAATAAACATTGTATTCTACCTCATAAATGATAGTACTTTTATACTTATAATTAAACACAACGTTAATATTGAAGTTTTCACTTCTGCCGGCACTCCCGGAGTGCTACCTTTTTTTTTTATTTATTCTCACCATGGATGCGTGCAGTGTTGTCAGTGCCCTATCTTCAAAAGTAACCAGTATTCAATTTTTATTTACGTAGGCACGCTTAGTTACCTATTCGTTTTAGTAATTATATCCTCATTTTCAGTTTATTAAAGTGAGCAATAATCGTTATTTAACACGGCGAGAGGCGCGCCCATAATGCAACACGGACGGTCGCTACTGGGTAAAAAATACCACAAGTACTCGTATTCATATTTTTCAAATTCAAATTCAATAATTTTATTTCGGATATTTTGCTTAAATAAATATATTTTCATTTTTTAATTATTTTTTTTCATATTCTTACTTACAATGATAATTGCGATACATATTAATTTAATAATTTTTTTAAATAAATATTAACAGTGTTAACAAAAAATATTTCTGTTTCTTGTATGACTTTTTTGTAAAAATTTTAAAACTTAAATTTTTTAGCACTTTCCACATCATCACATTTTATATTTTAAAGACATATATTACAATGTGTTAATTTTTTGATTCATTCTTTTAGATTTTTTTCACAGTTACTCCACTGTGATATTTTTTACCCGGTAGCGACTCTCCGTGTTGCACCTTCAAATGATATATGTAATTTCTACTTCAATATTTATTTAAAACGGTAACTCTTTTCTAAATTTTAATTAATAGTAGAAATAAGGCATATTCATAGTATTAAACAACAAAAAACTAAACATGGACACATAAAAATAATATGACACAAACAGGCGCTACTGGGTAAAAAACACCCATAAGGACTTTATATGTCTGTTGAAGCAACCCCTGACTTTATTAACCACTCAAACGTCCCGACCGCTATAGCGGTCTGAAAAAAAGTTGAGTTAAACGTTACAGCCGCTATAGCGGTCCTAGCGACTTGCTACTTTAAAAACATGTTTTATCTATGAAAACGGTGAAAAGTTGCGTAAATATGGTTGTATATGGCTTTGTAATAAACATTTTAAATCTGTGGTCATTAAATCTAAGCTCTTGGCAACATTTAAAAAATATTTTTTGAAATTATAGTTTCGAAGTTTTCATGCGTGCCAGTGAAATCTGCGTATAAAATGTTTGTAATTCACCTTATTTTATTAAAATTATATATTATTATGATCCTCATGATACTATCTTCCGGAATTGGTACAGATATTAAAGAAATAAACACAATCAGGAAAATTTTACATGTCTTAAAGTCGACATGTAAAATTTTTGTCGCGCTTGCCGCGTTTCCGTAATATTTTCCATGATTAATTTTAATCAACTATTATTTTATTAAAATACAACGTAAATTTAGAAAAATAGTTCAACATGATTAGTTACGTATACCTAAAATTTAAAAACATAAACTAAAATAGTTTGAATTCATTGATTTAATATTTCCATTCTCAGGATTTTGTTCTAGGCGCTGAAGATTTATACACGAATGGGTGGTTTGTTTTGATTTATTGTGCTACACTGTACTTGTCAAGTAATTATATTTTGGTATCAAATCAAAGCTTATATAATCTAGTTTAATAATATGCAGGTAAAAATAAGAAATATTCAGAGATGTTTCGTAAAAAAGTGTTTAAACCAAAAAAATACCTAAAATTAACACATACTGCCATGTCCGATTTTTTTATATACTTAGTGTTAATATTTGAATCAAAATTTTCAGATATTTTATTTCTTTATAGTTTTAACTATATAATGCTATTTTTTCATAGAAAATGGTTCAATAGTTTGCTAGAAAATAGACGTTTAGTAGGTATCGGTAGTGAGCGCTCGACGCGATTCTATTTGGATCGCGGACGCGGACGTTCAACGCTTTTTCAGCTGTCAAGCGCGGACGTGTGAGTGGTTAAGATAAAATTTGTTACAGAGATAGCTTAAATACCAAAAAGGACATTGGATAGTTTTTATTCCGGAAATCTGCCCTTAAGGGGAAAAATACGGCGTTTAAATGGGAAATCAGTAACCGCTGCTCCTCTCTATCTCTCTTCTCTCTTAATATTAACGTGGTTCAGTCTTCAAAAAGGGCACAACAGTTTTTTTTTTCTCTTTCCTATGCGGGGGTCTATTTTATCCACTTTCATATAAGCACGCACGTTTGTGCTTAACAAACCACTTTTCATCAGTTAAAAGCTAGTTAATATTTTTTAGGAAGTAGGTACCAGGAGTACCAGAAGTAGGAACGGAGATTCAATCACTTGATTGCATATAGTTCCACAATGATTCCCCAACACTACTTAAACAAATGAATTTGACAATTTTTTCTACATAAAGGTTGTTTCTTTTTTCCTTGATTTTGGTTTCGTTCCAGTCTGCTCCTGGTATAATTTTAAAAAAATGACGATTCAAACTACGTCAAGAAATCCAGAAAACTTTATTCGAAATTAACATCGTTTACTAAAAGTATGAGAGTTCATTGAATAAGATCGATTTGAGTTAGATTTGACCGACTTTATCAGAGAATTCTCGAGTACTTTGGCCAAATAGCATGGATGGAAATCTAGAGATGGTCATTGTTTCGGGCAAAATCAAAGGAAAGCGGTCCCAAGGCCGTAGTCCGTTGTGCTGGTCAGATCAGATCCGCACCACCCTCGAAGTTCCTGTTAAGATAAGATAAGATAAAAATATATTTATCAACAGTTCCAAAAAGTACAAACATGAAAAATTATACACATAAATATAGTGACATGTTAGTATGAGATACGAACAGAAGATAATAAAACAACATAAAACAATAGGTACCTACACTGATAAACGGAATAGGCTCAGCATAATGCTGGGCAGGGAGGTCCTGCATAGCGCTGATTTTCAGCCTGCCCCGTGCTCGACTAAGATGACGCTGTTGCTGTTGTCCTGTCGTCTCGTGGCTCCTGGCCATGAAAATCGCATCCAACCAACCCAGATAGCACTCCATCATCAGAAATGGAATCCTACAAAGGAGGGGTCATGACTCCCAGTAATAGAGAATATGACAAGGACAAGGAGAAGAACTCCAATCGATCCATTTCCGAGCATAAATGTCAGAAAAAAAAAACTAAAAATAATGATTTGTTTTTTTTTTCTTTAGAAGTACCTACAAAATCCTTTAAACAATTTGTTTGCATTATTACAGATTTAACTGACAATCACTTTTGTAAAAAAAAAAAACCATGGCAAACTCCTGGTACGTACTTTTTAAAAATGTGAAAAAAAAATCATGAATTTTTCACACGTCCTGTATAAGACTCAAAATTGACATTGTCAACAGCCATGTTGCTGTAAAACCATACAATTTGGCAAATTCCATTTGAACTAGATAAAAAAAAAATGCGTAGCCATTTTGTAGCATGACTTAGCCGGTTAAGCGAAAGTCTACTGCAAGGTATTCAAAGCTTTCAGTTATTCGGACAAATAATCATTATGCATAATATGAGCATCTATTACAAGTAAATAGGAGGTGAAATTTAAAATACAAATTAAATTAATTTGTTTCGAAATACTAACACAAAGAACTGTAAACACAACAAAATATTTAATAAAAATAAAAAACATTTATTTCTAATTTATTACACAGCGGTTAAGCATTTGCTACTATTTAGTTTAATATATCGCGTAGGTAATATGAGTTTGTTTTCTTTTGTCTCCGTAATACAAAACGGCTTAGTCATTTTATCACCTAGTCAAAATGAAAAATGGCGGATTCTACGCATCAACTGTAAATTATAGCGCGATATAGCGCTATATGTCATTTATAGCTACGTGTGTGACGGATGCCGATTTGTACTGAAGCTATGCCGCGCTATGTGAAGCTATATAGCGCTATATAGCGACGTGTGAAATGGGCTTTACTTTGGCGCGGCAACTGACATGACGCGACATAACGATTCCGCAGGCCCAAGTATGGCTAATAGCTACAGCAACGATAGCTCGTACCGATTCTTCCCTTTTCATTTTAAACTAAGCAAATAAATATTAATAACATATACACAGAAATGTTTTCTTGAATGTGGAGTGCTGTATTGTTATTGTTACCCGCCGCGTCATTCCGCAAACACATACGGTACGAAATGAAAGGCATTTATATACAAAACATCGGTTTTAACACGGTTGTTTCTTTTGATGAAATGCTTGGAAAATATAAATACTTTTTGGGTTTTTCTTAATTAAAATTCTGTAATATAATAATTATGAAACTGCCGTATATAAAACTACATTAAAGTGTTATACACCTATTTGCATGTACCTATTCATATATGTAATACTTTATGTATTCAGTATTCACACAATGGCCAGAAACACAAAAGTCACATACCAGGTCCCTCAACAAAATAAAAGTTGCAGACTGAAGTAACATTATGCGACATTTTAAATTTCTCTTATACAAGTTTTCTTCGTAATACAAATAAACATTTTATATGCTTAAAAATAGACATTTTTAGCTAATGTTGCGTACCTACTGTGACCAGCTCCACTAGGCATTGCAAAATTACTCTCTTATCACATGGTGCATGGTAAATAAAATGCGAAGTCTTGATATAATATTGTCAAAATTTGGTATAAATACTTTCTAGACTAGTCTAGGGCGGTCAAAACTGCTAACCATCAAGACATAGTTTACTCTATATTTAGGCGTTCCTTCTTTTTTTCCATAATTAATTAAGTAAGAAGATTATACTTGTATGTAATTTTTTTTTTTGTTAATGTTTTTCTTTATTTTTATTTTTTGTATGTTAACCGTTATCTACTATTATAACAAATATACCTACAACCATCAACCAAGATATAATCCAAAATGACCACACACATGTTGAGTGTTGACGTTATCATATTCATCTAATATGAGTGATTTAATCCACATAATCTTCTGTTTGTTATCTATTACGCAATTCGTCCAAACATCCGTTTGCACTTATGCCTTAATGTCTTCCTAAGCCTGTTTGACTCTATCTGTATTATTATCTTGTTTCATATCATCTTAGTAATTAACCCAATACGAATTATGTTCATTATCAACATTGTCATGTCCCCTATATCTCTATACTTAGTTCTTCAGTGCTATTGTTTATTTTATTTATTTATTTTTCAGCACAACGCTAGGACTAACTTAATGCTAAAGTAGCGTTTTCTACCAGTTGACCTGTTCCTGGAGAAAATTTACATGGATTGTTGTAACTTCTTTTTCTACTATTAGTATAAAATATTTATTATTTATTAAAAATCATATAAATGCATGTCCGGACTTATTTTGTAATTTCAGTAGATGAAAACTTTAGGGACCTACCAAATAATATAAGTACCACCCAAAATATTTTGGACGAGTTCGATAACACTAGAGAGTTAACATACGAGATTTTTATATATTAAATTTGTCTATCCATTCCACCCTAATATTTATAGTAATAAACATTCAAACTTTCACACGACTAAATATTAAAATATATTACGATCATAAATTTTTCCCATTTACATTTAAATACATTAAAAATTAACATCTCTAGCAGATTTTGTTGCCATTTTATTTATGTTTTTGTTTTATTATAATTTTAAAACTCATTAACTTTGTTTGTAACATAATGAATTCGTTAATTATTTTAAAATGTACGTTATCATTATTTAATCTGAGATCACCGTAAATTTATTATTATCATCGATTACATGACTTCACCTAACATTTTTTTGTAAAATACTTTTGTGATATTGTAATGCCATCGAAAACCTGACTGTGACTCATTGGGTACATTGACTAAAGATACATTATCACCAAAGGAATGTGTACTAGAATATAATAAACGTTGGAATTTGGATTGTTAAAAAACACTTAATATCTGTAAATAAACAATTCCGGTTATGCACGTTTCAAGTTGTTTTAATCGCGATAAGATAAACTTATCATTCGTATATAGAAGTATTGTTAATTAAATGATAGTAATATAGGAAGGAATTTAATTATAGGGATAATAAAAATTGATAATTATACTTTCCAAACGATAGCAATGATCTGTGAAAGTCCAACAAAGTCGAACAGGATGTGGTGTGTGAGTCATCATAAGTTGTAATCGGTGCACGCGCAGGTAACGTCTACTTATGTGCCATAATAGTGTTTAGTAGTGTTTGTATAGGCGTTTGTGTGATAAGCCGCACGTGAGCGATGAGTCAGCTAACTAGTCTTAAACTCTGCTAATTATTAAGTATCTACTCGTTAACGACCTCAGGTATTTCACAGATTTATTGGATGAAAACACGCAATCAGATAATATTAAACAGTAGACGTCAACGTACGTGATAACGTTAATAAATTAAAAAATGATAAATATCGGTATTTTCATTCCTTAGTAGATAAGGTTCTAGGCCTCTCATTGACTATCAAAGAAAACCAAATAGTTTACTTACACAGGAAATGTAAAGCATAATAATAGAGTGCAGCATAATAATAATATGTTTATATCGCACTCAGTGCGCGATATAAATATATTATGATGTATGAACTTTATGATATATAAAATGATCTATCTAGATATTGTGGTTATCTTTGTTTAATATAACCTCTATAATGTTTTTTCATGAGTTTTATGTTTTGCCCTAATGTGGCTCATATTCCCTCTACTCAACCTAAAATCTGAAATTCGTCCTCCTCGGGCACAAAACATTTTGTGAACGTTACCCATGTAAATAATGCACTGGATTAAGTTTAAAAGTGAATAGGTACTAATAAATAAAGATTACTCATTCATTGAGACATTTTGGACAAACAAAATTAGTCATTGGTGTTATGATATTATGATGAACGAATAACACGTAACACAGTTATCAAAGGTGACATAACTGCATTAGTAGACAAATTATACGCACTCGTACACTATGATAATATAACTAAACTGTATATTGTATGAATGAACACTACTCATGCCGTTTAGTCATATCTCGGTGAAATAGATACACCTTACGCAGAAATGCACAACGCTCGTGTGACTCAATGTGGTCGGGTGAGGAAAGAAGTTTTGTTGTTTTTTTGTTTCGATTAAAACTGTTTCTGTATTGGTCACCACAACACCAACCGCGTCAATGGTTATTATTAAAGACTAGCTGACCCGCGCGCACTTCGTTGCGCGTGAGAGTCAATTAATAAAGCGAATTTGGTGCTGCTATGTTCACTATGATAGTATTTCCATCCCCGTGACTTTGTAAGCGTAAAATAAGGCATGGCTATATATTATTTGCTCCCGCTGTGGGTAGCGAAGAATATCGGGTTGGATATTTCTATGCAGTTTTGTTCGCTACCGTAGAAACCAATCCTATGTCCTTTCCCAGAGGTCAAATTATCTCAGTTGAGCGGTAGTTTATCGCCTTCATAAATTTTCACGCCTCTTTTCAGGAATTAAAACTATTTGTGGTCCTTTCCCGGTAACTCTTTAACTTATCTCTACTGTAATGTACCTCAGCTAAATTATTATTCGTTACTAATTTCTCACACCATCCTTCCCGCGACTCAAATCAATTCCATGGTTCCTGAATTCCCATTAAATCTCTGATCCTCCTTCCCCCTCCTTTAATACTTAGTCTCCTTAAAGTTAATTTCTGACATAAAAAAACTATTCATTAACAGAACTTAACAAAATATCAGCTCATTTTCGGTTCAGCGGTTACTAATTTCCATGCAAACGTTTTTGTGAAAAAATTCCTGTTCTGGTGAGAATTTCACAAAATCCCTTCTTATCGGTCGCCTACGTTACATAAAGAATACGTTGTCCAAATTTTAGCTAAAACGAAGAAGCGGTTACCTTTCCTACACAAACTGGATCCCTCTTTCCTCCCCTCAAAGGTTGATTTCTGGGATAAAAAGTATCCCATATCTTTTTTTAAGACTTAATCTACCTTTGTATCAAATTTAAGCGCAATAGGGTCAGCGGTTCTAAATGTCCCATTAATTTCTGTCAAAATAAATATTTAATGTTCCTAAACACAACTCAAACCATGATTTTACAAAATTTCGATTCAATCGGTTTAGTTGTTACGGATTTGCATACAATTGTTTTTTGTAAATAAATCCCGTTCCAGTGGGAATTTAGCAAAAGCCCTTCTCGTGAGTCGCCAAAACCACCTAAAAACACGCTATCCAAATTTCAGCTCAAATAAAGAAGCGGTTAACGATTTCTTACGCAAACTTGCATCCCCCCCCCCCCCCTTTCCTCCTCTTTAATGTAGATTTCTGGGATAAAAAGTATCCCATTTTTTAGGACTCAATCAACCTCTGCACTAAATTAATTTAAGCTGAATAGGGTCAGCGCAGCGGTTCTAAATTTCCCATACAAACTTTGACCCCCCCTTATAAGTTAATTTCTGATATAAAAACTATTAAAAATTTCCTTAACAAAACTCAAACCATCATTTTACAAAATTTCAGCTTAATTGGTTTAGCGGTTACGGATTTGCACACAAAAGTTTTTTGGGAATAATTCCCGTTCCTGTAAGAATTTCACAAAATCCCTTTTTATCGGTCGTCTTAGTTTATGTAACTAAGAACACGCTGTCCAAATTTCAGCAAAAACAAAGAAGCGGCTAACGATTTTTTACACAAACTTGCACCCCCCTTTTTTCCCTTAAAAGTTGATTTCTGGGAAAAAAGTATTGCATATCATTTTTTAGGATTAGATCTACCGCTGTACCAAATTTAAGCTCAATGGGGTCAGCGGTTCTAAATTTCCCATACAAACTTTGACCCCCCCTTTACCCCCCTTAAAAGTTAATTTCTGACATAAAAACTATTCAATGTTCCTAAACACACTTCAGACAATCGTTTTACAAAATATCAGCTCAATCAGTTCAGCGGTTACAGATTTGGATACAAACGTTTTTTAGAATTAATTCCCGTTCCCGTGGAAATTTTGCAAAATCCCTTTTTATCGGTCATCTACGTTACATAAAAAATACGCTGTTCAAATTTGAGCTTTAAAAGATGGCCGGTTACTGATTTTCTACTCAAACTTCTACCCCCCCCCCCCCCCCTCTTCCCCCTTCAAGGTTGATTTCTGGGATAAAAAGTATCCTATATCATTTTTTAGGACTCAATCTCCCACTGTACCAAATTTCAGCTCAATGGGGTCAGCGGTTTTAAATTTTCCATACAAATTTCGACCCCCCTTTACCCCCCCTTAAAAGTTAATTTTCGTCATTTACAAAATTTCAGCTCAATCGGTTCAGCGGTTACGGATTTGCATACAAACATTTTTCGGGAATAATTCCCGTTCCCGGAGGAATTTTGCAAAAATCCCTTTTTATAGGTCGCCTTCGTTACCTAAAGAACACGCTGGTTTAAATTTCAGCTTAAACAAAGAAGCGGTTACCGATTTCCTATTCTAACTTTGACCTCCTTTATCCCGCCTTAGAGGTTGATTTTTGGAATAAAAAGTATACCATACAATTTTTTAGGACTTAATCTACCTCTGTACCAAATTTCAGC
Organism: Hemithea aestivaria; assembly: GCA_947507615.1. Lineage (NCBI taxonomy): Eukaryota > Metazoa > Arthropoda > Insecta > Lepidoptera > Geometridae > Hemithea > Hemithea aestivaria. The sequence goes on from OX382331.1 coordinate 6,746,728, forward strand.
TCAATAGGGTCAGCGGTTTTAAATTTTTCATACAAATTTCGACCCCCCTTTACCCCCCCTTAAATGTTAATTTTCGTCAAAAAAAAAAAAATTAATGTTCCTAAACACAATCTAAACAATCGTTTTACAAAATTTCAGCTTAATCGGTTCAGCGGTTACGGATTTGCATACAAACGTTTTTCGGGAATAATTCCCGTTCCCGGAAGAATTTTGCAAAAATCCCTTTTTATACGTCGCCTTCGTTACCTAAAGAACACGCTGGTTTAAATTTCAGCTTAAACAAAGAAGCGGTTACCGATTTCCTATTCTAACTTTGACCTCCTTTATCCCGCCTTAGAGGTTGATTTTTGGAATAAAAAGTATACCATTCAATTTTTTAGGACTCAATCTATCTCTGTACCAAATTTCAGCTCAATAGGGTCAGCGGTTCTAAATTTTCCATACAAACTTCGACCCCCCTTTACCCCCCTTAAAAGTAAATTTCTGACAAAAAAACTATTTGATGTTTCTAATCACAATCCCAACTATCGTTTTACAAAATTTCGGCTTAATCGGTTCAGCGGTTACGGATTTGCATACATTCGTTTTTCGGGAATAATTCCTGTTCCTGAGGGAATTTTAAAAAATCGCTTCTTATTGCACGATGAAATCTTCTTACAAATACGCTGTCCAAATTTCAGCTCAATCCGTCCAGCCGTTTGGGCTGTGCGTTGATAGAACAAAAGTGTACGAACGATTTTATATAATAGATAAGTAAATCTTTAGATAGATATAACTCTTTTATTTAAAAACCGATTTAAATAAAACCAATACTATTTACAAATTAGAGAAATTTGCAACGTTTTAGCGAAAACTGCATACAATTCGGTTGTGCCGTTTTATCACACATAAGTAATAACCTTTTTACAAATTAAGCCTAATAAAACTACTCTGGTAAATTTTCGTTTATGGCCACATCGATAGATGGCGTATTTTTAGTTTGTCGCACTTTTTGCTTTTTGATTTTTTTGAATTGAATTTACTTTATATTCTATTACTTTTACTTCGAAATTTTGATGTAAATTAGGGGCAATGTGTCCGATATAAATGATTATTATTTATTTTATTATTTTATTTTACGTTTCCCTAGGAAAAATTGACAAAATGTTTTACGATCTAGATCGCGCAAGCGACTTTTTCGCGTCGTTTTGTTCATATGCGTATTTTCACAGTTCACCTTAGTAAAGGATCACAATGAATGGGGAGAAATTTCCATTCTTATTATATGTATGGATTATTATTAAAGTTGTTAAAAGTACTATCGTCTTTGTTAATTAAGTGTATTTTTGTACTAATTATTACGATTGCATTTAAGTAGAAGGTGGTGGAGAGATCCTTTCGGTTATATCCGATTTGTTAATTGGTTGTATGTTGTTTAACTTAGTTATTATCTTATTGTTGTTGAGCTATCTCTTTTTAAAGTTTGATATTCAAACTTTCAATAAATAAAGGTATCATTATTATCGCGAATCTAATTCGTATATGCTATAATGCCAATAACTTTGTTCGCTTGTATAACCTATACAATTTTATTCTAGAAATTTCTTGTATGTTGATAAACATTAAATTCTCTACGGCAACACGAGACTAATCGCACACATTAGTGTCGGTTCACTGACTACCTAGGGACTTCAGCCTTTCTGATTTCCTCAGATATGACTCACGCACTTTCAAGAAATATTGACTAAATCGAAAACAGGGTTACAAATATCAAATAACCCTTTGTTCAAAACTTTGAAAGGATGAGTGGGATTAAAATTGATTCTCGTAATAATACAAGTTTTGAGCACCGTTCTGCTGTTTTTACCCATGTAGAGTATCCTGTTATTGATAAGGATAATATATTGGAACAGGATAGAGTAAACGTTTCTATTAAATTTTAAAAGCCTATAAACGAAACACACCCAGTTAACACGTAAAGTAACGAGTTTCAATTACTTTTAGTCGGAATTTTAAATGTCAAGTACGCAAGAGTAGTTTAGTTAGCAACTCCAATCATATAAACATTGAAAATCGTAATAGCACAATGACGTGAACTAGCACGCGAAGTTATACTATGAACAAGACATGCTCGTTACAAGTCTAGCGTGGGAGTTACATAATAAATATTTAATACCTACCACGTCGGTCAGAATAAAGAAATAATCATGACTGAAATATATGAACATATAGCAGATAAAGAAAACATAAAATTCCTTCTAAGTTTTGCCGATACATTTTACGAGTTCTTATAGATAACAAGTTTGTCAACAAGATCATTTGAATCACCAAGATTTTCGAAGTAAATCAGAGTCGTATAATATTATGACGATAATTCGTTGTAAATACAAGTCAGTACAAGCAACGAGTATTGGGCAGAGCTGACATTGAAAGTTCGTTGACACACTACGAAGCTGGTCTCCCTTTTCGCGTAGTTGTTCAACCTAGGAGGTACATTAAAAGTTAATTAAACATTATTTATTCATATTATGAGGAAAATTACCAGGATATTGGACGTTACAGTAAAGTTAAAAACATTAAAATTAAACGTTAACCGACCTACCTGATTCCAGCTATTTTAGTAAAATGTTCAATAATAAGAATTCTTGTTATTAAGAGTTCAATAATAATTAAAAGTACACTTGACATCGTTAGTGGAGTTTCCTTTTGTGTTTTGTATAATGTTGTCGATTGTCAATAGTTCGATGTTGATAAGATCCAATCAGAAGATCTCATCGAAAATCCATGAGGCGGATGCAAAGGTCCGTGGGTGGAGCAGCTAGCCGGGGTACCGCGGCTTCGCGCTCGCTCGGCTCGCCATTCTAATTAGCCCATTGTGGTCGAGAGACTCGGAGTTAAAGTTTGCGCCGCGCCGGGCGCCGGCCGGCAGTCACGCCGCAGCCGCCGACAGAGAGCCGCGTGTTTCCAACTCGCCTCTATCCGATTACCACGCGACTGTGATGACGATAAGTGATAGACAGTGCTCAATCCCGATAACAACAAACTTTATTACACATTGGTGAATTCAGTATGTGAATACGAGAGTTTATCAACCGTTTTCGCTTGTTGGATCAGTACAAGGTAAAACCATTATGATCTACTCGCATTCTGCTAAAACTGGGACCATTGTACCACTATCAGCGGATAGAAATCCATGCTACAAGTAGGTACACAAGCAGTAATGTTGCACAGACTATTGTTTCACGTTTAGCATTATATTGTTTTTCGCAAGGAACATAATATTATTAAATTCAATGCAGATTGAAACTTTACCTATAGGATCAGCTAGTGTTATAAAATCAGAAGTAGGATTTCAGTGTATCTCATGAACGTAAGAAAAGTATATAATGTATATTCGCATATTATTTTGATGATATAAAAAATTCAAGGACTAAACGCGTCGTCTCAATGATCAATGAAATACGTCAGTACAAGACGATATTTGATATGATATACATAAAGTACAAACATTATTCAAATTTAATGGAAGTAGTTCCATGAGATATATTCATTTCGAGAAATAATCCGACGCTCTACCAATTCTCTGTTAATGATTCCTTATTTGACCTTGAATATGAATCAGGTCTTTGCTTTACTTTTATAATCTCATACATATATGGCATTTATTATGAAACGTTAATTAAAAACTTATGTCGATTATATCCAGTTTAGTTGACTCCAAATTCCATAATAACATCTATATGGGTATTTAAATATTTAAACGATTGTGATTAAGACATCAAACTAAAAATAAAATTGAATTAGGACTTGCACGAAGATCGATCGTGAAGGCAATAAGACCACGTCTAGGATATTAATATTAATCACAGTTTTCATCAACAGAATGATCAAATGCAAAGCTCACCTTAATGCCAGTTCCTGCTGCAATGAAATAACTGCATTGCGTTGCATCTGGCATTAAACAGCTAGCACTTGTATTAATAGCTCATCAATCATCACAGGAAAGAAGCAATAATATCTTAGACCTTAAGGACGACATTGGTGTGCAGCCAACTTCCACAAAATAAAATCAATTTCAAAATGCAGAATACTTAACCGTGAAAGCAGTTCTCAGAAATGTTCGCTGTACATTGACGTGAGTAGAATAGGCATTGCGGCATTATTTTCCCCCTCATTAATTTCGATTTGTGTTATGTGTATGTACACGGTTTTATTTGCATAACGACTAACGACTGCATAGTGTTTATCCACTTTACTTAAGTCATTGCCATTTTCACTTAGAAAATAAAGAGTCTAAGGCCATTTCCACTACAAACAACTCGCTGTTTATAATCATATATCTTTGCATAGAGATGTAAAGTTCAAACGCATAATCAAACAGTTTGAGGTCGTGATCGTAAAACTCTAAAGAAGGAAAAGTCTCATACATTTTATGTGGCTAATGTATCTAATTCCACACGGAATATTAATGTTGAGCCATCATCATAACTCATAACCATAATTTATAATGATATTCACTTTAATAATACAACTCGGACTCACAATAGGTGTTGTGGTAATCTGCAATGAGAATGATGGAAATCTATAAAATTTTAATAGGCACGACATATTGTGATCTTAGAAGCCCGTTCACTTGTGCAGCCACGACTTAAAGAGTCATTACCGAGTCTGTAATCAATAAATTGACATGTCTGGATGCAAATGATATGGCTCCAAAGATTGAGAAGCATACAGATGTATCTAATATCGAAGGAATAAAGAACTATTCTTAACAGAAAATAAAGAACATTAATTACCTTATTCAATTCACTATTCTCATTAATATTTGACGAGTTGAAAAATAGGTGACATAAATATCTCAGCTGATTGATTAATTGTGATAATGATTGAGCAGATATTAATAACTGATACTGCGCAATGTCAATACTTTCAAATGATTTCTTAAATTATTCAATAATCTCATGTGTCAACGTGAGCTTAATAAGTTCCTGTTTTTATACAGGGTTTTAAATCGATATCATATATCCGGTACTTATAATAAAGTTTATGATAAATAGAAGACACTCGACATATCCGACATCTTTCTTAGCAACACTACATCGGCAAGTCAAACAAACTACTCGAAGCTATCTTATCTCTTCGGCATCATTTATAGCGAAATTGATCACTATTTGCCTAGTTTATTCAATGGCCAACCTAAATGGAATACCAGAAAAAACACTTATCGACGTTATCATACTATCAATATTGCCGAAATCATCCCTTTTATCGATGTTGTGATAACACGTTGTCCTGTGACGCAACTATGACTCTCAAAATCCGTGATGTAACGATTATACCATCGAGTTCAGTGAAATCTCTGGAATTGTGACGACATTTCTACGAACCATGAGTCACGGACCACAGATGACCCTGTTGTATATGATACCGGAGTTGAATAGCGTCTTTTTTGCGTTGGCATTACTCATCGCTCGATCCTCGGGATAGCTACAACCTTATCAATGAACCGATACCGTACGTAACCGCCAACCGCAAACAAGTTCGCACGATAGCGGATTTGAAAACATTGAACGATATAATGGTAACAAATATGATAAATTCATAGAAATATGGACACGTTCCAGTTAAATAAACACTGTATTCCTATCTAATGTGTAGTCCTTATCAATTACCTTTTCAAACATCAATCGTGAACAATCGATTTCAAGAATTTTATGTGGAATATTTTTCTAGAATTTGGATTTTAGCAAACATTTTTAGGTAAATCGTAGACCATTAAATAGGTAAGGTGTCGTGATGACGCTCATGCGCCGTCGTGTCCATGACATCAGCATCAGCCGCGTCAACGCGCGTCATCAGACGATCTCCAACTGATTCGCTGTATAATAGGTTAATCATCGCGATGACATGCACCCAATCAGCGAGCTCGCTATCATTATTCAATCTTACGATTGTACGATCGTAAATTACGACACATATTATAAACAGTGATGACACATTATCTTACTTATTATACAATTTTGTATAATGTCTTCTTGTAACCAAACATTTTTGTGTCAACCCTAATATTTTCATCACTCACTTGTTCTACAATGATTTCAATAGATTGTGCATGATTAATCGAGAGGCCCTCAATCAAAGCTCAAAGTTCTATTGTCGGTCGTGTGATGACAGGCACATTTCGAAAATTTCAACGTATCCAAACACTATTATTCACGGATGTTTCGTAGGCGGGCTTATCATTACGCACTGAGCGTCTCCTCGAGTTCTGACTTGGATGCGTGAATAGACTATCAATTGACAGAGCTACACTGTTACCGGACTCTCCGTTGACTCATCCATCGATCATGCACTACATTGCCGATAGTTCCTTTGACCCCATTCACGGGTTCAATTGCAATTCATTGTCCTTGCGCTTATTTCGATTAGGATTCCCAGTAAAGTAATAAACTAACGAGTGATAATTTATCATCTTACATCGGCGTCCTAGATCTCATTGTAGCGGTGTACAATCTCAACTTTCAGAACTGTAATAAATATATATTTTAGCAATATGTTTTACAATGCGCAATCAAGCTAATTAGTTCGGTGAAACCTATCGGGTTTAGGTAGGTAGGTAGTAAAATAATTAAGTCATCTCGTGCTGATGAGCCATAAAGATTAGCGTCCACTTTTGAATTTGTTTAGTTAGACGACGCGGCGCGTTCGCTTGCGTCTCTAATTGCAGGTCAAAGACGACTCACTTTATGATTAATGTCAAAACAAATTAGGTAATAAATCTAATAACAAAACTTTAAGATTCATGTTCCAAGCTTTCTGTTTTGTTCAGTGTTCGATATAATTTTTTTTCTTTACTGATGAGTATTCTTTTCTTACAGATACCAGATTTCAGTCTTGATGGAAGCAGTAGCCTGAAGCACAACGGTAGCGCCAACAACCTGGCGTCCGTCATGGAGAACCTGAAGAAAGGAAGCCTGGTATCACGCCAGAATCAATCTCTAAATACGCAGGTCACCAGTTCTTCGTCACAGCAGGTAACCTTCATTTTCAATGACGAAAATTTAATTTTTAATGCTGATTTTTGCTGGTGTATAATGAATAATATTTGAATCAGGTTTGGCTGCTGCATATACCCGACAGGATCTGCTTATCAAACTTATATCCGGTATAAATAAGCACTGGGTTGAATTTATATTTAGACAGTAGTTAATTCGGCTGCGGCCGCAGCTCATAAAATAGTTGTTTATTTTGAACACACCGTTGTAGCAAATTACAGGAAAATAATATTTCAACGCAAATTGCAACAGACACAGTGTACATCTACTTATAGATATGAAAAAGATACACGCGCGTGTGGTACGAAATGGACGATGAGGTCGTCAATAAAATACAAAAAATCTTTAATACGAATAAGAAGGGGGCGGTCGTTTGGTCATGTTTGTTCAGTTGGAAGACATCAGGTTTGTCTTTAAAGAATTTATGTATGATGACTAAAATCAGTTAGCAACCTGATCTTGCTAACTGATCCATGTAAAATAAGGCCACGACATATGTTCCTTAACAAATAAACACTAACGCTGTTTCTGATCAATGTCCAGCCGTGAACAAGTATAAACCAACACAGACGTCTAGAACTGGCGTAATGCCAAAAAGCGATGTGGCGTAACGTAGGACCGTGAACACGTGTATTAAGCCCTTAGAACCTCTGTGTGGTCATAATTCGCATGGACATTATACACACGTCAGAGCGCAAAATTAGAAATATGCTATCGTCGCGGCGCGGCGCCTCGGTGCTCAGTCCAAGTCGTCATAGTGTCATGGCCATAATTTCCAGTATATATGGAAATCAGTAAAGTAGGAGGATTCTGAGAAACGAGATAATATAGTCGGCGTATAGTGAATACCAACTGGATCTCCCACGCGAAAGACTCAGACAAAATATTATATAGTAACGGGTATACCTACATGAGAGTCCGCAGAGTAGCCGCGAGTTGCGAGGTTCAAGGCTATAATTCGATGCATCGCAGTCGCCCACGAATCGAACATGGGTACGCTGATTCATTTGCTTCGCTTCTCAATCACCTCGTCAAATGCCAAAAAGTGACAACCTATCTAAAGTGTGTTTAGTTGATATACCTGTATAATACTTATAGATATAACAATGATGAATAAATAATAATGAGTCATATATTACACAACATGCTATATTAAACTATCTAGTTATGTGGTAAGAAAATGAAATGTCTGAAGGATTAAATAAATTTGACCGATTAACGAACAACATAACAAAATATTATTTTTTTGTTTTTGTATTCCCGAGAAATAGTACAGGCTAATAACAGACAATTGATAAATTAATGGGCTAGTAAGTAATTAAAAATCGCTAATAGGCAATAGGCACATCACAATCGATAAGTATACTTAACTATTATAAGGTTATGTTAAGACCTGTCAATATAATATTGTCTTATATAAAATGTTTTACAATGTAATCTAATTTTTCACAAGCCCTGTTATTTTTGTATTTCTATTTTGTATAGCCCTGGCTTTATTTACTTCGTACGCGAGGTGCGCCAAGACGCGTGACGCCCGCACTTACAAGCTTCTGTAGCATTGGCACTGAACTCTTCCACAGTTCTAGTCTAGATAACGTATTTGGACGGCTAAAACGTGTATTGTTCGAAGCGGTTGGCCTATTTTCTTGGAAAACTAAATAACAGCTATATTTTAAGGTATTCTTTGATAATTTTATCAATTGTAGATTCGCGTTATCTATTCAAAATACTCAGCTATCTGCCTACTAATAACATTACTACTTTGTTATAGATGGTCTCCAGTATGACATCTAGCAGCGCCGCCTCGAGCCAAAGAATCCAAAGCTCCTCGCAGCGAATGCAGCACATAGCCACCTCTGAAATGAAAGCGAGCTCTATGAAGTCTGATCTATCGGAGCTCAAGAGCTCTATTTCCGAAATGAAAAACCTCAGCAACACTGCTGCCAAAAACTTTGGACAAAGGTGAGAAATAATCATATCCATCCCACACTTTTTCCTTACAATATATTATATGTACCTTCTTATTGCATAATGAATGCGAGATGTGCCAATGTTTATTTCATGGTTTAGTCAATGGGTGTTACGATAACACGAACGTTTTTTAAGAACATTAAAGACGCTTTTTCCATCAGCCAGGGAGCAGTAGGAGCGAGCTCACCTGAGAGACCTTGGCATTCGGCCAATTCCCACTCGCTGTTTCTCCGATCTGTTTGCAGTACCACGCCGACAAACAATAGCAACAGTACAGTTTTCCGGAACCCTTTCAATCTTTCCATTCTTTTTTTCATTTCCATAATATACTTCCGCGTGTGTTACGTGTCTGTGTGTATCATCGAAATATCTCTTTATTCTTGTTTATAGATTAAGAAGTTCAATGGAGAACATTGTGGACCAAGATGATATGGGTGACGGACACATGCCCGTTATTCGTGATCTCAGTGATATGGGGGATATTGGAGATATGGGTGATATGAGTGAGCTACAAGGAGATGGGCCTCTGGTTACATTCCCCGAATCGGACACACCGCCTCCGATCAGCGACAAGCCTTCTTTGTTGAGTGGAAACACTGCTATTGTGGGATCTAGTGCCGCGAATGAGTTGAAATACAGTGCAGCGCGAGTGACTTCGGCAAGTTCAACCCGCGTGGTTGCCGATGGATACAGTGCATCGAGATCTGCGGCAAACAGTGCGCGGATGCGGCAAGTGAAGCACGGGGACATGCACTACTCAGAGAGCAGTGCCGCTGGCGCGTCACATCGTCTTCTGCAAGCAGAAGGTCTAACAGCGGAGCAAAATGCAGCGTATCTTAATGTAAGTTCACTGACTTTATTTTTCATGATAAAGATAACATTATTGAACTTGAAATATGCGGTTGTTTACAAGTATCTCTATACAATTTGATTTGTATTGTTCGCACGAACAAAAAATACAGACTTTGTAGTGAAAAGAACTGTAGGTAAACGAATTTGTTCTCTCTTTCGGGCGGCTGGCATTGACGACGTCGCCCGAAAGGCGCGCCGAAGGACGCGACCTCGCGTGTACGCGAACGATCAATATCCTAGGCTACCACGTCTGCACTACTGCCAGTGCTGTGGGATTTCTTGACCTGATAACATCCAATTTCGCAATGTAGATTACACGCGATATTTCTGTTCCGTGATAACAACGACATGGCGCGGTTTATAGCTTGGACAAGCAGGATGCTGCGCCGTGCAGGATCGCCTGGAGCGGTGAGCTCATTTATCTAAGGCGCTTATCGGTACGGTAACTAAAGCATGTTACTCAGTCAGCGCCTGACCGTCGCGCGCGCGAGCACACGCGGAAGTCAATTATTGCGCTTGCGCGTACCAGTACACGAATAGTTTGTTTTAAATTTAGAATCGGAATGTCTGCGGGAGGAGGGTCCGTTCCGTGGCCGGTACACCGTAGCGTCATGTCGCGCTTTCCTCCGAATTCGCAATATCCTTCGGTGAGAGTCAATTTCTTGGGAGAAAATGACCGGCGACCTTCAAAACAAGTGACGTTCGTACACAAACTTAAAATAATCATAGAAAGCCCACAAGTTTCCCGCGATTGGCCTATATCCAATAGGAACGTTCGGCATAATATATAATCTGAGCAGTGACGTTCTGTTGTTCAATATTAAAGTGGATTTTATTCCAGGACATACGCGTTGCGACTTTTGAACGAACACAATGTCTTCGAAACGACGTTCGAGACCTAAATTACGCTTAGCCATTGCCGTAACTATCAAATATTTACTTTGTGATTCATTTTTAAAACGTAGTGCGCTAGATACGCTAAATATAACGAGTGATTTTAGTGATAACGAGGTCATGTCTCTCGCGGTCGCCTTATAAATCTTCCATAAGCGTTCGTGAATCACAGATAGGTCACAATAATAATTTGGAGTGTCCAATTCAGAGAGTACCGAGCATATAACGAAGTAACAAGTGATAATTTAAGGAGTGAAGTTCATACCAGTGAGGTGTAAACGTGGAAAATTTTGTGTTTTAGGAGCAACGATCTCTCAAGGCGGGAGAAGTGTCAGCACAGGAGGCAAACAACATTTCTACCTCGAGTTCACGTCTCCAGACTGAAGCCTTCAGCGCGGAGAAGAAAGCGGTGGCCTCCGCACAAGCAAGACAGACTGTCACCTCGAGTGGCATGTTCAGTCACAAGGAACACTCCAGTGTTGCTCACTCAAATATGACTATCTCCAGCAAAAACGTCTCTACAAAATCTACACTACTCTCTTCACAAGTGAGTTACCTAATATTTAAATTATTACTTAACTTCTTTAAGTTTTACGTATACATTCTACAATGAATTATTATATTTTCAGATGAGTCAATTACTAAATGGAACTATTAAACCTGGAGATGAAGATCTTAGTAATTTAAGTTTTGATGACTTGGATAAGTTAAACGCCAGCTCAACTCAGAAAGAAGTTGAATTGGCTATTCAGAAATATTCATCTCGTATGAACGCTTTTATAACTTCAATCAATAATAACCAAATCGATATGAAAAATGCAGCTGTGCACTTTAATAAACTAAATGAAATGTTGAGAAGAGCATGGGCGGTACCTACTCACGGCCATGAATTGGGCTATTCACTATGTAACACCCTGAGAGTATCCGGTGGACTTAAAATTTTAATGACAAACTGCACGGAATCCAACAACTCTGATCTTCAGTTTTCCATGGCGAAACTACTAGAACAATGTCTAACGACAGAAAACAGAGCGTATGTTGTTGAAAACGGACTGGAAAAGGTTGTACAAGTTGCCTGTGCATGCACAAAACATCCGCATTCGGTAGACCATTCGCGTATAGGTACAGGAATTTTAGAACACCTATTCAAACACAGTGAAAGCACATGCGGTGATGTCATCAAACTGGGCGGTTTAGATGCCGTACTATTTGAATGCAGGAAAAACGACGTAGAAACATTGAGGCATTGCGCCACTGCGCTAGCAAACCTGTCCCTTTATGGAGGCGCTGAAAACCAAGAAGCTATGATTAAGAGAAAAGTACCGATGTGGTTATTCCCATTAGCGTTTCATAACGACGACAATATCAAATATTATGCTTGTTTAGCCATCGCGGTTTTAGTTGCGAATAAAGAAATTGAAGCAGCTGTTCTCAAGTCGGGCACTTTAGATTTAGTCGAACCTTTTGTAACATCACACAATCCCTCTGAATTCGCTAAATCGAATCTAGCACATGCACATGGTCAGAGTAAAGACTGGTTAAAACGACTCGTACCAGTGTTGAGCTCAAAAAGAGAAGAAGCCAGAAACTTGGCGGCTTTCCACTTCTGTATGGAGGCCGGTATTAAAAATCAACAGAACAATACAGAGATCTTCCGGGAAATTGGAGCGATAGAATCGTTAAAGAAAGTGGCGAGTTGTCCAAACGCTGTAGCTTCTAAATATGCCGCACAAGCGTTGCGTCTTATCGGTGAAGAAGTCCCCCACAAACTCTCGCAACAAGTGCCCCTTTGGTCCATTGAAGATGTTCGAGAATGGGTGAAACAAATAGGTTTTACAGAATATGCCTCCAACTTTTATGACAGCAGAGTTGATGGCGATCTATTATTACAAATTACGGAAGAAAATCTCAAAGAAGATATCGGGTTACAAAATGGAATCAGAAGAAAAAGGTAAATTAACATTGCCATAGAACTACTTAAAACACAATAAACAAAAAACATGTTTATAGCGTTAGAGTTAACATAACAGCTAACCAACTAATGTTCATTAATTACAGATTCACAAGAGAACTTCAACAACTTAAGAAAATGGCAGATTACACATCAAGAGACACGGGAAGCCTGAACGATTTCTTACAAGGCATAGGTCCTGAATATACTATATATACATACTCAATGCTGAACGCTGGCGTTGACAAGGAGTCTATACGAGGTCTAAGTGACGAACAGTTAGAAAACGAATGCAGAATCGGCAATAGCATTCATAGGTTACGGATCTTGAACGCCATCCGAGGTAAGGACCAGCAATCAACTTAAAAGTAGCTACTACTAACATGTAATAGTTGTGTAACATAAACAAATTCCCAAACGACGTTGTTTTATTTATCAGGATCGTTATATCGTAACCCATTTCTTTACATGGAAGCAAGCGTGTTTTCGTAAATTTCTAAAAACGTAAACATGGGAGACGATCAAAGACGACAGACACGAATAGATGCAACTTATTTACGTTACTATAATTTATTATTATTTATTAATAGTTTCTGTTCCATTGCTGGTCAAAAGGCTCACTTTCATCGCGCCACACCCATTAGCCAAGAGCGACTAAAAATATATTTTTTTTATTTTTTAGCATACGAAAGTTCTCTACCAATAAAAGGTGAAGAGAATATGGAGAAGAATTTAGACGTGTTCGTCAGTTATCGAAGATCGAATGGTTCACAACTGGCAAGTCTGCTCAAAGTCCACCTTCAGTTGCGAGGGTTCACGGTCTTCATCGATGTGGAGAGACTAGAGGCCGGCAAGTTCGACAACAATCTCCTGCAGAGCATTAGACAGGCGAAACACTTCTTGCTTGTCCTTACACCTAATGCATTAGAAAGGTGTAAAAACGACACAGACCGGAAAGACTGGGTCCATCGAGTAAGTTGTCAATGCTTTTAAGTTAAAGTTTACTATCTATAGAAGTATAATGATAAAATGTAAGGCAATTTTTACAAAAAGCTTTCTTTACAATACCAATTATAAATTTCAATCCCTAACTTATCCCCCTTTGGGGTATATTTCCGAACAAACAAAACAGAGTTTTTTTAGTTTAACAGTCAATAATTATACCATTCCATAAAATGCCAGTAACATTTTAAGCTGGAAAAACGACCTCTATACAAAACTTTACGTCCTAGATCCTCTTTTGTCTTTGCATTAGTTTATATAGATTTTTATAATTTATTTTGGATTTTTAACTAATATTCGTCATTAACGTTTTCCAGGAGATAGTGGCGGCGTTGCAGTCGCAATGTAACATCGTTCCCATTATCGACAACTTCGAGTGGCCGAAGGCGGAGGAGTTACCCGAGGACATGAGGGCGGTGTGCCATTTCAACAGCGTGCGGTGGATCCATGATTACCAAGACGCTTGCGTTGAAAAATTAGAGAGGTACGCTTGCAAAATTACGGTTAATGATCTTTATTTCTCAGAAGAATTTTACAATTCACTTATCGAGAAAATACAGTAAATATCTAAACTAATTAAATAGTGCCGGTAGGCGTAAGTGAGTAAACAAAAGCTATCTTAATTATTTTGCATACAAAATAAACATTAAATAACAATACAACAGATAGTAATGTATTGTATAAGACTATCGTATACTGTTAATAAATTGCTAACATAGCCCTTGGACAGACCAAGCTTTGGGTCGGGCTCTCGTACTTTTTGACTTTTTATTTATTTTCTACTAGCTTATGCTCGCGGCTTTGCCTGCGTGGCATAATCCCTTTTTTAGCGGACGTCTCCGTCATAAAACCTATCTGTGTTTCAAATTTCAACTCAATCTGTCCAGCGGTTTGGGCTGTGCGTTGACAGATCAGTCACCTTTTACATATTTAGATACAATAGTATAACATACTAAGCATGGCCTCATTTTTCTTCTATAACGCAGATTGGCATCTATCTCTTCGCCTTTATTTTCTGTTCAAAAAGTTGTTTTTAAACAATAGATTCTTATAACAAAAGGCAAAAGGAATCTGTTTTATTTATAAGCGCTATCATCATAATTAGTGTATGGAATGCAGTTCTAGACTGATAAGTATAGGAAATATTTCACACGTTTATTTTGTGGTTGTCCACTCATATCGATTTCAAACTGGTATTTCTCGTTTTATTAATTGCATTCCCGGAGACTTGGGTTGTTGAATATACATATAAATGATTTAGCATGAATATAGAACGGTGCTCTATATTCAAAAAGTTAGTTGTTTTTGCTATTTTATATATCCATATTAAAGCCTACGCAGATCTAGGGTCAAATTGATCTATTCATCATCATGAGAATGAGTATCACTAATAACCGGCAAAAATAAAATGCTCTTATAACTTATAGTCATAGAGCGCTAAAGCTTTTTATTATTTTACGTTTCTTAAATTTTCAAAACGTGCTAGTGGTGCGTGCCAAGTTTTTTTTTTACTTTAGTGCTCTACTTTTTATCCATGACTGTTTGAATATTTTATTTTTGCCGTATAGGTACCTAATAGTGATAATCGTCACCAGAGCCCTCTGATTTCATATTTCGAACACCTAGTTAACACTATGCGATAGTAACGGTTAAAATTAGGCGAGTGTTTGGCTCGTATCGTTCATCAACTTATATAAAACTAAGCATTGCTCATTTAAAAATTCATAATTTTTCAGTTTTCTGCGCGGCAAATCAAACCTAGCGAGCCGTTTGGAGGGCCCGCTGAGAGGGCGGGACGTGCAGACGCCGGGCACCGCGACCATCGGCCGGGGACCCCCCAACTACCAGCGGATGGCCTCTTGCGAGAGCAGAGGCAGCGATAAAGCAGATTGACTAGAACCTCTACGCACGCTACCACCTGTTAGGTGAGACTGACTTTCATCTGATTTTTTAATGATTTATACAACCCCTTGAAGTCGCCATAGAATGAGCGCCTCAATGACGGCGTAGCCAAGGCAATAATCCACGAAATTGAACAAGTAACTGTGGGGCTGGCAAGAGGCAGAGCTAGATCGAAAGGATTAGAGAATTATTGTGGGAGTAATTTTGCCCATCAGTAGGACAGCATAAGCTCCCATCATCAGGTCTCGAGTGTGTCATTAGGTCCCAAGCTAAGCCTATGTTATTAATGGTCCTAATGAGAGGATTTGGTAGATACTTAATATTATTATCTTATACTCGGTTAATAACTACATATAAAACAGAACTCATGCTCCATATAGATAGGAGTTGCAGCTCTACATAAATTTTACACATGCATACGCATGTATGGATGTTTTACGCATGCTTTTATTTTGCTACATGTTTAATAACATTTGCTCTTTTACCTTCCAGACCACGAAGACACCGCCAATCATCCCTCGCCGCTTCACCGCTGACCTCACAGAGCTGCGAACAATTAACCACCAGTTGTAAATCTAAAACCGCGTCTCCAGAGAAATCACTTTACAGTCTACCGGAAAGACTGTCTGAAAGTAGTGATAACTTGGACTCTACTGAAGTAGAGATGAAGTCGCGCAGATGCCGCAGCTGTGAGGGCATTCTAGAAGCCGAGGAACCGCACACACAGCTCTCCTTGCCCACGCCTTTAGACGCTGCCACACAAACCAAGAGAAAAAAGAATTTCATGGACAGATGTGTGAACAAAGTGAGACTGTGGTGACGACCGAACGTTTTCAAACATGTGCTTGCGTGTGTAGGCCGTCGACTGCCCCATTGGACTCCAATGAATCTTATTTTAAAAAGTACAAAAGTGTGCACAATGTGTATATATTTTGTGTATGCCTTATAATTGTTTAAATGTGTTAATTGGTAATCAAATAAATACTGTAATCTCAATGAGTGTCTGAGTTTATAAACTGTTGAGTGAGAAGTGTGAGCTACCCTGCCATGTTTGAAGAGCATCGCATGAGGTGGTCCAACTGCTGGCCTGCCCAGTTTGCTGTTGATATAGAATGGTTGCTTCAACTACCCTCGTCTTTGGCAATATTATATTATTTCTCTCTATCTCTTCACTCTCTATAGACTTTATGAAGAATTTATAGATGTACCTATTTTATTTTTTTTGTTTTAGTATCTTGCCAATGAAGTATTTGTAAAAAGAAATTCTTACAAAATTATTATTTGCATAATATGTGATAGCTTAGATCTTGTAGAAATTATGAAATATTTAATGAATTCACTCGAAAAATGAAATCGAAATACCTATATAATTTATTACTGTTATATGCTATTTTATTTCCAAGCAAATCTCTGTGTATTATTTGAGAACTGTACAAAATTTTACCATAGATTAGAAATATCTGTAGTCATACATTTTAAGAGTTAACCATATAATTATAATTTGATTCTGTCAACAATTATATACTATTTATGTGCTAGCTCTAACCACAAAATAAATGGTATTATTAAAACTTTATATTTTGTTGTAATTTCCTTCCTGTTCCTATGACCAGAGAGCCTATTGGCTAATTCACACCCACTACGATTGATGACAACTTCAATGTACATTGCTGCGTTTGTTATTGTGCTCATATTAATGAGGTGGTTTAAGCAAGTAATGTACACAATTTTGTTTATGGATTCTAGTGTTTTACATGTCGTTGGGTGATAGCCAATATGCCCTCAGTTCCTCTGTTTTTGTAGCTGGCCTGCCCCATGTAACAGAAATGTTCAAATACTAAATACCTATTACCTAATAGATCCCAAATATTCCTACGAGCCAAGTGCCAAACGTTTGTGACTATTTATTTATTTCATTTATTCACACATGTAACTTACAGATATACCAAAACATTACATGGCTAGGTTATGGGTTAGATGCGTTAACAATAAGACTTTGAATGCACCCACCTTAACATTAAAAATATCCAGATCTGGATGTTGAGTTAGTAAATCATTGAAGAGTCTTATGACTCTCGGAATAGGAGTATTATTTGCATGCACTGTACGGAGGGCAGGCGGCCCTACCAGCAAGTGAGGCCGGCGGCGCGGGTAGTGGTCGGCGCCGGCGCCACGCAAACGAGCTTAAAAACTAACGCTTAATGTATTCACATGATGATGATGGATATTGTTGATCATCTTTTAACACCAACTGTCATCATAAAAGTCTAGTTTTGGCTAGAGGGCCACATATTTTTAAGCATGTTACGTTGGGTCATGGCCCATGGCCACTGTAACAGCAACTAAAAAACAAAAAAAGCAAAAAGTTCTATGTAATGTCCGAAAATTGTGCGAAAAATGTACCATCTGTACCTCGAAGGAAAAAAATTGTATCCTATTACTTTACGAGTTACAGCATATATTAGGTGGTTGTGTTATAACGCATTCTCTCCATCACGGCCACACTTGTATCTATGAAAATCCATAACTTTACTTAATTTTTTGGATGTGAAATAATTGTACCAAATCAACACATTTGATGAAAATGGCCTTGGAATGTAGAGTGAATGGAGGAGAAAAACGTGTTGTGCCGACCCTACCTAGTGTGCGATAAGGGCAGGACGATGATCATGATGGCCTTAAGAGATCATTACACACACTAATATTATAAAGGCGTAAGTTTGTGTATGTTTGTTACTTCTTCACACCTATCTTATCTTATCTTATATAGGTGGCTGACAAAGTCGGCAACACATCGACCCATTGGGATCTATTGTGTTCACCCCTTGCCTACCGTTTCTTACTCCTCGAAGAAGTGGTTTATTAGAGTGGTGATCCCACTAAGAGAAAGAAACCTGTACTCCTCCGGTTTGGGGTACGCTGTACCAAGGAGGCTCATGCGTTTCGTAGCCAGTACGTCGCATTCACATATCTTCACACCTAAACAGGTGGACTGATTAAGCTGAAATTTGGTATAGAAATAGCTTAGACCCTGGAATAACACAAAGGCTACAGTGCAGCGGGTAAACTCTCTGGGTGCAGCTAGTAATAAATATAATGTAGAAATAAAA
Organism: Hemithea aestivaria; assembly: GCA_947507615.1. Lineage (NCBI taxonomy): Eukaryota > Metazoa > Arthropoda > Insecta > Lepidoptera > Geometridae > Hemithea > Hemithea aestivaria. The sequence continues at coordinate 6,765,444 of OX382331.1, forward strand.
TCAAATATAAGTACATAACAGATCTATATTTAATTATATTATTGTTATTCCTATCTACTATTAACTTGTATAGAAAACGAGCACTCGTCACAGCCAATAACAACATTATTTTGTACAGAGTCATTACCAACAAGTAAATAAGTACCACCACATCGACAACTGTATTTATACACACTCTGGTCTTCATCTAAAGTCATATCACTCAGCATTATTGTATCATAGAGTAACAAATCACTGTGTTCATGGCATGTCAGTGTAGCGTCATACTGTCTCCGGCTTTCAGGTTCTCTAAGAACAGACCAGGCTTTCTGAATAAGTAGAAATAATTTGTCCTCAGAATTACTGCTTTTGTCGGGATGAGAAGATAATATCAGACGTTGGTAACTTTTCTTTAGCTCGTCAGCTGTTGCAGTCCTCTCACATTGCAGGACTTCGTAGTAGTCAATAAAGGAATTGTCTTGCATTGTTCAAAATTATAACTGAGAGAAGTACCTGATAGTTTCAGCAATGTTCCATGAATGCTGTTCTCGACTTTGTTCAAACTTGCTACAGGTATAAATGGTCAATTTGGATTTATTCTATGCTTCTGCTTATTCTGAACGGTACTAGAATTTTAATAAAATTTAAAATTATCTCCTCTGCTGTTTACAAAATTGTTTCTTTTATTTGACAGTGACATTAACAACTACCCGTGAGTCGTGAGTGACAGTGTTTTTTTTTACTTTAGGTCAAAGTTTAACGCCGCACACCCGTGCATTTGCTAATTTATATACGGTTTTTTGTTTTATTGGTTGTCGCACTACTTATTTATTTGCCAAAGTTGTTTAGTTGCGGTGTCGTTACGTGATTTCTGCTCCTTCCAGCTTATGTTTTGGTCTTTGGTCGACATTCTACATTATTATCAAAACATAATATCAACATTAAAAAAGTCTATCGATTTTATTTTCTAAAGTCTAAACTATGACATGAGTTTATAACGACCCAGTTAATGATTCTCTGCAAGATTCTCTGGGCAGGGGACCATGCCCCCCCTTCCCCCCAGAAGCATTGTAGAGCAAGCTGTTCGCGCACTTATTATTAGGGTTATCTGAATTTTCTAACTGATCAGAGCGAGCTAAACACACAGTTTTCGTAGTAAAAATTTTTTATATTTCTGCCCGTCTGCACCATGCAGAGAGCCCCAACCAAGAAACAAATCCTGGATCCGCCCTTGACCATGCATAACAGTGTCCAGTTTAATTTGATAATAATTATTAATTGATTTTTTTTTTTTTTTATGTGATGAAGTAGAAGACGAGCAAGACGCTCTCCTGATGTTAAGAGATAACGGCTCGGCTGCCCATAATCAGTACAGTGTTACCTAGGATTTCACAATGATGTGAAATTCTGGGAGCACTGCACCAACGCTTCTTACTCAAGAGTCATGAGATGTTAAGACTCTTTAGCCCAGTAATTTCACTAGCTACAGTGCCCTCCTACCGGAGTACAGTGATATTTGCACATCACTGCTCAGGCGGTAGAATAACTGGCACTGTTGGGGTACCCACCTAGACGACCTCCTGCAAAGGAAGTCTACCCCCGGTAAAAACACCAAACACCAATTCCTAATATCTCTATATGCCTAAAATGTACCGTTTAACCCTCCTATACCCGCGCGTTGGTCTGTGAGACCGACGAAACACATATTCGTCAATATCTTTTTTCTCAGAGCCGTTACGATTTTGAATCTTTCGCTAGCTGTCGGATTTGTTGCCATCTTAAATTTAATGCCTGCCGCACGGTCGTGCAAAATGCACGTATAGCCGCATTTGGCACCAATTGGTCCGTGAGACCGACGCGGGTATAGGTGCAACTTATAGTGTAAGTATAATTTAATTGCATTGTGTATTTTTCGCGTTTTTTGTGTTGAGTATTTGCATGATTTGATGAATATTATTATTTTAATTGGTTATATTCGACCGAGCGAAGCGAGGTCTTAGAGTCGAAAGCCGCGAAATGCCTGCGTTTGGACCAGTTTAACGCTTGACCTCTGATGCTTAAGTTTGGTCGACGTTTACTTGAAAACGGTTAATCCAAATTAAATGAAATTTTACACACAAGTTAAGAAGGTTAATTGGATAATTTAAGTGAAAAAATTAGCTAAATAGGTTACAGGGTTGCAGAGATATAGGTGACTTAAAGTCTTTACGATAGGTCTTACGATTATTTCAAAACTGGACCGCTGATAATTTTTTTTCTAACATATACACATTTTTTATAAGTGACACAAATATATTAGCCAAAGTGTATGATTGTATGTATGTTTGTTACGCGATAACTGGAAAACCAATGGTCCAATCTGCATGAAACTTTGCAAACGCGTAATATGAATCCATAGAATTTTTAAGTTCGAACATGAGCCAAATCGGTCGAAGGGTTCAAGAGTTAAAGAGATTGCTTTATTACAATGAAACCGATGATCCAGTCTTGATAAAACTTTTTAAACAGGTAGTACAAACTAAAAGAATTCTCACGTCCAAAAATGAGCCAAATCGGTGCAAGGGTTGTAGAGTTATAGAAAATACAAAATTACAATGTTTATCGAATATAATATTATGAGAACTGCAGGGATATTCAGTTATCCGTCAGGGAACCGAACCAAAGACCGAATTGTCAAAAATCGATACGACGTAATACGTCATTTCATACATTTTTGATAATTCGGTCCTAGGTTCGGTTCGCTAACGGATAAGTAAATAGCCATGTTGATTTACTCAAAATATTATGAATTTAAATGATCGTGCGGGTGAAACTTAAACCCATTTTTTATTCAAATAGTAGTCCAGTCAATGAGTGCCCAAAAGAGGCATGTGGATCGAAAAGTCGAAAGCAGAAAAACTAACTTAGGAACTTTGTTTTGACTATTCAGGAGATTAACATACTAAAAGTCCCCAACCCTCCGAGGTGATCCCGAGGGGTGGGGGGGCCGAAGAAGGTCCCATTTTTAGGTTTTTTGCCTAAATGTCAAAAACTGGGCGTAGTACGATATTTTGTTGTACTACATTATAAAAGCTTTAAAATTTCCTACAACTTTGGCTTTAACACTTTTTATCTATATCCAATCGTTGTCTTCCAAACATGGTCTATTTTTAAGATGCTGAAATTAGTTTTCCATACAAAGTCGGTAATAATATCTTATATAAGTAATATTTGACCAACTTCTGGTTGTCGTACCATAATGAAACTTTGTAAATGTCTAGAAATATGATGACAGTTCAATAATTTGGTACCACTGAGCTGATCTGATGATGGAGCCAGGAGGTGTTTACTGAACCTCTTCAATGGCTATTAGTAAACCCGTCGAGTTTGGGCACATTACACTCGAATTGGCATAAGCAAAAAACCTAAAAATTGAACCTTCTTCGGCCTCCCCCCCCAAGTATTTTAAGACTCTACTGTTAGTTCGAAAAGCATATCTATGAGAAGAACGAGCAAGAAACTTATTGGGATTGTTATTTATGTGTTTATCACATATCATTATGCCATTAAAACCATCATTCACTCTAACATCTGCAAACATCCCTGACGCTCTGTAGTATCGAGACAGCGCCAAAAGCATCCTGAAAGCATTGTTGTACTGGATCCGTTTTTTGTAAAGTTGTAGTTTGTAAAGTTCATCCACAAGTCTTTTGTTTAAAAAAATAATTAATAATTAGGCCTACGTTTGATCACATCCCACCTGATGGAAAGTGCAAATGTGATCGACGAGCTGCACGTTTAAAAAGTCTGATAATGCCTTGAACAAGGACACTTTGTCTTGCTCAGTAGCTGTAGATACATCTTGAAAACCTGCGAGCCTAGATGTTACGCGTGACTGTCATAGCTCTGCGTTCTCGCTCCAAGTCTAAGTCATCATCGGCTGTAACGACAAAAATGTTATAGAATTAGCTACAATATCAATATAATAACTGTTGTAAATTTGCTGTATAACACAAGTAAAGCTAGATATTTTTTTCCAATTTCAATTCTTCTAATGTCCACTGCATTGGCAACTTCTTCGTAAACAAGTGCTACAAACTATGAAGATTTTTTGAGATTTTTTTTAAAAACTATATAGTCCAGTAAAAGAAGAAATGTGGATCGAAAAGTCGAAAGCAGAAAAACTAACTTAGTAACTTTTTTTGGACTAGTTAGGAGATAAACATGCTAAAAGTCCCCACCCCTCCGAGGTGAGCCCGAGGAGGGGGAGGGCGAAGAAGGTCCCATTTTTAAGTTTTTTGCTTATATGTCAAAAACTGTGCGTTGTACGATATTTTGTTGTACTACATTATTAACCTAACCTTGTCACTTTTCATCTATCTCCAATCGTTGTCCAGCTATGAGCTTCCAAACACGGTCTATTTTAAAGACGCTTAAATTAGTTTTCCGTACAAAGTCGGTAAAAAAATCTTACAAATAAAATTTGACCAACTTCTGGTTGTCGTATCATAATGAAACTTTGCAGATGTCTAGAAATCTGATGACAGTTTAATAATCTGGCACTACTGAGCTGATCTGATGATGGAGCCAGGAGGTGTCTACTGAAACTCTTCAATGGCTATTAGTAAAACCGGCGAATTTAGGCTCATTACATTCGGATTGATGAGACGTAGGCACCTCCTGGTCCATTATCAGACCCTCGACAGCAAGTATTATGAAAAAGTCTCATCGATTCGAATGTAATGTGCCCAAACTCGACGGGTTTACTAATAGCCATTGAAGAGTTTCAGTAGACACCTCCTGGCTCCATCATCAGATCAGCTCAGTGGTACCAGATTATTAAACTGTCATCAGATTTCTAGATATTTGCAAAGTTTCATTATGATACGACAACCAGAAGTTGGTCAAATTTTATTTGTAAGATTTTTTTACCGACTTTGTACGGAAAACTAATTTAAGCGTCTTCAAAATAGACCGTGTTTGGAAGCTCATAGCTGGACAACGATTGGAGATAGATGAAAAGTGACAAGGTTAAAGTTGTAGAAAATTTTATGAGGTTTAATAATGTAGTACAACAAATTATCGTACAACGCACAGTTTTTGACATATAAGCAAAAAACCTAAAAATGGGACCTTCTTCGGCCTCCCCCCCCTCGGGCTCACCTCGGAGGGGTGGGGACTTTTTATGTTTATCTCCTAACTAGTCCAAACAAAGTTACTAAGTTAGTTTTTCTGCTTTCGACTTTTCAATCCACATACCCTTTTTGGGCACTCATTGACTGGGCTAATAGTAATATTTATTATTTTATTCTATTATTTTCTGCAAGTGAATACACACATAACCTTTCATTTTTTATTACTATTGAAATTTTGATCACAACAATAAAATAGTCACAGAGATAAAGATTTTTTTAATGTAGGTATATCCGTTACGTATTTTAAGTTTTAACATTACTTTCAATTTTGGCATTTTCCTTTCCTTTTACGAATATTATAGGTTAAAGTTTCCATACATTTATATTTCGTAGATACTTATAACTTTTACCCATGTATACCTATTTTGAGGGAAATTGGGTCTGCGAGGTCCCAGTTCGCGGCGAACTACTAGTTTACATCAAGATTGATAAAGAACGAATTAGATTGTTGTTGGAAGAAAAAAGTGAAGATTCTTGTTACGAAGATGAAAATGACAGTTTAGTCGAAGATTTCGTTGAGGTTGTAGAGGAAATGAAGGACACCGAGCGATAAGTCGATGATGAAGAAGAGGAAGGTGATTTAGAAAGTCATCAAGAGTCTGGAGGCTTTTATCTAGGGAAGAATATACGAACAAGATGGAGCAAAACTTCGCCCTCAACTCAAGTGTGACGGAACATAGTACTCATGCCAAAAATATAGTTAGTCAGCATCCTGGTACCAGAGGTAAAGCCAGAATTGCGATGGAACCAGGTGCGATATTTTTGTTATTTTTACGGAGAGAATATATCGAGTTGTAATGTACACGATCTTATAAATTCACAATTGAGACGTCGTGCTCTCAACACGTCTTTACCAAAGACCATGAAGCTGAGACTCACTAAACTAGTAGTTCGCCGCGAACTGGGACCTCGCAGACCCAATTTCCCTCAAAATAGGTATACATGGGTAAAAGTTATAAGTATCTACGAAATATAAATGTATGGAAACTTTAACCTATAATATTCGTAAAAGGAAAGGAAAATGCCAAAATTGAAAGTAATGTTAAAACTTAAAATACGTAACGGATATACCTACATTAAAAAAATCTTTATCTCTGTGACTATTTTATTGTTGTGATCAAAATTTCAATAGTAATAAAAAATGAAAGGTTATGTGTGTATTCACTTGCAGAAAATAATAGAATAAAATAATAAATATTACTATTAGCCCAGTCAATGAGTGCCCAAAAAGGGTATGTGGATTGAAAAGTCGAAAGCAGAAAAACTAACTTAGTAACTTTGTTTGGACTAGTTAGGAGATAAACATAAAAAGTCCCCACCCCTCCGAGGTGAGCCCGAGGGGGGGGAGGCCGAAGAAGGTCCCATTTTTAGGTTTTTTGCTTATATGTCAAAAACTGTGCGTTGTACGATAATTTGTTGTACTACATTATTAAACCTCATAAAATTTTCTACAACTTTAACCTTGTCACTTTTCATCTATCTCCAATCGTTGTCCAGCTATGAGCTTCCAAACACGGTCTATTTTGAAGACGCTTAAATTAGTTTTCCGTACAAAGTCGGTAAAAAAATCTTACAAATAAAATTTGACCAACTTCTGGTTGTCGTATCATAATGAAACTTTGCAAATATCTAGAAATCTGATGACAGTTTAATAATCTGGTACCACTGAGCTGATCTGATGATGGAGCCAGGAGGTGTCTACTGAAACTCTTCAATGGCTATTAGTAAACCCGTCGAGTTTGGGCACATTACATTCGAATCGATGAGACTTTTTCATAATACTTGCTGTCGAGGGTCTGATAATGGACCAGGAGGTGCCTACGTCTCATCAATCCGAATGTAATGAGCCTAAATTCGCCGGTTTTACTAATAGCCATTGAAGAGTTTCAGTAGACACCTCCTGGCTCCATCATCAGATCAGCTCAGTAGTGCCAGATTATTAAACTGTCATCAGATTTCTAGACATCTGCAAAGTTTCATTATGATACGACAACCAGAAGTTGGTCAAATTTTATTTGTAAGATTTTTTTACCGACTTTGTACGGAAAACTAATTTAAGCGTCTTCAAAATAGACCGTGTTTGGAAGCTCATAGCTGGACAACGATTGGAGATAGATGAAAAGTGACAAGGTTAGGTTAATAATGTAGTACAACAAAATATCGTACAACGCACAGTTTTTGACATATAAGCAAAATACTTAAAAATGGGACCTTCTTCGCCCTCCCCCTCCTCGGGCTCACCTCGGAGGGGTGGGGACTTTTAGCATGTTTATCTCCTAACTAGTCCAAAAAAAGTTACTAAGTTAGTTTTTCTGCTTTCGACTTTTCGATCCACATTTCTTCTTTTACTGGACTATATAGTTTTTAAAAAAAATCTCAAAAAATCTTCATAGTTTGTAGCACTTGTTTACGAAGAAGTTGCCAATGCAGTGGACATTAGAAGAATTGAAATTGGAAAAAAATATCTAGCTTTACTTGTGTTATACAGCAAATTTACAACAGTTATTATATTGATATTGTAGCTAATTCTATAACATTTTTGTCGTTACAGCCGATGATGACTTAGACTTGGAGCGAGAACGCAGAGCTATGACAGTCACGCGTAACATCTAGGCTCGCAGGTTTTCAAGATGTATCTACAGCTACTGAGCAAGACAAAGTGTCCTTGTTCAAGGCATTATCAGACTTTTTAAACGTGCAGCTCGTCGATCACATTTGCACTTTCCATCAGGTGGGATGTGATCAAACGTAGGCCTAATTATTAATTATTTTTTTAAACAAAAGACTTGTGGATGAACTTTACAAACTACAACTTTACAAAAAACGGATCCAGTACAACAATGCTTTCAGGATGCTTTTGGCGCTGTCTCGATACTACAGAGCGTCAGGGATGTTTGCAGATGTTAGAGTGAATGATGGTTTTAATGGCATAATGATATGTGATAAACACATAAATAACAATCCCAATAAGTTTCTTGCTCGTTCTTCTCATAGATATGCTTTTCGAACTAACAGTAGAGTCTTAAAATACTTGGGGGGGGAGGCCGAAGAAGGTTCAATTTTTAGGTTTTTTGCTTATGCCAATTCGAGTGTAATGTGCCCAAACTCGACGGGTTTACTAATAGCCATTGAAGAGGTTCAGTAAACACCTCCTGGCTCCATCATCAGATCAGCTCAGTGGTACCAAATTATTGAACTGTCATCATATTTCTAGACATTTACAAAGTTTCATTATGGTACGACAACCAGAAGTTGGTCAAATATTACTTATATAAGATATTATTACCGACTTTGTATGGAAAACTAATTTCAGCATCTTAAAAATAGACCATGTTTGGAAGACAACGATTGGATATAGATAAAAAGTGTTAAAGCCAAAGTTGTAGGAAATTTTAAAGCTTTTATAATGTAGTACAACAAAATATCGTACTACGCCCAGTTTTTGACATTTAGGCAAAAAACCTAAAAATGGGACCTTCTTCGGCCCCCCCACCCCTCGGGATCACCTCGGAGGGTTGGGGACTTTTAGTATGTTAATCTCCTGAATAGTCAAAACAAAGTTCCTAAGTTAGTTTTTCTGCTTTCGACTTTTCGATCCACATGCCTCTTTTGGGCACTCATTGACTGGACTACTATTTGAATAAAAAATGGGTTTAAGTTTCACCCGCACGATCATTTAAATTCATAATATTTTGAGTAAATCAACATGGCTATTTACTTATCCGTTAGCGAACCGAACCTAGGACCGAATTATCAAAAATGTATGAAATGACGTATTACGTCGTATCGATTTTTGACAATTCGGTCTTTGGTTCGGTTCCCTGACGGATAACTGAATATCCCTGCAGTTCTCATAATATTATATTCGATAAACATTGTAATTTTGTATTTTCTATAACTCTACAACCCTTGCACCGATTTGGCTCATTTTTGGACGTGAGAATTCTTTTAGTTTGTACTACCTGTTTAAAAAGTTTTATCAAGACTGGATCATCGGTTTCATTGTAATAAAGCAATCTCTTTAACTCTTGAACCCTTCGACCGATTTGGCTCATGTTCGAACTTAAAAATTCTATGGATTCATATTACGCGTTTGCAAAGTTTCATGCAGATTGGACCATTGGTTTTCCAGTTATCGCGTAACAAACATACATACAATCATACACTTTGGCTAATATATTTGTGTCACTTATAAAAAATGTGTATATGTTAGAAAAAAAATTATCAGCGGTCCAGTTTTGAAATAATCGTAAGACCTATCGTAAAGACTTTAAGTCACCTATATCTCTGCAACCCTGTAACCTATTTAGCTAATTTTTTCACTTAAATTATCCAATTAACCTTCTTAACTTGTGTGTAAAATTTCATTTAATTTGGATTAACCGTTTTCAAGTAAACGTCGACCAAACTTAAGCATCAGAGGTCAAGCGTTAAACTGGTCCAAACGCAGGCATTTCGCGGCTTTCGACTCTAAGACCTCGCTTCGCTCGGTCGAATATTACATTTAGATGGCCCAGAAACTGGAGCAACATCAAATAACAATAAAATTGGCCGCTGTGGATATTGCTCCTGAAAAAAAATCGGAAAACGCGATACAACTGTTCTACCTGAAAGAAATACTATTGTTTGGAATATGCTATTGTGATGTGCTCTGACTGTTATGGCGAAGCTCTTGTGTAAGCCAACAAATATTTTGAAGTGAAAACTTCTTTAGCGGCGCTGAGCACTTTTTTTGTATGGGTAAAAACTTTCAAACTCGCGTCAGGGTCACGTGATGCTGATCGAAAAAGCGTAAGATCGAGGGGAAGGGAGAGGAACTAGTATCTCCCACTCTTTCTACCGTGCCTGAGTGTGCTGCTCTGTTTAGGCGGCACAGGGGGCTTAGACAAGCGCGCGCCCGATATTTTTTTTTAATATTTTATATTTAAATTTTTATATTTTATATTTTTTTTATTAGACACTTAAATAGGTTCGAATCAAAACTGTTTGTTTCTTACTTCAGTTATCATAAACCAATTGTATCAGTTGTAAAAATTTGCGATGATGATTCTGATAATAACGATGGTGTAAAAGTCGTCGAAATTATGGATGGAAGTTGATTTTTCTGAGAGATAAAATTTAATGTTATATATAAATAACGATATAATATTATAAATAACAACATATAAATTGTCATATTTGTGTACGATAGCGCAATAAATAAACATTGTATTCTACCTCATAAATGATAGTATTTTTATACTTATAATTAAACACAACGTTAATATTGAAGTTTTCACTTCTGCCGGCACTCCCGGAGTGCTACCTTTTTTTTTATGTTCCTAAACCTTTGTTTTTGTTATATTTAGAAGTTAAATTTAGTTTTTTACAAGAAAAAATTTTTTTGGTCTGTTTTTTTAGTATGGCAGAAAAATCCTCTAATTTTTGAGGATGTTTATGAATGACTGCTAGATATTGATTTAATAAATGAATAAGTTAATAATTGGTATTTTTTATTTTCGTATATCGTCTAGTTTTATATATGTATCTATACAATATATATGGAGTTACTAACAAAATTGTCATGAAATAGGGTCCCGAATGTTCGGTCTGTGGCACCGTGTGTGTGGTTAAATTGAACACTAGCAAACACATTAATTAACATGTCTGTACATAAATCCTCGTAAGAAAAAAAACCAGTATGTCACTTTGCTTTGACATTAATTGTGTCAATTTAATTGTCAATGTCAATTCTGTCACTGTCAATTACAAATTACAAAACGAGCGGCATCGGTGTTTAGATTTTCGGCTGCTTTATAATATAAAAATAGAATAATAATAGTAATAGTATACTCTCATCTATGAATAGTAAAACCGTACAATTTGTGAGATTTCTTTTGGTAGACTGCGTTCTTTTTTCGGGTTCAGCATTTAGTTTGCTATAACAAAATGCCTACTTGGAATCAAATACAATCACAACTAAGACATCCAAACAATCCGGTTGTTTTCTTCGATATTACTGTTGGAACTACAGTAAGTGTAAAATAAATATTACTGATATTATTAGCACACTTGCTTTTATCGTACTTGCTTATAAAATTGTATTGGCATTCTATTTTTTAATCAAAATAACCTCACACTGTTTTTTTTTTTTTCAGGAAATTGGACGAATGATATTTGAATTATTTGCTGATGTAGTGCCAAAAACCAGCGAAAACTTCAGAGAATTCTGCACAGGAGAATACAGAAGAGACGGTGTACCACTTGGATATAAGGGAGCAACATTTCACAGAGTTATTAAGGATTTTATGATACAAGGTGGAGACTTTGTCAATGTAAGTCTAATGAATTATGAACCTATTATTGTGTTCAGATTCAGTGCTGCTACATTTTTCAAATTCAGATTGCAGCAGAAGTTTCTGCTGAGAAGACTAAGCAATGAAACATCTTTGGTGCACATTTTAAAATTAATGATGAGCATTTTGAAATCAAAAATAATTGTTTCAGGGGGATGGCACAGGAGTAATGAGTATATATGGAGGCAGCACATTTGCAGATGAAAATTTTGCTGTAAAACATGATTCACCAGGCCTACTATCCATGGCTAACAGTGGAAAAGATACAAATGGCTGTCAATTCTTCATAACATGTGCTAAATGCAACTTTTTGGATAATAAGCATGTTGTATTTGGAAGAGTAATCGACGGACTATTAGTTATGAGAAAAATAGAAAATGTACCAACGGGACCAAATAATAAACCTAAAATACCTGTAACAATAGCACAATGTGGACAAATGTAAATAAAGATTTTGAATTCTTAGCCTTTATTTTAATCTATAAACAAAAACGAAGCTTTGCTTCATGGTAAACCGTTTAGAAATGTCTATTCATACATTATAAATTAATATACACAAAGTAATCACAATAAATAGAATACAATTACATCCCTTATATGCCATACATTGTAATAAAAAATATTACATTGTGAGTCTAATTTTATCAGTTATAACCCCCAGATCCAACTTTTGGCAAAGGAGGCTATTATGATTTTTTTTATATACCATTATTAATTTTATATGAAATTTTAAAAGAAAATTGTATGAACTTGCCTTGAATTCTGTACCAAGTCAATTGACAATGTGCAAGTACACTACACTATAAATCATATTTTTTATTCAAATAATCTAAAAATAGTACTTGACATAGATGTGTATATTTAAAATCTTTTTAGTTTTGGCTTCAGTTCAACTCAGTTGCCATATTCACATTGGTAACACCACTTCAAGCTTGAAGTCTTATCTGTCATTATGTATTGGATCTTCGATTACAATGGCATGCATAGGGAATATTTAATTGGACTAATAATTTGGTAAATTTATGCTTGTCAACTTTTGACAGTTTGGTTGTTCAGTAGTAGGTTTCTAGGTTGCATTGTCGCGGGGCCGTATCTGTTGCCAACTTCTTTGATGAAAGCACTTTCCATTTGCCTCGCCACTTGGTCAAAGAATAAATTCGATAGATGTGAATGTATTGCCGATCGGAACTGAAAGGCGACTTGGAAATCAACTACACATGACTGTTGTTCCCGTTTCAATCCCGGACTGAATCTCCATACAGTCAGCATATGGTGGAATAATTTACCATCTATACATTCGGCTTTTACTAAATGTGGTTTGATAAGAGTTACATGGGATGTGTAACTTTCGTTAATCGGTGGGAATCCAATGATCAAGTCTGCTTTTAGCTTGTCAGGTGTTTTTGTGAGGACTATTGATTTTTTGCACCAAGGCAGGAACTTGTTGTAGCTTCCCACATCTGATACAACTTCGAACATTTGATCCATGTTGTACCTGAAATAAATTGTTTATATTAGCTAACATTTTAACTAAATTTCAACATCTCTAGATGTATAAATTGACACTCAGACCAAATAATGGTTCATCACATTTATAAAACCATAGGTTGGGCATATTAAGCAGAGTAAATAATTTTCAAATTTATAATATAACTTTGAAAAATTCTGTATTTTATCTTCATTGTTGTAGAGATAATAATAACTCAGCAAGTCATTCTGCCAATTTTATTGTGAAATTTTGTTTCTAAGATGTTTGTTTTATGGTTAGATTGATTGTTCTGAAATTTGGAATGTGTGCAGTTACAGTTTGTGCCCCGAAATATTTCTTAGGGTAGTTTTAGCAGGTAAAATATAGGGTGCAAGCTGATGGAACAAATTATGAAGAATTTATATTGTTATTATGATAATATACATATATATTATATACTTGACGCTCACCCAACTAATTGTCTTCCACAGTATTCTCTTGTTCGATTTGTCGTTGGAAAGTTTAGAAATGTTCGTTTCTGTTCCAACCCATGACATTGGCTTCTGGCATGGTCGCAGTTATTTACGTAATGACCCTGAAAACTACAGGAAGACATTTTATTTATCTGTTTGACAGAACCTTGATAAGAATAATATATTTAGAATTTCACTTAGGTATACATAGTAATTAAAGAAAAATCATGCTAATAATAAGAAAATATTTACCATATAAATAAATGGTTCGCTCGTATTGCCCTCCGGCCAATGATGCAATATTTGGATAAAATCATTTTTATTTGAAGTCTATTTTCTTGGGGACTTTAGTGTATGTTTTTTGGCAGTCATTTTCACAGGAATTCCATTTTAATATCTTTTAATGTTTTTTTTGGTCAAATTTCTGCGTTGCAAATTCTTGCAAAAAATCCCCACAATCCACAATGACTGCAAACTGACACTGACAACAACAAAACGTCAAACGTACAGTGACAGTAAAACGTAAAGTGATGGTAAAGTCAGCGTGGGTCGTGGGGAAAAATATTTTAAGGGTCGTCCACATTTGCCGCCGGGCATTTTCAAAAAAATTTGTACTCCTCCATTTTGTGCTGTCCCCTGACTTTATAATTTTTTTTTTGATGGTTAATACCATACTAGCAGGAATACATGAATTGGAGTGCATAAATAATACGTTATTCTGTTAAATAAAACTTAAGTATTTGTTACTTCATTAAAATATTAAAAATACGAGGTTTATAAACCATCAAAGGCAGTCTATTTTGTATGTCCCCTTCACAGATTGAGTTAGAAAATCTTTAATAACTTTTTTTCTTCAATACGAGTGTAATTGAAAATATGTTTTTGAAGTTGGAAAGGTTTATTTTAGTAGTTTAAAGGCAACATTTCACGTATTCAATTAGTTTTATCGAGATATTAATATTTATAGTATGGATACAGTTTTTGACAATGCAGGAAGTTCCCACCTCTGTGACTGCCTTTTTATACATAAAACATCGAAAATGGTTTATTTTTCGCACTAATTAGCAACCTTATGTGTATTATCATCGATAGAAGCTATTTTATCTCCATTCTGGATTAACCAGAAGCCCAGCGCGAACATATTAATGAGCAGTCTTTTCTGAGGACGTTTTTTAGGTCAGGTTACCGTGACCATTTTTTCTATTTATAAACATTTCCTATACTTTTAATTACGACTGACCTATTTGAAAATTCATTATTGATTTGAAATCAAATTAATTATAGAGCGTAGTCTCATGGGCTATTTTTAATTAATTTAAAACCTCAAGCATGTCGCATTATGTGACTTCAGATTCGTGACCGATCCTGCGGTCACATAATGCAGGACGACAAGTCACTATATGTCGGAAAAATATAAGGCTTAGTTTATAATGTTATTTTTTAAACTTCCATCAGTATAACGAGTGTAAAATAACACACATAACTAATTATAGTTATTGGTGCGGGAAAATTCAGATTCAGATTGTAGTTCAGATTCAACTGTACCACATAACCCCTTGGCTACCACCGCAACAAAAAAATATACTACTTAATATTATTTAAGTCCACCATGTAAATACATCCTTATAATTTTAGGCCGCCATTGTATGACTGTCCCCTCTATTTTAATGCAATAAAATCTATCGTATCAGATAATTTATTATATTTTTAATAAAAAATAGGCAGAATTATGTTCACATCAATGTTATTAATATATTTAAAAGCAACATGTACTAAGCGAAGGTTCAAAGTTTATGAGTAAAATAGAAATATAACTTAGTAAAACGACAAAAAGTCACATAATGAAATAAAATGAATCATTATTTATTAATCTTCGAAGCTTAGGGCTATTTTCTTTTATTCATCTACGAAATATATTAATCTTTAGTTTAAAAAAATAAAAAACCAATAGTTAATGTTTACATTTAATTTTTTATTTGCGTTTAAAGCTGGTCACGAACGGAAACCAATTTCCCTACAAGATTCACTTATTTCAATATTATAGGGAAAATACCTTGATTTTCCCGTCTTTTTTCATGTTTATGTATAATAAACTATGTTTTCTATTATATTATATTCAAATTTCGAAAATATAAGCATGTTAAAAATAAAGTCGATTTTCTGAACATGGTACACATTTTTTTGAAAATGCCCCGCCCAATGATTCGGCCGAACGTTCGCCCGAGTGCTCAGATTATATATATGCACTTGGGGCACAGATTATATTAAATCAAAAAATAAAGAAAATTTAACTTATTTCAAGTAATTATTCACACAAAATAGCTTCAAATGAACCATGATTGATTAATATTCAAAATATTATTAAAGTCGTTAGCTATGGAGCCCAAAATGTATACCAGAAATTCATAGGCGGATTTTTTTGGGGCAGGGGGCCATGGCCCCCCCCAGAAGCATGGTCATGATTATAATTTTTTTCTCGGCACTCGCAGCAAGCTGTATTTGAACTTCCTAACTGTTCAAAGCGAGCTAAACACACACTTTTCTTGGTAAAAATTATAATATTTTTGCCTTTCTGCACCATGACCAAACCCCCCCCCCCCCCCCCCAGAACCAAATCCTGGATCCGCCCTTGCCAGAAATTTACCGAAAAAAAACCGTAAATATCCGAACACATTCGTCTATAGACAAAAATTGCTCGTCCATAGACAAAACACACACTCGCCGAATCATTCGCCGGTAAATATGGACGACCCATGAAATATTTTTATTACAAAAAATAAAGCTTTTGAAATTTTATTTAGGCCGCTGTTTTGATTCAAACATTGAACACCAACATCACAGTCTAATCTGTGACCAACATGTTGTGATTCAAAAAAAATCGCGGTGATTTTGATGAATATTGATATACCTATTATAAGTTTTGTTGTACGTGCTTTCCATAGGAAATTTGAGAAAAAATACTAATCTGTCAAATTTGACAGTTTGACATTTGACATCACACGTGCCTCAGCGTGCGTGCTCGCTGTTTTTCGGCGATAAATACCTACATAACCAAATAAAATAACTACTTAAAGTGATTTATATGTGTTAAAATGGGTAGAAAAGCTAAGTTTGATGAAACTAAGAAAGTGAAAAAAGGTCCAGGCCGGAAGGCACGCAAACAGCCAGATCCCGTTTTCAGGAAAGAACTGTGTAAGTGCAGTTTTATGTTCATTTTGTAGGTTTATGCCGAAAAACTTTTATGAAAGAACACGAAAACGATGTAAGTTTTTCCTTCCGTTGTTCTAGTGTAGAGTAACATGAGAAATTACAATTATAATTAAATTTATACATAAGTGCGCTAGGGTGGGATTTTTCACCATCGCACTATCAACTTTCAGGCTAAACAGGGATAATACTGAATTATTAAATTGGTCACCTGAATTTGGAGTTACTAAACTGAATGAGGAATGCTTAAAATAATAATTTGAATATACAAAATCATTTTTTCGTAACTCTGGAGATTTTGAGGTTATGTAGTGATGAACTAATTCAATCTTACCTTGCCTTTATTTTAGTGGAAGATGACACACCCAAAAAGTTGTCTCACAAACAAAAGCAGAGAGCTGCTAAGCGAGCAAAGAAAAGAAAAGAGTTGGCAGAGAAGCGTAAGACACTAAAACAGGCCAAGAAGAATGTTACTAAACAACAGAAAGTCATCGAGCAGAATGAAGATGAGGAGACTGATTCAGAAAATGAAGATGTTAAGGGTAAATCACACTAATATTATTAACCTTTTAACTGCCAGACTTAAAATCACTTGTCGTGGCCAGGCAAGTTTTTTGAATTATAAATACCTTTTACGGTATTCTACTTTTAAGGTATTCTATTTGGGAGAGAAGCATAAAACCAACTGTAAATCATAACTTTATTCACTATTTAGCTAATTACGAGTATAGTTTTATGACTTAAAAATGTAGATTTAAAGTGCAGTCGGAAATATACGACTCTGGCGGTTACGTAACAGAACAGGCTTGTCGGATATATCTGACGGTGGCGGTTAAAGGGTTAATGCAAAAGTTTGTAAGTGAGTGTCTTTGTTTGTGACTTCTTCATGCCTAAACAGGCGGTCCACCTGTTTGATTTGTTTTTTTGACCTGATTGAGTTGAAATTTGGTTTAGAGATAGCTTGCATCCTGGGATAACACATAGGATACAGTACAGTGGGTAAAACCACTGGGTGCAGCTAGTAATAATATATGTAAGAAGTGCTTCTCCATGTTTAATATAGGGTCTAAGCTACTAAAATAGTTATATAGACATACACCTATGCAAATTTTTTCGTTAATGATATACAGGTATACCCCGCTTATGGCGACCCCGTTACGTGCAGTTTCACTATAATGCGAATTTCAAATTTCGTGCTCAAATGCCTTTAAAAATGTATTCAGGTTTGAACATATCAGAGAGTATAGACAACAATGTTGACCGTGTCTTGACCGTGTGTCAAACAATTAAAAACAGTGTTGGGTGTTATAAACGTATTTTATAAGAACGTAAAACGCTACCCAAAATACAATAGATGTATTTTCCGTGTTAATAATTAATCTTATGTATTGAATAAAGTGTTCTTGAATAAAGTGATTGATTAAAACAATTCGTATTTTTGTATAAAATTTTGACTTTGTTTAATCATAAACCTCGATATACGTGAATTTCAGTTAACGCGATTTTCTCCGGAACGTATCCCTCGCGCTAAGCGGGGTATACCTGTATCTGTATTAGTGTGATTATGTATGTAATGTGTTTATCTGCATGTTTCTTCTAGGATTTACCGATGAAAACAAAGAATGGCTCAAGCCAAAGCAAAAGCAGAAAGGTAAACCTAAACAGGAATCTGACTCAGAGGCAGAGGAAGAGGATGATGAATCAGATCAGGAACAAGAATCGGGGGCTGAAGACTCCGATGAAAGTGAAGAGGAAACCAAGAAGCCTGGAGAAAATTATAAAGTAAGAATTATAACAGTTTGAATTTTGTGTAAATGTTACTGCTAAATGCGAAACTGCAAAATGTGGGTACACCCAGGTTGTTTAACCAAAATTACCAACATAGCCTTTGGGTGTACCTAATATATTTTTTGGCTGTATAGTTATATTTTTGTATCTATTTGTCAGCAAGCTGTTTATTTTTACTGCAAATCATACTAATGTTATATAGGCGAAAGTTTGAACAGGTGCACCGATTGAGCTGAAATTTGGTATAGAGATAGCTTAGACCCTGGATTAACACATAGACTATAGTACAGCGGGTTAAACTGCTGGTTTAATAATATTAATGCATCCACATTTCTTATTTAACATGTAACATTTAATGTGAGTGTGACTTACTTATAGTATTTTTTTATGTTTACAGGTTGGGACATTAGATGATTTATTCCAAGATTCAGACCAAGAAAATGGTGATGCTGCATCATCAGAGAATGAGGATGCAGACAGCAGTTCCAAGCTTAAATACGACTCAGATTCCAGTGAAGCTGGCAGTGGTGATGACGACAAAGATGATGATGACGACGACATGTTGCCCATTGAGAAAGCCAACATCAAACTCAAAAAGAAACAAAAACTTGACAAAAAGCTTGCCGATGAGGAAATGCAACTAAACATTGCCAAACAAGACGTATTTGCCTTCCCCACTGAAGAAGAACTAGAGAACCCCACCAATCTCCAAGATGTTCATCAGAGAATTAAAGATGTAGTCACAGTCCTAGGTGATTTCAACCGACTGAAAGAAGATGGAAGGTCAAGGTGTGAATACACAGAGTTACTACTCAAAGATCTGTGTACTTATTACAGTTACAACGAGTTTCTCATGGAAGTACTGATGCAGATATTTCCAGTACAGGAGCTTGTTGAGTTTCTTGAAGCTAGTGAAGTTGCACGGCCTGTGACAATAAGAACCAACAGCTTAAAGACAAGGAGACGAGATTTAGCCCAGGCTCTAATTAACCGAGGTGTCAATTTGGACCCTGTCGGCAAGTGGAGTAAAGTTGGTCTAGTAGTTTATAGCTCGACATTACCAATTGGGGCTACTCCTGAATATTTAGCTGGTTATTACATCTTGCAAGGTGCGTCAAGTTTTCTGCCCGTAATGGCATTAGCTCCACAAGAAAACGAAAGGATCTTGGATATGTGTGCGGCGCCTGGAGGTAAAGCATCTCATATCGCAGCTATTATGAAAAATACTGGTGCATTATTTGCCAATGACGCAAACAAGGATAGGACTAAAGCCGTAGTTGGTAATTTCCATAGACTGGGGGTAGTTAATGCAGTGATTTGCAATTATGACGGGAGACAGTTCCCTGAAGTTATCAAAGGGTTTGACAGAGTATTACTTGATGCTCCTTGTACTGGCACAGGTGTGATTGCGAAAGATGCAAGTGTGAAAACCACTAAAGATAAGAAAGACATTCAAAGGTGTTTCAATTTGCAAAGACAGCTCTTGTTAGCTGCAATAGATTGTTGCAATGCTAAATCTAGTACAGGAGGGTATGTTGTGTATTCCACTTGCTCTATACTGCCTGAAGAAAACGAATGGGTGGTAAATTATGCATTGAAGAGGAGAAATGTGAAGCTTGTTCCAACGGGACTCGATTTTGGTACTGAAGGTTTTGTGAAGTACAGACATCACCGGTTCCACCCATCATTGAAATTGACTAGAAGGTTTTATCCTCACACTCACAACATGGACGGTTTCTATGTGGCTAAGCTCAAGAAGTTCTCTAATGTTATTGTAAGTAAAGATGTTTGTTACAAGCCTAAATACAAAAACCTGGGTTGTGTTATTTGCATTAAAGACTTATTATCTGCCACACTTATTTACAACAAATATAACATTAACACAACATGTCCTTACGGGCCCTTACACTTTAATTTTTGTTAAATACTTAAAACTTACTTAAAGTAAAATACTTAAAGTTTTACTAAAACCTTAAAAACGTACCTTCAGCTTTTGTATAGCACAGTCAAAATAACAAATGGACAGTTTTTTTTTTTAAATAGTTATAAGTCTATAGTAAAAAACATCCCTAATCTCATTGTCTATGTTTTTCAGCCTGAACCAGTCAAAGACGAAGATGATGAGGAGGAAGCTGAAAAGAAAGAAAATGATTCACAAGAAACTAAACAAAATGACTCCCAAGAAACTGTAAATGGTGACCAATCAGAGGATGCGTCCGAAAGTGAAACAGAAAAGAGACAAAGTTCCGTCAAAAGGCCAGCGAGTAATGATTCTGGACCACAAACAAAGAAAAATAAACCCAATGCCCAGAAAAAGTAAGTACCTACTTACAATAATTTTCAGATTACTGTAGCGTCCGTGGCCCAGTGGTCGTTGGTCCGGCTTGTAAGCCGGAGGTCCTGGGTTCAAATCTCAGTGTGGGAATCAAACTTTGGGTCCTGGCTGTTTCCCATAAGATATGTAGCAGGCAGTCGTTAGGTCATGTTGCAGGCCTTGTAGGAATCTCGGCGACATGAAACTGCAATATATAGGTTCGCCACACAACCTATAAATTGTGATTTGACTCTGACAGTGTAAGTAGGGTAACCTGTTCTGTTGGAGTATAAACCCCAATTATTATTATTACTACAGGTTTGTGAAAGATTAATCATCAGCCCATATCATCCCACTGGGCAAAGGCCTTCCCTTCATACAAGCATCTCTGTTTCAGGTCTTACTTAATCTAAAGCCTTTTGTACCTAGGTCTTTCTAAAATCTATTCTTTTGCACCTAAGTCTTTCTAGACTACACGTATTTCTTTTGTATACAGGTCTTCCTAAGTTTAAAGTATTTCCTTTAGAAATATATTAATAGAAAAAAATATTTGCAGGGTTCAACAGTCAGAAGACCAACCGTCTCCAAATAAAAATAAAAAGAAGAAACGAAAGAATAAAAATAAACAGCAAGCTAATGGAAATAAACAAGAAAATGGAGATGCTAAGCCTGTAGCTAATAATGAAAATAAAGCACAAAACAATACTCAGGGTAATAAAAAAAATAAAAAGAAGAACAAAAGTGGGAAAGAAACACAGAAATCTAATGACGCGAAACAGAATACAGGGAAGACTCAAGCTAGTCCATTAGTTTCTAAAAATGATGATAGTTTAGACAAAAGTAATGAAAATGGTACTCCTAATAAAAATAAAAATAAAAAGAAGAATAAGAACAATCCATCTCAAGATATAAAGAATAAAAAGAAGAATAAGAACAATCCATCTCAAGATATAAAGAAAAATGAAAGCAAAATCACAGAAAACATCGAAAAAGCAGCTTCAAATAAATTAAAAAACAAGAATAAAAAGAAAAAACAAATTGGACAAATCAATCCCAATAAACAACAAGACAAGAAACATAACGTGAAACAAGGACAAGGAATTGGTAAAAAGTTTAAGAAGAAAAATTAGTTAAGGTAACTATTATAAAAGTTAATAGATTGTTATTTAAATAACATAATTGTATTTTATTTTATGTAATAAAGTGGACACTATATTAACTTTTGCCTTTGCTTTTATTGTTATGATAAGTTAAATCCCTTTAAAAGTTATACCATTGCAATTGGTGTTGCGGATGTCGATTAGTGACGGAAATAGTTCATCATCAGGTGCCGTCAGCTTGGTGTCTGTTTTTAACACAAAAAAAAAAAAACAAGTAATAAGATGTATGCATGAAAAGTGGAAAATATAAAATTTAATATAAAAAATTACCCAATGATAGGCATTAAATAAATCTATCTAAAATAAACTTTTAAAAAATCGTATACACAATGCGAAGGTGTGGATGGGTGTTTGTTATGTCGCCTTAAATGTAGTATAGAGTTGATTTTTGGTATGTTCCAGTTAGCTTAGCTAGTTCATTCATCAGCTTCAAAATGTGTATCATAGGTAACAAAGTTGAAATCCGGAATAGTCTCATCTTGAAAGCTGGAAGACATTTGATCAGACATTTTATTTTTAACATGAAGCCGTCTCTCTTCAAACAGTTTTTGGTGTTCCAATAATTTACTTTGTTTAGTTTGCTTATTTAAGTAATATTTTTCCAATCCATCTGCCAAATATTTGATAGGATCTACAGGCTGCGCTAGAATGACTTGTGCCAATACTGTTTTTAAAGCATCACCAACCTGTTCTTTCAGATATATGCTAGACGACGACTGTATGGGTTCGATCGGACAGTAGTCGTAATCGAAATCCACCTCCTGGCTTACCCTCACTAGGTTTCCTAAGCCATCTGGGATATAGTCCTCTTTTGAATCTTTTTCGCGGTAGATGCGAGACCCATTTTTACTGATATAGTACCGTCCTAGTTGGTCATATTGGTATTCGATATCATCATCGACTTCACTGAGTTTGAGCAGAACTCCTCCGCTATGCAGCATATATTCGCTGGCTCTGGCGTGCGCTTTATACACTCTCATTCTGTCACTATTGAGGTAGTACCGACCGCAGTCGTCGTAAAAGTACACGTGTTTGTCGTCATCTAGGATCTGCACCAATTCATTATCTTCATTGAGTTGGTATAACTCATCTTGGCCAGGTTTTGTGTATATTTTTCTGCCATATTTGTCGATGCTGAAGTTTCCAAATTCATCAGAAAATACTTTATTAATATCGGTGGCGCTCAAAATCGAAATGATAGATTTATGCTCTCCTATAATGGCTCTTTCCCAAAGCCTCACTAAATCTTCGACGAGACGATAGCGCTGTGGATGAGGTAGAAGGTGGTTAAAGATTCGAATGTCTTCTTCGTTTAACTCCTTATCGGATTCAGTCCTATGAATCTGCTCTTTATTCCTAAGTAAATTAACGGATACTTTTAAATTTTCTAAGGATTGCAAACGATCTTCTAAATACATAGTTTTGTGCTGTAAAGCCATAACAGCCGAAGACTTCTGGCTTTTTAGTTGATCTATGCGTTTTTCCAGAGACAGAATCTTTTCGACGATAAAACTAATTTTTAAATCGTTTATTGAGTTCACCACTTGAGCGGTAAAATCAAGTCTTTTGCTTTTTATACCCATTTCTTGGATTTTTCTCTGAGCTTCTGGACCTGAAATATCGGCAACTTCGTCTATTATTTGTTGAAGACTTTTAGTGAGATCTGATGCTAAAAGTGGTATTTTCAAGTCGACCACTTTACTAAAATTGATTGCTAAGCAGTCGTTCAATCTGTCGAGCCAATTCAGAAGTTCTTCAGTTTCGTCCGAGACAATAATGTAGAACTCTGCCTTGTCGGCGGATCTGGTCAGACATCTTTTCTTCTCAATGAGAGCAAAGATAATAATTTCTTCCATGTCTCTAATAATGCCTAAATCAGTGCGAAGGGTTTTTTTCTCGGATAGTGTCATCATGTTCTTATAGTGTGTGATGTATTTTTTAAAGTATTCACGTCTTTTTTGAACTCTTTCTATAGTGTAGTCGATCGCTTTTAGTATAATTTCTCTTGGAGTGTCGCAGATTCTCTTCTTGAAGTTTTCAATGTCTTGAACCGCCTGAAGCCAGTTCAAGTGGAATGTGTTGATTATTTCGAACACTCGTTCAGGCTTGGCTTTCTGAAGCAGAGCCGTCCGCATGTCTACCAGCGTGATTAAAATGCTATCTGCATAATCCTTCAAAGTAAAGAATATAACAGGATTTTCGAAGGATCGTTTTATTTCCCTCGCCATACTGAACAGGAATTGGATAGTCTCGTCGTCATCCATCGTAAAAATTGGTAAAGGAATACAAAATAGATAAATAAAAATTATTTACACAAAAATACAAAGTACGAATAGAAAATAAAACGTTTCTGAAATTCTACTGACACATGACATGGCACGAGAAAGTCATCGCAATACTTATTGGTAATATTCAAAAAGGGCCTCGTCTTTGCGTGGGGCCATAGAAAAAGGAAGTAGTTCTGTAATCCATTGAAATCCGTGCGTAGGGCTCTGACTCGCACCTCACGGTATAACGAATTTTAAATAAATTTAAATTTTAATATGCAAACTGAAAATACTTTTTAAATAATTACAAAATATGTATAAACGCTTTACCAAAAAAACATTTTCAATAAGGAAATTTAGCGAATTCATACATAATATTAGATACCTATAAAAAATCGTGATAAAGTGAGATTCTCACGCATATATAAAACATACATAAAAGGCCCTTAAATAAAATCCTATTTTTACATGAAAGGGCAGGTATATCTATTATTAACATAGCATAGACCTTAGGGTGTGTGTTTTCATACAAAAAAAATATAAGTATCTATTATAATGGGATATTTCAGATAATATTAGAGAGAGTTATCATTTTAAATGATAAAAGTTTTGGCCAATATAAAATGTAGTACCTACATTATGTACTTTGTCAATTCGTAGCTTTACTACGGTAATTTATTCTAACAAGTACATTTTAGTATGTAGTACGAGTCGTAGCGCGTAGCTTTTCACCTTTAACTACGCGAGTAACATAGCAAACGTTGAAAGAGACCAAATATTGTAGAGAAAATGTTTTCCCACGGGTATGCGCGGGGAGTCGCGGGATAAATCAAAGGCTCGAGCTTTCCTCGGCGGCCGGGGCGGCGACCGTTGCTACGGCGGGGCTCGCTTAATGGAACCGTGCGACACAGAGATTCAGCTCCTAAGATACCGACTGACCGACGCATCCGTTTCAGTCAGGTCAAGTGCGAACGTACCTTGTCTATCTGCGAGTGTAAACGATCACACTGAGTCTGTAGCCCTAGTTACCGTCGTCTAGTTCTACCTACAAGTGTCAGTTAATCGACAGCATCCGATGTATAAATTCGTAGCGGGCTAGAGTACTGTTCACACACATAATTCTGTGATGAAGTGAGCGTAGTCCGCGCAGCCCCGCGCCCTGCCGTACCCAGAGGCTGGCGGCAGTTGCTCGCGGACCGCGCTAACGTACCCACTTGTGTCACGTCACACAATCATTTCTCTCCCTGTACGTTTGTAACTCAATATTATAACATAAAAGTGTATTTAAATCGCCTTTAGTTGAATTCTAGTGCTCGTTCCATACATGATTTTGGGGATAATTGACCGGAAGGGTGCACAGGGGAGGGTAGGGTGGTTCGCTTTGTTCCCGTACTACGCCCGTGGAGGCTGTGGCGCGCAGCATCCGCTCGCCATGTTGATCTGAAGGTATATAGGTACCTATATGTACCTCTAGCTTCAGTTCCCTGCCCCTTTTGTTTTAAACTGGCTCCGTATTTAACTGGGTTGTATGCTCTGCAAAATTATACGATAACATTGTTTGATGTTTTAGTGATAACTGCATCTTAAACTATTCCAATTTGTTATCTCTTGGCGTCTACTAGGTGGATATATTTTATACATTTTACTGAGTTCGTCCTACTACGCGATGTATGTTTGTTACCTGATGGAGCTGAAAGTGGATATTATTTAGAAAGATAGCATAGAGCTAAAAATACCAGTGGGTAAAACCGCCGGGGGCAGCTTTAACTATAGTACCTAGAGGTATATTACTAATATTATAAACGTGAAAGTATGGATGTCTGGATGTATGTTTGTTACTCATTCACGCCTAAACGAGTGGACAGGTTGAGCTGAAATTTGGTATAGAGATAGCTTAGACCCTGGAATAACACATAGGCTACATAACTACTGCGGGTAAAATCGCTGGGCGCAGCTAGTAAAGTATAAAATTATGTACTGATGTATCTCAATATTTCAAAAACGCTTCAGTTAGAACACAAGAAAACATGTCTGATATAAATTTCTAATTAAGTATAATATTATAATTGTTATAGATACATAAGTATTAGGTATAAAAACCTACCGTATTACATATTTTGGTGATGATATAGGTGCACCTGATTCAACAAAATATCTACTATCAACATAACACTATCCTAAACAAGTTTTAAACCTGAACGCTATTAATCGAACTATTGGTGCATAGCATGTAGAGTCGATATTTAGACCAGTCTAGGATTATCTTTTAAAATAACGGTTGATTGTGTACTAACATTTTGATCAGAGGTCTAAGAGATTGGAGCCAATTCTTTTACCTTTAGGAAATTTATATAATCTTGTTTCCTCTTCAGTCAAAACTTAGAATGAATCCTGAACGTCATATATTTAATTCAAAGTAGCATGTCATAATTTGGATATAACAATGAGCCATTTTTTTAATTGTTACATTTAGTCTACTACCTGCTATGGCCACATTGTCGTTTAACATCAAGCGAGATCGTGGTCAAAGGCTACTTTAATGAAAAAAAAAGATATGGCACAATGATAACCCCTTAATACCACAGAATATTTATTATATAGTGTGCTAATTATTATTTTATTATTAAGAGCGTATAATATATCGAGTGACGCTCTAGCATAAATTAAAAAAAAAATATTTCCTTCCATTTTTAAATATATCAAACTGGACACTTTTAAAATGTGTGCAATAATTTTATGGAGGGCTGTTCTTAAGGAAATTTCAATAAATTAATTCTATTAATTTATATTTCAAAATTTGTCAAATAGTGCGAGCGAGAGAGCGTCACTCGATATATTCATACCTTACATACGCTCTTAAGCACAAGGCTAGGACTAACTAGTACAACGCTAGGAAAAATAGCCACGGTAGCCACTCACCATCAGGTGGGCCGTCTGCTTGTTTGTCACCTATTACATAAAAAAAAAAAAAAAATTAATGCTAAAGTAGCATTTTCTACCAGTTGTCCTGTAACTGGAGAAAAACGTACTGGACAATGGGAGGAGTGCAGACAACGTTACAGAAATAAAGAAATCTTGAAACTATATAACATACATACGTCACATGCTCTACTTTGAAATGTATACTTATGAGACAGTCGTTTGATTAGTAGGTTGCCCCGTACTCCTTGCAGACATTTCCGGTGTGTCCACATCTGGATTACAAGTGATCTTTATAACGAACTCATTTCCGCGAACATAGCAGATTGGGTAACAGAATGTGATATATGTATACTGATATTATGGATGTCATAGATGAGACCAGAATGGGAATTAATTAAAATAATCAATGAAAATGAAGATAATATGACTGATACCGGATACCTCTAGAGTAGAATGGAGGAGGAAGACCTGTTTTCCAGACCCTACATAATGTGGGATAAGGGCAGGAAGATGCGTTGATGACGAATCAATGATTTGTTTCTCAAAACTCAAATTATAGTGTGATATGTGATAAAAAGTATCAAGCGAGATAGGCTCCTGCTTCTTCTTCTATTCTATTCCATACTCCGTTTTTGGTTTTTTTTATACCTCCTTTAAGCTTTTAAGGGCCGCCAACGTTTTCATCGCGGAACATTCATACTTAAGATCTGTAGTAAAAATTAAACAGTCGTCTGATATTTAAGAGCTTGCTAGCAAAACAGAAGCGTAGGTAGCTAATAGTTTGAGAACTCAAACTAAAGTTAAATCCATCATTACTCATAAGTCATTTAAGATTTTCGCATCGATCTCATTGGTGTTACCACATGTGGTCAAAGACAGTACCATTTATAGAATTTTCCAGTAAGTCGTGCGCGCATACCGCGACTACTCGTCATTACGCTTCGGTGTGACGTGCGCCCTTCCCCGAATAACTTATGTACATATCTCTGAAATATCAATCACACCGTAATGAATGCGAAACAAACTGTCCGTAACACAACAAGTATGTTACATCAATGGATTATATGCTCGGTTTCAAGATAATCCTATTAAAAACTCGTGAGGTTCAGGCTGAGCCTAAATAATGGGTTTTGTTATACGGGTCGGAGCTTCAAATTAATTGAGATTAGGTGCCTAAATAAAGGTCATTTGCCAAACCTGCCTATAATTTTAATAATATACTCGTAGGATCGAATTGGGATGGTTCCAGAGCCTGCAGAGTCCCTTAGGAAAGGGATGACTCTCGTTAGCTAAATGTCAGATATTTTAATCTATATTAACATAACTCTATGAGAAATACTCGTATCCTACACGTGTATATAATATCAATGAATAATAGTAATAATCTACAAATCTTACTTAATATTATAAACGTGAAAAATCGTAAGAATTGTAGCTCTCTGGATGTATTTTTGTTACTCTTTCACACCTAAACGGGTGGACCGATTGAGCTGAAATTTGATATAGAAATAGCTTTGAACCTGGAAGAACACATAGGCTACAGTAAAACCCCTGGACACAGCTAGTAACTAATAATTTTATTGGTTAAGAATAGTTTTCATTGTCAATACATTCCTTACTCCATTTCATTTTATCCCAAGCGCGAAGTAGAATACGCAACTCGCACGTAATATGAATCCGATTGTCTTGTCCCAATTGATAATAATCGTCGCTGATTGCGATAATCCTAATAGAAAAACAACCGGATCGGCTATAAAACGATGTCTTTGTATTGATACAACTTTCGCAAACTTGTTCCGTTCTAACTGATGATATTGTGAGCACTGGACGCGGAGCTTTTAAACTAAATTCACGGTATTTTTTTACAAGCTTTTATTTACTTTCACCTGTCTGTTGTCTGTCTGTCTGTAATCAAATCTTGGAAGTTAAATTTGATCCACTTCCCGATTTCTGATTGAGCTGAAATTTGGCATGCATGTATACCATGTATGTATACCTAAATCGGATGACAATGAAATCTTAGCGGATTTTAAGTCACAATATTTTTTTATGTATGTATAAAATCGCAACTAAATTTGTGCAGTTTGAGCTGTTTGTTGGTAAATCAAGCTTATTTTGAAGAAGATAAAGTACAATACTTAACACTTCTTTAATTTGGATATTTTTGTGCGCTGTCGCGTCGTCCCTATTTCTTCTAAACCAATGGCTCTACAAATAAATATTACGTAACCTGTAATATGCCAGAGGAAATTGTGAATTGTTCGTTGAAGCGCGAATAAATATTGATGGTTATTTTTCCTATTCTTCTCGTTACAAATTGAATTTCCGAAAAAAAAAGGATCACTGTATAGAACAAGCTTTTTGTTTGTAGTAACCACGTTTTATTGTTTTACTTGCTGAAAAGGTACAAGGTTAAAGAACTATTCTATCTACCTACTTAGTTCAATCAATTTAGTATATGTATATTTGTGTTCGATAATATATTTGCTTGATAGTATAGCTGCGCTCA
The DNA here is from genome assembly GCA_947507615.1 of Hemithea aestivaria. Lineage (NCBI taxonomy): Eukaryota > Metazoa > Arthropoda > Insecta > Lepidoptera > Geometridae > Hemithea > Hemithea aestivaria. The sequence goes on from OX382331.1 coordinate 6,795,040, forward strand.
CTGATTTCATAAATGAGAAAATTTGGGATAAAAGTACCTAATCTTAAATATTTTGTTCTAGTGGCTTTTATCGTAATCGGTTCAGTTGATGTTGTGAAAAATGCAAATTTTAACAATCTTGGATACAAGTAAATTAATTCATGAGATGAGATTCGATTCCAGTGCTCTACATTGAAAGTTTCATCTTTAAAGTTTTTATAAGGTACCTACATATATGACCTCGCTAACTAATAGACTTATAGTTTCTTATTTAATTGAATGAAATCGATTCAATATTAAAAATCGAAATTGATATTTTGTAAAATGTTATATAATGCGACCATTCGTCGCGTCGCGTCCGATGCGTTTAGTTGCATAAGAATTATCAAATCGTCTGGAAACCTCATATTACATTAAAATTTGCCGAGATTTCTTCAAAACGTTTTTTAGAACAAACATATCAATAAAAATCTTAGACAATACTTTTATGATGTCGCATTTTGTCCAGTATTAAAATGCACACCATTCACAAAATGTTATGAATATTTTATGTGACGTAGAGGCGCTATTTAATACTGAATGGACTCTACAGTGTTATATTATGTAGATTTACATAATTAATGAATTATTTATATTATCGATTGAGCTAGCTAGCTTGTGTAGCTATAAGCGACCTACATTAAAATATATATTTCTACTTAAACGAGCAAAATGTGACTATGAGAAATATATGAGGCAGTCGTTAGGTCATGCTGCAGGACTTGTGATTTTGGTGACTTGAATTTAAAACATATATGTAGGTTAGCTACACAACCTACCATTGCGATTTGACTCTGACAGTGTAAGTAGAGCAACCAGTTCTGTCGGTGTATAAAATTCAATTATATCTATTTATTATTAATTGTTATTGCCCCTTACTCCTAGCACGATTTAGATCGATCAAAAAGAAAAAAGTCATTTCAAAAAAATTTGCGCTACATATTGCCGATGTCTTATTTTTAAGCAGATTTCATATCAATGTAGTTTTACTATGAAAGAGTACCAAGCCCACATACATTTAAACTTTCACACATAAAGGTTATAAAATTACTGAAAGTAGCCAAAACAACAGTATAGTTGTGAATTGTGAATAGAATTGCATTTGCATTCACTGGAGGCTGCTCGTTTTGGCAACTGACCAAGTATTTCAACTTCGCAGGTAAACAACGAAAATACGGAGTTAACTGATATTCACTTCACCGTTGCTCTTATTTAGCAATCCTTGGAGGATTGTTAATGCCTGAGCAGTAATGTGCAAACATTTGGTGTAGGTACCTACTGTGCTTCGGAGCAAGAGCAAGAGCTTAAAAAGTGTATTTTACATCATTATTGTCCTGGATGGCACTGTGTGTTTATGGGTAAAGTTATCTCATTACCATCAGGAGAGTGACTTGCTCATCTTCTTACTTCTTTGTATTAAAAAAAACTACTTTTATGAGAATTTCTCGCGTCATATTGGGCTAAAGCTACTCTGTAGTAGGTATATCGCGATGCAACATACCTAATTTAATTATATCGGTTGTGCCACAACACACTGTAATAATGTGTTTCTAGACATACTAAATGTAACCAAAATTATTCTGACGCGTCACATCCACAACACACCACATCACAGTATAGCTTTACTCGTATATATCCCATGTCTTGTAGTATGTACGAGTAGTGTGCATAATATTATGATAATACATAAAAAATAAGGTATCATCTTACGTCACTTTTATAGCATAGCTATGAAGATCTTTAATAAATAAAACCATTATTATACGTTAAAATGTATAACAAGCCGAGGTTACCTGGTATGAAGCATGTTTTGGTTCGCTAATTGTATTAATAACAATGAATTAGTTTTTAAATTAATTTTTACATTAATTTACGCAGGATTCATTTGTGAACCAAAATTAAACATTTTCGGGAGTGATTTTAATTATTTTAAAGATTTTTCTCTTACAGGAAATTTTTACGGTCATTTCTGTTTCTTATATCAGTGCCCCAACATAAACAGGATATTGCCACTTTAGTGTTGTTTTTCTTAGTAAGGTTTCATCCAAATTTGCAAGGCCCGGGCAGGGTAATAGTTTGTAGGGTAAAAAGTTCCCTTGTATTATTATGAGTATATTTTAAGAGGGTATAGAAAGAGGGTAGCTCTACGAAGTATTGCGATGATATTGTGTTGTCGTTGTCACTTACAATAATAATTAAATAAGTATGTTATATGTAGCTGAATTAAATGTTTTTTTTATTGAATACGTGCTCCAAAGTATATGTATAAAGAATAATGTATACTTTTAGATTAGGTATATTTCTTTAATATTGTATGTGCATATTCAACGTTATTTTTTTCTTTCATTGTCCTACGAACAAACTATCGCGACTTTTTATATAATGGCATGATAGCCAGCATTATTTACTGTACATTTGTCGTTTGGCGTTTGGCTACAAGGACAGTTATTCCACTGTTTAGTAAAAAAGAACGAGGAACATTTACAATTAAGTAGTTTCCAAGAATATGCAACATATTGTGTTGTTTAGGGTTTTCCATAGTTTATCGAGCGTGTAGACGATTCTCTCACATAAACATTGTAATATTAATTACAAGTATCCTTTCACAACTAATTTATTCCGTCTAGACTTAAGTTCTAGACTATTCTTAGTCGACCCTACATGATACCATCCTACCGTGAAATTATTCGACGTGCGTTTCACTTTCTCGACGCACGCGCCTCTGAATCTGCACTTTGCAATCACAAGCAGGTGAATGTTTATTGATAAACGTTGTTATGTGTTCGTACGAACTTAAGTGTCCCTCTCGGAAAGTTGGCGATTACGTAAGATTGGTAACAATGACTATAACTTATCACAATATCTATCTAACTAAATATAATATAATCTTTAGAAGTGTGCCTACATAAATCTTAATAAGGCATTTTTTTCTCTTTGGTTTGTTTTGTTTTTAAAAAGATTATTTTATGAAGAAAACATTGAATTATCTGATTTTGCATCATTTTATTCATTCTACAACTATAATGCTTTTGATTAAAAATGTACTATATTTTACATTAAATTCCATTAAAAGTAGCGTTTCATTTATAAGTTCTTTCCTTTTAGATGAAGTAAGTTTAAAATTTTAGAAATTAGTATTAAGTAAGTAGAAAATTTGTCCAATTTGAGAGCGCGCTCTTTACTTTAGTATTCCATACATATAGCGCAAAGAAGTTTCCTCTTAGAGCACTCACAAATGCAATTATTGTTTAGGAAAGTAGAGGCAGTAGTTAATCCACCAATCCACTCAGAGTCTTGGGGACGGAGTGCGGATTACGATCCTGTTTCTTTTTCTCTGGGAGATTTTATAGATCGAAGTTATGTTATATTCTGCCATATTAAGTCAATGTAAAGGTATATTTTTTATAGTTTCTAAATTAATAAATTTTGCTACTATTAATCTAAATATATAAAAGGAACGAGTAATCAATTGACTGATGACTGATCTATCAACGCACTGAGCGAACCGTAAACGGATTAGGTAAAAATTTGGAACTCAGATAGTTTTATGGCTTAGATGACTGCTAAGAAAGGATTCACCATACGGTCAAAGCTGCGAGTATAGCTGCGACTATCTAGTCTAAAAATAAAACGGAAAACGTGACTGATTGACTGATCTATTAATGCACTAGCCACCAAAAACCATCAAATAAACCAACCAACCAACCAAACATTGAACGCGGATTAGGTGGATATATGAGACTCTGATAGGTTTTATGACGTAGATCTCCACTAAGAAAGGAAAAAAATCGCTTGAGCAAAGTCACGATTAATTTTATATCTACATATATTCAACGAGACCAGGTACCAGGGTTTAATAACTATCATTTTTTACTATTTCAGATTTTAGACTAGTTGGAATCGATCCAAAATTCAGATTTCAATCTTTATTTGTATCGGTGCGTAATGAGCGATGGTGAAAGAATTCCCCGCATGTGTCACATTTCCTGTTCATATGAAACACGTAATTATTAAACAATGTAAGAAACGCACAATAAATTAGATAAGGAACGGCGGTCAACTATAGTACACACAAATTGCGCACCACCGTCTGTTAAAGTATGTTTTGACCTTTTCCATTCCCAGGTTGTCTGTAAAAAATTGCCTAGTGCGATAAGACCGCCGATTGTTAACCTACTTCATAACATATTATAGTAATAAGTTCTTTAGTATATTTTTGGTTTGCAATAAAGCATTATTCTATTCTATTCTATAGTCTGACATTGCAAAAACGCATGACCAATAATTTTGATTTATCAATAAGCAAAATTCTGAGGCGTTAATTAAGACTTTGCAGGCAATTCATACCAGTCTGTCAACCAATCGTTCACAATTCACTTTCTTTTTCTATCTTGTTATAGATAGATAAACACTTTATTGTACACAAAAAAATTACAAACAAGGTATACCAATCTCTATCTTTGCACTAACAACGTTTTTCTAAAACAAAAATCGTATGACTGATCTAATCTTAAATGTAATCTGTGTATGAAAACCGACAGCTGGCGCCGTGTTCCTAGTTGACGATCCATTTACATCGGCCTTGAAGTAATAGAAAAAGGATTACTACTTATCCCAACTTCTGAAAGAATTTTGGGCACTGAGGAATAAAACAGTTTCAAACAAGTCCAAACTTTCGGTATTCTTGTTAATTCAAAGGAAAGTCTAAATAGGCAGTAGGATTTCTTAAGTTGCAGATCTTTCTCTTATACATTAGGAATATTTAGTGCAATTAGTAAATGAACCTTAATTATTTCGTAGCCACAATATTTTTATGCAACCTGATGTACCAGACGATCCCGAAAATCACCCTTTATTAAGCGAAAATGCCTGCCCATTAAAATCGCAGTGTTACCTAAGTATTTAATATATTATGAAGTCCCATGTCCCAACATTACGTTACGCTCGTCAGCCTGAGACAAAATGTTATCTCTCAGTAATTTCCCTGGCCATTAATTCCCTCCGCCTAAGCTATCCTCTTTTTCCACGGCTTGTTGTGTATACCTATGTGGCAAACAACATGCTGTAAATCAAAAATAACTTTAGTAACCAGTGTCCTTACTTTCGAATTTTCTAGTCAACGAGATCAGTGCCTTGTATAAAAATAGCACAGAATCAATTTACGTTAAACCAAAAAACCTTCTAAAATAGTGTAAGGTATGGTAAGATGAAAATCATATATCAATTTTCAATCAACCCGTAGCGCGTAGAGCCTGCTACGATTTTCGTAGCTGTGAAGGGCAATCCGTAGGTATTGCTACGCAAGGTCGATGTAGGCTCCATTATTGTAGGCTCTATTCATACCTTATTAGAGTCTTTTGTTGGTTTTGCACGCTTTGTGTTGAAGTGGGGCGAACAAATTAACTGCTACCTGCTGGATGAATATTGTATGGAGTGATTCGACCGAATTCGACTGGTAGAGCACCGTGTTAATATTTGTATCGAATTAAACATTAAAGTGTGTTTTGTAAAATTTCCGGGTGGAATTAATGACAAAGTTACCTTTACCAATTAATAATAAACTATTAACAAAATGTGGTTATCTGGAAGAGAACGCTATTAGCAATAAAACCGCAAATTGTAACACTTTTTAAATGAAATGTGTTCATTGTGGTATGTTTTGTTTGTAATTATAGTGTGCAATAAAGAGTTATCTATCTAATAAAGCTTTACTAAAAAGGTGTAGTAAGAATGGAAGGTTTAATCATCTCTTTTAATTGACGAGCTTAAGCCGCTTCTCCAACTCCTGTTTTGGTTCAAACTTCAAACATTCAACATGAGCATGACAACATCCAAAAAAATCTCGGCGATTTTGACTTCTTGTTTGCTCCAACAATATTTTTTGCTTTCTATATCCGATGGAAAACACGTACAACAAAACATATAATATCAATATTCATCAAAATCGCCAAGATTTTTGGATGTTGTCATGCTCATGTTGAATGTTTGAACCAAAACAGGAGCTAGAGACGCGGCTTTACTTAAACTTCAGCTTAGCGAGGCGAGGCGCAGCTGCCCGTTGAAAGGCCGCACGCGGGAGCATAATATGCTCTAATTTGTTATGCATATGCATAACAGATATTTGTTATGCGATATTGCAGTGCTGCCCGCTATAGTTTGCGTTATCCCTATACATATACCTATAAGGGTTGGGCGCAAGGTGCAGACGGGCTAAAATGTGTGTTTAGCTCGCTCTGAACAGCTAGAAAATTCAAATATCCTTAATAATAAGTGTGCGAGCAGCTTGCTGTGAGCGACGAGGAAAAAAATATCATCTTGACCATGAAATACGTGCAAAATTAGTAACTCTACAATGCTTCTTGGGGGGCTTGGCTCCCTGGCCCCCCCTAAATCCGCCTATGGTCCTCCATGTTCTTACTACGAGCAAATATTAAACATACCTTATACTACAATTCAAAAACCAGTCTCTACTCGATTTATCTACAAACCCTAAACTGTATGTTGCAACTAAACGACTTCTAGCGCTTCCAAGCACCAAAACAGGCAGTCCTTAAATCCTGTTCCGATACTTAGAAAATTATGTCATAGTGCTTTGCACTAAGGTACATTTTTCCATAAAGTCTCACATACTCCCAAGGGTAGAGTGCTTACGGTGAATATAATCAAGAGGGTACTTGCTTTCAATGACGGCCACTTTTCCTTTGAGTCACATTACACATAAACGAGTGAACGTTTTGTTTTGTTTTCCATTTTCCTTCGGTTCATGAACCTTGGAGAATGGTATGCTCATTGTTTGGAAACTTGGCTGATAAGCGATGATATTTTAGAATTATGTAGAATAGTAGTAGTTTTCTTATTTCAAATATATAAGAGATCCTTATAATATTTAAATTTAAAATTAAATAGGTACCAAAACACAATGCGGCCCCTACCTTCCCGCCTTCTAGGTTTATTCCGCTGCAATCTACGGGCGCATCGTCGCTTAATATCACGTGAAATCGTGGTCAAAGGCTTACATATTTAATGAATAAAAACTTAAAAATCTGAATTTATATGACTGATTGACTGACTGATCTATTAACGCATAGTTGAATCCGCTGAATAGATCGGGTTGAAATTTGGACGAAGGATAGGTTTTATATTTATCCGTGCGGGCAAATCTGTGAGCATAAACTAGTAAATACTATACATTATGCGGATTACAACCCACTGAACATAACCGTGTCACCAAGTATTTATCATGGCCTATTTCCGGCACGTTCTTCAGTAAAACCGCTCACCATGAGGCGGGCCTTATGCTTGTATGTCTGTTTCTAACAACAAGTGAATTAAATTAAAAATTTAAAAAACCCCCAACGCAATATGTAATTCACCATTTTGTGATGGAGGCCATCTTGGATTCTAAATTTTATATAGTGGGTTGTATTGTACTAGTTAACCCCTTTCATTTGATACCCATATTGGGGGGGTCGTGGAGAAAAAAAGTAATCCGCCATTTTGTAGCGGCGGCCATCTTGGACCGATTTCCACCAAACATGGCTAAGAACACTCTCGACTAACTCTACTTTCAAACATATAAACTAAATCAAAATCCGTTCATCCGTTCGGGAGCTACGATGCCACAGACAGACACACACACACAGACAGACAGACACGTCAAACTTATAACACCCCGTCGTTTTTGCGTCGGGGGTTAAAAACTAGAAGTTTGATTTTCACAGCACCAAGAGGCAATAGCCCTAAGTATTATTTATAAATTTCAGCTTGATACCTCCACGCGTTCCTGAGAAAAAGGGTCTTGACAGACAGACAGACGGACGGACGGACAACAAAGTTATCCTATAAGGGTTCCGTTTTTTCCTTTAGAAGTACGGAACCCTAAAAACGTAGAACAAAATTAAATAATAATAATAAATATTTCAGGACGTTTCATACAGCGCCACCTAACCTCAAACTAAGCAACTTAATGCTTGTATTATGGTGGTTAGGATAACGGATATAATACTTATATACTTTTCTTTTGTAAATACATACTTATAATAGATATTGAAAGCACCCAGACCAGAAACAAATTACCTCCTTCAGTCTTTCCTAACTCGGTTAAAAGATACTTATGTAAGAAGATAATCTCGTACGAGTATCTTATCCTTATTAGCTATCATAAAAATGGCATCCGAAATAAACACACTCATGAAGCAACTTAATTAAATAAAACATTAACAACCCCAATTAATTAAGCTCTAATGATCCGGATATAGTATTAATGCCGGTTTAATTAATAAAGTGGCTTGTCATTTTCCCCTGGCATTTTGTCCCCTGTCCACATTGGTTCATATCCCTGAGTGACAGGTCAGAGGAGTGCCTTTTATGGCGTCTCGTAATTAGGGGACCGACACCTCATTTCCGACATATTTTTGTGTCGTTTACCTGTTTACTTACCTTTTAGTTATAAAATCTGTGTCATAATTCAAGGCTGAGACTAAAATCCGTGAGGAATTCTTATCAGCGCAAGGAGGTCATTTGGACTATTAATAAAGCAATGCAGAAAATCTAGATAAATAAAAGGAAAGCTAAAGCCACAGTTCAAACCGCTGAAATAATTGGGTTGAAATTTGGAATAAAGATAGGTTATATTTTATAGACATGCGCTAAGAAAGGATGTCTTCACAAAATAACGCACGGCGGAAGAATAACTAGCAAAAGTAGGTTAAAGACATCTTTCACTACAAAAATATTGGTATAAACAAGTGAATTAAATTAAAAATTTTAAAAAAACCTTCAACGCAATACGAAACAACAACGCAATAATTCAATTATTTTTTTTGGCGGCCATATTGGATTTTAAATTTTATATAATGCACTGTATTCTACTCGTTAAGCCCTTTCATTTGATACCCATATCGATGGGGTCGTGGAAGAAAAAAGTAATACGCCATTTTGTAGCGGCGGCCATCTTGGATCGATTTCCACCAAACATGGCTAAGAACACTCTCGACTAACTCTACTTTCAAACAAAAAAAACTAAATCAAAATCCGTTCATCCGTTTGGGAGCTACGATGCCACAGACAGACACACACACACAGACAGACAGACAGACACGTCAAACTTATAGACACCCCGTCGTTTTTGCGTCGGGGGTTAAAAATGTTTGGTTGTCGATTTTAACTCGGAAACGATTCTCGAGGAAAACATTAATGCAAATCACATCTAATTTCCATCCTACTTACGACGAAAGTTTATATGTCCCGCGCACATGCATAAATTGCGATACCTACCTTGGTGGGACGGATCTCGCGTAGGAGAGCCTTCCCCAATACTGATTTGAGGCCACCACAAATTGTCGTCTTCCTCACCACACCACCACTCTAAAACCACTCGTATTTCCTACTACATAAGATCTATTTTGATTTGTAACTGTAGCTAGGGAACGGGAGCAGTTGCACGGATGACGAATTGCTGCATAGAGTAGTAAAATATTCGTATCAATGAGTAGTGTGATTAATGTTCTGCTGACAGATAGAAACTCATTTTAGTTGGGAAAGAATCGTTAATTTGTGCTGACTTTGCAAAAATGGTTTGAAAAGGTTTTTCGAGTAAAAAATAATTTTATGGATATATCAAAAGCTCTTGCTCGTAGGTTCGAAGCTTAAGATCTCTACGAAATCCTTTCTAAACGGTTATCAACGTCATAATATCTACTCGTATCTTTGTGCCAAATTTAAAAACTCAATCAGTAGCTCCAGCTGCGCGTTGATCAGTCAGTTGCTCTTTTTTATGTGTAACATAAGTTCTGCGTAGAGCTTTGTATTAAAGTCCTGGGCATCACCATGTTTTCGTGGTTAGTAATGTTTCTTACCTATGAGGTACCGACATGAACCGATTTGGACCCTGTTTTGAATTCCAGTTTGGATTTTTTTACATACTTACCTATGTAATTTAATAAAATCCATAATAATAATAATAATAATTGGGGTTTATACTCTAACAAAACAGGTTACCCTACTTACACTGTCAGAGTCAAATCACAATTTTAGTTGTGTGGCGGTTGGCCACACAACTAAAATTGTGATTTGAAAAAAGTGAGTGTGTGTGAGTTGAGTGATTTGAATTGTGATTTGTTGTTTAAGAAAGGTTCGAATCGAAAGAGTATGATATGGGTTGCATATCATACTCTTTCGATTCGAACCTTTCTTTTCCATCCCCTTAATCCTTTCGTTGACTCAACCAAGTAAAACCAATTTTCAAGTAACCTTGATCGTGTACAAATACCAATTAACTGGAAATAATAATCGTGTCACGGTGCCACTAGACCAAGGCTTCGTTCCTTTAAGATTTAATATGAGCCTCGTTCAAATGTCAGCTCATAACCTGAAGACCCTCCATTAATTGGTATTGATCACAGGAACTTATTAAACCAATAATAGAGGTAAGTATAGGTAATCGGTAAAATGTCACTGTGTTGCTTACTACCTTATTGTACTTAAAATTACTAAAGTTATTTTTTATTATTAATAAATTATAATTATTATAACTTACCAGCTGCGCCTCGAAGTTTCATCACCGATAGTCCCAATTCTGTGGGGGAAAACAGAATAAAAAGTAGTCTATGTGTTCTTCCCGGTTTCCAACTATCAACTTATGTATGTACCGAGTATTATCGCAATCAGTTCTGTAGTTTTTTTTTGTGAAAGGGCAACAAACACACACTCTCACATAGTCTCTCACATATTATCTACACAATTTTAGTAGGATAAAAAAACACACCGTTAGCTGAATATCTTACTTTTCAACAGGTAAAACCACCGGAAGTAGTTAGTGTTATAACATTACTTTAACATTTCGTCTTTATACAATGTCTACGAACCCCTAGAGTATAAGAGAGATTCATTCTCTAGCTAGACCATCCACGTGCGAAGTCGTGAGCGAAGTGAAAGTCCTTGAGGAGTCGCGTAATGAGGACGACCCTTAGGCAACTCGCTGGCGACTCGCGATGGTTGTTGAGACTTGCTGACTAGTGACTGGCATGGTTTGGTGTTAGCATTTTAAATTGTTACGTGTACATGCACACTTATGTACTCGTATGCTCGTGGCTTTACTCACAAGGAAATAATCATTTTAAACTGATTTAGAAAATTTATTACCTACCTATTTATTTTAGTTTCAATGGCTTTTACGGTGCTTTTATTTAAATATCATTAAATTGGTTGAGCGATATCTAAATATATAAAAGGAAAGAGTGACTGACTGATCTATCAACGCACAGCCTAAACCGCTGGACGGATTGGGTTGAAATTTGGAACGTAGATAGATTTTATGACGTAGACCTCCGCTAAGAAAGGACTTTGTGATGCGGGCAAAGCCGCGAGCATAAGCTAGTTAATTTATAAATTAGATACCTTTCCCTCACTTAGTAGGTAAAATAAGTACCTATCTATAATATTTTCACTACAAGATTCATAGCGAAGAAGAGACTATCTATGGAAAAAGCTTTAAACATTTCAGTGGTTAACACCATTAGGCCCAACTGGGCCATAACTAGTATTACAGAAAACATAGTCCTCTACATTCTAAAGAGACAATAAAACTGAAGTGGTCCAAATTTCAAAGTCAAGAGGTGTTAAAGGAAATAAACAGACCAATTTGCACATTGAACTAGATAGTAAAATTGGAGATGATGATCACTCTAGAAGATAGGTACTTCGCTGTTAAGGCCCCATTATGACTTATTTGAATACACCTACACTATGACCTACATACACATTATACATACTGTGTAATATAGATTATAATGTAATAACTTTTTATTTTATACTGCAATAGCATAGATTACCCTACCCTACTTAAACTGTCAGAGTCAAATCACAATCACAGATATAATAGGTTGTGTGCCAAACCTAGGTATATATTGCAGTTTTAGGTCGCTGAGATTCGTACGTGGCCTGCAACATGACCTAATGACTGCCTCCAAAAAAAACTCCAAATCTTCGAGTGATTGTTGCAATATCAGCACATTTAAAATTGAAACCGAATTATAAACCTCCTTTCTTTAAAGTTTTAAGTTTATTTTTGCTTCATGGTTTGAAGTTTTAAAGAGCTGTGGTGCTTAGGTGCTGCTGTGACGTATAATTACTTAATCGTGTTCCAGTTTTTCCTAATCATAAGCTAGTTAAACTAACTATTTCTAGGTCAAGAGTTCAAAATACTACCTTCAAAGTTTCCTTTTACTTAAGTAATAGTATATTATAGCTTTTAAGTAATGTGCCCCTCTGACCTAATCCTGTTAAATTTTTATTATATTTTTATGGTTAAGCTGCTATCATATTTCAGACCAATGACTAAATACGAGTAATTCCCACACTTTACAAATTTGTAATTACTAAATTGCAAAATATATTAGCAAATTGGTTATTGTAAATTATTGTAGAAATGGTATTAGTATATTTTTTGAGCAATGGAAGGTGGGAAAACCCTGCAGTGTCGATAATTAAAAAGATTTTCACGAAAATCGTTATAGTTTTTTTTATCCTACTAAAATTGTGTAGATAATATGTGAGAGACTATGTGAGAGTGTGTGTTTGTTGCCCTTTCACAAAAAAAAACTACAGAACTGATTGCGATAATACTCGGTACATACATAAGTTGATAGTTGGAAACCGGGAAGAACACATAGACTACTTTTTATTCTGTTTTCCCCCACAGAATTGGGACTATCGGTGATGAAACTTCGAGGCGCAGCTGGTAAGTTATAATAATTATAATTTATTAATAATAAAAAATAACTTTAGTAATTTTAAGTACAATAAGGTAGTAAGCAACACAGTGACATTTTACCGATTACCTATACTTACCTCTATTATTGGTTTAATAAGTTCCTGTGATCAATACCAATTAATGGAGGGTCTTCAGGTTATGAGCTGACATTTGAACGAGGCTCATATTAAATCTTAAAGGAACGAAGCCTTGGTCTAGTGGCACCGTGACACGATTATTATTTCCAGTTAATTGGTATTTGTACACGATCAAGGTTACTTGAAAATTGGTTTTACTTGGTTGAGTCAACGAAAGGATTAAGGGGATGGAAAAGAAAGGTTCGTTTTAGGTTTAGTTGTGTGGCCAACCGCCACACAACTAAAATTGTGATTTGAAAAAAGTGAGTGTGTGTGAGTTGAGTGATTTGAATTGTGATTTGTTGTTTAAGAAAGGTTCGAATCGAAAGAGTATGATATGGGTTGCATATCATACTCTTTCGATTCGAACCTTTCTTTTCCATCCCCTTAATCCTTTCGTTGACTCAACCAAGTAAAACCAATTTTCAAGTAACCTTGATCGTGTACAAATACCAATTAACTGGAAATAATAATCGTGTCACGGTGCCACTAGACCAAGGCTTCGTTCCTTTAAGATTTAATATGAGCCTCGTTCAAATGTCAGCTCATAACCTGAAGACCCTCCATTAATTGGTATTGATCACAGGAACTTATTAAACCAATAATAGAGGTAAGTATAGGTAATCGGTAAAATGTCACTGTGTTGCTTACTACCTTATTGTACTTAAAATTACTAAAGTTATTTTTTATTATTAATAAATTATAATTATTATAACTTACCAGCTGCGCCTCGAAGTTTCATCACCGATAGTCCCAATTCTGTGGGGGAAAACAGAATAAAAAGTAGTCTATGTGTTCTTCCCGGTTTCCAACTATCAACTTATGTATGTACCGAGTATTATCGCAATCAGTTCTGTAGTTTTTTTTTGTGAAAGGGCAACAAACACACACTCTCACATAGTCTCTCACATATTATCTACACAATTTTAGTAGGATAAAAAAAACTATAACGATTTTCGTGAAAATCTTTTTAATTATCGACACTGCAGGGTTTTCCCACCTTCCATTGCTCAAAAAATATACTAATACCATTTCTACAATAATTTACAATAACCAATTTGCTAATATATTTTGCAATTTAGTAATTACAAATTTGTAAAGTGTGGGAATTACTCGTATTTAGTCATTGGTCTGAAATATGATAGCAGCTTAACCATAAAAATATAATAAAAATTTAACAGGATTAGGTCAGAGGGGCACATTACTTAAAAGCTATAATATACTATTACTTAAGTAAAAGGAAACTTTGAAGGTAGTATTTTGAACTCTTGACCTAGAAATAGTTAGTTTAACTAGCTTATGATTAGGAAAAACTGGAACACGATTAAGTAATTATACGTCACAGCAGCACCTAAGCACCACAGCTCTTTAAAACTTCAAACCATGAAGCAAAAATAAACTTAAAACTTTAAAGAAAGGAGGTTTATAATTCGGTTTCAATTTTAAATGTGCTGATATTGCAACAATCACTCGAAGATTTGGAGTTTTTTTTGGAGGCAGTCATTAGGTCATGTTGCAGGCCACGTACGAATCTCAGCGACCTAAAACTGCAATATATACCTAGGTTTGGCACACAACCTATTATATCTGTGATTGTGATTTGACTCTGACAGTTTAAGTAGGGTAGGGTAATCTATGCTATTGCAGTATAAAATAAAAAGTTATTACATTATAATCTATATTACACAGTATGTATAATGTGTATGTAGGTCATAGTGTAGGTGTATTCAAATAAGTCATAATGGGGCCTTAACAGCGAAGTACCTATCTTCTAGAGTGATCATCATCTCCAATTTTACTATCTAGTTCAATGTGCAAATTGGTCTGTTTATTTCCTTTAACACCTCTTGACTTTGAAATTTGGACCACTTCAGTTTTATTGTCTCTTTAGAATGTAGAGGACTATGTTTTCTGTAATACTAGTTATGGCCCAGTTGGGCCTAATGGTGTTAACCACTGAAATGTTTAAAGCTTTTTCCATAGATAGTCTCTTCTTCGCTATGAATCTTGTAGTGAAAATATTATAGATAGGTACTTATTTTACCTACTAAGTGAGGGAAAGGTATCTAATTTATAAATTAACTAGCTTATGCTCGCGGCTTTGCCCGCATCACAAAGTCCTTTCTTAGCGGAGGTCTACGTCATAAAATCTATCTACGTTCCAAATTTCAACCCAATCCGTCCAGCGGTTTAGGCTGTGCGTTGATAGATCAGTCAGTCACTCTTTCCTTTTATATATTTAGATATCGCTCAACCAATTTAATGATATTTAAATAAAAGCACCGTAAAAGCCATTGAAACTAAAATAAATAGGTAGGTAATAAATTTTCTAAATCAGTTTAAAATGATTATTTCCTTGTGAGTAAAGCCACGAGCATACGAGTACATAAGTGTGCATGTACACGTAACAATTTAAAATGCTAACACCAAACCATGCCAGTCACTAGTCAGCAAGTCTCAACAACCATCGCGAGTCGCCAGCGAGTTGCCTAAGGGTCGTCCTCATTACGCGACTCCTCAAGGACTTTCACTTCGCTCACGACTTCGCACGTGGATGGTCTAGCTAGAGAATGAATCTCTCTTATACTCTAGGGGTTCGTAGACATTGTATAAAGACGAAATGTTAAAGTAATGTTATAACACTAACTACTTCCGGTGGTTTTACCTGTTGAAAAGTAAGATATTCAGCTAACGGTGTGAAGTAACAATCTCCCTATTCTCCCAAAAATACGACGTGAAGTAGCTGTATTTGTCTATATTTGCCAATTCTCAACGATGTTTTGCCGACTCTCATACGAATGTAGGATAGTAAACGCGAACACTGAATAGCGATGTAAAATGCCGCCATAATATACCTCTACAGCAGAATACAGCTCTACTAGGTACATATGAGCCAAATAATTATCGGTCATTCGCACCAGCAAATTATATCGATCTAACTTACAAAGTTGCTTTTTTCAGACAGCTAGCTTCACTTTTCTGAATATAAATCGTAGTGGTTCACCCCAGGGTTACCCATTGGGTCGGATATTCCTCAGTTGGGGTAATATTTTCACAGCGGTCGGATAATCTATTATTACATTGCGGCTTTATACCTGAGGGTAAAGAAAAACCTTTCGAACTACTTTGTATTCTGTAAAACCTTTACGCTTTGTTAAGAGTAAACTTGCGTTGATGGAGCAAGCCTTGGATAAGAAAACAAAAAGTTGTATCGTTTTCTTGCTTTCTTAGAATTTATTTAAAGTATGAAATCTATTTAGGGCACAACGGTTTTTAGGGTTCCGTACCTCAAAAGGAAAAAACGGAACCCTTATTAGCAAATTTCAGCAAATTTTCGACATTACCAAATAAATCAAAACCTACGGGGCACTTCCCGTGAACTCAGAATCTTGAAATTTGGCACGAAGCAACTCCTTAGAGCACAGATAAAGGAAAAATTGCGAAAACTGTAAATTTTTAGTTACATCATATAAAAAAATATTTTTAATAATTTTGTATTTACTACCCCTTTCCTCAAGAACGCGTACAGGTATTAAATTGAAATTCATATCAAATACTCAGCTTTATAATAACTTTAATCTGTAAAAAAATCAAATATCTATGTCAACGCAATCAAAAGAAACAGCAATTTTAGCCACATATATTCAAACTCGCAAGTACTCGCAAGGGAATCAGAACCTACAGTACCTATACATACAATATTATACCCACTTTTCCCTAGGGTTCCGTAGAAACCTGTAGGTTTGTACGGAACCCTCGGTGCTCGAGTCCTACTCGTACTTGACCGGTTTTATTTTTAATGTTAGATATTCACATTATAACATAGCTCGCCTGATGATTTTGATGAACGGTTACCGTCGCCTATACCTTAACGTCTCTAATACCAGTAATATTGCCTTAATATTGACTTAGTGCCGCGTGAAAAAATCGCTAACTACTTCTGAGGTAATCTCTGTTGTCTGTAAGAGTATACTAAAGCATCTTGAAACCAAAATTTCCCTTTGGATTGGTTGCAGTTATTTGCCTTTTAGTAAAAAGCAACCATATCTTCAGCTAGCTCCGCAAGTAATGTAGACGCACCACGTAGCCAATTAACCAGCTTTTAGAGAAAATCAAAGCTTTCCGAACCAGATAACAAAGTTCCCAACTTAAAAGCAGAATTGTATTGATTCAATTAACTAGGCATCTTCATTAGAAGCTTTTAATTTAGCATTCACTACAATCACTCAAGTATTTTCTACCGTCCATTTTTCCCACGTGGAAAAGGAAAGTCAATCAAGATAGCCGCTTTACAGCCAGTAACAGTTGCTTGGAACAATTACGCAAGGAAAATCATACGTAGGCTGATCCTATCGGTTGGTGTAATGGTAAATGATGACAGCGAAACGGTGCGTATTAGGTAGAATTTTAAATTATGTAAGCATTTTACTCTACGTAGGTTTTCTCTATTTACGTTCTTTAATTATTAGACACTTATATAATTTTCTAGTATGTAGTATAGTACTCATTACTAGCTTGTTTAAATTATCTAAGTCCACGTTAGCATAAAAAAGCGGTAAACCTCGGAATTAGCGCTAGTAAGCTGGATTACAATTGTATACATTTGGGCGTTCGTCTTGGCGTCGTAAGTTTAAGAAGTTGCAAATTTTCGCGATTATCGAGTTTTTTGTTTTTTATACGACGAAAGTAAGAAGACGAGCAAGACGCTCTCCTGATGGTAAGAGATAACGCTGCCCATAATGAGTACAAAGCTTACCCAGTACATTGCGCCAACGCTTCTTACTTGAGAGCCATAAGATGTTAAGACTCTTCAGCCCAGTGATTTCTATAGACCTTATGACATCCTTAAAATTGGATATAAAATTTCCTAACTTTGAAGAGGACTCAACTTGTGCTCTGCGCGTGCACAGATCATCAGATCATGCCTTTAAATTTCTCGATTGTAAAGATTCTTACATTAACACGTATCCTTCCCATTATCTTGTAAGGTTAACTGGTAGAAAATGGTATTTTAGCATTAAGAGCGTATATATCGAGAATCGAGAGACGCTCTCTCGCTCGCACAATTTGACAAAATTTGAAATATAAATTCATAATTTTTTTTATTGAAAATTCCTTAAGAACAGCCCTCCATAATATTAAAACACACATTTAAAAGCACACATTTTAAAAGTGTTTCCAGTTTGATATATTTAAAAGTGCCATGAAATTAATTTTTGAAAAAAAATTCTTTCAAAAATTCTTTTCATGCAAATTAATTCTATTAATATTTCAAATTGTGTCAAATTGTGCGAGCGAGAAAGCGTCACTCGATATGTACGCTCTTAAGTTAGGCCTAGCGTTGTGCTGAATAATAAAATAAGTACCTTAATAAATGTATCTACGTATCAAATAAAAAAAATGTGTTTCATATACTATGGCGTAGAAACCGGTTCTTCTTCTTATACATCTCAAACTACAAGCAGATAAGTTTGTTCCCAGTAACGAGTAAGTTGATGCTTGCCGCCGACAGCTGTACAGATAGTTTAAAGTTCTCAAGAAACTCGGACTGATGGAGATTGCACTGTTATAGTTACATCTAACTTTGTTGCTAAATTGATATTATAGTGAAACTGGTTTACATTTAACTGTTACTTACTATCTACGGCCGCATCATCGATAATGAATAAAACAAAAGCTGTGAAATTATAGAAACCATAAAATTTTACAAACAGGAATTAAATTGAGCACAAACATTTTGAATGATTTGAGAAACACTAGGTACCGTTATGTTTTTTTAAAAAAACGCAATTATTGATATTATGTTTTTTTTTTGTAACTTATAGCTAAGAGCATTAATTTCACACATTATTCCAGTTCAAAATTGTGCATCGGTTCTCTAAAAGCACATAATGTGATATGCATTTTATTTAGAACGTATTGTACATACCTAATAATACAATTCTGCCATTCTTCCTTGCCCTTAATGCTATGCGCTCTATTTCGTGTATTTCCTTTCCCTGCTTGGTTGTCTGGAAGAGATCGCTATTAGCGATAAGACCGCCAATTGTAACACTTCTTTCTGTGTAATCTTAGTTCTAAGTTTATATTGTTGTATTTGTGTGAACAATAAAGAGTTTTCTATTCTATTCTATTAATGATTACTTTACTTTATAATATCAACCGAGGTCAAAGGTTAATATAACGTTTACACAGGTTTACCTCTGAAATCTTACAAAGTAGGTACACTAGTCAACCACGTTTCAGCTACAAGTTTATCTAAAGGTGTCTGTTCTGAAAGGTCGTATCTTTTACGACTGGTGGGAGACGATAAAGTTCGCTCTCAGTTTAACTAGCCCTGCATGCTCCGGGGAGTTCTAAACGTTCGTGAGGAATCTGGGATCGCGAGCTGATAAGGGAAGGTGAAGGGTAAAGGGATCTTTATGTTTGAGCTTTAAAGGATTAGGACGAGAGTAGATATTGAAATATTTGATGTTTTGCTGGAAAATGATGTGATTTTTCTCATAAAGATTCATCGAATGCAAATAAATGATTTGATTTGATTTGAATTTTGTGGTAAGTAAATAAAAATGTCCAAATTAGAGGTACATTTTATTAGTAAAATTGATGTTAGAATTTCATGTGTTAACTACATTAGATACAGATATGAGTAAGTACTACCTAATTGAAGTCATTTTGTACTTATCTCACTTCCTTCCTCTCTTACTTGTTTATCAATTTTACTACTATGTAAATTAACTTGTCTTCATCGTGATATGAATTACATTTCCTCTCTCTGAATTCAATATTGATTTTATCATCGTACTAGGAATCCATCATAAATCCTACTTAGTTACCAGAAATCGTAATTCGTCTTACATTTATAACCCATCTATTTCGAGCCCTTTCGAGTTGCGGTCAACGGTGTTGATAATAAAAACAGGAGAAACATTTAAAGCCCCCGTTCGCAGTCGCTATTAAATATTCCGAGCGCGGAGTCCCTGTCGGTAAATAATAATAGATAGGGTGTAGGACGTTGTCCTTCCGTGCTTTCGTGTGCACTCAGGGGTTTAACGCCAGTCTGTCTGTACCAGGCTTAATTGTTGTTTGTGCCGACCTGTGCCTCCATTTAATATGATTTATGAACCTTCCGGTCAATACCTCGAGTCGTCACGGGGAACTTAGAGAACAATTGTCGAGGAACGAGCGCGAGAGTGGACTATAAATAACGGTTAATCGCTTTCAGGTCCTTCGGAAGATTATACCGAATCTTATCGAGGTCGAAGTTCGCCTGTGAATTCGAAAATTTGCGTTGCGATTACATCTCAACTGTACGAGTAAATTGAACTGCGTAGACTGTAGACTGTTTCTCCGGTGATCCGGAGATTGTAAAAGGTTTCAAAAACAGCCAAAGTGTCTCCCATAAAGTTGTCTGCGATGGACAGTAACTCGGTGTCTCCAATGCCGGAGCTGGCGCCTATAGCTGAGTTCGACAAGTCTCCGCCTTCGCCGCCGAATGAAGAAGTCCCGATGGATGATCTGCCGCCACCTCCGGCTACTATATCGCAGCCTGAGGGGAAGAAGATAAAAATGTAAGTTTTTTGTTCATTATTTATAAGTTAGCCTTTGACTACGATCTCGCGTGATGTTAACGACGATGCGGGCGAAGATGAAAGCAGACTAAACTTAGATGGCGGGATCCTGCTCTATGGTTTTATTATATTTGATTTCACGTGTTTGTCACTATCATCAGATTGAATTACTGTGAGGCGAAGGCATGTTTGGTTCTGCTTATTCTCTTTTTCCTCCCCATAACCCATAATTTTCGTCTAATTTCATATCTTTAAAATACATATATTAACTGAATAGACGACAATACTGAATATTGCTTCACTCTTACAGTACCTATGTCTACCTCTATACATAGATGTCACAAAAATGTAGTAAGTCCCAGTAACTCTGTAATAAAACAACGTAATCCTATTGAGGTTGGCTTGTTTGATAAATCAGAGGCTTCGCAGAAAGCTTGTAAGGATCAATTTAAACCAAGGTTTCTGCTAACTTTTTATTGTAGACAAAGATTTATGTAAAAATAAAAATTGTTCTTGTGTGTTCACACTAATATTTAGTTGGATATTATGTAGATAGAGTTTGACTTTTACGATTCCAGTTAAAATAGCAATGTAGTGAATGTAATCAGCCATAAAGGCACTCAATTAAAAGGTCTTCAATACCTTTACGACATAATTAAAAACTCATAATGTTGATATCAGCTGCGATATTAAGAACGTCTATTTCCATCGTAATCGAGTTCCTGGAGGAGATTAAACCACGATGGAGCCTTAGCTGTTAATATTCGATGTTTCGTGTTCATTATTTACGCTTAGTTAAGCTTATAAGGTGTTACGAAAAAGAGAGGTAATATTAAAGGCCCCTTCAAGCTTAAAGCCTTGTCCAGAAAGGGTGAATTTATAGATATTTAAGGTTAAAGTTGTAAAAAGTTAATTGTATGAATTTATATTGTAAAATTTATTTATTTATTAAGTACACAAAACAAATTACAATCATAAAGAAGACATACAAAAATAAGATTGATCTGACCTGGATTACAACTCAAAGTATGTGTACAATATAGATTATAATATACATTGACTCAAGCTTACAAACGTAAAACAAGTCTCGAGTTAGTAAAACTAAGGATAAAACTTACTATATAAATGTGTTTATTTGTGCGAGCGATAGAGCGTCAATATTATTTATTGGCAATAAAGTTATTTGTTGCTCTTTTTGACAAGTTATCTTTCTTTCAAATTTTCTTTTATATTTAATTTTGTTGAGTTAGATGTGCAGATAAATACATCGTCTAAAGCTATTATTAGACTAGTCCTTTTAAACCTTTTGGCAAAAATGTTTAGAGATAAAAGATAGTACCTCTAGGATAACAAAGGCATGAATAGGGGAGCCACGAAGTTTTCAGTTCCGTTGAAGAGTCGAGGGAATTCGCTTGAAGGAATTCTTGAAAGACAGAATATATATTTTCATTTTCCGTTGTTTGCTTCGTAGACAAAAATCTGTAGGCTAGCAGATTTTGCTTATTTCTAAAGGATACATTTTATTTCGTGATTGTTGTAAGTTCCATTAGTTATTAAGTTAGCATTTTATTTGCGTCTTTGAAATAATTTTACTCAGTTGAGTACATTAAGTTCCAACCAAATTGAGTATGATCTGAAACTCAATTGTCATTAAATTATGATATAACATAATATATTTTTTTAATATCATTGCTATGAGAACTTAACTTTGTGATATGAGAAATATTATGAAGAACTAGAAATCAAAATGCATTTATTCGTATAGCCAGCAATAATAGAGTACTTTACAAGAAAATTGTTACAGATAAATTTTAATATTTTATTTAAAGACTCTACCTGTAAGACATTTACCACTGTAAGCACGTGCATAATATTATACAAACAATCACATACAATAAAATAATGTACAGGAAATTTCTAAATTACCCATTTACCTTCCAATATTGTATTTTAAAATAAGATATTTATTTTTCTGATATCTATCTATTTTTTCTAAGGCACACTTCTAGCCATCATAAAATAAGTCATGCCAAGCGTGTCTGGGACCTTAGTCTACGGGCTCGAGACTCACAAGTGCTCGAGTCTTGCATATTTGCGTCTACAGTTTACAGACCGATGCATTTTTCATTTGGACGTAGACTGTTGGGCATAGGCGGATCCAGGATTTATTCTGGAAGTGACAAGGTGCAGACGGGCAAAAAAACTGACTTTTCTGACCACGAAAGTTACTCGAAAACATCATTCTGAGGTTCGATCGGTAAGAAAATTTTAATGAGTGTGCGAGCAGCTTCTTATTTGTGTAAGAATATATCGCCGTCCCTGGCAAATAAACGGATAAATGCAAAAACTCAACTTTACAGGGAAAAATAAAAAATCTATTTTAAGTTAGAACATTTGTTTCAGAAACCAGAACTTTTAAGATGCATAACTTTTTTATTTATTACAATAAAAATGTAAAATAAATTGAGTAGATAGTAGATGTATTTGGACGTATAGAATTCGAATATGAAATAAAAGCAAGAACAAATTGTGATTATCCGTAAGAAAATGCGAAACTAAATAATCCTGTGTTGGGAGTTGGGTAACATTGGTAGTGGGTATGTGGTCATTCATGGTTTCTTGCGTTACTTCTGTCACCATTTGTTCCGCTTGGGGAGTATATAAATAACAGTTCCCATAGATAATTGTATGGCTAGGAATCTAAACTGGTGTTTAGGTTTTTGCAACGATTTGTTAATTTTTTATAGGACAGAACATAAATATTATATGCGTTGTGCAAGCAAGAGAATATGAATAAAAAAAATACATTAATATTAACCCAATTTTAAGCTTTAATAAGCAAGGGTGACGCATTTTTTTCAAATTCAATAAGTTCTAAAATTACCATCTGGCAATATTATTAGAGTGGCAAAATAATTCAAATCGGTATATAATTCAAGGCATCTTCGAGTGAGCGAACTGAAAACTTCCTCCTTTTTTGAATTCGGTCAAAAAGTATGATTGTCCGGCTCTGCTGTAAAGTCATTGACATCAGGATATCCTTGATCTATTTAACATTTCTCTGATCTAATTTTGTCTCATGATACTTCACATGTTCATCTGCGAAACTCATCAAATTCTCATTCATAAGTGTGTCACGAGTCACGCTCTTCAAAAAACAATCCTGGATCCGCCAATGAAGAGGACCCCCATAACCCTTTCAAAGGTAAAATTCAGGATATTTATTGTATACTAGTGCTGACATCTGTGGCTACTGATCGAACTAAATATGTATGAACTGGCTCTCAGAGTCGGTAGTAAATGTAAAGCGTCAGTAGTGAACACTATGTGTATAGTTCATTAGTGTAGCAGCACGCCGCTAGATGGTGCTAGTATATCCTGATAGATCATTTCATAAATCACACAAACATTAACTTAATGGCACTAACATTAGAATAACTTAGTATACACTTTATAGAAAATATTTCCACGTGTAATTTGGTTTATTAGCTCAATGATTATTTTTTATCATTTGTCCCCCTTTATCACGAGTAAATTGACATGCAGTCTCTTTCTAACATAAGACTGGTTATGCGTCGAAGTAGGGCGCTTGTGGCTTGTAGTTTGTCGAGTCGACATCTCGGTGAGTGGCGATACGGACCTCGCGAGAAACATGCTCATCTGACAGTTTGCCGCCAATTCTAATTCGAATTTCGAACTTTTTATTTTTTGGTGTGTTGAGTGCGCTGTGAATTTTTATTCAGCCAGTGATATTGTATATTTTTGGACCAATTTCGGGAGACATGGCACGAGGCAAGAGTCAAACGTATGTACTTTCTTTAAGTTTATTTACTCAGTTGTTAACTACCAATTAATTAATGAATTATTTTTAGATGTGACACACTCTACTATTATTTTAATGAAAGGTTGACTAGTCAAACACGTTTTGAACTGAACCTATTCGAGAAAAATATTATTAATTATTAAGTATCATTCTCTCCCTTTGATTGTACATCTTTATGGACAAGTTTCCACGAATAAATATTAAGTCAGGGCTCAACATTTTAGAGATTGTTATTTTGTTTTTTATTACTACTTTGTATTATTATGTGTTTTATTTTTTTATATGAAATACCAAGAAGTCACACAGGTATATAACATTGTTTATAGAACTGCTTCAAACTTTTAATTGGTCACGTACTTGCGTACTTTCTTAACGATAAAAACTGCGTTTCTAAGAAATAGATAGATATAGATATTAAAGATTCTACGATATTTTATTAGGTAAGTCCTTAATCTTAAAAAAAACCTTCAAAGACTTATATTAAGGGTCTATAAAATTAAAAGGCTCTACAAAAATTTATTTTTTTCAAGTTTGTTATAAATATGTAGTAATAAAATGTTTTTCAAGATTGTAATAATAATATCTTCCAAATCAAGATAAATATAATTTACCTTAGTAGAGATCAACCAATTTTAAATTGCATGCTATTCAACTCCAAGTGTAAGGAACATTTACATGACAGATTTGAGGATAGGATTTACTCTACATATCTAGAAGTCTAGATAGTAGTAAATAGAAGATACGGTTATGAGTGAGTTCAATCAAATTTAAATTGCGCCTGACAGTCAAACAAAATGGTCCTAACATCTGTGAGAATGGTGCGCAATTTAAGACCGGGTCTAGTGTCTAGGTCTTCTTTATTATGATTTTTTATCAGTTTTATTTGACTCTCAGCATAGTTGTACCACGAATAAATTACAAGGGCCTCCCATGGAAGAGTTAAATGCAGGAAGTTAGTTATTACGACACGACTCACGACCTTTCAACTGCTATGTGTACCACAGAGGTCCTATATAGGTACATATTATCATATACATGATCATTGATCATAGAGGGGATATAGTGGGCTAAAACTGTGGAACAATCATGTCAACCGAAGGCAATGTGAGAGAGTAGTAAGATCGCTGCGATTTTTTGGATATAAAAAGCATATTTTTGATTAAAAAAACAACATTAGGAAGTTAGGAGAATAATAATGCATCTGATTTCGTAGCAAAGCGATACCTAAGGATTTTGTAGGTTTTTCAAAATTTTCTTATAATCTCTCAGCGGGCACCTCGAAGGCAACGAGTCACTGTGACTTGACCGTGAAAATAAAATATCTATCGAAAAATAGAAAGCCCATTTAAAATCGAAAACTTTTCCATTGACTGTACTAAGCAGATAGTAGATAAACCTGTCTACTTCATTCAGAACATGTAAAAATATAATTTATGATGATGTTTCGTAGTAGAAATTGTTCTTTATTTATTTTATAATTTTTTCTATATTTTAAATTGGACCATGACATTGATACATAGTGCGTTAAACAATATGAAATTACCTTAACCAAAAAGCATTTTTCAATGTGGTTAAACAGTGGAGTTAAATAAGTTAGCAAAAATAATTCTATTTTTAAATATCACCCTCCTCAACTTCGTATCCAATTCAAAACAAAAATGAGCAAAAACATTAGTAGAACAAGTTTAAAAAAAAACGTTAAAAATACTGGCTAATTACTTAAAAAAAATTTGACTCATATGGGTACATTGTTTGCTCAGTTTTATTTTATCAATCGCCCTAGGGATTGTCAGGATATGTGAATTCATGAGTAGCGCTCTACTGATTATTATGGGCATCGTTTTTTCTCATTATCGGAAGAGCGTCTTGCACGTCTTCTTACTTAGCATAAAAAAAACACCCTAACCACGAAGCATTTTCAATTTCAGAACATAAACAGCGCCGATAAATAAGTTAACAAACATAATTCTATTTTTAAATTATACCAACTCAACTTCGTATCCAATTCAAAACAAATACGAGCAAAAAATAGAAGAAGCGGTAAATAAAACAAAAAAAAAATAGAACAAGTTTTAAAAAATAGAACGATCAAAAATACTGGCCAATTACATTAAAAAATGTACATTCATACGGGTACATTGTGGGCTCGGTTATTTCATCAGTCGCCCTAGGGACGGTCAGGATATGGCTGGAATTGATGCTCATTGCTAGCGGGCACACGAGTAGTTACTGCGGAGGAGTGATTTATGTACGTCATTAGTGCGTACTAAACGTGAGTAAGAGTACTGACTCTGGGAACTTGGGTACCTAGGTTTTGGATAGTGACTAGATGTTTGGAAAGATTAATACTTAAAGGCACACGTGTAACTTGATCAGAGGGAAAATAAATGTTCTTTTTTTTTTACGACCGAAAGGAAATTTTAACTTACAAACTCTTTTTATAAATTTACCTTTTCTCAATTTTTTTGTTACAAAAATATTATTGCTTGTACTATTTGAAAACAACAGATACCTACATTTTACGAGTAAATTTTAGGTACCACTGTGAGACGAATTTGCAAGGTTTTTTTTATATTTCATTTATGTAATTAAAGTAGTGTAGCTTAAAGGTCACCAATATAAAAAAAAAATAAGGCAAGTAAAAGCTTCGATCGAACTTAATATACATAAGTATCTATGCTACACATTTTGTTGAACCGAATTACAGGTAAAACTCAAACAAAGTTTTCCTAAGTAAATAAAATTAGGTTCCTAGATTCTACTATTGAACTTGATCAAACTCAATTTTGTTAAGTATAGTCATACATTGGCTTCGCATCGACGAAGTTGAATTGAATTGTATACTTACTTATTTTTTCCTGCAAAAATTTGTAACTAAACAAATTAATTCATTGCTAAAAATGTTTTTTTTCTTAACTAACTATATTGCTCTACGAACTACTAACCCCATTT
This sequence comes from Hemithea aestivaria, assembly GCA_947507615.1. Lineage (NCBI taxonomy): Eukaryota > Metazoa > Arthropoda > Insecta > Lepidoptera > Geometridae > Hemithea > Hemithea aestivaria. The sequence goes on from OX382331.1 coordinate 6,822,292, forward strand.
TTTAATTTTTATACATATTAATATATTTTTATACTTACTAGAAGTATATCAAAGGCTATTTAACACGATCTGGCGTGATGTGAAGTAGATGGTAGCTAGACTAAACCTAAAATGCGAGATAAATCCCTCCATATGTTCACTGAACATCTTGGCGACACGGTTTTGACCAGCAGGTGTTAACTAGCCATGGCCGAAGCCTACCACCAGTATTCACGAGTATTTTGGAGTTAATGTGGTTGCTCGCAAGTATAATGTATCTGGAAAATACTTAATAATTTATTGATTGTTTTACAAATACCTACCTAATAACATGTTTTCGGAATGCATAAAAAAAGTCAATGTTTTTTCCGACCAATACGGTCACGTGAGGTTCACAGTAATCACGTGAACCCCCTCGTGACACCCATCACATCACATTATCCATGACATAGAGCAGTCATTATGGGAGTTGTCGAAAGTTGACAACTTTCCGAAAATTAATAAGTGAATTAAATTAAAAATTTAAAAAGCCCCCAACGCAATACGTAACCATTCACCATCCACCATCATTCAGACGTCACCATTTTGTGATGGCGGCCATCTTGGATTTTAAATTTTATATAATGGGTTGTATTTTACTAGTTAAGCCCTTTCATTTAATACCCATATTGAGGGGGTCGTGGAAGAAAAAAGTAATCCGCCATTTTGTAGCGGCGGCCATCTTGGACCGATTTCCACCAAACATGGCTAAGAACACTCGACTAACTCTACTTTCAAACAAAAAAAACTAAATCAAAATCCGTTCGGGAGCTACGATGCCACAGACAGACACACAGGCAGACAGACAGACAGACCGACAGACAGACAGACATGTCAAACTTATAACACCCCGTCGTTTTTGCGTCGGGGGTTAAAAACTGATTTGTCACACCTGTATAACAAGCAAAACGACTTGTTAGATACAGTACCTACACATTTTGACAAATCGCAAAATCTAATGTAAACATAAATGTAAGTTGAGTGTAAAATAATTTCCTTCGTCCTTATTCATGTAGTCGATTTAACTAAAGTATAACGAAACAAATCTCATCTGCCTACAATTACTTTTTGAATTTGATCGATTTATGAGCAGACCCATGAAGACTCAGTAGCAAATTTTTAGATATTTTTAAACGAGATACGATAGAGGGAGTTCTATAGCCAACTGCCAACCCACACAGACAAACTTTTTTAAATGAAACATTTGTTCAACAAAGTTGTCTACATAATATGTAATTTTTAGAGGCATTATTACGAGTACTATACACGCATAGCAACTCTTCTTTTGAGAGCTCAGTGATCCATGGTGTGGTTATAACTAATGACTGAGTAATATTCATGTTATGGACAGGTAGGGGAAGCAGACACATTATCATGTGGCTGATAACATCGTACCGGTTTCATTAACAAGGTTTTTTGAAAGCCTGAATTGTCTCTTGTACCCAAACTGTTAATTTTATAACGACTTGACAATAAAGGGGTTTTCAAGATTACTGTATTTTTTTTGTTTTACTCACAACCCTGTTCTAAATTAGGGATGTAGAGTAGACACGTGATAAGGTAAAAAAAGTTAAATCAAGGTAGTCCAACTAAAATAAAAAAGTAAGATGCGCGCTACCTCACACCTTGTTCTAAAATGTTGCACGCTTTGACTTTATGGCATATGACTTTATGGAATAAATACATTACGCATACGGGGGTATGGGAGGGTTATGTGGGACTACCCGTGCAGGACGACTGCACGGTATACCCACTAAAACAACCCGGCGGCACTCCCGCATCGTCTTTGTGACGGGGGACTGGGAATCGGCAGAGCCTTGCATCCAGTCCCATGGCTCCCCCTCCCCAAGCCGTTTTTGATTAAATCTATAAACAATTTTTTTTTAATATATCTTCTTGACTGAAAAACTTAAAAATATTTTATTAATCTATTTGACAGTCAGTACCTACCTAACCGGGGGTAGACTTCCTTTGCAGGAGGTCGACTAGGTGGGTACCCCAACAGTGCCAGTTATCCTACCGCCTGAGCAGTGATGTGCAAACATTACTGTGCTTCGGTAGGAGGGCACTGTAGCTAGTGAAATTACTGGGCTGAGGAGTCTTAACATCTTATGACTCTCAAGTAGAAAGCGTTGGGGCAGTGCACTGGGTAGCATTGTACTAATTATGGGCAGCGTTATCTCTTACCATCAGGAGAGCGTCTTGCTCGTCTTCTTACTTCGTTGTATAAAAAAAAAAACCTAATTTATATTTTTTGAACAATAACACAGAGTTGAAAAGTATGAGTCACGTTCTAAGATTCATGTTAAAGCGCAACTTTTGCGATGAAACAGCTATTTTCTATCGACCCGACTGCTTTCTCCCGAGACACGTATCTTTCCTACGAGCCTTCTATATTACGTGGTTTTATATGATAGTATTCTTTAGGAATCTGGTATTCACTGTGTTATTTTCTTATTGGTATTTTACTTTCTATTGTTATTTATCTGTGGATAACTAGAGATGGTAGGTTCATAAAGTTAATGCAAAAGTTAAAAATTTTCAAAATTTATTAGCTTTGTTATTAAAGTGTAAACTGGAAAATAATATCTATATACTCATGTACATACAAATTTTTACAGTTATTCATTATGCCTATAATATTAATGTGGGGGCCTGTTCTGAACTTATTTTTAGATCACGAAGAAAATGAAACAAGAAAATTTTAGACACAAAATAGGTACCTAATTGACTTCTATAACTTTATACAGTGTTAAAAACTTTTGAGAAATAAATCATGTTTCTTCCAAGAACATTATTAAACTGCAGTTGATGATAAGGAACTCCTGAAAGGGTAAAATTACAAAAATAACTGCAAAAGTGTACGCTTGTGGAATCATTTACCGGTTTTGCTGAAATTTTCTCCGAAAAAAACGTCATAAAGAGACAGAATTACCGGACTGACAGCTACCACTCTTAATTTTTTTGTCTTTTAACATTTGTTTGTTTGTTGTTGTGTGTTCTCTACAGGTGCAATTAAGAATTGGTTCATAGCGTCGAAAGTCGGAATACCACTGGTCTTGCAGAGGTTTATAGGCCACGTGATGGTAATTGCTCGCCATAAGTGTTGTGTCTGACTCTTACGTACGAGAAACATATCAAAAATGGCTTGGAGTATCGCATCAAGATTTCGTACATGTACTACTAAAGAACCATATACGTACTAGATATTATGAGTAGATTTCAAATAATGTCGAAGTCATTTATTCTCCGTTAACTTTTGGATTCACCCTCGTAATAAAAATCTCAAACTCCGAATAGTAGGTACGACTATTCAACCGAGCAGTGTGCAAAACTTCAGTGTACCCAATAGCTTTGTATAAATTGTCCCACAGTCTCAGAGCTAGACCCCAGCCACTTAGTTTATTAAGACAGACGTGTGTTCAGTGCAGACCTTGATGGAGATCTACTGTATCCTCGTTACTAAATGTTTATTCCAACACCCACTACAGATTTATTGTCTACTCGGAATTCGTGGCGGAACTTCGGCAAAATCTGAGGAGTTTTCGACCCTTTGAATTTATAAGCACGATGCTTTATTGTTGAATAGTAGACCAACGCGCTTCTTAGCGCCTATCAGAAAATTTTCAGTGTTTCTCTACTATATTATTTAATTCGTTTATTTGCGTATAAGGGTAACAGTTGATATAAGAATAATATTATAAACAGTCCGCCTTATGCTGCCTTCCGGCGTGCAAAAAATAAATTATTAAGGTTAAAACACTATTTTGAAATATATTGCATGCAAAAAATAAAAATAAAATTTTGTGAAATAGGTAACATGTCATAGTAATTAAATTGAAATTATAATGATTATACAAACAATGTCAAATAAGATTGAAATAAAAATATGACACTCAAAGTTTTTCATCTAAATATTTATCTAGGTACAGAATAGTAAGCTTTGTCAGTTAGGAATTAACAGACGAATATCATTCCCATTCGTGGTCCCATACAGAAGACGCTTTTGTTGAATAAAGCAGTGTGGCAGACATATATCCACATATTTTGTTTTCGTGTCGCTTACTTTTATAATTATACATAATATTATATTAATCTTCCTCTTGAATCACTCTATCTATTAAAAATATCGTTTCGTAGTTTTAAAAATCTTAGCATACATAGGGACGGACACGGGAAGCGACTTTGTTGACTATGTAATGATGATGACAATAGCTGAGCTCATGGTTTTTGTTGAAAGTACCTGATTACGTGTAATTCTTCGAGATTGCTTTAGCGTAGATGAGCTACAATTTAAATATATTTAATAACCATTAGTTTTGGCGTAAATACGTAAAGAGCATCGACATTTCTACATGTACAAAGTTTCTCAATAACAATATTACATCTACAGTAGGACCATGTCTTGGTGATATTCAAAATGGCGACGATCACATACTTCTAAACTTTTATTACTTTATTTCGTTGATTAATTGGTTAGCAGATAGGTAATATAGTGGTCCACGTTCCTGTAGTAGCAAAACCGTCGTAAATTTCAACGATGAATGCAATAATATTTTATGCTACATCTTAAAATGTATGTATAAAGTCAATCTAAAAGTATACTTACCAATTACAGTCTAACTCAATCGCTTTTGGGCTAGATTTAATTGTCGTAAATTGCATTAGCTGAATAAAAGGATGACAGCATTTAAAATAAACTAGAGGAGTAGAAAAATTAGACATGAGAGAAAATCTTGAACAAAATACTCCCGTCAGTCGTCAGTTATGTTACATTCAAAACATTCTTCCGCTCGCTTCACACGGAAGTAGGATCCAGGACGCATCCGAAACAGACTCACAAATGTCGGAACTCGAACTGACAACCGGAAAATACCCACGTATTCTGACTATAATTCAACTATATGTTAGTTCACCTAACTTTTGTTTAGCATCTGAATAAGTTAAGATCATTTTGAACTTTGTTACGAAACTACTTGGTACAAAATCTCTCTTGCTTGATGATAATTACAGAGCAGACTTGTTCTCTGTAACTACTGTAAAGCAGCATGATAAACCAACCGGTACCTCTCAAATACTTCTAAAGTTTTTAAAATTTAAACTTCTACAGGAATGCTGAAAATTAATATCCCTGTTAGTTTCTTGCTCATTCTTCTCATAAATCATAAAGATAGAGCAGTAAAATAAAATAAGTACTTTGTTTGAAGTTACATGCTCCGATGTAGTTTATTTGAATATATACTATTTGATTTACTTTGATAAGCTTGTTTTGTAACGTAGTAAAGCGTCCCTAAGATGTCCGTTTATGTGGTGCTTCAGAAAGGTTTAAATTTTGTTGTCAGCCATGGACGGAATGCAAACTACCGCAACGATTCGACGAGTGATAGAACGTCCGTTATCTTCAAATTCTTTGTTCATTTCTTATCTAGGGTACACTTCTCTAGAACCACAATGTTAGTTAATTACGTGTAGCTGCTTAGTCAAATAATAGCTATCATTGTTATTCTAATAACAGTTGTGAAATAGATATTTTATTGTCAGAAAGCACCTACCTATGTCGCATTTTAGATATACTGTGGATACACACTATACAGGGTTATTTTTAAAACACCTTCAACCTCGTAGGACCTAGCAGCAAAAATAACTCTATGTAGAGGTAGCTTATTTAATTAAGATAGAGGGTTAAGCGAGATCATATCTTAAAGATTAACCCTAAATAGCCGCCCAGAGATAGGACTGCAAAATTAAACGGAAATCGTTTGCACTACAGCGAAACTATGCCGATGGAATAATAATAATAACAAACTTTACGGTACTACGAAATACTTAGCCTTTAACTACTATACCGTTCAGTCTTGCGACGAGTCAAAGATGGAAGTACACTAACTTAGCGGTCTGCACAAGCCCCCCTGGGTAACTCCACTAACAGTTACCAGACTATATTTTCAGTGGCATTGCATTTCAGTTCGTTAATGAACGCTTTCGTAGTCGCCTCAATTTAATCAGTCTGCGGATCTAGTTACGTACAAAGTGCAGCGCAAATTGAAGTGTTCTGTACTTTGTGCTCTGTTTTAGCAGGGTGATCAACCTGCAATCTAGTGCTTAATACCGTGGGTGAAAATTAAAAAGGAAAATAAATGTAATTTCAACGGAGAACAATTAAACAAAAGAAACCCATTTTTAAAAACTAAAGACAGTCGATAGAGATATTTATTAGTTAGAGCAGCGAAATATAAGATTATATACTCGTATTTCTTAATTCGAAGACTGTAAATTTTACAAATTATTCACGTGATAAACGAAAACTAAATTTTCCGACAATAGTCGAATTTCTCACCAACATTAACTTGAATAGAAGTTCTCATTTTCTAAGTTGACGATCTGAGTAAGCGAGAAAGGGTGATGATGAGGTTTACAGTTCAAGAAAAACCTCCCTTAATTTTTCATTCTTCTTATTATATAATAATTTTAGAAGATAAACTCTACCAAAATAAGCCCCTTATAAGTTAAATACATATTATAAAGATATAAGAACTTGAATGCTTAATGATTAATCAAAGTGTTTTTTTGAAGAATTACGATCTAAATATTTCCTCCACCTAAATACCGATATCCCAATTGGAATGACATCGGAAGCCAGCGAGGCTAGGTAGTATTTCCTAATCAAATGCATCGGAGTAATTCACCTATTTGGGAGAGCAGCAAAGAGTTATTCGTGACACCTGTCCTTTTATAAATATACACAAATACACATTCAAATAAGCACAAACATTTTGCAAATCAAGTTCTATTGAGAATTCTAGGTACCATTCGGTAAACAATATTTCAGTAAGAGATATAAAACTTTTTTATTTTTTTAAATAATTTTATTTAAGTAATTTTATTTTTAAAGCCAGTTTTTGTACAGTCTTATTATCATCTGTTATATCGTGCAAGAATATAGGTATATGCTTATATAATAATATGATCCATGTCTTTGTTATAACTTTACACATTGTTTTTTTATAATAAGTAGATTTGAAATGATTTAAGAATCGTCCTCTCCAGTTGCCTTTTACTAAAATTACATTAGAATAGAATAGAAAACTCTACAACATTCAGTTTTCATTTAGAGTTGTGACGAAAGAATAAAACTTGTCTTTTTATGTTTTTGTCTCGCATTTGTGTAACTTCAAAAATACTGATGTAAACAGTTAGTGTTTGGCATTCTATGAGCAAAGTGCTCTTTATACTGGATATTATCAATTGAAGCGTGTTCAGCGATGCAGAACCGTTGCCGAATTGCTGGCTTTGTTGTGACACGTTCTGCAGGTACCGCAATACTCCGCTGATAAACGTGAAAAATACCAATAATTTTATAAATTACAGTTTCAAGAACATTCATATCATTTTTGGAAATTTATAATAGTCTTCTGTTTCTTTTTATACGAGTATATTAAAAAGCGTGATTGACAGTCTTTATAATGCTTATTTTGAATTAGGATTTTAGATAAGGTTAAAATTAGGGACACATGAGTTATGTTTTTGTGTGTAGATGGATCGAGAATGGAATTTATAAAGCATGCGAAACTATAAGTATTAGTATAAGTTTTATATTTTTGAAAAACTTGTCCTATGCAATAAATCTTTGTTGGCCATTAACTATCGGGTTTCATTCCATATTTCATGATAGTTTCATTAGTCTCGGAGTACTGGCAGTAGGTTCCTATTCTTGGTATGGTTAATAATTTAATAGTCAATTGGTCGCGCCAGTGGCCCATCCCGTCGACAATTTGCATAAATTGATTGCAAGGCTCGGACACGAGCGGGCTCGGGTGTCGATGTCGAGCGCCGGCTGATGTAGCTATAGCTGCGCGGGCGCCCGGATCGTCGCGCCTCACCCGCAGTCGCGCGCCCAACCGACGAACTGATACACGTAGTGTAATGCTTAATTACATCCTCCCCACGTAATTGTCGCTCAAATTGCCACTTTTACACCCAATTGTTCATTTTCTAAAATCGTCATCCAGTCGTCACCGGGACGTGACGCGCCTCGCCCCTCCATTGATGGCTCCACGACCGGCGGCCTGCGAGGTTATCCAGTGAATAACCGATGTTCTAGTGATCTCCCCTCATTTTTGTGTATCATCTAATCAGTGCTAAGATGCGTCAACGTTATCAACTGAGGCAGAAACCGTACGTATTTATTTACTGTCCGTGTTTTGATTTTATGTTGGTACAATAAAGTATTGTGAGTTTATTGTACTACGAATATGTACCTTCTTTGTGTTGTATTCACTTGATGCTAATATTGACCTGATGGTCAATCTGGACGCGTGATATGAATAAGCTCACTCTATCAGTGATTTGTCAATTCCAATGCGTGCACAAAATGCCTTTTGAATACAATAGATAGAAAGTTAGTAAACGTGTTGACCTAAACAATGGCATTCCTGAGCTCTATCGAGAACTATACAGCCCTTCATCAATATGTATGTGGTTTGAAGGGATGAGATCATGGTATTATCTAATTACATTAACATCTCGTTCGTAAAAACAATAAAATTAATCTACCCAACGATAAACTAGCCATTTGATAAACCCTAACCTTTTTATCCTTTTATTCTAATGCTTGTGAAATTTGGTTCTTTATCTCAAAACTGCGGGTTATTTGACATAAAGCGAGCATGTTACGAACAGAAGGCATTATGTTTTGCAATATGAACCGCTGTTTGGCGGAAATCTACGTTCAGTTCACAAACAATGCCGGCCTTGTTACGAAGAAATTACTTGTTCACTTGTTCTGTTGCATATTTCGTCGCATACATTATACTGAATTTCATTAAACAAGTTAAATTCCTTTTTGACCGAGACACTTATTATTGAGATACTGTGGGATATCTTGCATTTCATATTTCTATTTTAAATCTTTTCTAAATGAAAAACGCTCACTGTAGGATTATTTCTTTCTGTAGCCAAATTGATACGTTGGCTTATGTCGTAAGTCACCATTTAAGTCCCACGAAATTTCTATTAGCGTTTAGAATATTTTTACATTGTGTTTCGCCCCTGCAGCTGTAATAATTTATGCTAATACAATGTTTTTCTTTTCAGGTAAGTCCCATTTATCATGGCCTTCGTCGCAAGAAGATCTGAGTAAGCCAGAGTATTTTCCAACTGCCTACTTCTCTTATCTTTCCGTTGACGTTATCATAATGCATTATTCAGCGATCTCTAGAGTATCTCTGGGAAGTTTTAGGAGTGTTTTGCAGAGATTAAACGATGTGGGTGATAGTGTTGGTTCGTGGTTACTGGTTACCTAGACATACACAAACTACTATGTATAAGGTAGATAATAAAGGGCCGGTCTATATAGATACTGCATTTAAAAAACAAAACTAACGTAGTACGTACAGAATTCGATTTTCCTAACAAAACGAACCATAATATTGTCGAGCATGCAGTGTCGCGTATGTTTCATGATATCAAATTATATGCATAGTGCAAATTTTTTCATAGGTTTGTGTTAACTAAACTTTACATACTTTTATTTATATTTATTAACGGTGGGAGGATTTGTCAGTACGTGATCCTGTCTGGGTTAGCCACCAACTATCTTACCCATATATAATCTGCGACGATGCATCCGAGTTGGATGGGTAAGGTGTCCTGAAAAATATTTGAGCTTAACACTTAACATTTTATTGTCTCTGAATACCGAGGACTGAGCGTAGTGTAATAGGTGTTACGTAGAACATCTTTCTGAATAAAAAATCCTGTATAAAAAAGTCTGAAGACTAAATAAAAAAGCAGTTTCTATTAATTCTTAAGTACATGGACTTGTATTCCATCTCTCTTGAGTCGTCCCCTCATGGCTGAGGATCGTGGTCATCAATGGTTATGGACGTTGGTGTTGTGACTCGTCTGACGATCTGCCTCCACCGGTGCCTGTCCATTGCGTCCCTGATGACCGAGCCAAACTTGGTAGGAGGGGGGCCTTTCACTTGATCAGTCCATCTGGTGGGAGAACGCCCACGGGCTCGTTTGCCTTCCGTATTCCCAACAACGATCAGCTTTTCAAGGCTCTCGTCTCCCCTCCTGACTATGTGGCCGAAATAGGTCAGTATTCTCTGCTGGCAGATAGTTGAGAGGCGGGTTCGGATATGAAGCTGCGAAAGAATTGATGCATTGGTGCGCTTGGCTGTCCACGGTATCCGTAGCATACGCCTCCAGCACCACATCTCGAATGAATCAATCCTTTGTCTCTCTCGAGCTCGTATCGTCCATGTTTCCACCCCATAAAGGAAAATTGGATATACCAGGGCGCGTATCAACCGGGTCTTTGTGGCATTGGTAATACCCCTTCTCTTCCAGATGTTATTGAGTCGGGTCATGGCATCCTTAACCATACCTATACGCCTCTTTATCTCCGGTGCGCAGTCACCATCGTTGTATACAAATGCCCCCAGATACACATAATGGTCCACAACGTCAACCCCTGGGATTATATTAGTAGTGGGCAGTTTTCCGGCGCGGTCTACTACCATAATCTTCGTCTTGCCTCTGTTTACTGCGAGACCCATGCAGTTGCTCTCAGCCTCGAGTCTTCGGAACAGCTCCTGCATGTCTTCTACAGACGTCGACAAGATGACTGTATCATCGGCATATCTAAGATTTGATATGCGTTTGCCGCCTATCGGAAATCCCTTATCCCAGTTTTCGAGCACCTTCCGGATAAAAAATTCCCCATAAATGTTGAACAAGCTGGGTGAAAGGATACAGCCCTGTCGTACCCCCTTTTTTGTTTCGAACACATTTGAACAATCGGTGCCGATTTTTACAAAGGAGCGGTTTCCAACATAGAGATGCCTGATCAAGCCGATGAGGTGCTCTGGAGTTCCCATCTCTTGTAGTACAGTCCACAACTTATCCCATTGCACACAATCAAAGTCCTTAGTGTAGTCTATAAAACACAAGATAACTGGGCAATTAAATTCTCTACTTTTTTTCTATGACTTTCCGTATGTTGAGCAGTTGTTCCCTTGTGCCTCTGCCCTTCACAAAGCCTGCCTGTTCCTCTGGTATTTGTCTCCTGAGAAAGTGGTGTAGGCGCTGGTTAATTATGTGCAACAGAATTTTGCTGGTATTCCATAGAAGTCATAATTGAAATTAGCTTTACTATATCACTGGTGCTCAATATCCGCTTTTATTACATAGTGTGGTTATATAGCTATTATACCTAGTCAGGTCATAAGTATTGTCACACAGTAAAAACTTTTCTTTTAGAATGCTGGCCACAAAAAAGTTTATTGAATTCGAATTTCGAATTGTTCATGAAAATAAAAGTGTATACTTTTTAGAATTTTACTCATTTTTAAATATGGAGTGGACGCTTAAAGAAGGCCGTGTTGCAGTTATTGCGTTGCATCGTTGCGGTTACGCGCCAATTCAAATTTTTGACATACTGAAAAATTTGAATATAACCAAAAGATTCGTTTATCGTACCATCAAACGATACAATGAAGACTCTAGTATAGATGACAGGTCAAGAAGTGGTCACCCTCGGTCTGTTAGGACTCCAGCAGTGATAAAAGCTGTGAAGGCGCGAATTCAAAGAAATCCCAAACGTAAGCAGAAACTGTTGGCCCTTCAGATGGGGTTAAGCAGAACCACGGTGAAAAGGGTGTTAAATGAAGACTTAGGGCTTCGGGCATATCGAAGAAAAACAGGACATCGTTTAAATGCTCGTCTAATGGACCTGAGACTGAAGAGATGCCGCGCTTTGTTGAAGCGGTACGCGAGAAAAAAATATCGAGAAATTCTTTTTTCGGATGAAAAAATTTTTACCGTAGAAGAGAGCTACAACAAACAAAATGATAAGGTGTACGCACACAGTAGTGAAGAAGCGAGCAACCGTATTCCGCGTGTCCAACGAGGTCATTTTCCATCATCGCTCATGGTATGGTTGGGAGTTTCTTATTGGGGCTTAACAGAGGTACATTTTTGTGAGAAAGGTGTAAAAACGAATGCAGTTGTGTATCAAAATACAGTCCTGACGAACCTTGTGGAACCTGTTTCTCATACCTTGTTCAATAACAGGCACTGGGTATTCCAACAAGATTCGGCGCCAGCTCATAGAGCGAAGAGCACACAAGACTGGCTGGCGGCGCGTGAAATCGACTTCATCCGGCACGAAGACTGGCCCTCCTCCAGTCCAGATTTGAGTCCGTTAGATTACAAGATATGGCAACACTTGGAGGAAAAGGCGTGCTCAAAGCCTCATCCCAATTTGGAGTCACTCAAGACATCCTTGATTAAGGCAGCAGCCGATATTGACATGGACCTCGTTCGTGCTGCGATAGACGACTGGCCGCGCAGATTGAAGGCCTGTATTCAAAATCACGGAGGTCATTTTGAATAAACTTTATTGTCATAAGAATCTATGTTTTGTTAAGTTCATTTTGGTATATAAATGGTTACATAATAAATAAACTTGTTCCAATAATTTTATATTAAACATGTGACAGAATTTATGACCTGACTAGGTATACCTATTTATAAATGTCATTGAATCCCTGACTGGACTCGTGCTACAGCAAGGTCGTGCAGTAAATGGCAATCGTATGAACTCATGTGAGAATTAACATAAACATAATTGAACTGGTGAATCATTTGATACGTATCTTTATGGTTCTGTACCTGAAGGGTAAAACGGAACACTATTGCTCCACTGCTTGACCGTCCGTCCGTCTTTCTGTCACCAGACTGTGTCTCACGGTCATAGTTATTTTTCTATGTTTAAATTTTTGTCCGCTTAAGATTTTTATTTCAATTTCAGACGTCTAATAGGCATCTATGAGGAATAGATATTATATAGATGCCATTAAAATAATAAAATGCCTATAAAGAGCATATAAATGTTTTATCTTTTTCTAGATGATTTCGTATTTTCAAGAGCAATTTTACAAAATTTCACGAACCTACATATGTAATTGATGTGTTTTCAAAACCATTTAAAATTTTACGTGTTGGAGATAAATTATGTAATTACTTATATCTGACAAGCTATTTCTAACAACAGAAATACAAAAATAACTTTTTGTACACAAACTGACCTTAATTGTGCGTGACTTGTGGTTAATTAAATGGACGCGCCTCAGTTTAAATTACTATGAATTTAAATTCGGCAAACTTTTTTATGATAACGCTAAACAGAATATTTAAACACATAAACGTAGAGGGCCCTACTTTTTTTCTACTGCTTGGGAAAGACCATCCCTAAATTCTTTCACGAATCTCTTTCTAGTTCCATCGCCATCATAGCCTCGATATGTGGTTATTATATATGACTAGTGGGTAGTGTTACTATTTAACTTTTCCATACCATTGAATACCCAAAGACCAGGATACGTTGGAAAGTTGTACTGTTGTAAAGGTAGAATTAAAACATGACAGAATATATGTACATATAGGTATATATATATATATACATAGTCAGGTCATAAATTCTGTCACATGTTTAATATAAAATTATTGGAACAAGTTTATTTATTATGTAACCATTTATATACCAAAATGAACTTAACAAAACATAGATTCTTATGACAATAAAGTTTATTCAAAATGACCTCCGTGATTTTGAATACAGGCCTTCAATCTGCGCGGCCAGTCGTCTATCGCAGCACGAACGAGGTCCATGTCAATATCGGCTGCTGCCTTAATCAAGGATGTCTTGAGTGACTCCAAATTGGGATGAGGCTTTGAGCACGCCTTTTCCTCCAAGTGTTGCCATATCTTGTAATCTAACGGACTCAAATCTGGACTGGAGGAGGGCCAGTCTTCGTGCCGGATGAAGTCGATTTCACGCGCCGCCAGCCAGTCTTGTGTGCTCTTCGCTCTATGAGCTGGCGCCGAATCTTGTTGGAATACCCAGTGCCTGTTATTGAACATGGTATGAGAAACAGGTTCCACAAGGTTCGTCAGGAGTGTATTTTGATACACAACTGCATTCGTTTTTACACCTTTCTCACAAAAATGTACCTCTGTTAAGCCCCAATAAGAAACTCCCAACCATACCATGAGCGAGGATGGAAAATGACCTCGTTGGACACGCGGAATACGGTTGCTCGCTTCTTCACTACTGTGTGCGTACACCTTATCATTTTGTTTGTTGTAGCTCTCTTCTACGGTAAAAATTTTTTCATCCGAAAAAAGAATTTCTCGATATTTTTTTCTCGCGTACCGCTTCAACAAAGCTCGGCATCTCTTCAGTCTCAGGTCCATTAGACGAGCATTTAAACGATGTCCTGTTTTTCTTCGATATGCCCGAAGCCCTAAGTCTTCATTTAACACCCTTTTCACCGTGGTTCTGCTTAACCCCATCTGAAGGGCCAACAGTTTCTGCTTACGTTTGGGATTTCTTTGAATTCGCGCCTTCACAGCTTTTATCACTGCTGGAGTCCTAACAGACCGAGGGCGACCACTTCTTGACCTGTCATCTACACTAGAGTCTTCATTGTATCGTTTGATGGTACGATAAACGAATCTTTTGGTTATATTCAAATTTTTCAGTATGTCAAAAATTTGAATTGGCGCGTAACCGCAACGATGCAACGCAATAACTGCAACACGGTCTTCTTTAAGCGTCCACTCCATATTTAAAAATGAGTAAAATTCTAAAAAGTATACATTTTTATTTTCATGAACAATTCGAAATTCGAATTCAATAAACTTTTTTGTGGCCAGCATTCTAAAAGAAAAGTTTTTACTGTGTGACAATACTTATGACCTGACTAGGTATATATATATATATATATATATATATATATATATATATATATATATTAATAAATGACGTGCCATAAAGATTATTATGTCATTATATCACAATCTAGCCTAATTTCAAGTAAAGGCTAATAAGTTATTTAAATCTAACTTAAATTGCTACGTTAAAATTTAAAAATGACAGAATATGAGAAAATTTAAGGAAAGTTTGGTAACAGAATAGATAATATTTAGAGATACATACAATATTAAAACACTATCGTCTTATTTTAAAGTGCATCCACCAAAGAAAAAATGTTCCCGATATAATCGTTGAGTCATAGTCTCACATGAGATAATAGCGGTCATTCCTTAGATAACGTCCTTAAATAAGGCATAGGTCTGTAATAGATACGAGTTGATGATTATATCATGTCAACAACAGATTAAATATTATGTGTCTATTGTCTCTCGAATATGCTATGGAGTATTGTCGATTGGTATTCCAAGGTCCATTTAATGACAGCGGTGTTTGATAACATGTGCTTAAAATTGACCATCATAAGATGGTCAATTATTTTCAAAATAATAATATTTAGGAACTAAATTCAAGAAGTGCACTCCTTAAATAAGCTACAAAGCTTGATTAATTAATGAAAAAGCTACGACAGAATTTTAATTTACAATATGTAATTTAAAAATATTTATATGACGCAAATTTAACAAGATTAAATTCGGAGTGTAACAATTTGCGGATCTCTAAGACAAACCAGAAAAAAAAGTTTTTGATGCGTATATAAGTAGGTACATATAGCGTTTACATAACAAATTAGCCAAATATAATATAATATAGTACACCTATATACATAGTTGTCAATATAGTTGCCACCTCATTATAAGTAAATCAAGCCTAAAGGATCAAAGGTTCCATCTAGCAATCTTATCGCGATAGAACTTTCGACCCCGTAGGCGAATTGGTAATGAATGTCTTTAAGAATCATTCAAGGAAGCTTGGTCCACTTCAGAACTTGCACGAGACACAGATTAAGCAACAGTTACTACGGCCGAGAATGCGGAATCTGTACCCAATGGTCTAGTAAAAGGTCTGCTTGTTAATGCGAAGCCAGTTTCGCGAATTCTCATTGAGTTGCAAAAATTTGTTGCATAAATGAAGTATGATGAATGGATAAATATTATAATTTTGATGAATGAGGGAAATATTGAACAATATTTCTCAATGTGTAAAACCTGTTTACATACAACTAATTATTACTATGACTAAAATTCTGATATGACTTTTGGGAAGGATATAGTAGAAAAAGAAATTGAAAAAAGTAGTGTTGGTACTGTGTAACAACACAGGACTTCGTACGAGAAGGAACAAAGGATGTCAATTCGATAGGATAGGTAGAGCTTAAAGATCGGTTAGTAATAAAATTCAAAACTTTTCTATTTAAAATGTTCCTAATATTTAAGGAACGATCTTATTGCGTACTGCAAAAGTGCTATAATATATTCGGGGCAAATTTCATACCGGTACGACGTAACCGAGCCGTCGTAATTACTTAATATCGGTCCGAATGCCCCAGTTATGCCAATTGAAATCACGCCTAAATGGGTTTCGCCGATTGGGTGCTGCGAGTACGCCGATTCCCGCATGATGGCAGTTGAAAGTCGGTTTGCACTCGTTTATGAAAATTAATGGCTTTATCTGAAGATAGGGAGTTTATGTTGACACCAAAATATACGTAAATCTTTATTTGAAAGGCCTGCTTACTTCTGTTTCTTTTTGGTGGACTAGTAGACCCGCGCGCACTTCGTAGCGCCCAGCAGAAAATCATCAGTGTTCCTCTACTATATTATGCATGTATTATACATATAAACCTTTCTATTGAATCACTATCTATTTAAAAAAAATACCGCATCAAAATCCGTTGCGTAATTGCAAAAATTGAAGCACACATTTTGTTTTACACTATGCAACTAATGATTATGATACGAAATTGATAATTCTGTAATTTCTATCACATACATCATACAAGCATTAGGTATGAGTATCTCTTTCGTAAAGTTTTTACGAATTTATTATTTAGTTCCCCTAAATTGAAATAATTTAGTGGCCCTTCCCTTTATTATACTTAATAAATTTTTTTAGATGATAAACATAAGGACCTAATCCGGTATCATAAACAACATAACACTAGTCCCCTATTGTCTCAAAAAATTCGTCTCGAAAATCTTCCTACTCGTACACCGTACTCTGCAAGCATTATTACTATCTACTCGTAATAAAATTACTGGTACAGACTGTATGCAAAAATAATAATGTATTTTTTATTTTTGATATTAGATGAGGTACCTACTGGAAGTTTTTAAGATAAGAACAAAAAGCTAAGGTAAGGTGCACGGATTTTCAGAAGTTATAAGCCACAAGTGCAGAACTTCTGAAACCAGTGCGCTATGCGCTCTATGTTTCGTACATTGTTTGTGTTGTGTTTTGTTTCTAGTCGTATTATTTTGTAACTATTTCTGCGTACGTTCAAAGCTCGAAAGCAGATAGTTTGTGCAACATCTCTACTCGCAAATCACGGCGCCCGCTGCGGTTATCTGACCTTTCGTATTTATGTGCTGACCAGAAATTAGCCAAGTACCTGTGGCTTCAGGCACGCCGCACCTTGAAGCTACAAATAAGTAATAAGCTACAAATATTGACGCAATTTGATGTTACTTGTACAAGTTAAATGATAATAAAGACTTCTTATCATCACTTAGAAGTTTTTCTTATTGTTGGTACTTTCCGTTTGGTCTAAATCGGGAAGTTTTTCCAAACACAAAAATATTTCAATAATAATAATTTAGGTTTTAAAGTTTTTATTATTTGTGGCAAATGCCTTTATTGAGAAAAAAAAATGGTTTTTAAAGTCAATCGTTACCGCAAAATTTTCAGTTAAAAATTGACCTAAAATTAATATAATCGTCGCGCGTCTTGACTGACATTTTTAGAAATTATTCATAACTTTACTGCAATGTCTAGTTATACATCAGGTTAGCCTTAGAAACTTTAAATGTAGAAGGGAGATTTAATCGCAGAACGCAAAAGAAAGCGTAAATTACTGCAAATGTAGAACCTAGTACATTGCTTAGGTATAAATACGAGCTAAGCCTAGCTTAGGGCATTGACTTAGACATTGATTAACATCGGTCGCGAGTTATTTTCTCTGCAATTACTTGTATGCACCTTACTTATTCAGTTTTTATATAGTCAAAACGTTTTGCATTGCACTTTACATTCACATTGCAAAAGTGCCCATTTTAGCATATTTGAATAAATAAATTTTGAGTTAAATACTAAATCAGACGGTTCTTTGTCCCATTATTATTAATATTTTTTATTTCTCATTCCTCACGTTATTGTGTCCCGTAGTTATATATTTTACTGCCTTATGCTTGCTTTGCCTGCGCGGCCAAATCCTTACTGTATATTATTCCAAGTCGTAGACAAGGTCGCAAGAACAGACGTTGTACTCGTATAATAAAGGTACTGCATTCTTCCTGCGTTCACCTGCTTGCCTTGAAAGGTACTCAACATGCATAGGTATTATCTATGATTGGATATAAATTTCGTGGTTTCTATAGGGCATTGTACATAAAAAAAGCTAATAATAAATAAAAAAAACTAATAGTGTTACTACTGCCAAAAATAAATAGTACAAGATAATACAGATCGACACGTCAATCGATCACGTCGATTGTCGACACGTTCAAGTCCAAATAGGCCACAATTTATATGCACTGTTATAAAATCCACTAAGTACAATGACTGCAAACTAATTTCCACATAAAAATCTAATTCTGTATTAAATAAACTTTACCGCTAAACACATTAACGTAGATCATAATATCGAAGAAAATCGCCTTCGTTATATTTGAACGATGCCAGTGTTATTTTATTGCAAGACTTGTTAAAATTATAGTATATTAGCTACGTCTAGCGGTTTTACCCGCAGTACTTATGTAGCCTATGTTATTCCAGGGTCTAAGCTATCTTTATACAACATTTCAGCTCAATCAGTCCACCCGTTTAGGCGTGAAAGAGTAACAAACATCCTGAATTCCAGACATCCATTCTTACAAACTTTCACGTTTATATAGGGAATAAGATTGATATCTTACTAATATAGTAAGATATCAAACTTATTCCCTATTTTTCCAAAATCCTTTAATGAGAAAATAGAGGACAATGCCACAGCATCTTACAAGCTAATGATGCAGCAATAAAGAATAGGTACTAGTTACATCTACAGAACGGCTACATGAAAATCTACAGAAAATCCTAGAACCTATTCCAAACCACAGTCAGATCTTTTACCTAAATTAGGATTAAAGCCTACATTACATCCTATTTAAACATTACGGTGCGCACTTACAAAGTGAGTGCTTAATTAAAATCCGCACTCAACTCTTTAGCAGTCCTTTTAGTTGGCTAAAGTTTGAACTAGAAATTTTCATTCGGACGTCGGGAGTAGCACTTGTACAAATTGGATGCCGCACTCGCCCCACTTGCGAATTCAGTACTGGCAACTGGCAACCCCTGAGGATACGTTTGCACGTAGGAGAAGGGAGGTCGGGAGATGGTTGCGGTGTTACCTACTTTATATTACGTTTTATACGTGTTGGTCGTGTGGTTTTGGGGATAAAGAAGGTTTTGTTGTTTCTAGTGATTAATATACCTGCAGATGATGCTTTTAACTTTACTTCAGCCTATTTACAAGCTCCACAATTTTGTTATTCAGTCTCGATTGACATATTACGTACCATCGTCAAACGTTTTGGTAACGACTCGTAGTAATCTTTGCTGTCATCATTAATGATTCTTGTTGATTCATCTGAGAGGCCTCAGCTCAGATCTGAAAATTTCAGACGATTTTTGTTGACTTGATGATCACGGCGACTTGACAAGATAAATTATTTCACAAGTGAAATTTAAAAAAACTTTTTAAAAACAATCTTTTATTAATACCAATCAGCTCCAAAGTACTCGTTAAGACAAATCAAATGAGCCCAAGCTCGATGGGAATGCGTCGTTTAATTACGAAGTTCCTATGGCCACCTTTCAGCTCTATCATCATATCAATGTCATAATAATATTGCATTGTCATCTGATTTATGCGTGCATGCAAAATTTCAGCTCAATAGGACCGGGAAGTGGGTCAAATTAAACTTGCAAGAATTGATTACAGACAACAGACAGGTGAAAGTAAATAAAAGCTTGTAAATAATGTATGGTCCAACGGCAAGAACATTTACTTTGGTTGATATTTGCTTTAACTTTCCGTAGACTACAAGACCAGTCTAGTCTCTTGTGACTATCTAAGTTTGAACTTCTGTTCCCATTGAATTGGCATTTGAGAACAGAAGTGCAACTTTCTTTCCCAGAACTTTATAAAAACTTGTTTCTTCACGAGCGATATCCGGAGCTAACTGCTAATAGCGTTTCTAACTGTTTTAACATGTTGTTCGATTAATGGCTTTATATCTGTTATTAAATAAAATTGTTTAGGTCAATGGCTACTGGTGGAATTTAGAGCAATTGGTAGACGCTTGAACTGTTCCAGTCATTGTTAATTATGATTCTGATTATTTAAATCAATTGCCATTATTTTAACGATCGCATTGTGATGTTTATACGAGATGTGGGTTTTAATCACGGACGTCATGAGGCATACTCGTCACTATCACTATTTAAATACTATGGAAATAGGATCCATTTCGAAAATCCCATAAATGATATTCGATCACAGGTCTCATACGTGATAAGCTTTTCACGCAGCGCTAGGAACTGCGCCATGAAGACAAATAGATATGGAAATTGGATATACAGTCCTTGACATCCTTGTCTTGAGGAATAAGCAGGTTCTATTATTGCAAACTTACAATAGTGGAAAGATATAAATGCTTTCGCTTTCTACGAGTATATGTATATCTAAAGGGATCCTAATCTTTATCTAATAATCCTATCTTTTTTTTAAGTCATCAACGCGTAGGCATTGTTACCGCACTGATGCGCTGTTGTTGTAATAGCGGTAAAAAAAAGCTTAGGGGGCATCTACATTATTGAACGGTTAATAGGCACGAAGCAGGTAAATGTTGAAATCTGTAAGTACCAAGTAATTTTTGCTGATTTCGAATTCGCATTAAAACACGAGTCATGTCTACCATTTGGCAACAAAACTAGACCACTTGTGAAAACGGTCGTCCATAACGTTGAGCTAAGCCGTGTCGAATGCAAGCTGTTATGATCTCAGTCGGTGCAATGATAGCTGTTTCGTTGGCTAACTGGCCAGAGGGTGTTCTGTGAAATTGCACACTGAAATTAGAGTTACAAACTTCCTAGAAGTTGTAAGTTACTGGAGTATTTTAAAGGTATTCTTCCGTGTTCGTGTTGCGTCAAAACAACGAAGAATGATTTTGAACCTTCTATCTAGGTATGTAACTTCTGCTGTGTGTGGGTGTTTACGTCAATGATTGTTGTTGTAGAGCCTTTCCACAACAAAATTAAATAATTAAATGTACAAAACATGTTTCACAACTGTTAGCTTCCTTTTATCATCTTAAAAGTTCTGTTCTGTAGTAGTAGAAGTGGTTGAATTTTAAGCCAATAAAAATTCTTAGACAGATTAAATTTAAAAACGTAAACTAAACCTAAATGGATAGATACATCTAGTCCATCGTGTATACATCGGGTGTATATGTATATCTCATAGGACTTATCTAATTTATTATCTACCATATTTTAAATGAATACCTACTGGCGCCACTGATTTCAACTCCTTAAATCCCAGCTACGTGATCCTACTGGGAAAATGTAAAGTCTAATAAACGTTAATAGGCAAGTATTGAAGCTTACAAAGCTCGCATGTTAATTTGATCACTCCCTGTAGGTAGATATTAACAACCAGCCTTTAATTTTCATTGCCTTACTTGAATTATCAAGCGAGGGGAGCTCTACGCAGAACAGTTTGAAATAATTATGCTTATGAAGCAAAGACTAGAGGTAATTTGATTTGGAAACAAAGAATCTGGTTTTACGTTTTTATTAAGAAAGACAATAGGGTAGAAAGATTGTTTTAAACTAGGTAAGTAGCTGCCATATGTTTGTGTCGTCCAATCAGAATTATGTATTAAAAAGCTATTGCTCTATCAGCAAAAAAACAAATTCAAAATTTACTTGATTTATGTATTTTCGATTCGATTACTTAGTATTTTTATAGGATACGACATTTCATATCGTACTGCCAAGCGTACTGCGTGTATAAATAATGATTACTTTCCAGCTAATCCTTATTTAAAATGTTCAAAAATACCAACGCAAATGATCTTCCCGCAAATGAGGTCAGGCGTCAACAATACAAAATACGTTATCCGTTTTACTTTCCAGTTGGTAATAGTCACTCACACATGAGACCTCCAGGGACCCCTCTGCAAACTCAATTATCTGTGACCCCTGATCCGGAGTAACCGAGCATGCTCAGTTGAAACCATTGATTACATTGTTTCTGCCTCTCTTTCCGCATGTGGGACGCATGACGGAGAACTTTGAACTTTTGAAATTCTGTTTTTAATTTTTTTCCCATGTGAATCCAAGCGGCGTGATATCATTCGGTCGATCGATCCGGTAACCGTTAAATGTTACGGGATCCGTTTTTCCGGATTGCAATCCCTAATCATTTGTATCACACTCTTTTTATAAAATCGAAAGTTTTGTGTGTTCACGTCTAAATAAAAGCGTTCACTAACGTATGTAGGTACATAGGAAGCTTACATATTATTTCCACTAGGTACAGCTTTAATTTAATAAATTAAATTACAGTAAACGATAGAAAAAAAAATTATTGCAAAACTGTTTTAAAAATGCTTAATGACCCTTTATATATATACGAGCAGGATCCATTACATAATGCAACGATAGACTTACAACTTACAAGGAAACATTCCTATTAATTGCGATAAACTCACTGTAGGAGATGGTTTCCATGATTGTATAACAATTGACAATCTAAGACGTTATTACAAAAACCAACCCTCATAATATCTCGTTAAGATTTTCATGGAACAGCGACCTTATTCCTCCAGGCCCATTGTCGGATTGCTCCATCAAAGTACCAGCAGTTTCCAACTGCTTTTACAAAGGGCACTTGTAATCCGCAGCTTTGCAACGCGAGCTTAAAAGTGCAAATTAAATTTCTCCGGGCATCAAAGGCCGTGAGCGAGGGACAGGCTTATCTAAATTGCATGACTTCAGATTTTCATGAATAAATAGGACGTTGACGGCAATATTGAGACTGTCAACTTTCAAGAGCAGGTTAATATGGGTTAAGCCGTAAACCCGCGCGGTGAAGGTATTTTCACGTGTTATAACTCGACCATTGAACATTTAGTAAGTACCTTCCTACCTCTTTATCTGAGGTTCAAAGTAAATTAATTATTTAGTCATGACGGACGTTGAACGGAGAAATCCGGCTGATACCACAGCGAGATGAAGTATGGAAGACATCAAAGTGAGCGGAAACTAGCAAAGGGCGATTGGAATGAAAATTTAAAAGACCTAAATTAATAAGTCTTTGCCAATTGACAAGATTATAGGTACTAATGATGGTGTGGTGTGTGAGCATATCTTTCGCAATTTTATCACTTCAGAGACTTGAAGTACCAAAGCACCAAAATAACATCTCATAATTTAGATAGAAGATAGTGCTCACGTTCGTCCCATACATTCGCCATCTCGCCCACACATAGCGACAGAAGAACATTGTTTCGCAATTTGATGGGCCCACTTATCCTATTTAGACTTTCGCTTTCGTGTGTGATTTTGTTGAAGAAGCAATTTACTCTGGCGGGAAATTGTTTTGTCGGTTGTCGTCTTCTATTTAAATTTAAATGGAACCAACTGGTGGGAGCTTTGTTCTCAAAAGTTTATGATTAGTATTTTATGTCGAGAATGCTCTATAGTAAGAAATCTTCGTTAATAGTTCTAGCGTGTTGCTTAACATCAGAGAAATACAGTCTTTTTACAAGCTTTTATTTACTTTCACCTGTCCGTGGTCTGTCTGTCTGACTGACTGTCTGTCTGTCTGTCCGTCTGTAATCAAATCTTGCAAGTTGCAAGACCTGAAATTTTGCATGCATGTATAAATCGGATGACGATGCAATATTATTATGATTTCAACCTGATTTGATGATGGAGCTAGAAGGTGAACATGGAACTCCGTAATTAAACGCAACCTCATAGAGTTTGGGCTCATAATTTTATTCGTCTTGACGAGTACTTTATGGTCTTGACGAGTAGTTTTGGTGCTAGATGGTATTAATAATAAAAGCTTGTTTTTATTTTTTATTTCACTTGTTATAGTTCTCTTTCCGGATGAATATAATTAGGAATGGAACCAACACGGTTAAAACTCATATTCGTAAATCAGTAGAAATTTACGAGATAATTCAGCATCAACATGAATTAGGCGTGACTTAATTTATTATAACCGGCATTACCACAATCCATAAAACTGTGTATAAAATGCTCTTATCATTGAAAGCAAGTTGTATAATATACTTGCAGGTCATCTACCCCGATTTCACTTTCATAAGCTATCAGAGAGTTGTCATGGCCCACGCCCCCCACGATACGGTAGCTGCCTTTGGTAATGCAACCACCATAAAGTGCTACGTTTCTATCCAGAAAAACCATACTATTATGAGGAACCTTTTAAATAGCGTTCAGAGATTGGTTCGAGTGTTAAATTTCAAAACAATATGTGGGTTTGTTACGTAATATAATAAATTACCTCACAACCCTACTTTAATTTGGATCATACGCTTTTGTTAATCAGAACTGAGAAGAACTGGTTCTCTTTGTTAATGAGACATCTTCATAGTGCAGTGACCTCTTTTATGTCCAGTTTCTTCCCAGTCGCTACATTTTATGTGTAAGACCTTTACGGACGATGTGGCTTGTCGCAGTATCTTTAGAGATTATTCAATATGCTCGGACCCTATTAACTCTCCTTCACGACAGGAAGAGCTTAGTTAGTGTCCTTTCATAGTCAATACTGCTTTATGCTCCGAGTGGAAGCTTATATTGAGAGGACTGAATCTTGCGTCGCAATTTTTACCGTCTATAGGTACATTTTCTTGTGTAGGTTTGTTTTTAGCATGTTTTCCATCATCATTCATCTCCGTCAATCATACTATACGAGTAACTGTTGGGGATCGATTTCTACATTTTAAATCTAATGGATCTGTCTTGGATTAAAATATATAAAAGTGCATTCGAAGTCGGTTGTATTTATAGCCTTTCAATGAATAAGCAAAGTAAGCGAAATAACCGACAAAATATAATAAACTAGATTTTATATGACACTAAACATAGCTTAGTTGTAAAATTAAGTGTAGGAAGTAAATAGTTATTATACACGAGAGAAAGCTGGAAGTTGGACACTGTTAATGTGGTCATAAGCTATTTTATTCCAGTAGCTTTTCCGTTTCCTGTGGTGTAAAAAGACAAGTCGAAATGTAGGTCTGGTTAATTGAATTTAGCAGCGGTCTTTCCACGTCTAATATTGCTTCTTAAGAGTTACTTCTATAATAGAGATAAATCACTGTGCTCCAAAAAATGGTACCAGTCTATCCATCATAGGCTTTGTGGCCAACTAATACGTCGGAGTAAAACGTAGGTATATTTCAAAGCGACCTGTCTACTCGTCAAACAATAACTGGATACCTTGCGCCCACACCGTGTATCCGAATGTTTCGTAATTCGGACATCTGTCGCGAATCGTTGATTTATTATGTGCATACGCAATGTTTGTACAATATGGGATCTTATCGCCATCTGTTGGTGTTGCAGGTGTGTGATGACTTTATTCGCTGGTATTTCGAAGTGTTATGACATGTCTGTAATTGCTGTGAAGGTTTTGTATGATTTTTAATTGATCCTCTGTCATAGTATGAAATCATCAAGATGCCTTCCGAAACTTAGCGAAATTATTGCGTGGTTACCAGGTTTAGTAACATGGTTATTGAGTATTGCTATTTGGATGGAAGATACATCATCATAGTGTTATCGTGTTTCAGAATGCTAAAGACCCTTTTTAGATGCATTAAAAAACTAGTTGCTGTTTTCGTGCGACCTTTAATATTGATTAACTTCTTTTATGTCATATTTAGCCTCAGCCCTTATTTTATTGTTGTTTTATGATTTTTTTTCAACAATTATCAGCTATGTATCATACCGCAAAAGGCAGCAGATGACTTAATTTGTTTAAACAACCAAGTAACAACACCTTACAAACAAACTACCTGATATTATCATCCAAGGTCTTGGAACATTATCACTGTCATCTCAAATAATGTTTATCAGTTTTTCTTAAACCTTTATTTTTTTGTGCCAAAATGAACTCTATTGTTAAGATGATAAGATGTGAGTTAAGATATGAAACGACCTTGCTTTATCTAATGCCATGGAAATTAGTCGTTATACTTTGATGGATCGTTCTGTTTCGGTGGCGTAAACTCGTGATGTTACTATTGCAGGTTGTTTACAAGTGAGCCTATTTTATTTAAATAAGGTTTTTTAGGATGATGTAGGTACTTATACATATCTATACTATTATGATAAAAAAGGAGTGCTATCAGTACATTGTATAAAATTTAAGTACATTTAGAGTACAACCACCCACTACTCATTTAGTTTACTCAACAGTTGCAGCAGTTGAGTTCAACTATACTTATTTACAATTTACACAGATATATTATGTTCTTGAGACAATAGACTAGATTGAGCCTATGGTTTATCGGTGGTTGGACATCTCAATGCGAGATATATATTCTCCTCTATAATATACTTATTCGCTCCGATTGGCAGGGTAAGCTCACCACCAGGGTACCAGGGTATCCACCAGGGTCAGTACTGGAATAAGTGAATTTTAATCTTATATCTCAAAAAAAAGAGCACAGCGCAGTTTTACATTGAGGTTTGAGCATATTACCTAGACTGGCTAGACGTAACACTGCGATTGTAATAGGCAGGCTATCGGTCTCGTTTCGTTCATCTGATCTCATATTCCTAATTATACGATCTAATTGTCCCAAAAATACACGATAGACCTACATAATTCTCTTTATAAATTGGCATCCCCAAACAAGTTGAGACAACGTATAAATTATGTACCGTTGTCAATTTAGCAGTCCAAGACCAGTTCGCGTCCTAGAATGTATGTAAGTGGATCATGTTGATTAAGATGTTCTCAATGCTGTCGTTTGTACAGCTTGCTCGTGATTCTGAGATTACAGGCTTTGTTGTGGAGAAAAACTAAAGGCCATATACAAAGGATGAGCTTTCATAGTTAAAAAGTAATTAAGTTACTTCTTCTTTTCGAGATTGGCTATAAGTTATACTAATATAATAAGTTTATTATGATCACTTCAACTGTTATGATCATGTAGCCATTGGGATTGTGTTGTCATTGGTCTCGAAGAGATCCCGCATTGTGCAATAGGGCATCATCAAGTTACTGAATAGATAGGTTCTGCACTAAAATGAAAAGGAATAAAACGTCAGGGAAATTTCTCGAATGGAATACTTAAAATGTGTAAACATAGAACGTTAAAAATATGTAAGTATAAAAAGCTGTATGGTCCTACGTTTGTGACAGTTAACGAGGCTCGGAGCATCAGTGAGATAACAATGATGGCATCCTCACACAAGTTTAAAAATTTACTGCGATAGCAGTTCTCGTAAAGATAAATCAAACGAACCCAACTTTTCACGTGATTCAGTAGTGTGTGAGGTCAAACATCCTCAAACTTCCGCATTCGTATTATATTATCTCCAACTATCATCTTCAGCATTACTGGGAAGTAGTTTCCCAAACTTCTTTCCATTTAGCTAAATGGAACCACCAAAATATTCAATGAGCCCGCACCGTGTTAATCCAACTCACATACTCATATTTACTTCAGCTAAATGTTGGTTCATCAAAGATGCATATAAACCCACACGCTGTACTACAGTAGGTAGGTAGGTAGGTAGGTACAGGTACTTAGTTATTCCATGGCTGTACCTCTCCGCGGGGTCATTGACCCGGCAACTGAGACTAATCAACATCTGTGTGAAACGGGGAATTTTCACGTTCGACCTAATTTTGGAATTGATAAAGTTTATGTGATGTTTTCATCTCTAGCGACTGAAACGGCAAATGAGAGTGGGTTTTCTGCTACGTGAAGCATATTTGGTAAATGATTAATGTTGCTAATGATAAAAAAAATAGGAATGAATTCTTAACCTATATTATGGTATAAATATTTTAACTGATCAAACTAAGAAAAAAATCTAGTGCTTAGTATGATCCTAGGTATTTTTTCGGTGGTTCTATTTTTTCTTTTTCTATAGTTAGTACCTATTCTTTTTTGGATAATTAACCCCCGACGCAAAAACGACGGGGTGTTATAAGTTTGACGTGTCTGTCTGTCTGTCTGTCTGTCTGTGTGTGTGTGTGTGTGTGTGTGTGTGTGTGTGTGTGTGTATGTGTCTGTCTGTGGCATCGTAGCTCCCTAACGGATGAACGGATTTTGATTTAGTTTTTTTTGTTTGAAAGTAGAGTTAGTCGAGAGTGTTCTTAGCCATGTTTGGTGGATATCGGTCCAAGATGGCCGCCGCTACAAAATGGCGGATTATTTTTTTCTTCCACGACCCCCTCAATATGGGTATCAAATGAAAGGGCTTAACGAGTAGATTACAGCCCACTATATAAAATTTAAAATCCAAGATGGCCCCCATAAAAAAAATGGTGAATTACGTATTGCGTTGGGGGTTTTTTAAATTTTTAATTTAATTCACTTGTTAATATAACTTATAGATTGCCTTCTTTTTGTATAGTATGTGATGCATTTATTACATAGATACAGTTTTGATTCAAACTTCTTCATCTTTTCCAATCAAAATGGCTATTTCTTAAATAACTATAACTGCTTGAACCAGCAAATAGGCATAACTATAGTTCAGTCATTGGCCTCAGTGAGATCCTGCATTGTACATAGACTCAAACAAAAGTTGCAGAATAAAGTAATGTAGAAGTATACTTCCGCAAACATCTAAGTATAGAACATAATATACTCTTTCCCTCTTTTCCCACTAATAAATCTAGAACAATAAACGTATAAAAAGGTGTGAACGGCTCACTCTTGCTCGCACATAACACCAACTTACTATTATGGGAAATATATGGTATTTAACTTTCGTAACAAACAAGTTAACGTTTGTTTTTGACATATTTGACTTCCTAAACAATATATTTTTCCCATACCAATAATTTTACGTCTTTAATTTGCATCTAAAACAACTAAAAATTCACACACTACTCTCTAACGAATAAATGAATATTAATTTTTATAAACTTCAACTAATAATATTAAATTGTTTAAATTCTAGTCGTGTATAACATATAGACGTTAGTTACCACACTCATTTTAAAATAAATATAAATTTACTTAAATTTAGATTTAGGTAGACCAGTTTTAGGCTACAAGTTTGGGGCAAGTCCAAAATTCAGTACATCTAATAAAATATCAGTGGTATTTCGACCTCATTCTCTTCAAGATAAATAATTCCATGCAGGAACCTACACGTGTAAAAGGCTCTAAAGCTCCGTATTGTAACGGGAACAAGACAACTCGATAGGGCTCTGACAAGGGCCGTCTACGTATCCGTAGATGTTGAAGGTTCGATAACACGAATTGGCATTGGTAATGCGCCGAGCGTATTTATCTTACGACATACTTCGCAGTGAAATACACTTATGTTCCGAATGTTTTTTCTTTTTTAATATTTTATGGTATCTTCTACCTAAGTTTCGGTATCATTTAAGTTCTTGGTTCAAAGTTGAGCAATAATCGACATGGATTATTGTTTTTGATCGAAATAGAACATTGATAAAAAACATTGTTTACCCCAGAATCTCATCATAATAATTTGGATGCTGCTGGGTCAATCCAAAGGTATTTTTAATTATTTAATTATAGGCCCCTTGTAATAATATTATTATATTACGAGGTTGTCTTCGCGACTTCAAAGCTCCGCCAGATAGGTTGCCGACACGAATCATAAAAGAAAGTGTCATTGCGGAGAAACCTGTTCTGTCGGACTGCAGTTTATCTATACCTTGGTTCTTATTATCCATTTTAATTCCAGGAATCTATTTAAGTTTTTTTTTTATTATTTATGATCGGATACCCTTTGACAACGATATTGCGTGAAGTTAAGCGACGAAGCAGCCGAAGATGGTAGCATAGATTAAACCTATGAGGCGGAACAAACACCTCCCTGATAAACAAAGACTTAAAGATTGTGTAGATAACTTGTTACATGATGAGGAAAATCAAAACAACAACTAATTGAACGGTACAACTTTACAAACAAGCCCAATAGAGAAACCTCAAGCCCATTGGTTCCTCTAGGTACTTGTAGCTATGGCTTAGAGTACCGTTACTAAGCGGTCAGTGGGCCACTTTTTACCATTTATTGGCCGCATCGCTAAACTCTCGGTCGTAGTTGGGTGTATTGGTTAACTCCTACGTGAATTAGGGCGCTGTACCGATAACTTGGGTAGTGAAAAATTTTGTTATTGCCATTGTGTGTGGCATAACGGTGGGAAAGTAAAAACCTATAAAAGAAATACTTTGTACGTGATTCGCTTAACTTACAAGGACGCTGCTAGATTCATTCACTATTAACTATTAACCGTTTGGCGAGCATTTGCTATTGTAATTTTTTTCTTTAAATCTCGCTGAAATCCTTTCGCGTAAAGGCGTTATATTTGATAGCGCCACCTCTTCGTAAAGGTTAACAATTTATAAAAGTACCTTCCAACCTGTCTTCCTACATATTATGTTCTTTCACGTGGATTCTGAAACACGGTAGCGTCTTAATGAAAAATTCGTTTCCGGATTTAAATACCCGGTTTTAAATAGCCGGACATAGGAGTACTAGGTCACGGATGCTGGTATAATTATAATTAATGCTTCAGGATACTACATTGGACACGTTGTACAATATTTCGTAGGACTTCACCTTAGAACCTAGGTGTAATACATAATATGCTTATTGTGAGGTAAATCGTGTATAGCTTCAGACCACTTCAGACAAACATTATGTACAATACAGTACTCTTTATTGCGACAAAAATATACCAAAAAATAATACTAAAAACTAAACTATATTAAGCTCTACAATGGGCAGCCTTATCGCTTAGAGCGATCTCTTACAGGCAACCATCTTTGCATGGAGTGTTTGAAACTAAAAAGTACCTAGGGTATAATTTATATGGTGTATCATCATGTATCTTATAAAAAAACTAATTCCTGTTTTAGGTAATATTTCGAAGCTCATTATTAAGACATCATCATCAAAGCGTGTGCGTGACAAAAACGGCCTTGGCATTACCAACGATGCAACGTAAACAATTGGATTTCCACATATTTACTCTCTCACGCTATCAAAATCATCGACCAGAGAAAAAGCTCCGTGCATTTTGTGATGTAGAGAAACATTGACATGATGACTGTTAATTTTAACTACAGTAAATAATTACATCCTGTTTATAATAACTAAACTTATTTTTAACTAGTTTGTGCTTGCGGCTTTTCCCAAAGAATACGTTACAAATTCTACGTGAGTTCAAAATGTCAACCGTTTAGCAGTTTAGCTGCTGTACTGATAAATCAATCAATAAGCAATGAATCAAGCTTTAATTTGCATATTTGTCCAGGATTGTTAAATAACATGACATATTTTTTTATTAAAAAGCTTTTAACGTAGCGTAGCACAAAATTTAAAAAGACCGTAAAAACTGGTGGATTGAACAGTGTGCCTAATTTCGAGTTAAATGCTTTAATTAAACACAACAAGTGCGACAATATTTTGAAACAAAAGAGAGCTAAAATAATTATAGAACTACGAGTACAACACATTAAAGGGCAAAAACCGTCGCTGTGCAGTTAAGAGGAATATAATAAACCAAACTTAGCTTGTTTTTTTTGGTGCGCGGTAAGAACAGTCTGTGAACTGCGAGACATTTTATAAATATCCAACTTTTGAAATTCGTTCTAAATCTAAAAACGAATCAGAAAAATCTGTTGGGATGGAACTTATCCCATATATCAGTTAGGTTCCCAGCGTGATTAGTCGAGCGTGGGATATCGGCAGGCAGCCCTAGCTGGTCCAATTTAACGCCGTCCGCCTCCGAACACCCGCAATTAATATTGTTTATTGACTCATTAGGCGCACTTAGGACTGCTGTACCCAACGCGGTTACTGGTCGCATTATGTTATTGAAAATGGTTTAAAATTAAACGATCTTTTACTTATACATTAATTTTGTATGTTAGACATCAACACACACAGACGGCCCGAATGGTAGTAAGCGGCTACCGTCGCCTATAATATTTAAAATATAATAAGTCGCCTATAATATTTATATATTAAGTTGTAAGCAACAATTAGATACTATTATTATTATCATCATCGTCAGCCCATATCGACATTCTGCTGGGCAAAGCCCTCCTGGCAAAGGCAATGGCTTCCCGAGCCCGGGTAGATAATATCCAGGTCTTTTCTGCGATCGTTGCGATTTGCGATGTCATCGACACATTGGATAGGTGGTCTGTCGACGAAACGCCTTCTTTCTCGAAGCGTTCACAGTTTTAGTGACTATAATAATACTAGCTGCTGTTTTACCCGCTCTAATGTAGCCGCTATGTGTTATTCCAGGGTCTAAGCTATCTCTTTACCAAATTTCCACCCATTTAGGCGTGAAGTAACAAACATACACGCTCACACATTCACAAACTTTCGCATTTATGATATTAGCGAGATATACATACTATTTATGCTAGTAGTAGAATAGTAAAACTAAATTACAAGAACGTTATGTAAATGTAGCTTTAACGTGGAGCTCTAAATTCAGTGGGCAATCGAAATCACATTGAAATTGTGATTCAATTTGTAACCAAATAGAAATTGAATGCAACCAGTGTATGCTATGATTGTAATTGTTTTTGTGTGTTACGTAAATAACGCATTGTATGTGTGTCGTGAGATCTGTGGGGAAATGTAGATGGTGTAAGATTTAATTGTAAAATACTTGTGAAGAGAGGAATGTAAAGAATTTGTGAAAGTGAAGACTGAAGGCTACGTATTTGTATCCTATATAATTTGTGTACTAAATTGAGTAAAACCGCTGGGCGCAGCTAGTTGTACTAAGTCATATTTGTATTTAAACAATAATATTACATATTTTATTTCTGAATAGATGCGTCCATCAGTTTTGCTTGCAGTACTGTATGTAGCCTATATATTATTCCAGGGTTTAAGCTGTCTTTATACCAAATTCAGCTCAATCGGTCGCTAAGGTGTGAAAGAGTTACACATTTATTTATGAATACTTTATTGTAACACCACATTAAAATTAACATTTATACTTACATACATTATTACAAACTTACATATATAATAAAAACGTGTCTAATGTTGCCAGATTAGTAAGTTTGTATGCAGTCTGGTCACATGAAAGTCATCATAAAGATATTAAAGGGCCACATCAACTGTTACAACAGAGAGCGCTGTGAACTCTATTAATTAATCAACATGCTCTTTATTGTCGGGGGTAATAACCGACTGAGATAAAAAAAAAACTATGGGTAAGATAAATACGGAAAGATATAAATATGTCAAGAGAAATAGTCTAAGCGAAGAAGAAAAATAATCTTTTTAGGAACACATATTAACGCATTATAGTAATGTGGAAATAAACCAATTTAAATTTGTTATCGATGAATGAAAGATTGAGATTTAGTAAATCAAATGCGGAAGAAGTCAAATACATACAATTGCGCTTTCATTGTCTTTATAACCACACACATAATACTCGTATATCTAAACTTTCACTACAATATTACGTGTTCGCAAATACATATAGAAACTATTTTAATACAGAGATTTCGGTAAATTATATAAATTTCTTAATTTCAACCAAGAACTTAACTCCAGAAAAAAACACTTCCGAATTTGCGCGAATTAATTCATATATCCCAAAATAATGAATTAGGGGTATGTATATTGTCACTTGACCTTATAAAAACAAAAGTGAGAGAAACACTACCGAACACGTAATTATTACTCTAATAACAATTTGAATTAATTACACAAATAAAATTACCACACATAACGCAACATATACATAATCGGGACAGCCATTACCATTCAATCTACTTTTTAACAAAGGTGTTACACTAAGATAAGAGTAAAAAAATAAAGAGATTGTACACGAAACGAGCGTGCAAGATATAAAATGTAGCGCGCAGAATGAAACGGTGGCATTTTGTAATATTAATTTCATTGTAGTTTAGAGATGTGCGGTTTTATCGATGTTTGAGATCATAATATCGTTGGTAGTTGGGCTCAACGGTCTTGTGCTCTAAAACTAACGTAATATTTTATTCTAGTTTTAAATAAAATACCGAATTTCACCTGAATCAGTCCGGCTATTCAGATGTAGTCCATGTATTTAGATATGCCGAGTAAACGCAGATCTATTTTTTAGCATTTATAGATAATATTTTACCTGCTACTATAACATTTAGACCATGCAACTGTGATTTGACTCAGACAGTTTATGTAGAGTTATCAGTTTTGTTACAGCAATTCCCATTTTTTGTGAGATACAGGCAGACCTAAGACAAGATGGAAAGTTTAAAGAAAAACATGATCACGATGACTGTGCTCCCATGGCCGGGATGGAGAGGAGTAAAAAGTTGTGACATTACAAATACACACACAATAACATAATTTTCTAGTAGCTAACGACACATTCATAAAATATGCACCTACCTATGCTTTAGCGTCATTAGTTATGTAACAAGCACATATGTATTTAAACAGAAAAAATGTCATTGACAAGCTGTTATAAATGATGTGATTCATTCGTAGTTGTTGATAACATTTCACACGAATTCTCTTTTTTACTTAAAACTATTTCGATCTAAACATCGATATCGGAATAAATATTATCTCTAGTCCCTAGTAGTTTTTGTAGAGCACTTCCTCATTAAATGGGACGAACCCGCTTTGTGTCATCGGAGACAAAAGCTCACTGGGAACGCTATCCCAGCCCGTGGAACAAAATAAACAATGCTTTGAAAATACAGGACAAAACGAAACCGCCCACTATTGATGTATTTTTCACAATAATTACACCAGCTTTTCGCAGTTTCGGCAGCGAATATTTTCACGACAGAGAGAAGTTGCTAAAAATTTATGATGCTCGTTTTTATCACTGCTTCAAAGGACCTTCATTTTGAAGAGAAAAATTATTCTTTTAAAAGTAATTTATTCGGAAACGAATTTGGTCCCTATTTTCCCGTTGGATTGTTTTTATTGCGAAGCCACCTTGGCGGTTCAATAACATTTTTTTTATTTCCACACCCACCTAATGACTTTACCGTACTTTCTAACATCAAAGGTGGAAAACTCGTCGTCTTCGCTTGCAGCTTTCAAATCATCGATTACGGTGAAACAACCTTTTTACATTCGTATTTAAGTCCCATGTTAATGGATTTTTTATAATTTTATGCACTTTCTGGATAGGCACACGTGGTTTTTATTCGAAAACATAAAAAAAGAATTTAACATATTTTAACGAATATCATTTGAATACTGATTCAGTCCCTCGTTATATTTACTTTCACATAAAATCTGAAACATCGATGTAACTTAACGGAGCGAGATGATAAACCACAACCAAAATTGGTTGGTTGTAAATCGTTGAAGCGTCCTGATTTCTGATATTGCATTGAGTGAACTTTATTTATCAGTTCAGACGCCTCAGGCTTGAAGGGATATGTCAATAAATATACGTAGCTTGATGGAAATATGCGAATAAATAAATATGTCCCTAGATAAGCTTTACGCATGTAGAGTAAAAGACAGTACAAAAATGTGAATAAAGATAGAGCTACACTACTGTGGTGTGTTGTGAAGCATCAGCATCAAATTGGTCTCATATTACTGCAGTTACTGTTGTGGCGCCCCAAAACACTGTAATTGTGTTTCTTACTAGACTTCTATCACAGCACAAAACAATAGCAGTAGTAGCTCTAAATTTATGAAACAAGCAAATGTTTATTATAGAGATATATTGCAAGTCACGCCCATTAGTGCGAAGAACTTTGTCTAGCTAATTAGTGCAAAAAAAAGATTGCTACGGCTACCTATTTATGCCCATCACCAAACAGAAAATTCTATTAGAACATTAATTAATAACCCGTAAACCTAAGTGAAACTCTACCTATAACAATTAAAATTTTAACGATTATAATCATCGAACTGGAAACCATTTCGCCAATGAATGGTTCGTTTACAGCATCTTATATAACAGCCTTATGGAAGGGCCTACTCGATATGGCTCGTTGTTTTCTGGAGCATCGACATTATCTTTATCGAAAACAGAAATATTAAGTAACGATCAACTGCTATTTACTGCCATGCCATTTAGGTATAAGAAAAGGAGGAAAGGTGCATAATTCAATCTTCAATTTATATTATGTAGGTTCATCGATTGCTCGAAGAAATTTGAACCGATTAATTCTTGTTGGTTAATTCTTGTTTATTTCAAACGACACTTTCTAGGTGGTCTGTCTTATCAAATTTTATGGAAATCGATCGAGCCAAACCAACATTAATATTAAATGCAATTAGATAACAGTGTTTTATAGTTTGTGGTCCTTCAAGCTAGTTAAAAGCTATTTGATTTATGTTAACACTTTTCTAAACTACACCATACCCAAAAAGAAGGTATAAGTACAAAAATAAAACTAAGTGTAAGTTAGTACATATATAGGTCTTGTTTAAGATCTTAATTGAAAGAAAAATTTTGAAAATTAAAAAAATCACACCCTATAAATGTGTACCTTCATATCGCCGCGATTTAAACTCTTCACTCGTCTGGCAATTTAATTACGGGATAAGGACACTCGAGACGGCGAAGTAGCGAAGTTCCGAGAAGTTAACGAATGAATGTGGTTAATTTAACGGTTCTCTCGAACAGTTGCGCAATCTTAGGAACATTTGTTGAGAAGGATTACAGCCAGCCGAGCCCGTGAAAACCGATTCCAGCCGCGTTGCAGTTTCTGATTAAAGCTCTTATTCCGCGTCTTGATTGTGAATTGTGATGTCGTTTGGTAATGCTGTTACGAGATTTTTCTTTAAATAGGTACAGTTGGTACGCTTTCTAAGTCATATATTCAGAAATCAAAAGCAAAATTTGATAGAAACTCTAGTTACTGTAGTGTACTCAGTTCTGTTTTAGAAAATACATTTTCTTTGTAATATTTTTTTGGTGATTTCATTTCAAACTTATCTAAAAAAAAAGCAGACTACTTACTAGAAGATGCCTCAGCTGATATGGAAAATTCATTTACCCATCTAAACATTATCGAAATCGGTCTAGTGTTTTCAAGTTACTCATTAAATAGCGTTGCCCTTGGATAAAAAGCGAGCAGAAAGTTGCATAAATAATACATTATTAAATGCACCTGTGAACTCTAATCACTCTCACATAAATTTAACAGATCATTGAAAAGTACACAACTGTGGACGCTTCATACCTCGATTCAACACAAGAACTTATGACCAGTTATGTTAAGAGAGTAGCGGCAGTCATGTAGGCCAGGAGTACCATGGTCCGAGGTCAATGACCGCCCCCTCCTCTCGAAGGGCTACTATTACATTTCTCCTATAGCTACATGGCCACGCATCACGACTTAACCGTTCAAGATGATTGAGGTTTACTTCGAAGTTCGAAGTTTATAGTAAAATTTAGGAGAAATTAACAGACTGTGAGCAAATTTACAACAGGTTAACACACTCGTTTCAGTTCAAAAAGGTGTCTGGAAAGCTAATCAAATTATTTTGATGAAACATGCACTGTATCCGAAGTACGTAGTAATAATTTATATTCTTTGGTAATATCATTCTTTGTCCGAAGTAAGACTAAATTAAGACAATAAAAAAAAATTATCACAATCTGATTCCATCTCATCATCACTCCTTCCATCATATTTATTGTTTGGAGACCTCTCATCTCAAAACTATAAATTTGTTTGGAATAATAGATGGCTATTATTCCAAACAAATTTATAGTTTTGAATCTGTATAATATTTGCTCGCAGTTCCAATAATTTTACACATAAATCTTTTAAAATAATAACTTGCTTTTATAGGCGATTTTATAATAAAGAATTCTTAAAAATTGAAAACAGCGAGAGAAGGTGAAATGTCATTCCAAACACGATTGTTCCGATATTCTCTAGAGATGTATGGTGCTTGTCGCTTCAATAGAAGATACGAGTAGAAAGTAATTCACAGGTCGTGATTGTTTCTTTATTTACTGAAAGTCTCGACACGACTTTGCACAGAATAGCTGAGGCGCTAATGACGCTTTTGACGACTTTGACCTCAAACGCAAATGAATAGGTCTTTTAAAAGAGTTTGAAAACTAATTATCACTATACGATACCGTATTGTATGACTCTATCTCCTACATATGATATAAACGTGTAAATTTACCAAACAAGCTTTGATTTTTTACCAAGGGTCGTTATTTATATTACAACAATACTAAGTATTTGGGATGTAAAATCATTTCAAATTAGTAATAGGATCCCGGTTTTACCCTTTAGGTAAAAATTAGTTAAAAGTCGTTTAAGATAGGTATATAATAGGTATTGAGCAAGTGAAGGATTTCTTTATCACATATCTTCCAGTAGGTACTCTTCAAACTTCTATCATCTTCTTAATATAACTCTTAGTGTATATAGTATGTTCATGAAGCAACAAACCTTAGTAATTCTTATAAAGACTGTGCAGATTCGAGAGTGAGTGCAGACTCATCGCTATATCGAGGTTAATCAAGTTAATCGTCCAGATTTGTAACACTTTGAGGTGTTCTAAACCACCAGGAAGCACACTCACCTCTCTTTACATACTTAATAATGCATTTCATACAGAAATATTCCATTTTCCATAACTTTTAGATTAAAATTCTACACTCACGAACTTGTAATAATAACCTATTACCAACCTGACAGACGTCAAAGTCGCTCATGATGTTCTGTCAACGTCACTTTTCGTTTGTCAATCTGACATTTTCTTTTTTCGCGGTGGGCGGTGGAGCGTCCTCCGCCATTTTGTGATCAACCTCGGACCTTCACACACTCAACCACAACAGCGGCGAGGATTCCTCGCCTTTAACAGCGTAAACCGGCGCACCAGTTCGCAGCACGGAACAACATAATCTCCGAGCCTGCGCAAGCGCATTTTTCGGAGCGGCGGAAAGCTCGCCGGTATTCTTTGGAGGGGCGGAAAGCTCACCAGCATTTTTTTGGAGGGGCGGAAAGCTCATCAGCATTTTCTGGAGCGGCGGAAAGCTCTCCAGTCCTTTTCTTTGGGAGCGGCGGCAGCGCCCCAGCCTTTTTGGAGTGTCCTGTAACGCCGAGTCTTCCCGATTCGTGGAGATACGACCGCGGGTTGCCTGCCACGTCGGTGCTAGTAGGTGACAACCGCGACCTCAGGCAGCGGGGACGTCTTGCCTACCCTTGTGTAGCGGCGCTTCTCTGCGGCCTGACCTTAACGGTACCTGTTAGGGCCCGACAGCAATCTGTTGGTCGTACTTCGGACTTCAGACTCCGGTAGCTTCATCTAAATTTATTTATAACCTCTTTACATTCTTGTTGTCTGGAACCTTCTATATTTTAACTTTTAATTTCAATGACACCAGAATATAATCCTGGGATCAACACTGCATACACAACATAACACTCACACTTCTTTATGTTATAATTAATTCTCTGTGTTATTACTATATTACTTGAATGTAAGTTAATTTAGGTGTATAAAAAGTGTGGTTAATATAATTTTATAGTGAAAAACTTAGCTTATTTCTTTATGTGTACATTTTGTATGTCCTTCAGACAACGTTGATCCAATAAACGAATATTGAAAGGAAACCTGGTGTTTTAATGAAACTGAAGTCTCAGTTTGTGGTGGGAGTCGCCTGGCGCTCTTATATAAATTTGGTGCCTTCCACCCTCTGGCTCGCATCGTCTCACGCCCTGCCAGCAAGCCTTACCATCTTCACTTGCTGACTCATGCTCTGGGCCTAGCCACCCTAACGGTTCGTTCCCTCTTCTAGGGACACCGTGCCTAATACGACTAGAGGGTCTCCCTCCGGGACCTGAATGTTATAGATTGTCGGCCATGATTGCCCGTTTCCCGATTAATTAGACAGTTAATGTTTCCCTAGACATTTAGCTGTGCTATAAGAAATCTTTAATCTCTAAAATTGTTAGCAGTGTTAGCTACAAAAATTCTTGAGAAGAAAATATAGAAAACATCAATACTTTTAACAAGTGATGTTCAAGCTGGAGGTCACAGAGTTTATGTTTCGTCTGATGTTAAGCGCTATCCCATTACGTTCAGTCGCAATCCAAGACTTTGATACAAAACACTTTGTAACTCTGTACATAGTTACCTAGTAACTACCTCGTGGTATTCCAGGGCTCGATGTCCTGCTAAAGTATTTTTTACTACCACCTGGTAGTGACCAGAGAAAAGTCTAATTACGTGTAACATTAAAATTACTTTAGCAGCAGCAGATTCTAAAAAAGGCTGTAATCAGAACCAGTGGTGTTTCTCAGTCCGACCTATCCTTCACTTTAAACACAAGTACCTACCTACAAACCTAGGGTCCAAAGCTTTTTGTTGACAATGACATTTAGGCAGGAATTTTACCTTCATCAACAATGTCCCAGATAAAGCGACCATAAGCTTATTATGTTAATATTAGACGGGGTCCAACAAGGCCTTTGAGACATAAGTCTGCAGGTGTAATGGCCGAGCTCACTTTCACGTGACCCACAGTGACTTTTGGAATGGTGGCCGCAGCGAATCGTCCGGCTGGTTTGCATACTCTCAATGACTTGAGATATAGCTGAGACAAATCTGAGGATCGTGTACAAGTATACAAATACGTTGACTGTAGTTAAAAATAGCTAGTACAGAATACTGATTAGTAGGTACTCCTAAAGTCCTATTTAAAAACAGAGCAGTAGCACCAAATTTTCGACGGTTAAGTTGGCCAAATATTCCACGAATGTAGTATGGCGAAATTGTTTGACAATAGAGACGTTAATTACGGGTATTTATCTATTGATTTTGTGGATTCTCTTTTTTTTCTGTGGACTTTCGCTGGTAACTTGAAGTTATCAGACACTATTAATTGTTCTTATAGATTTTATTACGACTCTCACTGACGTTAAGAATCAGCACCTACTGTTTCATCATTTGTTACCTTCTCTTACATGTCCTTAATTCTATTAAAGGTTCATAAAATAATGCATTATTTCCATAATATGACCATTTTGTAAGTAGATTATTTCAACTTGTTAGGATACATTAATTATACCTCAAGATAATATCAGCTCGACGTTAGGATAGCAGCCGAAATTCCGAACGAAGAATGCGAGGGCAAAATTCATTAGAAAACAGGAATTCATTATGAGGTTTTATTAAAAGCCTTTTTGTCAGCGTCAGTCAGCTACCGCCACATTCTTTAGAAAACTGTAGTAATATTAAAATGTTCGTTACTTTAACCAATAACGAAACTCAAATGTTGAACTCATTTATTTGCCTTAATAGGCACAAAATAACATATAACTTTTACAGATAAATGATCCAATTTTAAGACTTTACCGTTCGTTTGAAAAGTAAGTATTTCTATGAGAAGAATGGACGAACCGGAAATGTATTGGAAATACGTAAAACATAGGTTTTAAAACAACATCAAGCATCTATCAAGCACCTTTGTATTGTGCAAGGTCCGTTGATGAACGGGCTCGATGGCCCATGAATCACATTGACCATTGACCTATCAATGACTGGATGCACCAATAAAACATCCTTTTATTGTGCTCGTGGTCGGAACAGTCACGGCTGTCCTCACTTAGTATGCGGTGCTATAAAATATCCTCGAACAGTGCTCGATCTAAATTTTTTTAAATTAATGTTTGAACTCGGAACTATCGCTTGACTTGCAGGGGAACTATCGACTATTGATTTTCCGATAGCGCTTATCCAAACCGTTTAACCGTTGCAATTATCTTTCAATGAAATAGGACAAATCCCCGATGAATACCTACGTGTTGCTTTACTACTACTACTATTAAGGTACCTATCTATCACTAGTGATATGACAGCAGAACAGTATGTACCATTATTATAATGGCAGAATGATTCTGTGTGTTACTTTTGTACGCCTAAAAACTGTACCGAATGACTTTAAATTTGGTATAAATAGTAGGTTGTCCCTATAATAAATAATACACACAAAATAATTCGCGGATAAAACAGTAGGGCGCAGCTAGATCATATAAAAATGCAACTGTAGTTTTTTTAAGATATAAGATAAGATATCGTCTTAACTAAAAAATATTCTATCCACCATATAAAATGCTCCTGACGTTAAGTGAAACGCCGTAAAATATAAATTTCGACTAGACGATCTCTACAGACTGTAACATCATTAAGTCAAGGTTTTTGGAAATTGCAACCGATATCCTGCACCACGCCAAATATAGACTGAAATGAAGGAAGTGCGCTCATTTTTATATGCTCATTGAAGCGTAAAGCCTAATTGGTGTGGAAACTGGAAACTCACGTTTTTCCATGTGACATACAAACATGAGAAATTTGACGGACGATTCGTAATTAAAAACTAAAAACCAGTGGCTCCAGCATACCACACGGAATCCCGACAAAACTTCAAGAGTAGAACTTTCACAAAAGTACAATGTATGGATGGGATGACAGTTCTACTCTTAACATTTCAACGGGATCCCGTATGGCATGCTACGGGCCCAGGATCGGATAAACCTACGTAGAACTTTAAATAATATCACGTACCTAGTCGCTATTTTGCATTAGGTAAAATAAAGATGTTTTGAGATACCATTCTGTATTTATACTTCAAATATATAGCTTCATACGCAAAATAACATATTAAAGTCTTACCTCTATAGTAGATGCTATTGATAAGGGCATCACCCTAGCTTCAAGCATTGTCGTTTAGAAAAAGCAGTCGTTCCGCGATACGACTCGCATCCGGCGTCCCATGAATGATCCCGCCTCGGTTCGTTCACATTTCAATAATAAACTTTATATCATAGGAGCTTCGGTGTCTAACCACCTATCATGAACCTTCTGTCTGGCCACTCTCAATAGGCTTGCGGTTTCCTGCGTGCAAACCTGCTTGCTTAGATGTCACTCAATGAAACAAGTTTCGTGATAAGATAGCGGGTCTGAATTACTTCTCTGAATAGGCTATTCGAAAGTATGGCGTCAAGGCATAAAAGTGTTGCTACGTTTGTGTTTTAGTGATCATGTCATTCAATGACAAAGACCGGGTAATAAAATAGGATACCTACTTGCGGTAATTCAGTATAAAGAATGAGTTTTTTTTTTCTGTTGGTACATGAACAATGAACACGTCTGCTTAGGGTACAAAGTTTTTTCTCAGCGTGACCAAAAACCGATCTATAAAGGCTCTGAATGAAAATTGTCTTCAAATAAAAAGTGTTCGCGAATAAAAATTAACCATTCCTTTTCCTTTGTTACAGTCAACGTACGCGTTCGTACGAGTCGGAAGAGAATGAACGAGGGGCGTGCGAATGGTGCGAGTACGCACTGGTCATCACCCTCGCTACGATCCTGCTCATCGGGGTGTCGGCCCTGACCGTGTTCTGGATATTCTACTACCGCGAGGGGTATGCCTGGGCTGACGACACGCCGGAGAAGCAGTTCAACCTGCACCCTACGCTCATGGTGGCTGGATTTGTCACCTTTAGCGGCTTCTGTAAGTGATATTGGTTCCTGTTTTTTTTAATTATATATAGGTTGGCCTTTGATCACGATCTCGCGTAATTTTAAGCGACGATGCGGCCGTAGACGTTAGCAAACTAAGCCTGAAGGCGGAATAAATACCTCCCTGGTTTCACTGAACAATATGCCGGAACACTGTCATTATGCTCGCTTGGCGACACGGTTTTGTCCAGTGGGTGGTAACTGGTAACTAGCCACGGCCCACGGCCGAAGCCAACCAGTAAGTGTAGTATATTTGTGCAATCTCCACCCTATCTCAGGTGTTATGAGTGTACTGTATGAGGTATGGGTACGTGTATATGAGGCGAGGAACGACCAT
Organism: Hemithea aestivaria; assembly: GCA_947507615.1. Lineage (NCBI taxonomy): Eukaryota > Metazoa > Arthropoda > Insecta > Lepidoptera > Geometridae > Hemithea > Hemithea aestivaria. The sequence continues at coordinate 6,866,409 of OX382331.1, forward strand.
TCAGATCTTTGCAAAACACTCTGGAGAAATAGAATTTAAGGGCACCACCAACCTTTGAATCCACGCCGCCTCGAGCAGCAACAGACTCAGTCCAGCACGGCAGTCCTGCAGGTTGGCCAAGCACTGCACTCCAACAATAAACCTCCAAAGAATCACAAAGAGTCTCGTCACGGACAAGAAGGGTTTCAAATTATTATATCACACGAGCACGGCGAGGGCGCCGTAGAATTCGGCAGGTTAGCAATAATTTGCATGCACGGCACAGAATCATTCGGCACTCCTCTGAGTTGAAGGTGTTCGGAGAAATTTGGAGCGAAGACAACGTGCCTCCGATATGCACACGCACTGACTGACCTTTCGGCAAGACGCAGTATTTAAGATGTTGTTGGAGCATTTTTCAAAACTACCCTCCATTATGAATTGTAAACCGAACAGTATCTATTTATCACCAAGTTGTGGACCAGATTATGTAATTAGTAGATATAACTTTAATAAGCATTCATTGCTTCAGACATTTGTAATAGTTATAAGATTTTTATTGCAACGTGAAATTTCAGCTGCACAAACAAGGCCAACGGTATTTTATGTAGATTGTCATTAGGTAGGTAATATTAATTTTTATAGTTCTTCCACTATATTTCAGTGAGACTATATCTCAAGCCGATTTACCTAATGTTTTTAAAAACACAAAAAATTGTATTTTCCAGCGGTGTTGCTGTACCGTATCTGCCGATGCTTCCGACGCATCTACGTGAAGCTGCTTCACGCGATATTCCACGCGCTGGCGTTTCCTTGCATCGTCATCGGATTCCTGGCCGTGCTGGACTTCCACAACAAGAAGGGCATTAACAACTTCTACTCGCTGCACAGCTGGATCGGATTAGTTGCGATGGGACTGTTTGGAATACAGGTAAAGATACCTTAATTATCTGTTTTAGACTCTAGAGGAGGTAAAGTTGCATTATAAGTAATTATATACGAGTAAGGGAACGAGTAAGAGTAAATCAAGGCTCAGGCAAGAGCTGATGTTATTACAAAATGGATATGGAAAGGAACATGGGCAAATTCCTTATCGAGTATTCGAGCAGCGACAGTTTTTTAAGAAATTGCTGTCGTCTATCTCTCATAGACGATCGTTAAAAGTTATCCTATTGATGTGTTGAGAAATTATGACCTGTTTACTATTAAATGAAGGCAGATTTTGTAACAAAAAGTAGACATGACAAAAGCATAAAGGATTATAATTTTAATGTACTTACCTAAATTATTTGAATTATCAATTCCAGTATGCAGTCGGCTTCTTCAGCTTCCTCCTGCTGCTGATCTGCAATAAGGGTACGGCCGGTTTCCGCGCCTCCTTGGTGCCGGTCCATGCTGCCTTCGGTATCCTGACCTTCGTGCTTGGTGTTGCTGCTTGCCTTACTGGATTGACTGAGAAAGCCATCTTCTCGCTTGGGTATGTTCACTTCAGATGTACAATTTCTAATAATATTGTCTTTTTTGTTAGAATTCTTTTTTTCGTAGAATTATTCTTAGCCTTCGATTATCAGGATTTTAGAGATCCAATCAAAACCAGAGTTGTAAAACCGTTGACGAATTCTGCTACAAATACTTCTGTAGCAAGGTCCATCAAAAATGCACATGTGATTGGGATCGAAGTAAGAATTAGTTCCGGTGTAACTTCTGTACTTTCGCAGCAATGGTTTTGAGATGGATATGTGCTAAAGTTTGAGATAAAGCTATCATTATTTTCTACTACCATATCAGTAGTCTTGTAGTTGTCGCACTAAGCACGTAAAGCATGTTGTGAACGTCAAAGATCATCCTACTCCACCATTATTTCATTATACTCACCATTTATACACCTGAGCACTTGCGCATGTGTTTGAAATTTAGTCACATGAGAAAACTCACAGACATTAAAGTGAATGCACCATTAGTCACTTTCGTCTAGAACTTTCCTCTAATGCATGTAAATGGCTCAGTTATATAAATGGTGTTGCTTTTGTGAATGTCTGCTTGTACGTGTTAAAATCCACAGCGCGGACCGGTACAGCAACATGGTGGATGAAGGCATCATCGTGAACGCGATAGGAGTGTCCATGGTCGCCATTTTGGCCGTCGTCATGTACATCCTAGCGAGGGACAAGTTCAAAGCGGCGGAGACGAGTGCCGGACTTATTAGATCTTCTGTAGACCTCTAAATAGATAGATATTAAAGTTATTAAACTGAGAGAAAGATCTGTTAAGAAAACAAGTTTTTTGCGCATAAGTATATTAAACAACGTACCTACTCGCAATACCCCTGGTGTTGTAGATATTCATAGGTGGTAACCGCTCACCATCAGGCGAACCTGCTTGTTTGCCACATATGCTAGATATATAAATTCGTGTAAAAGAAACAGCATTTAAAGGCACAAAATTAAAACACGTCACGATATTAAAAACATTCATAGAATTTCATAATAATACGTAAATATTATGACACTTTAAGGCCCGACTACCCCCGACCCTTGCGAGACACCAGAATCTAATGTCTCTAAAATTAAACTGTTAATGTCCAAATTTCATTTAATAAACAATTAAGTTTTCATTATGTAAATAGGCATTTAATATCTAAAATATATTTTAATAATTAGATAGATTTATTTATAGAATTAAGTTAATAAATATAAAATCTATAAAATAAATATAAAAGAATACGAGTAGAGGCTTGTAGAGTTGCATGTTGGTCTGTATCAGACCAATTTGTTATTTTTATATAACTTACGATAGTATTTACAAACTAGAATATACATAGGTTTAAATTGTATTTGTTGCATTAAAATAAATAATAGTAATATTTTGAGACTTTTCATTTTAAAATCACTTATGTTTAAAGAAAAATATACAAGTAAGTAATTAATAAATATATAATGGAATATTTCACAGCATGTCGCATGTTTTGTCTTTTCCACAGAGATTCAATAAAATATTGTTCTTTAACAGGAGATCGTATATTATAATCTTAACTGCATTTAATTAAATGGGCTATGCTGTGTCATTAAAGTACAAGAAATTGTGTATTTTTCACCATTCACTTTCTACACCTTTTCTATTAAGACGTGTACTAAAATTGCATCTCTGTGGAAATTACCTGTGGTTGTTTTAGCGTCAGTTTCATTAGTTGCATATTAACATCGTTTATTACTATATACAATGTACCTTGTTTTGTGTGCATGTTAAGAACAGTCCAAATTTCACTTAGTTGAAGTATAAGACTCTGAATCTCATGTTTGAGGTAAGTTAATTTAAAGTGGTAATTTTAAAAGCTTAATGAGAAAAATACTTTTACGTATTTTTTATTATTTTATTTACTTTACATATATTATAATTACCTATAAGTATATATTATTTGGCTATATTTGATTCACATATCCTTTTCTTCCTACAAATTACTGATACCAAAAGAAACTCAGGTCCCTATTTTCCCCCCACAGACATTTTATCATTAAGAGATATCGTAACGAGTCAGATTTTCTATGCCATTAGGTATATGATATGGCTTCTGGGGATTGATCTTTCCTTACATTGTGGTGGGTTACTATATAGACAATAAGGGTCATAGCTCATTAGAGCCACTCCGCACCGCCTCGCCTTGCGACCGAGGCGATCCGGCGACGTTACGGAGTTGATGTAGTGAGCGCATGCCCGTACAAGTCCATATAAAGAATACTAACCGGACGAGGCAAGGCGGTGCGGAGTGTGTGCCGGATGGCTCTAATGAGCTATGACCCAAGCCTAATAACAAATTCTCGTAACTTACTAACCTGGTGTGTGGTACAGGGCTGATGTATACCCGAACCTACCGACTGAAGGCATCGTGGTCAACGCCATCGGCATGTCAATTGTGGCCGTGGCCATCGTGGTACTCTACACTGTACGCGGCACCGGTGGATACCGTCTACGCAAGGTCGCCCAGCATCCTAGCTAAATACCCACTCAAGACAGCGGTTGATTTGGTGACGACTTGTAAAAACAAAAAAAGCAATAAAAAATAATTTGAAACTTCGAAATTGGAATAGTAAAAGCTGTTGCATCGCGTGACGTCGTCGAAGCGGCGTCGTGTATATTTAAAGTTAAAAAATACAAACAAGAAAATTTTAATAATGCAATGGGTACACTAAGAGATGACATTCGCCGAGCGAAGTGGCGCAATGTTGCCAAACTGCACAAAACAGTGGCGTCATTTTCGACAGATGTCGCTGACAGTAATTGCGAGTTTCGTTGTAGCGACTTTAAAGAACTGTCGTGGTCATTGGTGATTTCACCTTATGAAATAACGTCACTATTTAATTATCATTTAAACTCAGTACTGAGTTGTGAGATATTTGTCGCCTAGTGAATTCTTTTCAAACATTTGACTTTTAAAATAAACAAAAAGCGATTTAATACGCCTCACACTAATATTATCAACCTAATTGTGAGCATATTCTTGGAATGTTGGTGGAAAACCGAAGATAAGAATAACTCATTTAAATAACAATTAATTATTATGTTTATTCATACATTTCGTCACCAAATTACTGTAAAAACATTATGTAAATTCGTTTGAATGCTCGATAACGATAACACCATAACTATCTTATAGTAGGAGTATTTTGTAAGCATAAAACGAAATTTCATATAACTCTTCCAGTATTTCATAACTCGTTAATTTAAAAGACCATGATTCCTGTAAAATACTTTTAAGTAAAAATATTAATTGAGTAATAAATTGTGTATTAGCTCAATCTGTTTATAGGTTAAACAAATTCTATTACGTACATATTTATTATCGTTCTTGAGGTTGTGCGTTGTTTCAATTTGAAATTTTTATTATTATTAAATTTTAATAACTTGAATCCGTCTTAGTCAAAAATATTCGACTGATATTGGGAAAGTAGCTTGATTTGTTAAAACAAAAAAAGAATGGCTCATTTCAAAACCAAAATTTGAGCAGATGATTCGTGCTCTTTTGGGCTCCATTTTAAAAACCTACTTTAAATGTGTCTACTCGCTATAGTAGGTAAGTGGTAAAGTTAACGTCTAGGCAAGTAAGGATAGATAACGTGAAAGCTTTGATCAGAACGAAGAAAAATGTTTGAAGTATTGTTAAACATAATCAGATGTTCATCATTTACTTCAGAGGCCATACATTATGTACATCTTAGACACCATCGGTGTCAACGTAACCTATGTAGTTTAGTCTATTAAGTTTTAGGTATTAGTCATAACTTGTATATAAATTTTTAATTTAATGTAATGTGAGAGTGTTCGATAGTTGTAGTACGTGACGGTGTAGCGAAATTTACCATTTATATATTTAATGATCAGCGAAAGAACAAGGTTACTTGGTATTTTATTAGATTAACCATTTGTTAGTAGAATTAAAAGACGTTGCAACTGAAAAGTAACCTTTCATGATGAAAGATTCAGAAATCAGTTGTTTTCCACACTTTGAAGAAACGATTTTCTCTGTATACATTCGTTTACAGCCGATTTGCAACGTGCGCTTTGACATTTAAAAAGATATACAGTCAAATTGGGAAACCTCCTCCTTCTTTTGCTTAATAAAATGCTTTAAAGGAGGCATAACTTTTAGAGTTCTATACATTTGTAGAGTTATTTAGTCTCCTTTTATTCTACACGAGAATGTCCTAATAAAATCCAAGGAACAATATAATCATGTCAACATTTCCATACGTATTATAAGATAATGTAAGACAAGTGTTCATCAAGTTGCCAAATTCGATGTAAAGTGGTATAACGTCATTTAATCAATTATTACTGTGTATTTATTATATACGAATAGCATGTTTATCGATAATGTTAGAATATCGCTCAAAACCTTTCGTTTTGTACAACATGTACCTACATTACGCATTTTCACTCTTATGTATAAAATCTACTATTTAATTATACAAAAACGTATGTCTAAGTATTTATTTTTTATAAAAATTGCATTCCAGTAAACATTCGATGGATTTTTAAATTTGATACAACCCGTTTTAAGACTGCATTTACGTAGGTCTTTTGTAACACACATTTGCGATATCTTTTGCAAAAAGTACATTTGTATTGAAGTTTTTGAACAATCCAGTCTTTGCGGAACCCTATTAAAAACTGGGGCCAACTTTTTATATTGTTATAGATTTTTCGACTTGTACAATCGCATATAACCTGTTTAAATAGATTTGGAATATTACCACCGTTTTTATAGAAACCGGTCGAAGATTTAGTTAAAGAATCTAGGTACTTTGAATACTATTCCTTTATTCTACTACGCATCAAAATATTATATAAAACTGTACCTGCATAAACGATATATTAATTAAGATTAATTCATGTAAGAAAATGCAATTTCAATTTATAATTAATTTATAAATATTGAAATATAATTTCGCAAACTTAGTTGTGTTGGTTGCAGTTACTATTGGTTGGAATATGAATTTTATCACTGTTTTAAATTTTGAAATATTTATACGGCTACATTATGGTACATTAAATACTTGTATTAAACTAATACGTTGTTTTATTTCAATCACATAAGAGTTAATTACCCGATACAGTGCTTCCACACTACATCCTTTACGAATTCGTCAAACGTTCGGCGTTTATTCCAGCATAAGCGTCAAACATTTTGTATGGAAGATTACGCACACCTGTTAATAGAATACGAAACCGAAGTCTGTTAATAACGGACATAAAAGGACAATGACTGTCATCCGTCATGACAAACTCGGAACGAATCGGATGTTATGTGGAAGCGCTCTTAGAAGAACGAAACAGTGGGTCCGTTTCATATTAGTAGATAAGTGAAACGAGCTCAATACTCGCCTAATGTTAAGAGAATCTTCGGAGCAGAATAATATGAAGCTCTATAATATGTAATTCTGCACTGCGCTCGTCATCTTGAAACAGGTACAAGTGAGAAAAAGTCTGCATGAAAATTTTCTTTGGATCCAGTAAGTATAAATTCTGCTGAGCTACAATCACAAGATACCTAAAAATACAAATAAAAGTTTTAATGACGAGCAAAACATATTTATTCGATACAATATCGACAACTTTTCTAAATAGCTTAAAATTATAGAATACACACACGAATTCTTAATCTCACTGAAATAGCTGCGAGAGAGCAAAATAGCTTGAACATATATTTTTTTAAAGCCAGGTTTTCACTAATAGACAAATGCCCGATACGCGGCTGGCGAAGTCGTGCGATATCTTTTGACATATATCTGGCAACATCGTGCGACTTGCAACCTAATCTCAGCAAGTTTTGTCTACTCATAAAGGTTACACGAGGCCTGGCAACATTGAGCCACTTCGCTCATTTCAGTTTAGGTGCATTTGTCGCTTAGTGTGTACCGGACTTTAATCAAAATTCATAATCACAATACATAATTATTAACAATAAACATTTATTTGGCTGCAATTTTGAGCACTTCAAAATAAAAATAAAAACGATTAGGCCAACAAGATTTAAAATCTATTTTAATTTGGTAAATATTTTTGAAATATTGAATAATCTTTAATATTACAGGTACTTTATTAATATTTATATTGAGTAAGTACATTTCTTATAATTTTGATTTAAAATCGATAATCATTATCAATAACGACATTCATAAACAAATATTGAGAGATAAACATGTGCCTTTAAATTCAAAGAAAATAATTTCTTTCTTATAATATTGATTGATTCAAAGTAATGGATATCTGAATAAGTTCTAAAAACTAACATCTAGCTTGAAAGACAAAAGCTTGCTTAAAAAGACGATATAAACGAGCCCAAGTTAAATGAGTTACATGTAAACTTATTCACACATCTTTTGGATACAATACAAAAATAATAAATTAATATCATTAAGTAAATAATAGCTGATAATATGTATAAATTATGTTTTTTTCAAAACATTGATTTTGCATAGAGTTCAACCGTTTTTATAGAAACCATCAGCTAAACAAAATTAACCCTTTGAACGACATGCAGTATAAGAGTGGCTGAACTCCATTGAAATAAAATCTCTTGAGAGAAGTTTACATTAATCTTTAAAATTACATTCTTTGGTAGAGCTATGTTCTATTTACGACAAAATTAACAATATACATACATCAGAAATGTTTTACAATGATTTTAAGTCATATATTTTGTTAAGTATAGACCTTTAACACATCAGTTGCTCAAATAAAATCGTCAAAATATAAACAGCCAAATCTCATCGAAAGATCAGATCAGATTTGATTATCTCTTTTTCCGTTTCGGATACTTACCACATTTCAGCGGAGATGTGTTAAAGACATTTACAACTATAACAGATCATTATGATGATTTAAGTCGAGTTTCGTGCGCACAAACGCCAGTGAAATTATTTCGTTAACATTATTTGAAATAATTTATTACATTAAGATTAAAAGTACCCTGAAATGTTGGTCGATGAATATAAAGAGATAACAATCTAATTTATTAGATAACTACACCAAAAAATAACTAAAACGTAAGTAATTGTGTGCATGCATGTGTGCGCAGTATGCAGTTATACAAAATAATGTGCTTGTGTGAGTGTATAATGAAAAGTGTATAAGTAAATATTATTTTACTATAGATTTCTGCTAGTTCAAAAATATTCCTCCCTTCAATAAGTAATCTATTTTGTGTCCATAAAGAAACGATTTAAAATGGCGGCGCTAATCATTGCCTCTCGCTTGCACACTCGTGCCGTCTATACTCTATACTCACTCGGGCGCGCAGCATACAAAAGAAGATATCGGAAGGTGGACAGTTTTAATTTGACAGCAGGACAAGATTCCAAAAACATCGTGCTAGGCCCTCTATAGCACTAGGCCCACAAGTATGTGCCGCGGACGTTTGCTTAGGCGTACCCGTCACCCCGGCATTACGGCATCCAGCAGGAATACCCCCAGGTTTTTAATGGGTATCCCCGCCGCGCCCATCTTCGGCGGGGGAATCCAATATACGATACGTTACGCATTTTTCTTGGGTCAAAAAAGGCCCACAAGTATGTCAATTCAAAGTCAAGACAAGCAACACAGCTCGTCCAGTTATGGCCTAAGTCATGTTCCCCAAAAAAAAGTGATGGAACTTTTCTAAAAGTTTGTATAAGTGAAGAATACAGTTGTTTTATGATAAATCTCTGTAAATGAAAATGCACGCCGCCATTTTAAAATTGATTCTGTATTGGAATGGCTTACAGTATAACATCAGATATTAGCGAAAAAGTATTTCAGAACATCAGAAAAACATTTGACTATTTCTATTTCAACCTTAAGAATTGTACTATAGCATAATTTGACCTAAGTGACATCCCATAGGTATATTTTTCACTAACGTGTGACTAGCAAAAATACATAAGTACATATATGTATTAATTGATGAGATTATTATTTAATATATAATTTAGGCCTATATTTAATAACAACCACAGTTATAAGATATTTACTAATTTGCTAGAACATTTTGTTTTATAAGTTTAATAATGCATAAGTAATTACGTAGGTACGTATTTGGAATCTATATCTGTTATAATTATACGAGATGTTACAAAAATGTCATAAGTCATAGTTAAATGGATTCATCAAACTTTTTGGATTAAATGTATGAATTTTATTTATTATGTACCAGCTTCGAATAAATAAAAAGAAAGGAAATGTAACTACAATCCAAAATCATGTACAAATAAGCAAATCTAATAAAGACTTTATGATTTTATTAAATTACGTCGTTTTAGTTTCATGAAACTTTTTCTTATTTATTTAACCAGCATTCTCTCAATTATTATGCGAAATACAATTTCCAGTTCGTTGAAAATAGATATCCCAACCACTATACTTTTTTGTAACATCTCTATAATGAATTAGTAGTAGTATTTATTAATTTGCAATATAATTACTATTTGAATTATAATTATTATTCTGAATACTATTTAAATATGACAGGTATATCGATAAAAATAATTCCAATTAGGCCTTAAATGCATAAAATGCTGATTTTAATATCTTGGAATGTTTTTGATTGATTGATTTTATAAATTGATTATTATATTTATGAGTGGAACGGGTATTTTCTGTAATAATTGACTGACGGATACAATATTTGAGAAAAAATATATATCTTTGGTAATAGTCATGGCACAATGCGAGTTTTAAATATTTACAATCCGTCTAAGATTATATTTATGTGGCCAAATGAGGAACTAAATTTTGCCCTACAAAGACACATTAAATATATACAAGTTCTTGTAGACACTAGCGTCACTGTACCTCGAACTACGTAATTTGATTGATAAGGCTAAGTAAGAATCTTAGTATAATTTTAGTATGTAATTAATAAATAAGTTTAATTTTATCGGTTTTGAAGTACCTACCGAATAGATATTCAATTATGGAATGTACTTCACTACAATCAGATTAAGTTCATCATTCGCCATTTTGTTTTCAGCTCCCCAAAATGGGGGCCGATATAGTTGTTAAGAGAAAAAAAATAATTTCATAAATAGAGTCAACAAAGCATTAAGGCTATCCGCTACGTTAAGTGGGCACTACGTTTATAGTATAAGCTTTATACGCCTGCGTTCGTTATTGATAACTCATTATTGAAACACCACAAAGAAAACCTTAAATTTAAAACAATAATTTCTAATCTATGAGTAATTATTGACGGTCTTATAGCTTAGCGCACTTTTTCGCTACCGTGTAGGGAGATGAAAATATTGTTTTTCACATAGGTTAGTGGTGTGATATGAAATTGTTTACGATACATTTAAAAATAAGAGTTACCGCTGCTTACTAATGTAAACCCGCCGCGTTCGCCCGTTCAACGTAGGACGCCCTTATGAAGAATACAAAAGAATTTTAAATTCTAGCACAGCCTCATCTTGGGGCAATCTATAGAAGACCATTAAACACCTTATTATAACACATCAATAAAATGACAAATTTAAAGCTACTCACAAGATGCATATCTAAATACGTATGCTTTCTAAATGAGAAGACTTGGATCTTGTTTGATAGAATAATCGATCTTACAACTATAGCAATAAAGGAGTATTTCATTTGTTCAAATATCACGAATTTGTAAAATAAACAATTTCATTGATGCCTGTAAAGGCTTCTTTCATTTATCTTTACGCGTCCAGATGGGCGAGCCATCTCCTAGAGATCTAGCCAATATTTATCCCCATTAAAACTAGCTGAATCAACGAAATCAACACATTTTAACTACTAAGTATTGTATTAATGTTACCCTTAACATCAATATTTCTCTTCTTCCATTAGTAATAAGTAGTATCAGGAATCTTAATATTCTTGAGTATTTTCTCAGCTTTCCAAAGTTCAAAACGAAGTAGTCACAAAAGTAATTATAGATTCTTTGACCTGCTTGATC